>CM060977.1:140484882-141901882 GCA_030765065.1 Deroplatys truncata
ACTTGCTTCTAGATGTGACTTTCCATGTTGTTTTCACACATGGACCACATATCTAATTATTGTGTACCCTCTGGGATTTTTTTTCTGCCTTGAGCTTTTTCTAGTTCACCATTCCTTCCTTTCCATGTATTAGCAAAAGTTGTTCTCGTCCAGTCTCCTTTACTTCTGCCTGATCGATTTCTTCTTCTTCCTTCGCTCCCTATTTCTAAAGTAGCTTCATTACTTTGTTTCAGATATTCTATTTATATGCCCCCAATCGTTTTCCTAACTTTGCCGCAAAACACAATGCGACACACACTTCTTTAAATTTTGATTGTCCACAATCTTGGGGTAAAGGCGAGCAAGTCGGTTCTAGGTAATAACGTGGATTAAGACATTAATGCTGTTTGCTTGTTAAAGATAAAGTTTCACTCATACAACTAACCAGACGCAGATCCAGGATTCTGTAAAGGGGCGCGACTAACTTAAAAAAGTCTGATGTGTCACACTCACATGGCTTTCTCTACACTTGTACAAACTATTTTTACAAACGCTTATTCTCCATCTACTTCATGTTAATCGAGATAAACATTTGCAAACTCTATCTTATTACTAATTTTCTTGTAGTGTAAGGGGAATATATATTTACAATGGCAATATAGAAATACAGTACCTTTAAGCACAAACATATCTCTTAATAGCTGGCTGCTATGTGCAGCACCATTCTCTTTGCCACAGATTAATACTCTTTGCATATCCAAGACAAAAAAAAATGAATAACGAATTCTCATTTGAGAAAAAGTATAAGTATTGGAAAATTTAAGGGAATAACAAGCAATATCTCGAAAATGGTTCACTCAACAACAAAAATGTATATGACATAAATTGTGTATTTTAATGCGATCTACATTTTTTTGTGTAGTAGAATTTTGTCTATCTCTTGGTTTACCAGTTATGCAAAAGTCGTTCACAACGAAGAATACTTTTAGAGACATTCCCAGAAAATTCAAGATATACATTTTATTTGCCATAAAAATGTCTTAAAATATGTAATTTTAATCAAAATCGTTAGAGCCGTTTTTGAGAAAATAAAAATTTTCAAAAATGTTCCATGTAAAGGGTGATCTGGGGTGGTGGGATTTTCTTGATAACCTTCGTGTCGCATCTCTGGAAGATACTGAACCTAAATACCAAGTTTGGTGTTTATCTGACTGTTCGTTTCTGAGTAGTGCTGTTCACAGACAGACATACACACGGACATGTTTCCAAAAATTCCTTTTTTGGGTTCAGGGGGCCTCAAAACATATATTTCCGGTGAAATCTCGGTATCGAATTTTTGAGTGGAATGCAATACTTCCCCTAGTAAAAAACCCTTGCCATACCAGTACCACAAAGCAAAAACGAGGAGTAATTGAAACACTTTACCTATGTAGTGATTAAATTTCCCAAGTTTGTTTTAATAAAACCGCTATAGTATAGTAAACTCCACTTAAGGTGTAATTGATTGTTATTTATTTCAACTGTAGTAAACTTAGCCCCTGTTTAATTAGGCCTACCTGTTTTCCTGCGACAACCTCAACATCATTTGAGGGAAATGTTAGCTATTTCCACCCAAGTACTAAGGACATAAGTACCTTTATTTCGGCATCTGCAGATTATTTTTCTTTTTCAGTACTAACCATGGCAACGCCACTAGAAGATGATTTGTGTACACAATTTTGATATGCTTTTACTTCACTTTCTGGCTTTTTAAAAAACGATAAAATTTATATTCCTTACTCATTGCATAGAAAATAGTAAATTTCTGCTAATATTTCAAATATGATTTGTAAAGTAAGCTACCTTTGAAAATTGAAACACGTTCACTGTGTGTTAATGTGTCGCTATTCGCTCGCCGTAAATTACGAAGCATATGCCGACATACAGCCTATTGTTGCCGGTCCTTCGGCCAATTCTCAAGTGTATTCTTCTATCTACTTCATTTTAATCGAGTAAACTTTTGTAGAAATAGCTTAATTACACGCTTCGTTATAAGTGCAGAGAGAATAGCAACAGTCAAATGTTTTAGAGTTGGAGGCTATATGCCAGCCTTAAAATTCCGTACCATTTCCATGTAGTCCTGAAAAGCAACTGAATGTCGACAGGACTTTAAAATAATGACAAGGTGTTGAAGAATGTGAACCATTAATAACGGATATCTCCAAAATGGCTGATTATAGAAAAGTTATTTGAAATAAATTGTGTGTTTTAAAGAGAACTACATTTTTTATGCAGTCGTTTTCGTCTGTCGCTTAACGTTTACCAGTTATAAAAAATACAAAATTTCTTCCAAATGAAGGGAACTTCACATGCTATTTCCAGGAAATTCAGGATATACAAGATATATTTGTCATGTAAATATCATTAATGTATGATATTTTAATCAAAATCGTTAAACCCATTTTGGAGAAAATAAAAAATTTCACAAGTGCTGCACGTAAATGGTAGTTGGGCGGGGGGAGATTTACTTGAAAATAGTGTGGCGTCGCCATTTTCTCGTTAACAAACCCAGCGCCGCTGTAGGCAGTGAATGGAACTAATAGGTGGGGCTTAGAACTTTGAACTGTCCTGAAATCCACAATAATATCTATTCAAAGTCGCAGCTATAAGAAGTTTATCATAACCTTTACAATGTAATCTTGTGCCAAAAACGCAGAATTTTATGAGTGCTCAATATTTTTACTTTCCCTGCTAAGTATAGTAAGTAGGGGAAGTATTGTATTCCACCCAAAAATTCGATACCAAGAATTCACCGGAAATATATGTTTTGAGACCCCCTGAATCCAAAAATGCATTTTTGGAAACATGTCCGTGTGTGTCTGTCTGTGAACAGCATCTCAGAAACAAACAGTCGGATAAACACCAAACTTGGTATTTAGGTTCAGTATCTTCCAGAGATGCGACACGAAGGTTTCTAAGAAAATCCCCCCACCCCAGAATACCCTTTACATGGAACATTTTTCGGAAATTTTTATTTTCTCAAAAATGGCTCTAACGATTTTGATTAAAATATGATATATTTAAGATATTTTCATGACAAATGAAGTGTATATCTCGAATTTTCTGCGAATGTCTCCAAAAGTATTCTTCATTGTGAACGACTTCTGCATAACTGGTAAACCATAAGAGATAAACAAAATTTTACTACACAAAAATGTAGATCGCGTTAAAAGACACAATTTATGTCATACACATTTTTTTTGTTGAGTGGACCATTTTCGAGATATTGCTTGTTATTCCCTTAAATGTTCCAATACTTTTTCTCAAATGGGAGTTCGTTATTCATTTTTTTTATGTACTGGACATACAAAGAGAATGGAATACTCCACATAGCAACCAGCTCTTAAAATATTTGACTATCGCTTAAAGCCTACCATACTGACCTTGCACCTACAAGAAAATTAGCAATAAGATTAACATCTCGATTAACATGAAGCATATGGAGAATGATCGTTTGTAAAAATAGTTTGTACAAGAGTAGAGAAAGTTGTGTGAGTGTAACACATTAGATTTTTAATCATATTACGTTTCACTTGTAGAAAAGATGTTCCTATACCCTTGCTTGAAGACGCTTATTTATCTTCAATTGGGATGTTTGTGTAAGATGCATAATACTTATAATAATGGTTAATGATAATCAAAAGATGTAATATTTCCTTTACTGTCCTCTTTATTTACGAGAGAATTGTTAACGGTACCCTTCGGTACCTGAGATCATTTCAAATAAATGTGAACTCCTCGAATCTTCCACATATTTTTTAAAAAACGGCATAAATAAGATTTTATTGTTGGTATTCTTAATTTCTGAAAGAATTAAATTTAAAGTAAATTTATATCTTGTTTTCAATTTTCTGTTTGCAGACTTTTGGTCACTCGATTCCGTTTGCTTACCGTTTCGCCGAAAACTGGAAAACAGAAGGTTTCAAACTGCAGGTAAGTGTCATTCCCACTGGCATTTACAATTAGCTTCAATTTATTCCTTGTTTGGCAAAGTGACATTCGAAAGCCAGATAAGTTACCTGAGACTGCCTTTGTGAGCCGGTGGTTAACAAGCTAGCTTCCAAAACCAGCGGTCCCGGGCTCGATGAGAATTTATCTTTAGCGGGGCTTATTCCTCATCCTCCCTAGGGTTTGGAAGTATGAGTGTGTATGTGTGTGAGTATAATGTTAAAAAAACCTGATGTAATACAGTCACATGACTTTCTCTAGCCTCTATCGTTTATTCGTGGATATACAAACGATTCTTAATAAAACTTATTTTTCTATCTACATTTTAATCCAAGTAAGCCTTTGCAGATTTTAGCTACATTACGCATTTCGTTATAGATACAAAAAATCTGATGTGTTACACTCACATGACTTGTCTACTCTTACAAACTACTTTTACAAACGCTTATTCTCCATATGCTTCATGTTAATCGAGATATCGAGATGTTAATCTTATTGCTAATTCTCTTGTAGATGCAAGGGGAATTGGTAGGCTTTAAGCGATAGTCAAATATTTTAAGAGCTGGTTGCTATGTGGAGTATTCCATTCTCTTTGTATTACCAGGGCAAAAAAAAAATGAATAGCGAATTTCCATTTGAGAAAAAATATAAGTATTAGAAAATTTAAGGGAATAACAAGCAATATCTCGAAAATGGTTCACTCAACAACAAAAAATGTATATGACATAAATTGTGCATTTTAACACGATTTTTGTGTAGTAAAATTTTGTCTATCTGTTATGGTTTACCAGTTATGCAAAAGTCGTTCACAATGAAGAATACTTTTGGAGACATTCCCAGAAAATTCGAGATATACATTTCATTTCTCATGAAAATATCTTAAACATATGATATTTTAATCAAAATCGTTAGAGCCATTTTTGAGAAAATTAAAATTTTCGAAAAATGTTCCATGTAAAGGGTAATCTGGGGTGGAGGGATTTTCTTGAAAACCTTCGCGTCGCATCTCTGGAAGATACCGATACTGTTTGGTGTTTATCCGACTGTTCGTTTCTGAGTTATGCTGTTCACAGACACACACACACACACACACACACACACACACACAGAGACGGACATGTTTCTAAAAATGCTTTTTTTGGATTCAGGGGGTCTCAAAACATGTATTTCCGGTGAAATCTCGGTATGGAATTTTTGGGTGGTATACAATACTTCCCATACTTACTGTACGTAGTAGAGAAAGTAAAAACAGCGATAGTGAAATGTTCAAGACCTGGACGCTATATGCTGGCCTTAAAATGCCATAATGTTTCCACAAATTGCAAGAAACAACTAAATATCGAAAGGAGTTTAAGTATTGAAAATTCGAACTGTTAATAAGAGATGTCTCGGTAATGGCTCCTGTCACAAAAAAGCCTATTTGAAATAAATTGTGTTTTACAGAGATCTACATTTCTTGTGTAGTACGTTTTCGTCTATTGCTTAACGTTTACCAGTTATACAAGATTATACAAAATTCCTTCCGAATGAAGAGGACTTTACAGGCTATCCCATAAAATTCAGGATATACATTTTATTTGCCATGTAAATATCTTTAATATATGGCATTTTAATCAAAATTGTTAGAGCCATTTTTATAAAATATATTTTTTTTAAAATATTCTATGTAAAGGATAGTTTGTAGTGGGGGGATTTTGTTGAAAATCCTGTGTCGCATATTTGGAAGCTACTGAACCTAAATACCAAGTTTGGTGTGTATCCAACTTTTTTATTTTGAATTACTTGTTCACAGATACACATACTGACACGCAGACACACACGGACCTGTTCTAAAAAATACTTTTTTAAATTCAGGTGGCCTCAAAACATGTATTTTCGTTGAAATCTCGGTATCGAATTTGTGGGTGAAATTCAATACGTTCTCTACCTACGTACTATGTATGTGGTAGAGAAAGTAGAAAAGAAAAACCAACATAAACAAACCCAAGGATACAATATACCGTGAACATCATTGCCGATGAGCAATTGTTCCAAAGGCAAAGCCACCGATATGACCTTAGATGTTAAAGGCGGCACATAAATCGAACAAAAAGAAAAGGCTGATGAGAGCACATCTTTCCGTTCTCTGTCAGAAAAACGCTGTCTATTGTTCATTACTAATAATACAGGTAGTCAATTAGAGCATAGCTGTGCCTAGGACACAAGACGTTTCAAACATTTGTACAGAAATGAGATTAGTATATTATGAAAACTCAAACCGAGCGGGATCGTGGGACTTCCGTACGTCTCTGTAATCCCGTCTGCCTGAAGAGCTGCAAGCTCCTGCAGCTCCTTCACGTCATCCCTGCCTCCCAGGGGGTGTAGCTACATTAGAAGTTGGTCTCAGTGGCGAGGTGTTTCCCTCCGGTTAAATACCTCATACCTCATAAAAACCCAATATACCGAGAAGAAATTTTACAGAGTCAAAACAACTGTTGCATTCACATGCCTTTCTCTACTCACTATTTTACAAACCATTCTCACAAAAATGTATTATTCAAGCTACTTCTTATTAACCTAGATAAATTTTCAATCTACATTTGCACGAACACAGAGTTAAAGCGATTGTCAGATGTTTAAAGGACGTATCGTTACGTTATGGCTTTGAAATTCAATACTGTTCGCATGACCGCGAGAAAAAGACGAATAGCGACTTACCAGCTGAGAAAAGTATAAGTATTGGAAGATTCCAACCAGTAATCAAGAATATCCTGGAAATGTTGAGTCTACAACAAAAATTTGTTGACATAAATTGCAGGCTTTAACGAGGTCTAAATCTCTTACGTTTAATAATTATACAAGTCATTCAAAATGAAGAGAACTTTTCTAGAAAATTCTAGATGTAAATTTCATTTTTCATGCAAAATCTAAAACATATGGTATTTTAATCAAAATTGTTAGAGCCATTTTTTAGAAAATAGCTTATATTTTTCATGTAAGAGGTAGTTATTTGTGGGGGATTTTCTTTGAAATCTTCGTGTCCATTCTTGGAAAATGCTGAACTTAAGTACTAAGTATAGTATTTAACCGGTCTTATGCTGTTCACAGACGCACAAATGGGCCTCTTTCTAAAAATACAATACTTTCTCTACTTACTAAAGATAAATAATGAGAAAGTAAATAGGACTTTTTTCATGTGCCGCAGTATAATGAAGCTTTCGGTTCACCAAATTTCCAATAAAGTGGATTATACTGTAAGAGAGGATGTCACCGCGACTAGTTCTTTTGTTTGTTTATTCTTTTTGCACAGAATGGGCAGGTACCGTTATTATAACTTGCAGGCACGTGGAAGCTAATACCCAAAGCCCGCAAATAATGAAGAACAATACCAGAAAAAGGCTACTGGTAGCCAGCTCCTCATTTGTTTACTCGCAGCCATAACCCGTTTGGTGCGGGGACCGGAATGTCCAGCACGTTCCCCCACCCCTTGTTGGAGTTGTTGCTAGCCTCACCAGCAGCAAGCAGGCAGTGCAACAGTTTCACGCCTTCACTCGCTCGCAGAGGTAACTAGAACAAGAAACTTAACAGTGCAGGATGCTTAACTGGCCGTAAAACTGTCACTTTAGCAGTTTGGTGCGTCTATTTGGACATACGTATACCATGGATAACGCAGCTGGGATTTCTTCCACGACCATCCGGTATTTATTTCTGTTAGTCATATGTAGGTGCATGTTGATCCTTGTGTATCTCTCAGTCTCTTACCTTCTCTCCAGACACGTCTACTTTTTTAACCCTAACTTATTTGTTTTCTTAAATATGAATCATCTTTCCACTTTCTATACTGTTTGTTTACATTTACGGAGAAAAGATAAGTTCTATAAGGTATAACTGAGAGAAAGATACGTAAATTAAGAGCTACTCCTATATAATATCCAGTAGATATGACAAGTGTGAACTCAACTGCAGTAACAATGAGGTATTTGTCCTTTTGTGTTACTAGTAATCTCATAAATACGTTTAGTATTTCTCTTTAGCGGAGTCAAGCCCAGAAATAAGAAATTTCAGGTTTCGTGTTTAAAATCCATAGACTGCGATTTAAATTAGATATAAGATTACCCATTTGTTATAGCTGTATGTTAGACATTTTAAAATACGCAAGAAAAAATCAGATGTGTTACATTCATATGATTTTCTCAACTCTCAATCGCTTATTACGTGTACACAAATTATTCTCACGAAAGTTTATTTTCCTATCTACTTTCTTTTAATCGAGATAAACCTTTCCGGAGATAGCTGCATTAGACATTTCGTTATAGGTACAAAGGGAATAGCGATAGTCAAAATGTTTTAGAACTGGCCACTACACGCTGGCCTTTAATTCCGTGCTCTTGCCACGAGATCGCGAGAAACAACTGGCAATCGATAGGACTTTAAAAGAATAACGGATATCTCGGAAATAGCTGATGCTACCAAAAAAATTTATTTGAAATAAATTGTTATCATTTCTACATTTTTGTGTAGTACGTTTTCGTCTATCGCTTAACGTTTACCAATTATACAAGATCATACAAAATTCCTTCCTAATGAAGAGAGCTTCACAAGCTATTTCCAAAAAATTCATTTTATTTGCATGTAAATGTATTTAATATATGGTATTTTAATCAAAAGTCGTAGGAGCTAATTTTTTTGACAATAAAACAGTTCTGAAATCTTTTGAAGATATTGAACTTAAGTTGCCAAGTTTTGTATTTTTCCAACTTTTTGTTTTGGGGTTATGCTATTTACCGACACATACACGTAGCTTTTTCTAAAAATTCTTTTTTTCTTCTTCTTTCTTGTTCAGGGGGCTTCAAAACACATACTTCCGGTGAAATCTTGACATCGAAATTTGTGTATAAGTAATATGTGCCAGAATTCCCACACAACAAAGAAAAGTATTATTCGCTATTACTGGAAATTTATGTTTAATAATAACTAATAAGCTTCCAAGCATTAAAGCCAGCTGAAGAGAAATTAGGTCGAACTGTTGCTGGACTTCACCCAGTGACGTCGCAGATAACAAACCACCCTATCCTCCGTACAGGAGTTCGCGTTTGCACACTGTGTTTTACTTGCCATCAGTGACCCCTGACCTCTGTTGTTAACATTCTGTGTATTGATATATGGTTTGAGTGTAGCTAACTTGAAGCAGCTGCTTAAGAATTCCCTGCTAATAAGTGACAGTTAAGTATTGGTGGTGCCTATGCTGGAAGTGTGAGTATGTATTTCCACGTACTAGATATTGCACAGTTTTCATGGTTATCTGCACAAACGTCAGCGCTTCATTTTTACGTTCTATACCACGTACCTAGTAGGTAAAGGAATATTGCATTGCATCCAAAAATTCCATATCAAGATTACACCGAAAATACATGTTTTAAGGCCCCTGAATCCAGAAGAAATTTCACACTCGCACGCGCGTTTGTGTCTCTCTGCGAACATTAAAAAAATCTGATGTGTTACACACACATTACTTTCTCTACTCTTGTACAAACTATTTTTACAAACGTTTATTCTCCATATGCTTCATGTTAATCGAGATAACGAAATGTTAATCTTATTGCTAATTTTCTTGTAGATGCAAGGGGAATTGGTAGGCTTTAAGCGATAGTCAAACGTTTTAAGAACTGGTTGCTATGTGGAGTATTCCATTCTCTTTGCATGTCCAGTACATAATAAAAATAAATAACGAATTCCCATTTGAGAAAAAGTATTGGAAAATTTAAAGGAATAACAAGCAATATCTCGAAAATGGTTCACTCAACAACAAAAAATGTATATGACATAAATTGTGTATTTTAACGCGATCTACATTTTTTGTGTAGTAAACTTTTGTCTATCTCATGGTTTACTACTTATGCAAAAGTCGTTCACAATGAAGAATACTTTTGGAGACATTCCCAGAAAATTCAAGATATACATTTTATTTGCCATGAAAGTATCTTAGATATATGATATTTCAATCAAAATCGTTAGAGCCATTTCTGAGAAAAATGTTCCATGTAAAGGGTAATCTGGGGTGGGGGGATTTTCTTGAAAACCTTCGTGTCGCATCTCTGGAAGATACTGAATCTAAATACCAGGTTTGATGTTTATCCGACTGTTCGTTTCTGAGATATGCTGTTCATAGACAGACACACAGACGGACATGTTTCCAAAAAAAATTGGATTCAGGGGCCCTCAAAACATATATTTCCAGTGAAATTTCGGTATTGAATTTTTGAGTGGAATGCAATACTTCCCCTACTTACTATACATAGTAGGGAAAGTACACAGGAAAACTCGGAAGAATGTTAAACTTGATACTTGCATGGTTTTCAAGAAACTTCCCTTATTCCAAACTACCCTTTACACGGAAAACCTTTCGTACTTTTTGTTTTCTCAAAAATGTGCCTAATGAGTTTAACATACCATACATATAGATATTTACATGATAAATAAAATGTATATCTTGAATTTTCATGGAATAGCCGGTGAAGTCTTCTTCATTTGGAAGAAATTTTGCGTTATTTTGTATAACTGATAGATGTTAAAAGATAAACAAAAATTGTAGATCTGTTTCAAACATGCACCATTTACTTCAAATAACTTTTTCGTGGCATCACCCAATTTCAGAGATATCCGTTATTGGTTTCAATTTTTCGATACTGTTATACTTCCTCTACCATACCTGTTAGGTAGAGAAGTATTATGTTCCACCAAAAACTGTATCCGAGATTTCACGGGAAATACATGTTTTGATACCTCCTCCTGAATAAATAAATAAATATTAATTTTTAGAAAGTGGTCCATGTTTCTGTGTGCGTGTGTGTGTATGTGTGTGTGTGCATAACTCAAAAATAAATTCAGCTAGATACCAAACTCCGTATTTATGTTCAGAATATTTCAAACATGCCACACGAAGATTTTCAAGAAAATTATCCCATCCCAAACCACCCTTTAGATGAAAAATTGTAAAGTGCTTTGGGTATTCAGGTGTTTCTCGCGATATCATTAAAAGAATATGGAATTTCAAGGCCAGTGTATACTCAGTCGCTTTTAAACATCTGACTATCGATTCGATTTCCTCAATTCCCCTATACCTGCAACAAAATGTGTAGTGAAACTATATGTGCAAAGGCTTATTTCTATTAACATGAAGTAGACAGAGAAATAAGCTTTCGTAAGAATATTTTATAGAAGGTGTATAAACGACAGTGGGTAGAGAAAGGTATTTGAATGTAGGATATAAGATTTTTAGTATTGCTACGGATACCTGTTTTAGCTTGGCTACGTGTATCACACCGCGCATTAACTGTCATTTTCTGTTAAACTCTAGATTGTCTTTCCTTTCATTTTTACTCTCTACTACGTATAGTAACTAGGGGAAGTATTGTATTCCACCCAAAAATTCGATACCGAGGTTTCGCCGGAAATACATGTTTTGAGACCCCCTAAATCCAAAAAAAAGGATTTTTGGAATCACGTCCGTGTGTGTGTCTGTCTGTTTGTGTGTGTGTGTGTGTGTGTCTGTCTGTCTGTCTGTGAACAACATAACTCAGAAACGAACAGTCGGATACACACCAAACCTGGTATTTAGGTTCAGTATCTTCCAGAGATGCGACACAAAGGTTTTCAAGAAAATCCTCCCACCGCAGATTACCCTTTACATGGAACATTTTTCGAAAATTTTAATTTTCTCAAAAATGGCTCTAACGATTTTGATCAAAATATCATACATTTAAGATACTTTCATGTAAAATAAAATGCATATCTTGAATTTTCTGGGCATGTCTCCAAAAGTATTCTTCATTGCAAACGACTTTTGTCATTTCCTTAAATTTTCCAATACTCACACTTTTTCTCAAATGGGAATTCGTTATTCCTTTTTTTTTGTCCTTATAATGCAAAGAGAATGGAATACTCCGCATAGCAACCAGCTCTTAAAATATTTGACTATCGCTTATAACCTACCATGTCCCCCTTGCATCTACAAGAAAATTACCAATAAGATTGACATCTCGATATCTCGATTAACATGAAGCATATGGAGAATAAGCGTTTGTAAAAATAGTTTGTAGAACAGTAGAGAAAGTCATGTGTGTTTTTTTAATTGGGATTAAAATCTTGCTACGAGCAGGTAATCAATTTTTGATTTTTTTATTATTTAATGTTTATATTTCAATAATAAAAACAACTTCATTATTTTAGGTGTAAATTACAAATATGGAAAGTTAATATAAAGAATTATATAGCACGTTTTTTCCCTTGTTTACCAAAAACATGGAGCTGTATAGCCTGCAGGCTTCACTAGCAGCGACAGAATAATTGGAATGGTCGAGTAATTTTGAAATATAACACAGAAGATGAAATTGTGGACCTTTAGCTTCTCTTTGATCGAGTAGTTACTTAATGACATAAAGACTCCAGTTTTCGCACATTACAGTAATTACTGACATTAATTACACTAGTCTGCATGATATCGAATGACTGAAACCTAATAAGTGATTCTGATTCACTTTTTATACTAATTTCAGAACTGCTTTTAGTGTTTTATTTTACGTACAGCTTCTTCACAATTTCACTTCAAAAATATATAGATATAAAGATATGTCTTCCGCCACTACACATAAAATTGGGCTTGATGAAGCAATTTGTAAGGGCTCTACCACAGGACGGACCCTACTTCAAGTACCTTTCCAAGAAATTTCCCTTCATTATACAAAACAAATTAAAGGCTGGAATTTTTGTTGGTCCCCAAATAAATAAATTGGTGAAGGATGAATATTTTGAGAAGACAATGAATGAGAGAGAAATAGTAGCATGGACTGCCTTCCGATCAGTTACTGAAAACTTCTTAAGCAATAACAAAGATCCTAGTTACAAGGCCATTGTCGAAACAATGTTGGAAAATTTCAAGAAGATGGGTTGTAACATGATTGTAAAGGTGCATTTTCTGCATTCACATATCGACCACTTTTCAGAAAATCTGGGACATTATAGTGAAGAGCAGGGTGAACGTTTTCACCAAGATATTAAAGAAATGGGGAGGAGGTAACAGGGGAGATGAAATGAAACTATGATTGCCGACTTCTGTTGGATGTTGAGGAGGGACAGTCATCTTCAAGGGTCTGCAAGGAAGTCAAAGAAGAGAAAGTTTGAAAAAAAAATTAAATTAAACACTTTGGCTTGTTTTGTTAAACTGTAGTCATGAAATAAATTAGGGTAGTTTTTGAGAGTATTCTTAAAATGTTTCTTGAATAAAAACTTACCTTGTGTGAAATGGTATTTGAATACTTTTCTACGCTCATTAGTAAAATTGTCAAAACATTACTTCTCATTTTGTATAAAAACCTGACATGATAGAAAAAAACGGAAGTTATTTCTGGAATCAGCATAAAACTTTGATTCAAGAACACCTACTTTTAAGAAATCGTCTGACAAAAAGTTGAAAATGCAGACTAGTCAACAAAACAAGTGCAAAACTGTATGAAATTACTCACGCCCAGGCCATTAAATTGAACATTTTGAAAATGACTGTAATCTGTACCATAATAACAAATAAACTTCTCAAGTGTTGTTTGTTCTATTTAGATCATCGGCAATGGTGTTCACTCGTATACTATTGTGTTAAATTTTGGGCTTTGTTTATGAATATTATATTCACACTTTACAACACACACACACACACTTCCAATCTCACTCACACTTCTAGATTATTAGGGAGGATGGGGAATAAACCTGGCTAAACAAAAATTCCAATTCTCCAGCCGGAAATCGAACCCGGGACCTCTTGATGTGAAAGCTAATATGCTAACCACCAGACCTCTCAGTGGCTAGTCGCTACGCTAGACTTGATATTCTATATAATTATTTAGCATGCACTTGTAATGCACTTGATTGTTACTTGCCGTGTAAACATAGCACCTTCTTGCATAACAATTATTAATAATCTGATGTGTTACACTCACATGCCTTTCTCTACTCTTGTACAAACTATTTTTACAAACGCTTATTCTCCATATGCTTCATGTTAATCGAGATGTTGATCTTATTGCTAATTTTCTTGAAAATGCAAGGGGAATTGGTAGGCTTTAAGCGATAGTCAAATATTTTAACAGCTGGTTGCTATGTGGAGTATTCCATTCTCTTTGCATTACCAGGACAAAAAAAATGAATAACGAATTTGAGAAAAAGTATAAGTATTGGAAAATTTAAGGGAATAACAAGCAATATCTCAAAAATGGTTCACTCAACAAAAAATGTATATGAAATAAATTGTGTATTTTAACGCGATCTACATTTTGTGTGTAGTAAAATTTTGTCTATCTCTTATGGTTTACCAGTTATGCAAAAGTCGTTTACAATAAAGAATACTTTTGGAGACATTCCCAGAAAATTCGAGATATACATTTCATTTGTCATGAAAATATCTTAAACATACGATATTTTAATCAAAATCTTAGGGCCATTTTTGAGAAAATTAAAGTTTTCGAAACATGTTCCATGTAAAGGATAATCTGGGGTGGGGGGATTTTCTTGAAAACCTTCCTGTCGCATCTCTGGAAGATACTGAACCCAAATACCAAGTTTGGTCTTTATCCAACTGTTCGTTTCTGAGTTATCTGTTCACAGACACACAGACAGACACACACACACCGACACACACACGGACATGTTTCCAAAAATGCTTTTTTTGGATTCAGGGGCCTCAAAACATGTATTTCCGGTGAAATCTTGGTATCGAATTTTTGGGTGGAATACAATACTTCCCCTACTTACTATACGTAGTAGAGAAAGTAAAAATTGTTGCCATCTAAAATCTTCATGACATACGTCTGTGGAATTGAATAACGGTTATTCTGAGGGGTTAATGTAAATTCTGCACATGTACAGAATTTGAATAAAATGTTAAGAAATAAGTATTGCATACATGTGTCCACCGCTATATGCAGGATGCGATTGTCTTTTATTTTCTTTGTGTGCTAAATCATGACCATCTACGTACGTGTATTGCCTAGAATGCAACATTCACTCTGTTGTTTTATTTTTATGCGTATCTTTTGAAGTAGGTTACGTTAAGAAGTGTTGTATTGTATTTCGACTGTTGGGGAGCCGAACTTAAAGTAGTTTTAACCGCACATATGGTAAAAAGTTTCCGGTAGCCTTCGCCCCAAATGTACTTTCCGGAGGCTTTTGCCCCAAGTTTAAAAATATTAACTTTTTAATTTGACTGTTTCTTTAAATATTATATTCATGTTTGCCTCGGCTGCGTCAGCATTTATATTTTTTTAGAGACATGGATGACTTAGCAGGGAGTGGTGCGACTGAAGAATGTAGGCTTACACAGATTATAATTTTACTTCACTCCTTTTATTAATGCTTGACACGATTTAAATAAGACTTCACTGATATAGAGAGCTGTGAGATTTTTTTATTAATTACTTGCACTTTTTAAACACGTAAACTATTTTCGTCTCACACTGAATACATATTAAACTTCTCGAGGATGTGTCTCGCATCCGGTTAGTAATGCTGTCTACAAGCAGCTGACTTCTGAATTTGTAAATTTTGCTCCATTTTAGTTTCTGATTGGCTAATCCTAGTCCAATAGTATACCTTCATTTAACTAAAGCTTTTATTGACTGTTGATTGGCTATTTTATAAACTGTCACAAAAATTACATTATTGCTTCCAAGAATCACAAGTAGCATTATTAAACTTTCAAATTCATTATTGCCTCAAGATTACCTCATTGTTATCTCACTGTTAGTAACTTTTAACCTATTATTCTCACAGCTCCTACATTATTAATTTACGTAATACATTCACATAACATTATTACACATGTATACAATAATATAAACATATACAATGACTGTAATATACACTTTTTATATATTGTTACATACACATATTGCTTTAAGGCGGGCTGTTATTGAATTTATATATTATATACTTAGACTGAAATCATTTAAGTGTTAAAAATACTGCCTCAGTTTATGGAGTAACAAGAACTAGTTTTTAGTGTTCCATGACATTATGACATTCTCAACGAAAAATCAAAGCCATCTTCCCTAGTACGTTTCTTCTGTGGCTCCAAAATGTTCGCATTCTACAGGATGATTTATGAAGAACATTTCTTTCTTTAATTATTCTGTTCGAAATTCACTCAACGCCCCAATTTTAGCACAAAATTAAGTACAATGTACATGTTTTATTCGAAATTGTTAATTTTATTGTCGGCAACTGTTTTTGAGATTAAATGAGCAACTCTTCCTTGTAAAGCAATGTTGGCTTACGAATTAAATTACAGATACTCAAAGGGCATACCAGAGAGAATTTGGTGTTCGGAATCCTCCCGTAAGAAACACAATACTGGGACTGGTAAACATATTGAAAAACTGGATCTCTGGTAAGTGAAAAAAGGCAAAACTCGTTCATCTAGGCTTCCCACGGTTGTTGTTGACGTAAGAGCACGACAGGATCAGTCACTCAAAACATTAAGATGTTTGTCGCAGGAGACTGGGTACAGCTACTCAATGTGTCAGAGCTGTGAAAAGTGCAGGCCTAAAGCCGTATAGGATTACGGTTACAGGAACCAGATAAGGATAGACAACTGAATTATTGTCGCTGGTTTTAGACGTTCATTGTGCAAAATCCTGCCATATTGTCCATAACATGGTTCACAGATGAAGCATGGTTCCACTTATCCGGCCGGCTGTGTGAACTAGAATAACTCACGCTATTGGGCCAGCGAAAATCCACATGTTATTTATGAACAACCTATGCACCTGGTTAAAATCGGAGTTTGGTGCGCAATATCCGCAGAGAATAGTGCGACCGATATTTTTTTAAACAATGTGAACACTGCAGACTACCGACAGATTTTCATGGAGTTTGCTGAGCAACTAGACGATGTAGAGCTGAGTCAAGGACATTTTCAGCAGGACGGCGCTACATGCCATACATCAAATGAATCCATGTTGTAGATACAAAAAATCACTGAAGGCTATGCTTATTTGTTATTTGTATGCTAACCTTGGACTACACATTCTTTGCATAAGCTCATAAAAGCACTTAATACTTCAAAGTGCACTGCTTCAAAACGTTGGTAGCTTAAGTGAACAGAGCGTATTTCGAAAATAGTTACTACCACAAAAAGTTTTATTTTACATAAAATTGTCATTTTAAAGAGATCTACATAAATTTAATCTACAACATTTTGGTAGTTAAGTTGTTTTTATGGCTTATGCTTTCTCATTTACGTAAAATTCTGTGGGAATGAATGTAACTTCGTCGTTTATTTATTCAAAAATTCGAGAGGTACTCTTTATTCGTCATGCTAATGTCTGGAACTTGTGATACCTTTATCAAAATAAACAAAAGTTCAAAAGCGTTGCTTTTAATGAGAGAAGTCAATGGGCGGTATTAATAAAAGCGAGCCGTGACTGATGAACCATGGTTTGTACCAAACCGAGTCGTCGGTAGCAGCGAGTAGGGAGTCACAGATTTGGTATTAATAAAACTTCCCCTCCGTGTTGAGCCTTGGCTCTATGATTGCGAGTCTCTAACTTGTGTTTCTCCTCTTCCTAATTGCAAATGCATTATTGTCGAGCGGCAGTAAACATTCGATTCAGTTTAGGTATTTTTGTGGCAGTGTATCCAGCAGAAATGACTGAAGAAAACAATCAGTTTGTATCTTGTTTTGTGAACTTATTAACCAGCCACAAAGAGATATTGAGCAAATCTCAGCTGCCTGCGGACAAGCGGAAAAAGCTTCTGCTATGACCGAAGTGCAGCGAAAACTAAAAGAGAATCTGAATCTTCGCCTAACAGAAGACCAGGTAGCGAAGAAAATAAGAAACATGAAAAGTTGCCTAAAAGTGAAGACTGATCTGCGACGGACAGGCAACAAGCCCATAGCCCTGAAAAACTATGAAAACAAGTTTTTAGACCTTATTCAAGGGGAATCAAATCCATCTACAGTCTCGTTAAGAGGTAAGAATAGTAAGGACGATTTTCAATTACTCTCCAGTTTATTGATACTAGTAAAGCTCTGTTTTATGAAATAATTCAAGGTTATAAAGCTTTTTGCTGTTTTTGAGATGTTGCAATAACGTAAAATAACGCTGTCATTCAAATTTAGCAGCTTGTAGTGCTGCAGTGGTTGCTGGGAATTTGATCCAGTTTCTCGATTTTTGTTTAATGCCAGAAGAAACTTCCCAAAATATATTTAAACTGTACCTTGTAGACGCCAAGTCCTCTGCCACGCGCTACTGGAATCCGGGGTCCCCAATGCAGCGTAGAAATACTCTCATTTTTCTATCTCTAGTAAGGGCCTTTCCTCTTGTCTCCACAGTTTCCAGAAGGAAATGCCGGGCGAGCCACCTCACGTTTTCTTTCTCAAATCTATTAAGTAGTTTATAATTGTAGTCTTCAGACTCCCAGCGCATTAGTATTTTTCTTTTCTCAGGTTGACATTCACTTGCAACTGAGCCATCGCCTTCAAGTTTGAGACAGCTACTGAGGTGGCTTAAGAAATCGTAAGCCATGGCTCTTCAAGTGAAGTCACAGTTCCGTTTTATTAAAACTACGGCTAGAGCCGTGACTCGCTAGAAGGAGGGGATGAGTCGTTGAAATATCGAAGGTCACGCTAAGCTTAAGTCGTTGCGTTTTATTAATACAGAAGGGAGCAATGGCTCGGAAATTGCGAGTTTTAAGTCACGGCTCGCTTTTATTAATACCACCCAATGAAATGCTTCGTCTTGTAACCTTAAAATGTCTGACTTACTTGCTAGGTTCTGTTTATCCAACATTTCGTCCTTGAGTACAGGGACGGATTATTCCGTTTTATATAAATGAGGGTGACATCAAACCGAGTATTTTCGATGAAACTTCAGTATTCAATTTTTATGCGGAACGCAATGTTTCCTCTATCTTACATAAGCGGAAGAGAAAGTATAAACTAGCAATAGATCAGATATTTGTCAGTAGTAGTGACGCGACTAGGCCAGATTACCAAATTCCAAAATGAAAAGCCCGGAGGGAGGCTTAATGTTATTAATGATAACGGTTATTAATTATAACTACACTATAAACATTCTTGAAGTTTACTTTTTGAGGAAAAAAATATTTCTCACTCCCTGGAACTTTCTGAGAAACTCATTTCTACATGTAATACGTCATGGAATTGGGAACAACTAACATCGTTACAATTATATGAAGCAGTCAGCATATTATTTACACGTTCTATTGATAACCTATTTCTCTCAACTGACCAGTGAACATTTAATAAGGAAAGAATCCTTTCCACGGCGCTGTTACGGCCAGGAATGAAAAAGAAAAGTTGAACAATTTGTCAACACTGACGCTAAAACTGTTCTGTCCTCTGAATGGCTGCTCAAAAAATTACACTACCTATCTGAAACAGCCTTTCCTAAAAAATCTGATGTGTTACACTCACATGACTTTCTCTACTCTTGTACAAACTATTTTTACAAACGCTTATTCTCCATATGCTTCATGTTAATCGAGATATCGAGATGTTAATCTTATTGCTAATTTTCTTGTAGGTGCAAGGGGAATATGGTAGTATTTAAGCGATAGTCAAATGTTTCAAGAGCTCGTTGCTATGTTGCGGATTCCATTCTTTTTGTATGTCCAGGATATAAAAAAATGAATAACGAATTCTCATTTGAGAAAAAGTATTGCAAAATTTAAGGGAATAACAAGCAATATCTCGAAAATGCTTCACTCAACAAAAACAATATTTATGACATAAATTGTGTATTTTAACGCGATCTACATTTTTTGTGTAGTAAAAGTTTGTCTATCTCTTATGGTTTACCAGTTATGCAAAAGTCGTTCACAATGAAGAATACTTTTGGAGACATTCCCAGAAAATTCGAGATATACATTTCATTTGTCATGAAAATATCTTAAACATGGGATATCTTAATTAAAATCGTTAGAGCCATTTTTGAGAAAATTAAAATTTCCGAAAAATGTTCCATGTAAAGGGTAATCTAGGGTGGGGGGATTTTCTTGAAAACCTTCGCGTCGCATCTCTGGAAGATATTGAACCTAAATACTAAGTTTAGTGTTTATCCGACTGTTCGTTTCTGAGTTATGCTGTTCACAGACACACACGGACATGTTTCCAAAAATGCTTTTTTGGATTCAGGTAGTCTCAAAACATATATTTCCGGTGCAATCTCGGTATCGAATTTCTGGGTGGAATACAATACTTCCCCTACTTACTATACGTAATAGAGAAAGTAAAAATGTTGCCCTGTTTTATCATCCTAACTGTTGACAAATAAACCGTTTTGGACAAGTAATTTTATCAAAGAGTGCACTATAATCTGTAACATGTCTTCCTCTCAAATACA
This sequence comes from Deroplatys truncata, assembly GCA_030765065.1. Classification (NCBI taxonomy): domain Eukaryota; kingdom Metazoa; phylum Arthropoda; class Insecta; order Mantodea; family Mantidae; genus Deroplatys; species Deroplatys truncata. The sequence goes on from CM060977.1 coordinate 140,505,240, forward strand.
ACTTTAGAAAGAGATAACCAATTGATTACAGCTAATTCATTATATGGCTTCATCCATTTCCTTATGTAGTCACTACAAACAGATGACGCATAAGTACAGAAACGGGATATTTATACCGTTTTCTGGATTGTTAACCGGGGTTGAAAAAGGAGATTAAAAACCGGGTGATACTAGGCTAAATTGGGTGATTTGGTAACCCTAGTCTACGCACATGTCTCTCTGAATTTAAGAGAATTGTCTTGTTTTGACAATCCGCTCACAAGTACCAATAAACAGTCTTAGATGAGCATTTCTGGGTCTTCTGATGGACATTAGCAAATCATTGCTCCGGATGATACAGGGGGCGGGGGGGGGGGGGGAGTAGCTCAACTGGAAAACTCTAAATCAAATTTTGCCAAGTAAAGACTTGCTGGTAGACCAGCTTACTGAAGTATTGATTGCAACTAGGAAGAATAATGATATGGTAGACAAAAGCTTAATGGGATGCGTTTCACGCAAATTAATTATCTATTGTGGTGTTGGTAGTGTAACAGAGCGTTAGAAACTAGCCAAAGAAGTGACGCTACAAAGTAATAGCATTATAGTACTACCACTAATAATTATTTACTAGCTATTATATAAAATTACGTTACACCAGAGTGATATTTACGAATGAGGCACGGGTGAGAATGGAATTTCTACAAAGGGTTCTACAAAGTAGCTATGTTGAATACGTTTTCATACTCCGACGTTACTTTTGTTGAATATTCTACCCTACGTAGAGAAAGCAAGTGAATTCAACGCTCATTCCAGTCATTCAGCAAACAGTTATAGAGGGAAAATATTGGAGACAGATTTAAATTAATTTGTATGACAGTCCAGGCACTCACGGTAAAACATGTTTATAAAACACAAGATGTGTTTCTGGATTAAAATAATTTTTGGAGTGTTCGATGCCAAGAAAAGTTAATTTTTGTGTTCTATAATAAGCAAACAAGGTGATAAGAGACCTTAATCTACGAATGAGGTCTGCTTATCTGAAAAGGGGGAAATCAGTGTCTTTTCATTATTGGTGTATTGCACTGGCCAACGGTTTTCTCAACCATGTTTACCAATGTTTAAAGAAATAACATTATACAATCTAAAGTGTGTTATTCTATTAATCATATTTACATTGTGATTGCAATTGATTTTCAAACTGTCTTCTGGCACACGTATTTCATTGAAAGAATTGCAAATGCTATGAGTAGGGGATAGATAAATATAGATAAGCTATCGGTTTTAGAACATGTAGCCTAAAATCTTTTTCAATTCTTTCATATTTATAGATCGTTTTCTATCGCATTTTGTGGAACTTAGACATTACCTGTTACAAGGCTGAGTGAATCTTTCTTTCTTCGTGTATTTGTATGTTTGTGTGTACGTTTATCTATTTCCTTTCTTCCTTCTTTATTTATTTCCTTTATACGTTTCTAATCAAGAATGTTGTATTACATTCTTTTATTTCAAAGTTGTTTAATATCATAAACGAAGTTCGTAAGATTATTATTTTACCACTTTTGTTCCCGGAACCTCATTCTTTTAAAAACAGAATAAAACTTAGCAATTTTTATAGATAATAACGGAAAACATCCATTAACTGAAAATCTATTCTAAGTCGCAGTAGTAAGTTAATCATAAAATATGTTTATAATGAGTGAAGTTATAACCTAATAATTTAAATGTGCTAGGTGACCCACACAGGCCGTCCTTAGTTGAAGTTAGTTTATACCGGATAGCGCGGATGCCAAAAGGTTTGCCTAAGCACAGATGTAAAGGGGATTATACCGACAGAGAGAATACCGCTAAATGAAAGACGAGCGCTTGAAAACGAACACTTCAATTGGTATTACTCGTCCCAGAGCTCTTTCGGTAGAGGAACTGCCTACTATACGAGGTGTTCCGGGTTCGATTCCCGGCTGGGCTCTAGAAAGTTGTCTTTAAACAAAAACATTTCACAGTATACCCAGAGTGTGTTTGAATGTGAGAGTATCTATGTGTGTGGGGGGGACGGGGTGTTATCGGTTATTTAATAAGCAATTCGCTCATTAACAAGAATTCAGGATGTCGCTTGAAGCAAACCTGAGCACACGCGTTAAGTCATTTAGTTCTATGACAGTTAATCTACACTATATAGCACCAACTGTTGCCGCAAAGTTAACAAGATTAAACGAAACTATTACTTTCTCTGCCACATACATAGTAGGTAGAAAAGGTATTGCATTCCACCCGAAAATTCTATAACGAGATTTCGCAAGAAATACATGTTTTGAGACCCCTGAATAAAAAAAAAGCATTTTTAGATAAAGTTCCGCGCGCGCGTGTGTTTGTCTGTAAACAGCATACCGTGAAAACGGAAAGTTGGAAAAGTGCTCAACTTGGTATTTAAGTTGTTTCCTTCAAGGATGCGACTCGGAGATTTTCAAGAAAATCCCCCCACCTCTAACCACCCTTTACATAAAAGATTTTTCGAAAATTTTGATTTTCTAAAAAATTGCTCTAAGATTTTGATTAAACTACCACACATTAAAGATATTTACAGGACAAATAAAACATATCTTGAATTTTCCGGGAGTAACCCGTGAAGTCCACTTCATTCGGAAGGAATTCTGCATAATCTTGTATAACTGGTAAACGTTAAGCGGCAGACGAAAACATGCTACACAAAAAATGTAGATCTCTTTAAAACACACAATTTATTTTAAATGAGTTTTGCTGGGGTATGAACCGTTTCTGAGATATTCGTTATTAAAGTTTGGAATAGTTCATGTCTTGGTCATTCTCTTGAAGTGCTGTCAACATTCAGTTGTTTCTCTGGAATGCATGGAAACAGTATAGAATTTTAAGGCCAGCATATAGCGTCCAGTTGTTAAACATTTGACTATCGCTGTTCTCTTTGTATCTATAACGAAATGTGTAATGTAGCTATTTCTGCAAAGGCTCAATTTGTGGATTAAAATGCGATAGATATAAAAATAAGCTTTAGTAAGAATAGTTTGTATACTCATTAATAGACATACACTGTAGAGAAAGCCATGTAAATGTATCACATCAATTTTTATATTTATGTACCTTTAAATGTGCGTTAGAATTAAATTATTTTCTATTAGTGCATTATACATAATAAGTATGTGCAAAACCTTTCCCGCCCCTCGATGGACGTTTGGTGTAAGGACCTCTTAGGCTCACGTTCTACCTGGAATGATCCAACATTTCTTAATATCATCTCTGTACGTAAAAAAATAAATGAAATAAATAAATAAAAAGTGCGCAGAAGACAGATGCCGGTCTGAAAATGTTCAGAACACCGCCTTCCAGCCTCAGCTGCATTTTGGTGCGTCTCCGCACACATCGTAACCATATATGTGTGTTCTTTATTGGTGAACTTCACGTTTATGTCTGAATGACCTGGCACCTGCCTCTAACTACAAGCAGGCGACCACACGACGCTTATCAGTATGAAATTACCAAGTAAACATATGCAGACAGCAGCAGCATTACCATAAGTACTTTTCGCTTTGTACCTGCAATACCCCTTTGAACATCAGTGATGCGCAACTTCTTTTGCACCTATGTATGCGGGAAACATAAATCTTTATCAACTTTAAGACAATTAGGATTAATGATACTAATAAGTATTTTATCAAAGGACTGCAAAGGACGCCTTGTTTGGCTCACCTGATACACTAAATGCTGCATTTATTGGACTACCTGACTTAATGTTTTGTACGTAGTTTGAAATATATAGATCCCACAGCATACAGAATGTGTCAAAGGTCCTGTTTTTATTGAATGACAAGCTATACTTATTTTTGCATTCTTAACTGTACTCTCAATTCCGCGTAAATGTTACCTAGTTATTTAATATCTGTAAATTAATGTTTTATGCTTCTCTCGTTTGTCTTAGCGTTCAGAAAAATTCTCTAATACTTTCTGTACAGTAATTCCGTTAAAAATAAAAAATAATGCCCCACTTCACTGTTGTTTCAATTAATTTAGATTCTTTTAAAAAGGACGGAGAAAATTGAAAAGAGGTTTAAAGTAAACAAAATAATCATTAAATTAATATGTTCACATACAGCGTTCACAAAACAGCACAAGGATGCCTTTGCTGGAAGGTTTGTTTTTCGAAAAGTCCTCTGTACCTAAGATGCAAGTTCTGGAAATTAAGAATAGAATTTTTACTTACCTATATACATCCCCAAAAATACAGTGTTTAAGTTTTAAGCAAACATTTCGTTTATGAAATTATAAACAGTATCCCATACATTTGAATTTAAGTTATAAATATAAATTACTTTTAGTATATATCCATAAATAATAATATTTAAATTCACTTCACTATTCACCATGAGCTGAAATGCGGAGTCATGGCTACCACTCATAAAGGTTCTTCAGAGGTTTTGACACCGTTTCATTAGATACATATCTGTAGTATTTGGTAATGGCAATTAAAGAAACAAATATTACACAGGACCGAATGTCCCTTTTTAAACTCTTCTGTTTGTAGAAGTGTTACATCATGGCCATCTGTGTATATTCCTTGCAATAAAATGTAACTGGCTTTTGTTTTTACACTCTGCGGAGAAAAGCAATTATTTATATTCCGTGGAGTAACAGTAACTATTACTTTCTCTACTACGTATAGTAAGTAGGGGAAGTATTGCATTTCACCCAAAAATTCTATACCGAGATTTCACCGGAAATACATGTTTTGAGGTGCACTGAATGCATATAAAGCATTTTTGGACTCTGTGTGTGTGTGTGTGTGTGTGTGTGTGTGTGTGTGTGTCTGTGAACAGCAACTCAGAAACGAACAGTCAGATAAACACCAAACTTGGTATTTAGGTTCAGTATCTTCCAGAGATGCGACACGAAGGGTTTCAAGAAAATTCCCCATCTCAGATTACCCTTTAGATGGAAAATTTTTCGAAAATTTTTATTTTCTCATAAACGGCTTTAACGGTTTTGATTAAAGTATCATATGTTTAAGATATTTTTATGGCAAATAAAATGTATATCTTGAATTTTCTAGGAATGTCTCCAAAAGTATTCTTCATTGTGAACAACTTTTGCATAACTGGTAAACCATAAGAGATAGACAAAAGTTTACTACACAAAAAATGTAGTTCGCGTTAAAATACACAATTTTTGTCATATACATCTTTTTTGTTGAGTGAACCATTTTCGAGATATTGCTTGTTATTCCCTTAAATTTTCCAATACATATTTTTCTCAAATGGGAATCGTTATTTTCTTTTTTTTTTTTTTCTCAAATGGGAATTCGTTATTCATTTTTTTGTCCTGGTAATGCAAAGAGAATGGAATACTCCACATAGCAACCAGCTCTTAAAATATTTGACTATCGCTTAAAGCCTACCAATTCCCCTTGCATCTACAAGAAAATTAGCAATAAGATTAACATCCCGATATCTCGATTAACACGAAGCATATGGAGAAAAAGCGTTTGTAAAAATAGTTTATACAATAGTAGAGAAAGTCATGTGAGAGTAACACATCAGATTTTTTTAAATTACCCTACATAAACAAATTTTCTCTGTTTATAATATTAGTATAGATCCTAGTATGTTAGGATGATACAAATTCAACATTTTAACATGATTTAAATAAGCATTTATATGCTGGTAGCCGAGCAAGTATGTCCCAAGGGAGTGTTTGATTCTATCCCGAAATACTGCTAAGCTGAACTCTGGCCTCTGGCAAAATGAAAACACAGATGCTGACTAGAGAAATGACTCTAACCACTCCCCTACCCCGTCCCCACACTGTAAAAAATGTCATTAGCGCGTGAGCAGGTATTATGGTTTGTGATGGAAACTCCATTTTATTCATGGGCACTCTCCAAACAGTGTCCAGCCTTTATGCTGTCGGCAGTCGATGGAAACAATTAATTTCAAGAGATAAAATAATAATGAAACGGAGGTGCTCTGTACGCTTATCAACGTGCCATTTAAATTTGATACTGCCTTCATTATGTGCCCTTATTAACCTACAAGTTCACGCGCTTATGATCATTTCAGTTTTTAAAATTCCAGTACCTAGTTATAGGCCATAGAAATACAAGACAAATCATCTGTTGTGTCACCAAAGTTAATAATTCCAAGGAACATAGAGTTCGCGTTATCTTCCTGAATAAAATAATAGCTGCACCAACTATCTTGCAATTAGCAAATATTAGACTACATGTCCATGCATCTCTGCCTTTGTGTTCCTCTACAGGGGTAATAACCAGGTAAAATTAAGCTTTTGTTGCAGGCTTTAAAAATAACATTATTTAATATCATAACACTGAGCGATATTTGAGCTATTAACGTCGTAAATCACTTTCTATATGTATTTGAAATATTTGTGACCTAATATTGGTGTTTCGGAAAGCGACGTCTGTTTCTCGTAAAAAATTAGGAACCGCATTTTGAGATAGGCATTAAGAACTAATTATGCCATTATTGCAGTATAAACATAATAAATATCCTATCGCCGTTATATAGCTGTATATGGATGTTTGCATGAAAAAGTCAGCTTTCACTGTGTAGATGTTGTCAGCAAAGACAAAAGACACAATTCGAAACTGTTTGTACTACACACACACACACACACACACACACACACACACACACACTTATACATAGAGAGGTCTAAACCTAGTACTCAGTCTTTGATAACACTAATCAGCACAATATCGAATGACTAAAAACTAATAAGCGATTCTAACTCACTTTATTATGCTGATTTCAGAACTTCTGTTAGTTTTGTTTTATCACGTACAGCCTTTTTCACAATTTCGCTTCAAAAATATAGAGATATAAAGATATTGCTTCCGCCACTACACATAAAATTGGGCTTGATGAAGCAATTTGTAAGGGCTCTACCACAGGATGACCCTGCTTCAAGTACCTTTCCAAGAAATTTCCCTTCATTACATAAGACAAATTAAAGGCTGGAATTTTTGTTGGTCCTCAAATAAAGAAATTGATGAAGGATGAAGATTTTGAGAAGACAATGAATGAGAGAGAAATAGAAGCAGGGACCGCCTTCCGATCAGTTACTGAAAACTTCTTAGGTAATAACAAAGATCCTAATTACAAGGCCATTGTCGAAACAATGTTGGAAAATTTCAAGAAGATGGGTTGTAACATGAGTGTAAAGGTACATTTTCTGCATTGACATATCGACTGCTTTCCAGAAAATCTGGGGCATTATAGTGAAGAGCAGGGTGAACGTTTTCACCAAGATATTAAGGAAATGGAGAGGAGGTATCAGGGAAGATGGAATAAAACTATGATGTTGGATGTTGAGGAGGGACAGTCATCTTCAAGAATCTGCAAGGAAGTCAAAGAAGATAAAGGTTGAAAAAACTTAAATGAAACACTTTGGCTTCTTGTTTTGTTAAAATGTAGTCATGAAATAAATTAGGGGAGTTCTTGAGAGTATTCTTAAAATGTTTCTTGAATAAAAACTTACCTTGTGTTAAATGGTATTTGAATACTTTTCTACGCTCATTAGTAAAATTGTCAAAACATAGCTTATTTTGTGTAAAAACATGACGTCATAGAAAAAATGGAAGTTATTTCTGGAATCAGCATAAAAACTTGATTCAAGAACACCTACTTTTAAGAAATCATCTGACAGAAAGATTGAAAATGCAGACTAGTGTAAACGACATCTTGGGAACAAAATGTCATCGACTTACAATTTTTGCACAGTAATATAATTGAATGCTTTCTCGTTATCATCGAGATGTCAGGACATAACTTCGATTACACTTTACCTGGACGATGGATAGCTCGAAGAGTTTCCATTGAGTACCCACACGGTATCCAAACTTAACAGCTCTGGAGTTTTACCTGTAGGGGAACTTGAAGAATAAAGTTTATAGACAAAAGCTAGCTAAACTGGAAGCGCTACGAGAATCCATCGAAGCATGAGGGCAAAGCCATCACACGGGACACACTGATATTAGTTCGCTCAACATGGACGCTATAGAACTGCTCATGGTGGTCATTTTGAATACATAAAATGACTGCACTGTTGGGAAAGCATTAAACCACATTACTATACAATATTTTATATATACCAGGTGAGTCAGCTGCCCCTAGGCATTCATATCTATGCAACCCGCAGTTTATACTCTAATGTGAAAACATTGACCCTTTTAGCAAACAAACTGTTATTGTAGCTCTGCCCTATACGCAATTACCATTAATGATTAAAGGCCTGGATGAGAACCAAAGAGCTTAAAACAGACGGCGTTTCATGAATATAATGCGGGATAGACTACGTGGGTTCTGGTAGTGGGTTAGCTACCGGAATGCGGTGAAGCAAAGGTTAGCTTCGGAGGTTCGAATCTGATACAAACATCAAATTGTTTTGGTTCTTTTCTCTCTCTCTCTCCTTATGTTTATTTTCTTTATTTTGGTGTACTAATGTATTTATTTTTGTTATTGGCTCTCCTGCGAGCCAAAGACACAAGAATTACAATCAGATAATAGTGTATCATGTTTACAACAATAATCTGTACCGTATCTGGGGTTGTAAACCGTGTTACGTAGTTAGCTTTCATTCTCTTGGGCGCATATCAACGATATTAAATATAACAGCTTTTGTTTCATGTTTAAACTTTATGTTTCACTTCTTGTATTGACAATGAAGTTGTAAATGTGCTAAGTTCACGGTAAACAGAATAATAAATTGTTAAAGAGCGTGGATTTCATCAAGGAAGTAAATGACGACCGCCTTCATCAATGCACATTTGTGTACGTTGACGGAGAGACCTTCTTACATGCTATAACATGCGCGGTGCAATCTGCCTGCATTCACGTATAGTGTGCCGTAGATGATTTGGGCTTTGCGGTGGAAAATATGACGATTATTCTATTTTGTACAGACTTATAATGTTATCAAAAATGCTGTTTATATACATTAATATCAAATTATAGGCGCAACGAGATAAAACAAAATGTAATAGAAAGTTAGAACTTAACCCTAAGGATTTGAACCTGAACTAAGTGGCACAGTGTTAAAGCGACCATTAAAATTAGGCCAATGCTACCTTGTCAGCTGGGGTTCCTATACGAATTAGTAATCGCAGAAGTAGACCCCGCCTCGAATCTTTACAAGCTTTTTGCAGCGGCATACAGTGTTCTGAGCTCGGTTTGGTAGTTTTAATTCAAAGAAATAAACTGCACCAGTCATTACAATTACTGTATGATCTGAAATACACCATAGTGTGTGACAAGTTATCTACCTAATACTTAGCATTTTTTGAAAGACTGTACAACGTTGACTGACGGCTTAAATACAATTGGTTGCACTGCGTAGATATGCCATCTTGTTTTCAAATGGTTTTGTCAACCGATGCATAGGATAGGTTGTTCCTTCAGGGGCGTTTTTAAAGGTGTGCATTAATGTGTGGTAAATAATAAAAGTTTGTAAAACTGGCTAAAAGTGCTACTGCCTGCGACTCCCAGTATCAGGGGGGTGTTTTTTGTATCACATACATAGTGATTGCATTCTGTCCTGTAAAACACTTATGCACTGAGTTATGTATCCCTCCTCTATAAAGTGTTATGCAAATCAGGCATTAGAAGGCATTCAAGAAAGGCCCAAGTCACATATGTCGCTTAGCACGTTGTATAAATTCAAAAATAAATATAATATACAACGGAAGGAAAGGACATCTCGCACACCGCGAGCTAAATACATCTATTGTGACTACCACCCCCCAAGAAGAAGGGATGAACTGAAGGTACCACAGGAAGCTACAGGCCGCAGCAGACAGGCCTCAGAGACACGCGGAAGTCCTCAATAATTCCAGGCTCGAAGACCCGTCCCGCTGCTGGAACTGTCTAGAAAGAGTAAACCGACCAAGCAGCCCTCTAGTGTGCACGGAGATTACCTTTCCTTTGGGTAAGCCTCCGCGCCATCTGTCCGACACCACCAAACGCCACGAAACCTAGAAGCACACCTTAAAACGAGAAGGAACCGGAATGAAAGGGAAAGGCGAGAAAGGAAATCATGGTAGATGAAAAACCACCACAACATTCGCTTATCGACCAGGAACAACTACGAAAACCCAAGGTCAGTGGGCGGTCGACGGGAATCGAATCCGGGATCTCCCGAATGCGAGCCTCATACGTTACCGCGAAGCCATCTCGCTCGATGTTGTGATTATTTATTTATTTTTCCACACATGCTGTGTGTAGGCTAAGGTTGGAAAAGTAGAATCAGACTGAAGCATTCAATGCCATAACCGGGGTTTGAACCACGGATCTTCGGCTTTCCGTGTTGTTGCTTAAATAATTAAAATAGGATATTGTAACTCGTCATTAGGGTATGTTACCTGAAAATGAATTTGAGAACACCTTGTGGTTTACCGGAAAAAATGCAAGTCAGTTGGGGAATTTAATATCAATTTGCCATAGTAGCTCATTGGTTAGAGCAATGGCACGGAAAGCCGAAGATGCGTGATTCAAATCCGGGCTAAGGCATTCGATTCTTCAGTCTGAATCTACCTTGATTCATGAAGATGAGGCAGTTATATTTCAGTTTATACTAATTTCGTTCAATTTATGTAGCGGGAAAAGGAAAAGCTTTAGCGGATTATTGTAGTATGGGTATAGGATTTTAAAATCTATCTTTGCTCGGGTTAGAATTTTGCTTTGTGTTTAGTTTTTTGGAGCTGCCATTTATATTGCTGTTGCTCGCTAGCTAAAATATCGTATCTTTGTGTTTGCAGCGCGTGTTAATTTGTCTACCCAAGACAAATGAAAACATCTCAAAATTCTATTAAACAACTATTCACTTATACATCAACAATACTTACAGTAAATATGCTAGCAGCTTTGCTCCTTCAATATCAGCTATTTCATTAATATATGTTTAAGTACAGTCCGCATAGAGCACTTTAACCCCCATGGTTAAGCGTTTGCTTACAAAATGGAATGTTGCGAATTTGATTCACGATGAGGAGTTAATTGTGCACTATTCTGAATTGCCCCGCTCCGAGACAGACTCCTTGGTTTTACTCAGTGTGTAACAGAGATGGCTACCAAGAACTGTACACAGTTTTCCGTGAGGCAATATTTTTAACACTTAAATGATCTTAGTCTAATTATATAATATAAATTCAATAACAGCTCGCCTTAAAACAATATGTGTATAAAATAACAAATAAAATGTATATAACAGTCATTGTATTAATGTTTATATTATTATGTACATGTTTAATAAAGTTATGTGAATGTATTATGTAGGAGCTGTGAGAATATAGATCAAAAGTTGCTAACAATGGGATAACCTTGAGGCAATAATGAAAGTAATAATGCTACTAGTAATTCTTGTAGCAACAATAATGTAATTTTTGAGACAGTTTATAAATAGCCAATCAACAACCAGAAAAAAGCTTAAGTTAAATAAAAGTATTCTATTGGATTAAGAATAGCCAATCAGAGACTTGAAATAGATGAAATTTGCAAATTCAGGCGGTAGAAATCAGTTCAGTTGCTTGTAGACAGCGTTCCTAACTGGACGCGGGACGCGTCCTCGAGAAGTTTAATACGTATTCAGTATGAGACGAAAATTCATTACGGCGAATATTATAAAGTTTACGTGTTAAAAAGTGCAAGTAAGTAATAAATAATCTCACAGCTCTCTATATCAGTGAAGTGTTATTTAATCGTGTCAAGGATTAATAAAAGGAGTGAAATAAAAAATTATAATCTGTTGTAAGCCTACATTCTTCAGCCGCACCACACCCTGTTAAGAGAGACATGTATCTACAAATTAGTACTGACGCAGCCGAGGCAAATATAAATATATAATATTAAAGAAACAATAAAATGTAAAGTTGAAAAAAAAAGTTGGAGTAAAGGCCACCGGAACTTTGTACCATACGTGGTTGCAACTACTTCAAGTTCGGCTCCCCAACAACGGAAATACAATGCAACCTCCTAAAATATTAAACCTCCTTCATCCGGGAGACTAAGGCCGTTCGAAGCGGGCCGTTAATCATTTTATTATTATTATTATTATTATTATTATTATTATTATTATTATTATTATTATTATTATTATTATTATTATTATTATTATATTTAAAACACGATTAATGGCATTCACTTTCCTCCATAATATCAAGCAACTTTTATTAAAGACATTTCTTTCTACAATGCTTAGTTTTGGAGATAGTGTACAATCTCAACTTAAATGGTGCACCATGTATATTTCTAGTTTACTATTTTGTTTATCTTTGGGTTGTCTTGTTAAATTCACACATACATTCATACTCTCTTTAATAATTCGAGACTCTAGGGAGGATAGGAAATAATTCTGGTGAAAGAAACATTCCCACCCTCCAGCCGGTAATCGAATCCGCACCCTCTGGATTACCAGACTAGGATGCTAACCACTAGATCACAGATGCAGTCGATCAGTTATTCTCCCTCGTGTTCCAATGTTTTATAAAATAGCTGTCTTCCTGTAGCTTCTAATAGCTTTGTATTTTCTTTGAGTTTTGTCTTGCATTGTTAATGATTATCAAGTTCGCTACTAAGGGACTGAGATCCCCCCTCCCAATGGCCATTGGTTCCTAGTCAAAGGTTTGCACCTATAGCAACAGAAATCTATCAGCAATTTTATAGATGTCCTACTAGGTTCCAGGGAAAGTTTGAGTGTTAAAACTTTCTGGATGCTCTTTAACTGCTGTGGTCCTTAGCGTCCCATTCTATGTTGGGCGTGAAAGACCGGGAATTTTGCTCAGAGGTATCTTTATCAGGCTTGAGATTCTTTTATGTGCCGTAAATCTATGATACGGAACCACCGGCTTTATTTCCCTTCCGATTCCATGGATGTATCTCCACAAGTTAAATGGGAACTTTTAAGAAACACCATGTGTTTTTCGTAGTCTATTTCCTAAGATTTCCAGAAGTGATATTTACAGTCTTGTCAAAATTGTCAATAATTCTTTAAAATTCTAGCGGGTTTTTCAAGCTAAATATATTTATTGCCTTAAAATGGACGATGAAAACGGGCAAACGTAAATATTCACACAACAGTCCTCACTAATTACAACACCCACACAATTCTACCTCTAACAGGAATGCTACTTAAGTGAACTGACTCATATGTGTCTCATTTAACAAATACCTGTACGTAAACCTTGTAAATACAGATGGAAAAGTCCAGTTGTTACATTAACTAGCTGAATAACAAATAAATGCTATATAAGCTGAACAATAACTGTAAACGGAGAAAATTACAAAATTAGATGTAAAATAGAGCAACGTACTCAACGGTGTCCATTAAAACATCTTACGCGCGAACTGATTACAGCCGAATAACATTTACGAAGCATTTCATAAGCAGTTCGAGATCTTAAGGTGAAATAAATTCACCATTACAAATTATAATTGGCTTATAAATGCGTGAAAACACGGAGGTAAAGCATTTGCGGAACGTAATTGCACAGTCATTCATAATAATCCTTTAATACTGATTGAAGGTCTGAACCTGCCATATTTAACTGCGAACAAGAAAACAGAACCAGAGGCTAATAGAATCCACCGTGATAAATAACATTAATTATCAAAGCTGATTTAAAAACGGATTAAATGCCAAATTAAGGGTCCGTTAAAAACAAGTAAATAAAAAACCATTTAGTTCAACAAGTTTTGGATCAAGAGTCGACCAATATATTACAGAGTTAAAATCAAAATAAAAACTGTTTAGTTCAATAAGCTTACAATCAAGAGTCAACCAGTATATTACAGGGCTATATTCAAATAAAAATGAAAACTGTTTAGTTCAACAAACTTTGCATCAAGAGTCGGCCAGTGTATTACATAGCTAAATTCAAATCAAAATAAAAACTGTTTAGTTATAGCTTTGCGATCAAGAGTCGACCAATATATTACAAAGCTCTATTCCAGTAAAAATAAAAACTGTTTAGTTCAACAAGCTTTGCATTAAGAGTCGGCCAGTATATTACATAGCTAAATTCAAGTAAAAATAAAAACTGTTTAGTTATAGCTTTGCGATCAGGAGTCGACCAACATATTACAAAGCTCTATTCCAGTAAAAATAAAAACTATTTGGATAAAACTTTGCATCAAGAGTCGACCAACATATTACAGAGCTAAATTCAAGTAAAAATAAAAACTATTTAGTTTAATAAACCTTACAATCAAGAGACGACCAATATATTACAGAGCTAAATTCAAATCAGACTAAAAACTATTTAGTTAAAGCTTAGTGATCAAGTGTCGACCAATATATTACAGAGCTAAATTCAAGTGAAAATAAAAACTATTTAGTTTAATAAACTTTAAATTTAAGAGACGACCAATATATTACAGAGCTAAATTCAAGTGAAAATAAAAAGTATTTAGTTTAATAAACCTTAAATTTAAGAGACGACCAATATATTACAGAGATAAATTCAAGTGAAAATAAAAACTATTTAGTTTAATAAACTTTAAATTTAAGAGACGATCAATATATTACAGAGCTAAATTCAAGTGAAAATAAAACCTATTTCGTTTAATAAACTTTACAATCAAGAGACGACCAATATATTACATAGCCAAATTCAAGTCAAAATAAAAACTATTTACCTCAACAAGCTTTGCAATCAAGATTCGACCAACATATTACAGATCGAAATTCAAATCAAAATATAAACTATTTATCTTAACGAGCTTTGCGATCAAGGGTGGATCAATATATTACGAGCTAAATTCACAGCAAAATAAAAAGTATATAGTTTAATAAACTTTACAATCAAGAGTCGACCAACATATTACAGAGATAAATTGAAATCAAAATGAAAACTATTTAATTTAATAAACTTTACAATCAAGAGACGATCAATACATTACAGAGCTACATTGAAATCAAAATAAAAACTATTTAGCTTAACAAGCTTCGCAATTAAGAGTATTATTGGTTACATTACAGAGCCAAATTCAAGTCAAAATATAAACTATTTTCCTCAACAAGCTTTGCAATCAAGATTCGACCAACATATTACAGATCGAAATTCAAATCAAAATATAAACTATTTATCTTAACGAGCTTTGCGATCAAGGGTGGTTCAATATATTACTTAGCTAAATTGAAATCAAAATAAAAACTATTTAGTTCCATAAACTTTATAATTAAGAGTCGATCAATACATACAGAGCTACATTGAAATCGAAATAAAAACTATTTAGCTCCATAAACGTTGCGATCGAGAGTCGAACAATATATTGTAGACTAAATTCAAATCAAAATTGCGACCACATATAGCGGAAAGACTTTTCAAAGTTACAATAGCAATGGCCGTCACCAACTCCCTCTAAAAATTCGGACGGAATCTCAGGAACAAAGTTCGAGAAATGGCAGCGCCCAAAAGAAAAACGGCCCAATTACGAATCATCCCTCCTAGGAACCACTTAAGAGCCTAACTAGCCACGAAAAACAAGTAAATAGTGCAGATTACCTCGAGAAGGTACCCGCAGCCGTTACAAGTAACAATAACATGGCACAACATCACTCTTCCTAAACCTTTTAGTTTCTTGATCATTTAAAAAAATTTACTTATGCGAGCTTAATAAGCTTTAACCGGATAGATCACCTTGGACGTTGAATGAATACATTCGGTGAAGTGATAAAATGGCCGGATTGCGTAGCGTTATCCGACATTCGTCTTTCTGAAGATAAGGCAAAATCCCAGAAAAAACTTACCAAGGTAACTCGCCCCAACCAAGATTCACACCCTGTACCTCTTAAATGTGAGAGAGACACTACCCCAAGCACTGAGGTGGGCATAAATGTTATTGCATTTGACACAAAAGTAAGACAATTAATAACAATGTTCGGTTGTTTGTTTCTTATTGCATTTCATGTAATGGGTATTATTATAGTTTTGCAGGCCAGTTCCGCCGATAAATTTTAATATAGTTATGTAAGCCATTTGGATCTTTAGAATTAATATTCTTTTCCGAAAGTAAGGTAAACGGAGGAAATAATCTCATGTAATCTGCTGATCTGCAAAATACATCGATCTTGTTATCTGAGACTTCTAGATTTCAATATGATATTCTCTTGACCTTGATGTTACTACTTTAAAGAAAGCATTCTCCTTTAATACTCATGATGATAATGTATCCCCTTTCGAGGGTGGAGGAATATAGGAACAGACAGACGGTATGTACAAAAATCTGATGTGTTACACTCACATGACTTCCTCTACTCTTGTACAAACTATTTTTACAAACGCTTATTCTCCATACGCTTCATGTTAATCGAGATATCGAGATGTTAATCTTATTGCTAATTTTCTTGTAGATGCAAGGGGAATTGGTAGGCTTTAAGCGATAGTCAAATATTTTAAGAGCTGGTTGCTATGTCGAGCATTCCATTCTCTTTGCATTACCAGTACAAAAAAAATGAATAACGAATTCCCATTTGAGAAAAAGTATTAGAAAATTTAAGGGAATAACCAGCAATATTTCGAAAATGGTTCACACAACAAACAAAATGTACATGACATAAATTGTGTATTTTAACGCCATCTACATGTTTTGTGTAGTAACAGTTTGTCTATCTCTTATGGTTTACCAGTTATGCAAAAGTCGTTCACAATGAAGAATACGTTTGGAGACATTCCCAGAAAATTCGAGATATACATTTTATTTGTCATGAAAGTATCTTAAATATATGATATTTTAATCAAGATCATTAGAGCCATTTTTGAGAAAATTAAAATTTTCGAAAAATGTTCCATGTAAACGGAAATCTGGGGTGGGGATTCTTTTGAAAATCTTCGTGTCGCATCTCTGGAAGATATTAACCTAAATACCAAGTTTGGTGTTTATCCGACTGTTCGTTTCTGAGTTATGCTGTTCACAGACACACTCACCGACATGTTTCCAAAAATCGTTTTTTTTATTCAGAAGGTCTCAAAACATGTATTTCCGGTGGAATCTCGGTATCGAATTTTTGGGTGGAATACAATACTTCCTCTACTTACTATACGTAGTAGAGAAAGTAAAAATGTGCATCGTACCGCAGAAAGAAATGTATTTGCTGAACAAGCAAATCTGAGAACTGGTATTTGCAAAATCTAGACTAAATATACGTTGTTTTCACGCAATATAATTACTTCAGAGCCCCTCTCCTCTATCTCACAAGAATGTTATTCTAAATTTATATTTTAAGAAACCGAGCACGAGGGTCGCACTTGGGAGGTCCCTGATTATGGGTTTTTCGTGGTATTCCCTGGTTGGCAAGGCCAAAGCTTCTCTTCTACCCCGAATTTTCTTTCCCTCGTTTCCTATCATTTCGCTTCCCTATAACGTTTCAGGTAGGCTTAGTGATGATCCTTGTCGGATAGATAGCGAAGATAGCAGCCTTCTATGAGCCGCCTCAGTTGGGTCGAGTCCTCTCCGATTCCGCCAGAGGGAAGCCTTCTTTGAGCGGCCTGCCGTTGTGACCAAGTCATCAAGCTTGGAATCGTTAGTGAATTCTACGTGTCTCTGTTGGCCTATAACCTCCTGCGTTTCCTTCACCTCATCCATTCCTCCTGGGGGTGGTAAGCACAAAAGATCCGCGTTGGGTCGAGGTGCGAAGTGTCCCTTCCCTGATCATTGCGTCATATTTTAAGAACCGAAATATGCAATATGAATGTTCTTTTTAGTTACTAAATGCCCCATATAAATAACTGCTCACGAGAGGAATCCCCAGAGAAATAAAAGATCCCTATGAATGACATCTTCAGTTTCCAAGCAACGATCGATGTTTGTGAAAATAGTAGTGTCACAGTTCAACAGAATACAATGGAACGGAATCGAGCTGTCTTCGGTTTGCCTGCAACAAAAGTGATTTATTGGTCAACTATGCAACTTACCTACGTAGTTTTTATGTGACCTTACAATGGTAATGCATGAAGACAATGCTACTAGGGTTTACTTCACTGGTGCTCAGAATGAGCATGACACAGAGTTACCAAGTATCGGAAATTTCCAACTGCCTAAAAACACGCACTACATACTGGACGTCGTTCTCAACTGTTAACTGCGCATTAAAGACAAAATAGAAAAGAAAAGCCAGTGATTAATATATTTTCAAGCTAAATTTTCAGCGTTTGGCAGTTTTGGAAAAATAAATCGCTACCCTAAAGGCTGCTTTCATCGTCAAAGGTTAATTTCTCAATCTAGATTAAACCGTATATTCAATTATCTCAATTTTATGCTTCACAATGAATAATTAACTACTGATTTAATATAAATTATAAGAGAAATTTGGGAATAATAATTAATCCTGACATTGTGAGTAAGTTAAGTTGTTCAATTTTATGCTGTAGAATCTAAAATGAATGCTGCTTTAAATGAAATACTTAATTTCCAAAATATTTTGAAATCCCTTCTGTTAAGTAGTTTTATTCCTCTACAATTAAATTAAGAATCTGTATTTTTACTCCTGTTCGACAACAAATGAGATCGAAAAATGTTGAATTCATAATTGTGTATTCAATAATGGGCGGCCGTGGCCGAGTGATTAAACCGCTCGCCTTTCACCAAGGCGTCTGGGCGGGTTTTCTCCGGGTTCTCCGGTTTCCCCCGCCATTCATTCCACCATCTGCTCCATCATCACCTTTCCTTTCATCCATTTCACCATCATTTCGTTTCATCTACTTCCTTCCTTCCTCCCATGCCAGGCATCGGGCTGATCACCCATCCTGGATGTTCTGTCTAATCCGTGAGTGTCTGCTCCTCGACGGGCCTCTGACCCCAGGCACCCGCCTGTAAGTCCTGGGGGGGTGTAAGTCCTACATAAGAGGAGGTTAAACAGAGAAAGGAGAAAAAGTATTCAATAATGAATACAGTATAATTTTTTTGTTTCAAGATGATATCAATCTTCTGTATTTAATTATATGACTCTGTAAATTTAGCAACATATGTGCCAACAAATAAAATAAAAATAATACAGCACCATTTACGTGTTTAGGTCGGGTATTCGTCGTTTTATTCATATTATCTTACATATGTAGTGAGCAATGCTCGCTGTTTAAAGCTATCTATTATGCCGCTGTGGGGTTGGTGCAGTAAAAATTGGGAAAATGCATGCAGCAAAGTGTGATTTAGTTGCTGTATACTTTTTTAGTCCAATTTCTTTACGTATACAGCGATAAGCATTTGCTTGTGTTGAGTAAAGGACTGTGAGTTTTTTTCGAATTTATATAAGGAAGGATGTATTATTCTATCAAAAGTAAGTTCTGTATTATAATAATCAAGATTATCATTGACAAAAATGCACTGAATGCAGTCTAGGTTAAAGTATAAGATCAATTCATCATTTTTTCTAAAACATTATTACATTAAATTAATCCGCTTCATCGAAATCGGCCCTGGATTAAACAAAGTGTATAACTTTCTTCTAAAATGTTGCATAAGGAGAGAGAAAATAAAAAAGAGGAATAAATTGAAAAATGCAGATTAACCAAGCAAGTACTTTCAGATCCGTTTATGAAATTTAAACACAAAAGAGCGTCATATGCTCTTAGACTTACATACACAGACTCTTCATGCATCAATCAAGGAGAGAATTAACCTTTTAGTAGCCATTGTTCCATTTAAAAAATTGTACGTTTGCCCAAAAAATACACTTTCTCAGTGTTGTTAAAATCTGTTTATAGGCTAAATGTACGAGCCCCTTACTACCAATCAGTGCTCTGAAAACTGCACATCATTTCCGAAATATATGCGGTGCAAGTTTTAGGTGATTCACCCTGTATATATTTAGTCCCATTACTCCTAAGAAAATTATAGTAAAAATATTACTTTCTCTACTACGTATAGTAAGTAGGGGAACTATTGCATTCCATCCAAAAATTCGATACCGAGATTTTTAGAAAAAGATGCTGTGTCTGTGCGTCTGTGAACAGCATAACTCAAAAACTAAAGTCGGATAAATACCAAAATTGGTATTTAGGTTCAGTATATTTCAAAGATGTGACACGAAGACTTGCAAGAAAATCTCCCCACCCCAGACTACCCTTCACATGCAAACTTTTTCGAAAAATTTTTATTTCTCAAAAATGGCTTTAACGATTTTTATTAAAATATCGTGTATTTAAAATATTTTCATAGCAAATTCAACTTATGTCTTGAATTTTCTGGGAATATTCCCAAAAGCCCTCTTCATTCTGAATGGTTTTGCGTAACTGGTAAACCGTAAGATATAATCAAAAGTTTACTACACAAAAAAATGTAGATCTCATTGAAACACATAATTCATGCCATATATATTTTTTTGTGGGGTGAACCATTTCTAGGTTATTTCTTGTTATTTATTTGAATTTTCCGATACTTATAGAGAATGGAATGCGCCACATAGCAACCAGCTCCTAAAATATTTGACTATCGCTTAAAGCCTACCATATTCTCCTTGCATCTACAAGGAAATTAGCAATAAGACAGTTTCTGCAAATGTTTATCTCGATTAACATAAAGTAGACGGAGAATAAGCGTTTGTAAAAATAGTGTGTACAAGAGTAGAGAAAGTCATGTGAGTGTAATACATCAAATTTTTTGTTTCAAATCGTATGAAGTAAACAATGCCTGATACGTCCAGTTCCACTACTGAATAACTTATTATTGCATGCTTCTGCCCTGGTGGAAAATCTACCCCTTGTTTTCTAGTGTTTTAGTTCACCTGTGGAAAGAGAAACCATTACATAGGAGTAATGAGACTTTGTAGCAACACTCTGTCCTTTGAAAACAAAGAAAATAAATACAACGGGAAAAATCGACAAAGTACACAGTCTGAGATTTTGTCTAATGAGAGAAGACACCTTGTCAAATCGTCGTTTTGGACTCTAATGAGACAAAAGGGTAAAACGTGTTTACGTAATCAACTTGCTGGGCCTCGTTTTATTCGTAGCAGTGACCAGAATTAGGGAAACGTACCAACTCAGGTGGCAAACCTATCTGAACAAAGACAAGCCAGGAAACTGGTCTTAGGTCCATGCAACACTCTTTCCTCATCTCTCCTGAGATTGGACAAGAGAGGTATAAGGAAAGTAGTTGCATTAATTTCTGAGTATAATCACTTCTGGTAACATCTACGTAAAGTAGGACTCTACAAAGATAACCCATTTGTAGAACGTGCAAAGAAAATGAGAAAACTGCCTCGTATATCCTGTAACTAGGAAAAAGCAAAAAAGAAAAAAATCTGATGTGTTACACTCGCATGACTTTCTCTAATCTTGTACAAGCTATTTTTAAACACGCTTATTCTCCATATGCTCCATGTTAATCGAGATATCGAGATGTCCATCTTATGGCTAATTTTCTTGTAGATGCAAGGGGAATTGGTAGGCTTTAAACGACAGTCAAATATTTTAATCGCTGGTTGCTATGTGGCGCATTCCATTCTCTTTGCATGCCCAGGACAAAAAAAAATGAATAACGAAGTTGAGAAAAAGTATAAGTATTGGAAAATTTAAGGGAATAACAAGCAATATCTCGAAAACGGTTCACTCAACAAAAAAAATGTATGACATAAATTGTGTATTTTAACGCGATCTACATTTGTTGTGTAGTAAAATTTTGTCTATCTCTTATGGTTTACCAGTTATGCAAAAGTCGTTCACAATGAAGAATACTTTTGGAGACATTCCCAGAAAATTCAAAATATACATTTTATTTGTCAATAAAATATCTCAAACATATGATATTTTAATCAAAATCGTTAGAGCCACTTTTGAGGAAATTAAAATTTTCGAGAATGTTCCATGTAGAGGGTAGTCTGGGGTAGGGGTATTTTCTTGAAAACCTTCGTGTCGCATCCTTGGAAGATACTGAACCTAAATACAACTTTGGTGTTTATCCGACAGTTCGTTTCTGAGTTATACTGTTCACAGAACACACACACACAGACACACACACGCGGACATGTTTCCAAAAATGCTTTTTATGGATTCAGGGGGTCTCAAAGCATGTATTTCCGGTAAAATCTCGGTATCGAATTGTTGGGTGGAATACAATACTTCCCCTAATTACTATACGTAGTAGAGAAAGTAAAAAGGATGCAGACATTAAAACCCAAATACTGCAACTTGTTCAGGGGATAGATTTTGGGAAAAAATGAAGGTATCCTTTCCGATAGAGTTGCACAATAAGCCCTTTAGGCTCTCGTGTGGGAGATCGATGAAACTACAAAGAAAGAAAAATTAAATAAAAAGTTACCTATCTTAACAGTGACCGACAGGGATAGCTGAGGTCGTTAAGGCAGTAACTCTGAACAGAATTTCTGTGGTTAAAATTCCAACAGTGAAGTAGATGGTTTGTTAGCCCCACGTTTGGGAGCCAATTTGAAGTAGAATATTTGTTTGGTAGTTGGAAGATGCTTCATGTTTATCTGCCCCACGTATGGGATCCAATTTGTCGCGGTCACTTCGTGTTATCTATTTGCTGGGTGCCTGATATTTTATTACTAGTTTGAACTTTGGGTTCCTTGTCCTCCGGCTAGCTATTATTACTACTCAGTCGAGCATATCTCTTGAACAGGGTGTGTAAACGGAAAGGATTTGTTACTGAAAGATAACACTGATAAAAGAATTTGTTTTTACACTTTTATTGCCGTCACATTTTTAATTAATTCCACATATTGACTCCTGATACACGCCAGACTGAAACTGTTATATTTTCTTATATCACTATAATCACTTATTTGCTGCACATTATTAATCCGCGTATTTCACATTTGTAGCTAACTTTATGACGCGAGAGATTTTGTAGAATTGCACGACGTATAACGCGTGAATGATTCTGATGAACTGAGCGACGTTTAACTTCTGAATGATTCTGTTGGACTCAGCGACGTGTAACGCGTGGATGATTCTGTTGAACTGGGCAATACTTGCCTCTGGCTTTAGCTTTTTATACTCCCTCACCCCGATATGCCTAAACATTATAACAGAGCTGCTATTGGTTAATAAAGCGCGCCAACATTAGCGTCTATTTTTATATCCAGTCAAAATTACGAACACACATGCTCTAGGGAAGAAATTCCCTCCATTTCTACAGAAAAGCGCGCTAATCTGACGTCATTTGCTTGTCTCTTATAATTGATAAACAACTCACCCCCTCGCTCATTGTTACCCGCTCCTATTGTCAGTTTCAGTGAGGCCGTGTAAACTTATTTCCTAACAATGCTTATAATTAACAAACATCTCAAATCATTGTCATACAAAAATGTTTATTTACGCTACAATCACTCTGGCATTTACATTGTTGTGATATAAAATACTGCCACAACAGGACCGTCCTCCCTGGCATAATGTTTCTAGATTTTTCAGTCCTCATAACTGGCAAATGCCGGGGAGGTTGCCTGAAACGTTTCCATTCCAAAATTTGCTTTCTCAATTATCATTTCATGCATCATCATCAGTGACAACCTGTGGTGACGTATAAAGTAAGAGCGGGCGTTAAACACTGTTTAAAGAAATAGCAGTTTAATCTACTACCATGGTATGTATATAGATTTGCTGTGTTGGAACATTAAATTGAGTTTTGTTTATGGACGCTCTTTAACTCCTGTGATCCCATTCTATATTGGTCGTGAAAGACTGGGAATTTTGCTCATCAGGCTTGAGGTTCTTTTACATACCGTAAATCTAAGACACTGGACCACCGGCTTTACTTCCCTTCCGAAGGAAGCCATGCTGAGGAATTTTACGCCAGAAAAAAATCCTTCGCCCTCCCCCAGGTTTGAACTAGAGGCTTGGGAATTAGAGGCTAGCTGATAACCACTACACCACGGAGGACGACTTGGTAGAACGTGATTCCTTGGAACGGGGGTGGAAAGACTAACCCTCCCCCCGATTCCTTGACCTAATTCAGACTGAAACTTAAAATCAAATACAAAATGGTATTTAAATCACCACGGTATCTCTGATGATAGCACAGTAGCTCTTTGTCGACAGTAAGAGTTGTAACGGATGCAATAGTAAGATAGGGATTGTATATCGGAGACGGTATATAACAATAACCAGGCTTGGGAAGTTTTGGGGATTAAAGCCAGAACGAAAGGAAATAACTTTGAACTATTACCCGACTTTACGCTGTGACATCGTAGGTAATAAAGTACGGTCTTGGCGGGTGCAGACCAATAACGAGTTTTATCTATCGTCAGTAACTCATGGTCGCTATTGTGTACGTTCAATGTACTGATGATGGTTTGAGTGTAGCTAACTTGAAGCCAAGCTGAAGAATTCCTATGCCTAATAACACTAGTCTGCATGATATCGGATGACTGAAAACTAATAAGTGATTCTGACTCACTTTTTATACTGATTTCAGAACTGCTTTTAGTTTTTTTTTCTATCACGTACAGCTTTTTCACAATTTCACTTCAAAAATATAGCGATATAAAGATATTGCTTCCGCCACTACACATAAAATTGGACTTGATGAAGCAATTTGTACGGGCTCTACCACAGGATGGACCCTGCTTCAAGTGCCTTTCCAAGAAATTTACCTTCATTACACAAGACAAATTAAAGGCTGGAATTTTTGTTGGTCCTCAAATAAAGAAATTGATGAAGGATGAAGATTTTGAGAAGACAATGAATGAGAGAGAAATAGAAGCATGGACCGACATCTGATCAGTTACTGAAAACTTCTTAGGCCATAACAAAAATCCTAATAACAAGGCCATTGTCGAAACAATGTTGGAAAATTTCAAGAAGATGGGTTGTAACATGAGTGTAAAGGTGCATTCACATATCGACTACTTTTCAGAAAATCTGGGACATTATAGTGAAGAACAGGGTGAACGTTTTCACCAAGATATTAAGGAAATGGAGAGGAGGTACCAGGGGAGATGGAATGAAACTATGATGGCCGACTACTGTTGGATGTTGAAGAGGGACAGACATCTTCAAGGATCTGCAAGGAAGTTAAAGAGGAGAAAGGTTGAAAAAACTTAAATGAAACACTTTGGCTTCTTGTTTTGTTAAAATGTAGTCATGAAATAAATTAGGGGAGCTCTTGAGAGTATTCTTAAAATGTTTCTTGAATAAAAACTTACCTTGTGTGAAATGGTATTTGAATACTTTTCTACGCTCATTAGTAAAATTGTCAAAGCATTACTTCTTATTTTGTGTAAAAACATGACGTGATAGAAAAAACCGGAAGTTATTTCTGGAATTAGCATAAAAACTTGATTCAAGAACACATACATTTAGGGTAATCATCTGACAAAAAGTTTGAAAATGCAGAATAGTGTAATGGCCCTTTACAACCCCGAAATAATACCGTAAAATGCACCCTGCTTTTCGCGGTAAGGTTTAGTGAAAAGATCTAAATCTTCATGCGGAAGAAACAGTATGAATTTCCGTTCTTCCGTTTGCAAAATAATTGCTGTATTCCACAAAGGAAGGCTACGTAACTCGCAGAGGCATAGCGCCTAGTGTTGAGAGGTTGTGCTATATGGACTAAAACAAACGTTTGCTTCTCAACGGCAGTGCAGTAGATATTGCTACTGTAAGATGAAGAGCGCAGTAGGGGACGGTGCCGCAATTGAGTACGCCACATTTATCTCAGACTAATACAGTTAATAATAACCGGTGCATGTCGCTTAGTACTGGAGCCCCATGGCCCTTCCCCGTTCTTTCTCTTGATGAGCAACTGTATCTCTACTCAGCGTTTGCCCCTTGCATGCTAAAGCACCTTAAAAATTGGTAATTGTTTCACAAACAGCATTACTTCCCTAAAATTATCGTGTTTTTGGTAAAAAAAATCTGATGTGTTACACTCACATGACTTTCTCTACTCTTGTACAAACGCTTATTCTCCATATGCTTCATGTTAATCGAGATATCGAGAAGTCAAACTTATTGCTAATTTTCTTGTAGATGCAAGGGGAATATGGTAGATTTTAAGCGCTGGTTGCTATGTGGCGCATTCTATTCTCTTTGCATGTCCAGGACAAAAAAATGAATAACGAATTTGAGAAAAAGTATAAGTATTGGAAATTTATGGGAATAACAAGCAATATCTTGAAAATGGTTCACTCAACAACAAAAAATGTATATGACATAAATTGTGTATTTTAACGCGATCTACATTTTTTGTGTAGTAAAATTTTGTCTATCTCTTATGGTTTACCAGTTATGCAAAAGTCGTTCACAATGAAGAATACTTTTGGAGACATTCCCAGAAAATTCGAGATATACATTTCATTTCTCATGACAATATCTTAAAATTATGATATTTTAATCAAAGTCGTTAGAGCCATTTTTGAGAAAATTAAAATTTTCGAAAAATCTTCCATGTAAAGGGTAGTCTGGGGTGGGGGGATTTTCTTGAAAACCTTCGTGTCGCATCTCTGGAACATACTGAACCTAAATACCAAGTTTGGTGTTTATCTGACTGTTCGTTTCTGAGTTATGCTGTTCACAGACACACAGACACACACAGGGCATGTTTCCAAAAATGATTTTTTTATTCAGGGGACCTCAAAACATATACTTCTGTTGAAATCTCGGTATCGAATTTTTGAGTGGAATACAATACTTCCCCTACTTACTATACGTAGTAGAGAAAGTAAAAAGGCAATAGCTCCTAACGTTAAAGTTCGCCCAGCTTATACACCTGAAGCTAAAGATATACATTTCCCATCAGTCCCGTCTTATTTACAGTGGATGGTGTAATCCATTCTCACCTCTTTTGTTAGACATGCCCGTTTTATATATTCTAAGGTAACAAAAGAAGCAGAAGTATCAGGTGTTGGTCAAACAGCAGGATGTGGTTATCGCGTTGTTTCTCTTTGCATATAACAGTCGCCATTTTATTCAATAACGATCCATCTGCAAAGAACCTGTTATTTGTGTGCGTGCACTTCTCGTTTGCAAGACATATATTTTGATACCTGTTTCATATGATCAGTTAGTATGTACTTCTTGCAGAGCCGTAAAAAGAGCAACAAAATTTATCCAGTGCTGGTCCAAAAGTTCTGAGTTCTCACAGCAAGAGGAAAATATCTTTCTACCTCATAAACAATTTGGTATCGTGTCATCTGCACACATTTTTTAAAATAAAACGGATTGCGTTACATTCATCTGAATTTCTTTTACCCATTCAATAAACTGTTATTACAAAAGCTTATTCTTCTATCTAAAAGTATTTCATTGCCGATAAAAGGCAATTAAATGATTTTCCACGTGAGATAAGTTAAGCATTTGAACATTCAAACCAATAACAAAAAATATTTCGCAAATGTCTAACGTCATAAAAAAATTCATCTGACATAAATTTCCTACCTTAACTAGATCCACATGTTTTGTGCAGTAAGATTTTGTCTATCCCTTACGTTTTCCGATTATACAAAAGACATTCAGAATGAAAAGGACTTCACAGGCTATTACCAGTATACATTTTATTTGCCATTAAAATATCTCAAACGTGTGGCATTTTACTCAAAATCGTTACAGCCATTTTTGAAGAAAATAAAAAATTACGAAAAATGTTCCATGCAAAGGATAGTTTGGTCTGGCGAATATTCTTGAAAATATTCGTATCGCATCTCTGGAGTACACAGAACTTAAATGCCAAGTTTAGTATTTATCGGACTCTTCGTATTTTAATCATGCTGTTCACAGACACACGCAAACAATGTTCCTTTTTTAAAAGTACATTTTGGGGTTCAGGAACTTCAAATCATGTATTTATCGTTGGAATCTCGATATCTAATTTTATTTGGAATACAATACTTCCTCTGCTTACTGTAGGCACTAAAGGAAGTAAAAATCTCGCTTCTAGAACATCAAGACTTATTCGCCTGGTACTTGCCTGTACTTCTGTTTGTTTAAAGCTACCCAAATAAGAACAAACTGTTATATGTGTATACAGAATTTAAAATTTGCTTTTCCTGTTTGCGAGCCCTTCAGCTGCCGTGATGCAGACGCTGCGGACCCTGAACATGCGTGGTACTTCTGAGTTACTGAGCCCTTCTCGTTAGGGAGTTGTGTGGATTGGGTTGAACTCGGCGGGGCAGTGGTTCCCCATATCCATGGGGGATTGGGTACGTCTGGCTGGTTTTCCGCCCAGGCGGGGTTGTGAGACCCTCAAGGTCTTCCGGTACCGTCCTGGATAGCCGATATACAGTGTGCTAGGTTGCTGTCGATTCCACTGAGGTCTCAACCCTTTTGGGGTTGACGTGCGTAAGTGGCGTATCCACTTCCGCCCTGTAATGGAGGTTCGGATTAAAATTTTCAGGTGCCAACTCAAAGGAAAGCCCTTAGGGGCTGGGAAAGTCGCTCGGATGATGCCCTCTCCCCTGGATTGCAAAGGGGGGCTTTGGCCTCCTGGGGCTTTCCATTTCCTGAAACATCCGTAAAAATGGCAAACATCCGTTTGACTTTATTGGTATTAAAATAATATATACAACTTTTTACTTTTTCAAAACTATAATTTCTGCGTGGAGCTAACTATAAGATCTTTAAGATATAATAATTTACGTAAAACAGAATACGTAAGCTATACATCTCGCAAATTGGCGCCACCAACGTGGGGCGAAGTGACCAGGAAAGGATCAGCATAATCAGGACGTGGAACGAAAGCAGCAGTAAAATGATCTACAAGACGCAGATTCCAGAAACAAGAGGAGCGACAAATGACGCGGATAAGTGGACGCAAAAACATCGAGACAACGTAGATTCATCATAAAACAACGCAGAAGCGACATACAAATCTAGGAGAAAGGGGCAGAACGCTGGACATCAAAGATACATCAGCGGACAGCATTAGTAAGGTTAGAGTATCCTAATTTTTTAAGTGTAAATAACTTTCAATGTTAATGAGGAGCGGTAGGATAATAAAAACAATGGCTACCAATAATACAGAAGAAATAATTATGGAGGGAGATAGTGTAACAGTTAGCTGTGATCCAATACAAAGTACAGGAAATAGCCCAGATTTTTTGGGGTTTGAAGATGAAAATGTTAGTGCAGAAAGTGAGAATAGAATAGCAGGAAATGTTAATTCTGATGTTAGTATGATTATGGAAATGTTGAGAAAATTTGGTGAAAAATTAGATCAAAACAGGGAAGATATGCAAAAGACTAGTGAGAAATTAGAGCAAAAATTAACTCAGAGTATAAGGGAAGAAATTAGTAAGAATAATGAGAAATTAGAAAAGAAAATAGATCAAAACAGGGAAGATATTGATAGGAGTTTAGAACAAAAACTAACTCAGAATAATGAGAAATTGAGGGAAGATATTGGTAAAAGCTTAGAACAAAACAGGGAAGAGATTGAAAAGAAATTCATGGAGCTAGATAGTAGTATGATTAAAATGAAAAATGAAAATCAGGAAATGATAGCAAATGAAATAGGTGAAGTTTCACAGAAAATGTTAGATATGAGCAGGGAAATATCCAACCAAAAAAGTGAGGTTAATAATAAAATAGAGCATGTTAATGTAAAATGTACAGAGCTAGGTAGCCGAATGAGTAGCATTTCAAGCGAGTTAAAAGGGATGATGGAGGCTACAAATGCAGATTTAATACAGGTGCAAGTTAATTTCAGAGGGGAAATATCTGAAATTCAGAAGGAGTCAGAAAAACAGAGAAATAAATTGTCAGATGAAGTTAAAGATTTGTCTAAAGATTTGAATCAAAAGCTAACTTCTGAAATTAACAAACACCAAAATGTTCAAAATGAGAATAATAAGAAATTGGAACAGTCAATAGAAAATCTGCAGGGTACTGTAAATAGATTAGAATTGAATTCAAGGGTAAATATATGTGATGTGCATGTGTCAGATGTACAAAATAATGATAGAGGTAGTTCCTCAGGTATGACAAATAATGTGAGTGATGCGGCAGCTTCATCCATAGCTAATGCTGAAACTCAGAGTGCACAAGTAACACTAGAGAATTTAAATATGGGAATAGGGAATTTGCAAAATTACAATCATATCTTAAGTGATTTTCCACTTCCAAAATTTAATGAAAACTCCAGTCCAGTACAGTTCATTGCAGAATTATCAGAGTATTTTCAAATTAAAAAGATACCTGAAGCATTGAAAATGATAGTTGTCAAAAGATGTTTGGACCAGAAAACCTTAGATTGGTTACAAATGGTATCAGGGGGCGAAATTTCATATGAATCCTTTAAGAGATTATTCATGAACAGATTTTGGAATGTTACGATACAGCAAAGAATACGAGCAATGCTTAGTCACGGTCAATTTAATCCACGAGGGGGAATATCGATGACTGATTACTTACTAAAACATGCAAGTCAGGTTAGAAACTTGTCACCTCCAATCAGTGAGGAAGATTTTGTGAGTTTGCTCGCAAGGCATTATCCTATAAGGATACAAAATTACTTATTAATTGCAAAACCACGGAACATCTATGAGATGACAGAATTAATAACAGCTTTGGAACAACAGGAAGAAGATATGTCTCGGGAGTGGGAACATAGATTTTTAGATGTACAAGATAGAAGAAATTACCAAGGTAGTTATCAACAAATAAGAGGACAAGACAGACATCATGAAATTAATACCAGACAACGGTATCAATCATACGTTCCACAATTTGAAAGATCAAGGATAGATAGGAGACCAGGCCGGCAGGAACAAATAAATTATGTCCGGACAGAAAGATTGCCTGAAAGAGGGCAAAATTATGGAAGGAGGTACACTAGACAGAGGGGAAATTTCACTCACTGGAGGGAAAATAATAACCGTGAAAGATCTGAGGAACGGCAAGAAAATTACGTGCCAAGGGGACAAAATGTCAGAAATCGAGGATTTCGAACTCGAGGAAGGGGAACTCAAAACAATGGTAGCGACACGGAGATAGATTTAGCGCCTGTTAGGAATGGCAGTCCCGTACGTGAACATGGAAATAACCAGGAAAACTGTTAACAGACTCCTGTGTAGTAGGTTCTCAGGACGTCTTTAATAATTCAGTATCCATTACCAATACAAACCATACGCCTACACATACACCCTGTAATAAGATTACAGCAACAAAAGATAAGGGAGAAAATTTTGAGTCACCTCATGTTAGAATGGAAATTGCAAAGAAAGAAATTATTGCAACTATAGATTCTGGTTCATCAGCTTCAATTTGCTCACAGAAATTTTACATAAATTTGATTAATGAAGGTAACAAAATTATGGCTCTTCCCACTAGTAATTTAGTTTGTCGTGTTGCAATTGGAAGAACTGCACAGGTCATAAAAACACAAGCTCTACTTAGCATACTTATTGGCGGAGAGAATTTTGAGGTTATGTTTCTAATTGTAAACCATCTGATTTGTGACATAATTATAGGATGTGACTTCCTACATGAATATGAAGCATGTATAGATTTTAAACATGAAGAGTTAAAAATAACAAAAGAAGGTAGAGAAATAAGGGTACCATTTATAAAAGAAAAAGTTTCTGTAATCGATATGACAAAGGATGAGAAAAATATTTGTGACCAAGATTTTTTTGTGCAAATAACAGAAACTGATAGAAATAGTCAGATAAAGCAGGTAGTCACAGAATATGAAGGGAATACCACGCCATATTTTCAACAGCTAGCAGAAATGCCAGAAGAAGTAGAGAAATGTGTAATCCAATCAAAAGACGACCATGTGAGCGAGACAAACAACAGCAGGAAAGAGAAGAAAAATGAGGAAATAATACACAAGTGTGAAGAAGCTTATAATCTTACGATAATGCAAAAACAAATCCTTCATGATGTTTTGATGAACAATAGTTCAGTATTTAGTAATATCCCAGGCAGATGTAATGTATATCAGCATACATTTCAAGTAGAAGACGTACCACCATATAGGCACAAGTATGACAATTTACCTATAAGTCTTCGAGACAAAGCTAGACAATTAATAAATAGCATGTTAGAAAATGGGATTATTGAGCAAAGTAATTCTCAATACATAAATTCAATCTGCTGGAGTATTAAACGAGATGGTAGTTTGAGATTAACTTTAGACGGTAGATATGTCAACAAATATATGAAACCAGATCATTTTCAAAGTGAGGGAATTGAACAACTAATTACAAAACTTTCAAGAGGAAGATTTTTGACATCCATTGACCTCACTGCATCCTATTGGCAAGTGGAATTAGATCCGCAAGTGCGTGATTACACTTCATTTCAGTACTCAGGGATCCAGTATCGCTTTTGTGTAAATCCTTTTGGTTTAAAAAACTCGGGAAGTGGATTTTTGAGAGCCATTCACAGTATCTTTGGAAATTCTGCAGATGACTTTTTAATAAAGTATATTGACGACTTCTTAATCATTAGTCAAACATTTGAAGAACACATGAATAATGTCCATTATGTGTTAAATAAACTACAACAACATGGTATGACTGTGAACATACTAAAATCAAAATTTTGTGTCAAGGAAATAAATTTTCTGGGTTATGTAGTGGATGAACGAGGTATAAGACCTGATCAGAAAAGAATAGAAGCAATAATGAAAATTCCGCCACCCAGGAACGTAAAACAAATTAGACGTCTCTTAGGGGTATTGAACTTTCAGAGTAAGTTCGTACCAAGATATTCGGCTGAAATAGAACCACTGCGGCAGCTACTCCGAAAGAACAATAAGTGGAAATGGACAGAGGATCATCAAAAATGCTTTGAGAGAGTAAAGGAACTATTTGCTAAGTCCATATTACTTGAGAGGCCCAGAGAAGATTTGGAATATGAGATTTATGTCGACGCATCAATGCAAGGATACGCCGGAATTTTAGGACAGCGAGACATCAACAATGACTTTCACGTCATTAGTACAGCTTCTAGAGGACTTACAAATATTGAGCGAAATTCTTCAGTGACTCAGTTAGAAATTGGAGCACTATATTTCTCATTAATTCGTTTTAAAACCTATATTTATCAGAAAAAGGTGAAGGTGTATTCAGACCACATAAGCTTAACTTTCATACAACGGTGTAGATTATGTAGTGGAAAACTTGCTAGGTACATTCATGCAATATCAGCATTCGATATTGAGATTATCCACATTCCTGGCAAAAACAATACCTTCAGTGATTTACTGTCAAGATTGAACTACAACCCACAAATTCCCGAAAATATTGAAAGGCCTAGAAATGAAGTCAAAATATTGACAATTGAAATTCCTTTAAGCAAAGAAATGATTAGAAAATTGAAAAATATGGGGGAAATTCAAAATGAGGATGCAAAATTATTTGAACTTAAAGAAAATGCACCATTGATT
This sequence comes from Deroplatys truncata, assembly GCA_030765065.1. Lineage (NCBI taxonomy): Eukaryota > Metazoa > Arthropoda > Insecta > Mantodea > Mantidae > Deroplatys > Deroplatys truncata. The sequence continues at coordinate 140,538,539 of CM060977.1, forward strand.
GAGGAGGTAAAGAAAGAAATTATAGCAATTCGAGATGGGACATTATACAAAAAGCATGGAAAAGAAATGCCTAGTTGGAAGGTAATGGTTCCGAAAAGCATGGAAAAGGAACTAATTAAGAATTTTCATGAAGGGTTAGCACACTCAGGGACGGACAGAACAACTTCTATGATTTTAGAGAATTTATACATATCCAAATTGCGTCAGAAAGTTCGGAAATTTATATCGTGCTGCAACCTGTGTCAGAAGGCAAAGCAAATAAATGCAGCATATGCATTTGAAACTAATTCGGTTATAAGAGATAAGCCGAGATGTGTAATTAGTATTGATATTCATGGTCCGATGCCTCCAAGTCAATTTGGAAATAAATATATATTTGTCTGTTATGATATATTCAGCAAATATGTAAGAATTTACCCATTGAGAAAACCTACAGGTTTAGCATGTTTGAATAGATTACTCAAGTCATATGTGATAGAAGAAGGACCTATTCAATCTGTATTGAGCGATAATGCTTCGTACTTCACAGGAAAAAAATTTATGGATGGACTGAAAGAAAATGGCATTAAACAATATTTTTCGTCAAGATACAGACCGAACTCTAACCCAGTGGAGAGGGAAATTAAGGAAATTTCAAATTATTTAAGGTTGTTATGTCATCGAAAACACACCCAATGGTATGGATACGTGAACTTTGTTCAGAACCTACTAAATGAAACCATAAACAATGTGACAGGATATAAACCATGTGAACTTAAGTTGGGAAAGAAGATCAATACAATGTGTAAAAAAATTCCAGAAGCCATTCCAGATGCGCATTCGATATCACCAACAGAAGAAGAAATGTTCCGAAAAGCATTTGAGAGGATGAAGAAAAAGGCCATAAAAAGAAAAATTAAACATGAAGAAAAGAAGAGAAAGGAATGGAGGATCAAAATAGGAGATTTAGTTTTGGTTAAAACCAAGAAATTGTCGGACAAAGAAAATAAACTTTATTGGCGAATGTTTCTCAAATACCATGGACCATATGAAGTTGTTGAAGTGTATGGAACTAACACATATGAGTTATGTAATCCAACAACTCGAAAAAGCATAGGAAAGTTTCATATTGAGATGCTGAAACCATACAACTATGAAGATCATGGTGAAACAAAAGACAATGATGATAAATAATAAATGCTGAATAGTTAAAGACGAAATGCAGAGCAATGTATTGGAACGTAAGAGGGTTAAATAAATATGTACGTCATAGGAAAGAAGAAATAAATTTTGGACATGATTAAATGTTTGAGAGGAAAATAACATTTTACTAGTAACAGAACATGTGAAATAAAGCATGATGTTATATTAAAGTAAAGTACATAAATACTATTCCAAGAGTATTGTTAAGATAAAAAAAAATGGTAAACATAATTAAAACAAATATTTATGTAGTAAATAGAACATGTGAAACAGTGCCTAGATTTAAGAGATGTAAATATTTGTGTTGAGGGTGAATATTTTGGTAAATATGTATAATAATTACAAAAATCTTAAATGTATAAATTTTTGTCAACAACTCAAAGTAAACAATTTGGTAGCAGTAAATAAGTAATTTGGGGTAAAGTATTTGCTATAAAAAATTTGTAATGTCAGATTAATCTCTAAATTAATTAAATCAGAGCCAGTAAGTAGTGGCGAGATAAAACATATGTCGTGTGTTAAATGCGTGTGAAGTGTTAAGTGAAAGTGATAACGTGTGTTCCAAGATTTAGGAGACTAAAAACAAAATTATAAAATTCTAAACAAGTTATAAATATTTATAATTATGTTTCTAGTGGGGCATATGAGACGGTAATTTGTATCACAAATTACTTAGATGTAAATAAGGATTGTAATATGAATATGTATTTTTGTGTAACATTGATTTCAGAGGTTTAATAATTGTAATTATTATTGGTAAATAATAATATACAGCTCTATTGAAACTGTTAACAATAACACAATACTGCAGCAAGGAATGAGTTGTTTATCGTTACCGGGAACCAGGAAGTTACGTAATGTTTCGCGCCTTTTCGGTAAAAGAAGCTTCCAGAATGTTCTATAAAAGTAATATGTATTAGTGGTTTTCATTGGATAATAAAACAGACGCTAATGTTGGCGCGTTTTATTAGCCAATAGCAGTTCATTTATAATCTTTAGGTGTATCTTAAGGCAAGTCTATAAATAGCCATGATCGAAGTCGATCGCCCCGCAGTTATACAAAATTCTCCGTATACTCCACGTCGATTCCGCAGTTCAACAAGATGTCGCCAATCAGTCTTTCATTTCGTCATAAGTTACACGCAGCAGAAGTACGAGAAATCTTATAAAATGTTCTAAAGTTAAATATACAAAGTTGAAGTACGTGAGTCAAAAGTGATAAGAAGTTATTATAAACAGTTTCAGTATGGCGATTATCTAGATAAATCTGTGAAAGTGTTAGTGCACGTGTTCGACAATAAAACATTATAAAACACATTTCTTCACTAGTAATTTTTGGATAAAAGATTCCTTTTCCGCTTCACAACCTGTAAGAAAAACATGCCTACCTAGATCAGATAATAGCTAGCCGGTGGACATTTAAAACTGATATAAATTGCTACGTCAGAGGAATCTACAAACAGAACAAATGAACCAACCAACGTATGACGTCACACAAGATGGTTTCGCGTGAAGTAAACACATATTTGCTCTCGTAAATTGGCTTCCACAACGTGGTGCTATAAACACGTAAAATTGCTATTGCAAATTGGCTCCCATACGTGGGGCAGTTAAAGTTATGTAAACAAACATTTATTTGCAACATACAATTTGTTATACTCTCACATAGCGAAAGTAATTACATTTTTCTCTAAAAAACTATCACAAATAGTGCATGCAATTTAAACCCTCTTTATCATAAATTCATAACAGTTCAGCAACACTTGAAAAAGTACTGTAATAATCAAAAACTTTACGTGAAAGTACTTTTTCTTAAAATGAAGTTTGGCAGGACACCCAGTAATCTTGCAGCAGTGTTGCGTATGGCTATAGCAGAATGAATAGTATCTAATATCTGTAGAACAAACTAGTGGCGGATATGTTCATGAACGCTAGATGGTTTGTTTCGAATCTACTTTTCAATGTTCCGTGCTTTTGTTCCCCGCTAAAACAAATGTACTATAATAAATTAATAACAACATATACAGATGACACCTTTAGAATATACAAATACTAGTTTAACGCAATAAATACAACCTGTAAATTCTATCACTTATAAAATTATTTATTAAATAAGAAATATGTTACGTATAATTAATATTGTAGCAATCTTTTTGATAGGATTACCAATAACCAATAAGACAACTATAATCTTCGTGAATTTAGAGATTTAACATTCTGTGTTTAATTGTTAAAAATACGTTTTTAAGAGTGGCACTAACAGTAGAGATTTTAACATGAGTCACTCATACTAGAAATTGAAGGTTATAATACTCAGTGGAATAAAATGTTCATAACACTCTACTGTTAACACACTTGTTTCTTGCAATTGCAATGATATATATATATATATATGTTAAACAGAGGTCCTGTATCGATTAGTGGATTATTCGAATGATTCGGAAAGGGATTCTTCTGCTTCGAAGTCCAACAATGTAATCAATGATATTATCAATACCCATGCTATTTCCTCTGCACAAGGAATTAATATTACAAATTGTAACAATTGCAAAATCAACTTCATAATTACATCAAAAGAAGAAGAATATTGTTAAATAAAATATGTTTACTAATAAAATTATTGTTATACTTATTTGTTGATTTATACAGCCTTCTATATATTATAGAATGTTTGTGCAAGTGAACATGTTGTCAGCACTGGTGCTATGAAGCTGAAACAACAACGAAGGTCAAACAATAACAGACTAGAGCTCACCATTACGTATGTCCGAATGTATTTCTACAAATTTCAGATAGACCTTATAATTAAACATTCAGGTCTACGAGGGCTGTCCCAGAAGTACCCGCCCGACCTAACAAAGAAAACAAAAATTTTTTTGAAAAAAAAAAAACATCTTTAATTCTCTACATAGCCTTCCTTTAGGCTCGATATACTTTTCCCAGTGATGTTCAACAGCTTCGATACCCTGTTTATAGTGAGAACCGTCGAGTTCTGCAAAATAGCCATCAACTGCAAACTCTACCTCTTCATTGTTGGTAAATCTTTTACCACCAAGCGATTTCTTCAACTTTAGAAACAGAAAATAATCAGAGAGGTCACGTTTGGCGAATATGGTGCATGAGGAAGCAGTTCAAAGTTTAACTCATTGATTTTTGCCATGGCGATAATGGATATGTGAATTGGTGCATTGTCTTGATGAAACAGAACTTTCTTTTTCGCTATATGCGGCCGTTTTTGCTTGATTTCATCATTCAAACGCTGCAATAAGTTTGCATAACAGTCGCCATTGATTGCTTTTCCTTTTAGAACATAATCAATAAAAATTATCCCACGTGCATTCCAAAAAACTGACGCCATGACCTTGCCTGCAGATGGAACTGTTTTCGTCTTCTTTGGAGCCGATTCCCCCCTTTCAATTAACTGTTTTGACCGTTCCTTCGTCTCAGGTGTAAAGTAATGGACCCATGTTTCATCCAGGGTTATGAATCGACGCAAAAACTCGGCTTTATTGCAGCGAAACATCGCCAAACACTCGACTGGAGCATGCTTATGACGCTGCTTTTGTTCCATTGAGAGTAAACGCGGCACCCATTGTGCGCACAGCTTTCTCATGTCTAAATTTTCAGTTATTATGCGATTTACGGCACTTTTTGAAATGCCTACGATGTCTGCTAGCTCGCGCATTTTCAGTCGACGATCTCCAATACCATATTGTGGATATTCTTCACAATTTCTGGCGTGGTCACCTCATTTGGTCGACCACTGCGACGTTCGTCTTGGCAGCCCGTACGGCCTCGCTTAAACTCTGCCACTCAGTATTTTACTGTTGTAAACGAAGGAGCAGACTCCCCCAGAGTAGAATCTAGCTCAGCTTTAATATTAGTTGGACTAAGACCTTTCAAATGAAAGTATTGTATCACATAACGATGCCCAGTTTTATCCATGTTTACAAATTTGCTGAGAGCGTTCACTATTAATGGCTGCCAAACAATTACTAAACGACGTAGCATCGTCAAACTTCAGACTTAAGCTTTATAAGGGTGGTAATTTCTACCATAGTCATTTGTTTGAAACAACAACCGCTATATATACATCAGCTCTGGTACTTCTGGGACTGCCCTCGTATTTAAAATTTAGTATAAGACAACTCGTGTTAAAAATGATTTTATTGTGGTCGTAGAAATGCTACACTCGGCTTTCAGCTTCGTTCCGTAAACATTCCTACTTGCAAAATAAAACTCCATCTTTAACACTTGTAACATAAATAATTATTCTTCGCATTGTCTCTTAAGTTCACATTCCGGAATAATTTAGACAAACGTCTCGAAAACGCAGCATAACAAAGTGCACGTGCGTCTGGTTGGGCTTGTATTGTACGCAGTACAAACACGTTCATGTTTCCGTTGGCTAACTTCAGGAGCATGCTCCAGAGTACAAATTTACACAATAGTGATTTAGAGAATGTTCTTCGTTGTTCTCTAAGCTTCAAAAAAGCTAGCGCTACCTGTTTTTATTTTCCTCGGAGGCTATAGCATCGTTGTTCTTAGGCCATCTTGTTGCGACACCAGGGTGGAGCAGAGCATTATTTCTACAAATAAATCAGTATTTGTAAACTTTTATTAAAAAAACAGATGTAGAATCAAACTAATATCTCAGTAAAGTTTATTAAACTGAGCATTTTGAAGAAAAAAAAAGTTACATGAGAATTGAACCAACGCTGCGACATGAAAATCAGCACGCCTGGCTTTTAGTCCCATAAGTCCAAGACCTATCCTGGAAAATTATTCTTGATTAAGAAAGTTCCAACGATGACCATGACTGGCTTGGATTTGGTCACTTTAATTTCAAGATCTCCCCGGATACACTGCCATTATTCATTTTCATCATTATCTCCACCGGGCGACCCCTTTAGAAGCTAGTATAGTTTTGCCCTCCGGGGGAGAGAACACAGGATCATTAAGAGCATGAGGCATTCGATAAGTAATTACAACGTGAAAATTTTAAACTGTTTGCTTGTCCATAACCTCACATCGTTCTTTAAATCTGGCTTCTTACTCGTATTAACCCACACAAAGGAAAAATAGAAATAATAGAAAAATAGAAGGGTCGTATAGGTAAAGACTGATGTACCTATACACAAACCAAGTGGGGATGGCTCAAGCGACAACGTCTGTAGCCGCATTAGGGGGTCCCGGGTTCGATTCCCGGTGACCGCCACTCTGACCTAGGGTTTTTTCGTAGTTTTCCCCTGGTCACCAAGGCGAATGCCGAGATGGTGTATTCTATCTACTACGATCACACATTTCCTCTCATTTCATCTCCATTTCAGGTCCTGTGGTGCTGGCGGTTTCAGGCAGATGTCATGGATGCATGCGCGTTGGATAGATTTCTCCCGTGAACGCCAGAGTGAGCTGTCCCGCCGGCTTACTGGCTCACTGTGGCACGGTTGTTCAAACTGGAAGTATTAGGAACTTCTGCGCGTCTCTGTGGGCCTGTCTGCCTGCGGAGCTGCAACCTCCTCTGGCTCCTTCGCCTCATCCCTGCCTCCTAGGAGGGGATAAACACATCCTACATCCTCCCGATATGTACGTCATGAGATCGACTATAATCCTAAACAAGCTATGATGTATTACATTTACACGACATTCTGTGCCCACTATCGTATGTTTTATGCAGTTTCTACAAGCTATTCTTATGCGAAAGCTTATATTTCTATCTCTTTCATTTAATCGAAATAAATATTTGCAGAAATAGCTTCATATACATTTCGTTGTACTAGATACAACAGGATAGTACAAATCGAATCGACAGTCTGTTTAAAACCGGATCGTTATATGCTATCCTTAAAATTCCATAGAGTTTCCATGTGATCGCGAGAAACAAATGAACAGCGACAGCACTTACGAAGTCAATACGAAGTATTGACAAACTCAAACCAATAATAATGAATACCTTGGATATGCCTTGCCTGATGTCATAAAAAGATGTTATTTGAAATAAATTATGTGTTTTAAAGAGAGTTGCATATTTTGTGTAGTATGGTTTTGTCTATCTCTTATGATTTACCCGATGATGATCACTTCACAGGATATTCTATAAAATTCAACATATACGATTTATTTGTCTTGCAAATATCTTAAATATGTGCTATTTTAATCAAAATTGTTAGTGCCATTTTTGAGAAAACAAAAAAATTCTAAATATATTCCATTTAGAGGTTAGTTTGAGGTGGGAAGATTTTGTTGAAAATCTTTGTGTTGCATTTTTGAAAACAGTTTGATATATATCTGACATTTCTTATTAGATTTACGCTACACCTCTTTTTCTAAAAAGAATTCTTTTTGAATCCAGGGTGCCTCAAAACATGTATTTCTGGTAAAATCTGGAGATCAAATTTTAGATAGAATGCAATAATTACTCTTACCTTCTATAGGTAGATGGTAGAAAAGGTAATAGCCACCAAAGAGATAGAAGATTTGCCGTTACATTTCTAACACGTAACCTGTTCATACAGACAGTAATGGATCCCCTCTCCATTTTTCTCTAATTTTCCGTAAAATGAGTTGCTGGAGTAAGCGGAAGTGGGTCAGAAGGGTGGGATGATGAATACGGGAGAGTAATTTGGTTAATGACAAGTATATTAACCGGCTTTGCCGACATACACTGCCCATGTTAACATCATCTAAACAGACGTCCTGTTTCCTGTCAGAACTTTCCGATAACATGCTCTCCCCCCCCTCTCCCTCTCTCGTGCATATTTCTGCATTATTGCTTATCCTGCAACAATCAAAATGTATCAACTTTGAATGACTTATTTCTTTTAAATTGTTAACAAAAATTTACTTCATATTTAATTACTGGAGATTCTATAAACAGTGTAGAGTAAGTGGAGAGAGCGTTAGTGCTTATAATAATTTAGGGCATCAGATAAGATGATAATACACTACAATTTCGCTTTTCACATAAAGTTTTAGAATTTAGAGAGAATTTGCAGTATTTAACGAACTAATCGGTGTAGCAGCATTTGATTAGATTGTTTTCCCTCTTTGTGTTTTCTGTCAACAAATTGTCTGGATTGTTTACAAGAGATTTAACTCTTAAATTATATTAGTCATTTATTACTTTCTCTACTACGTATAATAAGTAGGGGAAGTATTGCATTCCACCCAAAAATTCGATACCGAGATTTCAATGGAAATACATGTTTTGAGACCTCCTGAATCCAAAAAAAAGCATTTTTGGAAACATGTCCGTGTGTGTGTCTGTGTGTGTGTGTGTGTGTGTGTGTCTGTGTGTGTGTGTGTGTGTGTGTGTCTATGTGTCTGTGAACAGCATAACTCAAAAACGAACAGTCGGATAAGCACCAAACTTGGTATTTAGGTTCAGTATCTTCCAGAGATGCCACACGAAGGTTTTCAAGAAAATCCCCCCACCCCAGACTACCCTTTACATGGAACATTTTTCGAAAATTATAATTTTCTCAAAAATGGCTCTAACGATTTTGATGAAAATATCATGTGTTTAAGATAATGTCATGAGAAATGAAATGTATATCTCGAAGTTTTTGGGAATGTCTCCAAAAGTATTCTTCATTGTGAACGACATTTGCATAACTGGTAAACCATAAGAGATAGACAAAATTTTACTACACAAAAAATGTAGATCGCGTTAAAATACACAACTTATGTCATATACATTTCTTTTGTTGAGTGAACCGTTTTCGAGATATTGCTTGTTATTTCCTTAAATTTTCCAATACTTATACTTTTTCTCAAATTCGTTATTAATTTTTACTTTCTCTACTACGTATAGTAAGTAGGGGAAGTATTGCATTCCACCCAAAAATTCGATACCGAGATTTCACCGGAAATATATGTTTTGAGACCCCCTGAATCCAAAAAAAAAGCATTTTTGAAACATGTCCGTGTGTGTGTCTGTGTGACTGTGTGTCTGTGTGTCTGTCTGTATGTGTGTGTCTGTCTGTGAACAGCATAACTCAGAAACGAACAGTCGGATAAACACCAAACTTGGTATTTAGGTTCAGTATCTTCCAAGGATGCGACACGAAGGTTTTCAAGAAAATCCCCCCACCCCAGACTACCCTTTACATGGAACATTTTTCGAAAATTTTAATTTTCTCAAAAATGGCTCTAACGATTTTGAATAAAGTATCATATGTTTAGGATATTTTCATGACAAATGAAATGTATATCTCGAATTTTCTGGGAATGTCTCCAAAAGTGTTCTTCATTGTGAACGACTTTTGCATAACTGGTAAACCATAAGAGATAGACAAAATGTTACTACACAAAAAATGTAGATCGCGTTAAAATACACAATTTATGTCATATACATTTTCTGTTGTTGAGTGAACCATTTTCAAGATATTACTTGTTATTCCCTTAAATTTTTCAATACTTATTTTCTCGAATGGGAATTCGTTATTCATTTTTTTGTCTTGGATATTCAAAGAGTATTAATCTGTGGGAAAGGGAATGGTGCTGCACCTAGCAACCAGCTATTAAGAGATATGTATATGCTTAAAGGCTACTGTATTTCTATAGTGTCCTTGTAAATATATATTCCCCTTACATCTACAAGAAAATTAGCAATAAGATAGAGTCTGCAAATGTTTATCTCATTAACATGAAGTAGGTGGAGAATAAGGGTTTGTAGAAATAGTTTGTACAAGAGTAGAGAAAGTCATGTGAGTGAACACATCAGATTTTTTTATGTCCTGGACATGCAAAGAGAATGGAATGCGCCACATAGCAACCAGCGTTAAAATATTTGACTATCGCTTAAAAGCTACCATATTTCCCTTGCATCTACAAGAAAATTACCAATAAGATTGACATCTCGATATCTCGATTAACATGAAGCATATGGAGAATAGCCGTTTGTAAAATTAGATTGTACAAGAGTAGAGAAAGTCATGTGGGTGTAACACATCAGATTTTTTTTCATAAGCTGCCAAATCTTGAACATTTAGAGGATACCCATTGTGCATGACTGTGATATACACTATTTTATTTGTAATCCACAAATGACAGCCCAGGACAGGTCTTTTCTTATGCCATACAGATTTCCGCCATTGCTTCGGATACACGTCAGCCTTGGGCTTAGTGTGCTACCTGTATCGTTTAAAGTCAATTAATTATGCCTGCACCAAGGAATACTGTGTCATAACAGATATGGTTTCAAATTCTTCTTGTTCTAAAACATTTCCCCAAAAGCAATAGGAAGAGATAAGGCCAGAGGAGACATAGGGCGGTCGGAGCTAGCGGCACGAGGCGGAGAGCAAGGTGCCTACCATTTACAGATCTCAATTCCCCGGGTACTATCTGGTGCTGCAGCCGGTCCCCTCCCCCCTGTGGGCTCACACATCCCCTGGGTGACACGGAGACCGCTCGCAGTCCCGGACTGTTCTGCTGCAATGCACACGCCGAGACCTCCTGCCGACACTTGCAACCTTGAAAAAAACAAGCAGATGAAAGGTGAAGTGAAATGAGAATGAAGATGAAATTAAAGACAGCAAATTCGAGGGATCTAATGATCCTTCCCAGCACTCGCCTCGCGACCCGGGAAAACCCCGAAAAAACGTTAGTTAATGTGTTATTCATCAATAAGCTTCACACGGTTATGCTTTTACTTTCCAAAATTAGTCTCCTGCTACCGCAGTTTCTAAGTTTAGGGAATTGACATATAATTATTGTATGAGACGTAGTTATTCCCAAAACTCATTTCTGTGCTATTAAAATGCTCCAACACATTTTTCTCGCTTTAGTAAGCCGACAACTGCTAAATGAGCCTTCCATACATAACACTGCAACAGCTTGAGTGCGGTGATAGTACGTTTACGAAATAAGTAGAGAGTTTTTCCGGTACTGCTGGAATACACAGTGAATACTCCAACGTCATCGACCTCTTCTTCCACTAATTAAGACGTGTCAATCTTCAGTACTACACTCCAACATCTCGAAAATTTTAGTTGAAACTGCGAATTAATGATCTCTTATGGAAAAATCTGATGTGTTACACTCACATGACTTTCTCTACTCTTGTAAACTATTTTTACAAAATCTTATTCTCCATCTATTTCATATTAATCGAGATAAACATTTGCAGAAACGATCTTTTGACATACAAAGAGAATTACATTTTACACATAGCGACCAGTTCTAAAAATATTTGACTATCGCTTAAGGCGTACCATGTTCCCCTTGTTTTGTATTTGCAAGGGCAATATAGAAATACAGTAGCCTTTCAGCATAGACATATCTCTTAATAGTTGGTTGCTATGCACAGCACCATTCTCTTTGCCACAGATTAATACTCTTTGCATATCCAAGACAAAAAAATGAATAACGAATTCCCAATTGAGAAAAAGTATTATTGGAAAATTTAAGGGAATAACAAGCAATATATCGAAAATGGTTCACTCAACAACAAAAATGTATATGACATAAATTGTGTATTTTAACGCGATCTACATTTTTGTGTAGTAAAATTTTGTCTATCTCTTATGGTTTACCAGTTATGCAAAAGTCGTTCACAACGAAAAATACTTTGGGGATATTCCCAGAAAATTCAAGATATACATTTTATTTGCCATAAAAATGTCTTAAACATACGATACTTTAATAAAAATCGTTAGAACCGTTTTTGAGAAAATAAAAATGTTCCAAAAATGTTCCATGTAAAGGGTAAGGGTAATCTGGGGTGGCGGAATTTTCTTGAAAACCTTCATGTCGTATCTCTGGACGATACTGAACGTAAATACCAAGTTTGGTGTTTATCCGACTGTTCGTCTCTGAGTTATGCTGTTCACAGACACACACATGGACATGTTTCCAAAAATACTTTGTTTTTATTCAGAAGGCCTCAAAACATGTATTTCCGGTGAAATCTCGGTATCGAATTTCTGAGTGGAATGCAATATTTCCCCTACTTGCTATACGTAGTAGAGAAAGTAAAAAGCAGTTGTTCTTTTACTTCTAGTCTGCAAAACTGTGTAAAGTGGGCTGGGGCAAGTGCAACCCTTTTCAAAATTAACATCAGGTGGAAAATCAGGGCTATTTTACTGCAATTTCGAAAGTATAAGAATGTAAGCTTTTAGTAATAGCATGGGCGATTTAAATCTACATGCATTGATAGCTTGGTTGGACTAATTTCTGGTAGCAACTAACATGTGTAACATAAAGATAAGTTATATTCAATTTCAAATAACTGTGATAATTGGAACAAGGCTGTGAATGGGCCAAATATACAAAGAATACACTTCAGCTTTAAAATGTTATAAACGATAAAACGAGTTTGCTTTACCAACATAAATGAATTAACTGTGTATTCTTATTCCAGTTAAGTGGGACAAATTTCTGTACTTTTAGAGTAAAAACTTCTCTTTGCATTCACATGACTCTCCACTCACTCTTCTACAAACTATAAGTGTTTTTTTAATCCATCCCAATAACGAAGAATATCTCGAAAATGGTTAACGCAACAAAAATATTTTTTATTTAAATTGTACGATTTAACGAGATCTACATATTTTATCCAGATTCTCCTGCGGTTTGCCAATTATACAAAAATCATTCAGAATGAAGAAAACTTCACAGGCTATTCCCAGAAAATTCAACATATACATTTTGTTATTAGAATATATTTCATATAAGACATTAGAGCCTTTTTGAGAAAATTAAAAATAATATTGTTTTCTTCATTTAAACGGTGGTTTGCGATGGGGGTATTTTTTGAAAATCCTCATGTCGCATCCTTGGAAGGCTTGAATACCAAGTTTGGTATCATTTTTGAGTTATGCTTTTTACACGCACATGCGCATGAAGCTTGATTCTAAAAATCCTTTTTTTTTATTCAGGTGCCTAAAAATGTGCTTCGGGTGAAATATCAATTTTGGGTGGAATAAATACTTCCTCTGCCCTTAATAGGTAGGCAGTAGAGTAAGTAAAAATGGAACAAAACCTAGTTTTTAGTACAACTTAAGTTAATTATGATGATAATACGAGGTCGTCCAATAAGTAAGTTTCCCTATTTTATAAAAAACATTTCACACAATTGATCATGTTGAATTAACCAGAAGTCGGTCCTGTGCTGGTAACCAGCTGTTCACTTCTGGTTCATCTTCGTCACGGTGTTAAAGTGCTTATCTCCATGATGACCTTTGAGTCAGGGGAACATGTGAAAATCACTTGGGGAAAGATCTGGTGAATATGGAGGATGCGAGAAAACTTCCCAGTTGAATCTTCTGAGCTCCACCTGGGTCAAGATTCAACTTGGAAGTTTTCTCGTATCCTCCGTATTCACCGGAGCTTGCCCAAAGTGATTTTCACAGGTTCCTCCAACTCAAAAGTAAGCACTTTTAAGACAGATGATGAAGTCAAATCAGTGAACAGCTGGTTGCTAGCTCAGAACCCGACCTGGTACAACACTGGCTTGGAAAATCTTGTGTCACGTCCCCAAAAATGCTTGGAAAACATGTTAACTATGTAGAAAAGTAACAGAAGGGTTGTACAATATAAATAAAATTGATTCAACATGATCAATTGTGTGTAATGTTTTTTTTTTATTATATAGGGAAACTTACTTATTGGACGTCCCTTGTATAACCAATTGCAGAAAAGCGGCATTTTTTTCATTTGAACGCACCTTGTAGCTGCCCTCTGACGCTGTAATGTAAATCGCTCACGTCGGTCGCAAGGAACTTTTAGCAGGCGGTATGCTCCCTGCACTAACAAGGTCTTCTTCCTAAGCCCCCACGTAATGAATTCTAATGTATGCCACTCTTTTCACGGCGTGTTCATTACTGTCACTGTCTTCCAGGGCTAATCCCCTACCCCAGCGATAGCACAACATGCGTCGCCGAGTGCTGCCGGAATTCGCCATGCTCCAGCTGACGGTCTTTCAAAAACTGACTCTCTCCAGAAAACAAATTAGTGGTAATGAGGGAGTTAAAAAGCTCCAGATGCCACGTTCCACTGCCCTTTGGCTCAAATGGCTGCTCATTTTTTTTCTTTCTTTCTTCTACTGGATGCCCCTATCCCTTTTCGCATGCAAAGGTCAGAAATAGTTGCGAGCCATATCGGATGCATAGCTAAATGGCTTTAGTACAACTCCTTAAAAACGCTTAACGAAATGTGTAAATTAAAATCCCCACAGTTGATTTATTGAAGAATTAGCCGTTCAAGAAGAGCTGAGCAAGAGGAGCAAATAAAGATTCAGTTTTATTTGATTTTGCTACTCTGCATTCGAATTATTTTTAAACATACCTATTTCTATAATTAAACACCAGAAACTGCACTATAAGTTTCAAGTAACTACCAGTATATAAACCAATGCAAAACCATTAAAAAAATATGTGTTACACTCACATGACTTTCTCTACTCTTGTGCAAACTATTTTTACAAACGCTTATTCCATTTGAGAAAAAGTATAAGTATTGAAAAATTTAAGGGAATAACAAGCAATATCTCGAAAATGGTTCACTCAACAACAAAATGTATATGACATAAATTGTGTGTTTTAACGCGATCTACATTTTGTGTATAGTAAAATTTTGTCTATCTCTTATGGTTTACCAGTTATGCAAAAGTCGTTCACAGTGATGAATACTTTTGGAGACATTCCCAGATAATTCAAGATATACATTGTATTTGTCATGAAAATATCTTAAACATATGATATTTGAATCAAAATCGTTATAGCCATTTTTGAGAAAATTAAAATTTTCGAAAAATGTTCCATGTAAAGGGTAATCTGGGTTGGGGGGATTTTCTTGAAAACCTTCGTGTCGCATCTCTGGAAGATACTGAACCTAAATACCAAGTTTGGTGTTTATGCTACTGTTCGTTTCTGAGTTATGCTGTTCACAGACACACACGGACATGTTTCCAAAAATGCTTTTTTGGATTCAGGGGTCTCAAAACATGTATTTCCGGTGAAATCTCGATATCGAATTTTTGGATGGAATACAATACTTCCCCTACTTACTATACGTAGTGGAGAAAGTAAAAAGAAATAACGAATTCCCATTTAAGAAAAAGTATTGGAAAATTTAAGGGAATAACAAGCAATATCTCGAAAATGGTTCACTCAACAAAAAAATGTATATGACATAAATTGTGTATTTTAACGCGATCTACATTTTTGTATAGTAAAATTTTGTCTATCTCTTATGGTTTACCAGTTATGCAAAAGTCGTTCACAGTGATGAATACTTTTGGAGACATTCCCAGATAATTCAAGATATACATTGTATTTGTCATGAAAATATCTTAAACATATGATATTTGAATCAAAATCGTTATAGCCATTTTTCAGAAAATTAAAATTTTCGAAAAATGTTCCATGTAAAGGGTAATCTGGGTTGGGGGATTTTCTTGAAAACCTTCGTGTCGCATCTCTGGAAGATACTGAACCTAAATACCAAGTTTGGTGTTTATCCGACTGTTCGTTTCTGAGTTATGCTGTTCACAGACAGACCCAAACACACACACACACGGATATGTTTCCAAAATTGCGTTTTTTGGATTCAGGGAGTCTCAAAACATGTATTTCCGGTAAAATCTCGGTATCGAATTTTTGGGTGGAATACAATACTTCCCCTACTTACTATACGTAGTAGAGAAAGTAATAAGGAATAACGAATTCCCATTTAAGAAAAAGTATTGGAAAATTTAATGGAATAACAAGCAATATCTCGAAAATGGTTCACTCAACAAAAAAATGTATATGACATAAATTGTGTGTTTTAACGCGATCTACATTTTTTGTATAGTAAAATTTTGTCTACCTCTTATAGTTTACCAGTTATGTAAAAGTCGTTCACAGTGATGAATACTTTTGGAGACATTCCCAGAAAATTCAAGATATACATTGTATTTGTCATGAAAGTATCTTAAACATATGATATTTGAATCAAATTCGTTAGAGCCATTTTTGAGAAAATAAAAATTTTCGAAAAATGTTCCATGTAAAGGGTAATCTGGGGTGGGGAGATTTTCTTGAAAACCTTCGTGTCGCACCTCTGGAAGATACTGAACCTAAATACCAAGTTTGGTGTTTATCCGACAGTTCGTTTCTGAGTTATGCTGTTCACAGACACACAGACAGACACACACACGGGCATGTTTCCAAAAATGCTTTTTTTGGATTCAGGGAGTCTCAAAACATGCATTTCCGGTCAAATCTCGGTATCGAATTTTTGGGTGGAATACAATACTTCCCCTACTTACTATACGTAGAAGAGAAAGTAAAAACTTAAAACTTGAAATCATTGGGAAACAAATAGACTATGCTGAAGAAATTAAATATCTAGGAATTGCACTAGATAGAAAATTAAAAATGAAAAACGATGTACTACAAAATGTCACGGAAAAGGCTACTAAAAGAAGTAACAGATTGAAGAGATTAGCCGGATCTAAATGGGGCAGTTCAATAGAAGTTTTAAACAAAACATACAACAGCTACATAAACCCAGTATTAAAAATGGGTGTGCATTACTATCAACTGCAACTGACGATAAAATTAATATGATTGAGAAATGTCAAAATCAGTGTTTAAGATTGATAACAGGAGCAGTGAAAACAACGCCAGTTAATGCACTTCTTGCTGGTACAAATAATAACCCAATGAAAGCCAACATTGAAATATAAGCTGCACAATTGTATCTAAAATTGAAAACAAACCCAAGCAAACATCAATGGTTTCAACAACTACCTAGAGAATACAAGATAAAAACACAGATTACAAATTCTTTTTAGAAAAGAATTATAAATACCTAAATTTATCAGAAAAATGCATTCCTCATCCTCCTAGAACTAATCCAATTGATTTGATCAAGATAGTAGCAAATAAAGAGCTGACAGAACAACTAAATAAACAAGAAGACTCACCAGTAGTATGCAGAACTGCTACACTTGAACATCTACATAATCAATTCCCGGAAACAGAGTGGCTTAGAATTTATACAGATGGTTCTGCAGAGAGAAACTGAGAAATATTGTAGGAGGTGGTATATATTGTAAATGCTTTTCACATTATTTTACATTGTCTAGACAATCCAGAAATTTTGATGGAGAAGTTGTTGCAATACAACGAGCATTAGAACAGATATACTACAGGACTGATATAAAAGAAAATACAGTAGTTGTTCTCACAGACTCAGTTTCTGCCATTCAAGAAATAGAACGATACGATAGTCCAGATGAATCTTATAACATTAAGGATGCGAGATCTTATTATAGACTACTCCTAACAAAGTTTCAACAGATAATATTACTGTGGATACCAGCACATGTGGGAGTGAATGGTAACCAGACTGCAGACCTTCTGGCCAAAAAGGGTGCAGTGTTATACTCAAAACTTATAAAGTCTTGTGGACTAGATATGAAACCAGAAAATGTCAAACTTAATATAGAACAAAAATACCAATATAATATTCAAAAGGAAATTACTAACAAAAATCACTCCGACATAAAAGAAATAGTACAAAAAATAAAAAATGTGGCATGGAAAGAAGCCATTGCTCACTTCAGATTAGCCACTAGACATGATTGTCTGGCGGACCATCTACATAGATTTGGTTTTATGAAGGACAAAGCATGTAAAATTTGCAATGCTGACAAGATTTTAAATGGAGAACACTTACTTAAATGCCCAAATTTGAGGAAAGCTGTACCAGATGGGAAGATACACAATTTATATTGGCTAGCAAGGGAAAAATTGATGGATCAAAATCCTGCACATTAGATCAACAACAACACGTTTCACTTGTTTAATGCTGCCTTCCTCTCATGTTCCTGCAGCATGACGAAATGAATCTACACGAAATTGGCTATGTTGTAGAGATTAAACATCTGCAACGTTTCGCTCAAAAGCTTAGAAACTTGCTGTTTATCTTGCGAGTGTCCAGAAAATAAAATAGAATTGTACAAATAAGCAATTAAATTAATTAGTGTGTAGCACTTTTCAGTAACAACTTTTGCGAGAAAATATCGTTTATACATTGCGTCGTGACCTCGCACCTCTCTATGTTTCGAAGAAGGTTGTTGGCAGTCCCAGGTTCGATGCCCGCTCGAGTTGGAGTCGAACGCTGTGCAGTGGTAGATACAGAAGTAATGCTAAAATTCACTGTAGCTGTTTTCTCCATCCGACGTAGCTTCGTCTTGTTGTCCAGGCTGGTTGATTTAACTATACGGTAATTCTCGCTGTTACCCTGGCTAGTTGGTTCTCAGCGGTGATGTTTGCATGGACTCTGCCTATCATGATTGTTAATAAGCTCGTCGATCTCAGTGGTGGTACTAGGAGCTCAGAGGAGAATTTACTACTCACCGTAATGTCACATTGTTTTCACATTGTACACATAGAGCCTTTATACATCAAGTTATACACTGAATAAATTAGCACATAATAAAATTAATTCGGGCACATTCTGTCTCAACATATGCGTTGGCAGAACTGTGCTGCTGATGCTTAAGGAACCATAGGAGTATTAATATGAACAGTTGGTCCTGTTTCATATTCCAGGTTATTGCCTCTTCGAATAGCTCAAGTGAAGCTACTATCGCTTCCGCAACCTACCGGTTGTAGAAGGTTGTGGTAACACGTAAACAACATTTAGTTTGCCAAAGTTAGCTCTGACATTAATCAGTCCTTCCCCAGCAACAGCATTAAATGGCAGCACAGATTGATACACGTGTGTTGTTATAATCTGGATAGTATACTTGGTAGGTCTGCAAATATGTTGCTTTAAATGCTAATTTTGAATAGGTTGGCAATATGTTTTAATGTTAGGGATACCCTTTAATATACATAAAGGATTGCGTAACCCCTAATGTTTAAACACCTCAGATGCCAAATTACCCTTATCAAATATTCTCAGTATATTTACCTAATATTCTTACATTTGCATTGATTTGGCAATAAAAACGTCTGGTTAAAATTAACATAATATTAAAACATGTGAAGATAAAATTCTCAGATGATACAAAAAGATATATATCCAATGTGTTACTTCCACATGACATTCTCTACCCACTCTTTTAAAAGCTATCATACAAAACCTCATTCTTCCACCTGCTTCATGTTAATCGAGATAAACGTTTGCAGAAATGGCTTTATAACAGATGTGGTTGGAGGTTCAGAAGTAGGCTTAAGCGATAGTCAAATCTATTGCTATGTAATGGCTTTGAAATTCCGTTCTCTTTGCATAATTGCGAGAAAACAAGAAAACGATAGCGACTTACCACCTAAAAACTGAAAGTATTTGAAAATTCCAACCAATAACAAAGAATATCTTCGAAATGTTTAATGTCATCAAAACATTATTTGACATACATTGTGTGCTGTAAGATTTTATCTATTTCTTACGGTTTAGTAATCATATTAAAGTCACTCAGAATAAACAGAACTTCACAGACTGTTCCTAGAAAATCTAAGATCTCGTTGAGTTTGTTTGTTTGTTTGTTTTTGTTTTTTACTTTTTCTACTACGTATAGTAAGTAGGGGAAGTATTGTATTCCACCCAAAAATTCGATACCGAGATTTCACCGAAAATATATGTTTTGAGGCCCCCTGAATAAAAAAAAATCTGATGTGTTACACTCACATAACTTTCTCTACTCTTGTACAATATAATTTTACAAACGCCTATTCTCCATATGCTTCATATTAATCGAGATATCGAGATGTCAATCTTATTTGTAATTTTCTTGTAGATGCAAGGGGAATATGGTAGCTTTTAAGCGATAGTCAAATATTTTATCGCTGGTTGCTATGTGGCGCATTCCATTCTCTTTGCATGTCCAGGACATAAAAAAATCTGATGTGTTACACTCACATGACTTTCTCTACTCTTGTACAATCTAATTTTACAAACGCCTATTCTCCATATGCTTCATGTTAAACGAGATATCGAGATGTCAAACTTATTGCTAATTTTCTTGTAGATGCAAGGGGAATATGCTAGCTTTTAAGCGATAGTCAAATATTTTAACGCTGGTTGCTATGTGGCGCATTCCATTCTCTTTGCATGTCCAGGACATAAAAAAAATCTGATGTGTTACACTCACATGACTTTCTCTACTCTTGTACAATCTAATTTTACAAACGCCTATTCTCCATATGCTTCATGTTAATCGAGATATCGAAATGTCAATCTTATTGGTAATTTTCTTGTAGATGCAAGGGGAATATGGTAGCTTTTAAGCGATAGTCAAATATTTTAACGCTGGTTGCTATGTGGCGCATTCCATTCTCTTTGCATGTCCAGGACATAAAAAAATGAATAACGAATTTGAGAAAAAGTATAAGTATTGCAAAATTTAAGGAAATAACAAGCAATATCTCGAAAACGGTTCACTCAACAAAAGAAATGTATATGACATAAGTTGTGTATTTTAACGCGATCTATATTTTTTGTGTAGTAAAATTTTGTCTATCTCTTATAGTTTACCAGTTATGCAAAAGTCGTTCAGAATGAAGAATACTTTTGGAGACATTCCCAGAAAATTCGAGATATACATTTCATTTCTCATGATATTATCTTAAACATATGATATTTTCATCAAAATCGTTAGAGCCATTTTTGAGAAAATTAAAATTTTCGAAAAATGTTCCATGTAAAGGGTAGTCTGGGGTGGGGGGATTTTCTTGAAAACCTTCGTGTCGCATCTCTGGCAGATACTGAACCTAAATACCAAGTTTGGTGTTTATCCGACTGTTCGTTTTTGAGTTATGCTGTTCACACACACACAGACACACACACACAGACACACACACACACAGACACACACACGGACATGTTTCCAAAAATGCTTTTTTTGGATTCAGGAGGTCTCAAAACATGTATTTCCGGTGAAATCTCGGTATCGAATTTTTGGGTGGAATGCAATACTTCCCCTACTTACTGTACGTAGTAGAGAAAGTAAAAATGAATAACGAATTTGAGAAAAAGTATAAGTATTGGAAAATTTAAGGAAATAACAAGCAATATCTCGCAAACGGTTCACTCAACAAAAGAAATGTATATAACATAAATTGTGTATTTTAACGCGATCTACATTTTTTGTGTAGTAAAATTTTGTCTATCTCTTATGGTTTACCAGTTATGAAAAAGTCGTTCATAATGAAGAATACTTTTGGAGACATTCCCAGAAATTTCGAGATATACATTTTATTTGTCATGACAATATCTTAAACATATGATATTTTAATCAAAATCGTTAGAGCCGTTTTTGAGAAAATTAAAATTTTCGAAAAATGTTCCATGTAAAGGGTAGTCTGGGGTGGGGGGATTTTCTTGAAAACCTTCGTGTCGCATCTCTGGAAGATACTGAACCTAAATACCAAGTTTGGTGCTTATCCGACTGTTCGTTTGTGAGTTATGCTGTTCACAGACACACACACAGACACACACACACACAGACACACACACACACAGACACACACACACACAGACACACACACGGACATGTTTCCAAAAATGCTTTTTTTGGATTCAGGAGGTCTCAAAACATGTATTTCCGGTGAAATCTCGGTATCGAATTTTTGGGTGGAATGCAATACTTCCCCTACTTACTATACGTAGTAGAGAAAGTAAAAAGCATTTTTGGAAACATGTCTGTGTGTGTGTCTGTGAACAACATAACTCAGAATCAAACAGTCGGATAAACACCAAACTTGATATTTAGGTTCAGTATCTTCCAGAGATGCAACACGAAGGTTTTCAAGAAAATCCCTCCACCCCAGATTACCCCTTACATGGAAAATTTATCGAAAATTTTAATATTTTCAAAAATGGCTCTAACGATTTTGATTAAAATATCATATGTTTAAGATATTTTCATAATAAATGAAATGTATATCTCGAATTTTCTGGGAATGTCTCCAAAAGTATTCTTCATTGTGAACGACGTTTGCATAACTGGTAAACCATAAGACATAGACAAAATTTTACTACACAAAAAATGTAGATCGCGTTAAAATACATAATTTATGTCATATACATTTGTTTTGTTGAATGAAGCATTTTCGAGATATTGCTTGTTATTTCCTTAAATTTTCCACTACTTATACTTTTTCTCAAATGAGAATTCGTTATTGGTTTTTTTTTTTATTTCTTCTTTTACTCCCGAAAAAATCCATCGCCCTCCGCCGGGTTTTAAACCACGACCTCGGGAATTAGAGGCTAGCACGGCACCACTACTCCACGGAGGACGACCAAGATATGGTATTTTAATCAAATCGTTAAAGCATTATTGCCAAAATAAAAAAATCGAAACATTTTCCATGTAAAGGAAAGTTTGGGGATTTTCTCGAAAATCTTCGTGCCACAATCTTGGAAGATGCTGAACGGAATTACCAAGCTTGGTAATTAACCAAATTTTCATTTTTGAGTAACGCTGTACCAACACACACACACACACCTCATCTAAAAATTGGGGCGAATCAGAGGGCCTGAAAACATTTATTTACGATGAAATATCATACCGATTTTTTGCGTGGAATGCAGAACCTTCTCTACCTACTAGGTATATGATAGAGATTCGCATTACTTTCTCTACTCTGTATCTTTTTTTTACTGGGTACACAGACTGTTCTTACGAAAGATTATTTTTATTTACTTCATTTTAATTGAGATAAGCCTTTGTAGAAATAACTATATTACACATTTCGTTACAAGGGAACTACGAACAACGATACTCAAATGTTTAAGAACTGGATGCTATATACTGGCCTTAAAATTCCATACTCTTTCAAAGCAATCGCGAGAAATAACCGAAAATCCACAAGACTTGAGTGACACAAACTATTGAATAATTCGAACCATTAATAATGGATATCTCCGAAATGGCTTATGCCACAAAAAAAATTATTTTAAATAAATGGTGTATTTTAAAGGATATACATTTTTTGTGCAGTACGTTTTCGTCTATCGCCTAACGTTCACTAGTTATGCAAGATTCCACAAAATTCCTTCCAAATGAAGAGGAAATTAAATTAAATTGAGTTTTATTTATGGACGCTCTTTAACTGCTGTGATCCTCAGGTCCCATTCTATATTGGGCGTGAAAGACCAGTAATTTTGCTCAGAGGCCTCTTTATCAGGCTTGAGGTTCTTTTACGTGCCGTAAATCTGCGACACTGGACCACCGTATTTACTTCCCTTCCGAAGGAAGCCATGCTAAGGATTTTTACGCCCGAAACAATCCATAGCGACCTCGGCATGGTAACCACTAGGTAAACCACAGAGGACATGAAGAGGACTCATAGCCTATTCCCAGAAGCTTCAAGTTATACATTTTATTTGTCATGTAAAAAGATCTTTAATATATTTTATCAAAATCGCTAGACATTTTTTAGAAAATAAAAAAATTTTAAAAATCGTCCATGTAAATGGTTTGTTGGGGTGGGTGATTTTCTTGAAAACCTTTGTGTCTCATCTTAGGAAGGTACGGAATTTAAATACCAGGTTTGATATTTATCCGACTTTTCTTTTTACTTTCTCTACCACGTATAGTAAGTAGGGGAAGTATTGCATTCCACCCAAAAATTCGATACCGAGATTTCACCGGAAATACATGTTTTGAGACCCCCTGAATCCAAAAAAAGCATTTTTGGAAACATGTCCGTGTGTGTCTGTGTGTGTGTGTGTCTGTGAACAGCATAACTCAGAAACGAACAGTCGGGTAAACACCAAACTTGGTATTTAGGTTCAGTATCTTCCAGAGATGCGACACGAAGGTTTTCAAGAAAATCTCCCCACCACAGATTACCCTTTACATGGAACATTTTTCGAAAATTTTAATTTTCTGAAAAATGGCTCTAACGATTTTGATTAAAATATCATATGTTTAAGATATTTTCATGACAAATAAAATGTATATCTTGAATTTTCTGGGAATGTCTCCAAAAGTGTTCTTCATTGTGAACGACTTTTGCATAACTGGTAAACCATAAGAGATAGACAAAATTTTACTACACAAAAAATGTAGATCGCGTTAAAATACACAATTTATGTCATATACATTTTCTGTTGTTGAGTGAACCATTTTCAAGATATTGCTTGTTATTCCCTTAAATTTTGCAATACTTTTCTCAAATGGGAATTCGTTATTCATTTTTTTGTCTTGGATATGAAAAGAGTATTAATCTGTGTCAAAGGGAATGCTGCTGCACCTAGCAACCAGCTATTAAGAGATATTATGTGCTTAAAGGCTACTGTATTTCTATATTGCCCTTGTAAATATATATTCTCCTTACATCTAATTAGCAATAAGATAGAGTCTGCAAATGTTTATCTCGATTAACATGAAGCATATGGAGAATAAGCGTTTGTAAAAATAGTTTGTACAACAGTAGAGAAAGTCAAGTGAGTGTAACACATCAGATTTTTTGTCTTGGATATGCAAAGAGTATTAATCTACACCTAGCAACCAGCTATTAAGAAATATGTATGTACTTAAAGGCTGCTGTATTTCTACATTGCCCTTGTAAATACAAAACAAGGGGAATCATAGTACGCCTTAAGGGATAGTCAAATATTTTTAGAACTGATCGCTATGTGTAAAATGTAATTCTCTTTGCATGTCAAAAGATCGTTTCTGCAAATGTTTATCTCGATTAATATGAAATAGATGGAGAATAAGAGTTTGTAAAAATATTTTGTGCAAGAGTAGAGAAAGTCATGTGAGTGTAACACATCAGATATTTTTGAGTTAGGCTGTTCACAGACACATCATAGGACAGATACGTCGACACACAGAGGGCCTCAAAACATGTTTCCGGTGATATCATGGTATCGAATTTTATATATAAGGTTTACTGCAAAGATACATACCCAACTTGCTGGTTGTGTGCAGTCACCACAAATGGGAACTGCTTCCAAACACCGGATTGGCTTGTATCGTTTTCTTTTCGTCCTTAACGCTGATCGTCTATTGAAGTTCCATAGCAACTGCAGTTCATTGCTCCACCTTGCTTTTACATCTCCCAACTACCGCTTTTGCACTTTCTGCAAAGCTCTGCTTATCATACCTGAGAAAGAGAAACACGATCGCTCGCCTCAAAGCGACTTCGCTTCGAACATGCCCTTCGATACGAATGTCAGTCAAGGTCGAAGATTTTAGACTCGTGCGCTGTTGATGATGGCTTACAGCGTAAGGCTCGCGTGGTTTTATCTGGGATTCCCGTCTTATGTTCGAACACTGGAGATGCTTTCCGCAGAAAAGATAACGTTATTTGTAGCAACCTAGAAGGCCTAAATATTTCGTTTCGTAATGACATTTTCAATGAGGGGAAAACTGTAGTACGCCTACAGTCTATAAATAACACAGTTGGAAGACAAGAGGGAGTGGTCGCAGCGACTGTCCGGAATGCTAATGAACCTCCAGGTGAGGAGATAATAAATAAACACTGCACCAGTCATGTCTCCAAGTGCTCTGCCATCATTATTACTACGACATGGAATCAGAGTGTCAAAACCCCACCTATGGACAACCTACTCAAGTCTACTTAAAAATGTACATACAACTTTTACGCTTCTCATCCATCTACTGTCATCAACATGATCTCACAAGTGTAATATGCCTCCGTTCATTCTCGCCCCTAAGTGTAATACTTTTCCCCAAAGTCATATATATCGCGTTTTCACTGGAAATGCATGTTTTAAAGCATCATGACATCCAAAACACTTTTAGAAAAATCTGATGTGTTACACTCATATGACTTTCACTACGCTTGTACAAACTATTTATACAAACGCTTATTCTCCATCTACTTCATGTTAATCGAGATAAACATTTGCAGACTCTATCTTATTGCTAATTTTCTTGTAGATGTAAGCGGAATATATATTTACAAGGACAATTTGGAAATACAGTAGCCTTTAAGCACATACATATCTCTTAATAGCTGGTTGCTAGGTGCAGCACCATTCCCTTTGCCACAGATTAATCCTCTTTGCATATCCAAGACCAAAAAAAATGAATAACGAATTCCCATTTGAGAAAATTATTGAAAAATTTAAGGGAATAACAACTAATAACTCGAAAATGGTTCACTCAACAAAAAAAATGTATACGACATAAATTGTGTATTTTAACGCGATTTACATTTTTTGTGTAGTAAAATTTTGTCTATCTCTTATGGTTTACCAGTTATGCAAAAGTCGTTCACAACGAAGAATACTTTTGGAGACATTCCCAGGAAATTTAAGAAATACATTTTATTTGTCATAAAAATATCTTAAACATGATATTTTAATCAAAATCGTTAGAGCCATTTTTGAGAAAATTAAAATTTTCGAAAAATGTTTCACGTAAAGGGTAATCTGGGGAGGGGGGATTTTCCTGAAAACCTTCGTGTCGCATCCTTGGAAGATACTGAACATAAATACCAAGTTTGTTGTTTATCCGACTGTTCGTTTCTGAGTTATGCTGTTCACAGACAGACACACACACGGACATATTTCCTAAAATGCTCTTTTTGTATTCAGGGGGTCTCAAAACATGTATTTCCGGTGAAATCTCGGTATCGAATTTTTGGGTGGAATACAATACTTCCCCTACTTACTATACGTAGTAGAGAAAGTAAACGACGCTCGCGTGATTGATAGATAAGACAGCGCGCTAACAGTAGATCTATCTCAAAAACAAAGAATCTGATGCATTATATTTACACGACGTTC
Organism: Deroplatys truncata; assembly: GCA_030765065.1. Lineage (NCBI taxonomy): Eukaryota > Metazoa > Arthropoda > Insecta > Mantodea > Mantidae > Deroplatys > Deroplatys truncata. The sequence goes on from CM060977.1 coordinate 140,565,428, forward strand.
TTCCATGAATTATTCTTAAAGAAACTACTTAATGCTAATCGAGATAAGCATTTCCAGAAACTGTTTTGTTACAAATTTTGTTACAGGTATTAGTTGCATAAATGAGGCTGAAGGAATAGTCAAATTTTTAAAATGCAGGTCACCATGACTGACTTTGAAACTTCGCACCTTGCATGACCATCAGAAACAAAATAAAATAAAATCCGCAATACGCCATCCTGGTTCCTTGTTTCCTACACCAGGACGTGTATTACAAATTTGTTATTTATTTAAATATTTCTTTCAATTTATACATTATTATTGTACAGATTTTGCTTATATTCTAGTGAATAAAGTATGAAAAAATAGATACAATAAGTAAGCTAAAGAAAATCTGATGTGTTACACTCACATGACTTTCTCTACTCTTGTACAAACTATTTTTACAAACACTTATTCTCCATATGCTTCATGTTAATCGAGATGTTAATCTTATTGCTAATTTTCTTGTAGACGCAAGGGGAATATGGTAGGCTTTAAGCGATGGTCAAATATTTTAAGAGCTGGTTGCAATGTGGAGCATCCGTTCTCTTTACATGTCCAGGACATAAAAAATGAATAACGAATTCCCACTTGAGAAAAAGTATAAGTATTGGAAAATTTAAGGGAATAACAAGCAATATCTCGAAAATGGTTCGCTCAACAACAAAAAAATGTATATAACATAATCTATATTTTTTGTGTAGTAAAATTTTGTCTAGCCCTTATAGTTTACCAGTTATACAAAAGTCGTTCACAATGAAGAATACTTTTGGAGACATTCTCAGAAAATTCAAGATATACATTTTATTTGTCATGAAAGTATCTTAAATATATATTTTAACCAAAATCGTTAGAGCCATTTTGGAGAGAATTAATATTTTCGAAAAATGTTTCATGTAAAGGGTAATCTGGGGTGGGGAATTTTCTTGAAAACCTTCGTGTCGCATCTCTGGAAGATACTGAACCTAAATACCAAGTTTGGTGTTTATCCGACTGTTCGTTTCTGAGTTATGCTGTTCACAGACAGACACTTGGATTCAGGGGGTCTCAAAACATATACTTCCGGTGAAATCTCAGTATCGAATTTTTGGCTGGAATACAATACTTCCCCTACTTACTATACGTAGTAGAGAAAGTAATAATAATTAAATCAAAACTATAATCATTACAGGTTGGAAAGGTAGAATAGACGACTGAAAAATTCAATGCCATAGTCGGGATTGGATCTCCCGGGCTCTGTCCGATTGCTGTAACCACTGAGCTACCATGACAACATGCCAATATAGCATTAAATTCTCCAATTGATTCGCATTTTTTCCAGTGAAAATTCAAATCAACATTCCATATTCAAACTACTGTTACTGGTAACCGGCAACATAAAATAACTGGTATCCAACTATTCTCAATTTCTAAACTACACAAAATAAGGATAACAAGTCTCTATTCTATATTAAACTATATTCTAACCAATGGTATCCAGTGGTTAAGGTACTGGTAACCAGTACCCAAACTACGCTTAATATAAATTTTAATTTTATTTATTCCTACTAATAATTGTAATAAAATTCAAGATTCTAACTGCTATTTTTTTCTTTTTAAAAACCACTACTTTCGACACATTTTTCTCAAAATATGTATATACATTAACCTTTCAGTTTTCTTAATATACTTTATGTTTTACATTTCTTCAGAATTTTATTAAACTTATCACTCACTCTGAATTAAACGTATCTTTCCTTTTCACTTCACTTAACACAATAATCACCATATGTATTAATTTGCTATAAAATCATCATTTCAGTTTCTCTTTAAGAATCATATTTCAATTCACTTAACACTACATTCACTTTATCTCCAATTACCACCATTCACTCCACTTTCCCTCACCACCATCTTCTTCTTCTCCTCCCTCAAAACCATAACTGCTCCATTCACCACCTCCCGCTCCAAACTCCTATTGCTGTTTACTATTGGCTCCTCCCCCTCATCATCGTTCTCCGCCTATTTTCCTCTTCTCTACTAAAACCTCCATCAGAAACAAACGAACGGCGACTAAACTCTTCAACAAGATGGAAGTTATTGAAAATTCAAACCAATTACAAGGAATATCTTGGAAACGGTTAATGTCACAAAAAACTTTACTTACCTACCTAAATTGTGTATAACGAGGTGTAACTTGTATCTATCTCATACGTTTGCCATTTATATAAAACTATGCAAAATTCATGCAGAATGAAGAGAACTTCACAGGCTGTTCACACAAAATTCAAGATATACATTTCATTAATTATGCAAATGTCTTAAACATATTATAGTATATTATCCAAACCGTTAAAACTAATGTTTCCAAGAATAGGATAATTCAGGATTGGGAGATTTCCTTAAAAATCTTCCTGTCCCATCTTTAGGAAATACTGAACTTAAATATCATGTTTGATATTTATTGGGCTTTTCGTTTTAAAGTTATACCGTTCACTTACACACATAGAGACGCGCGCGCTGACCTTTTTCAAAAAATTCATTTTTGATCTTCAGTGGATCCCAAAACGCGTACTTCCGACGAAATGTTGACATTTTGGGGGTGAAGTACATTACTTCCTCTACGCAACATAGGAAGTAAAAAAGCACCACGCATTTCCAAACTATTGTATTGTATGTAATTGTATTCTACATAACTCAATCTAGTTTTGCGATTGCTTGCAGCTTTACGTGGTAACACAACACCATTTTTGTATCCCTTCGTCATACGGAGCGGAATAGCTCAAGCGGCAACGTATGTGGCTCACATTCGGGAGGTCCTGGATTCGATCACCGGGGATCTCCCGCTCTGACCCATGGGTTTTTTCGGGGTTTTCCCGAGTCGTCAGGTGAATGCTGACATAGTTTCTTTCAGACCCCGAATTTCCCTGTCCCTCCATTTCGTCCATTCATCATTTCATTCATTAATACCATTGGTCTCTTTCAGGGTCGGAAATGTCGGCGACGTTACGGTGCGTGGTGTGGTGGTTATCATGCCAGCCTCTAGTTTCCCACGTCACGCGTTCAAGCCCGGCAGAGGACGATGGATCTATTTGGGCGTAAACATTCTTAGCATGGTTTTCTTCGGTATGGAAGTAAAGTCGGTGGTCCCGTGTCGTAGATTTACGACACGAAAAAGAACCTCAGGCCTGATAAATAGGACTCTGAGCAAAATTACGGTTTGTGAAAATTGCAACACCAAGAAAGAATTTCACGAATAACTCCAAGCTTGGTGGAAGTGTAGAAGAGTGTGCAAGCAATAAGTGATAAGGTTTGCGGAAAGATGGGGTACACGTAGGCCGAGCAGAGCCCTGTCGTTTCGGTCTGACAAGGTCAGTGTTGCGCCCAGTTTAGTCAGTGCAGAGCTGTCAAACAAGGTGGAAACAATAGAATGCCAGTATGCCTCGTCGACGTCTAAAGGGAGCCATATTGGCATGTGAGTTCGAAGGGGGGCGAATGATCGGTCTCCGGGGAGCGGGTTTGTCGTACCGTGACATTTCGTCTCGTACAGGGCATGCTGCGTGTGTGGAAGCAGTGGATAGATGAAGATCGTACGCAGCGAAGAGCGGGTACTGGACCACGGAACAAGACCACAGCACGGGATGAACATCATCTTGTCCGCATGGACTAACAAACCGTACAGCTTCATCCACAGTGTTGGCTCGACGCTGGAGCACTGCAACAAGTGTGAACTTGTCTGCATCAACGGTTCGTCGCCGTCTGCTGCAGGTTGGACTGGTTGCATGCATGCCATTACGTCGGCTTCCATCGTCCAGAAACAACAAGCTCCTCCGACTGCAATGGGCACGTGAACACCGTCACTGGGGTGCTGAGTGGCAAAATGTAGTATTCAACGTCTCCTACAGTAATGGCAGCATACGTGTCCGGCGGTACCGTGGTGAGCGCAACCTGGAGACCTGCATTGTTGAGCAGCATAGTGGAAAAATAAGGTGTGATGGTTTGGGGCGCCATTGGTTACAACAATCTATCTCGCCCCCTACGAATTCAGGACACTTTGAACAGCAACCGGCACTTAATGGTGGTTGTAGAGCCGGAGGTGCTCCCCCTGCTTTAGGCATCTCCACAGGCCACATTTCAATAGGACAATGGCGACCACATATTGCGAGGAATGTACAAGACTTCTTCGAAGAGCGACGGGTACCATTGCTTCCCTGGCCTGCACGTTCGCCTGACATGTCGCCCATCGAAGATGTCTGGGATATGGTTGGTCGGCACCTGGTGCGTCACGGTCCTCCAGTACCCAGTGTCACGGATTTGTGGGCTGGAATACAAACTGCGTGGAGGGAAATCCCTCAGAAACTTATTCAGAACCTTTTTGATTCAATACCATGGCGTATAGCAGCTCTAATTCCAGCGCATGGAAGCCACACAAAATACTGAATATTAGGGCTCGAAGGTCATGTATTGATTTGAAAAGTTTACCATTTGTTATTTTTAATTATTTGGCTTTCCTTCTTGATTTTTTGTGGGGGTTATTCCTGTATTGTTTCATTTATATTAAATCTTCCTAACTTCCATCTAATTTTGTGATTTTCCTGTATGATAACCGGCATTCTGCTGATTTTAAGGATTTTATTTCGTTTTATTGAACTCTCAAATAGTCTTTTGGCTTTAACAGCCATTTTGGTGTCGTATAGCGAAGTCGACACTTTATACAATTTTACTTAAATATACTTCCTTACTTTAAGCTCCTAATATCAGTCTACACGCTGCAGAAATCGATGTGTTTATTTTTTTAGTTTTTTTCTATATCTACATTGTATCTAATTAACATTTATGGTGTATCTTATATAATAAAAACATTTCCTTGTTCTATAATTGGGCTATCAAATAGGCAATATATTAAATCTAGTGAGATTTCTTCACATAAAGTATTGCCTCTAGTTTACGGTTTGATACTGTTAAATTAAAATTCTAAATTATTTAGTTTAATCGTAATTACAGTTATTCCAACTAAGGATCCGTGACAACTAAATAGAAGTATACTGCGCATCAAGTAGTGTGGCGCATTGAGGTGTTGTTTACCTATGAGGCCGTGTACAATCGCTTCATGACTAGAGGTACAATACACTTTTTGTCTCTTCCCAATGTGTGTGTCCTACTTCATTTTCATCATCATTAGACTGTAGTATTTACAGTAGTAAATAAGACAGCGCATTGGCGTCCATGTTTACATCATCAGTACTCTAAGGAACATTATAGTAAGGTTGCACATATATTGGTTAACTTGTCCCGGATCCCGACTTTCCCCTTGGGGGGGGGGGGGGTTCCGGCCCCTTCAGTTGCCGTGATGTGGTCGCTGCGGACCCTTAGCACTCGTGGTACTTCTGACGTTACTAGAAGTACGCTGGGCCGGACATTCGAGCCCCTCCCGAAAGGGATTTGTTCGAATTGGGTGGACTCGACGGGGCCATGGGAGATAGGGTACGCCTGGGGAATTCCGATGTCTCCAGTGACAACCATGAGAGCTGGTAGACGGTGGCTAGACACTGTCGCTCCACCGAGGTTGTTCGGTCTTCCCTATATGGGGTTGACGCGCGTAAGAGGCGTATCCACTTCCGTATCAGTGTAAGTAGGGGGGCCGGTATATAAAATAGACACGGACCTAATGAACAAAATCCTCGGATTTGATCCCTGGCCCCCAGGTAGCGCAGGCTGAGATTAGTCGACCTGTTGCCGTTTTCTATGTCCCGGATCCTTGCTCTGCTTATTATTGATATAGCCTTCAGTGGGGATGTTGCAAATAATAAAAAGTTGAGATTTTGCGGATTAAAATCTTATCTACTGTTCATAGTGTTTTAACAAGCTCTACTTCCATTATCTAGGCACAAGTATTAAAAAAATGGGCGAGAATTCACTATTAATATGATTTATTTTTGTTAACTTCTGCACCACGTATAGTAAATAGGGGAAGTATCGCATTCAACCCAAAACTTCCATACCAAAATTTCACCGGAAACATATGATTTTAGGCCCCCAGAATGAAATAAAGCATTTTTTAGCAATAGGTCCGTGTGTGTATCTGTTTCGATAATATTAAATTGAGCTTTTATTTATGGACGCTCTTTAACCACTATGGTCCTTAGCGTCCCATTCTATATTGTGCGTGAAAGACTGGAAATTTTTCTCAGAGGCCTCTTTATCAGGCTTGAAGCTCTTTTACGTGCCGCAAATTTATGACACGGGACAACCGGCTTTACTTCCCTTCCGAAGGAAGCCATGCTAACGATTTTTACGCCCGAAAAAATCCATCACCCTCCGCCGGGTTTGAACCCGCGATCCAGAGGCTAGCATGGTAACCACTACACCACGGAGGACATCTGTGTGGGTTTAAATAGCATAACTCAAAAACGAAAAGTCGGATAAATACCAAACGTGGTATTTAGGTCCAGTATCTTTCAAAGATGCGACATGAAGATTTTCAAGAAAATCCCCCCACCCCAGACTACCCTTTCCATGAAACATTTTTCAAAACTTTTGATTTTCTCAAAAATGGCTCTAACGATTTTGATTAAACTATCATATATTTAAAGATATTTTCATGACAAATGAAATGTGTATCTTGAATTTTCTAGGAATGTCCCAAAAGTCCTCTTCATTGTGAATAGCTTTTGGATAACTGGTAAACCTAAGAGATAGATAAAATTTGTATACACAAAAAGTGTAGATTGCGTTAAAATAGACAAGTTATGTCATGTACATTTGTTTGTCGAGTGAACCATTTCCTAGATATTCCTTGCTTTTTTTTTAATTTTCCAATACTTCTACTTTTTCTGAAATGGGAACTTTTTTTTCTTACTTTATTTTTTATGTCCTGGACAGGCAAAGAAAATGGAATGCGCCACATAGCAACCAGCTTTTAAAAGATTTGACTGTCACTTAAATACTACCAATTCCCCTTGCATCTACAAGAAAATTAGCAATAAGATTAACATCTCGATTAACATGAAGCATATGGAGAATAAGCGTTTGTAAAAATAGTTTGTACAAGAGTAGAGAAAGTCATGTGGATGCAACTTCATCGTTTAGGTGGACGTTTATGGCATCAAGTGCAATGGGAGTCATGTTATATACAGCATTCTCTCTGTGATGTGTTAAAATATGCATTTTTCAACTACTGAAATAACAGTGAGATAAATTAGAAAATTCGAGGAGTTGGCAGAGCATTTCGTGCATGCTGAACTGTGAGAAAGCGTAGCTTCATGGAGAGGAAACTAATAAGGTGTTACAGACTCGCAATATTTTGCATTTCCAGCGATGTTCTTACAAGAGAGTAGAGCGGTGAGAAGAGAAACAAATAAACTCAGCTTCTACCGTCACTGCTGTCCCAGAGGCCTTAAGTAAGCTGTAAATAAGACCCACTCCCCTAATTTGGTCTCGCAGCAAGAGTGCGCTTTTAACCTTTACTTTCTAGCTCCAGCTAAAAGGAACAATAGGGCTTGCGTGTCTCTTTTACGATTTCAATGCAGCTCTAGCACTCCACAAAAAATATCATGCTCTTCACTTGCAGTCACGTCACTGTCAAATTTTACTGTTACGCACTATTTTTGTTCCTTCCTTTCGTTTTCTCAAATCCTGTGCCTTGTCTTTTACACACGAACTGATGAATGAATATGAGCATTTTGACAAAATCATTTCTGGCTTCTGTGAAGGGAATGCAGCACTGAAAGCGCTATTTTTTAAAGTTTCGGTCAATTTAGAGAATTGATGTTAAATGAGATTGATTAAGGCTATTCATGAATAAAATGTAACATATATAAGTAATAATTACTTTCTTACTTGTGTTCCTTAAAATCAAATCACCATTGTGTCAGCTGCCATATAATGGCATATTAAATGAAGGAACAATCGAATGAGTCACGGAATACTGACCAATGTTGCCAACAGCGAGAGTGAGAAAGTAGTTAATCTAAAAATTAAAATAAGCTATAAGATCAGAATGCAAAACAGGCATCCATTTTTTTCAATTCATAATTTATTTGGAAATCGACACTACTTGAATATGCATTGATTAAAATACAATTTTTGAAGTTGAAAAAATCTGCTAGGTTTCAATAATTCAACCTGAAGTGGATTGATTTTTACTTTATCTACCACGTAATGCATTCCACGCAAAAATTTTATATCGATATTTCACCAGATATACCTGTTTTGAGGTCCGTGAATAAAAAAAAGCGTTTTTAGAAAAATGTCTGTCTGTCGATGAAACTGTAAACATAACTCAAAAACGAAAACTCGCATACATACCAAACTTGCTATGCTACCGAGTTGTTTCACTCGATAACTGTAGTTATTATGAATGACGTGGCATTGATAAATACGCCTTGGTTGTGGTAAACTTCTTCGTTTGCTTGTCACTCGTTTTCCATGGTTACAGTAGCAACTTAAATTGTTTCTAGACTACAAGTTTAAATAGATAAGAAAATCGGTTTATAAGAACAAACGGACACACTAATGTAGTTGATGCCATCATCAATTTTAACCTTTTTACGGTTGTACTAGCGGGCATTCTTTAAAACAGTTTAAACTAGCAGTACCAACACTTACCTACGTACAGAATTTTCTATTTCAGTTCAACCAGTCATATTCTGAGGTAGGCTCTGAAAAGCTATTCATCGCTAAGCAGTGATTCCCAACTTTTCACTTTTCAGAGCTCCGCAGTTCTCATGCCCCACAGTTAATGCAAATATTTTTTCTCAAAAACGCTTATAATTGAGGTTATCTTAAAGGATAATTATAGTAAAGCAACAAACTTTAACAAAACCTGCAGTATATTTAACTGGAATGTATAATTATTATTATTATTATTATTATTATTATTATTATTATTATTATTATTATTATTATTATTATTATTAAAAATTTCAGTATCAAGTTGCTGATTTAAATCCAGGCCCTTGACCCCAAAGAGAGGTTTAAATAATCATATCACTAATATACCGGAAAGCGTTTAAAAAGAATTTCAATTATAATGTGGATAACTAACTTTTCACTCATAATAGCCATGTTTAATCATATTGAGTTATTAAAAACCATTAATTTAGGTATTACGAATAGTTAAATTCATACTTATAATACCAAAAATGCATATAATTTCTGTACTGAAGTCTTTAACAATGACTAGATTAAAGGCTGGTTCACAACCAACGAGAACGGTAACCAGAACGAGAACGAGAAAGTTGAAATACATGTATTCAAATGGGAATGTTCACAACCGACGGGAAGCTTCCCGGGCCCCGGGAACGGGAAAAAAGAGTTGCTCAACTTTTAACTTTCTCGTTCTCGTTCCCGGGCACGCATATTAGATACCTATTGTGCATATTAGACTCTTCACTCTAGAGGTTATTCTAAGCGGCCGTGACATGAAACAGCCACTAGTGCTCTCTATAGTCGCAAGTTGGAAACATGAAACTGGAGGGAATTAGTAGTAAATGTGCTTCCTAACCTCATCCCGACACCCGCAAATTTAATCAAGATTGGTTCCTCTGGTGAAGGGATCATTTGTAGTTTGTTTATATGCAACTCAAAACTGGCTATTACCTAAAAAAAATCGCAAAAGCTACAAAGAACAGCTAAAACCGGTGGAAATGAAAAAAGAACAATAAACAATTTTAATGTATGCCATTAAATAAAGGAATGAAAATTTGGCATAAGTAGAGGGATCGGAAATGTAATGAATATGCATTTAGATAATGTTTACTCTATCGAATTTTGACGTTGGCTTGGCTAAATGGAAGTAGGTGAAAAAATGTCATTGGTCAGTTAAAAACAAATGAGATCCCAATGCGTAAAATCGACTTTAACTTTGTGATCGATATGCATTCCCGATCTCGTTACCGGGCTGTTGTGAATCAAAATTTCTTGCTTCCCGTTCTCGTTTCCGTCCTGGTTACCGTTACCGGGTGGTTGTGAACCAGCCTTAACAAGGAACCTAATCTATTTAACAAATTACCACCGATATTTAAGATAAACAAAGAATACAAAAACACAACAACAACAACAAAAGTTGGGGGACGTTGCGAAGGTTCTTTTAGGATGAATTTAAATTGACCCTAATTGTAGGTTCCCATTTAATAACATTAAATTGACCCTAAAATAACCATAACGCCCTTCAAACAAAACACGGTTAATGTCATTTACTTTCCTCCATAATATCAAGCAACGTTTATTAAAAGCATTTCTTTCTACAACGCTTAGTTGTGGAGATGGTGTACAGTCTCAACTTAAATGGTCCACCCTGTATTTTGGATCACACATTTATTTCTTCTGAGTAAGTGGCCTGCGCCACCTGTAAATATCTCATGCCTCCCCTCCCAGGCTGGAAGGATGCCACCTAGCTTGAGAACCACTGGTATTAAAAGACTGTGTAATAGTTTAATCAGATATTGACTGCATACTTACGTTTGAGAACATATGACATGTCACGATTTACGTTTAGTGTAATAATTATTGCCTCTTGGTGTTTTCTCTCCCCCAAGCTATAACTGTCAGCAGGAGGTTAGGGGGTTTAAGTGCCCCCCCCGCGGATAACCTAAACCGTAGTATCAAACAGTGTCTTTTTTTACTTTCTCTACTACGTATAGTAAGTAGGGGAAGTATTGTATTCCACCCAAAAATTCGATACCGAGATTTCACCGGAAATGCATGTTTTGAGGCCTCCTGAATCCAAAAAAAGCATTTTTGGAAACATGTCCGTGTGTGTGTTTGTCTGACTGTGAACAGCATATCTCAGAAACGAACAGTCGGATAAACACCAAATTTGTTATTTAGGTTCAGTATCTTCCAGAGATGCGACACGAAGGTTTTCAAGAAAATCCCCCACCCCAGATTACCCTTTACATGGAACATTTTTTGAAACTTTTAATTTTCTCAATAATGGCTCTAACGATTTTGATTAAAATATCATATATTTAAGATATTTTCATGACAAATAAAATGTATATCTTGAATTTTCTGGGAATATCTCCAAAAGTATTCTTCATTGTGAACGACTTTTGCATAACTGGTAAACCATAAGAGATAAACAAAAATTGTACTGCACAACAAATGTAGATCGCGTTAAAATACACAATTTATGTCATATAAATTTTTGTTGTTGAGTGCACCATTTTCGAGATATTGCTTGTTATTCCCTTAAATTTTCCAATACTCATACTTTTTCTCAAATGGGAATTCGTTATTCATTTTTTTGTCCTGGCAATGCAAAGAGAATGGAATACTCCACATAGCAAACAGCTCTAAAAATATTTGACTATCGCTTAAAGCCTACCAATTCCCCTTGCATCTACAAGAAAATTAGCAATAAGATTAACATGAGGCATATGGAGAATAAGCGTTTGTAAAAATAGTTTGTATAAGAGTAGAGAAAGTCATATGAGTGTAATACATCAGATTTTTCTGTAACTGTTTTATACTTACAGGTTTCGTATACTACAATGTACCTTAATAAACAGACAAACCCAGATACCGTATAAATTAATACAGTGTAAACACTGGGGATGACAGGGAGTTTAATCCGTTCTTTTGGAAACTTATCATTCATTACGTTGTCTCTGACACTGATTAAACGGCCCGCTCTCCGCTCATTTTACTATCCGTACACGTTTAATCACAGGTTGCAAGTACTAGATGGCTCAGGCGGTTGCGTCTGTGGCCCGCATTCAGGAGGTCCCAGGATCGCTTTCCGGCGAGCGCCCACTTTGGGGTTTTTTCGTGGTTTCCCCGGTCGCCAGGCGAATGCTAGGCTGGTTCATCTTCTACAACGATTCTCTTTTCTCTCATTTCCTGTCGCATCATCTTCCTTGTCATCTGTTTCAGCGTTGAAGGACCAGACGACGGTGTTCCGCAGGTTATGGCTGGGCGGTGGTTTGCGCTCTGTAAAGGTTTCTTCCCTGGGATCGCTGCAGTACCGCTCAGTTAGGTCTCTCCTCTGCGTGGGGTTCCGCTCCTGGGTACCCTGGAGGTTGGTGGCTTATGGGCGGGGACCGCGCGGTGGCGGATGCGTTTTATCTGGAAACGTTATGGACCCCGTCTCCATGCTTACGCTCCTCGGCATTCTGATCTGGTCGCCCTTCGGGTCTCTCTCCTCACCCTTCTCTCCCAGGGGTCACGCTGGAAACACAATGGGCCGACTGGCCTGCATGTGGTGCTGTACCCCGGTTCCGGGGGCCCCTCGTGATACATACCTGTACCTTTACTAGATGGTTACAGAGCACCATCATGTAGTGATGTGAGGAGGTCTTCCTGTAGTCTAGCGGTTAACACACCTGGCTGGATACGAGTCCTGAGTTTAGAGTTTAGTCTCTACGTACTCCTGTTTGCCTTTAGGTCCTACAAACACTTGTTTGTTAAAATAAACGTTGTTTGTTGGTCGTGATGAACTGTTAAATCCTTTATTTAGTTGATATACCCTATTCAGTAATCCAGTTGGTATTCCCTTAACATGGATAAATCTATAATAGTGCCTACGGAATGAAAGTATTACTGACTTCGTGTGATTCAGTTATTCCGGTTCAACCCCCCTTCCCCCAAATCCCTCCCGCGTACTGTCAGTTCCGAACGGTTACCGATCTATAGCACGTGGTTTGATGCAATGGAAATCGCTTGGTTCTGAGTACCAGTCCAAATAAACCCCTACATAATACTCTTTCCACATCTCACTCTCTTGTGTTTTACCATCAAAGCATGAAAATCATAACTTTAGTCGAAGAGTGAATCGCAAGTGTCGCAACCAACTCTGCAAGTACACTTGTACTTCAGAAATAAAAACAATTAATAAAGCAACCACCACCTTGCCATAATCAAAGAACAAAACTGAAGCTTCTTTAAATCTAATTTCAAACATTTTGTAAATAAAACAGAAGCTGGCAGTATGGGTTAGTACGGAAGTAGGTAACAATTTGGTTTCAAAAACTGCAGAGGGTTCAAACACAACCAAACCTAAGAATGAGATAAAGTAGCACTCCGATTGCGTACTGTCTTCCCTCTAGGGTTATGACTTCGTACTATTTACCCCTGTATCCTGATAGATTACGAGGGCATTCCCAGAAGTACCCTACCTGATATATATACATATATACATATATAACGGTTGTTGTTTCAAACAAATGACTATAGGTAGAAAATATCACTCTTTTAAAGCTTAAGTATGAAGTTTGACAATGCTACGTTGTTTAGTAGTTGTTTGGCAGCCATTAATGGTGAACTCTGTCAGATAAAACTGGCCATCGTTATGTGATAAAACACCTTCATTTGAAAGGTCTTAGTCCAACTATTATTAAAGCTGGGCTAGATTCTACTGTGGGGGAGTCTACTCCTTCGTTTATAACAGTAAAATATTGGGTGGCAGAGTTTAAGCGAGGCCGTACGAGCTGCCAAGACGAATGAGGTGACCACGCCAGAAATTGGGAGGAAACTCCACAAAATGGTGTTGGATGACCGTCGACTGAAAGTGCGCGAGCTAGCAGTCATCGTAGGAATTTCAAAAAGTGCTGTACATTGCACACTGACTGAAAATTTAGACATGAGAAAGCTGTGCGCAAGATGGGTGCTGCGTTTACTCACAATGGAACAAAAGCAGCGTTGTGAGGATGCTTCACTCGAGTGCTTGGCGATGTTTTGCTGCAATAAAGCCGGGTTGTTGCGACGATTCATAACCATGTGAAAATGGGTCCATCACTTCACACCTGAGAGGAAGGAACAGTCAAAACAATGGATTGAAAGGGGAGAATCGGCTCCAGAGATGGCGAAGACAGTTCTATCTGCAGGCAAGGTCATGGCGTCAGTTTTTTGGAATGCGCGTGGGATAATTTTCACTGATTATCTACAAAAAGGAAAAGCAATCAATGGCGAGTATTATGCAAACTTATTGCAGCAAAAACGGCCGCGTTTAGCGAAAAAGAAAGTTCTGTTTCATCAAGACAATGCACCAGTTCACACATCCATTAACGCCATAGCCAAAGTCAATGAGCTAAAGTTCTAATTACTTCCTCATGTATCCTATTCGCCAGACTTAGCCCCCGCTGATTATTTTCTGTTTCCAAAGTTGAAGAAATGGCTTGGTGGTAAAAGATCTGCCTACAATGAAGAGGTGAAGCTTGCTGTTGATGGCTATTTTGCAGAACGGTTCTCACTATAAACAGAGTATCGAAGCTATTGAACATCGCTGGGAAAAGTGTATCGAGCTGAAAAGAGACTATGTAGAGAAATAAAGATGTTTTTTCCTAACATTTTTGTGTTTTCTTTGTTAGGTCGGGTGCTTCTGGGACAGTCCTTGTAGGTTTAATAAGTTCTCTGACCTCATTAGAATGGTGTTTAGTTTACTGATGTTCCTAAATTTGGACAAGCGAGGTTGTTGCTGAATCATGCAATGATACAGTCGAATGTTATATTGATGTGCGCAGCTAAATGCACAACATAATGAACAAATTGCGATTGTCTCTTCAGGAAGTAACGTGGCTTAACAAAGAGGATGGCCGGCAGGTAATTTCACAATTCCGTCACACACCATTCAGTGCAGCACTCATTAATTCCCCACGCTTTTGTGTCTTCTTGTAGGGAGAACAATGAGTAGTTTTAAACTCCCCACCCCCGTGACACACGTGCCAGTATTACATGGCGATACCAGCTCATCCATCACCCCTGCTCAAAGTGAGCTAACAGCTTTTATTCCATTTGCACACCTTAAAGCCCAAATTCTAATATAAGGGAGTGGTACAAAACTTATGCAATATTCCAATATAGGCAAGTATGTACAAGGGTCGTCCAATAAGTAAGTTTCCCAGTACACACAATTGATCATGTTGAGTTAATTTTATTTATATTGTACAATCCTTCTGTTACTTTTCTACATAGTCAACATGTTTTTCCAAGCATTTTTGGGGACGTGGCACAAGTTTTTTCAAGCCGGTGTTGCACCAGGTCGGGCCCTGTGCTCGCAACCAGCTGTTCGCTTCTGATTTATCTTCGTCACAGTGTTAAAAAGCTTACTTACTTCCATGATGACCTTTGAGTCAGGGAACATGTGAAAATCACTTGGGAAAAGATCTGGTGAATATGAAGGATACGAGAAAACTTCCCAGTTGAATCTTCTGAGCTCCGTTGGGTCAAGATTCAACTTGGAAGTTTTCTCGTATCCCCGTATTGACCGGAGCTTGCCCCAAGTGATTTTCACATGTTCCTCCAACTCAAAGGTAAGCACTTTTAACACCGATGATGAAGTTAAATCAATGAACAGCTGGTTGCGAGCACAGGACCCGACCTGGTACAACACTGGCTTGGAAAAACTTGTGTCACGTCCCCAAAAATGCTTGGAAAAACATGTTAACTATGTAGAAAAGCAACAGAAGGATTGTACAATATAAATAAAATTGATTCAACATGATCAATTGTGTGTAATGTTTTTTTATAAAATAAGGGAAACTTGCTTATTGGACGCCCCTCGTATTAAACGTTACAATATAATAATCTGTGATGCTCTGTACCGTATTTATCGACAATGTCCCCAATTCTGGAATAGAAAACCACCAATCAGCAAATCAACGCCAGTCAACTCACGCTGTTTCGCAACTAGAATTCCTCTTTACTTACTCTACGACGTACTACTGCTGAAGTCCACCCAAATTTCCATACCAAGATTTCGTCCAAAATACATGTTTTGAGGTCTCCTGAATCAAAAAGTTCAAGAGTGTGTGTGCGCGCGCGAGTGTGCGTGTAAACAGCATAACTCAAAAACGAAATGTTGGATAAATACCCAACTTGCATCTTCCAAAGGTGAGACACGAAGATTTTCAGAAGGAAATCCCCCCCCAAAAAAAACTACATTGAATATTTTCTACTATGTTTTATTTTATCGAAACTGGCTTTAATGATTTTGTTTCAAATACCACAAATTTAAGATGTTTATATGACAAATAATATGTGTATCTTGAATTTTCAGTGAACAGCCTGTGAAGACCTTTTCATTTGGAAGCAATTTTGTATAACTTGTAAACCACAAGAGATAGACAAAAATCTACAACACAAAAAAATCCAGATCTCTTTAAAAGAAACAAATTGTTCCTAATAACCTTTTTGTGACATTAGCCATTTCCGATAAATTCGCTAATAATGGTTTAGATTTTGCAATATATGTTGCTTTCTCTACCACGTACCTAATAGGGAGAGGAAATATTGCATTCTTTACAAAAAAAATCGATATCCAGATTTCGCCTTGTGTGTGTGAACAGCTTCTGCTTTACAGGTGTTTTATACATGCCAATGACCATTACTTTCTCTACCACTTTACATAGTAGGTAGTATTTCACCCAAAAATTCGATACCGAAATTTCTTCTGAAATCAGGTCCCCTGATCCAAAAAAAGCATTTTTAGAAAAAGATCCATGTGTTAGAGTGAGAGAGAGAACAGCATAACTCAAAAACGAAGAGTCGGATCAACACCAAACTTGGTATTTCAGTTCAGTACCTTCCAAAAATGCGACACGAAGATTTTCAAGAAAATCTTCCTATCCGAAACTGCCCTTATATGAAACATTTTTCGAAATGTTTGATTTTCTAAAAACTCGCAGTTTATTAAAATACGATATATTAAAGATATTTACATGACAAATAAAATGTATGCTTTGAATTTTCTGGGAATAACCTTTGAAGTCCTCTTCATTCAGAAGGAGTTTTGTATAACCTTGTATAACTGGTGAACGATAGACGAAAACGTACTACACAAGAAATATAGATCTCTTTAAAACACAAAATTTATTTTAAATAACCTTGTGGCATCAGCCATTTACGAGATATCCGTTATTAATGGTTCGAATTGATCAATACTTAGCCATTCTTGTAAGGTCCCGTCGACTTTCTCGCGTTGTCACGAAGAAACTATGCCAGCATTCAGCGTCCAGTTCTAAAACATTTGACTGTCGCTATTCGCTTTGTGTCTATAGTGAAAAGTGTAATGCAGCTATTTCCGAAAAGGTTTATCTAGATTAAAATGAAGTAGTAGAAAAATAGACTTTCGTAAGAATAATATGTATACCCCTTAAATAAACCATAGAGGGTAGAGAAAATTATCGTAACACATCAGATTTTTTTCTTTTTTTTTCGATTGCATTCAGATACTATATGTAAAATTTCTCTAAGGATACAATCGACAATATGAATATTATAAAAAACTGTGCTGCTTACACAAAGCTACAAAAACTACAAAAAGTACAATTTGCGTGAGAGAGAGTGTAAGAGGAAGTGTATTGGCATTCGTTATTAGTGGATTAAATAAATAATTTTTAATCAAATGAAAACGGGAGACTATTTTTACTTTCTCTACTACGTGTAGTAAGTAGGGGAAGTATTGTATTCCACCCAAAAATTCGATACCGAGATTTCACCGGAATTCACCCCCTGAATCCAAAAAAAAGCATTTTTAGAACACGAAGGTTTTCAAAAAATCCCCCCACCTCAGATTACCTTTTACATGGAACTTTTTTCGAAAATTTTAATTTTCTAAAAATTGGCTCTAACGATTTTGATTAAAATATTATATCTTTAAGGTATTTTCATGAAAAATAAAATGTATATCTTGAATTTTCTGGGAATGTCTCCAAAAGTATTCTTCATTGTGAACGACTTTTGCATAAGTGGTAAAACATAAGAGATAGACAAAATTTTACTACACAAAAAATGTAGATCGCGTTAAAATACACAATTTATGTCATGTACATCTTTTTTTGAGTGAACCATTTTCGAGATATTGCTTGTTATTCTCTTAAATTGTTCAATACTTATTTTCTCAAATGGGAATTCGTTATTCCTTTTTTTGTCTTGGATATGCAAAGAGTATTAATCTGTGGCAAAGAGAATGGTGCTGCACCTAGCAACCAGCTATTAAGAGAGATTTCTATGCTTAAAGGCTACTGTATTTCTATATTGCCCTTACAAATACAAAACAAAGGGAACATAGTAGGCCTTAAGCGATAGTCAAATATTTTTAGAACTGGTCGTTATGTGTAAAATGTAATTCTCTTTGCATGTAAAAAGATCATTTCTGCAAATGTTTATCTCGATTAATATGAAATAGATGGAAATAAAAGTTTGTAAAAATAGTTTGTACAAGAGTAGAGAAAGTCATGTGAGTGTAACACATCAGATTTTTAAGTATACTTTGCATCACTTTCATTAAGATTCGAAACAGGCTGAGCGCTCATACTACAACTTGTATGAAACGATATTCCCGTAGCAAAGATCTGAAGTGAGAATGCCATTCTGTGTCAGGCTGTAACGGAAGGGCCATGAGAACTGCAAGATAACGCCAGCCTGACAAAGCCAGCTGCAGTACAGGAATTGCTGGAGGAGTTTGAACACAATGCGCGACAGCGTGTATATTGTCCTCACTTATCTGTCATTTTAAAATGTCTACAGGGGAGAGAAACCTTGTACTTGAGTGAACGAAACTGCCAAAGTAGGTTGTGTCTATTTTAGTGGAATAAATAATAATTTTATTAAGTTATAATGAATATAATATTATGAAATATTGTCAATGCCTCCTATCCCCTTTTGAGAGAGAGAGAGAGAGACTGTGTGTGTGTGTGTGTGTGTGTGTGTGTGTGTGTGTGTGTTTAAGGGGACAAGGCACTCTGAAATAGTCAAAATCACATTTTTTGTTTTAGGTACCAATATAATCTCTATTATTTCTAGTTTGAGGCAGTATTTTTAACACTTAAACAATTTCAGTCCAATTATATAATATGTAAATTCAATAGCAGCCCGCCTTAAAGCAATATGTGTATGTAACAATATATAAAGTGTATATTACAGTCATTGTATATGTTATATTATTGTACATGTTCAATAATGTTATGTGAATTTATTACGTAATTTAATAATGTAGGAGCTGTGAGAATAATAGGTTAAAAGTTGCTAACAATGAGGTAACCTTGAGGCAATAATGAATTTGAAAGTTTAACAATACTACTTATGATTCTTGGAAGCAATAATGTAATTCTTGAGGTATTTTGAAAATAGCCAATCAACAACCAGAAAAGAAGGTATTAGTTAAAAGAAGGTATTCTATTGGAGTAGGATTAGCCAATCAGAAACTGAAATATAGCAAAATTTACAAGTTCAGTTGCTTGCAGACAGTGCTCATAACTGGACGCGTTGGTAGCAGACAGTGTTACTAACCGATGCGAGATCTGTCCTCGAGTAATTTAATACGTATTCGTGTGAGACGAAAATAGTTTTACATGTTAAAAAGTGCAAGTAATTAATTAAAGAATCTCACAGCTCTCTATATCAGTGAAGTGTTATTTAAATCGTGTCAAGAATTAATAAAAAAGGAGTGAATTAAAAATTATAATCTGTGTAAGCCTACATTCTTCAGCCGCATCACGCCCTGTTAAGAGAAACATGTCTCTAACAATAATACTGACGCAGCCGAGGCAAACATAAATATATAATATTTAAAGAAACAGTCAAATTACAAAGTTAATAGTTTTAAACTTGGGGCAAAGGCCACCGGAAAGTACATTTGGGCCAAGGCTACCGGAAACATTTTACCATACGTGCGATTGCAACTACTTCAAGTTCGGCTCCCCAACAGTTGAAATAACAATACAAAAACGTAAAGACAATAAACCTTCTTTAAAATCGGTTCCCAAAACGTGGGGCAAATAAAAGTACAAAAAACTCCTTCTAAAATACTCCTTTCTTCAAGTTTCAGAAAATATATCCTTTTGGGGGGTTAAGAGGTGTTTAAGACATTTAAATACTATTCTGCATTCCTTTAAAGCTGTCATGCAACGCCCCTTTTTAGGACATGTTTGTATGTTTCAACAACGAACGACTATATCATGCCCAGCGAGCAGTTCAGCAATTAACAAAAGAGTCCAGGACTAAGACAAGGCAATCAGAAAAGCTGAAGCAGTTCAGGAATTAAGTAGCAGATGATTATGACCCTGGAATGAACTGAAGTGTGTCAGAATTTAATGTTTAAACTTCAAATTCATTTTTCTCAAAACAACATTTTTGGGTACTTATGTACCTTTTGTCATAAAGTATGAAAGGTAGAAGGCTGAAATTTTCAGTACATTTATACAACACATAGTTAAACTTTTTGAACCACAATCATAATTTTATAATGTAGATTAGTGATATTAAGAAAGCAACAACGTTGTAAGTTTACCAGAGTTTTACTTTTTTGACTTTGCAAATAATTTATTTTAAATTTCTAGTGAACTGATGTACATAACTAAGTAATTGAGGTTCAGAAGTTGGCTGATTATACTAATAACAAGCATGCAAAAGTATGATTCTGTATTGCAAGTAGTATCAGAGAAAAAGGTACATGAATTCACATGTTTTAAGAGTACATTTTATTATTTTTCTGCTGAATGAAATAATTATTACTGATACAACTACATAAGACATCAATGCAAACAACCACTTGAAATAATTGTCATGAATTATAAAATAAGTCATAAGAATCTCGGGATAAAACATTGAGAACTTTAAGAGCAGTGGTGTAATTTCCATGTGTTCAGACTACCTAGTCCCCTTAACGCACCTTATAACATTTCAGATCTACACAGACGATGAATGATAAATCTGAAGTCCACAGAGCTGAAAGTCACCCACAACTTATCTTTTCGGGAGGTGGAAAAGCCCCGGAAAAACGCTTAATCTAGGCAGCTCACACCCATCTGGCTATCCGGATTACCCGGTAAATGACCTCAGAAGGGAGTGGAAAGTCTTTATGGCATAAAAAGTAGAAAAGTGGTTGGAAGAACGACCAGCGGTAAAATAACATCTTTTCCCTTCGTTCTTTCTAGTCTGCTGGAGCTTTCTTCTTCTTCTTCTTCTTCTTCTTCTTCTTCTGCTTCCTGTTGACCTATTAAACCGTCCTCAATTAAACACATCATTCCATCTTGTTTTTGGTTTTCCTACTTGGCGGTATAGGTATACAGTTTAATAAAATGTTGTATTCGTCCCTCTTTCATTTTTAACATATGCTGGTATCAGTTATTTTTAGTTTATTTAATTTTTTCATTTAAGTTACACAACTTATTTAACTGCAAATTTCTTCAATTCTTTGTTTGTCTGCCACTGCTCTTAGAAATCTCATCTCTTCTGTTTCTACTCATTTCCTGTCTGTCCTATATATAGTCCAATTTTTATTTTGATATGTTGACATTGGTACTGTAATTTTTTTATAGAATTTCATTCTGTTACTTTAGACGTCTTATTATTTAATGTTCCCCTTATTCTATTAATTTGTCTTCATTTGGAAAGGTAGAATCAGATGACTGAAAAATTCAATGCCATAGCCGGGCAACCCAGTCCAACACACGGCCTGTGTGAAAGAACAATTCATTCCATTAATTGACCTAATAGTGGTTGAAACTAAAAGCCCTGGACTAAGTACTTACAAAGAATGTAAGTCGCCATTGGGGTATGACATCTCAATACAATTTGAGATCTCCTTGTGGTTTACCGGGAAAAATGCGAGTCAGTTGGAGAATTTAATGGCGTGCCGGCATGTTGCCATGGTAGCTCAGTGATTAGAGCAATCGGACGGAGACCGGGAGATCCGTGGTTCAAATCCCGGCTATGGCATTGAATTTTTCAGTCATCTGATTCTGCCTTTCCAACCCTGTCCAACACACGGCTTGTGTGAAAGAACAATTAATTCCATTGTCTTCATTTGTTTACTTTTATATTCAGTTCCTCGTTTTTACTTTCTCTACTAGGTATATTAAGTGGGTAAGTATTGCATTCCACCCAAAAATTCGATACCGAGATCTCACCGGAAATACATACTTTGAGGCGACCTGTATCTAAATAAAGCATTTTTTTAATCATGTCCGTGTATCTGTCTGTGAACAGTATAACTCAAAAACAAAAAGTCGGATTAATACCAAATTTGGTATTTTTATTTAGTATCTTCCAAGGATGCGACACTAATATTTTTAAGAATATCCCCCGTCCCAACTATCCTTTACATGGAATATGTTTTTCGAAAATTTTGATGTGATTTTTCTGAAATTGATGTGTGCAAATTATGTTAAAAATGGCTCTTAAGAGTTTTATTAAAGTACCATATATGAGAGATATTTAGATATCAAATAAAATGTATATCTTTAATTTTCTGGGAATAGCCTAGGAAGTCCCCTTCATTCGGAGGGACTTTTGAATAATCTTGTATAACTGTAAACGTTAAGCTATAGATGAAAACGTACCACACAAAAAAACGTAGATCACTTCAAAACAAACAATTTATTTAAAATAAGTTTTTTGTGGCAGAAGCCGTTTCTGAGGTATTCGTTATTAAAGGTTCGAAAGTCCCGTCGATTTTCATTCCTTCGTGCCTCCGATAAATATTTGAATGTTGCTTCCACATGCCGCACATGTCTCTCAATTTTAATTCAGTTCTAGGCAAAACTGCGTCGCGAATAATGTAACGTGGATGAAAGCGTCACCTGTTAATGAATTTGTAATATAAAAGGCAGCTCTGCAAATTTGTAATGTAATTTGTCACCTTTCCATACCCGTTTTCTGTTTATAATGCAAGAAGTCCATATACTGAACATGTAAGAATTTCACTGATAAATTCGTTTATAATGTATTATGACATATATGCTTCGATGCACTTACATGCTTAATATTAATGTATTACTCTCTATATATGCACTTTTACAACGAGGTATACTAAATTAAGTTATAGTGGCTGTAATATTTATTTATTAAACTCAGCTCATTAAAAGTTTATACGCCTGGGCTAACCCAGATTCTATCCCAAGCCATACAGATAATATATGAATACTTTTTTTTTCATTTTGATGCCACTATTGTAATTCTTGATTTAACTTACATAGTATAATTATGAAGTATGCATATTTCCAGTTTTATGTATGGATCAAATCCATTTTTATTGACTCAAGATAGACACGCTCCTAAATTATTAATCTGAGATTGTTGATGGAAAACGTTCCGAGTTGTTACTGTTCTCGCTACCATTAGCCATTCATTTTTGGATTAATTATTTCTTCCAAATATCTGAATTTTTGAATCTAATAAAATATGGGTTGCATCCTTCCTCTCCCCACATGTTTCAAAAACCTTCCTCTGTATCCTTTAAGTTTTCATATTCCCAATCTAAACCATGCTACTACCTTCTCTGCTATCTTTGTTACAGCTGTTTTCCATCATTCATTCCAAAATCCTACACAGTTTGAGAGAACTTCTCTTTTCCATCATTGTCCATAAACATAGTCTATCCATATCTACTATCTGACATCTGAGTGTTTCCCAAAATCCTGTCAATATATTATTTTTGCTAACCGTATAGGTATCCCCCAAGCCGTTTTTTAGAAGCTGGTGCCTAATTTCACCTAGTCAGTTCTTTGATTGTACATATTTTTCTTTCTCACCTTAAAAATATGCTCAAGCGTAATTTATTAATTCTAAACCAGCATTTTAACACTTTCCATAGTAATCCCTCTTGCATTAACTTTATCCAATTCCAACATGATTCCCTCCCCTGCACCATTATGCGGTACTGTGTTATATAAATAAGGTTCGTCTTTTAAACCGGGAACACTAGAGGTCATTCCGAGTAAGTTCTGTTAATAAAAGTCGTTTGTCTTTAAGTATAATGTTATTATAATAAAACCGAAAGCTTTCAGGTTGAATGGTAGACCGATGCGAGTAATTTCGTGGATAGCAATTACCTTGTTGCCTTGAGTTAGGTCAGCATGTAAACAAGCATGCAGCATTTGGCGTCGAAGACGTTAAGCGCGACTTAAACATACCGAAAAACTGCTCTCTGGTTTAGCATCATATATACTTTAATGGTCCCGCTTTTTGCAACAAAAATATTATTTTACTGCTATAGATAGTTTCTACGGAACAGTTTTCCAAACGTCATTATTGAGCGGAAGTTTGAAAAAATGTATGTTCTTCAGCGTGCTGGGTTTTGTAACTGAATTAACTTTTTCTGTTGTTAATATGCTGATAGCAATTCAGTGTTAGAATATTTTAATTGTACCTTGGAATGCAGAGACTATTAGAAACACTTACAGGTTGAAGATGGTGTTTACGCTTGTAGTCTCTATAATAACGAAATAGCATAGTGTAACTCAATTTGAACTGTTCGTTTTGCCTTTAATAGCCATGAACGCGGTACAAGAAGATGAATACATAAACTTCTTAAATTGCGCCGTTAACTTCTTTAGTGTTATTAGATGAACTAGGGAATCTGCTTTCCAGATTTAGGACGTGGAAACAACAAGACGGCTGGGTAGTAAATGACCTGATTGGGGTTAATTGTTTATTACCGCTCTGTGTGCGTCTGTTGTTACGCCCAATTTAAGTCTTGGCACGCCGAGAACTCAGCGCGGCGTTCACAATGACGCGACCGACATCCGCCGCTAAAGGGGCGTCACAGTAGGGTGGAACTGAACCTTTCAGAGTGTTTGGTTCCACGTGTTCTGCTCTGCTGTCAACTTTTATATTTTAGAAAACTTATTAGTTACAGAAGTTAATTTTATATTTGTTAGCTTTTTTTTTTAACTAGAAATTGGTGCAGAAATAAACGCGTCCTGATTTTCTATGAATTATGTTGATGAATTATAACCTCAAAAAAGTGATGGTTAAAGGGGCACGAATTTAATTAACTTAACACTTTTAAGGGCTCTACATATTCTATAAAAACTTATTTTTAACTTAACGTTAATCACAGTTGTATTCAGTGCAGTCTCTCCTGCATTTACAACCTACTTGAAAAATCTGATGTGTTGCACTCATATGACTTTCTCTACTCTTGCACAAACTATTTTTACAAACGCTTATTCTTCATATGCGTCATATTAATCGACATGTTAATCTTATTGCTAATTTTCTTGTAGATGCAAGGGGAATTGGTAGGCTTTAAGCGATAGTCAAATATTTTAAGAGCCGGTTGCTATGTGGCGCATTCCATTCTCTTTGTATGTCCAGACATAAAAAAATGAATAACGAATTCCCATTTGAGAAAAAGTATTAGAAAATTTAAGGGAATAACAAGCAATATCTCGAAAATATTTCACCCAACAACAAAAATGTACATAACATAAATTGTGTATTTTAACGCCATCTACATTTTTTGTGTAGTAAAATTTTGTCTATCTCTTATGGTTTACCAGTTATACAAAAGTCGTTCACAATGAAGAATACTTTTGGAGACATTCCCAGAAACTTCTAGATATACATTTCATTTGTCATGAAAATATCTTAAAAATATGATATTTTAATCAAAATCGTTAGAGCCATTTTTGAGAAAATTAAAATTTTCGAAAAATGTTCCATGTAAAGGGTAGTCTGGGATGGGGGATTTTCTTGAAAACCTTCGTGTCGCATCTCTGGAAGATACTGAACTGTTTATCCGACTGTTCGTTTCTGAGTTATGCTGTTCACAGACACACACACGGACATGTTTCCAAAAATGCTTTTTTGGATTCAGGGGGTCTCAAAACATGTATTTCCAGTGAAATCTCGGTATCGAATTTTTGGGTGGAATACAATACTTCCCCTACTTACTATACGTAGTAGAGAAAGTAAAAATATGAGCATACTTGCAATCCAGTTTTGCTGTTAATGTGATCGTTTAGAAAGCCATGTCTTAGTTATACATATGCTCAACCTCTGCCTTCCTTTGCAGGAAGAAGGTAGCCAGCCACCATCCTCCACACAATTTCCTCTTTGGTTTCTCTCTTACAGCTTAGTGCCATCTTTCGGGGCCAATTGTATCTAAATGTCGTTCCATATAACTTTCTCGGTACCTCTTAACTGCACGTGCACTAGTCGCCTCTTATTGGCTACTGTTGTGGAATAGGTTATTGCGCGATAGAAACTATGCAGTTCTTTATTTAACGTAATTATTTATCTTAATACATTCCAGGACAATTACCAAATTTACATTTTCATAACCTTATGAATCAAATATATTAAATAAGAGAGTTAATCTGGAATGCAAGTAAATTCTTATCAACAAGTAGGTAGGAGGATTCTTCGATTTAAACTTGCCTCTCAGGACGAGGAAAGCACGTGCATCTATCATGACAGAATTTTTTATCGCTTGACCTTGCATTGCACAGGGATTTTCATGCATCCCCATTCAAAAGTATACAGGGTTATTCAAAAAGAAGGAACAGACTTTAAATATTTATTTCTAATGAACGACAATAGATAGCAACACATACGATACATCATTGAATAGAGGAACCTATTAGCTCCATTCAGTGTCTACGAAAATGGTGACGCCACAGGAAAAGTCGTTTTATGTGCTGCAGTATGCAAAGATTGAATCCATTGTTACCTTGCAGCGTGCATTTCGTTGTAAGAGACACCTCGTCATAAAAAAATTACAATTGATACAATAAATTCGTAGGAGATGGTTGCGTATGCAAACGGAAAAGCACTAGTCGTCCTCGCGTAACAAATGGTGCTCATTTTGAACGTATAAAATAAAACTTTGAACTTTCCACTATTCAGTAATGTATCGGATGTGTCGCCATCTATTGTTTTCATTAGAAATAAATATTCAAAGTTTGTACCTTCTTTTTTAATAATCCTGTACATTAACCAATCAGGGGAAAGGGGGAAGGAAAAGGACCGCGAAAGAATACATGTCAGGAGGTAATTATACAAGAAACGGGGTTTATATACAAATACATTCTTTATTTTTTTATTTGTTTTACGGCAAAGCTTTTGACTGCATTTCAGATTGCTTGGGTAAAACTTACGGGCTGAAGAAATTATATTTAAAACATACGAAAGGTATTTTTTTTTCTTTTTTTTATAAAGTGAGTGTAAAATTGAGTGTAACTTCACTCGCAATCAGCAGATTCGCCAAAATTGGCTCAGTATAAGCGAATGTCCAGTCTCGCAAGTTAGGATGTTAAGGTAACTACAGATTTTAATGAAAAGAAAACATTAGCTAAAGGGAAAGTTCTTCCTGGAGTACACCGGATTGAAGTGGTTAGGTGCTATCCTTTAACCACAGGGAGATTTTCATGAGTACTGAATACGTTTATACACAATTTCTTCTGTCTTTCATAGTTCTGCATAAAAAAAGTTTGGAGAGAGGAGACGGACGCTTGAATACCGTTCACTGTGACTTGCAGGGGAAAGAGCGGGGTTGTACGAGGGCGGATCGAAAAGTAACGCACAATAATTTTTTTCTGCTTTGGTATTGCAGCTGGAATAATGCAGTTTCACACAGATATAGTTTGAAGTTTTCACTACAAAGGGTATTTTATGTTTCATGTACAGCTCTCGCGAGACCAGCGTGAGCTACCCAAAAGAAGCGCGCATGTTACGTCGTCCACGTGTGAAGAGCAGAATGTTGTGGTTCGATATTTGTGAGCTAAAGGGCATAAACTGAGAGATATTCACAGGGACATGCGTAACATGTATGGGGATGATTGTATGGACCGTAGCAATGTCTCCAGGTGGTGTGCATTCTTCCTAGAGGGCCGTGTGAACCTTAGTGATTCGCTACGCTCCGGGAGGTCGGTAACAGTATGTCTGAGGCATTGAGGCGGCAAATTTGAACGACCGGCGTGTGCAACTGCGAACCTTATCGCAACAGTTCAACATTTCCTATGGCGCAGTGTACGATATTGTTCATGACACGTTGAAATTTCGTGAAGTTAATGCTTGCTGGGTGCCTAAGAACCTGACAGACAACTACAGGGGCCAGCGAATGATGGCGAGCTTGGATCGCCTAACGCGCTACACCGTAGAAGGACATGACTTTCTGAAAGGAATCGTCACTGATGTTGAGTCGTGGGCATACCACTACAGGTAAGTATGGAGTGGAAACATGCTGGTTCCCCAGTGAAGAAAAAATTCAAAGTGACTCAATCTCCTAAGAAAGTGCTTGTGACGGTGTTCTGGGATATGAATGGTGTTGTATTGGTGGACTTTGCTGAACACGGGACCACTGTGAATGCTGCAGCCTACATGAAAACTTTGAAGTTGCGTCGTGCCCTTCGTGACAAACGCCACAATATGAATGCTGACGATGACAAAATTCTTCATGACAATGCTCGCCCCCATGTTGCTGCTGCTGTTCGTCAGAAAATCACCAAATTTGGTTGGGAGGTGCTCCAGCATCCACCATACTCCGGACCTTGCACCGTCGGACTTTCATCTGCTTGGTCCCATGAAGAAATTCCTGGCCGACCAACGCTTTGCGACAGATGTGGAAGTGAAATCAGCAGTCCACAGATGGCTGTACTCCAAGGAAACGGACTTCTACGAATAGGGCATATTGAAACTGGTATCACGATGGGAGAAATGTGTTGAGAAACATAGTGACTATGTCGAAAAGTAGGCAAAAGGTGTAAGTTCGTTTGCGATTTGTTGTTGTTTTAACTATTAAACCTTTTTGTAAAAAATGTGTTGTGCGTTACTTTTCGATCCGCTTTAGTAATAGCGCTTGACGGTACCATCACGCCTGTGCCACTGTAGGATGCGCGATGGCCATTATAAATCAGGTCAAGGATGTGGGACAACTTAAGAGTGAAGTGAAATTTACTGCGAATCGAGTAGGATGGAGTGAGGTGGTGCATTGGGGTGTTGTTTACCTATGAGGCCGTTTAAAATCCGCTTCGGGACTAGAGGTACAATACACTGTCCCTCTCATTCCGATGTATGTATCCTATTTCATTTTCCATCATCCCTAGACCGTACTGTTTATTGCAGCTACTAAGGCAGTGCATTGGTATCTTTGTTTACATTAGCACTATTGTATCTGAGGAACTCAATAGTGAGGTTCCACGTACAATTTGTCCTAGATCCGCAGCCTGGTTATAATATTTTGAGGCATGTTACATTGTCCTACGCGGGATGTCATTTTTATTACTATTGTGTGTACTTTCTATATGTTTTCGTTTAGTTTGTATGTTTGTACTTTAGGATTTGTTTATCCTTAAGCTTGTTATTTTATTTTTATAATCAGATTTCCAATACATTCGCAAATGGAGAATACTATGCTGCCCGTCCTACCGGCTAGCAGCATTTGCCATTTACGTTTGTCAAAGAATTTGTGTAGACAAAATACTTGGTTCTAGTTATCACTTCCGTTTTTACTTTCTCTACTACGTATAGTAAGTAGGGGAAGTATTGTATTCCACCCAAAAATTCGATACCGAGATTTCACCGGAAATACATGTTTTGAGACACCCTGAATCCAAAAAACGCATTTTTGGAAACATGTCCGTGTATGTGTCTGTGTGTCTGTCTGTCTTGTGTCTGTCTGTGTGTGTGTCTGTCTGTGTGTGTCTGTCTGTGAACAGCATAACTCAGAAACGAACAGTCGGGTAAACACCAAACTTGGTATTTAGGTTCAGTATCTTCCAGAGATGCGACACGAAGGTTTTCAAGAAAATCCCCCCACCTCAGATTACCCTTTACATGGAAGATTTTTCGAAAAGTTTAATTTTCTCAAAAATGGCTCTCACGATTTTGATTAAAATATCACAGGTTTAAGATATTTTCATGACAAATAAAATGTATATCTTGAATTTTCTGGGAATGTCTCCAAAAGTTTTCTCCATTGTGAACGACTTTTGCATAACTGGTAAACCATAAGAGATAAACAAACTTTTACTACACAAAAAATGTAGATCGCGTTAAAATACACAATTTATGTCATACATTTTTTTGTTGAGTGAACCATTTTCGAGATATTGCTTGTTATTCCCTTAAATTTTTCAATACTTATTTTCTAAAATGGGAATTCGTTATTCATTTTTTTGTCTTGGATATGCAAAGAGTTATAATCTGTGGCAAAGGGAATGGTGCTGCACCTAGTAACCAGCTATTAAGAGATATGTATGTGCTTAAAGGCTACTGTTTTTCTATATTGCCCTTGTAAATATATTTTCCCCTTACATCTACAAGAAAATTAGCAATAAGATAGTCTGCAAACGTTTATCTCGATTAACATGAAGTAGATGGAGAATAAGCGTTTGTAAAAATAGTTTGTACAAGAGTAGAGAAAGTCATGTGAGTGTAACA
Organism: Deroplatys truncata; assembly: GCA_030765065.1. Classification (NCBI taxonomy): domain Eukaryota; kingdom Metazoa; phylum Arthropoda; class Insecta; order Mantodea; family Mantidae; genus Deroplatys; species Deroplatys truncata. Next base: position 140,595,536 of record CM060977.1, read on the forward strand.
CATCAGATTTTTGATTCCGTTTCTGGTTTCGGTTGATTGTTGGTTTTGGCTGTTGCAAAATACAATTCTGTGGAAATGAACACAGAAAGTGAATATCATGGTTCAAAATTAAGGTGAGTTTATTTATGGACGCTCTTTAACTGCTGGGGCCCTTAGCCCCTCATTCCATATTGGGCGTGAAAGACCGGTAATTTTGCTCAGAGGCCTATCAGGCTTGAGGTTCTTTTACATGCTGTAAATCTACGACACGGGACACCGGCTTTACTTCCCTTCTGAAGCAAGCCATGCTAATTTTTACGCCCGAAGAAATCCATCGCCCGCCACAGGTTTAAACCCGTGACCTCGGAAACTAGAGGCTAGCATGGTAACCACTACACCACGGAGTACGGCGTGATTGTTCTAGGTGTAGTTACAATGAAGAGCATGGTAAGAGAAAGGTGAAAAAATCAGAAAGAAGCAGATGAACGTAATGAACCTTCCACATGTACAAAAAGCAACCAGAAATACACAGTTAAACAGAAATAACCAGTTGTGCTTCTAGAAATAAATCCGTTGGCCTGCAATATAAGTTCATCTTTGATTCAACTCTTTATTAGTACCATTAGTTCCTTCTTTTGTTACGAAACTTCCTCTTTAGCGTTTTCTAGTTGAAAAATTCCAATTTAGGTTGCATATAATTTTAAGAGAAGAAAAACCACGTACGTAGATACCATAAGTAATAGTATAGACTTTGAAACTGATCGGAGAAAATATTTACAGTCTAATTCAAGTTTATAGAAGAAGATTTGCATAAAGTTCAATATATTATCAGAAACAAGAATATTGCGATATAAAGTAAAACGCGAAGCAATAAAGGTTTATAAAATTCGTTTCCTGTCTGCAGCTTGTAAACGAACTTCGAGGACCTGCAGCTGATCAATATTTTTTACTCTCTCTACTACGTATAGTAAGTAGGGGAAGTATTGTATTCCACCCAAAAATTCGATACCAGATTTCACCGGAAATACATCTTTTGAGACCCCCTGAATCCAAAAAAGAGCAATTTTGGAAACATGTCCGTCTGTGTGTGTGTCTGTGAGCAGCATAACTCAGAAAAGAACAGTCGGATAAACACCAAACTTGGTATTTAGGTTCAGTATCTTCCGGAGATGCGACACGAAGGTTTTCAAGAAAATTCCTCTACCCCAGATTACCCTTTAAATGGAACATTTTTCAAAATTTTTAATTTTCTCATAAATGGCTCTAACGATTTTGATTAAAATACCATATGTTTAAGATATTTTCATGACAAATGAAATGTATATTCTCCAATTTTCTGGGAATGTCTCCAAAAGTATTCTTCAGTGTGAACGACTTTTGCATAACTGGTAAACCATAAGAGATAGACAAAATTTTACTACACACAAAATGTAGATCGCGTTAAAATACACAATTTATGTCATATACATTTTGTTTTTGTTGAGTGAACCATTTTAGAGATATTGCTTGTTATTCCCTTGAGTTTTCCAATACTTTTTCTCAAATGGGAATTCGTTATTCATTTTTTTATGTCCTGGACATACAAAGTGAATGGAATGCTCCACATAGCAACCAGCTCTTAAAATATTTGACTATCGCTTAAAGCCTTCCAATTCCCTTTGCATCTACAAGAAAATTAGCAATAAGATTAACATCTCGATTAACATGAAGCATATGGAGAATAAGCGTTTGTACAAGAGTAGAGAAAGTCATGTGAGTGTAACACATGATCTTTAGAAACAAACTGTTCTGGAAAATGATGGTATTGTCCACTAAGAAAATGTCTGAATACTTCTAATACTTGAATTAACAGAAAGTGTGTATAAACGGAAGACAAGAGCTGTAAATGTGCTGACAAAGAGGTGCCTGTACCAGCATGGTGTCATCATTAGGAGTGACACTTCGGTGTGTGACTTCACACGTCTGTCCATCACCACTTTATTGTCCGTAATTGAGGAGTGGAGGCGGGTGAGTGACGGGTTGATGAGCCTCTTCAAGTCTCTCTGCTCGCTTTGCCTAGCTAGCCTTTTCGTGGGACATCCGATCACTTTGGCGCCGCCAGCATTTCTCCCACTTAATCATTACTGTAGAGAACTGACTTATTTACATACCCCGATACATCCAGAGAAAAAGCTTCAACCCAAGTGATAATTGCCACAAAAATTCACTTTTTAGACAGCTTATCTAAAAGCAGAACTTTAGTACTCAGTAGAATAACATTTTTATAACACTTCATTGCTGCCCCCTTGTTTCTTGGGATAAAAATTATACAGAGTGGAAGGTGACCTATGATCATCTTTTTACTTTCTCCACTACGTATAGTAAGTAGGGGAAGTATTGTATTCCACCCAAAAATTCGATACCGAGATTTCACCGGAAATACATGTTTTGAGACCCCCTGAATCCAAAAAAAAGCCTTTTTGGAAACATGTCCGTGTGTTTGTGAACAGCATAACTCAGAAACGAACAGTCGGATAAACACCAAACGTGGTATTTAGGTTCAGTATCTTCCAGAGATGCAACACGAAGGTTTTCAAGAAAATCCCCCCACCCAAGATTACCCTTTACATGGAACATTTTTCAAAAATTTTAATTTTCTCAAAAATGGCTCTAACAATTTTGATTAAAATATCATATGTTTAAGATAATTTCATGACAAATGAAATGTATATCTCCAATTTTTTGTTGAATGTCTCCAAAAGTATTCTTCAGTGTGAACGACTTTTGCATAACTGGTAAACCATAAGAGATAGACTAAATTTTACACAAAAAATGGAGATTGCGTTACAATACACAATTTATGTCATATACATTTTTTTTGTGGAGTGAACCATTTTCGAGATATTGCTTGTTATTGCCTTTAATTTTCCAATACTTTTTCTCAAATGGGAATTCGTTACTCATTTTTTTACTTTCTCTACTACGTATAGTAAGTAGGGGAAGTATTGCATTCCACCCAAAAATTCGATACCGAGATTTCACCGGAAATACATGTTTTGAGACCTCCTGAATCCAAAAAAAGCATTTTTGGAAACATGTCCGTGTGTGTGTCTGTGTGTGTGTGTCTGTGTGTGTGTGTGTCTGTGTGTGTGTGTGTCTGTGAACAGCATAACTCAAAAACGAACAGTCGGATAAACACCAAACTTGGTATTTAGGTTCAGTATCTTCCAGAGATGCGACACGAAGATTTTCAAGAAAATCCCCCCACCCCAGACTACCCTTTACATGGAACATTTTTCGAAAATTTTAATTTTCTCAAAAATGGTTCTAACGATGTTGATTAAAATATCATATGTTTAAGATAATGTCATGAGTAATGAAATGCATATCTCGAATTTTCTGGGAATGTCTCCAAAAGTGTTCTTCATTGTGAACGACTTTTGCATAACTGGTAAACCATAAGAGATAGACAAAATTTTACTACACAAAAAATGTAGATCGCATTAAAATACACAACTTATGTCATATACATTTCTTTTGTTGAGTGAACCGTTTTCGATATATTGCTTGTTATTTCCTTAAATTTTCCAATACTTATACTTCTTCTCAAATTCGTTATTCATTTTTTTATGTCCTGGACATGCAAAGAGAATGGAATTCGCCACATAGCAACCAGCGTTAAAATATTTGACTATCGCTTAAAAGCTACCATATTTCCCTTGCATCTACAAGAAAATTACCAATAAGATTGACATCTCGATATCTCGATTAACATAAAGCATATGGAGAATAGGCGTTTGTAAAAATAGATTGTACAAGAGTAGAGAAAGTCATGTGAGTGTAACACATCAGATTTTTATGTCCTGGACTGCAAAGAGAATGGAATACTCCATATAGCAACCAGGTCTTAAAATATTTGACTATCGCTTAAAGCCTACCAATTCCCCTTGCATCTACAAGAACATTAGCAATAAGATTAACATCTCGATATCACGATTAACATGAAGCATATGGAGAATAAGCGTTTATAAAAATAGTTTGTACAAGAGTAGGGAAAGTCATGTGAGTGTAACACATCAGATTTTTAAATTATGAAAGAGCACGTTGTTCTGAGTGTTTTTCCTTAATAATTTTTTGTCCATAAAGCTGTCCATTCTTGAGATATTTACTATATTATTTTGCACAATGTTGCAACACAGCAAATTCAACACATTCACTTTATATTCAACAGGTTAACCTTTTAATTCTTCAGCTTCTGCTGCTATGGCAACGAACAAATAAACACTTCCGGTATACAAATATAAAAAAAAACTACACATGATTGTACCGTAACCTAAATATCATATGGAATATTGTGGCGTATTAATAATTTGGGGGGGTTACATTATTGTTCTACATTGTGATTACCAGACACATTGTAGTTTACGTTACTCTTGGCTGGCAGCTTTAGCTAGTCACAAGTAGTGGGGGATATAGCGTCTGTCTCAGTTAGGATTCTATGAGGAACGGACCGCGTGTGTAAGCCGGGCTTTGGATCGGCGCACATCTCCTCCCACCTTCCATTTTTAATAATGTAGGAACCCCAAACGGTTAGGAAATAAATCTAGGAATGTGTGAGTAGATTTGTGCTATGGATTTTGTACAGTGAAAAACCCACCCTTCCTCTTAACCTCCACACCACGTTTCGGTCCTCCGCAGCCAAGTAAGTACCTATTCGTCCCCTCATGTGCGTGCTGGGTATTAAAAATTAATTTAATTTTCATGTGAACTTTTAGGCCATCTACCCAGCATGTAACAATATGAAACTGAGGAAGTATTTACAATATTACGCAAATTATTAACAGGAACAATTATTTATAAATGTAAATAAAAGCTTGAGAAACCCAAGTTGCAATACTATGCTTCCTTTTCTTTGTGAATTACAAAACACTGTGAATAATTAAAGCAAGACAAGATCAGAAAATGAATGAGACTTTCTTTTTAGTGTTTAAAGAAATTGTTTAAAATGTGCAGCCTTCGCCAACACATACGCTTCACAACGTTTTCTCCAATTCTGCTGCACTCTACAAGTACGTCCGGGTTGTTTTTTACTTCTTCCGCTGCTCGAAGTATTCTTTATTGCAGCGTATACACATCAGGCACTTCTGCAATGTACCTATAAGCGAGTTTTCATATCGCCCCAAAGAAAAAAACATTGGATTTAGATCTGGCGATCTTGGTGCCATATTAATGGTCCATTCCGAGCGATCCACGTTCTGCGTAGGTGTTGCGTAGATGGCCACACACGGTTCTACTTACACTATGTGATCAAAAGTATCCGGACACCCCCACAAACATACGTTTTTCAACTTAGGTGCATTGTGCTGCCACCTACTGCCTGGTACTCATTATCTGCGACCTCAGTAGTCATTAGGTATCGTGAAACAGCAGAATGGGACGCTCCGTGGAACCATGGACTTTGAACGTGGTCAGGTGATTGGGTGTCACTTGTGTCAGAAGTCTGCACGCGAGATTTCCACACTCCTAAACTCCTAGGTCCACTGTTTCTGATGTGATAGTGAAGTGGAAACATGAAGGGACATGTACAGCACAAAAGCGTACAAACCGACCTCGTCTGTTGATTGACAGAGACCGCCGACATTTGAAGAGGGTCGTAAAGAGTAATAGGCAGATATCTTTCCAAACCATCACACAGGAATTCCAAACTGCTTCAGGTTCCACTCAAAGTACTATGACAGTTAGTCGTGAGGTGAGAAACCTTGGATTCCATGGTCGAGCGGCTGCTCATAAGCCACACATTACGCAGGAAAATGTCAAACGACGCCTCGCTTGGTGTAAGGAGCGTCAACATTACAGGATTGAACAGTGGCAAAACGTTGTGTGGAGTGACGAATCGCGGTACACAATGTGGCGATCCGATGGCAAGGTATGGGTATGGCGAATGCCTGGTGAACTTCATCTGCCAGCGTGTGTAGTGCCAACAGTGAAATTCGGAGGTGATGGTGTTATGGTGTGGCCGTGTTTTTCCTAAAGGCGGGCATGCACCCCTTGTTGTTTTGCGTGGCACGATCACAGCGCAGACCTACATTGATACTTTAAGCACCTTCTTGCTTCCCACTGTTGAAGAGCAATTCGGGGATGACGATTGCATCTTTCAACACGATCGAGCACCTGTTCATACTGCACGGGCTGTGGCGGAGTGGTTACACGACAATAACATCCCTACAATGGACTGGCCTGCACAGAGTCCTGACTTGAATCCTATGGAACACCTTTGGGATGTTTTAGAACGCCGACTTCGTGCCATGTCTCACCGACCTACATCGATACCTCTCCTCAGTTCCGCACTCCGTGAAGAATGGGCTGCCATTCCCCAAGAAACCTTCCAGCATCTGATTGAAAGTATGCCTGCGAGAGTGAACGCTGTCATCAAGGTTAAGGGTAGGCCAACACCATATTGACTTCCAGCATTACCGATGGAGGGCGCCACGAACTTTTACGTCATTTTTAGCCAGGTTCCGGATACTTTTGATCACGTAGTGTATGTGCGGAGGTGCGCCGTCAGTAATAGCTACATATTTCTACTGCCAGCTGAACATCCTCAAGCAGAACTGGTAACGTTTCTTATAGAAACTGGAGATATATACCTTCTGTCAAAAGCCGAGGAACAATCCATGGACCAATGAATGTGTTTCCTTCAGGAATTTACAGAAAATCTGTGCTGTCTTATTGTGTGTGGATTGTCGTTAGCCCAGGTGTGTGCATTATGGCAACTAGTTACTCCATTTCTGCTAAATTACATTTCCATTAGCCCATTGCTTCATCCATTGCAAGAATTCTAAGGGGAAAGTCCCCTCTTATTGAAGAAATCTATCCTTGGCGCACAATCGGCTTTAGAGATACTGGGCGCGCTGAGTATGATAAGGGAAGATAATTATTCTTTTAATGTTCTCAAAACAGTTCAATGGAATACGCCGACAGTGCGAGCTATACCATGACTGCTGCTACTTCCAGGATCTTCTTCCACCAAGTGAAGGGTTTCTTCTTCTTGTGCAACATTTCTTTGACAACTCCTTCAACATGAGGAGAGACGCTTCCTGTATCTAGAACTCTGACAAACGAAAACAAATGTCCTATGATGTGGTGCTCGAAATCTTTCTCGATAAATTCTTGCCACAGCTGCCGCAATACAAGGTGTTTTGAACCGTAAATGATTTCAAGATACTCGGCATTAGTAAGGTGAGTCATTTTGTAACTGATAATCCGCTGTTTCCAAAAACAAGCTCTGAGCGCAATAAACAACTCAATTGCGCATCTTTATAATCAAACAGCTGAAATGCGTTGTGTAGTCTCGCGGCTTACGATGTAGATTCAACGAAGACAAATTTGGAAACGTTATAATAATAGCAAGAGTGCGGATTGTTGTAATTACAAATGTATTTAAACATGCACAAAATATTTATGTTTTAATCTCCTATAAAATATATCTCTAAAAGTATTTAAGTATCCTAAAACCTTTATTTAAAACAGAGTTATATCAAGCAATTGTCGCTTTTTCTCAAAAACGACTTTAAGACAGCAAAATTGCACTATGAGTTTTTGTTCTGTTCATTACAAAAAGTCATCCTGTTCAAGGTTAACGTCCACACTGTATGTATGCATATAAGCGGAGACCTTATATCGATTAATGCAATGGCGAATTGCTTGCTAATTCTTCTGTACAAGCAATTAATATTGCAAATTGTAACCATTGCACAATCAACATTACAACAACATTAAGGGAACAATAATATCTTTATTAATAAAATGATTGTTACATTTATTCTACTGATTTATTTTTGCCACAGCCTTTTATAGATATAGAATGTTATGATTTTGTAAGTGATCATGTTGTTAGCACTGGTGCTATGAAGTTCAAACAACAACGAAGGCCAAACAGTAGCATACTACAGGTCACCATTGCACATGTCCGAATATATACTGCTATTTCCATACACATTTCAGTTGGATGCTATATAATTTAATATTCACGGCTGTCTAAAATAATGTAGATATGACAACAACTGTTAATAGTGATCTTATTTTGTGACTAGGACTGCTACACACAAAGTAAAACTCCACTTTTAACAACTTGCATCTTAAGTAACTATTAAATCACGCCATTTCTTTACCCTTACCGCTTCATAGCGATTCCACCGATTATGGATGTACAACACTATTAATCTCGATAAATACCTATTATCTATTGGAATACAATTGAAAATCCTTCAAAATCAGTTGAATTTCACTCTATTTCGAAGCACAATTTACAAATGATTTAGGTATGCCTCAATAATATTTTAGATAGCTCTTACTCTTCTACAGCTTATTTATGGGTATCTAGAGGATGAACTATATTTCACCCAAAAATTCTATATCAAAGCTTCGCCGATAATACATTTTCAGGCCTGCTGATAGTGTTTTTAGAAATATGTCCATGGGGTTGTTGTGTGCATGTTGGCAAATGCCTAAAACTTGACATTTTAATCAGATCATTGATCATTTGAGGAGATATAAAGGTCTTTGTTACATTCACATAACTTTCTACCCCTCTATCGTTTATTGGTGTGTATACAAATTATTCTTACGCAAGTTTATTATTCTGTGTATTTCATTTTATTCCAGATAAACCTTTACTGAAATATCTACATTACACACTTCGTTAGGATACAAAGAGAACAGTGATAGTCAAATGTTTAAGAACTGGACGATATATGCTGGCCTTAAAATTCCATACTATTTCCAAGCAATCGCCAGAAACAACTGAAAATCGTAAAAGAATGGAATTAAAAGAATGACAATGTATTGAACAATTCGAACCACTAATAACGGAAATGGCTGATGCCACAAAAAAAAATTGAAATAAATTTTGTGTTTTAAAGAGATCTACGTTATTTGTGAAGTACGTTTTCATCTATCGCTTAACGTTTACCAGTTATACAAGATTATAAAAAATCCTTCTGAATAAAGAGGACTTCACAGGCTGTTCCCAGAAAATTTAAAATATACATTATATTTTTCATGTAAATATCTTAAATACATGGTATTTTAATCAAAATCGTAAGCCATTTTTTTAGAAAATCAGAATTTTCTAAAACATTTCCACTTAAAGGGTAATTGGGGTAGGGGGATTTCCTTTTAAAATCTTCGTGTGCCATCTTTTGAAGCTACTGAACCTAAATACCAAGTTTGTTGTGTATCCGATTTTTCGTTTTTTAGTTATGCTGTTCACAGACACACACACACACACACACACACTCACACACACACACACACACGCAGACACACACACACATACATGGACCTTTTTCTAAAGATGCTTCTTTTTTATTCAGGGGACATCAAAATATGTATTTCCCGTGAAATCTGAGTATCAAATTTTTGGATGGAATACAATACCTTCTCTACCTACTATGTATGACTTAGAGGAAGTAGTTAGTTATGTCTATGTAATGATTTTGTTGGAATGAACGCTTTTTCCAAAGTTTTCGGTCGATTTGGCTTCATATTTAATCTAAATCTTGTATTATGTAAACGTGAAGAGTTTTAAATTTCGTTTCGGTATCTTCAAGTTATTGAGTTTCAAAAACTAATTTCATTATCCTATTTCAAATGTTTCACACAATAAACTATAAAATTAATATTTATTTTAAATAATCAAACTATTTATCTTTCATAACTTTCAAAACTGTCATAGAAAATTTTATTAGTAGTTTTAGTTTGAAAAAAAGCTATTTTTAAACACCTATCATTGTAAATCTTCATTTTTAACATCTCATTTCTGTTTTAAAATTTAATTTCTATAAACTTATAACAACATAATAACTTTTAAGGCAGTTTTAAATGTTTAAATTTTCAGAATAAGAAAAGCGATGCGAAAAAAATCCAAAAACTCAAATTTTAAAAAGAGAAGAATCTTAATTCTAGATTGTTAACTTATTGCATATAACGGTAAACAACCACATTATCAAAACTGAAAATAAATTTAAAAATTATCGCTTCTAAACACGCAATCCTACAGTTTATATTCCCGAGATTTTCAAGAAAGTTTAGTGATACATTCCCTTAAAAAAGGCCGACTTAAATCAAAGTGCGATAGACGTCCGACTTTTCTTCTTACTTTTGTTTTAGTTATTCTTTTTACTTTCTCTACTACGTATAGTAAGTAGGGGAAGCATTGTATTCCACCCAAAAATTCGATACCGATATTTCACCGGAAATACATGTTTTGAGGCCCCTTGAATCCAAAAAAAGCATTTTTGGAAACATGACCGTGTGTGTCTGGCTGTCTGTGTGTCTGTGAACATCATAACTCAGAAACGAACAGTCGGATAAGCACCAAACTTGGTATTTAGGTTCAGTATCTTCTAGAGATGCGACACTGAGGTTTTCAAGAAAATCCCCCCATCCCAGATTACCCTTTACATGAAACATTTTTCGAACATTTTAATTTTCTCAAAAATGGCTCTAACGATTTTGATTAAAATATCATATGTTTAAGATACTTTCATGACAAATGAAATGTAAATCTTGAATTTTCTGGGAATGTCTCCAAAAGTATTCTTCATTGTGAACGACTTTTGCATAACTGGTAAACCATAAGAGATAGACACAATTTACTACACAAAAATGTAGATCGCGTTAAAATACACGATTTATGTCATATACATTTTTTTTTGAGTGAACCATTTTCGAGATATTGCTGGTCATTCCCTTAAATTTTCCAATACTTTTTCTCAAATGGGAATTCGTTATTCATTTTTTTATGTCCTGGACACACAAAGAAAATGGAATGCGCCACCTAGCAACCAGCTCTTAAAATATTTGACTATCGCTTAAAGCCTACCAATTCCCCTTGCATCTACAAGAAAATTAGCAATAAGATTAACATCTCGATTAACATGAAGCATATGGAGAATAAGCTTTTGTAAAAATAGTTTGTACAAGAGTAGAGAAATTCATGTGAGTGTAACATATCAGATTTTTTATGTTATGTTATTTATTCATACTGACAGACAGACAGACAGACCTATTCTAAAAATGCCTTTAAAAGGCAGTGAAACTGCTATATCGAATTCCTCTGTTTGTAGTAAGACGTGTAGAAAGTAATTTTCCACCCATAATATGAAAACTCGTTTAGTCCCAAGTATTGTGGCACTTCAGATCCTCAAAGAAAAGAATACTACAAGCTAGTGCATGAGCTCTGATAAGTGTGATTAGAATTTCGGTTTCTGTTCATAAAGTTTTCGGTCTCACGCTCAAATGACAGTGGGAAAATTGAAGTGATATGAGCTAATTTAACGTGAGATAAACGCACCATAAGCTAGTGTTAGAATTAATTTTTTTGCTGCCTCAGCGCACCCTAAAAACACATTTAGCCCCTCTAAGGCTTCATTGACACCTAACTTATACTTCTTCTCGAACGTGTATCTCCCCGGGAACCTGGTGTCAGCCCTTGTTTCCTTCCGTGCTACGCAGTGTTGCCAGCAAAACGCGGGCTAATTCCCCTAGCAGACTGAAAATTTGCGTAAGTAATGTTCACATTTGCTTTCTGGATTGGCAGCATAAGATGTTATATCATATCTTTCTTTAGTTTCTTGAAGCATTGCTGGTTTATAAACATACGCCGGAATCTATCGGTTGCATTGTGCTTTTTGTTTTGTTCACCGGGCGTTGAAAAGTTTCCCGTGTCTGCTCCATCGGGATCATCGTTTTGATTAAATAGGCATGGGACCTGATACATTGGTGTTTGAAGTGGAGATTTATTAGCTAATGTAAAGCCGTAACAACTACAAGAAACAACAGGGTAGTAAATGTACGCATAGAGGATGTACGCAGGATCAAAGTAAGGCGATTAAATGTAATATTATGGATTCCGGGAAATGTTTATAGTAAGAATTATTAATTTTTGAGGCTCTCCTTATCGACGACCTTTTATTTTCTTCTAAATTTTAAATAGGATGCATCAGAAATGTTGGCAGAAACTGAAACAAGTAAACTTGTAAACTTGAGATCGCAGCATGCATACCAAATGCTTCTATTAGTATCGTGTACCTGAATTCTATCGTTTCAATTTTGAAACATCCTGTATGTCACATTTCAATCTTGCAAGTGCAGAATTCTCGTAGAAGTCGCGAATTCTTGTGAGATTGTCCTTATAACCATCCACAAACTTTATAAAGGTTTCAACCAAATTTGAAATATACCGAACATGTTTCTCCAGCTCTTATATACAAGCTTTCAACAAGCGGTGTGTGATTTGTTTCGTTAGCATAGATGGACGAACGGATAAAGCAGTAGTGAACACACCCAAAAACTGTATGGAAGGGAGCCATCAAGTTACATTTTACTTTATTTACTTAGCCAGTTATCGTAATGCTCAAAAGTTATTGGCAAACTGATTATAACACCATTCTTAATGGTTAAAGCTATGTGCCAGTATCCATCACTGAACTCTAAAAAGTAATTTGCACAGTAATTGAAAGGCGTACCTCAGTTTTTTCAAGTTGTACTCTTCGGTCAATAGAGAGGATGCATACTAATTTCTCCTTCACATTCTTCTTCTTCTCCACTTCATGGACTAGGTAAATTGACTATTCCGCCCTTACATTTGTAACTTAAGCTACAGAACGATACCAAAGATAATAAAATACCAGTGACTGCCTCTGTGATCTGAGGTTAACATGCTAATCTCCAAATTCAGAGGTCCCGGGTTTGATTTCCGGCTGGAGTTGGAAATTTTTCTTTAGCCAACCCTCTCTAGTGTGTGGAAGAATGAAAGAGAGTATGAATGTGTGTGTAAACTTAAAGGCAGTCCAAAGAAAAAACCCAAGTAACAAAGTAAACAAGTGAACATCATTGCCAATGATCAGTTATTCCAAAGGTAAAGCCGCCGATCTGACCTTAGGTGTTAAAGGTGGCATATAAATGGAACCCAAAAAACAGCTATTACTGCTGATGAGCGATTGTTTCCACCACCCGCCCACTAATAAGACCTTAAACGTTAAAGATTGCATATAAATAAACAATAAAAGTAGGGGAACAGTAGTTTTATTAACAAGTTAGCTTTTTCAACTTGAATAACGAATTAATTAGTTTTGCTTACCTACTCATACCTCCCTTATGAAGTGCTTATTAAATCTTATAGCTTAAACCTCCCCGCTACCATTTTATGTTATGCTGTGATCTAGCTAACTTCTCACACACATACGCAGCATCTTCCACCTGGTTGCACAATTTAATTACATCACTGATTCTAATATCGATGGCTACGGTAGTAGCACGGAAACTAACGCCAAGAGAGTATCTGAGAGAATCATGTAAACTCGGAGCTTTCCTCCCTATTTATCTGTATTCCTATGACGCCAGAAAACGCGCCTTTATTTGTTATAATTCCCATTGGTTCTTAAGTACGTTACATGACATGCTATGACAATAAATGTGCCAAATATTTGAAGTCTCGTGTTGTGCTTACTTATCCGGCAAAATCCAATGTCCCTATCCTTCTCTTAAGTTCAAGTTTCCTTTTCTACTTTACCAACTCCCTCGAGTTCCGGGAAATGGACCAGTGTTTCTGTCTCTATCTATTCGCTGCCCTCTCTTTCGGTTTTCTGACGTTTCAGCCTGAACCCTGCGCATATTAACACGCGTATTATTGGACTTTCATCTTTCGTTTGCTAGCTCGCCTGTTCTGATTACAGCTGCGTTACAAGTTTGAATCACATTTTAAATTATTCCCAATATTAACATGATTCTTAATCCTATTTCCAATATTCTATATACTGTAATTTCCTATACTTACTTGTTATCGGATATGACCTCTTACAGAGACCAGGGGAACACGGCCCAGCAGTGGAGGCTCGACAGGCTTTCTTCTAGCAGGGCCGAGAAGAAATCCAAATCCCAAGCCTATGTGCCATTTCTCCGACACCAACCGAACCACAATTCCGGAGACAACCTGAAATATGAAATGAAAGGAAATGGGGGAGAGAGGAAATCCATGGTAGAAAACATCACTCCAGGATTCGCGTTTGTCAACCAGGAAAACCACGAAAAATCCATTGTCAGGGTGGGCGTTCACCGGGAATCGAACCTGGGACTTCCCGAATGCGTGCCTCACACGTTACCGCTGAGCCATCTCGCCTATGAGTACACTTTATTGATGAAACAATCATCGGTCGCAATGGTCCAGTAATTTTTTCGATAATTACAGCAGGTGAAATGTTAAACTTTGTACCCTCTCTTTGGCTCCATAGTTATTTAATAACATAAAATCTACATAGTTTTCACACGCAGAAACCCTTACAAGGCAATACAGTGAAGTGATAATAAAAAGTCTCCGCTACAAGTCTGACCTTATCTTATCTCAGCCTTATCTTTGGAAAAGACACATAGTCTGCAACAATTGAGAAAAACAATCTTTGTTAATTATAAAATATGGGTTCACTGATTTCTAATATTAGTCATTTTCTCTCTTTATACAATTATTTAACGAACTCGATTATAACGTAACAAAGAAATAAAGCAAAACTTTTTTACATAAGGGTTATTAAAACTTTTGGCATTGGTACCGCAAGCGTATCGTACTATAATAGATTTGATTCTCTTTTGTTGTTACGTTTAACAATAAGCCCAATCTGCTCCTTATTGGCATGGCTTTCATTTACCTTCTGTGAGGTACGAACAGGAGTTATACCGCGTAGTGCGATGACTGGGTTAGTATTAACTACTTCTTTGTTTGCGCGAAGTATTTAGCAATGAAAAGGCCTCAATGTAGCCGTAACAAAATGCACATCAGAACGCCCATTGAATCCTGCTTCAGCAGTGTAATCGAAGTTAGCAAGCTGACAATCAACGTGACCACCACGGCACGGAAATTTAGCCAAAATGTTAATGAGATTAATGGTGCACAAAGCACATATCGTAATAGATACAAATCTGCTCACAAGGAAAGTATCCCAACTGCACAGGCCCGATTTCATTCTAAATCTCTATATAGGTAAAAGGTAAAGGCACTGACGAACGTAAGGGGCTCCCGAAATTGGGACAGAGCACCGCACGCAGGCCATCCGACTCCATGTATTTCTACCGTGACCCCTGGGAGGGAAGGATGAGACCCGAAGGGCGACCAGATCCGGATGACGACGGGCACAGCACGGAAGGATACCTAATGTTTCCAGATTTAACACCTCCAGCGTCGCCGGAGTCCACCTTTTGGGCCGAACCTCTGGAGAGTTCCCAAAGGAGCGCCTGCCCGAATGCATCCAGAGGCGGGTATCCAACCGAGCAGCCCCTGGACGACGTCACGAAGAAACTTCCACAGAGCGCAAGCTACCACCCAGCCGCAACCCGCTGAACGCCGTCGCTTGGTCGTACAACCCTGAAACAGGTGAGAAGGAAGATGACGAGTACAGGAAATGAGGAACAGGAGAGTCGTGGTATAAGATGAACCACTCCAGCATTCGACTGCCGAATCAGAAGACCACGAAAAACCCATGAGTCAGTTTGGGCGGTCACCGGGGATCGAACCTCGCGATTCGAAATTTGAACTCACATATGCCACTCTGGCAGGCACCTCGACTCCAGATATAGTCTATAAACGACGTTCATACTGTTATACTATCACGATGGATTTTTGTAACCTTTATGCATAGATGCTATACAGTTCTGACCATCTTTGTCGCTGATCTTATCAGTGAATGTGGACTAGAAACAAAGTGGTCTGGACACAGAATCCTGGAACAGTACAAACTCGTCACGACCGTTGCATTTTTACATTCATCTTTACCATATAACCATAACGGGAGCATTGTTTCGAGGACATTTCGAAAATTCAGCCAGGTATCCACGCTTTTGCTATGCATATATCAGCAAAGCTTTCAAGATTGGTGAAACGAACTGCTGGCACACAACAGAATGCAATTTCATTATAAAACTCCTGTCGTATAATTTTTGCGTTGCTTCCATGCCTGATATTTTATTCCTGAGCAGTGCTTCCAGTCCTCAGATTACAATTTGATAGAGTATAAAAATATACCTTAGAGGTTGGACGAATCTTGTTGTTTTTGGAGGAATGATTTGAGGCACAGTTCTCTTCTTGTGTAACGTCTTTATTTCTTCGTCATTAAAGGTGGCATTGTCAGTCTGAATGAACGAATTGAGTTTTATTTATGGATGCTCTTTTAACTGCTGTGGTCCTTAGCGTTCCATTCTATATTGAGCGTGAAAGACTGGTAATTTTGCTCAGAGGCCCCTTTATCGGGCTTGAGGTTCTTTTACGTACCGTAAATCTCCGACACGGGACCACCGGCTTTACTTCCCTTCCAAAGGAAGCCATGCTAAGAATTTTTACGCCCGAAAAAATCCATCGCCCTCCGCCTGGTTTGAACCCGCGACCTCATTATCAGTCAGTCCACTCCAACATTCCAAAAGGAACGAAGTGTCGTTTCCAACATCAGACGACCCGCGCCTATTCTGAACACTCTACATGTTGGATAAATACTGGAATAATTATAAGATTTCCAATCACGATGCCTCACGACAGCGAAAAAGTTTACGGATTGACTTTTACCATGCTTCTATCGACCAAAAATCTATCTATATACCGATTAACAAAGAAATCGTCCTGCCCAGTGGGGTATTTTCCTTTTGAGATACTTCTTAAGGTTTAATAGAGGTCAGGTGAACGACTTCATGATAGTTAATCAGTGCAATAACAGCTTAAATAGGCACAAAAGAGAACTCCCTTATACGCCGGTGTGACTTTACCGCGCGCTTACCTGCACAAACCAGGGAACAACGTGTGAGTGGAAGCTCGCACAAACCAAAGCGCTCGGCCTACGGAAACTTTGCAGTGCTAAAGATTTTGTTTCGCAAAATCTTATGTGTGTGCGTGTGTGGACAGTGTACAAGCCGTGCCGAAGGAAAGTTTTGTGCAAGATGCAGGATGTACGCATCCTTTCCAAGCAATTTATTATCGAGTTTATCGAATTATGTAAACCGTTGCCATGCCTTTGGAAGATAAAGAGTAAGGATTGTTGCGATAGGAATAAGAAGAACGTGTCTTACCAAAAAATGAAACCGAAACGAAATCTTAAATCTCTGTATGATCTCCCAGTAACTAAAAAGTTTAAAGTACAACTCAATCTTTCATGAGGAGAGGTAGATTCACGCATCACAGTGTTCTGTTGTTCAATTAAAGAGTCGCCAAACGTAGTAATTTGTTATATGCACTATAATCCATCCTCAAATAATTACACCAATCATCTGGATATTTCCTTAAGCGTTTCATTCAATTTATATGCGAGTGTACCTTTGTTCTCAGAAGCTGCTTTTGCACCATTTCGATAGGAAGCGTTTGGTAATCTTCCTTTTCACCAATAAACAATAAAAAATGCTTATAACAAAACTAAATATTCGGGCCATAATGTTTCGATCTCGACAACCTCCCTTTTCGAAGGCCAACTTCATTCTGAGGTTTGCGCAAACTTACTTGCAACGTATGTTCGCAGTACCTACGCTGTTCCGTCTTATTTGTGCAAACTATACCGTACAATGTTGAGCAAAGGTCTACCAGGGTAAGAGCCAAAGCCCAAACCCCCTTCTAAGGCCAGGGATAGCGCCAGCCGAGTGGCTCTCCATCCGTGGGGCCAATATCTGGAGTCTAAAAAGCACCCCCGCTTTCGCGGAGATGGAAGTGGATACGCCACTTACGCGCGTCATCCTCGAAGGGCGATACCGATAACCTCGGTGGGCCAACAATCTAGCATGCCGTTTACCGGCTCTCCAGGGCGGTACCGGAGGACATTGAGGCGTATCACAATCCCGGCTGCATGAAAACTATACAGTCGTACCCAATCTCCCACGGGTACCGGGAACTACCGTCCCGTCGAGACCAACCCAATCCGAACGGCTCCCCAACAGGAGGGGATCGAACGTTCGGCCCAGCGTACTTCTAGTAACGTCAGAAATACCACTAGTGCTCAGGGTACGCAGCGCCCGCACTACGGCAGCTGAAGGGGTCGGAACCCACGGGGACTATACCGTACAAGTAAGACGCTGCCGTGTAGCCGATGCTTAAAGACAGGCATCACTCTCGTTGAAATCAACCGATTATGACACAGACTGTGTTCGCCGGTCCCCACTACTTTGGATCGCTGCCCAGTGAACAAATTCACTACAAACTTCTAAACGCTAGTGACCAAATTCGAAGTCTGTTCTACTTTATCTGCTTGTTGCTGAGCTATCAAAGAGGAAAATCGTTGTGATGCAGCGAACGAAATCACTCTGTGCTATAGAAGTACCATAAGTACATGACGTAGAAACTAACCACTGCGGAGTAAACCATGCGCTATCCCCCAAATGACATCAGTGCGCTTATTTCTCAATCTAGGAGAACCAGTAAGTCAATAACCTAACAAAACAGAATATTTTTAAAATAAAATGCTTATCGGTCAGATACGTATTTTAACACTACTAAAATTGTGAACCGGGATCGAGCATGGAAACCTTCGGCACAGGCAGCCAGTTTTCAACAGCTGCGACACTCATCTCAGTAACAAATTAATTCGGGGCAGAGATGAATATTGTGGTTTTGCAACTTTTCTGGGGGAATTGTCCCACTATTATCCTGCTTCTTACAGAAATATGAGAAAACCAAACAGAGCTAACACGTTGAGAATTGTAAACAACAAAATAAACGCAGAACAACTTGTGAGGATGTAAATTAATTTTTTTATGTTCGACATTACCGAAAAATTCTATGTTTCCATATGTTTTGAAATACTGTTGGAGTTACACTATTTATTATATAACCTCTATCTCAAAACAGAAAAATCCGCAATTTTTGCTGTCTATATGTCGCTACCTTTCATTATGATAGCTACTTCATGCGCCTCCCTTCCCCCCCCTCTCTCTCTCTCTCTCTCTCTCTCTCTTTCTGCCTCTAATATTTCCTGAGTTATCACTAAAGCACAGTGAACGCACACTTCAGTAATCAATTATATATGTATGCTTCCAGTAGTACACCAAAAGTTGGAGAATCTTCAGCAAGAATGTAGTTAATTATATGAAAAGGAAAATGTTATATCCTAGAGGCTTTATTATCATATCCGAACCCAAAACATTTTCTACGGACAAGTTGCTTGTAAATGAGGAAATATAAGCAATCAGAGTTTTATATAATATTCGCACTCGCGTATCTGTCGATAACTTCCTAGCCTCTCGGGTGATTTACGTATGATAATATGCTTATCGAATTTTCATGTTTATCACAAACCAGTTTGTGGCGGCAATGTATGTAAACCATACTAACATTGTCAGAAAAGCCAATATTTCATCTTGTATTACATTCATGGGAATGAAAGACAGTTTTTAAACTTTGAGAACAACCCGGAAACGAGCTCCACATAGAATTATGGAGGACAGTCAAACGATATAGAAATAAACGCGCATCTTATTAAGAAATTCATCCAAATATACCACCATAATGGAGAGATTAAGAAAAAAATCTGATGTGTTACACTCACATGACTTTCTCTACTCTTGTACAAACTATTGTTACAAACGCTTATTCTCCATATGCTTCATGTTAATCGAGATATCGAGATGTTAATCTTATTGCTAATTTTCTTGTAGATGCAAGGGGAATATGGTAGTAGTTAAGCGATAGTCAAAAATTTTAAGCGCTGGTTGCTATGTGGCGCATTCCATTCTCTTTGTATGGCCAGGACATAAAAAAATTAATAACGAAGTTGAGAAAAAGTATAAGTATTGGAAAATTTAAGGGAATAACAAGCAATATCTCGAAAATGGTTCACTCAACAAAAAAAATCTGATGTGTTACTTTCTCTACTCTTGTACAAACTATTTATACAAACGCTTATTCTCCATCTACTTCATGTTAATCGAGATAAACATTAGCAGAGTCTATCTTATTGCTAATTTTCTTGTAGATGTAAGGGAAATGTATATTTACAATGGCAATTTGGAAATACAGTAGACTTTAAGCACATACATATCTCTTAATAGCCGGTTGCTAGGTGCAGCACCATTCCCTTTGCCACAGATTAATACTCTTTGCATATCAAGGACAAAAAAATGAATAACGAATTCCCATTTAAGAAAATTATTGAATAATTTAAGAGAATAACAAGCAATATCTCGAAAATGCTACCCGACTGTTCGTTTATGAGTTATGCTGTTCACAGACACACAGACACACACGGACATGTTTCCAAAAATGCCTTTTTTTGGATTCAGGGGGTCTCAAAACATGTATTTCCGGTGAAATCTCGGTATCGAATTTTTGGGTGGAATACAATACTTCCCCTACTTACTATACGTAGTAGAGAAAGTAAACATGTATGTGACATAAATTGTGTATTTTAACACGATCTACATTTTTTGTGTAGTAAAATTTTGTCTATCTCTTATGGTTTACCAGTTATGCAAAAGTCGTTCACAATGAAGAATACTTTTGGAGACATTCCCGGAAAATTCGAGATATACATTTTATTTATCATGAAAATATCTTAAAGATACGATATTTTAATCAAAATCGTTACAGCCATTTTTGAGAAAATTAAAATTTTCGAAAAATGTTCCATGTAAAGGGAAATCTGGGGTGGGGGATTTTCTTGAAAACCTTCGTGTCGCATCTCTGGAAGATACTGAACCTAAATACCAAGTTTGGTGTTTATCCGACTGTTCGTTTCTGAGTTATGCTGTTATCAGACACACACACGGACATGTTTCTAAAAATGCTTTTTTTTAGATTCAAAGGGTCTCAAAACGTGTATTTCCGGTGAAATCTCGGTATCGAATTTTTGGGTGGAATACGATACTTCCCCTATTTACTATCTTTACCCTCTGGTGGATATAAAAACTTTCTTTCTTCCTGTTCAACCTCGTATACAGGCGGGTGCCTGGGTTCAGAGGCCCGTCGAGGAGCAGACACTCATGGATCAGACAGAATATCCAGGATGGGTGATCAGCCCGATGCCTGGTATGGGAGGAAGGAAGTAGATGAAACGAAATGATGGTGAAATGAATGAAAGGAAAGGTGATGAATGAATGGTGGGGCAACCCGGAGAAAACCCGCCCAGACGCCGCTTTGTCCACCACAAATTCCACATGCTGTTCCCTGGAATTGAACCCGGGCCGCTTCGGTGAGAGGCGAGCGTTCTAACCACTCGGCCACTATTCTTATTAAATCTTACTTTCCTATCTACTACATTTTAATCTTCGCAGAAATAGCTACATTACACATTCCGTTATTGATGCAAAAAGATCAGCGATAGTCAAATGTTTAAGAACTAGACGTTATATGCTGCCCTTGAAATTCCATAGTGTTTCCATGCAATCGCGAGAAACAACTAAATGTTGAAAGGACTTGAAGATAATGACCAAGTAATGAACAATTCGAATCTTTGATGACGGATATCTCAGAAATGGTTGATGCCACAAAAAAACTTATTTGACATAAATTGTATTTTAAACAGATCTATATTTTTTGTAAAGTACGTTTACGTTTATCGCTTAACGTTTAACGGTTAAACAAGATTACACAAAATTCCTTCTATTCCCAGAAAATTCAAGATATACATTTCATTTATCATGTAAATATCTTTAATACATGGTACTTCAATGAAAATCGTTAGAGCTATTTTTTAGAAAATCAAAATTTTCCACAAATGTTCGATGTATTGGATAGTTGGGGTGGGGGCATTTTCTTGAAAATCTTCATGTCGCTTCTTTGGAAGGTACTGAACCTAAATACCAAGTTTGGTATTTATTGGACTTCTTGTTTTTCAGCTATGCTGTTCACAGATATACATACACGAAACCTTGTTCTAAAAATCTGATGTGTTACACTCACATGTCTTTCTCTACTCTTGTACAAAATATTTTTACAAACGCTTATTCTCAATATGCTTCATGTTATTCGAGATATCGAGATGTTAATCTTATTGCTAATTTTCTTGTAGATGCAAGGGGAACTGGTAGGCTTTAAGCGATAGTCAAATATTTTAAAAGCTGGTTGCTATGTGGGATATTCCATTCTCTTTGCATTACCACGACAAAAAAAATGAATAATGAATTTGAGAAAAAGTATCACTATTGGAAAATTTAAGGGAATAACAAGCAATATCTCGAAAATGGTTCACCCAACAAAAAAATGTATATGACATAAATTGTGTATTTTAACGCGATCTACATTTTTTGTGTAGTAAAATTTTGTCTATCTCTTATGGTTTACCAGTTATGCAAATGTCGTTCACAATGAAGAATACTTTTGGAGACATTCCCAGAAAATTTAAGATATACATTTTATTTCTCATGAAAGTATCTTAAATATATGATATTTTAATCAAAATCGTTAGAGCCATTTTTGAGAAAATTAAAATTTTCGAAAAATGTTCCATGTAAAGGGTAATCTGGGGTGGGGGGATTTTCTTGAAAACCTTCGTGTCGCATCTCTGGAAGATACTGAACCTAAATACCAAGTTTGGTGTTTATCCGACTGCTCGTTTCTGAGTTATGGTGTTCACACACACACACACACACACACACACACACACGGAAATGTTTCCATAAATGCTTTTTTTAGATTCAGGGGGTCTCAAAACATGTATTTCCGGTGAAATCTCGGTATTGAATTGTTGGGTGGGATGCAATGCCTTCTCTAGCTACTTTGTACGTGGGTAAGAATGCACAGTTCGTACAAAGGATATATTAAGAAGCAATTATTTGTCGATAAAGGTTAATGATGCAGTAATTTGTATCACAAATTACCTAAATGTAAATAATGATTGTAATATGAATATGCATTTTTATGTGACAGTGATTTCAGATGTTTATTAATTGTAATTATTATTAGGAAATAAGTTTATACGGCTTTACTGAAACTGTCAATAATAGCGCAATAATGCAGCGAGGGGGGTGAGCTATTTATCATTATTGGAAACAAGGAAGTTACGTAATGTTGGCGCGTTTTCGGTAGAAACTTCTGGAATGTGTTCTCCCTAAAAGCAATATGTATTCGTGGTTTTCATTGGATATTAAAATAGACGCTAATGTTGGCGCGTTTTATTAGCCAATTGCAGTTCATTTATAATCTTTAGGCGTATCTGATTGCAGGAGTATAAATAGGGTAAGTTTGAGGTAAAGTCAGTCAGTCCTTCAGTTCGCCGAAAGCATTCATACATTAAACGTCGTCTTCAGTCAGTCAGTTCGTCATACATCGGATATAAATTCACAAGTTACGCGCAGCAGAATTATGAAAGATCTAAAATATGGTAAAGTTAATTATACAAAAGGTTGAAGTACGTTGATTAAAAGTGATCAGTAAGAAGTTATTATAACAGTTTCAGTTTGGCGAGTGTTAAGATCAATGTATAAATGTGATAGTTAATGTGTTCGACAATAAATGTGTAAAACAAATTTCTTCATCAGTGTAATTTTTGGATAAAAGATTCCTTTCCGTTTCACAACCTATATAGAGACACATGTTCGACCCAAGATAAGATAATAGCTAGCCGGAGGACATTTGAAATGAAATCAAACAAGCTAATACTGCCGCAAATTGCTAACACTAGATGGAGCTACGAACCTAACAAATGAATGACGTCACAAGATGGCTTCAACACTGATGTAAACAAACATAATAAGCACTTTATATCGCAAATTGGCTCCCATACGTGGGGCAGTTAAAAATTATGTAACCAAACAAAACAAAAGCAGCACAACATAAGATCCTCAAGTTTTAACAACATTACGTAAAAACATATTACGTAAGCACAGAATACCGTCGCATTAAATACATGCAAAATATTGCTTTTATTTAAATTTTTTATAAAATGATTTAGATCACAGAATGCATTTCTTTATTTTTTAAAGCAACTGATCGAGTATAATAATCTTGATACATTTGTAATTAAAAAGCACAGAATACAGAGAATATTGATTTGATTAGTTTGATTAATTCCTATATGACCCCCTCGGGAACGAGTGGCATAGACGGCGCTAGTTCCAGGAACTCGACGACACTGGAAGTGAGGGCGTGGGAACAAGGTTCAGCCCCATGCAGTGTAATTGAGTCTCATGACGAGTAATTTAGAAGCCTGTCCGCCCGCGCCGCCCCCGCAGCTGCCGGCCCGTTGGAACCATTCGCACCCGAGTTCGTTTCCAGAATGGTGCCTTAAGTTCATCAGAGTGAATTTAGCTCATGGCGTCTTCAAGATCAGGTATCTGTGAGGAAATCACCGTGATTTTATCTCAGACACTTTCAGTTCTGAGTTCTGGAAACATATTGTAGCTTTAAAGTTCCAGAAAATAGCAATATCAAACTTAAAAATATTTATCCCTGACAAAGTTCAGTCATGGTGAAAATGCCCTTGTTTGCCAAGGAAAGTCCATTACACCACCTATCAGCCAACAATCGGCCAGAGGGGGAGTGGCATAGGAAATTCAAATATAATCTTCACTTTTTACCTATTTAACAATACTACTCTCCAGCTTACAATTTCCGCAGCAAGCATTTTCTATAAACCGCTTCTAAAATTGGTGGTTTGTTAGAATGAAATCTTCTGCACTCCGTTACACGCAAATCTATAAAATGCTTATTAATAGCTAAACTGAACTATAGGCGTGCAATAGACTGTACATCTGAAGAGCAGCTGAAGATTAATGAAAACTCCAGAATGTCAATTACTCCTGAAAATAATAGCAGAACCCGATGATGGAAACTTGTATAGTTCTAAGTAAGCGTTATATTGAAATTCTGCAGACAGCCAAGCTTGTCAGAGAAACTGCCTTTAAACGAAGTATAAAACTAACGTAAACCTTAAGAAACGACCCTGTAAGAAGCGATTGCTTTTTAAACACACCTCTTCTTTACTTCGGTTTTTGCATTTCGTTTTCCGTTTTTACTTAATACACACAAAAACACTCATTCCCGAGGGAGAACTCAACCGCGAAGGAAAACATACAGCAATCTACACAGATGGATCAAAATGTAATAATAGAAATGCTTGTGCTGTTGTTTATCCAGACCACACCATGTTATTCAGACTTCCTGCTTTTTATACCATATTCTTAAGTGAATTGTTTGCAATTAAACAAGCTGTGATTTATGTTTTGAATACTCTGTGCTCAAAGTTATTTGTCATATACTCAGATTCTAAAAGTGTACTACTTGCAATAAACAATCTGTCATCAACCCATATTCTTACACAAGAAATTCAGTCACTACTTCATAGAGCCAATAAGCAAGGAAAGCAAGTGTATTTAGTATGGATTCCATCCCACGTTGGAGTACAAGGCAACGGATTGGCCGATCAGGCAGCAAAAGAAGCCACTAAATATCCACTTTAACTACACCAGCCCATGATGTCATCTCAACCATTAAAAAATTATGATGTGTTACACTCACATGACTTTCTCTACTCTTGTACAAACTATTTCTACAAACTCTTATTCTCCATCTATTTCATATTAATCGAGATAAACGATCTTTTGACATGCAAAGAGAATTACATTTTACACATAGCGACCAGTTCTAAAAACATTTGACTATCGCTTAAGGCGTACTATGTTCCCCTTGTTTTGTATTTGCAAGGGCAATATAGAAATACAGTAGCCTTTAAGCATAGACATATCTCTAAATAGCTTGTTGCTAGGTGCAGCACCATTCTCTTTGCCACAGATTAATACTCTTTGCATATCCAAGACAAAAAAAGGAATAACGAATTCCCATTTTAGAAAATAAGTATTGAAAAATTTAAGGGAATAACAAGCAATATCTCGTAAATGGTTCACTCAACAAAAAAATGTATATGACATAAATTGTGTATTTTAACGCGATCTACATTATTTGTGTAGTAAAATTTTGTCTGTCTCCTATGGTTTACCAGTTATGCGAAAGTCGTTCACAATAAAGAATACTTTTGGAGACATTTCCAGGAAATTCAAGATATACATTTATTTGTCATACAAATATCTTAAACCTATGATATTTTAATCCAAATCGTTAGAGCCATTTTTGAGAAAATTAAAATTTTCGAAAAATCATCATGTAAAGGGTACTCTGGGGTGGGGGGATTTTCTTGAAAACCTTCGTGTCGCTTCCTTGGAAGATACTAAACCTAAATACCAAGTTTGGTGTTTATCCGACTGTTCGTTTCTGAGTTATGCTCTTCACAGACACACACACACGGACATGTTTCCAAAAATGCTTTTTTTGGATTCAGGGGGTCTGAAAACATGTATTTCCGGTGAAATCTCGGTATCGAATTTTTGGGTGGAATACAATACTTCCCCTACTTACTATACGTAGTAGAGAAAGTAAAAAAGCTCTACCAACAATGGAAGACAGGATGGCTGGACTCCACCAGAAGCAAACTCCGTGATATAACATCGAGGTTTTCGACACATCTTCCCAGTAATTCTCTTTCCAGACAAGATCAGGTTTTAATATCCCGACTGAGAATGGCTCATACCAAGATCACGCACAGTTATCTTCTTTCAAAGGACCAACCACCCATCTGCCACCAGTGTAACATACTGGTAACAACGAAACACATACTCCTGGAATGTCCACAATACGATCAATGGAGGCAGCACTACCAGATACCCACTGATTTACAAACAGCATTCAACTATTCGATGTACCCTAAGATAGTTGAATTTTTTAAAAGCATAAATTTATATAAAAGTACATAATGTTCAAATATTTCGATTATTTATAGTGTCACAACTTCATAATAGTTCATTGTAATGGTTCAAAACTATCAGTATATTAAATAACTTCATTGTGTTATTGTTAAAATTTATTACCTTTCCTACTACGTATAGTAATTAGGGGAAGTATTGTATTCCACCCAAAAATTCGATACCGAGATTTCACCGGAAATATATGTTTTGACACCCCCGGAATCCAAAAAAAGCATTTTTGGAAATATGTCCGTATGTGTGTCTGTGTCTGTGAACAGCATAACTCAGAAACGAACAGTCGGATAAACACCAAACTTGGTATTTAGGTTCAGTATCTTCCAGAGATGCGACACGAATGTTTTCAAAAAAATCCCACCACCCCAGATTACCCTTTACATGGAAATTTTTTCGAAAATTTTAATTTTCTCAAAAATAGCTCTAACGTTTTTGATTAAAATATTACATGTTTAAGATATTTTCATGAAAAATAAAATGTATATCTTGTATTTTCTGGGAATGGCTCCAAAAGTATTCTTCATTGTGAACGACTTTTGCATAACTGGTAAACCATAAGAGATAGACAAAATTTTACTACACAAAAAATGTAGATCGCGGCAAAACACACAATTTATGTCATATACTTTTTTTTCGTTGACTGAACCATTTTCGAGATATTGCTTGTTATTCCCTTAAATTTTCAATACTTATACTTTTTTCTCAAATGGGAATTCGTTATTCATTTTTTTTGTTTTGAATATGCAAAGAGTATTAATCTGTGGCAAAGAGAATGGGGCTGCACATAGCAACCAGCTATTAAGAGATATGTCTATGCTTAAAGGCTACTGTATTTCTATATAGCCCTTGCAAAACAAGGGGAACATAGTAGAACTTAAGCGATAGTCAAATATTTTTAGAACTGGTCGCTATGTCTAAAATGTAATTCTCTTTGCATGTCAAAAGATCGTTTCTGCAAATGTTTATCTTGATTAATGTGAAATAGATGGAAAATAAGAGTTCGTAAAAATAGTTTGTACAAGAGTAGAGAAAGTCATGTGAGTGTAACACATCAGATTTTTTTAAAAGTTGTAAAGTCGCGATATGACTAATATGTTAAAGCGACTATAAACTTTCAAAATAAAAAAAAAATACAAAGCCAAACGCTATGGTGCTTTTGATGAGGACCAGCCCGAACTTCTAGCACCAGCGAGTTAGAATAGAGAGGCAATACTACAGCGTTCTTGTGGATGCTAATTGATCATATTTCTAAGGGTCAAGCAGCCGATTGAGAGTAAATGCATTGTCAGCATGCGATTGCTCTAACCGTCTGGAAAAATCTACGGATATATCGTATTTTAAGCCTAATACTTAGAGGCTTTTGCCGGCGTGTTTTAAATACTTTGAAGATGGAAAATGTAATATTAATAACTAGCTATATACTTAGTGTTCCATATTACGAAACTTCTACACGTCACGCTGATTATTTACTTTTAACTCCTGTTATTTTTCAAGCAGCTGAACCAAGCGAAGAATCATAATATGTTATACTGACAAAGCATTCAACTAGCACCAACTGGCCAAAAGTCATCGACCAAAGCTGTCCTGCGATTTATGGACATGCCTTAAATAGAGTGATACCAGAAGAATGCAGAAACAATACTCCATTGTCCATGAGATACGACAGCAGTCCCAGAAGTACCCGACCTGACGTATAGATAGCGGTTGTTGTTTCAAACAAATGACTATGGTAGAAAGTACCACCCTTATAAAGCTTAAGTTTGAAGTTTGACAATGCTACGTTGTTTAGTAATTGTTTGGCAGCCATCAATATTGAACTCTATCAGCAAATTTGTAAACATAGATAAAACTGGCCATCGTTATGTAACACAATACTTTCATTTGAAAGGGCTTAGTCCAACTAAATATCAAAGCTGAGCTAGATTCTACTCCGGGGCAGAGTATTGAGTGGCAGAGTTTAACGAGACCGTACGAGCTGCCAATACGAACATCGCAGTGGTCGATCAAATGAGGTGACCACGCCAGAAATTGTGAGGAAAATCCACAAAATGATATTGGATGACCGTCGACTGAAAGGGCGCGAGCTAGCAGACATCGCAGGCATTTTAAAAGGTGATGTACATCGCACACTAACTGAAAATTTGGACATGAGGAAGAAGTAGAAGATTAAAGCTCTACAACATAACTCTCTGACAATTTGGGCGTGTTACTGTGTTCTTTCTAACAACTTTCGATCTGGATTGGGGCTTGCCCATATCCTGTGTCTCGAGTCGCCCATTAGGGACCTCTGTTCTATGATAGATCATAACATAGCATTGGTTTGTGAACGAGTAAATATAATATAATATAATCCATTGAGGAACTGCACATTTACTGCACCATTCTCTGCTATCAGTAAATATTATATTATATATACACCTTGAAGTATATGTACATATATTTCAAGCCCAGGAAAGAATTACTGTGCTGAACTGACTTGAAAGTGATGTTTAGCTGTGAGAAGATTGTCTGAAAAGGTCCAAAAACACTAACTAATTAGCAGGCCAGTGTATTCCCTATTTAAATCATGTTGGCTAAAGGAAATAGCTGCCAAAATTATAAACTATAAGCAGCCAGTAACACAGGCGTCAATATGATGCACGTAGGGCAATTGCATAATGCTATAAGTATTTGTTCGAGATGGATTAATTGCCCAACCAACCTGGAATACATATAGTGTAATTATGGTGAAAACAGAAAGGAGTTGGAAGAGAACTAAACTCTAAAACTGAAGTGGAACTAGTCAGCAATATGGGCAACTAGCAAATTTTTAAGTTACTCCAAGAAGGTGAGGCCCAAAAGGATTTATTGAAAGCTTTAAACCCAAAAGGTAATAATGAGCAAATGCTGCTTAACGTTGGAGTAATACTGTTAATTCACACTTGTAATAATGCCCAGTTAGAAACACACAACTATTCAGCTTCAAAGGGAAATAAGTTAAAGCAGAAAGATGGGTGGCGCGTTTACTCATAATGGAGTAAAAGAAGCACGTTTGTGAGGATGTTTCAGTCGACTGTTTGGCGATGCTTCGCTGCAATAAAGCCTATTTTTGGCGTCGATTCATAACCATAGATGAAATATGGGTCCATCACTTCACACCTGAGACGAAGGAACAGACAAAACAGTGGATTGAAAGGGGCGAATCGGCTGCAAAGAAGGCGAAGACAGTTACATCTGCAGGCAAGGTCATGGCGTCAGTTTTTTTGGAAATGGCGAGTATAATGGAAACTTATTGCAGCGTTTGAACGATGAAATCAAGCAAAAACGGCCGCATTTAGAAAAAAGAAAGTTCTGTTTCATCAAGACAATGCACCAGTTCACACATCCATTATCGCCTTGGCCAAAATCAATGAGTTAAAGTTTGAATTGCTTCCTCATGCAACTTATTCGCCAGACTTAGCCCCCTCTGATTATTTTCTGTTTCCAAAGTTGAAGAAATGGCTTGAAGTTAAAAGATTTGCCAACAATGAAGAGGTGGAGTCTGCAGTTGATGGCTATTTTGCAGAACTCGACGGTTCTCACTATAAACAGGATATCGAAGCTATTGAACACCGCTGGGAAAAGTGTATCGAGCTGAAAGGAGATTATGTAGAGAAATAAAGATATTTCTTCCCAAATTGTTTGTGTTTTCTTTGTTAGGTCGGGTACTTCTGGGACAGCCCTCGCATTTCATTAAGACTCGAAACTTAGGACCGGTGTGCCCTGCAGTCATCTGGGACTACAGGTATAACGCAACGTGAATTCAGTGACAGTAGGTGTTTATTGATGTGAATTACCGTCCTTAGGCACACAAGGTCCCAACTTCTGAGCCTTAATTATGAGTCATGCAACTGTTTCTTTCGAAGAAATGTTCATCTTTGAAGCAAGCTGGACATGGTGAAATAATTTCTGCAGTATTCAAAAGTAAAATCTGACTGAAGATCGTAAAAAAAGCATGTGCTCGTGTGTAGAACCCATAGGGTAGTTACAACCTCGCTCCTTATCCCTGATTATGTCATGCTGCGTTCATTGCGCATGTATCGCAATATATTATTTATGGTAACGACAAAATCGATAGTGCTTAGCAAAGAGTGTATGGTAAACTAGCAATGTTCATCACTAATCCAGTTTCTCATAGTAAACGAGTCGCACACAAGCTGTAACGAAGCTGCAACCTTGTTGCTTTTTTAAACTGTAGACGCTGACTAGAAGCTGATCCCATTGCGCGAAATTTAGCGGCAAACAAAGCATGTATGATACCAAGTTACTGATCAATTTTCTGCAGCCCCTCCCGGATTTACGCCGTGGCTCATATCCTGTGGGGAGAGACGCAGTTATTGAGTTGTTCCCTAGTGGACAGAGGTGAGACAGTCTCGCTTTATTTACTTACCACGAAATCCGTTTCATCTCCTCTTTCAAATAGGGTCGCGACACGTCATGAAACAGAGGAAACGAACATGACGTCACTGCCAAAATCTGTTTCGAGTAAACACTAAAATCTAATTCACTTCCCCTTCTGAACACTTCCTGCTATTTCCTGCCCCTTTGTCAATATGAATATGTAATTCTTACCACAGCTGATCAACTGAATCAAACTCTCAATTTAGAACACCAAATGCATATATTCATCTGGCATGACTCTGCATTTCCAAATATTTCCTTGGATGCTCTCCATTGTATTTTCCACCCACTGTCACGTCAAGGGTTTGCAGACAATCCTGTTATCTCTGGACACCTTAAAGAAAAGGCATTCCATATAAGCATACTCATCTGGGAAAATGGCCAAAAATCACCAAAATTCATAAATATGGTTTTAGTGTTATTAAACACAACAAACCTTCTACTTTAATTCTATGTAGCTTTTATAGCTGTGCGTCCTTTTAAAATATGTCATATAGCTATTTAAATGTTTGCCTGTAAGACTAGATTCCTATATAGTTTTAGTAAAAAGCATAAAAAATCATTTAAGAATATATATATATATATATATAACAGAGCGGGATGGCTCAGGTGGTAAAGTCTGTGACCCGCATTGGGGAGGACCCGGGTTCAAATCTCGCAGGCCGACCAATCTGTCTGAGGTTTTTTCGTGGTTTTCCTCAGTCTCAAGGTAAATACCGGATTGGATATTTAATACCACGACCCAAAGTTCCATCTTAAGTCTAAAACAATAGTAAAATGCTATGCCATCTATCTACAGACAATGTAAGCAATTAGACTGGACGGTACCCTAATGCCATCTGCACGGAATGAAACAGGGGCTACAGGAATGAGACCTAGAAGGCTAACTGTCCATCACATATCCGTCGCGATATGACCAAAAAATGCTCATATACTAGAATAGCTGCAGAGGAGTAGGAAAAGAAGAAAATGTTTTTTTACACACCTTAAAGCCAGTAACTTTTAAAGTCTCTTTTCTTCAGGTTTCATTTTTGTCGGCACAATACGATTTTCTGAGTGTTCCACACGATATAGGTACTTTTTGGTATAAATGAATGAAGTGTTGTAAATATACTTATAAATAACAGGATAAAAACATGAATTTTTGTTAATATTTAGCTGCAACATTATTAAACAACAATATTTATATTTTTTCTCTATTTAACGTCAATTTAACTACGTGGTCATATCGGATCTGTTGTGAGATACCTCTTAGATCAGTGAGTGGCGGACAATAAGCCTTATAGGTCTCATCCCTGTACCATACAATCTACTTCGTCACATGCCCACGGACACATGTGCATAGCAACTGTACCTCTGCTTCTGTGACGGGTAGATGGCAGCTTTGACATGTGTCCCAGAAACCTTAGTGCATAGCAAACGGTATCTCTTCCTCTACAGGTACCGGCAGGTGTCATTAGGGTGCCATCCAGTCTGCCTGCTTTCATTATCTGTAGATACATGACAGTTAAATTAAAAATAGACTCAGTATTACCATCTGTTTTTATTTATACTATTGTTTTAAACTTAAAATGGAACTTCGGGTGGTGGTATTACATATCCAATCCGGTATTTACCTCGGCGACTAAGGAAAACCATAAAAACATCTGATGTGTAACACTAACATGACTCTCTACTCTTGTACAAACTATTTTTACAAACGCTTATTCTCCATATGCTTCATGTTAATCGATGTTAATCTTATTGCTAATTTTCTTTTAGATGCAAGGGGAATTGTCTATAAGCGTTTAAGAGCTGATTGCTATGTGGAGTATTCCATTCTCTTTGCATTACCAGGACAAAAAAAATGAATAACGAATTTGAGAAAAAGTATAAGTATCGGAAAATTTAACGGAATAACAAGCAATATTTCGAAAATGGTTCACTCAACAAAAAAAATGTATACGACATAAATTGTGTATTTTAACGCGATCTACATTTTTTGTGTAGTAAAATTTTGTCTATCCTTATGGTTTACCAGTTATGCAAAAGTCGTTCACAATGAAGAATACTTTTGGAGACATTCCCAGAAAATTCGAGATATACATTTCATTTGTCATGAAAATATCTTAAACATAGGATATTTTAATCAAAATCTTTAGAGCCATTTTTGAGAAAATTAAAATTTTCGAAAAATGTTCCATGTAAAGGGTAGTCCGGGGTGGGGGGATTTTCTTGAAAACCTTCGTGTCGCATCTCTGGAAGATACTGAAGCTGAATACCAAGTTTGGTGTTTATCCGACTGTTCGTTTCTGAGTTATGCTGTTCACAGACAAACAGACACACAGACCATAAACGGACATGTTTCCAAAAATGCTTTTTTTTTATTCAGGGGGTCTCAAAACATGTATTTCGGTGAAATCTCGGTATCGAATTTTTGGGTGGAATACAATACTTCCCCTACTTACTATACGTAGTAGAGAAAGTAAAAGTCAGATTGGTCGGCCGACGAGATTTGAATCCGGGACTTCCCGAATATGGGCCACAGATGTTAATACCTGGGCCATCCCGCTCGGTAATATTTATACTGTGTAATTTTTAAGCAAAAAATTGAAATCTCATGTCTAATATTTATTTTCTCCCAAAATAGGGCGATAATTAAAAATAAAGTTCTAACAGTTAATAACAGATGGTTAAGAAGCTTAATTATAAAATGTTGAATAATAATAATAATAATACTTGCATTGTATGGGGAAATTTTTCCAAAGAGTAAAAAAATACAGAAACTTCAATATCTCTGTAATTAATTTAAAAGATGCATGGAATTTGGTGTACATATTATACATTAAACCCTAATTGCTGCATTAAAATTACAAATAAATTGAGCTGAAATTATTGATTTGAAATTTCACAGATGGGTACCCTTAATAGCTGAAGACTACTGCATTATCAAATTATTTTCAACCTACCAAAGAAATACATTTTAACTGGAGCCGTTTAGTAACAAGATATTTTTCAACTTGCCAGTAATTATGAAACATTGACATAAACATTATCCATTCAGTTTGTCATTACGTTTTTTTTTCTTTGTAAATACATCAAAGTCTTTGCTAATCCTTGTAGTAGACGTTGTTATCTTCAGGATCGTTTAAATAGTAATGCATCTCATCTGCATGGTATCTTTATCTTCCAATCTAAGACACAGGATTAATCACGCAAAGCCAGGATACAAACTGTAAGAGAACATTTTAATTTACTATTTACTTTACGTTATACATTCTGCTCACGCCATGTCTTTGGTATACTGGTTTCACTTTTAATTTAAACTGTGTACTAATGTGGGCATTTTCTAAACAAAAGAATTTTTCATTCTTGAACTTGTCATAAAACTGGATATGTTTTACTTGTTCTGATCACATTTACACGCTGATATTTGATACAGCTCTTTCTTGTTTTATACAGCAATTTCGTTACTTAAATGTTTTATCCAGGATGTATTTTGATGTTTACATCTTTATAGTCCCTGATATATATTTTTTTTCCTTTGTTATAGGAAACGTCAGTCTGGAAAGCGTGAAAAGTTCTGCAGAGCAATGGTAACAACAAGGAAGCTTGGAACAAGCGGAAGACCGCGCTGATAAGGTGTAGTGCGTGTTAATTATAACAGACCTAAAGACCTTGAGGATCAAGACAATCAACTTAACAATGGCAGCAGCAGCAACACTTAGGAAAAGCAGTAAACATGTTATGGCCAGGCAGAAATACTCCAAAGCAGTGTCATTTGTTGGATCCAGTGGTGAGGTGCGGTTATTGCCCGAGGAGTCGCTGGTAAAGAAATTCGATGTGCTGTGAACTGTAGAATCCCTGTGCGTGGAGTGCGATCAGAAGGTGGACCTCGCGATGAGGTGCAGCTGGAGGAGCGTGCTATCTATGCTTATAGTCCTGGCTGTAACGGCAAGGACTGAAAAGTCCTCTGCAGGTAGTAGCAGCGTGGGGTCTCCATCGACTTCTTCGTCTTCTGCTTCTTCATCCGGAGGCATAGGAAGCGGTATCGGAACCCCCCAATCACGATGCGAGGAGATCACTATCCCGATGTGTCGCGGCATCGGGTATAACCTGACATCTATGCCCAACGAGTTGAACCAGGACACTCAAGACGAGGCAGGTCTGGAGGTTCACCAATTCTGGCCCTTAGTGGAGATTCAATGCTCACATGACCTCAAGTTCTTCCTGTGTTCTATGTACGTTCCCATCTGTATTGAGGACTATCACAAACCTCTGCCGGCCTGCAGGAGTGTCTGTGAAAGGGCGAGGAACGGCTGTGTTCCAATTATGAAACAGTACGGTTTTGCTTGGCCTGAGCGAATGGCTTGCGAGAAGTTCCCGGTCCACGGTGATCCCAACAACCTCTGTATGGAGCAGAACAACAGGACAGACCTCACTAGCGGCTCAAGCACCACGCCCAGACCTGGCAAAAAGCAGGCCGGCTCTGGAAAGCCTCCTTGTAACAAGAAAAACGGCAAATGTGTGAACACAACGACGCCCGGAATGGGGCACGATACTAGCAAGGGTTGTTCTTGCGCGTGTAGACCCCCACTCATCACCCTGGAGAGAGAGAACATACTGTACAACCGCAGCATCTCCGTTGGTGGTGTGCAGAACTGCGCCTTCCCTTGCCGCGGTGCTTTTTTCACTCAGGAGGAGAAAGACTTCGCCTCGGTGAGTTATTTATCCTTCACTGTATTATCAATATGTTTATCCTATAGGTTCCATTTCTTTCTTAGAGATAGTGTGCTAAAGTAACTCACCATCCATTTCCTTGTTCTTTCGTTTGTTGGTTGGTCCGGGAGGCTCAGCGCCCAGGTTGCAACCAAGCGTGCTCTCAGGGCATGCAGCTGTGTCCTGGCCTTTGTGCCAAGAAGTTTGGTTTTGGCCTTTTAGTATTCTGCGTTCTTATGTATATTAATTTGGTTTTTCATCTCATCTTAGGTATTATCTACCTTATTTTATAATTGTATCAAAAGAATGCAGTAAAGTTGTAAACAAGAATGACTATGAAACTTAAAGCAAAGACGATAATGGATCCATTACAAGAAAAAATCTGATGTGTTACACTCACATGACTTTCCCTACTCTTGTACAAACTATTTTTACAAACGCT
Organism: Deroplatys truncata; assembly: GCA_030765065.1. Lineage (NCBI taxonomy): Eukaryota > Metazoa > Arthropoda > Insecta > Mantodea > Mantidae > Deroplatys > Deroplatys truncata. Next base: position 140,631,819 of record CM060977.1, read on the forward strand.
TATTCTCCATATGCTTCATGTTAATCGAGATATCGAGATGTTAATCTTATTGCTAATTTTCTTGTAGATGCAAGGGGAATTGGTAGGCTTTAAGCGATAGTCAAATATTTTAAGAGCTGGTTGCTATCTGGAGTATTCCATTCCCTTTGCATTACCAGGACAAAAAAAATGAATTAACGAATTCCCATTTGAGAAAAAGTATAAGTATTGGAAAATTTAAGGGAATAACAAGCAATATCTCGAAAATGGTTCACTCAGCAACAAAAAATGTATATGACATAAATTGTGTATTTTAACGCGATCTACATTTTTTGTGTAGTAAAATTTTGTCTATCTCTTATTGTTTACCAGTTATGCATAAGTCGTTCACAATGAAGAATACTTTTGGAGACATTTCCAGAAAATTGGAGAATATACATTTCATTTGTCATGAAAATATCTTAAACATATGATATTTTAATCAAAATCGTTAGAGCCATTTTTGAGAAAATTAAAATTTTAGAAAAATGTTCCTTGTAAAGTGTAATCTGGGGTGGGGGGATTTTCTAGAAAACCTTCGTGTCGCATCTCTGGAAGATACTGAAGCTAAATATCAAGTTTGGTGTTTATCCGACTGTTCGTTTCTGAGTTATGCTGTTCACAGACACACACAGACATGTTTCCAAAAAGGCTTTTTTTGGATTCAGGGGGTCTCAAAACATATATTTCCGGTGAAATCTTGGTGTCGAATTTTTGGGTGGAATGCAATACTTCCCCTACTTACTATACGTAGTAGAGAATGTCAAAAAAGAATAAAAAGTCAAAAGTTCGGTCTTATAATCCTTTAGGTGTACCACGATATGCTTCTGTACGCATGGCTGTCGGGTAATGTTACACGACACAGTCCACCCGTACACTTCCTTGCGATGTTTTTGTATGATTTATAATGAAACTGTTTTATATCGTTTTCTGTGCTAATTTAAACTTTCTCCGTCTCATGAGAATGGCAGTTAGAAAGTGATGCAAACCAATAGCCATGGTATGTATTTCTAATGTACGTATGTCACTTTCGAGTCGCTATAAAATACAGTAGTAATTTAAATAGCCTCCTTCGATAGTTATTACATAGAATCGTCTTCAATAGTTGCTTCCATACGCAATGGTAGTCTACTACTGTCGCAAGTATTGCCATTCGAAACATATTATTTGGCACGTGGGACTTTGGAACCATCGTCGTTCTATGCTGCAAGTTACGCTGCCAATATCTCGTCAACTCTTCCCTCCTCCGCATTGATATTGTCTTTTTCCCCCACTCACCAGATTTAGCCGTTGCTGTTTTCACCTTCTTATTAATCATCACACTAACGACACTATAATTTTATCCGCTACTGTCATACAAATCATCGTTTCTTTCGTCATTCCTACGGCCTAAATACTGTATAAAGTAGTGAATTAAAACGTTTTAATAATCCGTCGCTGCAACATTTTTATTTCATTTATGAAACTTGTCCTCTTTATCATATAGAAAACCAGACGTTTTAGATACCAATGAATTCACTGCTCTCTGAGCATCCTTTAGAGCGTCTTGAACAACAAATATTTCTCCCCTTTCCGTGTACATTTCAATTTACACTTACACTTTTTGCAATCAACTTCAGTTCATTTATAATCCATTATCTCCCAGACACTCAGCATTGGTCCCACCATGTTCCCATCCAACAACGATAAATCTACATATCTAATTAAAATAATAAACACTTTTCAGTAGCGATAAAAATTATATGTCACACGATAATAAAATATATTTAAAATTTCGTGAAAATTATCACCCTCGGCAAGCTAGAGCTTTAAAACTTTCACCCAGCATTACAATTTTACTTTACCATAAATTACTGTTATCTGCTATAGCTGCAAAGGTTTAAAACTTTTTTCCAAGGTAGCTCATTTCATAAAGGCCTGTTCCGTGAGATCATAGACTGGGCACCCCCGCGTTTATTTCGGGATTATTTGTGTTGAAGTGTTGGCAACCATGTTAGTAATCTTGAAAATCTTGGTAGCTCTGTTTCTCAAGCTAGTACTAAACAAATGTGGTTGATCATAGTCCACATATCATCGAACAAAGATCAGTGACAGCTTCATGAAACACGTCATACCGGCGATATCCTGGAAGGATTAAATATCATAACCACTTTGGCGTGTAACAACCAAGGAAAGCAACAATGTTAGGCTGGGGAATATGTGTATTAGGAATGAATAGGATGAAATCCCTTTGCGAAGTGATAGGCCGAAAACAACGTCATGGCAGATAATTCAGCTGAGGTTTGGAAATGAAGGTGTTCATATCCATGTATTGGACTTTTGAACTATCAGGTACATGCCCATATCAATCAACCGGGCGAGGTGGCGCCATTGTAACGTATACGACTCGCATTCTGGAGGTTCCGGGTTCGATTCCCGTTGCCCACCCACTCTGGGTTTCCCCGGATGACGGGCAGGCGAATGCGGGGTAGTTTCTTCTCTATCACGATTTCCTTCTTATCTTCCAGGTGTTTTCTAGGTTTCGTGGAGTATGGCAGTGCCGGACAGATAGCGCGGATGCATGCTCAAAGGAAAGAGTACTACCCGTGAACACCAGAGAGCTCCTTGGTTGATGTGTTGTTCATCGCCCTCTCTACGCGGCTCCAGCAGTGGAACGGGTCTTCGAACTTGGACACTGCCTCGTGTCTCTGTGGCCTGTCTGCCTGCGGCCTCCTGTGGTCCCTTTATTTCATCTCTTCCTCCTGTGGAGTGCTAGCCGCAATGCGCGAAGTATCGACGTATCCCCCTACATTGAATAATATACGAGGGCTGTCCCAGAAGTACAGGACCTAACAAAGAAAACACAAACATTTAGGGAAAAAACTTCTTTATTTCTTTACATAGTCTCCTTTCAGCCCGATGCACTTTTACCAGCGATGTTCAATAGCTTCGATACCCTGTTTATAGTGAGAACCGTCGAGTTCTGCAAAATAACCATCAACTGCAAACTCCACCCCTTCATTGTTGGCAAATCTGTTACCACCAAGCCATTTCTTCAACTTTGGAAACAGCAAATAGTCAGAGGGGGCTAAGTCTGGCAAATAGGGTGCATGAGGAAGCAATTCGAACTTTAACTCATGATTTTGGCCATGGCGATAATGGATGCGTGAACTAGTGCTTTGTCTTGATGAAACAGAACTTTCTCTTTCGCTAAATGTGGCCGTTTTTGTTTGATTCCATCATTCAAACGCTGCAATAAGTTTGCATAACACTCGCCATTGATTGCTTTTCCTTTTTGAAGATAATCAATTAAAATTATCCCACGCGCATCTCAAAAAACTGACGCCATGATCTTGCCTGCAGATGCAACTGTCTTCTTCTTTGGAGCCGATTCTCCCCTTCCAATCCATCGTTTTGACTGTTCCTTCGTCTCAGGTGTGAAGTGATGAGCCCATGTTTCATCCATGGTTATAAATTGACGCAAAAACTCGGCTTTATTGCAGCGAAAAATCGCCATACACTCGACTGAAACATCCTCACGAGGCTGCTTTTGTTCCATTGTGAGTAAACGCGGCACCCATTTTGCGCACAGCTTTCTCGTGTCTAAATTTTCAGTCATTATGCGATGTACACCACTTTTTGAACTGCCTACGATGTCTGCTAGCTCGCGCACTTTTAGTCTATGGTCATTCAATTCCATTTTGTGGATTTTCTTCACAATTTCTGGCGTGGTCACCTCATTTGGTCGACTACTGCGATGTTTGTCTTGGTAGCTCGTACGACCTCGGTTAAACTCTGACACCCAATATTTTACTGTTGTAAACGAAGGAGCAGACTCCCCCAGAGTAGAATCTAGCTCAGCTTTAATATTAGTTGGACTAAGACCTTTCAAATGAAAGTATTGCATCACATAACGATGGCCGGTTTTATTCATGTTTACAAATTTGCTGAGATAGTTCACTATTAATGGCTGCCAAACAATTACTAAACAACGTAGCATCGTCAAACTTCAAACTTAAGCTTTATAAGGGTGGTACTTTCTGCCATAGTCATTTGTTTGAAACAATAACCGCTATCTATACGTCAGGTTGGGTTGCCATCGTACCTATACCGTATCAATCAACTGTACCCATTCTAATGTCGTGAAGGATGAGGTGGGGAGGTACACCCACTTTGTGACCTCTTCCTACAATCAATTTAAATAGGTCGTTGTCGGATCGCAGCGCATTTATCCTGTCTGTAATCCAAGCGATTGCCCGGGACTTGGTATAAACGTGACTGTGTGATACGAGTGCGTCCAAAAGGCATTGCTGGCCGCACTACCACCATCTTACCTGCAGAGTACTGTGAGGTGTCTTAAGGTGTCCAGTTTAAGGAAACAGGTGTGTTTGTATTTATTTTTTAGATCATTTATGCAAACTAAAACTACTTAGCAAAAAATCTTTAGAGAAGCGTTTACTTATGTAAGCAATGAAACTGAATTCTGAGGGAACGAACATAAGTATTTACAGTAATAGCCCTTTTATAGCCCTAGTAAACTAAAAGCTTCTAGTTTTATATTCTGTATTTTAAAACATTACATTATATTTTTTTCAAAATAATGTAATTTTAAATTTGATCGGGAGCTTTAAAACGCCACAAACGAGACGATTCCACGGTCTAAGGAGACTATCCTCAAGATAACTTGAGTTAATAATATAATCTCCAACTTTTATGCATTATTATCTATAGATGCAACCGATAATGAGTTGTGATGCACATTTTTGCTAGCACAATATACAAATACGGCAGCCTTGTGGAACACATTGGTTAGTTTTCCGATTGCAATACCTGAGTATCTAGTCAGCCCATTTGCTACTCTACTTGCACATAGTCAAGTTTAACGGGTAGGTCATGAATGTTATGGGGGACAAGGTACTCTGAAATGGTCAAAAATCAATTTTATTTTTGTTTTAGTCACTAATAAAATCTCTATTATTGCCAGTTTCAGAAAATATATACTCTTGGGGGGTTAAGAGGTGTTTAAGACATTTAAATATCATTTAAATGCTAGTCTGCATTCCTTTAAAGCTGCCATGCAACGCCCCTTTTTGGAACATTTTGATATCTTTCAACAACGAACGACTATATAATGCCCAGCAAGCAGTTCAGCAATTAATAAAAGAGGCCAGAACCAAGAGAAGGTAATCAAAAAAGCTGAAGCAATCCAGGAATTAAGGAGCAGATGATTATTATGGAATGTCTGAAGTGTGTCAGAATTTTAATATTCAAACTTTAAATTCAGTTTTCTCAAAACAATATTTTTAGATACTTATGTACCTTTATCTCAAAAAGTATGAGAGGTAGAGAGCTGAAATTTTCAGTAAATATATACAACACATAGTTAAAGTTTCTGAACCACAATCATCATTTTATAATGTATATTAGTGATATTAAGAAATCAACAACATTGCAAATTTTCCACAATTTTACGTCGCAGTTCTTTTTTTTCAGCTTCTAGTGAACTGATACACATAACTAAATAATTGAGGTTCTGAAGATAGCTGATTATACTAAGAACAAGCATGCAAATGTGCGATTCTGTATTGCAAGTAGTATCAGAGAAAAAGATATATGAATTCACATGTTTTAAGAGTAAATTTTATTATTTTTCTTCTGAATTAAATAATGTTTATGGACTGAACGACATAAGCTATGAATACAAACAACCAATTGAAATAATTGTCTATAGAATAATTCATAAAAATTTCAGGAAAAATCATTGAGAACTTTAAGAGCAGTGGTAATTTAACACACTTAGGGTATAATTTCTATGTGTTCAGACTACCTTGTCCCCAACCTGGGCTAGGTATTGTCTGTGAATGAAAATAACTGAAAGGTGTATTAGTTCACCTCGTAAGCTTGTCGTAAATGGAATTATGCAATAATTCAACCTAAGTAAAGCTTTAAAACAAACCCATTTCGACAATTTTACAGCGACAGCTTGCTATGATCGGTTGACATTAAAGCCAAATAGTGTACGAAAAACAACTTCATACTTCTCTTGCATGTAAATGCTGAAATATTCAGGACGAATTGAGAATCAAGAGCGATAATGTGTGGACAATTCTGAATCAGATGATATAAGGTTACTCATAGATCTGTATGAGATTAAACAAAACAGTGTTTCTACTGTTCTATATAATGGTGTGAAAATATTCCAGAAAAACAGCTACACTTTTATGAAAAAAAATTATTTATTTATTTTTACGCATTTGTGTGTACCAAAATAAATACACAGCAGCGGAACAAGTAATTTAAATTGTTGTAAGTCTGAAAAACAACTTCTGTTAAAATGTCCAACTAATGCGTGTATTATGTGTATTTTCCCTTTAATTATTTTTAAATCACTTATTAAGCCTGTATATTATGTTGCAAAGTATGTTAATTTTTGCATTCTATAAGTTATTCAAACCAGCGGGATAGCTCAGGCCGTAATGTCTGCGGCCCGCATTCGGGAGGTCCCGAGTTCAAATCTTCAGGGCCGACCAATCTAACTGAAGGATTTTTCGCGGTTATCCTCGGTCGCTGGACAAATGCTGCGTTTGATAACTTAATCCGCGAATTTTTCTGTCACCCCTTTCATCATCACATTTCATTCCCTTCTTCACGCCATACAAGGCATTGGGCTGATCACCCATCATGGATATGCTATGATCCAGAGTTTGCTTACTCCTCGACAATCTATTGACCTAAGGCATTGGCTTGTAAGTCCTTGGGGTGTAAGTCCTACGTCGAGGAGGTGGAGGAGGAGAAGAAGAAGAAGAAGAAGAAGAAGAAGTAGATAATTTACTAAAATTCTTCAACATAGCTGCTAGAACACAAAACTCAATTGCTACCAAACAAATCACAATGTGTCCACCCGTAAATATATACGAAAAAACATTTCCCCGAAATTCTAGATATTGCTTTCCCGGAATGTGTTGAATTTTTAAACAGTAACAACGCAAATTTCATCTAGAAACATATTGATCATTTGCATTTTCTAAATTTTATTCCGAAGAAGAAAATGTTTCGTGCCATGCCAAAGGTTTGTCCCATCCGTAACTTTAAGTTTTAATATTTCAGTTTGGACAGTTTAGTAATAAAGCTGAATTGACTCACATTAAATGGGTAGAACATTTGCTACGGATGAGAAACTTGTTCCATAAATAAAACAAATAGATCATTGGTGACATTTTCCCCACCCGTAATCTTGAAATTGCGTGCGTATTGACAGCGCCATTATGAATTCCTCGCACGATTATGCATACATTAGGCGCGGAGTGGCAAGTATATATTTTGGCATTAAAATATGAAAACACGTACATACCAAGATACTTCACAGTGGCTCACATGATATTATTTCTTACGTATATGCACGGGCACCTTCTATGTTACTAACCTAAGTTCGCATTCCTTTTTACTTTCTCTACCACGTATAAGTAAGTAGGGGAAGTATTGTACTCCACCCAAAAATTCGATACCGAGATTTCACCGGAAATATATGTTTTGAGGCCTCCTGAATCCAAAAAAATACATTTTTGGAAGCATGTCCGTGTGTCTGTCTGCCTGTGAACAGCATAACTCAATAACGAACTGTCGTATAAACACCAAACTTGGTATTTAGGCTCAGTATCTTCCAGAGATGCGACTCGAAGGTTTTCAAGAAAATCCCCCACCCCAGATTACCCTTTATATGGAACAGTTTTCAAAAATTTTAATTTTCTAAAAAATGGCTCTAAATATTTTGATTAAAATATCATATATTTAAGATACTTTCATGACAAATAAAATGTATATCTCTAATTTTCTAGGAATGTCTCCAAACGTATTCTTCATTGTGGACAACTTTTGCATAACTGGTAAACCATAAGAGATAGACAAAATTTTACTACACAAAAAATGTAGATCGCGTTAAAATACACAATTTGTCATATACATATGAGTGAACCATTTTCGAGATATTGCTTGTTATTCCCTTAAATTTTCCAATACTTATACTTTTTCTCAAATGGGAATTCGTTATTCATTTTTTTTGCCCTGATAATGCAAAGAGAATGGAATACTGCACATGGCAACAGCTCTTAAAATATTTGACTATCGCTTAAAGCCTACCAATTCCCCTTGGATCTATAAGAAAATTAGCAATAAGATTAATGTCTGAATATCTCGATTAACATGAAGCATATGGAGAATAAGTGTTTGTAAAAATAGTTTGTAGAAAAGTAGAGAAAGTCATGTGAGTGCAACACATCAGATTTTTAGCTTATTACCATTTATTTTAAGTTTAATACTTTTATTTAATAATCCTTTCTGCTTTTAAGTATAATTTTAAATTTATTGCTAATATTTTATACTTCCAATCCTTTTGCATTTTATTTTATAAGTTGCTACTGTCATTTGATAACTTAAGCTTAAACGATAGTCAAATATTTTAAGAGTTGGTTGCTATCTGGAGTATTCCATTCTCTTTGCATTACCAGGACAAAAAAATGAATAACGAATTTGAGAAAAAGTATAAGTATTGGAAAATCTAAGGGAATAACAAGCAATATCTCGAAAATGGTTCACTCAACAAAAATGTATATGACGTAAATTGTGTATTTTAACGCGATCTACATTTTTTGTGTAGTAAAATTTTGTCTATCTCTTTGTCTTAAAATTTTCGAAAAATGTTCCATGTAAAGGATAATCTGGGGTGGGGGGATTTTCTTGAAAACCTTCATGCCGCATCTCTGGAATATACTGAACCTAAATGCCAAGTTTGGTGTTTATCCGACAGTTAGTTTCTGAGTTATGCTGCTCACAGACACACAGACACACACACGGACATGTTTCCAAAAATCCTTTTTTTGGATTCAGGTTGCTTCAAAACATATATTTCCGGTGAAATCTCGGTATGGAATTTTTGGGTGGAATACAATACTTCCTCTACTTACTATACGTAGTAGAGAAAGTAAAGTATCGTGTAACAACAGTAACTTTTAAAATACATGTAAAAGCAGAAAAATAATTTTTTTAAAAAGTCTTTTGCTTTACTTAAAACTGTTTAAATAATTTAAAACACGCTTCTGCTAAATTAAGCTTTTATCTTAATTATTTCACATTACCGGTGTATGTGGAAGCTGATTATTCACCTCTGAAACATGGCATAGAATCGAACTATGGATATCGGCTCTCCATGCCGACTCTTCCATATTTAGTCTACACACGGCGAGTGGAAAGAATAATAATTGTTAATGGGTGTAAATTATCCCCATGGTGTGGTTAACTAGAAGCGCGGCAGTATTGCACGTCGCCTTGAAGGTGCGGTATCTCCTGGTAATTGAGATCGCCAGGGAGATGAGCTGGGACAAGCGAATCAATTGAAACTCAATACACGTTCAAACTGCGGGAGGTAGTCTCTTCACCGTATCTCAGCGGTAGAGCGTGGATACGAAAGGACGAAAAAACAGTGGTAGCCTTCCCGGCCGCAGCTTTTAGTTCTTCCTGTCCGGTACAGCTTGCCATTCGTATTTTCCTTTCTTTATTACTTTCTCTACTACGTAATATAAACAGAGAAGCATTGCATTCTGCCCAAAAATTAGGTACCCAGGTTTCACTGAAACACTTGTTTTAGGGCTCCCTGAATCCAAAAAATAAATAAATAAAAGGCATTTTTACTTTCTCTACTACGTGTAGTAAGTAAGGGAAGTATTGCATTCCAATCAACAATTCTACACCAAAAATACATGTTTTCAGGCCCCCTGAATCCAGATAAAGCATTTTTGGAAACATGTCCTTGTGTTTGTAAACACGATAACTCGAAAACGAAAAGTCTGATAATTACCAAATTTGGTATTTAGATTCAGTATCTTCCAAAGATGCGACACGAAAATTTTCAGCAAAATCCCCTATCTCAAACTACCCTTTACATGGAACATTTTTTCGAAATTTAATTTCCAAAAAAGGGCTCTAACGAATTTGATTAAAATACCATATATGAAAGATATTTGCATGACAAATAAAAAAATTATATCTTGAATTTTCGAGGAAGGAATTTTGTATAAACACACACAAAAAAATGTAGATCTCTTTAAAACACACAATTTATTTGAAATAACTTTTTGCGGCATAAGCTATTTCTGAGATATCCGAGTCCTGTCTTTTTATCGCGATTGCATGGAAGGAGTGTGGGATTTTAAGGCCAGCGTACAGCGACCAGTTTTTACTTTCTCTACTACGTATAGTAAGTAGGGGAAGTATTGTATTCCACCCAAAATTTCGATACCGAGATTTCACCGGAAATACATGTTTTGAGACCCCCTGAATCCAAAAAAAAAGCATTTTTGGAAACATGTCCGTGTGTGTGTCTGTGTGTCTATGTGTGTGTGTCTGTGAACAGCATAACTCAGAAACGAACAGTCGGATAAACACCAAACTTGGTATTTGGGTTCAGTATCTTCCAAGGATGCGACATGAAGGTTTTCAAGAAAATCCCCCCACCCCAGAGTACCCTTTACATGGAAGATTTTTCGAAAATTTTAATTTTCTCAAAAATGGCTCTAACGATTTTGATTAAAATATCATATGTTTAAGATATTTTATGACAAATAAAATGTATATCTTGAATTTTCTGGGAATGTCTCCAAAAGTATTCTTTATTGTGAACGACTTTTGCATAACTGGTAAACCATAAGAGATAGACAAAATTGTACTACACAAAAAATGTAGATCGCGTTAAAATACACAATTTATGTCATATACATTTTTTTTGTTGAGTGAACCATTTTCGAGATATTGCTTGTTATTCCCTTAAATTTTTCAATACTTATTTTCTCGTGGGAATTCGTTATTCATTTTTTTGTCTTGGATATGCAAAGAGTTATAATCTGTGGCAAAGGGAATGGTGCTGCACCTAGCAACCAGCTATTAAGAGATATGTATGTGCTTAAAGGCTACTGTTTTTCTATATTGCCCTTGTAAATATATTTTCCCCTACATCTACAAGAAAATTAGCAATAAGATAGAGTCTGCAAATGTTTATCTCGATTAACATGAACTAGATGGAGAATAAGCGTTTGTAAAAATACTTTGTACAAGAGTAGATAAAGTCATGTGAGTGTAACACATCAGATTTTTAAAGAGTTGACTAACGCTGTTCCCTTTGTATCTATAACGAAATGTGTAATGTAGCTATTTCTGGAAAGCTTTATCTGGATTAAAATGAAGTAGATAGAAAAATAAGCTTTAATGAGAACAGTTTGTATAATCACTAATAAATGATAGCGGGTAGAGAAAGTCATGTGAATGTAACACATCAGATTCTTTCTTGCTTCTCTTTGTTTGTTTACTAAAAGCTTAAAAACTTGAGTTGGGACAAAAATAATGTTGACGGGAGTAAAAGGTGATCTATGAGTATGGCAAGATAACGGAGAGGGACACCTTGACCCAGAGCAGATCTTTTATGTCTACCATCCCCCAGGAGGAATGGATGAAGTGAAGGAACCGCAGGAGCTATAGGCCACAGACGGCAACGATTCCAGGCATGAAAACCGATCACTCCGTCGGACTGCTCAAAGAAGGCTTTCCCCTGGCGGAGTCAGGGAGAACTCGACCCACCTTAGGCGGCTCAAAGGAGGCTACCATCTGACAGGACTAAGAACATTCCAATGCGTCACCTGCCCGACACTGTCTGACACTGCACATGCTCGAAGCCCACTTGAAACATGAAAGGGGAAACGAAATGAGAGGGTCTGAAGGGGCAAGAAATTTCTTGGTAGAAGAGAAACCGCCCTAGCATTTGCCTATCGACCCGAGGAAACCACGAAACCCATGGGGTCAAAATGGCCGGCCCGACGGGAACCGAACCCAGGACCTTCCGAATGCGAGCCTCACACGTTACCGCGGAGGTGATCTATCCTGCCAATGTTAAACATTCAGCAGTTTTGTTATCCATTATCTCGGAAACCTTTAAAGATAATTAACTAATTGTTTTCATTTAATTGACAATGGATTCTTATATTTCTTGTAAATGGAGCTAAACTGCCATTACACATTTCGTAGTAGCTTTAAGATGAATACAGCATACTAAAGCGATATCCATAGTCAGATTTTTAAAAAGCGGATCGCTTTTTGATGGCTTTGAAATTTCGTGCTCGTTACAGGACCACGAGAAAAAACGATAAACGACTTATCACCTGAAAAATATCTTATGGGTTGCATTCATATGACTTTCTCTACTCATTCTTCTACAAACTATTCTTAAAAAAGCTTTTTCTTCTATCTACTTCTTGTTAATGCAGATAAATTTCGTAGTTTGGACATTTGGACAGTTCGTAGGTATAAGGATACTAGTAAAGCGATAGTCAGATTTTTAAAATGCGAATCGCTATCAGAGGACTTTGAAATTCCTTGCTATTTGCCTGACCACGAGAAAAACGAAGAATTGGTATTTGAAAATTCAAACTACTAACAAAGAATATCTTGGTAATGGTTAGCGTCACAAAAAGAAGTTATTTTACATATATTGTGTACTTAAACGAGATCTACATTTTTGTATACTAAGCTTTTTGTTTATCTATTACGATTTACCTGTTATACAAAAGTAATTCAGAACAGCATCACAAATTTTCTCCACGTAAAGCACCATACTCTCTGTGTCTAACTGGTAATTATGTTAACCGCAAAGAATAAAGTCTAATAGGGAATTTGTTTGTGTAACTTGAATAGAATGATAAAATACTATTTAAAATACTTTTATCTCATACGGCACCACAGGCAGTGACACTGGTGATACATAAAATGGAATGATAATTTGGGAAGGAAACGTCCCAAGCCTAAGTTTAGGGTACCTCCCCTATATTTGCCAGTTGTAAGGACTGAGGAAAACGTGGAGAAAACTTCAGGGAAGACGGTCCTGGTGGATTTCAATCGCGATCGTGCCTTAACAACCTCGGCTACCCGTGTCGGTGGGGAAACATGAAGATAACTTATAAGTCGATAGCGGGCGGGTATTTCAGATATCTCTTTGTGCATCAAAAGAGTAGCAGAACTCAACGGGGCAATTCCAAGTAAACACAGGTCAGTGGAGAACAGATTGAGTGAGAGTGACCTTCGTTCCACTCCTCCTGCTTTAGTATTTTAATATAACTCTACAATACGTATAGTCCTATGTTAGACAATCCAGCGGAAATACAATTAAAACATCAGTATGATAGGTCCAATAAGGGCTTTTTAATTACCTGTCGTCGATCTAAAACGGTCATTCTCTCTAAAATAAAGTCTTTGTAACTAAAATGGAAAACATACTGTCGGTCTGTTTACACTATTCTTGTCTATCATCACGAACTGTACACTCTTGTGCAAGCCTGAAAACTGCCGCTCTTTGAGCGCGATCCGCTCATCGTTTTCGCTGATTAGGAAGAATAGAACGGAAGTCACTAACGTTAATGCGCTAGTTTCTAAGTGACCTGTGTTTAAAAGCACGAAGGGATATCTGCACAGATGAAATATGGCGCTGTTGGGCTACCTGGTAATTTCTATATTATTTAATCCTGCCCTATTTTGTCGTTTACTTCCTAAACGTTACAATTTGTTCATCTAATTTTGAGTGAAATGAGTGTTTTAGAATTAGGATGTTTTAAAGTGATCAATGTTATATACGCATCTAAGACTAAAAAAGATTTTTCAGCTCAAACAGCTGATTGAAGAACTAATGTTATGTCTTTATAAAATTATATTGATATTTAGAAATATTTGGATTTTATAGTCCGAATGCAAATCTGGGGGTTTCTAGTGATATTCGCAAAATATTGAAAGTAAAAGGACAAAGGACTAGTGAACATTGTGAGTAACCCACTACAAATTCTGCTTGGTGAACTATAGAATCAGCGGAGAATCAACAAGTTACTGAATGACATGTTTCATTCGTTTTAAAAGTATCCAGCACCAAGAGAGGACATGAAAGAACTTCTCGGTCCTCTTGAGCTGAAACAACGAGTTTACTGAATGACATGTTTCATTCGTTCCACAAGTATCCAGCACTAAGAGAGGACATGAAAGAACTTCTCGGTCCTCTTGAGCTGAAACAACGAGTTTACTGAATGACATGTATCATTCGTTCCACAAGTATCCAGCACTAAGAGAGGACATGAAAGAACTTCTCGGTCCTCTTGAGCTGAAACAACGAGTTTACTGAACGACCTGTTTCGTTCGTTCCACAAGTATCCAGCACTAAGAGAGGACATGAAAGAACTTCTCGGTCATCTTGAGCTGAAACAACGAGTTTACTGAACGACATGTTTCGTTCGTTCCACAAGTATCCAGCACTAAGAGAGGACATGAAAGAACTTCTCGGTCCTCTTGAGCTGAAACAACGAGTTTACTGAATGACATATTTCATTCGTCTCACAAGTATCCAGCACTAAGAGAGGACATGAAAGAACTTCTCGGTCATCTTGAGCTGAAACAACGAGTTTACTGAACGACATGTTTCATTGGTTTTACAAGTATCCAGCACCAAGAGAGGACATGAAAGAACTTCTCGGTCCTCTTGAGCTGAAACAACGAGTTTACTGAATGACGTTTCATTCGTTTTACAACTATCCAGCACCAAGAAAGGACATGAGAGAAGTTCTCGGTCCTCTTGAACTGAAACAACGAGTTTACTGAACGACATGTTTCATTGGTTTTACAAGTATCCAGCACTAAGAGAGGACATGAAAGAAGTTCTCGGTCCTCGAGCTGAAACAACGAGTTTACTGAACGACATGTTCCTTCGTTCCACAAGTATCCAGCACTAAGAGAGGACATGAAGGAACTTCTGGGTCCTCTTGAGCTGAAACAACGAGTTTACTGAATGACGTGATTCATTCGTTTTACAAGTATCCAGCACCAAGAGAGGACATGAAAGAACTTCTCGGTCCTCTTGAGCTGAAACAATGAGTTTACTGAATGACGTGTTTCATTCGTTTTACAAGTATCCAGCACCAAGAGAGGACATGAAAGAACTTCTCGGTCCTCTTGAGCTGAAACAACGAGTTTACTGAATCACAAGTTTCATTCGTTTCACAAGTATCCAGCACTAAGAGAGGACATGAAAGAACTTCTCGGTCCTCTTGAGCTGAAACAACGAGTTTACTGAACGACATGTTGCGTTCGTTTCACAAGTATCCAGCACTAAGAGAGGACATGAAAGAACTTCTCGGTCCTCTTGAGCTGAAACAACGAGTTTACTGAACGACATGTTTCATTGGTTTTACAAGTATCCAGCACCAAGAGAGGACATGAAAGAACTTCTCAGTTCTCTTGAGCTGAAACAACGAGTTTACTGAATGACATGTTTCATTCGTTTCACAAGTATCCAGCACTAAGAGAGGACATGAAAGAACTTCTCGGTCCTCTTAAGCTGAAACAACGAGTTTACTGAATGACATGTTTCATTCGTTTCACAAGTATCCAGCACTAAGAGAGGACATGAAAGAACTTCTCGGTCCTCTTGAGCTGAAACAACGAGTTTACTGAATGACATGTTTCATTCGTTTCACAAGTATCCAGCACTAAGAGAGGACATGAAAGAAGTTCTCGGTCCTCTTGGGCTGAAACAACGAGTTTACTGAATGACATGTTTCATTCGTTTCACAAGTATCCAGCACTAAGAGAGGACATGAAAGAAGTTCTCGGTCCTCGAGCTGAAACAACGAGTTTACTGAACGACATGTTCCTTCGTTCCACAAGTATCCAGCACTAAGAGAGGACATGAAGGAACTTCTGGGTCCTCTTGAGCTGAAACAACGAGTTTACTGAATGACGTGATTCATTCGTTTTACAAGTATCCAGCACCAAGAGAGGACATGAAAGAACTTCTCGGTCCTCTTGAGCTGAAACAATGAGTTTACTGAATGACGTGTTTCATTCGTTTTACAAGTATCCAGCACCAAGAGAGGACATGAAAGAACTTCTCGGTCCTCTTGAGCTGAAACAACGAGTTTACTGAATGACAAGTTTCATTCGTTTCACAAGTATCCAGCACTAAGAGAGGACATGAAAGAACTTCTCGGTCCTCTTGAGCTGAAACAACGAGTTTACTGAACGACATGTTGCGTTCGTTTCACAAGTATCCAGCACTAAGAGAGGACATGAAAGAACTTCTCGGTCCTCTTGAGCTGAAACAACGAGTTTACTGAACGACATGTTTCGTTCGTTCCACAAGTGTCCAGCACTAAGAGAGGACATGAAAGAACTTCTCGGTCCTCTTGAGCTGAAACAACGAGTTTACTGAATGACGTTTCATTCGTTTTACAAGTATCCAGCACTAAGAGAGGACATGAAAGAACTTCTCGGTCCTCTTGAGCTGAAACAACGAGTTTACTGAACGACATGTTTCATTGGTTTTACAAGTATCCAGCACCAAGAGAGGACATGAAAGAAGTTCTCGGTCCTCTTGAGCTGAAACAACGAGTTTACTGAATGACAAGTTTCATTCGTTTCACAAGTATCCAGCACTAAGAGAGGACATGAAAGAAGTTCTCGGTCCTCTTGAGCTGAAACAACGAGTTTACTGAATGACACGTTTCATTCGTTTCACAAGTATCCGGCACCAAGAGAGGACATGAAAGAACGTCTCGGTCATCTTGAGCTGAAACGAGTTTACTGAATGACACGTTTCATTCGTTTCACAAGTATCCAGCACTAAGAGAGGACATGAAAGAACTTCTCGGTCCTCTTGAGCTGAAACAACGAGTTTACTGAATGACACGTTTCATTCGTTTCACAAGTATCCAGCACTAAGAGAGGACATGAAAGAACTTCTCGGTCATCTTGAGCTGAAACAACGAGTTTACTGAATGACATGTTTTATTCGTTTCACAAGTATCCAGCACTAAGAGAGGACATGAAAGAACTTCTCGGTCCTCTTGAGCTGAAACAACGAGTTTACTGAATGACACGTTTCATTCGTTTCACAAGTATCCGGCACCAAGAGAGGACATGAAAGAACTTCTGGGTCCTCTTGAGCTAAAACAACGAGTTTACTGAATGACGTTTCATTCGTTTTACAAGTATCCAGTACCAAGAGAGGACGTGAAAGAACTTCTCGGTCGTCTTGAGCTGAAACAACGAGTTTACTGAATGACATGTTTCATTTGTTTCACAATTATCCAGCACCAAGAGAGGACATGAAAGAACTTCTCGGTCCTCTTGAGCTGAAACAATGAGTTTACTGAATGACGTGTTTCATTCGTTTTACAAGTATCCAGCACCAAGAGAGGACATGAAAGAAGCCCTCGGTCCTCTTGAGCTGAAACAAGCATTTGCATTGCGTCATGTCAGCAATTGGTGGGTAATGCGTGCCAATTGTCGTGGCCTCTTGATACATATGCATAGGGACTTCTGCGACAATACTTCCTTGTCAGACGGAAGCCCAATTGAAGTTACGTCTGTAACTTGCCAAAAGATCAAAAACATCGGAATATAAATACTTAAAAGACAATATTCACCTCTTGAAGAGTACAAGTAAAGACTTACACATGTTCTTGTCGGTTCCCCAATTGCTGTTCATCGTGATGAGCGTTCTGCTTCCTGAGTCCTGGTGAATCTGTTTGTTAAAGCATAGATTATGGAAAATGGCAACATGTATGCACAATCTCCTGCAGAGAGATGCATGTTTGACATCTAGATACTTAATTCCGGCATGTGTACGTTAGTAAGAATATTAAAGTAGAGGTACGCAAAGTGAAGGACGGTGATAAGAAGCAACCAAATAACTGTTGCCTCAGAGTTGTGTGAATAACTCTGTTTTAAAGAAGGAAAGAAAGAACGGAAAAAACCTATTTTATTCCCCTAACTCGCATTGAGGAATGGTCTCATCAGGTATTTTTTGAAAATTTCCGAGCAAATACTACAAGTTATGTTCAAATATCACAACATAACAGATTCAGTGTACAACAGAAACTCTAGGCATTTGACATCACAAATTATGGGACTGAAATACAGAACGAGAAGATGAAAAATCATGTTAAGTCGAAGAAAGAGGATTGTTTTTGGGAGATGCTATGCCTTGCTGCAGAAGCTTAGGTGTCCTCTGCTGGGGTGCCATTTTAAAGTTATCCTGTATTTTTACTTTCTCTACTACGTATAGTAAGTAGGGGAAGTATTGTATTCCACCCAAAAATTCGATATCGAGATTTCACCGGAAATACATGTTTTGAGACCACCCTAAATCCAAAAAAAGCATTTTTGGAAACATGTCCGTGTGTGTGTCTGTGTGTGTGTCTGTCTGTGAACAGCATAACTCAGAAACGAACAGTCGGATAAACACCAAACTTGGTATTTAGGTTCAGTATCTTCCAAGGATGCGACACGAAGTTTTTCAAGAAAATCCCCCCACCCCAGATTACCCTTTACATGGAAGATTTTTCGAAAAGTTTAATTTTCTCAAAAATGGCTCTTACGATTTTGATTAAAATATCATATGTTTAAGATATTTTTATGACAAATAAAATGTATATCTTGAATTTTCTGGGAATATCTCCAAAATTATTCTTCATTGTGAACGACTTTTGCATAACTGGTAAACCATAAGAGATAGACAAAATTTTACTGCACAAAAAATGTAGATCGCGTTAAAATACACAATTTATGTCATACATTTTTTTTTTGTTGAGTGAACCATTTTCGAGATATTGCTTGTTATTCCCTTAAATTTTTCAATACTTATTTTCTCAAATGTGAATTCGTTATTCATTTTTTGACTTGGATATGCAAGGAGTATTAATCTGTGGGAAAGGGAACGGTGCTGCACCTAGCAACCGCTATTAAGAGATATGCATGTGCTTAAATATTTCTAAATTGTCCTTGTAAATATATATTCCCCTTGCATCTACAAGAAAATTAGCAATAAGATAGAGTCTGTAAATGTTTATCGCGATTAACATGAAGTAGATGGAGAATAAGCGTTTGAAAAATTGTTTGTACAAGAGTAGAGAAAGTCATGTGAGTGTAACACATCAGATTTTTTTCACCAATTGACTGTTTATCCTTCACTCCTTGTAGAAGAGCCGTTTGATACTACATAGAATGCAGCTAAAAATGGAAACAAATTTCTTTGACCCGATACACCAAAGTTAGTGCTTAAAATATCGTCGATATAGTGTAACTATGCCAATGGCTCGAGGAACCTGGAGTTTAAACACAGTGAGTAAAACAATCACATACCCTCTCCCATTGTGACTACAAGGGACTGCCGTACTATTTCCTTATGGCAAAATAAATTAACTTCTTCTTCTTCTTCTTCAACGGATTACGCTTCTCTTTGTAGTACTTACACCCCCAAGGAGTTACAAGTCAGTGCCTTGGGTAAACTATTTAACAACATAGTTTATTTTCCTCTTAGCTACATCTTGAATTTCCGACATATTTTTTCGTACCGCGCAGCACACAGCACATATCAAGTAATTATAAAGAAAAGTACCTCCTACTAAAACAGCCTTTCAACTTTCGGACTTCCGCTATTAACATAGCCAACTTAATTGTTCGTCGTGCATAATACACACCACACCCTTCCGGTCCTTTTTAACCTGCCATTACAATCCTCCACAAAAGTGTTACCTTTCTATTCCTTTTGGAATTTAAACGAACCTGGTCACATTTCCAGCTATACATCGAGGCACAAATATTATTATGTATTACATTTTGCGTTTGGAGACAGCAAAATGCATCTAAACATTTCTGAGGTTCTATCTATGAATGTTTTATTCAAACAGCATTAAAAATCCATGCTACTAATAGTGGATGTGTTCACATAAGCTCCGGCAGTCAACAAGTTGAAAAAATTCTGTGTTACACTCACATAACTTTCTTTACCCTTTGTCTTTTATTAGTGGGTATACAAATTATTTTTACGAAACCTTATTTTTCTACTACTTCATTTTAATCAACATAAACCTTTACAGAAATAGCTACATTAAACGTTTCGTTATTTACACAAAGGGAACAGGGATAGTCAGTTGTTTAGGAAAAGGACGCTAAGGTCTTAAGATTCCATACTGTTTGTATGCAATCGCGAGAAACAACTGAATGTTGATAGGGTTTTAAAATAATGACAAAGTATTGAACAATGTGAACCATTGATAACGGATTTCTTGGAAATGGTTTATGCCACAAACAAAGTTATTTATAATACAGGGCTGAATAATAAAGACTGAAACTGATTTTTTTTGCAAAGTAGCCCCCTCTTTTGGGGGGAGGGACAGGAATAAAGGTTTGAGGAAAAACAAGAATATGAATATAGGTATTAGAAAGGAAAAAGAAGAGGAATAGAAGGATTTGTTGCTGTTGTGGCGCTATTTATTTGGGGCATTATGGTGAACATGGTGGCTGGTACCGCCGAAGCAAACCCGCTGATTGTGGGTGAATACGTTGAAGTGGCGGAGGTCAGGTATCTGTCATCCGAAGCCCTGACAGGGACCTATGAACGGTGGTGACTTAACAGGAGATATATGCTCCAATCCCGGGCCTGTTACCTCCAAGAGTTGGCTCTTTGATGATGATGATGTTGATGTACTGGACAAGGTGGCTGGTGCAGTCTGTCGAACTGTGCTGAGGTTTCAAGTTTAGTCTCATTGATGCGTGTGTTCAGGTCGTAATATCTTCATGGTGTTGAGGGCCTCCTTAATCTGATGAGAAAGTCGGGTTTCCATGCCTGAGCATTGTCTGTCTATTCGTCCCAAGCATTCTTGGCGTTCGTTGAAGTGACTGTTCATGTTATTGATGAGACGCTTCTTAGTAACATCGTGGGATTCATCTGTGATGTCGGTGACACCAGTGAACTGCACGCTGAGCTGCTCCCCTCCTACTTGAATGCACTTTTTTATAGAGTCTCTGCCAGTCCTCGAATACATGATGCAGGTCATTCTTTGTCAGGTCTTTGAGAATCGCCTCACTTTTCTTTAGCACTGCTTCAGTGCTCTCAAATCGAATGCCCCGGAGATTTTCCTTTAGTGATGGGAATAAAAGAAATCATAGGGGGCAAGATCGGGGTCATAAGGTGGATGTGGTATACAGGTAATGTTGAATTTAGCCAAACATTCCTGGGCTTCATTTGCGACGTAAGGCCGCGCGTTGTCATGATGAACTCGCCACCCAGTCCGATGAAGTTCTGGACGTTTCCTTGCAATATGCTTCCTCAGTGTAGCCAATACTGATGTGTAGTACGCTGCTGTAACAGTAGCGTGAGGGGGAACTGTATGCTGGTAAATCATTCCATTCCTAAACACCAGGCCCACCTTGCCTAGCAAAGAGGACTCGCGCATCTTTGAACCACATAAACACTGTTGCACGAGGTAGTGCATCTTCACAGTATGCTTGCTTCAGCTTCTTCAAAGTTTCAGAGGCTGTATGACTTAAACGAAAACAAAATTTTATTGCGCTGTAATGCTCCTCTCGTGTCACTTCCATTTTGTGGTCTGCGAAATTCAAGTAAGGTCAACAACATAGAGCATTACTACCAACCTACCGATACGAGAGTGCTGCCGCCTATGAACATTATACATGAAACCCCGCTCTATTCAAATATTCATGGTAGAGACAGGAAAGTATCAAGGAAGCTACAGGAAAACTCAGTCTCAGTCTTTATTGATCAGCCCTCGTACATTGCCTGTTTAAAAGATATCTACATTTTTTGTGTAGTACGTTTTCGTCTATCCCTCAACGTACACACAGGACTTCGCAGGCTATTCCCAGAAAATTCAAATATACGTTTTATTTGTCATGTAAATATTTTATATGGTATTTTTATAAACATGTTAAAGCCATTTTTTCAGAAAATAAAAACTGTCAAAAAATCTTCCATGTAAAGGGTAGTTTGGGGTGAGGATTTTCTTGAAAATATATGTGCCACATCTTTGGAAGATAATGAACTTAAATACCAAGTTTGGCATTTATCAGACTTTTTGTTTTTGAGTTATGCTGTTTACGCACATGTACCTTTTTCTAAAAATGCAATTTTTTGGAATCAGGGGGCTCAAAATATGTAATTCCAGTGAAATTTTGATGTTGAATTTTTGAGTGGAAGGCAATATTTTCTCTACCTACTCAGTAAAGAAAACCATTCTGGTGAAATGTGAATAAATGATTTTCTCAAGTTAAAAATATCCAGGGACCACCTTATTGCTATTTATAAGGTGCTTGGAATGCTCATAGCGTTTTCGAAGCAGCAGTGGAAAGAAAAGGCGAAGCAATAATAAAGCGTTGTCCGCTGCATAGGTAATGTGCATCCGCGGTTTAAAACTGTGTGATGCTTTAAACAATAGAGAGGTTTTGCAATAGCTGTTTTCTCATACGGCAGAGTATTTTGTCGCGTTAACCAATACCGTAAATACAATAACGTGTTTTGCCACGATAAAGCTTGTGTGTTTGCAGAATACGGTACCGCCAACAAAACAGATAAAACACCAGCATGTTAAAAAGAGGAGTAATTTGGGAAACAATCGTGGAGAAACGTAGGTTGGATTTAAATACGTTAAGTGACGAGGACTGCCGACTATATTTCCGTTATGAAAATCTGAATCTACAGAAATTAGCTAATGCTTTTGAGGTTATGCTCACTTGAACTCCGACTTATCTGTACTAAATTTCCTCGTAAGGGTTTGTGGCAGTAAGCTCTCGCAGCTGAGGCAGTATTTTTAACACTTAAGTGATTTTGGTCTAGTTATATAATATAAAATATAATAACAGCCCGCCTTAAAGCAATATGTGTATACTACAATATATAAAAAGTGTATATGTTTATATTATTGTGTACATGTATAATAATGTTATGTGAATGTATTAGGTAATTTAATAATGTAGTAGCTGTGAGAATAGAAGCCGAAAGTTGCTAACAATGAGGTAACCTTGAGGCAGTAATGAATTTGCAAAGTTTAATAATGCTACTAATAATTCTTGGAACAATAATGTAATATTTAAAACAGTTTATAAATAGCCACTCAACAACTAGAAAAACCTTAAGTTAAATAAAAGTATTCTATTGGAGTAGGATTAGCCAATCAGAGACTTGAAATAGAAAAATTTATAAATTTAAGCGGTAAACGCCAGTCGTTAGAAGGCAACGTACCTGAGCAGTTCGGTACGTATTCAGTGTGAGATATATTAAGTTCATTACGGCGAGAATATTATAAAGTTTACGTGTTAAAAAGTGCAAGTAATTAATAAATAATCTCACAGCTCTCTATATGTGAAGTGTTATTTAATCGTGTGAAGGATTAATAAAAGGAGTGAAACAAAAATTATAATTTGTGTAAGCCTTCATTCTTTAGCCGCATCAACCCCTGCTAAGAGATACATGTTTCTACAAGTTAATACTGACGCAGCTGATGCAAACATAAATATATATATATATATATATATATATAATATTTAAAGAAAACATTAAAATACAAAGTTGATTCCTAAACGTTGGGGCGAAGGCCACCACGTGGTTGCAACTTCTTCAAGTTTGGCTCCTCAACAACGGAACTACAATTCAACCTTCAAATTGGCACTTAAACGTGATGTTAATAACGTAAAGATATATTTCACATAAAGGCTCCAACCTTTTCACAGCATAATTATAATCGTTACCAAGCGAGATGACTCAGGCGACAGGCGGCAACGTCTGTGACCCCATTCGGGAGGTCCCGGTGACCGCCCACTTTGACCAGGCTTTTTTGTGTGGTTTTGCCCTGATCTCCTAGGCGAATGCCGGGGTGGTGTATCCTACCACGATTTCTCCTTTCCCCTATTTCCTCTAATTTCATCTAATGTTTCGAGAGTGTACTATGGTGATTCAAATATAAACGGTATTGATTAAACATACATACAAATGAGACCTTTTCTATTTCTCAATAGCTTCTCTCTATAGCTTCCTTCATGCTCTACACACTTTTGCCAACGATTCGGAAGCTTGAATATTCCTTGGAATTAATGGAATTAATTGACCTAATAGTGGTTGATACTATGAAGCCCGGGACTTAAAGTACTTACAACATTGTAGGTCGCCATTGGGGTATGTCATCTCAATATAGTTTGAGATCTCCTTGTGGTTTACCGGGAAACATGCGAATCAGTTGGAGAATTTAATATCCTACCGGCATGTTGCCATGGTAGCTCAGTGGTTAGACGCAGACCGGGTGGTTCAAATCTCGGCTATGGCATTGAATTTTTCAGTTGTCTGATTCTACCTTTCCAACCTTGAATATTCCTTGTTCAAAAAAAGCTGGAGGACGTGTCATCAACCATTTGCGCACGTGCTCCTCAACGTCTTCATTGGTTTCGAATCGTTGCCTTCCAAGCGATTCCTTCATGTATGCAAACAAAAAATAGTCTGTGGGGACAAGTCTGGACTATAGGGAGGTTGTTCAAGGATTTCCCAGTACAAGTCCTCCAATGTATCTCTTGTCAAATTCGCAATGTGAGGCTTATGTTGTCTTGGAGAAGGATGACATCTCTGATGGGCATACAACGTCTTTTGCTCCGGTAGGCAGGTACTGACTTCAACAATTGGCAATAGTAAGCTGCATTCAGTCGATCATGCAGAAAATCAATGAGTAAAACTCCTTTGTGGTCAAAGAACACCGTCTCGAATGGCACGGATGTGTCATCAGTGAGACTTACCTTGGCTCGAGCATGACCGTTCTCTACAGTTTCACAGCCACCCCTAAATTCTCTGGCCCAAGTACACACTCGATTCTGGGACAGTGTAGTGTCCCCAAACTGTGCCTTCAAACGAGTTAACCCTTCATTGGTTAAGAACTTTATAATAATGCGTTACGCAATTGATGAAGGAACCTCTTGTTCACTCATGGCTGTACTGACGCCGAAACTTAGCGAAGCAGCTAACCAAGCTGTTTCCCCTCACTAACACACCGACCTTCAACTCTCAACTCCACCATCCCGCTCGGAACTGCCTGCGCAGTACTCTTGCGCAATTACCGTTTATATTTGAATCACCCTCTATCCAGGTACTGCGGTGCTGACGGTGTCGGGCAGATGGCGTAGTTGCTTGCGTATTGTAAATATTTCTCCCCATGAACGCCAGGGTGCATTGTCCGGCCCGTTAGGGTCGCTTCGTAGCCCTCTCTCGGGATTCCTCGCCTCTACTGGGGCGCGGGTGCTCAAATTGGAATTATTAGAGGCTTCTGCGGGTCTCTGTGCACGACTGCAACGAGCTCCTATGGCTCCTTCACCTCATCCCTGCCTCCCGGGAAGAGTAGCCATAAGCTGATGTAGATCAAGCTGGTCGCAGTGGCGAGGTGTCCCGCTCCGATAAACACATCGTATATCCTACATAATCGTTTATGTTGAAACGAAGCCTTTCTGTTTCTCTTACGCCATTTAGTGTCATCCACAAATCCGTGACACTTGTTACTGAAGGACCGTGACACACCAGGTGCCGACCGCCTATATCCCAGACATGTTCGATATCAGATGAACGTGCAGGTCAGGGAAGCAATGATACCCGTCGCTCTTCGAAGAAGGCTTGTACATTCCTCGCAATATGTTGCTGGGCATTGCCCTGTTGAAATGTAGCCTGTGGAGATGCCTGAAGTAGGGGGAGTACCTCAGGCTCTACAACCACCGTTAGGTACCGGTTGCTGTTCGAGGTGCCCTCAATTCGTAGGAGGCGAGATCGGTTGTTGTAACCAATAGCGCCCCAAACCATCACACTGGTGTTTGTCCGCTATGCCTCTCAACAATGCAGCCCTCCAGGTTGCGTTCACCACGGTACCGCCGGACACGTATGCGGCCATTACTGTGGGACATGTTGAAGCGGGACTCGACCAAAAAGACTACATTTTGCCACTCAGCACCCCAGTGATGGTGTTCACGTGTCCATTGCAGCTTGCGGTTTCTGGACAGGGAAGCCGACGTAATGGCATGCATGCAACCAGTCCAACCTGCAGCAGGCGGCGACGAACCGTTGATGCAGACAGGTTCACACCTGCTGCAGTGCTCCAGCGTCGAGCCAACATTTGGATGAAGCTGTACGGTCCGTTATGGCCATGCGGACAAGATGACGGTCATCCCGTGCTGTGGTCATGTTACGTGGTCCAGTACCCGCTCTTCGCTGAGTAGAACCTTCATCTATCCACTGCTTCCACACACGCATCACTGTCGTAGCAGCATGCCCTGTACGAGCCGAAATGTCACGGTATGACAACCCCGCTTCCCGGAGCCCGATCATTCTGACCCTGTCGAACTCACTCACATACATATATGGTTCCCTTTGACGAGGCATACTGGTACTTATTTATTGTTTCCACCTTGTTTGACAGCTCTGCACTGGCTATACTGGGCGCAACACTGACCTTGTCGACCCGACACGAGAGGGATCTGCTCGGCCTACGTGTACCCCATCTCTCTGCAAACCTAATCACTTATTGCTTGCACACTCTTCTACACTTCCACCAAGTTTGGAGCTACTTGGGAAATTCTTTCTTAGTGTTGCAATTTTCACAAATGGCAGTGTATATGCCATATGTAAAGCGCTTCATCAGAATTCATCAGGATAAAAGAAACGTAAACACACTAAATATGTTAGAAAGTATTGCTATGTATCTAATGAATACCATTCAAGGTTCAATTTTAAAATCTTCTCACACTGCACATTCTACATTTCACTAACCTGGTCGCTCATTAAGTTTTCCCATTAGCTTTTAACCCTTTCAAAGGCATCTCCTGCACTAGCCAATAAGGTATGGGCTATCAATCACGATAAAAGGTCTGTATGACAAACTGAATGCACTCACTCTACCTTTCTCTTTTAGCCAATACGATCGAGAACATAAACATATATTTCGTTTCTACGCCATTTTGTAACCTTTTTGTGGTTATTGGTGCAATTATTTAACAGAAGGACTGGCGTATCCTTGCACCGTGGCCTAAAGCAACCAATGAAATGGCCGTTACTTTGCAAGGCCACGTACAACAATAAATAATGTGACGTAGACGCGAGATGCAGTGAGATTTTCTTTGGCGCTCTTTGTACAAGCGTGTTGTATATACACTAACTGAATCCTGTGTATCAACGTGCGTTAAAGACGTACATTAAAAGCAACATTTGATAGATGTTATTAATAACCATCACATTTTGAGAGCCTGGTACAGCAATACTATGGAGCGTGAAGATACGTATAGTTGAATACTCAGACTACTGCTTGGCTCTACTGCTGTTATGTCACAACGAACGAATGACCATGTGAAAGACATTGACAAACGGAAAACGTAGCAGTAATAAACCTGGCATCACGGTGTGATCCAATATCTTCAACATCCTCCCCCCGCCGATGGCAGCGGGATAATTAAATAAAACGACAAATGTTCGTTATCTCACTAACTAAACACAATACCGTTCTTATAATCACACTACTATTAAAACACAGAAAAATTTACAGGTCTAAGTCAATTAACGGACATTTGACTCCAATTATATTTCATGTCGAATGTGCAGCAAACGGTTCGATAATACCTGGCTGATAACCAGATACGGATTCTGATGGCATATCATCTATAACAGTCGAATATACACCAAACTTGGTATTTAGGTTCAGCATCTTCCAGAGATGCGACACGAAGGTTTTCAAGAAAATCCCCCACCACAGATTACCCTTTACATAGAACATTTTTCGAAAATTTTAATTTTCTCAAAAATGGCTCAAACGATTTTGATTAAAATATCATATATTTAAGATACTTTCACGACAAATAAAACGTATATCTTGAATTTTCTGGGAATGTCTCCAAAAGTATTCTTCATTGTGGACGACTTTTGCATAACTGGTAAACCATATGAGATAGACAAAATTTTACTACACAAAAAATTACATCGCTTTAAAATACACAATGTCATATACATTTTTTTTTGAGTGAACCGTTTTCGAGATATTCCTTGTAATTCCCTTAAATTTTCCAATAGTTACACTTTTTCTCAAATGGGATTTTTTTTTTGGTCCTGGTAATTCAAAGAGAATGGAATACTCCACATAGGAACCAGCTCTTAAAATATTTGACTATCGCTTAAAGCCTACCAATTCCCCTTGCATCTACAAGAAAATTAGCAATAAGATTAACATCTCGATATCTCGATTAACATGAAGCATATGGAGAATAACCGTTTGTAAAAATAGTTTGTACAAGAGTAGAGAAAGTCATGTGAGTGTAACACATCAGATTTGTTGACATATTATGTCATTCTCTATTTTAAGGCAATTTTTTTCTCGATTTTACGTGATTATCTTCTTGTTTTTCTTGCCTTTTGCGTCTTTATTGGTCATTTTCTTGCATTTACATTGGTTATTTATTTATATATTAATTTACATAAGTGAAATTTTACAAACATCAGACACTTCACTATTCAACTGGGAAATAAAAATCAATTTATTCTTTAAAAACAAATCATTTCTATTGAATGGTTAAACAGGAAATGATTGCTTGCGGGTGGAGGGATGACATCGTTAGGGGAGCAAGTATAATTACTGTTATGAATGCATATCCCAAACTAAGTATGAGACAGGTTAGTTTCCCTTTTTCGCGTTAGTCCTGTTATTCGCAATAAATTGTGTATAATTTGAGAATCCAAAAGTGTTAAACTGCTATAGTTTAGTAAGACCTGCTTCAAAAACAAGTTTTGTAAATTTTCTTTTCAGATTCTTCGAATAGCAACACGAATCAACTATATTTTGAAGTAATTTTCTAAATTATCTCATAATTATTCTTATACCCACCTTTTCTATAAATTTATATAGTTTATTAAAATTTATTGTAGGTCTTTTTTGCAATTATTATGTCATTTTTAATAGTTTGGGAGTCTTTTATAAATCTTTTTCAAACATTTTAGATAATCAAAATCGAGCACTGCTGATCACCAAGGAAATGTTCTCTCTGCTGATCGTGCATCAGTCAAGTGAACCATAAGTGTTTTCCTGAGGCACGCGTAATAATTTGAGTTATCGTTTAATGTGCTACAATAGCTATTTACCCATCCGAATTATCGCCACTTGTGAACGCCTATTTCTTCCTCTTCCCCGAAATCCATTACCCCTCCATTCATGCAGCTTCCTGATTATAGTCGCATGGCAGTCGTGTACCTTAGAAAATGTACGAGGAATACACTGAACATTTTTATAAAACCAAACAAGGATGTTTTAGAAAATTAAATTAATTTCTTTTTCAAAATATCCCCCCTTTAACATCAAGATACTTTTTGCATTTGATGAAACCAGTCCTTAAAGCAATGATGCCACTCTTCCTGAGGCACTTCTAAAAAACCAGATTTTTATAATGTTCCACTGCTTCATCTGATGACAAAGAAGTGATTCCACGCATTTTATATTTAATTGTTGGAGAAAAAAAAAATACAAATCTCAAGGTGCTAGATGAGGTGGAGTGTGCATGGTGCTGACCTTTAGGGCAACCAGATACTCAGTTATTAGTATTGCTGTATGCGACGATGCGCTGTCATAGGGTAATTTATTTTTCCTTTTAGGCGTTTTTCATGAGCTTTTTCAAAACTTTGCTGTAAAAAAACATTTGTGTACCAATCGCAATAACGGTACGTCTGTCCTCTAACGCTATAGTAGCTATATGGCCAGTTTTAGAAAAACAAACTAGCAACCATCTTATCAGCACTGCGAATTCGTCGGACTTTTGTACGCTTAGGTTCTGTTCGAAAGACCCATTGAGCCGATTGACTTTCCCTTCCAGGATCATAACAATAAATCCAAGATTCATCGCCAGTAAAGATATTCCAAACCAAAGTTGAAGTGCCGCCTTGGAATTTTTCCAGAGTTTTTCTGCACCAATCAAGGATTGTTTTTGGTCGGGAGTCAGTTTATGTGAAATATATCGACAACAGAGCTTTTTCACGTCTAACTGTTGATGTGAAATGTTTTGCATTTGACTCATACCAATACCCAATGTCGCTCGAATAAATTCATAAGATGTCCGTCCATCTTCTTTAAGCATTGCTCGAACAGCGGCAATATTTTCATCAGCAGTTCTTGGGCGTCCTTCATGAAATTCATCACTAAGAAAAAACTGATCTCTTTTAAATTCCCTGTACCAATTATAAATTGTTGCCTTAGATGGGGCTTCTTCGCCAAATGAATTTCTAAGCTGATCTTCACATTGTTTAAGCGTTAATGACGATTAAGAAACCTAAAATATCATAGCCGAAAGGTTCTCTAGACAAATTCAGTTTTGGATGAACACAACATTTTCAAATGATGATAATTAACAAACTGCTACAGAAATCGAACAAATACACGGCGATCAACTCGTAAAACATTAGAAAGTAACTGTAAAATATTAATAAATTTCATTCTTTTAGAAATATGGCACTCTAAACATTTTCAGTATCGCTCTCGTATCCTTGCGGTGTGAACGGATAGAACTAGAGCGCCAGTTCCACAGCTAGACATCTCCATAAAGAGCAGAGAAATAATATCAACATAATCTGTTGATATGTTTACAAGTTGCTCTTGACTGGGCAAAACTTGCTGTACATAATCATGCATATGCCCTAATGCTCGAATGGGACGCTAAGTACCACAGTAGTTAAAGAGCGTCCATAAATAAAACACGATTTAATTTTTCTTCTCTCTGACAGAAGAATCGATAGGCTTCCTAACCTCACTCCGCTCCGCTTCCCGTTCTCCAGTCATAAGGGCAAAAGATTCGGGCTATTTGTGCACAGCAAAGGCCCCACGAATCACTATTCTGTAATGGACTGCGATCTCTTTATTATGTTAGCCGCTGCACATTCCGAGTTTCTATACCAATTTATGACGACGGCAATTCTTTTATTGTGCAATACACGAGTGTGAAAATGTGAGCGACTTCAACAAATCATTGCCACTTGTTTGGTAATGATGACAACAATAATAATAATCCAATGTCATGGCCGGGACTCGAAACACAGTCTGATTCAACTTTGCTACTTAGTGCCAAAGAAGAATTATCTAAACAATAATAATCTTTTGAGGCTTGATGCCTCATCATTATATGCCTATCTTATTATAAGTATTTACGAGGCGTATTCCAAAACTAAGGTCCGTTTGGTCATACTAACAAGGGTTTTATTGACGGTAATATGTGCCTACATGTATACTTTACTTTTCCACATAATCGCCGTTCACATCTATACACTTTCTGTAACGCTGCACCAGCTTCTTTAACACCTCGGCATAGAAGTCTGCCGCCTGGGACTTGAACCAGTTGATAACGCTCGTCTTGATTCACCGTCGGTTTGAAATCGTTTCCACGTTTCAAACGCAAGAAGAGGAAATAGTCGCTTGGTGCCAATTCGGGACTGTACGGAGGGTGGTCAAAGAGTTTCCAACGAAATTCTTGAATCTTCTATTTGGTTTTGGCAGTGATATGCGGGCGTTCATTGTCGTGTAGGAGGATGATGCTAGACAACAGTTTCCCGCAGCGTCGATTTTGAATCGCACGTCTTACTTTGGTAAGCGTTGCACAGTACACGTCAGCTGTAATCGATGACCCATAGTCCATGGAACCAATCAAAAGGACGCCCTTTTCGTCCCAAAATGCTGTAGACATCATTTTGCGATTCTGTACGGCGATTGCTTACACTTTTTTGGTTTGGGTGAACCGGAACGATGCCACTGCATTGACTGTTTCGATTCTGCGTTGATGTACGCTATACATGTCTCGTCGCCTATAACAGTGTGGGAAGACAAACCATCTCCATATTGTCTATAGCGCTCCAAAACTGTCGAGCACTACGTATTCGTTGCTCTTTGTGCTGACCGATGAGCAGTTTTGGCACCCACCTCGCAAAAAGTTTCCGATATCCACGCTGTTCAGCGACAATCCTGTAAAGTGAGGTTCCAGCGACATTTCGGAATTCATCAGCTAGACCACTAATCGTCAAACGCCGATCACTTCTAAGCTTTTGGTTCACCTGCTCAACGATGTCGTCGGTCCGAATACTGGGCCTATCATTCCGCTGATTATCGTGCACATTTGAGCGGCCATTTCGAAATTCCCGACACCAGTGTCGAACCTGTTTGTCACTCACTATGTCCGGTCCATACACGGCATAACTCAGGATGGATGTCCGCAGCTGACAATCCTTTTGCCAGCAAAGATCTAATTACACCACGCGCTTCACAACTGGCGGGATCTACGATTGTCGCGGCCATTGCGATCTGCTCTCACCGACTGGTAAACGCCTACTGCGTCGTACCAACACTGCGGTAGGTTCCTCAGGAGTTGGTAGACAGCGCTGCAGGCGTGAAACGTCATTCAGACCTACCATCCGTTAAATACTGTTCACCAGAGCTTAGTTTTGCAATACGCCTCGTATTTCTATATTCGTTATTCCTACGGGACAGAAGATCCAAAAGTAAATACCAATAACAAATAACATTATCTCAGTGTAAGTAAGTACAAACGATCTATTCTTAACATTAAGAAATATACCTTATACTATATTCACATGACTTCCTCTGCCCATTCTTCCGCAAAATATTCTTAGAAAAGCTTATACTATCTACTTCTTGTTAATCAGATAACATTTTAAAGAAATGCTTTCGTTACACGTTTCGTGTACAAAGAGGCTGAAGCGATACAGCTTTGAAAATCAAATGTGTTAACATTTCACTCGAATTTCGCTACCCATTCTTCTATAAACTATTATTACAGAAGCTTATTCTTCTATCTTCTCGTACTTCATGTTTAAAGTTTCTATAATTTATTTTATTACACATTAGTTGGTTTATTCGATGTTGCACTGCTGGCTGTTTAAGCCTGGAATAACGATTAATTTAATTTACTTTCCCCAGGTATCCTGTACAATGGTATACAAGATTTTTTTTCAGCGAAGCATCTTTGTACAGCTTATAATAGTAATCTCGCAGGACCTTGTAATATTCCTATTAAATATTGGAAGGGGTAGTATTGTTGAGCATTAAAAAGAACGTGGTTTTACTCTTAATCTCACATGAATTGCGTTCAGTTTGGTATCAACATAACGAGAATGCTCAGATTCCTGAGCCCCAAGGTTACAGAAAGAGAGGTAGACCGTTTCTAAGATAGCAAGACCAATTCTTGAAGTCGGGACAGGCCGATGGCCTAATCCTTGAAGAAGAAGAAGAAGAAGAAGAAGAAGAAGAAGAAGTATTGGGATCCTCTTTAATTCAGGCACCAAAGACTGCATTAACAAAATGTCTTCGACCATTTGCTGTGGTGTATCACCTTTCATTCTCGCCAACTTTTCCTTCAAAATGTAATACATGAATTGTCTTCTTCTGCTTCTTTTCAATTTACGTTTTTACGGTTGCCCAAAGGATTTTTCACGTGCTTCCTGCTCTACATATTTTCCTCCCTCCAACTCGTTTCTGTCATCATCGGTATCAGTACTGGAGGTAGTGCTCTTAGCATCAATTGTTATTAATGTAGCTGATTTCAAGTACATACGAGTAGATACTGATTTCGTCGCGTTGTTGCAGAACCACTCTTTTCGCTCTTTTGCCTTAAAATCTCTGGTGTAAGCAGCCCTTATGCTCTTCCATTTACTTTGAATGATTATCCCTACAACAAACAAATACCACTATTGTACTGCAATTATCAATAAAATGTATTTTATTGTATGCCAGTGAATATAATATTCATAGGGTGTGGGGCGCGCGCGTGCGTAAACTGTATTAATTTCTACTTCATATAATGTTTTTACAGATATTCTGGATCATCCATGATGGACTTATACTTTCACCACACACTTGGTGTGTCAACTATCTCTTATATTTTACCAGACGTTTGCTCTGCCATATGGCGGAAAATGAAATCAAAATGTTTTCCCAACCTCACGGAAGGGTTGTGGCTTACTTCAGCTGTAGGATTCCATAACAGGATCAAGTTTCCTCAATGCGCAGGTGCAGTAGATGGGTAGCACATCAGAATTAAAAAATCCACCGACAGTAATTCACTCTACTACATTTGTAACAATTATTTTTCCATTCTGTTGTTAACTGTTAGCGTTTTCACGTAAGGTTTATAGAGTTGGAGCGAATGGAAAATCTTGTGGTTTATTGTATCTCGTTAGTCGTCCTCCATGGTGTAGTGGTTACCATGCTAGTTTATAGTTTTCGAGGTCGCGGGTTCAAACCCGGCGTAAAAATCCTTAGCTTGGCTTCCTTCGAAAGGGAAGTAAAGCCGGTAGCCCCGTGTCGTGGGTTTACAGCACGTAAAAGAACCTCAAGCCTGATAAAGAGGCCTCTGAGCAAAATTACCGGTCTTTCACGCCAATATAGAATGGGACGCCAACGACCACAGCAGTTAAAGAGCGTCCATAAATAAGAGGAGAAAAAAAGTGTCTCGTAATACAAAAACTTCAATATGGTATGCTGCATATTATACCTGCAGCCAGGCAATTATAATTAACTATTGATATACCTATACCAATAGGTATAGGTAGGTGGTGAAGGTTTCGGATTTTCAGCATTTATTTAGCACCCTAATGTAGGGAAATATTTAGACGTTGAAAAACTTGCGTTTAGATACATAGATATTTATTTTATCTTGTAGAGCCAGTAAGCCATAAGATAAGTCATAAAATTACAACTTAAGATTAGGTTCATTTTAATTAAAATTTTCTTAAGATTACTTTTAAAATACTTAAAATTAGTTGTAAATGCAATCTTAACAGGCAAGGAATTAAACAATTTCAAACCATAGACCATGGGAAATCTCTTAAATTACGTCGAGTGATGCATTGGAATGTTAAAATTATGTCATACGTGTATCAACGTATGAAAATCAACATTTCTAAGAAAGTAAGCACTTTTAACACCGATGATGAAGCCAAATCAGTGAACAGCTGGTTGCGAGCATAGGACCCGACCTGGTACAACACTGGCTTGGAAAAACTTGTGTCATGTCCCCAAAAATGCTTGGAAAATAAGGTTGACTATGAAGAAAAGTAGCAGAAGGATTGTACAATATAAATAAAATTAATTTAATATGATCAATTGTGGTAATGTTTTTTATAAAATAGGGAAACTTACTTATTGGACACCCCTCGTAATATAACACCGCTACAATCTTCATTTTCGATTACTTTCAATGATCTCCAATTGCTGTCTCGTGAGCAGGTCGATCAGGGGAGTGATCGTGATTTTTCACAGTAATATTACATGTAGTGATATTTCGCTCATCTCTAGTCCCTCTTTCACTGTCATTGTTTGTGTTGAAGTTTTAAGTAGTAGGACATCCTGTGCAATAAAAATGCCGAAGATAAAAGTGCAAAATCTATGGTGATCTGGCAATGGCTAATAGAATTTCCCTAATTCACTTGCGATGGAGAAATAATATTCTGCTAGATTCTTAACAAACAGGAATAACTCTAATTTTTTTCAAAAATGTAATTATATTCGCGTGTACATTTAAAAAGTAAAGTAGTTAATAGGTTTCGAAAGTTAAAGTACTTACGGCCGTTGAGATTTTAGTGATTCGGAATAAATAATCGAGGTTGCAGACAGAAGTATGGCAATACGACATTTAGGATTT
Organism: Deroplatys truncata; assembly: GCA_030765065.1. Taxonomy (NCBI): domain Eukaryota; kingdom Metazoa; phylum Arthropoda; class Insecta; order Mantodea; family Mantidae; genus Deroplatys; species Deroplatys truncata. Next base: position 140,667,381 of record CM060977.1, read on the forward strand.
AAATTCGATTAATTTCTACACATTTTAGATTTCGCAACAAAGGAAGTACCTTCTGAAGCGCAGATGCAAGTAGCGAGACGTTTGTCAAAGCTCGGCAGAAAAATCAATTGAAACAAACCCTACTGGCAGCCTACTTCATTTAACCTCAGCAGCTATTTCTATACAGACCTAAACCAGAGCGTTTGCCGTTGCATATGTTCCATGAAATGCAATTGAAACTCTGCTTTAAGAGTGTTTCTACAAAAAAATTCTGATGTGTTACACTCACATGACTTTCTCTACTCTTGTACAAACTATTTTTACAAATGCTTATTCTCCATCTACTTCATATTAATCGAGATGTTAATCTTATTGCTAATTTTCTTGTAGATGCAAGGGGAATTGGTAGGCTTCAAGCGATAGTCAAATGTTTTAAGAGCTGGTTGCTATGTGGAGTATTCCATTCTCTTTGCATTACCAGGACAAAATAAATGAATAACGAATTCCCATTTGAGAAAAAGTATAAGTATTGGAAAATTTAAGGGAATAACAAGCAATATCTCGAAAATGGTTCACTTAACAAAAGAAATGTATATGACATAAATTGTGCATTTTAACGCGATCTACACTTTTTGTGTAGTAAAATTGTATCTATCTCTTATGGTTTACCAGTTATGCAAAAGTCGTTCACAATGAAGAATACTTTTGGAGACATTCCCAGAAGATTCGTGATATACATTTCATTTGTCATGAAACTATCTTAAACATATGACATTTTAATCAAAATTGTTAGAGCCATTTTTTTTGTAAAGGGTAATCTGGGGTGGGGGATTTTCTTGAAAACCATCGTGTCGCATCTCTGGAAGATACTGAATTAAATACCAAGTTTGATGTTTATCCGACTGTTCGTTTCTGAGTTATGCTGTTCGCAGACACACACAAGGACATGTTCCCCGAAATCAAATGGGAATTTTTTTATTCGGGGCCTCAAAACATATATTTCCGGTGAAATCTCGGTATCGAATTTTTGGGAGTAGAATGGAATACTTCCCCTGCTTACTATACGTAGTAAAGAAAGTAATACTGCAAACAAAACATCCTCTCGAATCTAACCTAAGAACAAATTATTTGGACAATGTATAATGAAACTTTAGCATCCATATGTGATTATAAATAGGTCTCTGTAGATAATCAGGCTCTGTGGATAGACATATATCGTCTAATAGTAGGGAAACGACTCTGACGAACCTTCGACTTGGCATCTTGTAAGTGTTAAGGCAGTTTTGAAAGTGAGTTGCCAAGTTAGCAAAGGACTACAATCGTTAATGTCAATATACATGATTCTAAAGTTGTGATACTTTGTACTGACACTGCCTTATACGAAGTGTGATAAAAAAATAACGGGATTTTTTTTTTAATTTCGCGAGCTTTATACATCCGATGTTCAAAAACTTGGTTTTATCTTGTTGGTACACATATCCCTGATGTAATTTGCATTTTCAGCTGTTTGGAATATTGAGTTTATTGTTCACAGTCGAAAAAGTTATAGGTGTTTTCGAGTGCTCGGCGATTTTTTTCTTTCGAAAAAGGTGGATCAAAGAATTTGCATTAAATTTTGCTTGAAAACGGAATAAAGTGCAGCGCCACATTCGAAATGTTGACTGTGGCTTTTGGCGACTCTACTATGAGTAAGACAAGGGTTTACGAGCGGTATAAACGTTTCAAAGAGGTTCGAGAAGACGTTGAAAACGACGCCCTAGCACATCAATTACTGACAATGTGGAAGAAAATTATTCTGGAAAATTCCAGAATCACCATCAGAGAAGTTGCTGATGATGTCGCAATATCCTTAGGTTCATGCTAAGCAATTTTTACTTTTTTACTACGTACAGTAAGTAGGAGAAGTATTGTATTCCACCCAAAAATTCGATACCGAGATTTCACCGGAAATACATGTTTTGAGATACCCTGAATCCATAAAAAGCATTTTTGGAAACATGTCCGTGTGTGTGTCTGTGTGTCTGTCTGTCTGTGTGTTTGTCTGTCTGTGAACAGCATAACTCAGAAACGAACAGTCGGATAAACACCAAACTTGGTATTTAGGTTCAGCATCTTCCAAGGATGCGACACGAAGGTTTTCAAGAAAATCCCCCCACCTCAAATTACCCTTTACATGAAAGAGTTATCGAAAATTTTAATTTTCTCAAAAACGGCTCTAACGATTTTGATTAAAATATCATATATTTAAGATATTGTCATGACAAATAAAACGTATACCTTGAATTTTCTGGGAATGTCTCCAAACGTGTTCTTCGTTTTGAACGACTTTTGCATAACCGGTAAACCATAAGAGATAGAGAAAATTTTACTACACAAAAAATGTAGATCGCGTTAAAATACACATTTTATGTCATATACATTTTTTTGTTGAGTGAATCATTTTTGAGATATTGCTAGTTATTCTCTTAAATTTTTCAATACTTATTTTCTTAAATGGGAATTCGTTATTCATTGTATAGTCTTGGGTATGCAAAGAGTATTAATCTGTGGCAAAGGGAATGGTGCTGCACCTAGCAACCAGCTATTAAGAGATATGTATGTGCTTAAAGGCTACTGTATTTCTATATTGCCCTTGTAAATATATTTTCCCCTTACATCTACAAGAAAATTAGCAGTAAGATAGAGTCTGCAAATGTTTATCTCGATTAACATGGAGTAGATGGAGAATAAGCGTTTGAAAAATAGTTTGTACAAGAGTAGAGAAAGTCATGTGAGTGTAACACATCAGATTTTATTGTCATGAAAATATCTTAAACATACGATATTTTATCAAAATCGTTAGAGCCATTTTTGAGAAAATTAAAATTTTCGAAAAATGTTCCATGTAAACAGTAATCTGGGGTGGGGGGATTTTCTTGAAAACCTTCGTGTCGCATCTCTGGAAGATACTGAACCTAAATATCAAGTTTGGTGTTTATCCGATTGTTCGTTTCTGAGTTATGCTGTTCATAGACAGACAGACACACACACATACACACACGGACATGTTTCCAAAATGTTTTTTTTTTGGATTCAGGGAGTCTCAAAACATATATTTCCGGTGAAAGACTTACTCTACGTAGTAGAGAAAGTCAAAGCATTTTTGGAAACATGTCCGCGTGTGTGTCTGTGTGTCTTCTGTCTGTGTGTTTGTCTGTCTGTGAACAGCATAACTCAGAAACAAACAGTCGGATAAACACCAAACTTTGTATTTAGGTTCAGTATCTTCCAGAGATGCGACACGAAGGTTTTCAAGAAAATCCCCCACCCCAGATTACCCTTTACATGGAACATTTTTCGAAAATTTTAATTTTCTCAAAAATGGCTCTAACGATTTTGATTAAAATATCGTATGTTTAAGATATTTTCATGACAAATGAAATGTATAACTTGAATTTTCTGGGAATGTCTCCAAAAGTATTCTTCATTGTGACCGACTTTTGCATAACTGGTAAAGCATAAGAGATAGACAAAATTTTACTACACAAAAAATTTAGATCGCGTTAAAATACACAATTTATGTCATATACATTTTTTTTTGTTGAGTCAACCATTTTCGAAATAGTGCTTGTTATTCCCCCTAAATTTTTCAATACTTATTTTCTCAAATAGGAATTCGTTATTCTTTTTACTTTCTCTACTTCGTATAGTAAGTAGGGGAAGTATTGTATTCCACCAAAAAATTTGATACCGAGATTTCACCGGAAATACATGTTTTTGAGATCCCCTGAATCCAAAAAAAGCATTTTTGGAAACATGCCCGTGTGTGTGTGTGTGTGTGTGTGTGTGTGTGTGTGTGTGTGTGTGAGTGTCTGTCTGTGAACAGCATAACTCAGAAACGAACAGTCGGATAAACACCAAACTTGGTACTTAGATTCAGTATCTTCCAGAGATGCGACACGAAGGTTTTCAAGAAAATCCCCCCACCCCAGATTACCATTTACATGGAACATTTTTGAAAATTTTAATTTTCTCAAAAATGGCTCTAACGATTTGATTAAAATATCATATATTTAAGATACTTTCATGACAAATAAAATGTATATCTTGAATTTTCTGGGAACGTCTCCAAAAGTATTCTTCATTGTGAACGACTTTTGCATAACTGGTAAACCATAAGAGATAGACAAAATTTTACTACACAAAAAATGTAGATCGCGTTAAAATACACAATTTATGTCATATACATTTTTGTTTGTTGAGTGAATCATTTTCGAGATATTGCTTGTTATTCCCTTAAATTTTCCAATACTTATACTTTTTCTCAAATGGGAATTCGGTATTGGTTTTTTTGTCCTGGTAATGCAAAAAGAATGGAATACTCCACATAGCAACCAGCTCTTAAAATATTTGACTATCGCTTAAAGCCTACCAATTTCCCTTGCATCTACAAGAAAATTAGCAATAAGATTAACATCTCGATATCTTTATTAAAGTGAAGCATATGGAGGATAAGCGTTTGTGAAAATACTTTGTACAAGAGTAGAGAAAGTCATGTGAGTGTAACACATCAGATGTTTTCGGATGTTTTGGGCATGAATTGCTCAGGAATTGCTGAGTGAAGACGAAAGTGACCCTGAACCTCTAAAGAAAGCTATAACAGGCGACGAAATATGGGTATATGGGTATGACGTTGAAACTAAGGCAAAACCGAAAAAAATTCGACAAGTGAAGGTTCTTCTCACTATTTTCTTCGATTACAGTGGAATAGAGCATCAGGAGTTCCTGCCTTAAGGTTGAACGGCCAATAAGGAATACTACCTGAAAGTTATGCGCCGTTTGCATGAAGCAATCCGAAGAAAACGACCAGAATTGTGACAAAACCACTTGTGGAGATTGCATCAGGATAATGCACCCGCTCACACCTCAACTTGTTCGTGACTTTTTGGCAAAAACCAAAATCTTTATGCTGCCTGTCATCCTCCGTGGACTAGTGGTACTGTGCTAGCCTCTAGTTGCCAAGGTCGCGGGTTCAAACTCGACGGAGGGCGATGGATTTTTTCGGGCGTAAAAATCCTTAGCATGGCTTCCTTCGGAAGGAAAGTAAAGCCGGTGGTCCCGTGTCGTAGATTTACGGCATGTAAAAGATCCTCAAGCCTGATAAAGAGGCCTCTGAGCAAAATTACTGATCTTTCATGCCCAATATAGAATGGGACGCTAAGAACCATAGTAGTTAAAGAGCGTCCATAAATAAAACTCAATTTATTCGCCGGACATGGGGGGGGGGAGATGCTGCGTCTTCTTTCTATTCCCGAGGCTGAAGAGAACCTTGAAAGGACGACGTTTTGCCACCATTGATGAGATAAAAACTGAATCGCTGAAGGAGCTGAACGCTATAACGAAAAGTGAGTTGTAGAAGCGCTTCCAACATTGGAAAAAGCGCTGGCACAAGTGTATTATATTTGAGGAGGATTACTTTGAAGGGGACAAAGTTGATGTTAATGATTAAATAACAATTCTTTAAGAAACACAAAAATTCCGTTACTTTTTTTATCACGCCTCATATATCGTTACTACAGCTGCACTTCTTAAAATTGTTAATCTTAACAACACTCACGTAACCTGTTTAGCTCGTGCCCCTCACAGAGTTCCTGAAACAATACAGGAACGAATTCCCTCTTGCCCATGAAAAACTGTTTCTGTAAAGCCCTATCCAGGATTTCAATATTCAGGAATAACTCCCTCAGATTCCAGCCCGACCTCATGAGGAACATGGATTTAGTGGTGTATTTTGGTAACTAGTTTAGGGAAGTGGCAATTATTTGAAGAATTGTCTGAACTTGATACTGAAGCGTGTATCAAAGCATTGAAAGAGTGTCTGAATTACCCGTCAGTGGAGAAAGATGTCGCCTTCAGATCAAACCTTTCATTAGCATCGTAAGCATTTCACAATTAGAAAATAAAAACCAAACTCTTTGTAGCCAAATAGTTACAGTAAAGGATTTCCAGATGAAATTAGATAGTGATTTGTATAAAACTGGGGGGAAAAGTTAAAAATGGAACAATGAACTAACTGAAAATATATTATTTTCATTGTTGGAAAAAAATATCAAGAGTGATATGGTTTCGTTAAGCATTAATGTTTCTACTGTAATCATTTCAAATTTTCTCCTCTCATATCTGTTTCAGTATAAATATGTTTTTTTAAAACAATTCTCACTGACAAGAGACAAGGATTAACAGTGGAGAATTAAGGGAAACTTCTGGTGATGTACTGCACAGTTAATTATGAAAAGAATGAACGCACAAGCGAATTCAATAACGTAAGAGTGCAATCATTGCTTAATTTTATTTATTTTTAAATATTTTATTAAGCTTTTGCATTTATATAATACTATTTTCTGTCTTCATTTCTTAATTTACTGTTTTAAGACATGTTTTGTGTATTTTAGGATGTAATTTCAGTGACTAAATGGGTTTGAAGCATTGATTACATGTACCTAAAATGCCTAGTTTTATTAGAATAATTACTTTAAGAATTTATTAAATGTTGAGCTTATTTTAGGCACCCATAACTACAATTTTACTGCCTAAAAATCCTAAGTATGTTTATGACTTCGTTTTATTTAATTTTATGTGATTTTAATGCAGACGGGAAAATAATATTGTACCCCCTTTTTTGTAGGTTTGCTTCTAGAAGTAAACCAATCTGCCAAAAACTTCTCCTAACCTGACAACCCCGGTACGAACTACTGAATGAATCAGTTTTGAGAATAATGTAAAGAAAGCGTTAAATTAAATGGAGTTTTATTTATGGCCGCTCTTTAACTGCTGTGCTCCTTAGCGTCTCATTCTATATTGGGCGTGAAAGATCGGTAATTTTTCTCAGAGGCCTCTTTATCAGGCTTGAGGTTTTTCTACGTGCCGTAAATCTACGACACGGGACCGCCGGCTTTACTTCCCTTCCGAAGGTAGCCATGCTAAGGATATTTACGCACGAAAAAATCCATCGCTCTCCGCCGGGTTTGAACCCGCGAGGTTAACATGCTAACCACTACACCATGGAGGACGATAAAGAAAGCATTACTTTCTCATGTGGTTCTTATGGCGCGATCAGCTTGATCCTATTTGAAATGTCTGCGAGATTATATATTTTGGAATAGACAGCGTCATTTCTTTTCGTGGAATGCCGAAACAAAACAATAATACTATATTATATAGTTTATTTTTAATATGTTCTATTTTAGCTGCTTTATATGCAGTATCAGTGCATTGTCAAAATATGAATGTCAAGTAATATTGAAATTGTTAAAGAAATTACATAATTAAGGGGTATAAGAAATATATATATATATATATATATATATATATATATATAATGTGTATGAAATACGAGTATTAGTAACTACTATGTTTGATTATTAACTTTCCATTTTCTATTGTATTCGTAAATAAAAACTGTGAAATAGTAATATGAGGGGCACTATTTATATTTTGAGCCTTGGCAACCCTGAATGTTGTAGGTGCCATCTGACATTTCCAATGGAAAGTTTGACATTTTTGACCATAATCTACTTCAAACATTTTGTCAACGGAGCGTCATTTGTTTTGTTTACACTAACTTGAAAATTGTGTGTCAACAAAAAAATGGAATTAACTCGTGAAAATGTTCTTGCAATGATTTATTACGACTTTCGACGTGGATTATTAAGACAAGAGTGCATCGATCAACTAACTTCCACATTTGGCGACGAAGCTCCATCCTTTGCCACTGTGAAACGCTGGTATAAAGAATTTAATCGTGGCTGCCGTTCGCTCAATGATGAAGTTTGTGAAGATCGTCCAAAATCAGTTGTTGTGCCAGAAAACATTGATGTTGTGCAAAACCTAATAATGAAGGATCGTCATGCGACATATTGTGAGATTGAGGCAACCCTAGGCATTAGTGCCACCAGCATATATAAAATATTGCATGATTATTTAGCCGTGAAAAAGGTTTGCTCTCGTTGGATCCCACATAATTTGACGCAATCTCAAAAAGATACTCGTGTCGATTGGTGTACAAAAATGCTCAAGAAATACAATGGCGGTGCCTCAAAAGACGTATATAAGATTGTAACAGGTGACGAATCATGGATCTATGCGTACGAGCCGGAACGTAAACAGCAGTCGACTGTAGGGGTGTTTCAAGATGACATAAGTTGTTCGCACTCGAAGCATTTCGAAGCAAATGGTCACCTGCTTTTTCAGCAAAACTGGCCATGTAGCAACAGTGCCTTTAGAGGAACGTAAAACGGTCAATGCCAAATAGTACACAACCATTTGTTTCCCGGAAGTCTTCGATGAAGTAAGAAAAACCAACAAGAACCGTAGAATTGTTCTTCATCAAGACAATGCGAGCGCACACACATCTCGTCTAACAACAGAGTATTTGAAGGCTCAAAAAATCGAATTGATGGGTCATCCGCCATACAGTCCTGATTTGGAACCCAATGACTTCTTTTTGTTCCCGAACATCAAGAATAAATTGCGTGGACAACGATTTCCGTTGGCAGAAGAAGCCATTGATGCCTTCAAAAACCATATTTTGGAGGTGTCTCAAGAAGACTGGAATAAAGGCTTTGACAAATGGTTCAAACTGATGAAAACGTGTATTGATCATAAAGGAGAATATTTTGAAAAACAATAAAGCTGTTTTCAATCAGAAATTACTTTGTTTTAATTATTAGGCTCAAAATATAAATAGTGCCCCTCGTAAATGGTACATAATCAGAACCTAGAAACAATTTAATGTTTTTAAAATATTATGCTCATGTGGTAAAGGTGGTAGTTAGAATGAGATATGTGAGTGCTGGAATGTTTCCAGAAGTGTCTCTGTAATAATCAGAAGATTTGAATGACAAAGGAAAGTCTAGGTTTTCCACTTTTGCACTCTGTTTCAGCATAATAGTTTGTTTACTGTCAGAATCCAAACGTTTATAAAATTGAAACAGTGCTGTGCCTTTAACAAAGCTTTACTATTTTTGAGTGTAATGTTTTTTAGTATTTATATTTTCAGGTGTTAGTATGTGGTGTAGTTGTGTCTGGGTATTAACTTCAAGTATTCCCGCAGGTCTGGATAGCTCTGTGGTCAGGACTGTGTTTCGTGTCCACCTTGATGACGCTCACGACGTTTCTGATCGACACGGAGCGCTTCAAGTACCCTGAACGTCCTATCGTGTTCCTGTCGGCTTGTTACTTCATGGTCAGCATCGGTTACCTGGTGAGGGTCGTGCTGGGTCACGAAGAAGTGGCCTGCGTGGGCCGCATGATACGATATACCTCCACGGGACCTGTCGCCTGCACCATGGTTTTCCTCCTGGTGTACTTCTTCGGCATGGCCTCCTCTATATGGTACGTAAACTAGCATGTTCGTTTGTCTTAAACGTGTATACATCATGCTGAATGTTCAGGTTCATGTGCCCAAATTTTCTATTTGGGATAAACAAAATACACAAACAAAAACTAGTGTTACGGCGTCTAATGGCGTACCTGAAGCAAATCTATGTGTTTAAAAGTGTGGTGTGTGTGTGTGTGTGTGTGTGTGTGTGTGTGTGAACAGCATAACTCAAAAACGTAAATTCGGTTAAATACTAAACTTGATATTTAAGTTCAGCATCTTCCAAGGATGCGAAACAGTTTCAAGAAAATCCCCCACCCCAAATTACCCTTTACATGGAAAAGATTTCGAAAATTTTGATTTTCTCAAAAATGGCTCTAACGATTTTTATTAAAATACCACGGGTTTAAGATATTTTCATGGAAAATGAAATGTATATATTGGATTTTCTGGGAATAGCCTCTGAAGTCTTCTTCATTCTGAATGACTTTTTACATTCTCTACTACGTATAGCAAGTAGGGGAAGTATTGTGTTCCATCCAAAAATTTGATACCGAGATTTCACCGGAAATATGTTTTGAGACCTCCTGAATCCAAAAAAAGCATATTTGGAAACATGTCCGTGTGTGTGTCTGTGAACAGCATAACTCAGAAACTAACAGTCGGATAAACACCAAACTTGGTATTTAAGTTCAGTATCTTCCAGAGATGTGACACGAAGGTTTTCAAGAAAATCCCCCTACCCCAGAAAAATATAATATATTTAAGATACTTTTATGTCAAATAAAATGTATATCTTGAATTTTCTGGGAATTTCTCCAAAAGTATTCTTCATTGTGAACGACTTTTGCATAACTGGTAAACCATAAGAGGTAGACAAAATTTTACTACACAAAAAAATGTATATCGCGTTAAAATAAACAATTTATCTCATATACATTTTTTTTGAGTCAACCATTCTTGAGATATTGCTTGTTATTCCCTTGAATTTTCCAATACTTATACTTTTTCTCAAATGGAAATTCGTTAATTTTTTTTTTTGGTCCTGGTAATGCAAAGAGAATGGAATACTCCACATAGCAACCAGCTCTTAAAATATTTGACTATCGCTTAAAGCCTACCAATTCCCCTTGCATCTACAAGAAAATTAGCAATAAGATTAACATCTCGATTAACATGAAGCATATGGAGAATAAGATTTTGTAAAAATAGCTTGTACAAGAGTAGAGTAAGTCATGTGAGTGTAATATATCACATTTTTTATAATTGGTAAACCGTAAAAGGTAGACAAAATCTTACAAACAAAAAATGTAGATCTCGTTAAAACACAAAATCTGTGATAATTTTTTTGTGGAGTTAACTATTTCCGAGATATTCCTTGTTATTGGTGTAACTTTAAATACTTACAGTTTTCTCAACTGGAAGTCATTCGTTTTTTCTCCCTCCTGGTTATACGAGTATGGAATTTCAAAGCCATCAGAGAACGATACGCTATTTAAACATATGACTATCGCTTTACCTACCGTATACAACGAAATGTGTAAAGGAACGACACAGAGTTTATCTGGAATAACAAGTGATGCAGTAATTTGTATCACAAATTATTTAAATGTAAAGAGTGATTATAGTATGAATATGCATTATTATGTGACATTGATTTGAGATGTTTGTTGATTGTAATTATTGTTGGGAAGTAAGTTTATACTGCCTTACTGAAACTGACAATAATAGCGTGCAATAGTGCAGCGAGGGGGTGAGCTGTTTATCATTATTGGAAACGAGGAAGTTACGTAATGTTGGCGCGTTTTCCTTTAGAATCTTCTGGAACATTTCCCTAGAGCATATGTATTCATAATTTTCATTGGATATAAAAATAGACGCTAATGTTGGCGCGTTTTATTAGCCAATTGCAGCTCAGTTATAATCTTATGGCATATCTGGGTGTCGGAGTATAAAAGGTAGGTTAGAGGTAAAGACCACGTCAGTTCATCAAAAATCTTTGTACACTACACGTCTTCTTCAGCCCGTCAGCTCGTCGAAAATATTTGTATGATACACGTCGCCTTCAGTCCAGCAGAAATATTACACGTCGGCTATCGATTCGCAAGTTACGCGTATAAGAGTTATGAAAAATCTCAAGTATGGTAAAGTTAATTATACAAAAGGTTGAAGTACGTGGATTAAAAGTGATCAGTAAGAAGTTGTTATAACAGTTTCAGTTTGGCGAGAGTCAAGATCAATGTGTAAATGTGATAGTAAATGTGTTCGACAATAAAAGTGTAAAACAAATTCTTTCATCAGTGTTATCTTTGGATAAGAGACTCCCTTCCGTTTACAGAACCTGTATAAAGAGAAGTGCTTGACCAAAAGATCATAGCTAGCCGGAGGACAGTGAACAAAAATTAAATAAAATAGCAGTAGCATTCTTTCAAACGAACACTAATACTACCGCAAATTGCTAACACCAGATGGAGCTACAAACCTAACAAAGAATCGCGTCACAAAATGGCTTCACCACGTGAAGTAAACACACATACACAAATAACAAATATAAATTTACCATCGCAAATTGGCTACCACAACGTGGGGCTACAAAAATGTTAAATACAAACAATAAGTAATACCACCGCAAATTGGCTCCCAAACGTGGGGCTAACAAATACAAACATATACAAATATAACACTCTCACAAGAAATAGAAGGATAATTTTTGTAATAATAGTTTGTAGAGAATGTCATGTGAGTGGAACCATAAGATATTTTTAATATAGCGTCTACGCACTATGCCTACCAAATTTTATTTTTCTCCCTACTTCATGTTAATTGAGATACTTTGCAGAACATTACACATATCGTTGTAGGCGCAAGGGGGATAGAAAAAACTGAACCGATAGATGTTTAAAAGCCAGTGGCTATGTGCTAGCCTTTAAATTCCATACTCTTTCCATGACATCGCGAGAAACAACTGAATAGAGACAGCATTATAGAAAAATTACAATGCATTGGAACGTTTAAATCAATAATAATGGATGCCTCGGAAATAGCTGATGCCACAAAACGGGTTATTTGAAATAAATTGTTTGCTTTAAAGAGATCTACATTTCTTGAGTGAGCGCCGGGGTAGCTTAGTGGTTTCGTTCGCGCCTCTCGTGCTGAGGGTTTCAGTTCGATTCCCGGCTCTGGGTTGGCAATTTTACGAGGGTAATCCAGAAAGTCCCAGACGTTTTGAAATAAACAATTAATAAAATGCAAATATCAAAGTTTATTATCTACATTTGAAAGGTACACTCTTAAGCTATTTTTCTGCATAATCTCCATTCAAATTGAGGCATTTATCATATCGTGGCACAAGTTTTTCAATACCCTCTCTGTAGAAATCTGCCGCCTGCGACTTCAACCACTGGTTTACTGCAGTTCAGAGTCAGTATCAAAGCATCAATTTGATGCACAAAACTCCGTGAAAGTTTGGGAAAATGTTTCGAAAGTTCTATAATCGTGAAACGACGATTTTCACGAATTTTGTCATTGATTTGCATTGACAGTTCATTAGTCATAAGGCTAGGCCTAACACTACGATCCTCGTCGTGAACATTGGTACGCCATTTTTAAAATCAATGCTTCAGTGCCTGATTCTGCTTTCACTCATTATTCCCTGCCCGTAAACATCATAAAGTTGACGATAAATTTCAATTGGTTTGTTGGTTTTAGCCAACCGCACTTCACAAGTGGCGGGATTTTCTATTGCAGCGCAAATTTTAACAACTCACAGAGAGCACAGTAAGGAAGGCAGAGTCCTCACGCTACCACAGCTGGATGCGTACTGAATGTAGGAACGTTCTGACACCAAGTTGGCCCTACTCATCGCCACGATAGGCCAAGACGTCTGGGACTTTCTGGACTGCCCTTGTAAGTCGGTCCTATTCAAGCCTTCACCTCTGACTAGCTCATGTGAAGTATTCCCAAGTCCTAACGTGGTTAGGAGTCCATGGTGCTGTAGAACCCTCGTTCCACCGCCATTATCATTATCACCCCTTCAAAGGAGAAACGGACTCCGCTCCCTGGGAGACGCCAGTTATTAAGTGGGTGCATACATCGCTTGGTGGAACTAGGTTTCCCCGAAGGTCATAGGCCGTATGGGGAGCATTGTAAACCAACCACATTTCTTGTACAGTACGTGTTTGTTTATCTCTTAAGGTTTAACTTTTATACAAGATTATACAAAATTCCTTCCGAATGAAGAGGACTTCATAAGCTATTCCCAGACAATTCTCGATATGCACTTATTTGTCACGCAAATTTCTCAAATATATATTTAAAATTGAAATCGTTAGACCCATTTTTTGAAAATAATACGTTTCGAAAATGTTCCATGTAAAAGGTACAGAGAGAGCCAAAAACTATGAACCGGCTGCGCTGTGTTTTTACCAACTTTACGAAAGGAGATGCTGAAACTGGTCACCGTCGTTGTCCATACATTTTGGCACATCTTTAGGAAACTATCCATCACTCGCTGTAGTTCACGTTGAGAAATGTTGGCAATTTCCTGGCGGATATTTTGTCTTAATTCTTCGAGGGTGTGTGGGTTTGTCTTGTACACTTTGTTTTAAGTTACCCCAGAGATAGAAATCGCAGGGTTTAGGTCGGGGGACCGAGGGGGACACAAATCTCTACTAATAATTCTGTCCTCAAACACACTTTCATAAACTTGTTAAGTAAAGCCTTTAAAATTAGTTTTAAAAATTTTGTATGGTTTCACCCGCGCCTTTCTGTGATAGTGGCAGACGGCAACGAGCGCCGAAGACGCGGACAGGAAAAACACCACGCAGCAGGTTCGTAGTCTTTAGGCTCTCTCTGTAGTTTGGGATGGGGGGATTTTCTTGAAAATCCTAGCGGCCCAGTAATGGAAGATACCAAGCATAAATATTAAATTTGGTATTCATTCGACATTTCGTTTTTGAGTTATGTTGTTCAAAAACATACACACGCACGCGCGCACACGTTTTTCTAAAAGTTCTTTTTATCCAGGAGACCTCAAAAGATGACGTATTTCCGGTGTAATCTCGACATCGAAAATGTTTAGGTAAAATACAATACTTCCTCTACCACCTACTAGATATAGGATGTGGAAAGAAAGTAAACATCTTCGTTACATTCACATGACTTCCTGTACCCAATATCGTGTATCTTTATATACCTTCTACAAACTATTCTTGCAAAATTCTCTGACTTATTCAACTCAGTTGACTCGCTCGTTTGCGCTTATTGTATATATTCATCCTATTAGATAGTTTGGCGATGTAACTTGGATCCGTTTAAATCTTCTTGGAACAGCTACGAAGGGCGTCAAATAAGTCAGTTTCCCTATTTTATAAAAAACAGCACACACAATTGATCATGTTGAATTAATTTTATTTATATTGTACAGTCCTTCTGTTACTTTTATATATAGTCAACGTATTTTTCCAAGCATTTTTGGAGACGTGACACAAGTCTTTGCAAGGAGTGTTGTACCAGGTCGGATACTGTGCTCGCAACCAGCTGTTCACTGATTTGGCGAGGCCTCTGAGCAAAATTTCCGGTCTTTCACGCCCAACATAGAATGGGACGTTAAGGACCATAGTAGTTAAAGAGTGTCCATAAATTAAAAACAAATCTGATGTGTTGCACTCACATGACTTTCTCTACTCTTGTGCAAACTATTTTTACAAACACTTATTCTCCGTATGCTTCATGTTAATCGAGATATCGAGGTGTTAATCTTATTGCTAATTTTCTTGTAGACGCAAGGGGAATTGGTAGGCTTTAAGCGATAGTCAAATATTTTAAGAGCTGGTTGCTATGTGAAGTATTCCATTCTCTTTGCATTACCAGGACAAAAAAATGAATAACGACTTTGAGAAAAAGTATAAGTATTGGAAAATTTAAGTGAAAAACAAGCAACATCTCGAAAATGGTTCACTCAACAAAAACAAAATGTATATGACATAAATTGTGTATTTTAACGCGATCTACATTATGTGTTCAGTAAACTTTTGCCTATCTCTTATGGTTTACCAGTTATGCAAACGTCGTTCGAAATGAAGAATACTTTTGGAGACATTCCCAGGAAATTCAAGATATACATTTTATTTGTCATGAAAATATCTTAAATATATGATATTTTAATCAAAATCGTTAGAGCCCTTTTGAGAAAATTAAAACTTTCGAAAAATGTTCCATGTAAAGGGTAATCTGGGGTGGGGGGATTTTCTTGAAAACCTTCGTGTCGCATCCCTGGAAGATACTGAACCTGAATACCAAGTTTGGTGTTTATCCGACTGTTCGTTCCTGAGTTATGCTGTTCACAGACAGACACACAGACAGACACACACGGACATGTTTCCAAAAATGCTTTTTTTGATTTCCGGTGAAATCTCGGCATCGAATTTTTGGGTGGAATACAATACCTCCCCTACTTACTATACGTAGTAGAGAAAGTAAAAATGAATAATGAATTTGAGAAAAAGTATAAGTATTGGAAAATTTAAGGGAATAACAAGCTATATCTCGAAAACGGTTCACTCAACAAAAAAAATGTTTATGACATAAATTGTGTATTTTAACGCGACCTACATTTTTTGTGTAGTAAACGTTTGTGATCTCTTGTGGTTTACCAGTTATGCAAAAGTCGTTCACAATGAAGAATACTGTTGGCAACATTCCCAGAATATTCAAGATATTCATTTTATTTGTTATAAAAATATCTTACACATATGATATTTTAATCAAAATCGTTAGAGCCATTTTTAAGAAAATTAAAATTTTCGAGAAATGTTCTATGTAAAGGGTAGTCTGGGGTGGGCGGATTTTCTTGAAAACCTTTGTGTCGCATCTCTGGAAGATACTGAACCTAAATACCAAGTTTGGTGTTTATCCGACTGATCGTTTCTGAGTTATGCTGTTCACAGACACACACACGGACATGTTTCCAAAAATGCTTTTTACTTTCTCTACTACGTATAGTAAGTAGGGGAAGTATTGTATTCCACCCAAAAATTCGATACCGAGATTTCACCGGAAATATATGTTTTGAGACCCCCTGAATCCAAAAAAAGCATTTTTGGAAACATGTCCGTGTGTGTGTCTGTCTGTGTGTCTGTGAACAGCATAACTCAGAAACGAACAGTCGGATAAACACCAATCTTGGTATCTAGGTTCAGTATCTTCCAGAAATACGACACGAAGGTTTTCAAGAAAATCCCCCAACCCCAGATTACCCTTTACATGGAAGATTTTTCGAAAATTTTAATTTTCTCAAAAATGGCTCTAACGATTTTGATTAAAATATCATATGTTTAAGATACTTTCATGACAAATAAAATGTATATCTTGAATTTTCTGGGAATGTATCCAAAAGTATTCTTCATTGTGAACGACTTTTGCATAACTGGTAAACCATGAGAGATAGACAAAATTTTACTACACAAAAAATGTAGATCGCATTAAAATACACAATTTATGTCATTTACATTTTTTTTGTTGAGTGAACCATTTTCGAGATATTGCTTGTTATTCCCTTAAATTTTTCAGTACTTATTTTCTGAAATGGGAATTCGTTATTCATTTTTACTTTCTCTACTACGTATAGTAAGTAGGGGAAGTATTGTATTCCACCCAAAATTTCGATACCGAGATTTCACCGGAAATACATGTTTTGAGACCCCCTGAATCCAAAAAAAGCATTTTTGGAAACATGCCCGTGTGTGTGTGTGTGTGTGTGTGTGTGTGTCTGTGTGTCTGTGTGTGTGTCTGTCTGTGTGTCTGTGAACAGCATAACTCAGAAACGAACAGTCGGATAAACACCAAACTTGGTATTTGGGTTCAGTATCTTCCAGAGATGCGACACGAAGTTTTTCAAGAAAATCCCCCCACCACAGAGTACTCTTTCCATGGAACATTTTTCGAAAAATTTTAATTTTCTCAAAAATGGCTCTAACGATTTTGATTAAAATATCATATGTTTAAGATATTTTTATGACAAATAAAATGTATATCTTGAATTTCCTGGGAATGTCTCCAAAAGTATTCTTCATTTTGAACGATTTGTGCATAACTGGTAAACCATAAGAGATACACAAACTTTTACTACACAAAAAATGTAGACCGCGTTAAAATACACAATTTATGTCATATACATTTTTTTTGTTGAGTGAACCGTTTTCGAGATATAGCTTGTTATTCCCTTAAATTTTTCAATACTTATTTTCTCAAATGGGAATTCGTTCTCATTTTTTTTGTCTTCGATATGCAAAGAATATTAATCTGTAGCAAAGCGAATGGTGCTGCACCTAGCAACCAGCTAATAAGAGATATGTATGTGCTTAAAGCCTACTGTATTTGTATATTGCCCTTGTAAATATATATTCCTCTTACATCTACAAGAAAATTAGCAATAAGATAGTCTTCAAATGTTTATCTCGATTAACATGAAGCATATGGAGAATAAGCGTTTGTATAAATAGTTTGTACAAGAGTAGAGAAAGTCATGTGAGTGTAACACATCAGATTTTTTTATCTTGGATATGCAAAGAGTATTAATCTGTGGCAAAGGGAATGGTGCTGCACCTAGCAACCAGCTATTAAGATATATGTCGATGTTTAAAGGCTACTGTATTTCTGTATTGCCCTTGCAAGTACAAAACAAGGAGAACTTAGTAGGCCTTAAGTCATAGTCAAATATTCTTAGAAATAGTCACCATGTTTAAAATGTAACTTTCTTTGCATGTCAAAAGATCGTTTCTGCAAATATTTATCTCGATTAATATGAAATAGATGGAGAATAAGAGTTTGTAAAAATAGTTTGTATAAGAGTAGAGAAAGTCATGTGAGTGTAACACATCAGATTTATTTGGATTCAGGTGGTCTCAAAACATGTATTTCCGGTGAAATCTCGGTATCGAATTTTTGGGTGGAATACAATACTTCCCCTACTTACTATACGTAGTAGAGAAAGTAAAAATATGCATATCTGTGAAGATTAGAGGAAACTGTGTGACTGTATCGGATTTTTAAAGTGAACAGAAAAATTAAATTGGGTTTTATTTATGGACGCTCTTTAACTGCTGTGGTCTTTATGGGCGTGAAAGACCGATAATTTTGCTCAGAGGCCTCTATCAGGCTTGAGGTTCTTTCACGTGCCGTAAATCTACGACACGGGACCATCAGTTTTTACTTCCCTTCCGAAGGAAGCCATGCCAAGGATTTTTACACTCAAAAACAAAGTCATCGCCCTCCTCCGGGTTTAAAGTAAATAGACTATTGTGTCAGAAGCTGTCTGATAATTATGGTTAGGATTTTTATGATAGGGCATATATTTTTTGGTAGGACTGACATGCTCCTTAAATACATATAAATGCTTCTTATGAAACAGCGAAATTAATTAACCTAATTTGTTAAGTCATATTTTTGCATATATGGCCATTTCTCTCTGATAGAGCATATTTTAGTAAGTAAATGGTCATATTCGTCACATTTCCACTCTTTCAAGAAGAAAAGAACTTTCTCATTCAATTTATTTCTTCCGTGTTACATTTCTCACAATTGCTTCATTCTCACTTCATTTTGTTTCCTGGAAAATGGCAAGCATCTACCATCCTTCCCTGTTTCCTTTGATTTCACAATATGGACTTCACCCTTACGCATCAGTGAGTTGTGTAAGCTGTTGTCTCTCTATGAGCAGGTAGCTGATTAAGTCATTCTGGACCCTGGACTGTAGACAAGTGTCTAATTCACTCATTGTGTTATTCAGTCTTATTGAAGTCGTAAGCGCGTGCAGTACAGTTAAGAAAAAATTACTAGAGTGAAGCAAAATGTTCAAGTAAAACTAAAAAGGTTTGTGTCTCAATATGGTGAGAAAGTATTTTCAAGTGATGGTAAAATACTGTATTGTAAACTGTGCGACGTAAGAGTAACTGCGGAGAAGTCATTTAACGTTCAGCAGCATGTGGCAACAGATAAACACAAGCGTGGAGTACAACGGATTGAAAATGAAAAAACACTACAGCAAATGCTCCTAGGGGAATCCCGCCAGTCTTATTCACCATTCTGCGAAGAACTTTGTACAGCTTTCCTTTGTGCTGATATTCCCTTAAGTAAACTATACCATCCAAAATTTCGTGAATTCTTAGAAAAATACACAGGTAAATCTCTTCCTGATTCTTCCACATTAAGAAAGAACTTTGTCAGCCGAAGCTACGAAAAAACAATACAACAAACCAGACAACAGCTTGTAAATAAAAAAAAATTGGGTATCAATTGATGAAACTACAGACTCTATGGGAAGATATATTGCAAATGTCATTGTGGGAACTTTGGAAGAAAATGGTCCAGGCGAAAAGTTTCTAATAAACTGTGAACATTTAGAAAAAGTAAATTTTTCCACCATTTCTAAGTTGTTTGACAGATCTGTGGGTGCCATATGGCCCGAAGGTATTAAGCATGACAATGTACTTCTCTTCATAACGGATGCTGCACCTTATATGGTGAAAGCTGCCGATTCTCTAAAAGCATTGTACAGTAAAACGGTGCATGTGATTTGTTCAGTTCACGCCTTGCACCGAGTTGCAAAGGAGAATCGTGGTAAATTCAGTGACGTTGACAAATTTATTGGGTGTGTCAAAAAGGTATTTTTGAAATTCCCTTCACGTGTTGCAGCATTTAAGTTGTTAGGTCCAGACATTCCCTTGCCACCATCTCCCATTTTGACAAGATGGGGGTCCTGGATTGATGCCTGCAACTATTACTGCCAGAACTTCAACGTTGTGAAAAACATCATTGATTGATTCGATAGCAGTGAAGCTACTTCAATTGGACTAGCTCAAGAATTAATGTCTAATGGTGAAATTTCAGCCAAACTTTCATACATGAAATCAAATTTTGGATTTATTCCTGCTGCCATAACTGCTTTGGAGGAATCAGAAGTGCCACTACTGAAGCAGATAGAACAAGTGAAAAATGTTGTGAATAAATTAGTGAGTGTTTGTGGTAAAGTGGGAAAAGAAGTGTCAAAGAAAATGGAAAATGTGTTAGAAAGCAACGAAGGGTATCATACACTGTGTTACATTTCAATGATTTGTTGGGTGAAAAGTTCTCTCTTAATCATTCAGATTTAGATTCAAATGATATTGTTCATTTTAAATATGCTCCTCTTGGATCAGCTGAAGTAGAAAAGAGCTTTTCAAAGTACAAAGCATTGTTGGCTGACAATAGGAAATCTTTTTCATTTGAAAATTTAGACAAGGTATTAATTGTGTATTGCAACTCAGAGCTTAGATGAAGTAGAATGAGGATGTAGAAAGCACATAGGTTAACTATGTTCCTATAATGTTAATAAAAATCATACTGGAATGTCAAATTGCATAGTTTAGCTTGCTTCTCATGTGCATTTTATTCTCAAATAAATAGTTCATTATCAAAACTGACTTACTAATTTATTTTACAATAGAAATTTTACCTCATTTTAATATTGTTAGGTCATATTTATTGTTATTGTGCCTACTTTGGTAAATGTTTGGTCATAACAGCATAATTTTTGTGCATATTATGGTGATTTTAGGTCATAAATATCCTAGTCCTACTAATAACAAATAGTCCCACTAGAAATGGCATGTATAATATGTCCTAATTCTAGTTATGTATAAAAAAATCTGATGTGTTACACTCACATGACTTTCCCTACTCTTGTACAATCTATTTTTACAAACGCCTATTCTCCATATGCTTTATGTTAATCGAGATATCGAAATGTCAATCTTATTGCTAATTTTCTTGTAGATGCAAGGGGAATATGGTAGCTTTTAAGCGATGGTCAAATATTTTAACGCTGGTTGCTATGCGGCGCATTCCATTCTCTTTGCAAGTCCAGGACATAAAAAAATGAATAACGAATTTGAGAAAAAGTATAAGTATTGGAAAATTTAAGGGAATAACAAGCAATATCTCGAAAACGGTTCACTCAGCAAAAGAAATGTATATGACATAAGTTGTGTATTTTAACGAGATCTACATTTTTTGTGTAGTAAAATTTTGTCTATCTCTTATGGTTTACCAGTTATGCAAAAGTCGTTCACAATGAAGAATACTTTTGGGGACATTCCCAGAAAATTCGAGATATACATTTCATTTCTCATGACATTATCTTAAACATATGATATTTTAATCAAAATCGTTAGAGCCATTTTTGAGAAAATTAAAATTTTCGAAAAATGTTCCATGTAAAGGGTAGTCTGGGGTGGGGGGATTTTCTTGAAAACCTTCGTGTCGCATCTCTGGAAGATACTGAACCTAAATACCAAGTTTGGTGTTTATCCGACTGTTCGTTTTTGAGTTATGCTGTTCACAGACACACACAGACACACACACACACACACACACACACACACGGACATGTTTCCAAAAATGCTTTTTTTGGATTCAGGAGGTCTCAAAACATGTATTTCCGGTGAAATCTCGGTATCGAATTTTTGGGTGGAATGCAATACTTCCCCTACTTCTATACGTAGTAGAGAAAGTAAAAAGAAAAGTATACGAAAATTTCTTGTTACTGTTGTTTTATGTATAGACCTTTTAAATATCACAACAGACAACAAGAAACTAATGAGAAAGAAAAAGTCACATTAGTGTATAATTGTATAACGCAGGTGTAGGCATTATTAATTAATAATGTTAATAATTTTAGCAATAATTTGACATTTTCGCAGTGGTATCATTATTGTTATTACTTTCATACGACAGGAGGTTTTAACCATATCACACTGTGTATGAAAACATTGATGATAATGATGATAATAATAATAATAATAATAATAATAATAATAATAATAATAACTGTGCTTGCTGTGTCATACAGGTGGGTGGTGTTGTCGTTCACGTGGTTCCTGGCTGCAGGTCTCAAGTGGGGTAACGAGGCGATCGCCGGCTACTCGCAGTACTTCCATTTGGCGGCATGGCTTGTGCCGACAGTCAAGTCCGTGGCGGTGCTCATCACCTCGGCTGTGGACGGCGACCCAGTGGCAGGCATCTGCTACGTAGGCAACCAGAACACGGAGAATCTTCGAGGCTTTGTGCTGGGTCCCCTGGTCGTCTACTTGATCGTTGGAACGTCCTTTCTTCTTGGCGGCTTTGTATCCCTTTTCCGCATACGGAACGTGATAAAACAACAGGGCGGCATTGGCGGCCGTAGCAAAGCAGATAAGCTGGAAAAACTCATGATACGCATCGGAATCTTCAGCGTCTTGTACACCGTTCCTGCCACGGTTGTCATTGGCTGCTACCTCTACGAGACGACGCTGTATGCCGAGTGGATGAAACCACTGGTGTGTAACTGTGGTCGCAACCGCCCACGACCTCTCTACTCTGTCCTCATGCTCAAGTATTTCATGGCGCTGGCCGTCGGCATCACTTCCGGAGTATGGATCTGGTCCGGTAAGACGCTCGATTCTTGGAGGAGGCTATCTCGGAGGCTGTTCGGGGGCGGCGGAGGTCCGGGCGCGGCAGTTCTGATCAACCCGGCAGCAGGGAAGCAGCGAGCCGCTTCCGTCGTTAAACAACAACATTATGTGACGACGGGACCGGCGGCTCCCAGCAGCACCCTTCTGTCGGCGCCGCACATCTCCGCCGCCCCTGGCAGCCTTCAGTCCTCCAGTCAACACCACTTCCAGCAACAGACGGCGGTGAGCCAGCAACCTCCTCTCAGTCACGTATGACAGCAGCGCATGATGGCGCGCAGTGACGCCACCCATATCGACACTTCAGATTGTTGCACCTTGGACGATGTGGACACCGGCGGGGCCGGCGTCAAGGTCGTCGTCCAGCAGCAGATGGCGACCGCGGAAGGACTCAGCAACTATGGGCCGGTCTAGGTAAACTCCTCGGGGACGACTCGGTGTGCCATCACGAGGGAGGTGAAATCGCTAAATCGTGCTACAACATACACAGGCAATGCAAAATCGAAAAAACTAAAGATCGTAGCTGAGGCCCAAAGAAGGAAAAAGGCTCAAGGAAGAGGTACCAGCTATGAAGATATTCTGGTCACTCGTTTCTGATCCACAGTCTTTTGTTTTTCTTCTTCTTTCAACAAAACTCCATCTTGAAGATCATATAAAATACTTGTATAGCCCCTTTTCAAACGAAAAACACGTATCATGCAGGTTATTTTTAAAAATGCCCGCATTACTGACAAAGATCTCGGTATAAGGGTCTACAACAGGACACTGGATTCGCCTACATAAGTTAAGCGTTAAAAGTACAAAACACTCTATGTTTTTAATTTATAGTTTACTTTCCTATTTATAATTGAACATGACATTCAAAAACTTATACAGTAGCAACTATTCAAAATGTTATGCATTTATTGAAATGTCACACTTTCTGCGTCCCTTTGAAGTATTTCTCTTTCCTTTTTTAATTAAAACACAGTTGTCCCTTCCTAAAGGATGTCTATATCATCATTTTAGCCTCGGCGAATAATCATAACCCCCCTCCAGAAAACACAACTTTGTGAAATAAAACGACACCCTATTTCTCCCTTAAGTGTTTGAAAGATTTGGCGCAGCAATGTCACTGATTTATTCACAGAGCTAACTGAATTACAAATATAAATTGTAATCTTCACGATCTTATATTACTTAAGTTCTTCTCTGACTTTACAAACTCTGTGCAGTTTTCCTGAAAATACTTACAGCACTTAATCAGTTTGAATCAGGTATTTGTATTATTTATGGACTCTAGTTTCGGAACATCGAGAAGTATTTTTTGTTATTGGTTCACACTCTTGCCAATGAAACTGAGCGTGAACTTCAATCATCCTATTGTATCTTCCAAACAGCATATCTGCGCATAAAATAATCAAATGTAGTGCAATAAAGTAATGAGATACCACTATTAAACGTTCAAAATTTAATAATAAATATTTCCTAGTTCACACGACGTATGTAAAATATTAATAATGGTATGACACTGGTTAAATTACAGTAAACTTCGTTATAGTCATCTCTACCAGGATAACTCTGTACTAAAAAATGTAAAGCATACATTCAAAAGATATATGAAGACAAGTGTTAACAGGTTTTCTCATTTCTATTTATTACGATGAACAAAATTGGGTGCCAAATGTTTGACGATACAGGGAGCTAGTATCATTTAAGGAGCTAGTAACATTGGAGGAATCTGTATATTCCGTTCAAACAAGGGTTTACATCCCTTTCCACCCATTAGTTGAGACGGTTAAAATGATAAAAAGTGTTTGTTTTGGAAATAATTTACAGATTATTGGGAAAACGGGAGTAGATATGAAGTGTTGCAATCGAATTATTAATAATACTTGCCAAAACTTATTACAAAGCCCTTCCCTAATTGCGGTAAATGAATGCTACTGCACACGAAGTATGTGCTATTTCTAGTAAAACTGTTATCATAAGCCATTGAGTAACAAGTATTGTTACAACAAATATTTAATACTAGTGAAATACAGCCACTGATATTCCGAAGTGCGTTTGGAATTTATCTTAAACATCTACTTCCTAAAGTATTTATAAATTATTAATATAAATTTGGCTACAATATATTTTATATAAATGAAACATTAAAGAGAGTTGATATCGCTGTAATTAGGCTCTGCTCCACAGATGTAAATCTCATTAAATTATTTTTCCGCCTGTCTCCTGGTTATACACTGAAACTGTTGAAGCAGGTACCTCTTCTGTTAGTGTGTTTGGACTATCAGCACTAATGCTAATATATAAAACTGTCGAATCTTAACAGTGTTAAGGCCTACAGCTTATTGGGGATTCCTACGATCTAGGTGGAACTTTTCGGTGATGTTTTTGATTAGCCTGTGTATGTTGAAGAGGTCTTTCATTCTTAACGGCGGATTTTTCACGGAGAAATTACAAGCAGTGAAAGAACATGCCTTAAAAAAGGTTACAATAAATTGCAAAAAATTCCAAATGATACCACAGAAAAGAAGCGTCGTAAGAAAGGAAGGACTGTAGGGGGAAAAGTCATTACCCGTTCTAGCTTTAATGTATTCCGTTTAATTCTGCCCAGTCATTGGTCAAACATTCTTAAAGGAAGGGTGCGCGTGACAAGAGAGTTAAGAAACGGAAAGAATGGAGGATGGAAATAATAGAGGTTGCAAAAGGGAAAAAGAAAAGAACTAACATTCAAGGAAGAGACATTTGAAATTCAAATGCAGGGACCGCGGTCTCAATCAAGTGCACAAATGAAGTGAAAAACGGAGGTCCTTAACCCACTAGAAGGCAGCGAACAATGTGGCCGCCATTCATTGAACGAGCATGGAAGTCGCAACAACACGATTTCTATCCCCCATAACATAGGCGTTCTTGTGAAGATCGTATCTCCCCCATCACCGATGTTGACACTGAAGCTGCAGAAATTTCATTTTTCTTATCTGCAGAAACCAAAATAACAGTGATTGTAAAGAACAGGTTCCCGTGAAGAGATGCTTATCCAAAGAATAGCTGCATAACACCATTAACTTTCAAAGTGGACTACAGACAGGTCACTAAGAGTAAGTCAACCAGTAGCGTGAATGCTTGCCGAGAGAGAAAAAATTACCAAAAGTGAAAGTGTTCACGTGAATTTTATACGTAAATAGCATTATAGTCTGAATGAAACATTTTCTACCGTTCTACTGAGTGTTAGCAACTCCATCTGTTTCTATTGTAACATATTTTACTTTACCTGTGTCGCTAGAAATGTCTGTGTGCGTCGAAATTCACCGTGGTGGTGGTTGAGGTAATGTTGCCATACTTAATAGGCAAAGTGAAAGAGTCAATTTCTAAAGAAATTAAATGATATAGCGAAACCGCATAACACTTTGTAAAAATGTGCGTTAAAGATCGAAATGTCCATATCATATGCGGATTTATAGTTTCATGTTAACACACGTAATACCACAAGTACTGAAATTATCGATAATCTCTGGCGCAAGGAAATTTATGTGGTAAGCTATAAAATCGTCAGTGATATTTACGTACTAGAACTAATTCACGCATAAAATCAAATGAATTATATCAACAAATATTATTAAAAATTTTGTGTCAGTCATGGCCAGTTCTTTCTAATGATACCGCGCTTCTAAACAGGAGAGAAAAAAACAAAAAACAAACGTTTTTAAAACAAAGCACTTATGTAAATTTGCGATTAGTGAACTACGATTTACTGCATTCAGAGACATTAAAGATTTTTTTAAGCAGGCAAAGTTATTGGATAATTTTTCCTCCCCGTGCAAAGCGAAACACTATCAACTAACCAAGCAGCGATTGGCTGTTATTCAAGGCCCTATTCCAATTTCTTGGTTTCTAGATTATGCAATCGTATTAGTGTTTTATTTCATACTATTCGGAATTCCATTCTCCAAACCAGTACGGGAAATATGGGAAATTTTCTGTATACTTACCTTCCATACTCCAACACTAACCTTTTAGAATTCGTTTCAACTGTTTAATCAACAACTTAACTGTAACATGTGACTGCGCCCACATCCAACATAGTATGTAGTACAATATTTAATATATAAAGTTTTTCGGCATAGTATGAAACAAAGTTTCTACGTAACTGCAGGAAAGTGTTTTGTTTTGTTTTTGTTTGTTTTTTCGGGACTCGTTTCGATATTCCGGTCGCAGCTTCGCAAGGGCTACATCTTACTCGTTCTGAGAAAACACACTTTCCTTTGCAGTTATGTAAATGACTATTTAATCGAGTGGTAATGTTCACACATTTATATTTTAATAGCAGTTAATATAGAAATTTTAATCATAACTTCACTCCCCTTTCTTACAAAATGGTCCTACTGTGTTGATAAATATACATACTGCTGCTAACATTTTCCTTTTTAATAAGAAATAAAATCCATACATAAAGCTGTTAATTACGTAGTGCTAATACCAATGTAAATAAAAACTATAAAGCTCCAATGCAAAATATAGCTCAACCTGAAATGTTGCAAAAGATAAAAAAGAAACAAAACTAAGCTAAAACGTGCTTATTTGACCAATGAATCGTTGAGTTTTAAGGTTGAATGCTCAGTACAGCTCTGGAAGACTGAGGTAAACATTGTCTCAACTACAACCACCATTAGCCATTCTTTTTTACTAATTACACATTTTTATAAGTAAATACGATTTTTAAGAAAAGTGTACATAGGTATAAATGATGCGTAAGATATCCGTCTATCTGTATGTAGCAGAAGTGTTTCGAGATGAGAGAATGACACAGACGAATGGTGCAAACACGTGTATAATTTATTTATTTTCTGCGATGTGTTCGAAAGTTGTAAGCAGTTTACTTTCCAGTGCTTGCCTTTCATTTATGTTGAAGCTGTTAATACTGTAACATTTATATAAAAGCTGAAATGAGGAGAGGATGAAACTACGTACAATTTCGCTTCAAAATGCTAGTTTAGAATACGAAAGCATTTCTGGGTGATATGTAGAAATCCTGCCTAGCTCTCAACGCTACGAAACTAGTTTGAATAGTTCCATCAGAAAAAAATTAGGATTGTGTTACTCAAAAAATTAATTTATATGAAAAGAAGTAATTCTGTTATATTCTTTCCTCATTTTAGCACCTTCTGCATTGATATAATGTAAATAAGTTCATTTTGTAATGTACACTCCAGAGTTTTGAGCTGAATTGTTTAGTAAGTATTAGTGTCAGGGACAAAATAAGGCATAGACTGACATACATCCTATCACTAACAAGAACCCTTTTGGGGGTAAACTGGAAGCACAAAGGATTACAGACACAACAAAACAAAAAAATAATTTGACAAATTCTGTGGACCAATGAAAATTAATAGCATTTGTTTCATAACAAAAGACGCACTTTTTGCGCATAAGCAAAATTTCTTAGCCAAAAGGATTTAAAAAATAAAAGAACAATGGGGAAAGAAATGTGTAAGTAATCGATTTCTCACAACAGATCTAGTCATTATTTTGCATAACTCCTGCGTTAAAAGCCTTTCAAATAAAACCATAAACTAGTGGGGCTGAATAACACTAACTCTGCTGTTACTTCCAATCTGTATTAGGCTTCTGGTAATCAAAGAGTCGAGAGAATGTGAAAAAAGGTCTTTAGCGCCGGTTTATTAGACGTGGGGAACAGAGAATGGTTCAGGCCATTAACAATAAACAATTAAATGAGACAAAAGAACTGATTTCCAAAAGTAATGCACCTAGGAAGTTTTGTATGAACATCTTTTGTTTGATCTTGTAAGCACTATTTCGCCTCTGCCTTCTGTTGGTTTAATCATGAATATTGTAAGTGAGCCTTTTCGAAAAACAAGTGCATTATGGCGTTTAAGATAATTTTCCAATAAATTTTAAAGTAAATATTTTTTTAGCCATAAACTAATCGAGATAACTGGAACTAGCCGTTGTGCAGTCTTTGCTAAAGAAACGGTATAGTCAATGAAATGTCCTTGATTTTCGGAATATCATTTATCCTAATCATCTACAGCAACACCACGAGTAGCCCGCCTCTCTGGTGTGGAGGTAGCGTATCTGCCTCACATTCAAGAAGTCCCGAGTTCGAATCTCGGTTAGGTTGAGTTACCCGGGTATGGTTTTCTTTTCCGGAGTTTTCCCTTATCCTGAGAAGACGAATGACGGGTAACTTTCACCTCTATGGATCCCCGGGCTCATTTGAGCATAATTTCACCTATTTCATTCACTCATCGTCCAATGTGATCTAGCAGGTTATAGGACGTTAAACTTCAAGGACCCTCCCCCAAAACGTCACGAGTGACATTTGCTAAGGCATTTTCGCAAATGGAATTCCATAGCAGCATGATTTTTTGTATTATTATTTGTATTATTTTAGTTGCTTACCTGCCTTAATAAACGGGATGTTCTTTCCCCCATTTTATTTAGGGGTATAATACAGCCATCTAGTGCTTGAAAATTATACGCGCTCAAAAAAAGACAATCGACCATCAGGAGCGAAATTTTCATTTCCACTGTTTTACTGCGTCAGTCAACTGTGATAGGTTGAAACTGGAATCATAGTCAGATTAGATTAGTAAATATGTAGCAAACATGAATGAAACAGTTTGTATTGTTTGTTCCAACATAAAAATTCCTGAACATTTCATTTACGACTTCTTGTACCAGTGGCATGATTAGTCTGTGCACTGGTGCTGGAAATTCCTATTTTTGTGTTTTGGAGCACATTTCCTTCATTGCGCATGCTCGGAATTATCATATATTTATGTTTGAAAAAATAGCAACCTCATATTACAGCTTGTTTCCTGACGGGAAGGTTTTAAAGAAACGTGTGTAAATATTAAACAGTATGTAAAAGTAACACCGGACTTAAGAAGCACCATGTGTTATACATTCCTTGAAAAAAAAATAAACGAATTATGCTTTGTTTTCGCATATACCCGCAAAAAGTAACTTTTAGCAGAAATAAGTAACAAAAAATATAATTCCGAATTTATCTTCCAAACGCCATTGTTCGCTACAGTAAATATTTTTCCACTTTTAAAAACGCTTGCTAGTCATAAAAGTGAAAGATCCGTGTTACAAACCTTCTGGGCATCTTCATGTATATCTATCCTAAAGTTTAGTTGTAGCCTCAAAAGCATTTGGGTTATAAATGAGTATGTTTCAATCCAATGGCGTTAAATGACAGCTATAATGCACATGACTTTTGAGAAAATGAGGGCAAGAGCAAGTAACTAAGGAATTTCAGTTAAATGAAATCTCAATTAGTACTATTTATTAGTAATATAATGTAAGAGTGTTCAAAGGATATTGAAGAGAATATCTAATAGGAGCAAAACAAGAAACCTACACAATTTTAATTTAGAACATAAAAAATAAAATGCGCAGCGTTATCTACTTATTCCTCGCAATGAATGATTTAATTTTCATTTGTCCGCAGAAGTTGAAGTGGAAGGGAGTGATATTGTTTTGTTCTTATGTGTCCAGTCACTGTCCAATATTGTATACGAATTTAGGTTAAGTTTTGTTGTTGTAGCGTTAAGTGTTCTATATATACCGGCAGCGAGAGCTCGGATCTCATTTTACCATCGATCACGCAGGCGGCACGTTAACAATCGTTTGCTTTAAATTCCTCTTCAACCGGCAACCAGCGCCAGTGTAAATGGCTATATCGCGAATTAATACTGTGTGAAACCTATATTTGTAATCGCCAGGACTTTTCTAAAGGGGATACCAAAAGCTATATCATTCCAAATATGCTTTATTCATATTCGATTACTCCTATTATAATCTGACACTGATATTAAGACCATAACCATCTAAATATCTATAAGAATTAAATTCTCAGAGCACCTTCGTATGAATAGTGTGTTAGTAAGGTGCATCCACACCAAAATGTTTTCCTTAACTTTAGTTATAAACACTGTTAACATACAATATTCATTGATATTTTTCCATGTTCAGAAACAAACAGCCTGTTTATAAACTTTTTAGCCACGTTTATAAACAAAACGTGTTTAACTTTCGTGAATGAAAATTTGCATTAGCTTTTCGCGTTTTCATTTACGCTTGAGCTTGGGCATTCGAGGACCAATGAAGTACGATTCATCTTTATTTCCTTTCGATTAGAGAACCTCTTTTATTGCGAGAACTGTTCATGGAAATAAAAGTACATGTTGAGGTTGATAATGATACTGTGCTGCAAGAAAAGGTTATAGCGTTAATACATAGAACTGTATCAGAAGTATCCCATTTTGTCGACGTCACGCTCGAAGTCAGGAAGCTAGGAGAACTGTGTAAATATAAATTACTTCCTAACAGAAATTGCAACTTGGTTTAGGTCTAAGGGCGCTGTCCAGCTGCTTACCTTTCATCGTTGTAAAAAAGAATAAGATCTTCCAGCATTGGAAACTATAGTGTGTAACATTTAGCCATAATTTTTTTTTAAAAAAGGCGACATAACCTATAAGTTTAATTTTGCCCTTGAAGCTTACAATTCGCTTGTCATTATTTGACGTTTAATGCGTTTCAGTATGGGATACGTGGTATAGAACACATCTGCGTTTCTGGCTCAAAGCACTGTACAACTTTCAAAGTCTGCTGGATTATGAATTACAAGTTGAGATATAATTATATTTATCTATACTGTAGTTTTTCATTTCTTAACTTCAGTTTGTATCTGTATTGCATATGTTTCTTTGTTACATTAGAAGTCTGCGCTTTTCTTTATTCTTATTCACAAAACTAAATGCTCTAGCAGTATTTTCTTCTTTCATACCCTGTCCTCTGTATATCACACGCAGCTTGTTTCGATGTGGACAAAATTTTGATATTTTTAATTTTTTTTTTCTTTTGTATGGCTCCTTTTAAATTCTTTGATCATATTCGGGCTTTGACTTGAGAAATAAGTTATTGCTCGCTAAACTGTGATTTTCTGAACGTTGGTTTTATCCGTTTTACTATTAAACACACTCGTTCACTCCCTCGTTCATACTTCGATTCTTTGGGGGATAGGGAAAGATTCTGGTTAAAGAAAAATTCCCCAGCCGAGAATCGAACCCGAGACCTTTGGGTTGAGAAGCCGAGAAACCACAGCGCTGGCCCTCGACCGCAGTCGTTGAAGAAATTTAATAACAGAATGTTATTGCCTTTGTTAGAAAATGTTTAGTTCACAGTGTTTATTGATTTTATTAACATTGCTTATTAACTGTGGTGTGGGCTAACCTTAGCACTAGGACTATGTGCGGAGGGGGCTTAGCACCTCAATCTACAAAATATTTTGTGCCTGAAGCCCCCGGTGTGCACCCGGGAGGGAAGGGTGAGATGAGATGGCGGTCGGACCAGGAGGCAAGCAGAGCAGAGGGCAAGGTCCCTTACCTCTTACAGATTGAAACTCCCTGGATGGCTCCCCTCCCACTGCGAGCTTGCACATCCCCTGGGGGGCCTGAGACTCGGAGGATGAAGGGTTGCATAGAGCATCCTTTTCCCCGCCATGCAACGCCGAGACTCCCGCCGACACTTTCAACCCTGAAACAGACTAAGCAGATAAAATGTGAGGTGAAATGGAAGCATAGGAAATTCGAGGAATGTAATGAACCTTCCCAGCATTCGCCTAGCAACCCGGGGAAACTCCCGAAAAAAACAAATGGGTCAGGAAGGTGGACCGCGGGAATCGAACCCACGACCTCCCGAATGCCGGTTACAGAGTTACTGTGCATAACACAAGAAAATTTCAGGCGAGAAATTAACTCAATTTCAGTAATTGAACTTGCTAATGTGAATGAAAATTTCTGGAGAAGAAGCCAGAAATGTTTGGAGAGGACAAAAGGTATGTGCTTATTATCACTGTAATTGCAACTATGAGAACTTGAGGCGGTTGCAGGGATATTATAACCAGGCCTCGGTGCAGGGTTCCGAGACGCATGAAGTTAGGAGCACACCGACCACTGTGTTGTTTAGTTAGAGTGGAATGGCAGGTAACGCGTGCAGGTAGCCCTTGCCTCAACATCTAAACAACTAGTCACAGTAGGGCACAAAATAAACGTTCACATTTTCCAGTGCATATCGAGTACGGAAACTAATTGCCTAACATAACAGTTTTGCATGATTGTACCTGTTTTAACATTCTGAAATAGCCATTTTCCACGACAGAAAAAAGTGCAAACAATATACATATCGCAAAATAGATTTCTTCACAACTTCATTGCACCATAAACATAAATATTTAAAATAAATAAATACATAAAGTAATAACCCAAATAATGCAAATGAATACAATACACTTGTTTACATGTCATTGCAGCGAATTACAAGGTGCATTCGCAATATATCAAATAAAAACATCTATTTTCACTTAAAATGAGTTTATAGCTAGAAAAACTTCGTTCTATGTGACATGACGTGACAGGTGCATAACGAAAGAATGTGATATCACACGAATAAACTTTTGTGGATTTGTATTCATTGTTTGAATCAATAAAACGTCCTTAATGGCACACACATCTGCAAAGTCAAAAGGACATTTTTTTTAATTTAGCGTTCATACTTGCAATAACAGAATCTGATTTAGACTCATTCAGTTTTTGAAGCAATGCAATTACGAACCCATATATTTTTCTAGAAACGCTTTAATATATTTATTTTCGATCTCGTTGAAATGGATGTTGGCATGTACCAACATGCTACACAAATCTCGATAAAATTCTTTCTGATTTTCTATTTTTATTGTAATGTTGAAGACCTCTGTAGATTGTTGAATTCAACATTTTTGGTGTGTATTTTGCTATTGCAGTGTTTTTGAAAGAACCGAGATCTGTCTGTCAAGATGTATTTCTTGCAGTGTTTTCAATATACAGTGTTGTTTCCTTTGATGAGGAAATGTTCCTTTCCAAACTTCTCTATAAGTGCATCCTGAAGGGAATGCTTGATACTCGTATTCTTCGACATATTTCAAAGTACTGTGGAGTATAAATAAGAGCAATTAACACTAACACAAGTATCAATGAATATGTAAATACTATAAACTATAGTTCTTTACTCACTGGATCTCGAGTACATAAGTAGACTGCATCGACCAAGGCCAAGCAGCAATATGAACGTCCACAGTGACCTTCGCTACGCAACTACCGGGCTAGGACATCAACTCAACCCCGTTCGTTCCCAACTTCAGTGTGCTAATTCCGTGACCCAAAACCGAGGCCTGATTATAACTGTTTCCGCAGGAGTCCAAGCTGCGGCGGCCGGCGCGCGAGTGGCCGTGTGGTGAGGGAAAAGCGCTGTAGTTGTGCTGGGCGCCATTTCTCTTTACTGTCGATACTGAAGCCGAAGTATGCTACTAGCTGAGAAATTATTATTTTATTAATTGTATAATAATGCTATTGGTGGGAACATATATTATGCATGCGTAGAAGAAGGTGGTTCCGAAGCTGTAGCATCTGCCCTCTCGCTTAAAATTGTCTATCTGTCCTGCTTGGCATATTTACGGTAAAATCGGCACTAAATGCCCCGAAGTGGTTGCTTTTAAAATCTTGTAGACTAATGTACCCTTAACGAAAGTTTTTTCCCCTACTTTATAGCCCATTCAGGTGGAATTTTCTAGTTGAAAAGCTTCAATGATTGCTAAAGGGATTAGCTCTTGAAGCATTCTTATTTTCTCATATTAATTAATAAAAATTCCTTTAAAAAGCGCTGAAAGCCTTGAGCATTATCACTAACTCTAGCCGGGGAGAAGGGGTGAGAAAATGTAAAGCTTCATGAAACCTGCGCCGTCGTGGTAAAGGGAAATTTGCAATTGTAATACCGGGGAGAAATTCTCATCATTGGGGGAAGATTCACAGGGGGCGCTGGAACGTAAGATATTATGCAAATAATGAAGCCTTCTGCCTGTACATGCCCAACACAACACTGCTCATCCGAAATAAAACCCAGAGCTTCTAATTAGAATCATATTCCCTCCCAAGAGATTGACACACCCCGTCAGGGAATATTGATGTGTTAATAAAATGCTGAGATGAGCATAAGTTCATCTATCTTTTGTTTCTGTTAAGTCCGCATGATTACGAATAATTACACATGTAGCTTGTGATTATAAGATATCTGACCATAATATGAACGGGTGCTCGCAACAATGGGCTAACAAATATTTTATCAGAACAAAGAAAACTTAAAGGTTTTCAATAAATTATCATAAATTAAGAGTTCTGCATCTAATCACATACATTTCCTTGAAGTTAGCCGAACTCAGGATGTATTGCAGTTTATGTAGTAGATCGAAGCATGTAACTATTTTTTTAGAACTTGATGATTAGCTCGTTTTTGCCAGCACTATTATTATAGACCTTGTTCATAGCCAGAGATTGTCGTGTAAAAGGAATCAGTTACCTATTTAGCCACCTTTATTTATACAAATTAGATTATTTGGCTGCTGCTGTTGCTACAGAATTGCAGAAATGAGTTTTCTCTCAGTTTTCTTACTTTAGTTCTGAACTGAGAGCGTTTCTAGCGCTTGTAATCAGAAACAGGAGATACTCGTAGAACAAGGACATAGAATACAGGGATTCATTCCGTCCACTCCATTGTAATATCCATTACTTGCAAGAGCAGCCATAGTGTTCCATATGAGCTGTAGCTGGCACTTACATTTCAGAATAGGTTTTGCGAGATTTTTGTAAACCTAGTTCAGTCTGGAAACAGTATCATTTTTCGGTGGCCTCTAGACTTGTTTTGGCTCTCGGGAAAGGAGAAGTAGCGGTTTATATTCAGTTATTACTGAGGTTGATTGCTGGATCACAAGAAATCGTCAACTAAAAGTAAGCAACGGCCCTAGTGGAAAGCATAACGTAATATTCAATAATAAATCTTGGCGGCCAGAAAATGACTTCTCCATTTTTTCACATACTTACTATACTTTCTAGCTTGAATGCGAAAGAAGATCATGTGTTATTGAGAAACATTTTGTCAACTGTTTAAGTGTATTATTACCTCTTCCTTCGCCTTGCTATAGAGTTGTCCTCTATATTTTCGTGCCATTAGCATCACTCTGCGAGAATTTCAGTTTATATTTTGAAATCAACACCAATAGAAATTTTGCCAATGAACTACCACCTTTTTAGAACATACCTCTTCGTTCCGTCAACTTATATTTAACATTTACGATCATATCGACACTTTTTTACCTTTGGAACAATTGCTTATCAGCAATTATGTTCACCCCCTTACATTGAGTTGGTTATTCCATTAAATTCACACACACACACCTTCATACTTCCAGAATCTATGGAGGATGGGGGATAATCCTGGGTAAAGAAAAATCCCATCCTTCCAGCCGGGAATCGAACCCGGGACCTCTGGATTTGAAGGTTAGTCCGCTAATCGACCATACCGCAGAGGCAATCTATTCTACAAATTTTTGGTACACAATGTCACTTTTTAACACCACGATAGTCGGTATCACTGTTTACGTATTGCAGAAGGCTGAATCGATGTTAACTTTATTAACAGTCGTCGTTTTCTGGCATGAATAACACATAAAACGCCCGAGTATAAAACCACCAACGGAAAACGTTTCCGTTTTAGTGTTGTACTGTGTGTCACTTTTTGGAGCTTTACATTGCTGACGTCATCCTCTGATCGACTTACTTTATTATAAGCTTTAGGAGGAAGGTTTGGATTGGAGGGCGTAAGTGTTGAAGTCTCAGAGAACACGAAGATATCCTACGAGTTATGAGGCTTCTTAATTGCCCCTGAATGAGCGAACAGTATTAATTACCATCTGCTTGGTTGCTTGGGTAGTCGCCATAAGGATTGAACGGGATTTCAGCTGAGATTCGATTCTGAATTGATTTTCAGAGAAACAATTACCAGTTGCCGTATTTATTTGTAATAAAATTGGCCTCGGTTGAGTTGTAGAACTTCCACACGCCCAGCAAGGATGATGATATCTGATACTATCACTTCATAGATTCTTCACTCATAACATTTCACGGCCGAGAGGAGTCCGTGTCATATTCGGAAACTGAAAGTATTTATAAACCTGTTGTGCTTCCGAGGCCTACTCGTAACTTAAGCTTCACTTCTTACCCCAGCAGTTCAGTGTAGAGAAGTGGTTTCCTTTATTCTCCGAAAAGTGTTTCCATTCCAAAAATAATATAACAAAACAGATTTTTTTTTCAAGATGAAAATCAAGCGGTTACGCCATTGATTAAAGTATGTTTCGCCAATAAGGCATTTATACCTCAGAGTTCTTAAAAGTTTTATTACAGTATGTAACTTAAGTCTCTCTCTCTCTCTCTCTCTCTCTCTCTCTCTCTGTCTGTCTGTCTGTCTCTGGTTTCACTTACAAACTTGCATTCGTATTCTAGTATTAGTTTTAAAACACAATCGCCACATTTCTCATTGCAGTTGAAATAGTTTTGGAGTTTACATATCCTTGTAATCTGCTATTTGAGAGTGATATATTTTTATTTTTCGGGTGCAACATGAATTTTACAATCCCTTGGGAGTATGCAGTATGCGCAAAAGGAACCTAAGACTGAAGATTTGAGTTTTGTTTCAGTTGACAAAATGTGGTACTCCACACCGGAGTTTTCCAGTCATGGTGTACATTTCGCCTACCGGGAACAACTGCTGGAAGTATAATGTTTTAGATCCTAGTGCGAAGGACACAATGGTACGAAAATAGAGCCTAAAGTATGGCTTCAGGGCGAAAACCAACAAATCCAGGTTTTATTCGCCACAAATTTGAGGCGCTCTCTGACCACTCAAATATGGTGGAGGTAATGGAAATGGCGACAAGTTTTTAAACACTTGACGCCGTGCCAATGTTGCAACCCCATGAAACGCAGGAGTACCCTAGAGACAATGGTGCGGCGAGGGCTGACACAGAGAGCTGGGGGTGATAGTGACGCCTGAATGTAACCTTACCCTCCACTTCTCTGCACCACTCCACGCGTGAATAAACACATGCGCAATGGGTGCTCTTTGGGCACACGCTCGTCACAATTTCCATCATCTGCGGGAGTAACCTCCACATGCAGCTTTTTATACACAGACCACAGGCGAAAATTGAATGCATGGGTTATAAATAAAAATATTTACAACATTATGTGTATATGCAACCATTTAGGTAAAGCATTAAGAATAAGTTGTCTCTAAAACCGAAACTTTCTGTATTGTCCTCTTCCAGCTCCCAATTTTGTCATCCGTTTTGGCATACCGCCAAGATATTTGTCTGCAGTCAAGCAGATTCGCAATTTTCTTTCTTTCCTCCTTCCTTCCCCTTCCCTTAACGACATTACTAGAGGCTAGCATGGTACCCCTCCATGGAGTACAACATGATTTGATATGGCACATTATAGGTACAGGGTGAGCCAAAAAACTACGAACCGCCTGCGTGTTTTTCCTGCCCAAGTCCTCGCACTCGTTGCCGCTATTATAGAAAGGCGCGAATGAAACCATACACATTTTTAAAACTACTTTTAAAGGCTTTACTTACCAACTTTATGAAAGGAAATGCTGAAACTGTCCACCGTCGTTGTCCATACATTTTTGGCGCCTCTTTAGGAAACTATCCATCACTCGCCAATTTTTTTCAAGTCAACAGTTGAAGCCCGTACATATGTGAATACAATTTTGCCCCCCCTCCCTTTTTTTAGAGAGTTAACAGACAGGGAGCATGATTTTGCCTTTTTTAACAAGATTCTGGAAAAGCTTATACGGCCAATATTCGATGAGAAAATTTGAAAGTGTGTTTGAGAACAGAATTATTAGTAGATATTTGTGGCCCCCTCGGTCCCCCGACCTAACCCCCTGTGATTTCTATCTCTGGGGTAACTTAAAACAAAATATACAAGACAAACCCACACACCCTGGAAGAATTAAAACAAAATATCCGCCAGGAAATTGCCAGCATTTCTCAACGTGAACTACGGCGAGTAATGCATCAAAATTCTTAAATATCCAAAGGCAAAACCTAACCACCCTAGGACCACTTTGTGGATGCAAAGATGGCAATATTTGGCTTATCAAATGTACACCCGATCCTGTATAACTCTGATATCCTCACATGGAGATATGTATATGACATGCGTTTTACTGTGACGGTCTGTTTATGGTCTTAACGCCAAATTAATCCGATTAATTTTCATAAAACCGTGATGACAAAAACAGAATTATCTTTATCGCATTAAAAGCTTCACTAGATTTAGGCATTTAAATATATTTGCTTTAACTGACAATAATTAGAAACATAGTTAACGTCCTCTTCATGCAGGAAAACAGCTAAAAGTTTGCATCGTACATTTAGAAATGTTTATGTGTCATTCAGCATCACAGCAGTTCACAAGTGCATCCCGAGCTGTTAAGCATTGAATAGAGGGTTGTTATAACTGCCATTGTCACAATGATTTGCACTTGTAAATATTTGATAATGGCTGATGCCTTGCAAAAACAGCGGCGACTCTTTTGTCAGCACTAATGAACTTGCGACTGTCGGTGTCATTACTGATTCCGTCTGTATGGAAGCATTAAGAAATGTTTGCAAATCGACAGTTCATCAACGTTGAGGCGTTGTAGAGCACATATGGACTACTCAGATCCCCCAAAATAGAAATAGGTACAGAAAAAATCGACCTTCCATTTCTTTAAAATAAAATGAAGCTTTTGTATTCGTGGAAAAG
Organism: Deroplatys truncata; assembly: GCA_030765065.1. NCBI lineage: Eukaryota > Metazoa > Arthropoda > Insecta > Mantodea > Mantidae > Deroplatys > Deroplatys truncata. The sequence goes on from CM060977.1 coordinate 140,706,899, forward strand.
CGCGATGCGGCACTGTAAGCAATTTTACCTCACAGTTTCCTCATTAAAATCATTCAAGTGCATCGTATTCTCTTTAAATTCTTAGGTTGGAAATATTATAAATCCGAATTGTTTCACTCGAACTACTTAAATCGGGCTTTATTTGTATCCTTAAAAAATAAGGTTTATCGATATTGTTAAAAGTTGTTCAATTTATTTTTATTTAGGTAGAGCAATCCCGGTCTTCTAAAATATAGACACTTTGGGAACGAAATATTATTTTATAGTACATCCTAGCATTCTGTGTTTTAAGTACAAGACAACTCATTTTACTGTGAAAATTTATAAGTGAGAATAAGTAATTTAATTAAATGTAAATTAACATATGCCCGCACACTAGGGATGCATGGGAGATCCGTGTTGTGCTCAAGTTCCCGTTAAATTCAGAATCGTAGAAGGTCTCTACAGATAACTAGAAAAATGAGCAGTAGACTTTCTGGAAGTAAGTTCTACAGTACTACGAGTATAAATAAAATGGCAGCATACATGGTCGAACAAAATCTCCAGTCTACAGTGTACGTAAATATGCAATGGTTTATTTACATTTGTAAACATCTTAAGAGACCAAACAGTTAATAAATACCGGTCATTGTATGTAATAATACACCACATTCCGCAAAGTCGTCCTCCGTGGTGTAGTGGTTACCATGCTAGCCTCTAGTTCCCGAGATCGCGGGTTCAAAACCGGCGGAGGGCGTAAAAACCCCTAGCATGGCTTCCTTCGGAAGGGAAGTAAAGCCAGTGGTCCCGTGTCGTAGATTTACGGCACATAAAAGAACCTCAAGCCTGATAAAGAGGCCTCTGAGCAAATTACCGGTCTTTCACGCCCAATATAGAATGGGACGCTAAGGACCACAGCAGTTAAAGAGCGTCCATAAAAAAATATTAATAAATAAAAAAAAACATTCCTCAAAGGTATGGTATTTCTTACGTATGTCCTTACTTCCATATACTAACATCGCTATCCGTATTTTACTTTGTACCTATTTCAAATGGAACTTAATTTAGGCATTAAAAGGATAAAATAAAGATGTCTATAGCTGCTCTACAAATTAGTTACACCAAAACTTATTTATAATTCACTTCCATCATATATTAAGGAATTGAAAACTAATAAAATTAAATTCAAGTTAGCAGTGAAAAGATATCTCATCACTCACACCTTCTATACAGAGGAGGATTTCTTTCATTCAAAAAAATAACTGACTATAAAATGTTACTGAATTTTGTAAATACAATAAGTATAAATATTATTGTTTTTAAAAAATTAGCTCTAACATAAGAACTACAATTTATTTACATACAAGTACATAATGTAATTATGTATTTATGACGTAATCTACATCCTAGAGTAGACTAGCTTCTTTAAGCTGGTCTAGCTCACTGTAGGGTCTTCAGATTGATATGTTATGTGTGTATCCTCTGTTGATCATGATACGCATTCGCCAGAAATGGTTGCAGTGTGTTTATAATCATCCAACACTTAGGGAAGGGTGGGGCAACAGTCCACAGTTAAAAATATATCGAGGTGAGAGTCTTGATATTGCATGCTCTTTGCACAGCCTGATGAGAAGTAAAAGAACGTTGTGTTGTTTAAAATATTGAAGTATTGGAAAATTCAAAAGAACATAAAAGCTTATCTCGATAAGGGTGAAAAAGGTACTTGAAACAAATTACATATGTTAATAAGTCCTGTATTTTCCTTGTACAAGGCTTGTGGTTGCCAGATATATAAGATTCTATACGAGAGAAGCTCACAGACTCCACACAGAAACTTCAAGATGTACGTTTATTTTGTCACGACGGTATCTCAAGTATATGAGACTTGAATCACTCTTGCTAAAGCAGTTTTCGAAAATGTTCTCATACAGTGTCTGGGGGGGGGGTTGTGAAAATCTTCGCCAATGTTGAACTTAAATAGAAGTTTTGAAATTTATGTGCCTTGTAATTTGTTTTAAGTTATGCTCCTCTCTCTCTCCCTCTCCCTCTCTCACACGTAAACAACGTGTTTTACGTGTTTTCGAAAGACATTTTTCTAGGTTCAGAGGACTTCAAACTATGAATTTTCATTGAAATGCCGATACCTATTCTCTCTTCCCGCCATAGGTAAGCACAGAAAACGGTAAAAATATAACAGCTAGTATCATTTAGACATTAAGACATGATCTTAATTTCTCAGAAAAAAGCTCCAGATTGTTTCAGTGGCCTTTGGTTACTAATCTTAACTCCGAATTCAGACTTCAGGTTCTGGTTTTGAACTTCGATTCTCGCTAGATAAGGGGGATTTTTCTTTAAGTAGGATTATTCCCTACACTCCATAGAGTCTGAAGGTGTGAACAAGAGAGAGAAGAGGGATTCAGCGCTAAAATCCAGAGAAGTAAAATCCAAAGATTACCACCGAAAGTGAAGCAAGTGAACGCATTGAAGATTAGCATTTCGTTTTGAAGTTACGACCTCAGATGTGATATTGGGTACTAAAGGCACCAAATGAATAAACAAAATAAATATTGAATTTCATATACCACCTATTTTAAAGAGGATATTAAAACAAAGATTAATAACACACAAACGCGAACAACACTTAGGGAATGATTGCTCCATTGAGCCTGAAATTTTAGAAATTAGCCACTGCTTTGTGCATAAACAATGCAATAGCTGTGTTCGTTGTCGCTTCGTTATAACACACATACTATTTGTAATATTCAGAATATTGCATTTAGTAACTGTTCCATACTTTGCCTTATTTAATGTGGTGCAATGTAATATGATGGCAAGTTTTTCGCAAAATTTGAACAGAAAAATAATTTAATTTTAGAAATGCAACATGAAAAGCCAGATCCAGAATCTAGAAAGTCATCAAATTTTATTTATAAATCACGCTATTAACAGTATAGCAAGGACATTCACGAACGCCGAGTATAGTCAGTGGAAAAGTCTTATTTGTATAACGTTTGGTAACACTTTTGAATGTAATGAAACTCATTATATATATGTATATATATATTACATTTTACGAATTTGTTTTTACAATTTTGTACCTATTTTACATGTTTCGCTTTACACTGTAGCTACACACTGAAACGCATTGTGTAGGTATTACAATGGAACAGAAAGAGCTGCATTTTCTAAGAACTTCTGGAAAAGTCCTAGCCAGGCTTCCACTACATTTAGGAATTCTAAATGACAAATGAAGTAATCCTTCTAGTCCAAGGTTCCTTCTAAGAATTGGATTTTATCCTGTTTCAAAGCCCAAGTTAAACTGTTATTTCCATCGTATTCGCGGCAGTCTATCACATCACGTTATATTCTTAATACTATAACACTAGTCTGCATGTTCAAACTTTTTGTCACATGATTTCTTAAAAGTAGGTGTTCTTGAATCAAGTTTTTATGCTGATTCCAGAAATAACTTCCGTTTTTTTCTATCACGTCAGGTTTTTACACAAAATAAGAAGTAATGTTTTGACAATTTTACTAATGAGCGTAGAAAAGTATTCAAATACCATTTCACACAAGGTAAGTTTTTATTCAAGAATCATTTTAAGAATACTCTCAAGAACTCCCCTAATTTATTTCATGACTACATTTTAACAAAACAAGCCAAAGTGTTTCATTTAATTTTTTTTCAAACTTTCTCTTCTTTGACTTCCTTGAAGATGACTGTCCCTCCTCGACATCCAACAGTAGTCGGCCATCATAGTTTCATTCCATCTCCCCTGGGACCTCCTCTCCATTTCTTAATATCTTGGTGAAAACGTTCACCCTGCTCTTCACTATAATGTTCCATATTTTCTGGAAAGTAGTCGATATGTGAATGCAGAAAATGCACCTTTACACTCATGTTACAACCCATCTTTCTGAAAATTTTCCAACATTGTTTCGACAATAGCCTTGTAATTAGGATCTTTGTTATTGCCTAAGAAGTTTTCAGTAACTGATCGGAAGGCGGTCCATGCTTCTATTTCTCTCTCACTCATTGTCTTCTCAAAATATTCATCCTTCACCAATTTCTTTATTTGGGGACCAACAAAAATTCCAGCCTTTAATTTGTGTTGTGTAATGAAGGGAAGTTTCTTGGAAAGGTACTTGAAGCAGGTCCATCCTGTGGTAGAGCCCTTACAAATTGCTTCACCAAGCCGAATTTTATGTGTAGTGGCGGAAACAATACCTTTATATCTATATATTTTTGAAGTGAAATTGTAGAAAAACTGTACGTGATAGAAAAAAACTAAAAGCTGTTCTGAAATCAGCATAAAAAAGTGAGTCAGAATCACTTATTAGTTTTCAGTCATCCGATATCATGCAGACTAGTGTAATCACTCGGGGGAGTTTGTACGAGTTCGTACATATGCTGATGTCGTTTTTATTGGATTCCATAATCTCTATTATTGTGATGGTTGCTTCATTCCATTGTAATAGTTGAAAATTTGAGCAAGAGTTAATGAATCATCTTAATATCTCTGTACGATGTTAAAAAATTCACGATTTACATAATTTCTATAACTGATGGAATGTAACTCAAACTTGCATTTAAGTTTAATAGATTTATTGTTCAATTCCTGTAAATCCTCTTAGAGTACATTTCTAGGATTTGAAAAAGGGTGTATCATACATCTTATTAGGAACACTGCATTTGAAAGGAATATTTATCAGAGAGTAAGCTTGCCCTTTTCTGGTATATGTTACTAAAAGGTTTACTCAGGCTTTAATATACATTTTCATATAAATTAATAACTCCCATGTTGTGACGCTAATTGAAAATTCTAACAATGATGATAATACCTACTTCAGTAATGGTAGCGTCAGATACAAAATCGTCCATTCTCGTTATCCCTCAAACAACTTCGTTAGACAATTATCAAAATTAAAAAGTAGCCAAATGATTGAGAAGAAATGTTTAAGAACCCCGAGACATTTGCATTGAAAATGCATGGTTATACCTACTCTGAGAAACACTTGAAAACAAATATTTCTTCTATTCAGAATCGAAATTATAGTTTGAGCTTACTTATAAAAATAGCATTCGACTCATTTTGGTGTGGAGTAACCCTTAGGGTTTTTTTTATGATCTTTTCATCTATTACCTATTGATATACCTTTAGCGACAATTTCAATAACATTAATTCGTACATATAAAAATAGTAATAATACTTAAAAAATAAAATTATGAATAGTTTATTCTAATACGTCATTTATTTTTGAAAGACACAATCCCTTACATAAATAAATGGAAAATTATAAGTCTTACATTGTAGCCACTGCAGGTAATCATAATTGTTTCGTCGTTCTCCGTGGTGTAGTGGTTATCATGCTAGTCTTTAGTTCCCGAGGTCGCGGTTCAAACCCGGCGGAGGGCGATGAATTTTTTTCGGGCGTAAAAATCCTTAGCATGGCTTCCTTTGGAAGAGAAGTAAAGCCGCGATCTCGTGTCGTAGATTTACGGCACGTAAAAGAACCTCAAGCCTGATAAAAAGACCTCTGAGCAAAATTACCAGTCTTTCACGCCCAATATAGAATGGGACGCTAAGGACCACAGCAGCTAAAGAGAGTCCTTAAATAAAACTCAGTTTAATTTTATTATTGTTTCAATTATCATATCCGTTGATTTGCTTATCGCATGCTTCTTTTATAAAACATGCAGCTTAGTGCAAGTGTTTGGCCGTGAAAAGACAAGTGAATATATTTTATTTTAAAGTGTTGTAAATTTATACAGAACTATCAACCCCTAAAGTCTTAAGTTTTAAGAACTTTTATCAGAGTGGACTGTGTGTATTTTAATACTGAAGTATATAAAGTTTTCATATATTGCCTGAATAAATATTATAGTTTTCACATTTTGTCAAAGCAGTTTCATGCTTGAACTTCATATTCCATCAGTCGCTTAATCATGTCTTCGCATTATTGCGTTTCTGATGAAACGTAGAGTTCGGATTTGCCCAAGTGTTGAGGTTGACAGCACTGCATGGAGATGTTGAATGTCTTGAAGTTTGAGACAAGAGTTGTGATACAAACTGTAGCTGCCAATTAAAACTCCGGGTTCACGGATGTGAAACTAACAAGCAATCAATAGCGCTGTAACAGAAAACGCATTGAAAATATCACAAGAGCTACTGCAGCCAAATCCTTTATTCAAACCAACGACCGTAATAATAAGTTCCAACTTCCTTACCTTCCCGCTACGAGGTTGTGTGGCAACAGACAACAGAAATATATCCGCGTGTGCATCATTTTCGTTTCGAGAAAACAAAAAATGGCTGAAAATAAGAATAAGAAAGTGTATTTTAAGACATAGCCTAAAAGTAGAACTTCTAACACAGAGCACACGCTAGAAGCTTTAGATTATTGCACTAGTGTGATAATCTTCAGTGTGACCAACTTTGGTTTCAAGTCCAATCACATGGCAATTACCCTTTGTATTTGCACATGATTAATTTTTTATGGTGCTCGCATTATCTGTTCATAAAACAGATCGTCATACTTCAGTTTATCGCAATTCGTTGTATACGTTTATTGGCAGTTTTCTTTGTTTTAGAACGCTATTCTTTTATCTGACCTATATAAAGATTAAATGGCGGAAATTATGAATTCAGAAAAAATTGAAATGGGAGTGAAATTACAGAAGCAGCAGAAACAATAACACTAGAAGTACTTGCTCAAAAAATAAAGAAGGCAAATGATGTAGCATTTAATCGCTTCATTGCCTGGTGTAAGGCAAAACACGGTGAAAATAATTTCACTGAAAATGACTGCTAGCGAATCAACAAAACATTTGACATCTCGCTTTTTAACGTCATTTCTCTTGCTTCCGTGGCTAACAAGATAGATCGGCTACGGAGCGAAGTAAAATCAGCTGACAATTCTAGTCCAGTCATGGTCCAATGAAGTGAAATTACAGTCGCCTAATATATCCATATTCTAACCAAACAAATAAGTTGTTATTTAAATGCTTGGAAAACGCACAGTTATATCATGAAGCTATTCAATAGCCATGTTTAAGACTACCATTACTACGTAACTCTGATTCGCACCGTAGCCTATCTCGTTAGCCATGTCTTGTTTCAAGACCGTCTACGCCTTCGTTTCGCAAACATTCCTACTCGCGGAATAAAACCCTACTTTTACCCCTTGTATCATAATTTACTGTTATGGAACTTGCTACGCAGCGCACATCAGAAAATATTTTCAGAATGTTCTATGAATGAAAATAAATTAGTTCGTTTTCTTTTTTTACTGGCACAGCAGCCCTTGAAGGGCCTGACCTCCTCAATTGTATTGTAGCCACTGCTGTCTGTCCCTGTCTTCGGTATCTCCACCTTTTGCCTTTTGAATCCACCTTTAGGAGTTGGGTCTATTCGCTTGTTTGTAGTAATAACTGTCAAAAATGGCCCTAAAGTTGACTATTATATCATATGTTTATTTCTCTTAAGCCTCTTGTACACGACCAAACTTTTTTTTTCAATGCAATAGTATACAAGAAAAATTGTCAAACATTTTTTCAATACGTGCAAAGATTGGACAAGACTTCACAATGTCATAAATGTGTATTTACAAGTTGTCTTTTTTCAAACTGAAACCCTTCAGAACACATTAATAAATAATTTATCACGCACAAAGCAATTTACTATTTGCGTCACGGTATAACAGTTTGCAATGAAATACTGTTCTATGGCAATATTATGTAGCACTTTCATGTATTATATCCAATGAAATCACATTACGATTAGGGAATACAATAGAAATAACACCAACTGATAGGTTAACCACACTATATAACATTGCATTAATGTATACTTAGTTCGGAAATTATTTCTTCATATGCCTTCATATGCTCCATCTTGTGGTAACCCCAGAGCCCTAGACATACGAACATGACCAGCTTATGTATAACCTAATCAATTCGCATTCAACATACCTTGGCCGGGTAGCCATTTTTGTTTACTTTTCGCTTTCCGCCATGTTGCAGATTTCGTGGCGCGCTGTAAATACTCGCATTTCATTGGCTAAAGCCATCAAATCATTGTCAAATCTTTGATCGTTTAGAGCATGTTCTTATTTGTTTTCAAGACTTTTAAAGAGTTTAAAGTATTGAAAGGAATTTGACAAGAAAAGCTGTAAAGTTGTGAAAACTCTTGAAAGGTCTTGTAAAGTATTGAATTTGACAAAAATTTGATCGTGTACAAGCGGCTTTAGAGTTTCCTTCTGTATAGTTCTTGTCTTACTCCTGCCACGTGACATTCTGCTTAGCGGCTAAGAAAACCAGGAAAAAAAACTTTTCAGATTTGCTGAAACAAGGATTTTAAGCTTTAATTTCTCCTCTATGTACACTTGTTTGTTTGTCTATAGAACGGCTATCAGCTCATAAGCTGAACAATCGCAGATATTAAGTTTTGCTTACATTAAAACATGTTTCTGCTCGGTCATTTCGGCAATACCTCCATCATATGCGAATACACCGTTTAAAGCAAGTTATTTTAGCTAAACAGTTTCTAAACAACCTTTGTATGATACTCGTTAGAATGAGATCCGAATTTCGATCCTGTCATTTCTTACGGTACAGTTACTTGCATGTAAAGCATACCGTGCTAGTCAAGTATTATTTTTCATATGAGTCAATGTTTGTATAATACAGATTAAATATGCTATAAATGCAATCTTTGTATAAAAATGTGAAATTGTGAACAAGGCGATATACTTTTTTACAACGGTAAAAATTGAAACAGCTTTTGAATTTGTTCTTTTTGTAGACCTGAGATTATATTAAATATGTTTGTGATTTTTCAGCATTTATTGTGAAATTTAATGCTATGAAGCCATTGGATAGATACTTCTAAGTTAAAATTAAACAGGGTATGAATGATTTATATTTGTTTAATGTTATTAACATATCAGGGCAACAAAATGTATGTGTTGATTGGGAATATAATACAGGGTAGTGTTTAAAATATGTTGTGTTTTATACCGAATATATGATTAATATTAATAATGTAAATAGCTATTATATTGTACTCTTACTTGTCAATACACCATTACTATTTCTCTTGGAATATGGAGCAATAAATATTTATCCATATATGTTCCTTACATTCCAGCTTCCTTTGCAGATTCCTACAACTTCTATGGGAAGGACTGCTTCAGCATTTAAGTTTAACAGTACAACATTGTGAGGTATTTGGCATTCTGCAATTTTACTCCGAACATAAAACAATTTTTAGTGACATTTATAAAATAAGTTGAAAGATGGCTTATTTAAAGGTAATTTATTTTAAATGTTTATAATAAACGATAAACAAAGCAGCTTAGAATGTCAGTGGTTCTATAGAAAGCTATACACTATTTACGAGAGCTGCGCCGTGATTGCTCTAAACTATATTCACTCTTAGGTTGATCCGCGGCAAAACAAACCCACGTGGTCAGTGCACCGTGGTGCAACACGGTATCAATGCGCGCAGGAAAGTAGTCCCAAGCTATTACTCTGAATTTTAGAATATAGTATAATATTCTATACAAATACCTAAGCTTATATTTAATGCTGATTTATACCGTAAAACAGAGCTACAAGTCCCATGATGCAATTCGTATGAGCCACCTGACATCCGGGTAGGCGCAGAATATTGTTTACAGCCAGAAACCAGCAGTTGTGTGCAGTATCATGCAGGACGATGAATTTTCTCTTGTGTTTTCGTCGAATTACGTAAAGCATTAGCCGCGCAAACCATTAACTAGCGGTGAAAAAACAATACTGTTGAATCTTTATTATAAGTTATGCGAGAAATGTCCAACACTTTCCGCGAAAGAAATGGTGAAATTAACTTCTAAGTTCACCGGTGTTTCGAGTACAAGTATAAACAGTGCTTGTGCAGAAAAATCTGAGACGAGAAAAGTGGTTACACCCGGAAAAAACTATCAATCTTACCATCTTTAACACTTAACAGAATATGCTAGTCGCCGTTTAAGTTGTCGAAATAAGGACTCTGTTATTTTTTGCACTACGTGCCGCTTGTACTGGCCACGTGGTCTGAAAGTGTGACATTATTTCTAGTGCGAATGGCGGAAGGATACATTATAGCGGTGCACTGGTCATCTGGGGTTTGTTTTGACGCGGATCAACCTAAGAGTGAATACAGAGTAGCACTTAAGACATGACCTGTGTACCATTTCATGACAGTACATTAAAACAACAGTCAATAGTTTATAGGAATTGTAATTTTAAGTGTGTATCATAAAGGCTTAAGAGTGCACCTTTCAGGAACAATGAAAATCTGCAGTTCACAGGTGCAGCAGGAGTTTGATGCGTTTGTGACAAGTAGATTAGTGCCAAACTTGGCATTTATGTTCAGCTTATTCCAAGATTTTCAAGAGCCCCTACCCCAAACTACCTTTTATTGGAAAAATTTTCGCTACTCTTTATTTTCTCAAAAATGACTAATGATTTTGATTAAAATCCAAATGCTTAAGATATTTGCATAACGAATACAATGTATTTATCTTGAGTTTTCTGCAATTTGCCTTTCAAGCCTTATTCATTCTGAACGAATTTGGTAAAGCATATAGACCAAAAACTTACCAAATAAAAAATTATAGCGTCTGGTTCGTAGTGTCGTCTTACAGAGATGTAGCTACTACTACCATCTGTGAGAAGGGGTACCAGCATTCGACCAGTCAAAGAAATGTATAACACATTTCGTACATTAACTAAAATGCTATTAAACTCTTTATCATTTACATACTAGTAACGTTTACAAGTGTGGCTAACGATCATGTCTCAGAGGTCTATTCTCTCCCCGCGAAGAGCTACATGCATTACAGTCGAGTTTAAAGTATCATAAGACAGAAAATGACACATAATGTGTCTCTCTTCTTTTATCTGTGCTCGAGACCAGCACTATAATGTATTCATGTGGCACAGTTACCACATTTCTACTCCTCTTTCTTTCTTTCTGCGTCTTGTGCTAGAGATAATTGGATAAAATCCCATTTTCTGCACCTAAGCGTACTGAGAACATCAATATCTCAAGATCTGTATCACATTCTCTTATATAGGCTTCGCAATGCTGTAGTGTCCATAAGCATATGTGCATATCATCTGTGACTACTGTCTTGACATCGTGAGTTGATAATGTAGTTTAATTAGCCTCAACTTTCAAAACAATGTCTGTGACAATAAAATCCATTTTTTATTTCGTTTGTCTTGAGGCACATTTCTATTAAACGTGAATAGCCACTAATAGCACTACGTTTAATACCCTTAACCCTTTTTATTACACTTCCATCAATATCGAGAACATACAGAATATGTCCAACAAAGCTATGGATAATTTTACCATTTGGCTCATTGAAATTTTCCCAACACCTGATTGTTTTGTGTGGAATAGCAAATGAGATTTATAGGATAATGAGCCACATTTACAAGCTCAAAAGGTATAGTTTATCTCGTATACTTCTCTGGTTCTGATATGATGAATGAAGGAATCTGTATCTATACATATGAGCTTGAGGTTTTCAACACCATAATATGGTAATAATACATAATAATGATAGCTGCAGTAGTCTTTTCGGTAATTGTATGCGGGAAATTCTGCAGCGGCAGAAGAATGCACACTGTATAAGATTGTGTTCTACCTCATTTTGTATTTTATACGCCATTTTTACCTCTATCATGACAATGGTGTTACCAGTTCCTATTTACTTAAGTTTTATCAATTCAAGATTAAATTTACCAATAGCAGACTTCAGAACCTCCAATACTGTCAGCATTAAATAATTTGGGGTGGCAATTATTTAAATAAACCCAGGTAAGTGGAAACTATGTGGTTTTGAACTTCAGAGTGGTAATTTTTTTTAATAAGGGTTTAACACCCGTTCTTACTATGTACGCAGCACAGGCGGTGGACTCGATGATACAAGAAATGAAATTATATTTTTAGGAAAGGGATTTTGGGAAGGAAACGTTTCAGGTCTAAGCTTACAGTGCCTCCCTGGCATTTGCCAGTTATTAGAACTGAAGAAAACCTGGAAAACGTCAATCAGCGAGGACGGTCCTTGCGGGATTTCAACCGCGGACCTCCCGAATGCGAGCTTCAGACGTTACCGCGGAGGAGTGGTAAGTAAGGCACACAGTTGTTTGATCATACTCACATGCATAGATTCATCTATAATAAGACTATAAAACTCATCAACAATATCCACTTTAAGTTCCAATTGAAAATGGGTTTCTTAAAGGTTATTTTACTATACTAGTGTGATATCAAGGATTTTAAAACATGGGCAAATATCGGAATGTCGATATACAATAATAGGCTATGAATAATGCTAAAAACAGCCTTCCTTTTTAACAAAAAGATTTGTTGTATTACGTAGGTGTTGGATAACTGATATTAGTTCGGTGCTTTTCGCTTAATTCCTTTTCTTTAAAAAATCAAGTTTTTACCTCAGAACATCAGGATCTAGAAATTTTTCTATTTCCTCGATCGTATATGGCAAAGCTTTTCTCCATATTCAATTATACAAACGAGTTTCACCAGGGTGACATAAGCAGTCATATAATTTCTCAATACTGTGGCCAAATTAGAGCATATTTCTGGAAAAAACTATCTTCAACTATAGATACATTTTGGGTTCCAGGTGTAGGCATATACAATTTAACATTTGTAGTATGACAGTTTCGTATCCCATCGTATTGTCTTCCGAGTATATGTCACATAAAACATTAAGGAAACCGATCGTTGGTCGATGAGTAGACCAGGGGTTGCCAAACTTTTCATAATGGGAGACACACATCTGTCAGAGAATGAATAGAGGATGAAGTCACGTAATTGAGATAGAAAAAATTAACTCACAGCCATGAGATACACAGATCACAGTAGTTTTCAAACATGGTATTTTATTAATGAAAATTTACACTTACATGTAAATAAATTATGTACATAATTAAATACTTAACAAATGATAAGTTTTTCATCCATATTCATATGGAAATGTAATAGACAATATACAGAGTACGACTCAAGTCAGTTAACCGAAAATGCAGTACAGTGTTTTGTAACTTTAATGGTTTATACAAAGTAATTTGTCCTACTGAAATTGTCCAAAGTGTCCTCCTTAGTTATCTATACATTTAACACATAGTTTAAACACCGATTTATATGGTCATCGCAGCCTTCGGATCCCCAAGCGGCGACCTTTGTGCAGTAGCCAAACACTTGTTCCCTACCCTCCCTAACCGCAAGCACCATAAAATCTTAACAACGCTTTGCTTTGGTGGAGCTGGAGAAAGGACCACGTGTTGTGTTTAAGGGATGGGAAGACCCTACTAATCGTTTACTGATGGGTTTATGGTCAGGCTTCAAAGCTTTCCGTTCGCTTTGAAGCCGGTTGGGGAAAGGATGCCCGCGACTAGTTTATATCTTACCACAAACTCCCCATTATAACCAAAACGTTTTTAAATCCTTGTTCAATCAAAGCCCATAAATAGCCCTTAGGTTTAATGGTTTTGTAGCGAAAACACTGTCTTCCAATATTCCCCACATTGAGGGGATATTGGAAGTGTGAGGTCCGGTGATCTTGGAAGCCAATCGATTTTACCCGCTTTCCTATCCATTCTTGAAAATTTTCATCCAAAAATGCACAGACGTGTAATCAGTAGCACGGTGCAGCATCATCTTGCTGCCAAATCAGGTTTCGTACAACTTCAAGTACAGGGATGTTGTCTAATTCCATAATAACTTCTCTTAACATTTCAAGATACCTTTACGCAGTCATAATCCTATCGAAAACATAAGGGCCTATTGGTCCTTTTGTTGCATATACCAGGCCAAACCGTAACTCCAGGAATGTTTAACTCCTCAATAACAAATCGTGGATTTTCAGAAGACCAATATATGCAATTGTGTTTGTTAACTCTTCCATTTAACTTAAAACTTGCTTCATCAGACTACAGGATTGCTTTGTAAAGGTAACTTACACTGCGGATCACATACTTACAGAATTCACATCTTCGACCAGGATCATTCTCGTTTAGGGCGTGTAGTAATGTAGGTTTATAAGGCTTCAGATGTAATGATTTCAACATTCTCCTTAAACTTCTGCCATAAAACTGTAGTTCCTTTAAAAATCATATTGCAGACTTCTTGGGTGATTGAACTAATGCCTGTACAACCAGCTGCAGATTTTCTTCAGTAGTTACTAATTTTGGGCGACCACTGCGTAGTAAGTCAGCTACAGAACTTGTCACCTCGAATCTTCGATTTAATTTGTAGATAGCTTGCCTGCATGGTGGCTGTGGATGTGGGAACCTTTCAACAAAGGATCTCCATAATTTCGATCAAATTTCCACCCACATCTGTAAAGTAAACACGCTCTATTCTGTAGACAATTTTCTATTCATAATGTACACTTTTCACACTTACAAGGAATGCATAAATGACGCCAAGGTTCAGATCGTCACTTGTTAATTACAAACCAGTTCAGCATCAGTCTTCAAATGAATTTCAGTGCGCACAGGTTTCGTAGTTTTTGCGTGTGGGGGGATATTACTTAATTAGCTGGAATTTACCATGGACAGAAAATATGCAGCGGTTAACTGACTTATGCCGCACTCATGCTTTATCTAACAACTGTTACATGAAGTATTTTACTTTAATAGCAGTTCATATTCAGTGAGAAGAATGAAACTGATTTCTTGATGCTATAATTGTACATACTTGTGGTTCTAATTTGTGCTGCCTACCATCAAACGGACTCTAAATGTTCATCAGTCATATCAGACCTATATTTTGATTCGACTTATTTCATTTTTGTACATTTCTTTTCACAGTTATTTCGTTGATGTGAACATTGATATTAGTCATTGTGCAAAGTCTTTCAAATAAGGAAATTGTCATTCAGCAGACAGTTACCTCTTTGTATTTGTCCTTAAATAGGTCAGTACACTGTATATCAATTAAAACTCTGAGCTGCAGCCGAAAAATCAGCAGTATCTCTCCTAATGTACTAATTGGAAAAATATATGGTATCTGAGGAACAAGTACAGTGAACCAATGAATCTAATGAGAAACCGAGTCTGGATAAAACGCAAGCGGTTTTTCGGTTACAGTCCAATTATAATTTCTAATATCATAAAATTCCTCAAATTGTCATGTTATGTCTGATTTTTTTCCACAGATTGTATTTCATCAATCAAAATGCTGTATTTCATCAATGATGCAAAAGTTCCTTGTACCTAAGTTTTCAGTGTAGACCCGCATTTGTCTACAATTCCTTGGAAAGCGGCTACTCCATTTGTCGATCTAAAAGGTATTCTTTTGAATTGATAGAGTGTACCAGAGACCTCAAAAGTAGTATACCGCTTACCTCCTCAAATTGGGATCTAATCATAAGCGTTATGTAAATCTATAAGTGCTACTTTGTTTACTATATCTACCACTCGAGACAATGCACCCAGTTTTCAGTATACCTATTTATAATTTCAAACAATCGATGCCTATCCTCCGTTTTTTATTTTCCCCTCCGATCATCAGAGGCTGAGCCCTCCAAGGAAAAGAACTATTCTGTACAATACCTTCCTTTAAATGACGTTCTACATTATCTTTTATGATTCTTTGATCAGTAAGAATAGCGGCGGGATTTTATGGATACTGATTTGCATTTCGATGTAAGATTAGTAATGAAAAGGTGCAATGCTTGTTATAAATAGACCACTGGCTACAAGTAGCGAGAGCATCCTCAACGCCTCCAAATGTGTGTGTATATAAAGCTTAACATTCTTAAGTTTGTTCCGAGACCTTGGGTAGAAGTTCGGAAACTTGCAGAAGCTATTGAAACATAGGAACCACCTCTAGAACATAAAATAAGTATCAGTTTACGAACAAGTTTTTCACCAATTAAACCAGCAAACTTCCAGTACAGTGTAGTGCAATAGCATTTAAAACACACAGCTTTTTACAAACAAGGAGGAGCACCAGTACTTATATAAGGACACTACTTGGCGTTTATTGCATCCCTGGTAGTATTTGTAGATTTTATGTAATGTCCTTTTTGGTAATGTCCTTTCTTTTCACGCGTTCTACAGAAAACATTTCAAGCAGGTTATGCATATGGGGAATGGTAGCTGTAACCACAAAAGACATACTTCTGAGATGTAGAGCTACAATTTACTCCATCTTTCTAAGTGCATTCTTATTCACATCATTCTTCTTTCTCATTTGTCTTTACAGCTGCATTAATAGAGATTACAGTAGGGATGGACGGAATACAACATAACGGTTGCCTTAATTTAACTACAGAAGCAATAGAGACAGACACTAACTATTTGCTCATTAACGTTAAGAAAGTAACGAATACAAAGTAACTAGTTGCCCAATAACGTTTGCCAACGTAACGAAAACAGTAACTAGTTATCCCATTAACGGTTACTGATGTAACGGAGACGATTACTGAGCCTGGGTGACATCATTCACTACATGTGCATTAGTATCGCTTATCGGGAACTAGTTACCTCGACTTGTTACGCTGTATCAATCTCCTCCGCAAGAGATCGTGAGTGGCATTGTCGATCTGATACACCACCTGGCGAGAAAAATCCTACTAATTATATTATCCGCTTTGCTACATTGTATATTATGTAACCAACTGAGATAATCTGCATCTTTTGTGATGTTAGACAATAATGTGTGTTCGGGCGTTAATGTTTCCCTTCTCTAGCAATATCGCATTTCAAAATGTCATTACAACGTTTTATCTAGGGTCCTACGAGAATATTTAAGTTATTATGTGCTTAATCTCGGTCATATTGGTGTTGGCAATAGTGGTGTATTTTCTTTTGCAAATCTGCATCATGTGATGTTTATATTTAGGATCCCATATGGCTCAGTTCATCAGTACACTCCAACCGTTTAGTAGATCTAGAATTGCAAAACGAGTAAACGCATAAAAACCAGTTCATTGTGGAATTGCTTCACAAGTGTAGATAACGTATACACAAAATGTGATCTGTGCGGAATAAAAGTTCCTATAAATTTACGATATCGAATTTACGAAAATGTATTGAATTGGCTCACCCCGCCGTAAATTTGCACGTATAGAAGCAAGAGCGAATGTACTTTGCGATTATAAATCACCGTGTTGACACAGCTAGAGAAACTTCTTTTTAGATTGCATCAAATCATAAAGTAAGTATCGACATTGTTCATATTGAAACGTTACGTGACCATTAATGTAATGCAACTGCGAAGGTGATAACCTTGATAACAAATGAGTTAATCGTTACTGGTAAGTATTACATGTAACCATTAAAGCCGTCCTCCGTGGTGTAGTGGTTACCATGCTAGCCTCTAGTTCCCAAGGTCGCAGGCTCAAACCCGGCGGAGGGCGATGGATTTTTTCGGGCGTAAAAATTCTTAGCATGGTTTCCTTTGGAAGGGAAGTAAAGCCGGTGGTCCCGTGTCATAGATTTACTGCCGTAAAAGAACCTCAAGCCTGATAGAGACCTCTGAGCAAAATTAGCGGTCTTTTACGTCCAGTATAGAATGGGATGCTAAAGACCACAGCAGTTAAAGAGCGTCCATAAATAAATTCAATTTCAATGTAACCATTAACACACTGTAACCGAAACAGTTATAAAACCGTTATCGAAAATAAATATCATATCTCCGGATAACAGTAGGTACTATAAAACTGAAATTGCACCTCTGCAGTTTTAAGGGAACTTGCCCAGGGGCGTAACGTTAGGGCCTGCAATGCGGGCGGGCCCGGTATTTTAGGGCCCCGCAGAAAAAAATATTATTATTATTAAGATTATTTATGAATATAAAAATTAAAATGTATGCAAATATAAATACAGAAATACATATAAGATAAATAGTAAAGTCTAATGTCAGTCTGCATAGAAAATTAATGGCCAGATGTCAGATCATTCAAAACGGTTTCCTGGAATCGGTCAACGTTTAGTTGAGTTTAGCACAGCTGTGTGTGTGTTAACAATGCTTGTCCTTAACTACGACTTTTCTTGTAACACTGGTTTGCATCATGTTTCTCTGTCGTCACAAAAGAGCGGCGCATAATTACAACAATGAAAATTAATACCAAAATATCACATTAGGCAGAAAATTATTCTTTATTGGTGTGAAGTGTTCCTGAAATTGTAATATGCACATTTTTAATAAACATTTAACTTTTGTCACACTTTCATTCGACGAGAATGTCAATTGTCAATTATCCATTAAGATGTGAATAACGGTCAGTCAATAGCCAACTCAGTTTCAGACGAGCTTTCTTCTCGAGAAGTTATGTGTTTCGAAAAAAGTGGTGTGATATTTTAAAACATTACTTTACTAGTTAAAGGTTTAACTTTTTCAGTTTTTCTATTTAACTGTGTACTTTTTCAGAAAAATGAAACCTTTTAAGGTTAAGTACGAACATCTAAGTGGTGCACAAAAAAGAAAGAAGAAGTGTGAATTAGAAAAAGAAACAAACAAATTAGTGAAAATATGTGATTTTTTTTCTCTTCCTAGTAGTAGTACCAGCTTAACGGTTACAGAAGTTTGCAGTGTCACAAGTGAGTGCGTCTCTGAAGTGAACACAAATAATAATTGTGGAAGTGAAAACGAAGATTATAACAAACTCGCCATAAATATAATTAGGCATATTATTATCACAGACTATTCAAATGATCGTGCAGATTATCAATTAGATGTAGATAATGAAGCTAAAATGTTTTTTGTTAGACAAAATCCTTGTCAGCCAGCGGGCCCATTCCCCAAAGAATGATAAGGAGGAAAATAGGTCCTTCACTAAATATTACGAAAAGTTCACATTGGCAGGACAAAGAATTTGGAGAGATTGGTTATGTTACTCATCTAAAAATGACTCTGTTTACTGTAAACCGTGTTGGCTGTTTTGGAGGACAGAAATCGCCTCAGCTTGGAGGGAAGGGGTTCGAGATTGGAGGTGCCTAACCAAAAGTATAGTGCGACATGTAGGAACTAGCTATGCACATTTGAACGCATGCGTCGTTTTCAATTCGTGGCGTAAGGAAGACACAGTTGACGCGGGTATGAATTCAGAACGAAAGAAAAGTGAGTGCATATGGAAACAGGTACTTGAGCGTATTGTGAATGTGACTTTAACACTGACATCCAATAATATAGCTTTTTGGAGACATAGGGAGGAAATTGGAAAAACAAACAGTGGAAACTTTTTGGCAATTATTGAACTTCTCGCAAAGTACGATCAGGTATTACGTGATGTAATAAATAAATCAAAATACACGCAAAAATACATTAGCCCTTCGATTCAAAATGAGTTAATAAACATCTTATCCCGTGCAGTTGAAAAATAAATTATTAATGACATTAAAGCTGCCTCATTCTTTTCTATTATCACAGATACAACACAGGACATTACAAAAAGAGATCAATTAACTCAGATATTTAGATATGTTACATTTCACATGATGTCACTGGAAAACCTTGTGGCGTGAAGACAAATGAAACCCGTTAGGTTTTCGTTAAATAAAAGATCAAAATGGATTAGGAACAGAAAAAGAAATATTAAGTGCAATAGACGAAGAGGGACTCTCGTTAACTAAATGCCGTGGTCAGGGTTATGACGGTTTTGCCAATATGTCATGCATATACAAAGGTGTTAGAACAACAATTCAACAAAGACAAAGAACCACAAAATATGTGCATTGTGCAGCGCATAATTTAAATCTAGTACTTAACGATGCTGCATGTGGAATTCAAGAAGTCAGGTCCTTTTATGACACAGTAGAAACGTTGTATCTTTTCTTCAGTAATAGTATTAAAATATGGGAACTTTTGGCATCTTCTTGTGCCTTAAAAAAGCTTTGCCTAACTCCTTGGTCTTCGAGATACCAGTCTGTTAAAGCCCTTCGGTATGCGTATGTCGATGTACTTAAGGCTCTTTCAAAAATAATATTGATATCTAAAAAAAAGAAAGGAAGAGAAGAAGCTGTTTATTTGAAAAACCAATTAGAGAAATTTGAATTCATTTTTCAGATAGTGCTGCAATCAAAGATTCTAGAATTTACTAACTTAGCATCTCAAATTATGCAATCGAAAAATGTAGATCTTGATAAAGCGTGTTCTCTTGTTCAGAATGCAGTGGATAATTTATCTTGTTATCGAAAAAAAAATTGAAGAAGCAATGTCATCAGCTATATCTATGGCAAAGAAATGGGGCATTTCACCACAATTTGAAAATAAAAGATTCGAAAAGTGAAAAAACATTTTGATGAATTGTGTCAGGACCAGCGGCTAGTGGATCAAAGTTGTATTTCAGAACCACTATTTTAATGGTTGTTTGGACATTATTGTAGCCCAGTTAAAAGGCAGATTTGAGGGTATACACAATGCTAACCATTTCTTCAAAATTATTTCCCCAAAGTTTCTAAATTCTGCCTCTGATGAAGAGATTCACAATGCAGCAGTAATTCTTCAAAATGAATTCCCAGAACAGGTAATAGGTTTCAAAAACGCTCTGAAAAAAGAAATATCCTCATTAACCTCTGTACTTGACTTAACGAAACTATTAGTAATAGAGAATTCAATCGTAGCTGCTAGCGTTCCAGATTTATGCACAGCGTTTTATCTGTTTTTAACTATCCTCTATCCTGTTACTGTTTCTCCGGCTGAACGCTCATTTTCGAACCTGAAACTTATAAAGAACTATCTGCGAAATTCTATGACACAAGATAGACTAAGTGAACTCTGCCTCCTCGGTATCGAAAGTGAAAGAGCTATATCCATTGATGTCAGTGAAATCGTCCATATCTTCGCATCACAGAAAGCACGCCGCATGGTCCAGTTTCACTAGAGATCAAGGTGAGTACAGTGAGGTTTTATAAGTACAAGTACATCAAACAACAGATAGCAGTACAGATTTATTCTTATTGATATAGAATGTCAATCACTATAATGTGTTTAATTTTAACGGTATTCATTTTGTTTAATACTTTGAAAATAGTGAAAAAATAATAGCTTTGTTTATATTACGTAGGATTACACAATGCATTGCATTAAATTTATACTTCTGCCTGCTGTAATTGAAGTTATGTTAGTTTCTAATCGGTTATACATTTTATTTTAGGGGGCCCGAATTTTTATTTTTGCAGGCGGGCCCGTATTGCGTACGTTACGCCTCTGAACTTGCCTGCTTGTGCGCTTCCTCCAAAAAGAGATTAACGTTTTTGAGCAATCCTTGCCGGATACATGGGGCCTGTAGGGCGCTAATAACTAGTCTCAATGCAGACGTCTTTTTTTCTTTTCTGCAGTACCAGAGTTGAGATTACGTTCCTTGCGCAACAGTTTTAATGGTAAAATGTATTGTTCAACAGTTTCTCCTGCATCTTGTCATCGGGTAGCTAGTTCATGCCTGGCAAAAACTTCATTGAGAGGTTTCAATAAAATGTCTGCAATATTGATAGACACTTTTGCTAGCCATATTCAAACACAGCCGGTGAAACATGATTACTTAGCTTGCCCGATTTGCATCTTGTGTTACTACTACGAAATTGAGAAATGTTTTATTACAATAGTTGCATTCTGAGCTGAGCTGGAGTTAGGGGGAATATGCAATCTCTCAGGTCTAAGTAATGCATCCATAATTTGTTTTTAAGTGAACTAATGTTAGAATAAAGAAAATATCTTTTTTAATGCTAAGTTGTTAAAACGTTTATAAAGTGTATGTGTGATAACAATGTACTGGGTTATAAAATATTTTTCAATCTGCTATTATAGTATTAAATACAAGTTATATTTGTCCTATTCAGTTTCTGGAAACATAAAGTACACAGCTAAATTCTATTTATCAACAGGTTATGGCCTCGGAATTAGTAAATAAAAAATCTGATGTGTTACACTCACATGACTTTCTCTACTCTTGTACAAACTATTTTTACAAACTCTTATTCTCCATCTATTTCATATTAATCGAGATAAACATTTGCAGAAACGATATTTTGACATGCAAAGAGAATTACATTTTACACATAGCGACCATTTCTAAAAATATTTGACTTTCGCTTAAGGCGTACTATGTTCCCCTTGTTTTGTAACTGCAAGAACAATATAGAAATACAGTAGCCTTTAAGCATCGACATGTCTCTTAATAGCTGGTTGCTTGGTGCAGCACCATTCTCTTTGCCACAGATTAATACTCTTTGCATATCCAAGACAAAAAAATGCATAACGAATTCACATTTGAGAAAATAAGTATTGAAAAATTTAAGAGAATAACAAGCAATATCTCGAAAATGGTTCACTCAACAAAAAAAATGTATATGACATAAATTGTGTATTTTAACGCGATCTGCATTTTTGTGGAGTAAAATTTTGTCTATCTCTTATGGTTTACCAGTTATACAAAAGTCGTTCACAATGAAGAATACTTTTGGAGACATTCCCAGAAAATTCAAGATATACATTTTAATTGTCATGAAAATATCTTAAACATATGATATTTTAATCAAAATCGTTAGCCATTTTTGAGAAAATTAAAACTTTCGAAAAATGTTCCATGTAAAAGGTAATCTGGGGTGGGGGGATTTTCTTGAAAACCTTCGTGTCGCATCTCTGGAAGATACTGAACCTAAATACCAAGTTTGGTGTTTATCCGACTGTTCGTTTCTGAGTTATGCTGTTCACAGACACACACACGGACATGTTTCCAAAAATGCTTTTTTTGGATTCAGGGGATCTCAAAACATATATTTCCGGTGAAATCTCGGTATCGAATTTTTGGTTGGAATACAATACTTCCCCTACTTACTATACGTAGTAGAGAAAGTAAAAATGAAAGAAAAATTAAAAAGTAAAACTGCCCTGTGTTAAAGATGTTTCATATGTAATATGAAATTTTGAAATTAAAATATTCTTCCGTGCCAGAAACTTAATGGAAGTGGTGGATGGAGGTGAAAGCTTAGGTGATCAACGAAATTACCAAACTAAAATAAATAAATAAATAGAAGTCAAGAGTGAAGGCATTTTGTTGATTTTTATTTGCCCCACATTTTGCGCCAATTTGAAATAGTTTGTATTGAAGGAGTTGTATTGTAGTCAACTGTTGGGGAGCCGAACTTGTAGTAGTTGCAACCGCACGTATAGTAAACAGTTTCCGGTGCCCTTCGCCCCAAATGTGCTTTCAGATGGTCTTTGCCCCAAGTTTAAAAAAATATTAACTTTGTAATTTAACTGTTTCTTTAAATATTATATGTTTATGTTTGCCTTGGCTGCGTCAGTATTATTGTTAGAGACACGTTTCTCTTAGCAGGGTTGTGGTGTGACTAAGAATGTAGGTTTACACAGATTATAATTTTACTTCACTCCTTTTATTAATGCTTGAAACGATTTATATAACACTGCACCGATAGAGAGCTGTGAGATTCTTTTATTAATTATTTGCACTTTTTAACACGTAAAATATTTTTCGTCTCACACGAATACGTATTAAATCTCTTGATGACACTTTTTGAGTCTGGTTAGTAACGCTGTCTGCAACCAAGTGAATTGATTTCAACCGCCTAAACTTGTAAATTTCTGTATTTCAAGTCTCTGATTGGCTATTCCTAATCCAATAGAATACCTTCATTTAACTAAAGCTTTTTCTGGTTGTTGATTGACTATTTTTAAACTGTCTCTAAATTTACATTATTGCGTCCAAGAATCACAAGTAACATTATTAAACTCTTAAACTCATTATTGCCTCAAGGTTACCTCATTGTTACCTCATTGTTAGCAACTTTTGACCTATTTCTCACAGTTCCTACATTATTAAATTACGTAATACATCCACATAACATTATTACACATGGATACAATAATATAAACATATACAATGATTGTAATATACACTTGTTATATATTGTTACATATACATATTGCTTTTAGGCGTACCTTCATTTCGCGTACCTTTTCATGTTTTCAGGTAGGGGTCGTGCAGTGTCGGACAGATGACGCAGATGATTGCTCGTTGGAGAGATATTCTCGACCCTGCCAGATCGCAGCCTTCTCTAAACGCCTCCTGTTGGTCGAGTTCTCCCCGGTTCCGCCAGAGGGAAGCCTTTCTGAGCAGACCACCACAGGGCATCAGGCTTGGAATCGTTAGGAACCTCTGCGCGTCTCTGTCGGCCGAACTGCCTGCGGCCTATAGCCTCCTCCAGTTCCTTCACCTCATCCGATCCTCCTGAGGGTGGTAACCACAACAGATCTGCGTTGGTCGCGTTAGGAGGTCTCTCCTCTGTCTCCTGGTCATAGGTCAAAACCACACATATTAATGTATAACACCAGTAAAGAAATGTATGAAACACGGAAGAAAATTTATCATCAAGAGACTTCACAACAAAGATGCATGCTACATTGTTATATAATTTGAAACGCAACACTGAGAAAGACATGGTAACCAACATTAGCTGCATACAGAACATAGCCTTCAACTTGAATCATCGGGATCAAAAAGTGGATAACATGACCATCACAAAAATCCTGACAGTTTGAAGTAGGTTTATTTTAGGAGTAGTTGTATTGTATTTCTACTGTTGGGGAGCCGAACTGGAAGTAGTTGCAACCGCACGTATGGTAAAATGTTTCCGGTAGCCTTCGCCCCAAGTTTAAAAATATTAACTTTGTAATTTGACTGTTTCTTTAAATATTATATATTTATGTTTGCCTCGACTGCGTCAGTATTAATTTGTAGAGACATGAATATCTTAACAAGGTGTGGTGCAGCTGAAGAATGTAAGCTTACACAGATTATAATTTTTACTTCACTACATTTATTAATCCTGAACACAATTTAAATAACACTTCACTGATATAGAGAGCTGTGAGATTATTTATTAATTACTTGCACTTTATAACTCGTAAACTATTTTTGTCTCACACTGAATACGTATTAAGCTTCTCGAGGAACGTCTCTCGTCCGGTTAGGAACGCTGTCTGCTAGCAACGGAATTCTGAATTTGTACAATTTTCCCTATTTCAGTTTCCAATTGGCTATTCCTACTCCAATAGTATACTTTTATTTAATTTAAGCTTTTTTTCTGGTTGCAATTGGCTATTTTATAAACTGTCTCAAAAATTACATTATTGTTGCTCCAAGAATTACCAGTAGTATTATTAAACTTTCTAATTCATTATTGCCTCAAGGTTACCTCATTGTTAGCAACTTTTAACCTATTATTCTCACAGCTCCTACATTATTAAATTACGTAATACATTCATATAACATTATTGAAACATGTACATAATAATATAAACATTAATAAAATGACTGTCACATACATTTTTTTATATTATATTATAGACATATTGCTTTAAGGCGGGCTGTTATTGAACTTACATATTATATAATTTGACTGAAATCATTTAAGTGTTAAAAATACTGCCTCAAATTGCCCCCTTTTAGAAATATTTAAAAATTATGTTCTTTGTTTTTCTTTCTTTTCTTTTTAATTTTTTAAAAATATTTTCTGAAAGTCTCCTGAAAGAAAGAAACAGAACCTTTTTTTTTATTATTATTATTATTATTATTATTATTATTATTATTATTATTATTATTATTATTATAGCACTTGTTATTTTTCACTATCACTTTTATTTAACACTCACTGGTTTTTCACTACACTCGTGTATAGCAGAACACTTCATATTTATTTTGTTCTGCCACTTATTCGACACTTTCAGGTCAACGACCTGGTGTAAAGTCAATGATCTGGTGTTCAATGACCTGAGTGATGTTTGTTTATTCACTAACATAGCCACTATTAAATATCCTATGTGCTAGACATTTAATACTTAATTAGGCATATTAACACTTGTTACCCTGTCTTTACAACTTATTTCTCAAACATTTTTATATTTCTTACAATTTCTAACAATTTATATCTTATACAATATAATTGCAGTTGCTATTAAAATTTATTATGTTTTTTCTTACTAATAATGAATTTTCTTCTATTACATCTTTTTATCTAAACTCTCTTTTGTTATATTGACAATTTGTTACATTTAGTAAATATATTATTATACATTTTTTTTTTTAATTACATTGCTTCCCCCTTTTATGTTCCAGTACTTTATTTTCTTTTTCTTCTTGTGCCACAGACTGTTTACATTTATATGGCTTTAACATTTGTTTGCGGAATCTTCCAATTATTTTATTTGTTTTATTGTTCCTAAGTTCGTATGTATCTGTTCCAAATATATTTATTATTTCATAAGGACCATGATAGCTAAAAAACAATCTCCAATATTCTTTACGAAGTTTATTTGACAACCTCTTGTTCTTCACTAACACTTGATCTCCTATCTTTACTTTCCAAACTCTTCTTTTTCTTTCTTCATGTTTTTGCTTTCTCTTCAGGCCTTTGCTTGTATTTTTAAAACTGCTAATTTAAAAATTTCCTCTTTTTCTGGCAATTTAACTGATTGGTCTTTAATAACTTCTGGTACATTATGGCTCAAAGTATTGTATAATTTTCCATGATGAAGTTCTATTGGTTTAAATCCTGTTACTGTATTTATGGATTGATTTAGTAGATTTTGAATAATATTGATGTATGAGTACCAATTGCTCTGCTTGTTATGACACACTACACGTAGATAATTTTAAATTTCTTTATCTCTCTTTCTACTGGATTGGCATTAGGTCTATATCTTGATGAGAAATACTGTTTGACTCCCAAATCTTTAATTCCATTCATAAATTTAGAACTGGTAAACACTGATGCATTATCTCACAGTACGGCCTGAACTATTCCTGCCTCTGGGAAATATGATTTTATTAATTTGTTTAAACATGTTGTGTTGGTTGCATTCTTGAGTGCATATATTTGTACATATTTGCTAAATGCATCATAGCATACAAATAAAAATTTGTATCCAAATGTACTTACAGGCATTGGACCATGCAAATCTAAACTTAATAAACATCTTGGTTTATACCTGAGTACTGAGTTTGTTGTATATTCATAAGCTACATTAATTTGTTTTGCTTTCTGACAAACATCGCAACATGATATGTATTTTCTTACTTTATGTCCTAGTTTAGAGATATATAAATTTTCCAAAATAGTTAGGGTTGTCTTCTCTGTACCTGCATGTATTAATCCTAAATGAAATTGTTCTATTACTTCTAATTCCATACTTGTTGGAATATATGTCTTCCATCTCTTTATCTCCCTTCCATGTTTCTAATATAATATACCATTTTAACAACAATTGTACTATTCTTTGCCTCTTCTATCTTTGGAGATTTTTCTTTCAAACTTGCTAATTTAATGTCTTTGTCTTGCTCTTCTTTAATATTTTTAAATTGGTTCTTCAATTCTTTCTTCATTGGAATGTCTATTGTAAGCACTTTAATTTCATATTGCTGTCTAGAACAGCTTTCAGGAAATTGTTTGTTGTGACTGATTTTTTATATTAAATCACTGAATGTATTTTGTTTGCCTGGAATATGTATAATTTCTACATCAAATTCCATTAGAGCGAGAATAATTCTAGCTAACTTGTCACTATATAACTTACATTTCCGAATGAAAGTCAAGTTAATATGATCTGTATATATTTTCAATTTCTTCTGAAATATATATGTCTTAAATTTAAGTAATGAAAAATATAGTGCTCCAACTTCTAACATTGTTACTGAAGCATTTCTTTCAATATTGGTTAAGCCACATGAAGCAGTACCACATGAAATGTGTTGTCATGTTCTCTTTGCCCTAGTATTCCTGCATATCCCTGACAAGATGCATCCACATACAACTCATAATCTAATTCATCTCTTGGACGTTCCAGCAATATATCATTTGCAAACAAGTTTCTTACATTTTCAAAACATTTTTGTAGCTCTGCTGTCCACTTCCATTTATTTGTTTTCTTTAGAAGATGTCTTAAAGGTTCTACTTCTATAGCATATCTTGGTAAAAATTTACTTTCATAATTCCAAATAAACGTCATAGCTGTCGAATATTTTTAGGTGGTGGTATTTTTAATATGGCTTCTATTCTTTCTTCATCTGGTCGAATGCCTACTTCATTAATTACATATCCCAAGAATTTAATTTCGGTACACAGAATTTTGACTTTTTAAGATTTACGGTCATGCCATGTTCCTGTAATTTATTTAATACATAATTTACATTTTCTAAATGTTCCTCAAAGATTTGGCTTATTATTAGAAAATCATCAGTGTATCTAATTAAATCATCTGCTGTGTCACCAAAGATACTATGTATTGCTCTCAGGAATCCACTAGCACTATTTTTTTAATCCATATGAGTTTACACAATATCTATGTTGTAATCCAAAAACTTGAAAGGCTGTATAATCACATACTTTAGGATCTAGCTCGACTTGCCAAAATGAAGCTGTAAGATCTATAGAAGAAATATATTTGCCACGTGATAACTTTGCAATTGTTTGTTCTATACTTTCATTTTGAAAGTGTTCTGGTAGCATGAATTTATTTAAATACCTATAGTGATTCTTAAACTATTATCTTTCTTTACCGTCCAACAAACACTATTTATATATTGTGAATTGCTAAGCTCAATGATGTTATTTTCTAGCATACTAGCTATTAATTTTTTAGCTATGTTTCTTAGGTTTACTGGTAGATTATTATATTTTCTTCTAAATGATGGTACCTTTTCTACTGTGAATGTGTGAATATATGATGTACACTATCCAGGAATTTCAATGAATACATGTTTATTGTCTTCTAATACCTTTTCCATTATTATCTTTTTATGGTCAGTCAGTATTGTATTTGTCATCAGTGTATCTGTGTGTATTTTCCTGTCTCCTATTTCTGTTGCATAGCTATTTTCTACCTGCTCTAGCATATTTTCTTCTGCCATCAGTTTCTTTGTATTAGGGTTCCCTTTGGTAAGGTCAGTTTTCTGTTCTTCGAAGTTAAGGGTCAATAACCTTTTATTGTTTTCCCTGCTTGCTTGGACGTTTACTATTTTTATGAAGCATTCTTCTTCATATATTGCATTTTCTTGTTCCATTCTTTGCACTCTACATACTTTATCTTTTATAAAAGGCATGTATATATTCTTTTCTTCTTTATTTAATATAAGTCTGTCCTTCTTAAAATCAGCTATCGCAGAGAACTCTATTAATACATCACACCCAATTATAACTTCGCATATTAGATTTGGAACTATTAAAAACATGATCTCCAATGTAATATCTGCTATTTGTATAGGTATCAATGCTTGAGATTTAATAGTTTGGGTCATTGTACCTATGGCCACCCTACATACAATATTATTAAATGGAGCTGACATAAATTTTATCCCTTCATTTAACAGTTGTTCATAAAATTTCTTTGAGCAGATAAAGCTTGATGATCCTGAATCTATTGCAACATTTACTTCCCTTCCTGCTACAATAGTTTATATATACCGTGATTCATATTTGTTTTCAAAATTCCCTGTGTTTGTATTTAGACGGTAACAATCAAAGTGTGTAGATATTTTATTCTTGGCACTTAGAGCAGAAGGTACTGTATTACCAGAATCTACATCAGGCAATACATAATTTAGTTTTCCTGGTGAGTGTTTTCAGTATTTACGGATTGTCATTTTGTACCACAGTTACTATTATTTCATTATCATTAATATTTGTGTATGAACCACGCTCCCTAGCACTTGTTCTCCTATTATAATTGCTATGTCCTCCACGTGTATATATTTCTGTATTTGTACTGTCTGTATGGTTATAGTTGTGGAAGTTTCCCCTGTTTTGCATACTTCCTCTATGCTGAAATTGATTATTACCCCTAGGTGAAGTAGAATTCTGCTGATTCATCCTTTCCATTTGTACATAATTTATGTGTTCTTGTCTCCCTTGTTGTCTTGAATCTCTGATATTTTGTGTATTGTAATTAAATCTGTTTTGGCCCTGAAATTCATTATTTCTCCTATTTTCATAGTGATAGTGTGTATTGTAGGGCATATCATTACGCCTATGCACCTAATTTGTCTGTCTCGTCTGTGTGGACTCCAAATTTCATTACTATTACTATTTCCTTGCTGTTCTAATGATGATATTAGCTCTGTCATCTCATAAATAGTTTTGGGTTTTGCAATAAGAATGTAGTTTTGTATGTGTAGAGGGTAGTGTCTGGTAATTAAACTAATAAAACCTTCCTCATGCATGGCTGGAGTTAAAATCTAACATATACTGCATATTTTATAAGATAATCTGTCATTGACAAGTTGTCATCTCTACTATACTATGAATGACTTAGGCTTGCCCTAATCTTATGTTGCGCAGTGGTATTCCAAAATTTATTCATAAATAAAACTTTAAATGTTTCAAAATTCATTTCACTGTCTGCTAGCATATGTAACCATTCTAAGGTTTTGTTATCCAAGCATTTTCTAACAAGTATCATTTTAATGCTTCAGGCTCATTCTTCAATTTAAAATATTCTACTAGATCATGAATAAATTGTACAGGATTTGAGGAAGCATTGAAATAAGGTAATGGTAATTCATTAAGCACAGAATAATGTTTGACATCTGATTTGGTACATGCACGTGTGTGTCATCATTAAGCCCCGGATTCTTAGGTTCTGACCTATTTTATTCCTGACCTCCTACACTCCAAACTTTGGTTTATTTTAATGTTTTAGTTACCAACAAGTAATATACTTCAATTTTATAGAGCCTAAATTGACCTAATTTTACGTTAGGACCTAATAAAACCTACTTTTTGTGATAGAACCTAAAAGTGCCTAATTCGGTTATTTAAGCAAACAGTAGATTTATGAATATAAAAGTATTTTTAAAACGAAGGGAGACCGCTGGAATAAGGAAACTATTACATAATTAGATTATGAAATCTTGCGCAATACCTTAAAATAATAAACTTTAATTAAACCGTCCGCCACAATAATAAAGTAATTAAAACGTTCGCCGCCTTCAGTTATCATTTTCTAGCTATAGTCGATAGAGGTGGTCAGTGGCACGCGGCATTTCTGAAACGTGTGATGTTTACCTGCCGCAACAATAGGTGAAAACTAGAGGCAAATATTTTAAAAGCGCTGTTGAGTAGTATGCATTATTGCTTCTTCCGTTATAGGGAGTTTCTAACACGACATTTTGTAATTTGGTACTTTCAAATACATACTAAAGTTACAGTTAATTTAACTTTTTACAATTTAAAGTTAGTGTTTTAAACAAAGAGCCCAGTGATTTGCATGAATATATGTATATATATGCCAAAGATCCTATAAATTCCTAAATTCAACATATAAGATCCTATAAAATCCTAATACACTGATATACAGAACCTAATTTTAACCTTTTAGAACCTAAAAATCCGGGGCTTAGACATAATTATTGTTTTGTGTTTGAGAGGCTGATGCTATGGAAAAAGCAGTAGCATCTCTTGTATTATTAGTTAACAAAGGTGATACACTTCTTTCTGCAGTTGTATTATTGTCATGCATTTGATTAGCATTTACAGAACTAGTTACATTTGCATTTACTTTTAGTACACTGGTACTTAAATTTTCAAAACTATTTCTAAGTGTATCTATTTCTTTGCTACTTTCTTGTACTTTATCTTTAATTTCATCTATCATTGACATTACTTGTCCCTGCCTTGTATTTGCTTCTTTTATTGCATCTGCATTTGTTTTAGCCATTTCATGCATTTTATTTATTTCTCCTGTTAAATCTATTTGTACTTGTACAAGATCTGCATTTGTATTTTCTACCATTGTTTTTAATTCTTCACCTTCTTTATACAACTTGTTACAAATACCCTGTTTAGTATTAGTAAGTTTCAGTTCCATTTCAGTTATATTTTTATCAATATGACTTACAATTTCCGTTCTAGCTGTTTACAACCTTTATTTACTTTTAAATCCATATCTTTTTGAAGTTCTTTGGAAGATTGTTCTATTTTTATTTCTAACCTCCTACTTTCAGCTTTGCTTTCTTTCATACAATTTTCTATTTACTTAGCTAGATCATTTTTATACTTGATAATTTATTATTAGTTTCTTGACTAGTTTCTCGTAGTTTATTTAAATCTGTTCTAAGCTCTGTATTAGTTTCAGTTGCCTTATTACTTAACTCTTTTCTCAGCTTTGTATTAGTTTCAGTTATCTCATTATTTATCTTATCAGTTAGCTTATTATTCATTTCAGTTATTGCTTTTAGAAGCCACATTCTATTTTGTTGTGATAAATTTTCTTGCTCTTGTTGGCTAGATGTCTGAGGGATAGTATTTGTTTCTATTGTTGTTCCCTGCATTAATATATGTAAAGGTGATTGACCTTGCATACTACTGCTATCTCTTTCTATGCCTACCTGTGAATTTACAGATAACTGATCTTCTACATATAACCTATTTGTTTCCTCTAGCTCTGATCATAAATTTACATTGTAATTGTAATGGCTGATCTATCCTCTCCTACTTCTATATTTTCATTGTTTTCTGTTTCCATTTTATTTTGTATATTTTCTTTTGTTATATTTGGTTTAGAATTGCTCAATTTTAATTTACCACTTCTTAACAGCATGAAATTATCTTAATAACAATATATATTTTCGTAACTATTTTTACAATTATTACATATAAAGTATTGGAATTTTCTGACCTTTTGTTCTGGCTGTTAGTAAACCTTTTCTGGTGTTCCCTCGTAGATTGTAGTTGAATTGTTAACTGCATGCCCCATACTCCTGAAAGAATTGTTGCTGTTCTTGGATGATGTTGTTGATGATTTTGAAGTCCTCTGAAGTGAAGTCTTGTAGTTTCGTTGATTCTGGTAGTTCTATGAGGTTTGTTGATCTCTTCTTCTGTTCTCGCTTGTTCTGGCCCCACACAGCTGGGCGCCAATTTGAAGTAGGTTTATTTTAGGAGTAGTTGTATTGTATTTCTACTGTTGGGGAGCCGAACTGGAAGTAGTTGCAACCGCACGTATGGTAAAAAAGTTTCTGGTAGCCTTCGCCCCAAGTTTAAAAATATTAACTTTGTAATTTGACTGTTTCTTTAAATATTATATATTTATGTTTGCCTCGACTGCGTCAGTATTAATTTGTAGAGACATGAATATCTTAACAAGGTGTGGTGCAGCTGAAGAATGTAGGCTTACACAGATTATAATTTTTACTTCACTACATTTATTAATCCTGAACACAATTTAAATAACACTTCACTGATATAGAGAGTTGTGAGATTATTTATTAATTACTTGCACTTTATAACTCGTAAACTATTTTTGTCTCACACTGAATACATATTAAGCTTCTCGAGGACACGTCTCTCATCCAGTTAGGAACACTGTCTGCTAGCAACGGAATTCTGAATTTGTACAATTTTCCCTATTTCAGTTTCTAATTGGCTATTCGTACTCCAATAGTATACTTTTATTTAATTTAAGCTTTTTTCTGGTTGCATTGGCTATTTTATAAACTGTCTCAAAAATTACATTATTGTTGCTCCAAGAATTACCAGTAGTATTATTAAACTTTCTAATTCATTATTGCCTCAAGGTTACCTCATTGTTAGCAACTTTTAATCTATTATTCTCACAGCTCCTACATTATTAAATTACGTAATACATTCACATAACATTATTGAACATGTACATAATAATATAAACATTAATAAAATGACTGTCACATACATTGTTTTATATAATATTATACACATATTGCTTTAAGGCGGCTGTTATTGAATTTATATATTATATAATTTGACTGAAATCATTTAAGTGTTAAAAATGCTGCCTCAAGTTCCACCAGAGGTATTCAACTTCTTCATCAGTGCTTGGGATTCAACAAGTACATCAGAGAAAACCTTGGAAAACCTGAAGGCTAATTGCTCTAAGAAGAAGCAAAAATGAAGACAATAGCAAGTAATAATGAAAATCTAGCATTTAGGGCTACTGGTATGGCTCAACTAAAAGGTAGCTTTAGTGTAAAATGTTTTATTTGTAAAGAAGTAGGCCATATTCAAATAGTTCCAAAAGGAAATTTTGTGTAGATAATCCGTAAAAAATGTAATCATAATGCAAAAGAGAGTTTCTTTAAAAATAAAAACAAATCTGATAGAATGCCTTGCGGTATCTGTAAAAAATAAATCATATGGAGACTTTTTTAGGAACAAAGATAAAATTAAAACTAAAGACATATAAACAAAACCACTTACTTTAGTTATCATTATTGTATCATTTATTATGAGATCACTATACCATTTAAAATTATTGCAATCTAAAATAAGTTCTAAATAAAAAAAATATTTAATGTTTTCATCAATGTAGTGCCCTTTGCTCCAATTAAATAACTAGATTCCTCAAGTTACCTTGATGAAATTTGTTATAAGAATTTGTACTGATTTTGTATAATATGACAATACAGTGCCATAGAAATTCAGATTATATGTACATACCAACTGCATGAATAATAGTTGTACCTGCTCTGTTCTCCATTACCTATGTACAAACAGCACCTAAATTACTTACCTTTGCTGTTTGCTTCAAACAACATAAATGATTCCTGAATAATTTAATTTTTGAAATGATGTATTAATCTCTTGAATGTACACTTCTACCTATTACACCATTCAAGTGCATCTTTTAAACCTTGCACACATTTAATAGCAAAAGATGTACAGAGCCTTCTTTTGGCACATGGTCATATTATGGGGAATTGCTTGCCTGCACTGCACTGTTTCTAACTGGTTCTGTTCCGGCCTCCACTTTCCCTCCTCTTCATGTGCCAGCTAATCAGCTGACACTGTACAGAGGTTATTTTGTGAGACCATGTGTTTCAGTGTGTTAGTGCTGTTATAATGCCAAAAAGTCATATACTTTAGCACACAGAATTTTCATGCATGATTCCTATGCAACAACAAACTCTTGTAGAGAAATGAGATGGCAATTTATAGACAAATTCCCTGCTGTTTGTGCACCTCACAGAGAAACAGTTCATGATCTTGTGAATAGATTTACGGAAGCAGGATCTATTCTTAGTAAGAAACCAAAATTAAATTGCCATGTTCTTACAGAGAAAAAAGTCAAATCATATCATAGCAAAGTTAAAATGAAGCCCAAATAAATTTATGAGAAAACTTGCAGAGAAATCAGGAATTATGCAAACCTCAGTTTGGAACTCCTCTAAACTTTTAAAATTAAAACTCTATAAAATAACTGTAGTTTAGTAAATGCAATATGTGGTAATGTGAGTAGGGTTAATTTTTGCATTTGGGTGTTGAACAATGTTAATGATCACTCTATTGATCTGTATTAAATTTTCTTTTATGGATGAATTAGTTTTATTTACATGACCATGAAAATTAACGAGTGTTACTGAAAACTTTCTTAAAAGGTATGACAGATATGTGGTGATACAAGGACATCATTTCAAACAAGTTCTATGACAAAGGTATGTGATTATCATAGTTTTAATTTCCATAGGAAATCTATGTGCTTGAATTCAAGGGGCTGAACAGTGCTGGAAAACAGCATCCTTCCTGGTGTCAGGAAAATTCCTGTTAGGGTTGCCACACATCCAAACAAAGGCTCTATAGACAGTGGTAATGAATAAGCATAACCCACATTTGTATTTTATAAAAGCTCATATCTTCCTTTGTACTAATGTTGATTAAACGAAAAACGGACCGAACCTTAAAGTTAAGGGCCAATTCTCCACACAAAAAAGGAAAACTAAAACCAAAAGCAAGGAGAATTTGTCAGTGTCAACCTTTTAGTGGTAACTGGAATGAATTACCAGCAAATGAACTTAAATGTTTTGTGCTCCTGTAATGATTCTTAAACTTAGCTACATTCAAATCAACATCAACCTGTAGAACATACACAACAGCGACTATGAGTCACTGATGGAAATAAAACATGGTTTGTGATTGGTCTACACATGCCAGCAGACTATACGACGAATGAGTGTGATTTTTTATCTACGACATCACAGCGTAAATTCTGGTAACATTTCAACATAATTTCCTTTCGTTCTGGCTTTAATGTTCGGAAATTCCTATGCCTGATCATTATAATCACCACCACCAAAACTTTACTTTATCTTTGTGCAATGCATAATTTCTAGTTTAATAGCTACCTGCATATGTTGTATAGTGTTCCTAATTAACTTAAAATATTCAATACCTTGATGGAGAAAGACAGAAGTTAGGTACATTGGGCATAGGAGATATACATTTTTGTTCCAAGTTTAATTACATTAAATAAAACCAATAAAGGAGATAGATTATTTCAACATTATTACTTTCTCTATCACATACATAGTAGGTAGAAAAGGT
This sequence comes from Deroplatys truncata, assembly GCA_030765065.1. NCBI lineage: Eukaryota > Metazoa > Arthropoda > Insecta > Mantodea > Mantidae > Deroplatys > Deroplatys truncata. The sequence continues at coordinate 140,743,251 of CM060977.1, forward strand.
ATTACATTCCACCCAAAACATTTGATATTGAGATTTCACCAGAAATACATGTTTTGAGACCCTCTGAATAGGAAAAATTAAAAAAAGTCCCCACATGCGCACATGTGCGTGCGTGCGTGCGTGCGTGCGTGCGTGTGTGTGTGTGTGTGTGTGTGTGTGTGTGTGTGTGTGTGAGAGAGAGAGAACAGCTAATTCAAAAACAAAAAGTCAGATAAATACCAAACTTTTATATAAATTCAGTATCTTCTAAAGGTGCAACACAAAGATTTTCAAAAACTCCCCCACCCTAAGCTACCTTTTACATGGAACATGAAGATATTTATATGAGAAATAAACTGTATATCTTGAATTTTCTGGGAATAGTCTATGAAGTCCTCTTCATTCAAAGGAATTTTGTATAAACTTGTACAACTGGTAAACATTAAGCAATAGATGAAAACACAGTACACAAAAATATAGATCTCTTTAAAACACACAATTTATTTCAAATAAGTTTTTTTGTGGCATAAGCTATTTCTGAGATATCCACTGTTAAAGGTTTGAATTGTTCATTTCTTGACCATTCCCTTAAAGTCCTGTCAACATTCAGTTGTTTCTCGTGATTGCATGTAAACTGTATGGAATTTTAAGCCAGCATATAGTATCCAGTTCTTAAATATTTGACTATCGCTGTTCTCTTTGTATCTAGAACAAAATGTGTAATGTAGCTATTTCTGTAAACATTTTCAAGAAAATCCCCCATCACAACTACCCTGTACATAGAACATATTTTTTTTGGAATTTTTTTATTTTTTGAAAAATGGCACTCAACGATTTTGATTAAAATACCATTATTAAAATTAGTTGACAAGTAAAATGTATTTTTGAATTTTGTGGGAATAAGTTGTGAAATCCTATTCATTCATAATTTTATATAATTTGCATAACTGATAAATGTTAAAAGATAGGCAAAAACATACTATACAAAAAATGTAGATCTCTTTAAAACACACAATTTATTTAGAATAACCCTTTTGTGACATCAACCATTTCCTTTGATGAACTCCAATCATCACAGCTTGTAGGAAAAGAAAATGCATTATGTTTAAAGTTTAAAACCAGTGTAAGCTATGAAACTCATTTGCACCACCATGCTGGAAATGCAATAGTAACCTTAATGAATGGGGATAAGGTAGATGTGGTTATAACACCAGCTGACCAGGAATTTACAACTGTAAGACTTTATAACATTCCTCCAGAAATATCTGATGAAAGGATTACAAAACATTCTACAAAGTTACAGGAATGTACATCTTGTCCAAATGTACAACTGGACCGTTAAATGGAAATTTTCTATGGTAGAGGCAGGTATTTACCTCAATCAAGTGGTAATTAAGAAACCCATTCCATCAAATTTTATTATTGAGGCATTTGTAACTTAATTTTGAACAGGAAAAAAACTATTTTAAATGTGGAAGTTCTACCCATCTGAGACATATTTGTCTGTAATGAATGTTACATAAAAACCAGCCCCTGCTCTAATGAAGTTTAGTGATTTGGTTTCTGTTATCGCTAACAGCACAGAGCAAAATGGATGTTTGCTAAATAATATGATTAGAGAAACTAGCAGAGGAGCCCTACTACACAACAGAACAAATTTCACTCTCCAGAATTAAGTGGCGAAATGTGCATTCTTAATGTAAAGGAGAATATTAATTTATCTGCTTCTGATACAGAAATCACAATGGAATGTACTGCTACAACTGCAGCTGGTACCTATACAAAACAGGCAGAAAGCTGGAACAGACCTTTCTGTGGACCTTGATACAGAAACAGCTGAAGAAGACAAGCGTGCCCTTGAGAGGGCCAAGCACAGCACCATTGACACAGACAGCAAAACAAGAAGAAGAAGAAGAAGAAGAAGAAGAAGAAGAAGAAGAAGAAGAAGAAGAAGAAGAAGAAGAAGAAGAAGAAGAAGAAAGGCAGGGGTGATGATGATGTGGTTGTATCCGGCTAGCAAAAGTCATCTACCCCTCCAAAAGACCAATTTGAACATAAACAAATGACACACAGAGGTACAATTGCTGAAAACACAGAAATTACATGTGAGTTAAGAAAGGATACAAAAGAAAGCTACACCAGCAACTACAACTTAGCTTGAAGAAGCTGAAGCAACACTTGACCAGCAAAAGCATCAGCCTGGAGAACAGGCAGATGACCCCATAAAGCTAGGAAAACCTAGAGACATCGATGCAGCATAAAGTGCATCCTTACAGTGCTAATGAAAGTAAATTTAGTTTCCCATTACATAAACAGAAAATTAAATCCAGTATTAGCCAACTAATTACACTTATATATAGGTCTTTTTCCCCCTTTTCTTTTCTTTTAATGGAGTTTACATTGATGGTGGCAATATGAAAGTGGTAGTATCTTTACAATGTACATGGCATAGATGTGCTCTTCCTCACAGAGTTTTCTTCCATCTTTATTATAAAGCATATGTTAATATGGGAAGTGAATCATTCTTAACTAAATTGGGCATTGAAAAATTACCCACTGGAAGAGAAATAAGTGGTGTATATAAAAATGTTCTTTTTATTATTATACACTGCCGTTTGGAAAATTGCAACACCAAGAAAGAATTTCCCGAATAACTCCAAACTTTGTGGAAGTGTAGAAGAGTGTGCAAGCAATAAGTGATTAGGTTTGCAGAAAGATGAGGTACACTTAGGCCCCAAGCAGAGCCCTCTCGTGTCGGTCCGACAAGGTCAGTGTTGCACACAGTGTAGTCAGTGCGAAGCTGTCAAACAAGGTGGAAACAATAAAGTGAGTGCCAGTATGCCTCGTCGACGTCAAAGGGAGCCATATCGGTATGTGAGTGAGTTCGAACGGGGCAGAATGATCGGTCTCCGGGAAGCGGGTTTGTCATACCGCGACATTTCGGCTCGTACAGGGCTTGCTGCTACGACAGTGATGCATGTGTGGAAGATGAAGGTCGTAAGCAGCGAAGAGCGGGTACTGGACCACAGAACAAGACCACAGCACGGGATGACCGTCATCTTGTCCGCATGGTCATAACGGACCGTACAGCTTAATCCACAGTGTTGGCTCGACGCTGGAGCACTGCAACAGGTGTGAACTTGTCTGCATCAACGGTTCGTCGCCGTCTGCTGCAGGTTGGACTGGTTACATGCATGCCATTACGTCGGCTTCCCTGTCCAGAAACCACAAGCTTCAATGGGCACGTGAATACCATCACTGGGGTGCTGAGTGGCATAATGTTATCTTTTCGGACGAGTCCTGCTTCAACGTGACCTACAGTGATGGCCGCATACGTATCCGGCGGTATCGTGGTGAGTGCAACCTGAAGGGTTGCATTGTTGAACGGCATAGCGGACAAACACTAGGTGTGATGGTTTGGGACGCCATTGGTTAAAACAACCGATTTCGCTTCCTATGAATTGAGGGCACTTTGAACAGCAACCGGTACCTAACGGTGGTTGTAGAGCCTGGGGTACTCTCCCTGCTTCAGGCATCTCCACAGGCTACATTTCAACAGGACAATACCCGGCCACATATTGCGAGGAATGTACAAGCCTTCTCCGAAGAGCGACGGGTATCATTTCTTCCCTGGCCTGCACGTTCGCCTGACATGTCGCCCATCGAACATGTCTGGGATATAGTTGGTCGGCAGCTGGTGCGTCACGGTCCTCCAGTAACCAGTGTTACAGATTTGTGGGCTCGAATACAAACTGCGTGGAGGGAAATCCCTCAGGAACGTATTCAGAACCTTTTTGATTCAATGCCACGGCGTATAGCAGCTCTAATTGCAGCGCATGGAGGCCACACCAAATGCTGAATATTAGGGCTCAAAAGTCATGTATAGATGTGAAACGTTTATCATTTGTTACTTGTCAGGTACCTAACCTGTGGTATTAAATTCATTGAATTCATGTGTTTCCTTCTTGGTGTTACAATTTTCACAAACGGCAGTGTATATGTGCCATCAGGCTCAAACAAGTGCAAGGAAAAGATTTTTTTTCAATCAGATTTTACTTAACTTATATATATTATATATTACTGCAATCTTGCTGGAGAATTTAAGTGTGTTGTGAGTAGTAGACTGCACTGGACAATATTGCCATAGTAATGCATTAAGAGATCTAGTAACTTTAAGCCAATGTATGGGTCTAAAAACATTCATTGGTGCACTTTACCTATTTCACAGGAAGCTCTGTTGCAAGGTTGGACTGAGTATACAGAATGTTTTAGGACCTCTGCGACAAAACTCTGAGGAACAGTAGATCTCACAGAGGGGAACATTGTTTGTCAAGCAACCACCATCCTCTGATGCATCATTACGGATTTATTCACTCCTATTGAAGCATATCCAGTAAGATAGGTTTGAGAGGCACAGCCAGTACACTTTGACTCTGTTTGTTTACAACCGCTATCAGGTGACATCGCCTCTTTCTTGCCCTTACAACTGGTTAGGTTGGTAGGTTTGAGATGCACAGCCCAATTTAACTAAAACGGGGTGCAAAACTAAAGGTCCCAGCAGTTAATCACCAACAATTCCAGCCCAGATGTTTACAGAATACTTTTGTTGGTGATGTCTAACGAACACTGCATGAGGGTTCTCAACATCCCAGATGTGGCTGTTCTTGCTGTAGAAGTATCCGTCTCATTGGTAAACAAGACGTGTGCGGGAAATGTAGGATCTGCGTTACTTTGTTGCAGAAACCACTGGACAAACGTACACAAGGAGCAAAGTCTTTCAGCCCCAGTCCCTGTACTTTCTGGAGGTGGTATGCATGAGCTGTTGTGCACAAACACTGAGTTAAATTGGGCTGTGTATCTTAGACTTACCAAATCTAAGCAGACGTAAGGGACAAGAAAGTGGCGACGTCACTTGATTCGCCGGTTGTAAACAAACAGAGAGTCAAAGTGTACTGGCTGTGCCTCTCAATTCTATCCTACTGGATACGCTTCAAACAGGAGTGAATAACTCCATAACGATGCGTCGGAGGATGGTGGTTGCTTCACAAAAAATGTCCCCCTCTGTGAGATCTATTGTTCCTCGGAGTTTGTTGCAGAGGTCCTGAAACATCCTGTATATTCCAGCAATCTTACAAAACCAAATCCAAGTGGTTGAACACCTACCCGTAGCATATAGTGATCATGAGGTAGTCAGTTTACATATAGCTTTAAATTTATACTTCATTCCACATGGATGCTCGTATTAAAAACTGAAAACTAATTTAATGAATGATTGTTACGTGCTTACCAAATTTGAAATGGCATGCATGAATTGGAAATTGCATTTGAAACCTTTCCACAATTATGCACAATAGTGGGAGTACTTAATTAAGCCCAACATTCACTTGCTTTTAAGCAGTGTCCTTATGAAAAATGCAAATATGATAATAATTTAATACATGCTTATTTTTGTTGCATACGTGAATTGCAGAGTAATTATCAACCAACGATAGCAAGAGGCATATGACTGCGCCAACTTAAAGCTAAAACTCTCACCATTTATTGTAAAAGAATGGAAGGGATCAAACTTAGAAGTGAGATTAAAAGAGAGGAGAAGTTTATATCATCTGATGAAATTGCGCAAAAGACATCATAGGAATCTGATTTTAAAATCAATATGGATTGACGTGTGGCAATGACGCAGCGTGAAAGTAGTAATGCCTTCTTCCATCACTATTCTACTTTGTTCAGTGAGCCGGATAAGGAATACGTAGAGAACTTGAATCTTCAATCTCCACCTAGAGTCATTAGCCATTAATGAAGATTAATCCTGCATATTATCAATAGATCCATTGAGAGTACTGTTTGAAATACAGCCTTTGAAAACTGTGGCATAAACTCGAGATTTAACATAACCCCACAAGTAATTCAACGGCGTTAAATCACATGACCTCGGGGGCCAGTTAACATCTTCACCACGGGAAATGATGAAACCTCTGAACTTCTCCTTCAAAAGATCGATTGTTTCGAAAGTAGTATGACATGTGGCACCATCTTGCTGGAACCAGATGTTTCTGAGATCCATACCATCCAATTGAGGCCAAAAATAGTCGCTTATAAGAGCCCGGTTCTTTCTCCATTGACAGAGCTTCTCTATCTTCATCTTGGAAAAAATATGGACCAATGATTCCACCATACCAAAATCCACACCACACAGTAATCTTTTGGGGATGAAGTGGTCGTTCTTGAATCTGCATTGGATTGTAATTGCTCCAATAGCGGCAATTTTGTTTGTTAACACAACCATTCATCCAAAAGTGGGCTTCGTCGCTGAAAATGATTTTTTGACACAAATCCGGGTCAGCTTCCAATTGCTCCATAGCGCAGTCAACGAATACACGGCGCGAGCTATGGTCGTTGGGATTTACTTCTTGAGTTAACACCATTTTGTAAGCGTGAAACTTCAAGTTCAGATGCAGAATTCGCCAAGTTGTGGTCGGCGAAAACCCCAATTCTTGCGCTCGACGAGCAATTGATTTGTTTCCGTTCTCGCGTACACTCTCACGAACGGCGCCTATGTTTTCGTTGGAGCGATTACGTCGATTACGTACAGGTGTTCTTTGATCGCTGACAGAACCACTTCTTTCAAATTTATCGATCAAACGCCTCTCGCAGGGACGATTATGCGCATCGTAAACTTCACGCAATACACGGAAGTTTTGGCGAACAGATGATCCATTTTGATAATAAATTTTCACAATTTCTACGCGTTGCTGAATACTGTAACGTTCCATGCTATTTGCCAATAACAACTGTAACCACATAAAAAAATGACTGCTGTAACTCAATAACAACGGCAGCTATCACATGTTAAAGATAGGACACTCTTGTTGAAAGACCCTTTATTTAGCACAAATACTTCCCATTACAAAGCAACACCATCGACAAATTACTCGAGCTGTTATTTTGTTTATTTGGCAGGGAAATACATTAAAAGTGTCTGTGACAACCCTTTATCTTCAACCCCTAGGTAGTGGTAATGGTCTCTGGAACTCTGAAACTTAAGGATGAAATGTAGAGCATTTTCCTTCAATCAGAATTTCAATTTACAGCATAGTGATTGTGCATTCTCTAGTAAGTGGTTAGAATGGGTTACATAATACGCTAGACATTAGAGGGATACCTTCACCCTTAAAGTACATGCACTTATATGTTCATGAATGAAGTTATTTTCCTCTGGAACAATGTTGCACATCAAAGACAACCTTGATAAGTTCATGCCTCTCTTGAGATTAGAATAATGAAGGTTTTGTCTTGGGACACACATTATTCTATTTGTTTCACAACATCTTGAAACATCTTCAGGCTAGAATCAGATCCTTATGGTTTTAAGTGGTGCATTATATCCTGTCCACCCATAATAGGTCTCACAATAAATGTCTATTGCACAGTCTATTATGAGTCATTTTATGGGTTCTCTGAAGAAAGTACAATTGCATCACTATGAATGGTGTACCCCCAATATTCTTCTTTGACCAAACTTTGTATTAATTCCAACTTCAAGACATAAGTTTTCTGTATGGTTATTAGCAAATACAGTTTATTCTGTATTGCAACATTATGATTATGTGACCCTTTTAGACTATGTAATTTATTTGAAAACAGGACATGCAAGCTCTTCTGTAATAGACAATCTGTCAGAATGTACAAGATTTATAAAAACTTTTTTGATTGATTTTAATTCTTTTGCTGCATAATATAATTTATTTAATTGTTCTGTCACCAGTCAAATGTTCACATTTCAAGTTTTTTTATAATTATTACTTTTCATTGTAAGTAGTTAAAAAATAAATAATTGTCTGAAAAAAGATAAGCGCCTAAAGTTATAATGCCTGATGGGATCTGCACCTTTTTTGGTTTTTAAATTAAGTACATAATCTTTTATTGCTTCATTCAAGCTTAAGCAACAAATGTATTTCAGTTTTAACTGTTTTCATTACACATATCCCTTAAATACACAAAAGAATGTTTTGGGAATTAAAACCACTAACTTCCCATAATTCAGCAATAACTTCACTGTACTTCAGAGACAGATCTACTCTGCAACGGTTCTGACCTTGTCTATCAAGTGTTATTTTCCCATCCACCTGTAAGGGAGAGTGCTGTTGCGAAATGTTTCATATCATTCTTTTACAAATGTATAAAGGCGACAACAAAAGTGAAAATAAACTTTTTCAATTTACTCATCAAAATCTATCTCTGGTTTAAAGGATGACATCTATACCCCTTCTGCCTGGTATATTGTTAACAAACTTACTATTAATCATTCAGTATTTAATAATGCACTGAGCCAGGTTTAAATATACAAACTTCACTAAAATTACATGTTTATCTTGTATATCTATAGAAACATGTTTTTGGGGTATTTACCCTATCCTCAGCTAGGTTCCACCTACCGCATCATCCTCTCCTGCTGCTGGGCTACTCTCTCTAGTATGGTCAAAAGAAGTGACTAATTAGGTCCCTATTCTTAGGGATTTCAAAGTTCATTACCTGGTGATTATTTTTCACAGTAAAAATCTTCCAAATAGTTCATTCACAGGGTTGGTCTACAGCTTTGAGCAAAGTGATGCTACTTTGAATGTTGTAGCCACTGTTCCAGAAACGTGATCTATTGTAGATTTGTCACTTGTTTGTATTTAAATATTTCTGAGGTGTTCCTTAACCTGATTTTTAGAATCATCTTGTTTTACCTAAGTAAACTTTATTGCAATCTTTACAACCCATGTATTAAATGTCAGATCTATTTTCTGGAGGAATTTTTTTCTTGGTTTGATTTCAGCATGTTCTTAATAGAGAATTTATTGCATGGTGCTAGTGTGCTTTTGAAATCATTAAAAATCTTTTGGAATTTCATGTTAGTCCATGGGTGGTATGTAATTTTTTTTAAACTCTTGTATTCCTTAGTCCTATTTATCTTCCTTTTATTTCTTTTGTCTACAGAATTAAGATATTTTCCTGTCCAGAACTATGTGTAGTTTCAGTGAAGTTTGTCTATTTAAACCTTACTCAGTGCATTATTGTTACTCATCACTACTTTATTAAGTTTCCAATATGTATATACCTTTTGTAATTTGTTTTCTAAACTCTGAAACTGTATGTATCTAACTTTAAGTTTTGTAGGTACCTAATCATATTGACATAGTTTTATGTAACACCTCCACCTATGTATGCCATTATATCTAAAAATAAGAAAATAAATAATACAATAAATTTCTATCTGCATTTTGTGCTCATTACTTCTAGTTTTGTAGATCACACTCTCTATGCACTTTCCCCTTGATGCATGTTTGTATGTAATCTAACCTGTTGTTTGTACAGTCATGTTTGATACTATCTCATCACTTAGTATTTGTATAATTTCTCTCTAAGATCATAGGCTTCCTTCGATTGTAACTATGTGATACATATATAATCCTAGGGATCATGGCAGGAGTAACTACTGAACTTATGAAGAATATATTAATCACAAAAATAAATACCATGTAACTCAGAGTCAAGTGGTCTTGTCTAGTCTTGTTTGATACAGACTTCCACCAATGCTCCAGATGCCCTTCAGCCTTGTACTACCTGTATCATTTTAAAGCCAACTCATTATGCCTGTACCCTTTACTAAGGATTACAGTCTCATAACACAAATGATTTCAAATTCTTCTGATTCTAAAAACATTTTCCCAGAAGCAAATATATCTCCTGTAAGCCAAAGTCTCACAGGAGCATATAATGTGCTGGGCTGTTTCAGTTTCTTTCTTCACAATCTGCAATCTAAGTTACCGAAACACTCCCATAGTGTTAAGATGCTTTTTCATAGGAGCATGTCCTGTGAGAAATGCAATAATTGTTCTCAGCTGAAATCTCTTACATTTAAGTAAGCTTTCAGTTATTTTCTTACACACTTCTCTAATAAATAGTTTACCATGTTTGTTTCTTGGAGTTTTAAACCAGGTTTTAACTCTCTTACTATACTCAAGATGTTCCTAGAGCCAGCTCTGGCCCAATAAATTGTGAAGCTGCTCCTTGTCTTGCAGTTCATCAGCTTTTTCATTTCCCTCTATGCCACTAATGACCTGGCACCCAGATGAGCTGAACTTCATTCTGTTCTGTCAACCTTGTAAGCATGTTTAGGTAGTTTAAAACCAGTCCTTATGACTTGTTACCTTATGACTTATGTCAGTTTCTCCCCTTCTGCAAGTTTGACTGACATGCACGGCAACAGACCTTGGCATATTCAAGACGGCACAATTCTGGGTGCCGGAATATCCATTGGTGGACAAGCTCACCAATAGTGAGGCAACAGCACTGCAACGATGGAAATCAGAACTATCCATGTTCTCCTGGTCTGGGCGACTTGGCACACAATGAAAGACAAAGAGAAACTCTCCGACAGGTAGACGCAGGTTGGAAAACGTGAGTCGAAGTGCACTATTTTTTGGCCTAGTCAAAATTCTAACAAACATCGTTCAAAACTTATTTAAATGCAGAATGCAACTAACAGGGAGAAACAAACAAAGAGAGATGACTATAACATTTACTTGTTTTGTTTAAATAGACTTTGTTGTAGGGGAGCAAAATTGAAAGAAACATTTAAAGAAATACTTGAAGTAATATTTTAAACTGTTAAATATTTCAAAGCCATAACAAACTTAATCTATGTTGTATTTACAGCATATATTTCATGACAGAGCTTAAACTCTTAAATATTATATTAACATTAATTTGTGTTAAATTTATGTAATAGCTACAGTGGAGCTGAAGATTTTCTATTCTGTAACTCTGTGTAATGCCTTTCCAAAATTGGTGGATAAAGTAATAAAAACAATATATAAAAATACTGTGTCACATGAGAAGCTTAGTAGATTTATTAGTTAACCATGATGTTCCAGAAAAACTCATATTAGAACAAACAACTTGTAACTTCGTTAATAAAAATAGGAAAGGAAATATCTTTGTGCTTCTGTTACAAGTGATTCCTACCTATACCAAGCATAAGTTTTTTTTCTCACTAGCACACTTCACATTTTCTTAAGACATGTATAATTGGGTTATGAGGAACTTGGTAGAATTAACCCCATCAAGGATACCCAATGAGAATAAGAATAAAAACACAAACGAAAAAATATTTTTGTTACTTTGGGGCTCGAACCTCTGACTATGCAACACAACCATATCATGCCACAATGCCTTAAACCACTCGGCCATCTAAACACATGATAGCTGCAGCATTGTCTGATCTTATTAATTAACAATGAGAGTAACAATAAAAAAAAAATTTACTTTGGGGCGCAAACCTCCAACTATGCAACATAACCATATCATGCCACAATGCCTTAAACCGCTCGGCCATCTGAACACATGATAGTTGCAGTATTGTTTGGTCTCATAAACTGCCACCCAATATAGGGAGTGAATTTTTTTTTTAAAAAAAAGGGGTAAAATACATGTTCTGCACTCAATTGAAACCCATCAGCATCCAACCGTGCCATCACACCACTTGCTTTAGTTGGGCCCTCCCCATCCTTTTCCACAGTTTCAATTGAGTGCAGAACATGTATTTTACCGAGATTTGATCCTATGAATCCTTGGTCTTGATAGGTTAGCTACTCCTATCGTGCCTTAGACCGCATGGCCATAAATCCCAATGTCGAAGTCAAGTTGCAGATGGAAGCACATTGCTTCCTGTACCCATCCCCTCAGACTTGTAGGAAAACACTTTCCTAAAAGGATACCACCCACCGCAAAAAAGTGGCGTCCATTTCGAAAGTGTCTGGTGTTTCGCAAAAAAAAAATTGTTTGCAAGGAAGCTAATATGATTTGTCATGAATGTGATGTGCCATTGTGTTTATCTATGTTTTGAGGTATACCATTCAAGAAGGAAATTTTAAATGTAGAATTTATTCAAATTTATTATAAAAGAGAAAAGTTATAATAATTAAGGTTAAATAAGCATTAAATCCATGTAAATCCATATGCTTTCTCCTGCATTTTAACATGGACGTCATATGACGTCCATATCCCCGAAAGGGTTAATGAGTTACAGACTACTTAGAGCCTTAAGTGGAGCCTGGCTATCTGAGAAGATGATCTGTTTACCAGTATAAGCTCTCCTTATGTTTTCATGTATGCATTGAATACTAGTATAAATTTCTGTTTCAAAAACAGTAGCGCATTCATTCAAGGGAAAAGCTTTCTGCACCTTCATCTTATGCCATATACTCTGAACCTGTTCCTGGGCTATCCTTTGAGCCATCTGTAAACGACATAAAAGTTTTCTCAGGAGTTTATATAGTTTTATTCATTCAATGTTCATGATCAATAATGATACTGAAATTCTTTATAAAGTGTTTAACTGGAACTATACAGTCAGACAATATTTCTAAAGATACATCTTCTATATATTTCCTCATTCTTAACAAACCTGAGTCTATTTCAGGAATTCTAGTTGCTTAGCATGTTGTAGTCTATAGATTGCCATTCTTGCCTCCTTCATTACAACTAAATGCAAGGATTCAGGTACAAGAGTGTCTCCATTGCTGCAATTGGAATTGTTTTCATGACTATATTCAAATGGTACACTAGCAAGTACTTATGGCTAAACTATACTTGGGTAAAACAAAAAAAAATTTGTTATGTGTTACATTCACATGGCTTTCTCTATCTGCTCTTCTATTAACTATTCTTACAAAAGCTTATTCTTCTATCTACTTTTTACTACTTGAGATACATTTTGTAGAATTCTTTTCCTGTTTTTCTAATTGTTTTGTTTGTGTAGCCCCCTTTAACCTCTATGGTCACATTGGAGACAAAAGCTTTCATTAAACATTTTGCTGTAAGTATAAGAGGGATACAGCAGGCTTAAGTGATAGTCAAATCTTTAAAAAGCAGGTCACCATGTGATGACACTGAAATTCCACTCTTTGCATGACCACGAGACAAGGAAATCTTATATGTTCGTGTTTATATGATGTTCTATAGACACTTTTGTCTATTTTTATGTAGTTTCTGCAAACTAGTATTACAAAAGCATATTTTTCTATCTACTTCATATTAATCTAGATAAACATTTGCAGAAATGGCTTCGTTACACCTTTTGCAGTAGGTAGAGTGGTAATACAGGAGGCTGAAGTGATTGTCTTCAAGAGCAGGTCACTGTATGCTGGTTTTGAAATCCCATACTCTTTACATGACATTGCAAGAAACAACTGAATGGTGACAGCACTTTAAAATACGACAAAATATTGAAAGATTAAAACCAATAACAACAATATTTTAGAAGATGCCACACAAAAGATTATTTGAAATAAATTATGTGTTTTCTACAAAATGGAGACAATGAGGAAATAGAAACAGAGTCAATAAAAAAAAGGCACAAATGCATTAATAAAGATGTTACACACTTCGTACAAAATTATTAGTGATAAAGAAAAGAAGTAATCTATTCCATCCAGTCCCATCACACCCAAAATACATGGCCCCTCAAAGATTTATAAACCAGACAATAAAATGAGACCAATAATTAATACAATCAACTCAACTACATGCAATCTGTCCAATGGATTATACAAATATTTCATAAATTCCACAGTTCTGCAGTCACAGCATAAAAATACGTACAAACTAACAGACAAAATACAGAATGTCAACATGTTAGAGAATGAACTTGGTAGTGTCTTTTGACATCTCTCTTTATTAAAGTCAATTTCTGTCTTACTTTGCGCTGATGGTAATGGTACCTGACTTCAAGCAATGTAACAAGAACATGCTCACCTGCATTATCTTCTGCTATGTGATTGTCTTAGAATTTGACGGTGCTGTTGATTTTGAGAAGGAAGTGGTTATTGGTTTACATTGTTGAATTTCTTCCTGGTATTTTTCTTCTTTTTTCGTTTTTCAGTTATTTTTAGCACCTGATTAATGATAACTAGCCATTATAGCAGTTAGCTAAACATATCTGGTACCTACTTAACTACTCCATAAGTAATTACAACTGCACCGAATTCATTTTAAATTTATTCAGAACACCACAGCTAAAATCAACCAATGAAAGACTATTAACAATTTGCTGCCATTAACCCACTGACAGTCAAAAACTAAAACTATAGCAGACTTATGCGGTTATGTCATTTCTTGCTGGTAGCGCATGCCTTTGCAATTGTTGCTGGCAATCCGAATTTTAGAAATTGGTTATGTATTTCCCTACATTATTACCGGGTTACAGCATGGTGATTGAAATGAAAATCACTGCGGTTGGAAGTACAAACTAATGTGCATATGGCAATGATTGTATGGTAACTGCGGCAGTTTGGAAATTGAACCCACAAAATAAATTTCAAAGCAAATTTAACAAGAACTCTGCATGTCTGTTACATAAGGGTCATGCCCAGTATTTTGACCTTTATTTTGATATTGAGTTCGGTATGTGCATGTTGACATCAAAGATCGTAATAATTTTACACCTTCCATGCACAGTCTTCTCGTTAATGCTCTGCAGAAACATGTGCAACAGGGGCATAAAGTACAAGACCGCTGAAACTCATTATTGGTGACACTGACATTGACTTGAATGTACATGCACATTGTTGCGACATTACATTAGCGGTTATAAGTAAAAGTCTTATAAATAACAACCATGGTTTGTAAAGGCTGATGCATAATAAACAGACCAAGACACAAAAGACACATTAAAATATATGAGTACTGTAAGCTCACATATTTTTTTTTCTTTCTTCAGGTTTCTGATAATATAACATATTTTTTACTTCTAGACCTCACAAAAACCCAGGCCCCCTAAAACCCTGACACAAATCCAGGTTGTCTCCCTGGTCATTAATAGGGCTTAGATAGCTATGCATTAATAAATGTATAATGTGCAAGAAATTTTCGCATTAAATCAGGGATATGTGCAGTAATAACCCAGAAAATATGTAATATCCAAAATCGCACAAAAATGATGAAATAGTTAAAAAATAAAAATTATATGTTTTTCCAATATTCTTTTATATTTAAGTCTAAACTAACTTACAATCTACTAAAGTAATAAAAATGTTGTAAAACTCACCAAATGTATTGACTGGAACAGCTGCTATTGAAGTGAAGTTCTACCCACCACAGTGTATAACAGTAATCATTTTAAGATTTGTAAACAAAAGCAATTCTCTATTGCATCTAGAATTGATTTGTATTGAGAAAATCAATTTTTAGCAATAACAGACATTGTAGGCATCAATTTTCGGCAATAACAGGCGCATATTTAAAGTTTGCTACTTCTTCCAGCAACAATGTTTCTTCAATGTCCAACAATTTGCTCTCCATTTTACTAGACAAGATATTGGAAATATGATGTAATATATGGTATCCCGGATCTATTTGTAGTAATTATTAAAGCTTTTGTAGTACAGGGTCAAATTTTTATACTACTTTCTTTGCAACTTCACCTGACACAGACTTAAGCTCTAGTAAGAGATTTTCTATGACTTATATTTGTACAAGTGGCATTTAATTTTGTTCGAGCACTGTGATGGCTGTAAAAATGCAGCTGAAATGATAATTTAAATTAATTCCTCCTTTATTCCAACCCTTCATTTCAACAATGCTTTCTGCTCCTTTTCATTTAGCTCTTTTAATATGTTCTCAATAATGCAAAAATTTTTATAATAATATGCGGCAGCCTGTAACCAGGTCCTAATCTTGCAATGATCAGTTCAGGAGTAAGTAGAATTTCTGGAGCCAATGTTTAAACATATTGACTCTACTCTGGGATTTAAAGAAGACTTTTTTATGCTTGATATTAAACTATTAACAGAAGGAAAATTTAAGCATACAGTTTCACTCACGCAATGCATAAATATGTTACATGAATCATTCTATTATAAACAAAGTTTTAGTCTCCCTCGTGCCTTAATCATACAGGGAGCAGCATCAGATAAAACAAAACTACATTTTCATACCCAATTCCTTCTGGCCATGACGATATTGCATTATTGAATATTTTTGTGATTGTTGAATGATTTTTCACTTCTATTTTTTCCACTGTAGGAGATAAGCCTCTGAAATTCAATTTTGACCAAGTGTACGAACAATTACTTTACATACAGATCATTTACGCACCTCTGGAGTTTAATTCATACAAATCCAGATTTACCCACAAATTTATGTAATGGAATATAAAGTCAGCAAAGAGTAGACTCATGTGGTATAGTCTGTTTTTTATATGTTTCTAAGAATACACATAATTTAGGATGCTGTAATTTATAGAGTGGAGTATCAGCACAAGTGAAAGCTTCACATAAGTCATTAAGGGTTGACAACTTGGGGTATAAAGTTGAATAAGCTGCTTCTTTTGGCTTTTTACTTTTAGTATCAATTGTTTAGTACTTTTTTGAGTGAAACAGTTTTTAAATGATGCATCACTTGAAAACGAGTATCTGCACTTATAAAATAAAACAAGTCCATCACATCTTCATTTACATGTATATATGTACTTAGTTTTATAAATAAACTTGATTTCACAGGCGGCATTTTTTTACAAGTGAATGCTGGAGTTTAATAATAACACATCTGGCCACTCAACATCCAAAAACAAATCCAAACTGTAATACAGAAGTACTCTGGCCTTGCTTGTCTGGTGAATCCCCCTAGAAAAATTTTCCAGCCCAGAACAAAAATCTTTTCTAGGTATGTCTCCAGCTAATTTATTTGTAATTTATTTTATTATAATTTATTAATTATTATTTTTTTAAATAACTAGGCAATTCACAGACTTACCGGATGCCTTAACAGTACCTCATACTAAGGTAGTATTTTATACAAGCATTTGTCACAAAACATTTTCTTACCTTTTAGATTAGTGAAGTTTTAAATATAAAATTATACCACTGTCATAGACTTCAAGAATAAGCTCTCTCTTCAAAGATACTGCTTCTAAAATATATTATTTAGGTACATAGTTTCTTGTCTTTATTTAAGGTTATATTCCATACAGTATACTAATATTATTTCGATTAAATATTATATTATTAATCTCATATGAGTGTTGCATGTTATATTTATTTTGTATTTATTTAATATAATATAGTAATAGTGTTACATATCATTTTTGACTACATAATCTCCTATGTGAATTACTTCTTCTTCTTCTTGTTCTTCAACTTCCCTGTTCTACCACTATCGAGGTGTCAGGGGTTTACCTCGGATCCATTTTTTAAACTCCATCCTATCCCCTACTAGTCTATTAAACTGATCCCAAGTCTTTCCTCTTTTAGCCACCGCCTTTTTAATCTCTTCTTCCCAGGTTCTCCTTGGTCTTCCTTTCAGATTCCTTCCTAATGGTCTTGCTTCTAAAAATTGGCATACTTTCCGGTCTGTGTCCATTCTTTTCACATGCCCATACCATGTAAACTGTCTTTCTTCTATCCTCGTATTTACCGATAGCACTTTGAGTTCATCTCTTATCCTTTCATTCCTTATTCTATCTTGTTGTGTCTTTCTATTCTTTTTCAGCATTTCATTTTCGTTGCGTTCACCATGCTTAATTCACTATTTGTTATTATCCAGCTTTCACTTCCATAGATAAGTATTGGTTCTGTAACTGTTTTATATACTTTAGTTTTTGTCCTCTTATCTACTTCTTTCCCAAAAACACATTTACTTAGTGTATAATACGCTTTAGTAGCTTTCTCTACATGCTTTCTTATTTATTCTTGTATTTTACCCATTTGGTTTATCACTGTTCCCAAATACTCATAGCTTTCCACTTGCTCTAACTCTGCCTTCCCTCTTTTTCTATCTTGGTCTCCTTTATTTGGTCATCTGATCTAGCTACCTCATTATTTAACTCTTATTAAGATTTACCATCATCCTCCTTTCCTGTAGTGTTTCTATCCATTCTATTATCGCTTGTTGTAATTTATTTTCTGAATCTGTTATAAGTAAGATATCATCTGCATAAGCCAAAGTCTGGCAGTATATAGCTCTTAAATTCCACATTCCCACTAGTGCCTTGCTTGTTCTCATTTTACAAGTTTTCATTACTTCATCCAAAAATACTGTAAGCAGTAATGGGCTTAAACTATCTCCCTGTTTAACATATTTTTCTATCTTAAAAGGTTTTGATGCTTTGCCCTTCAGCCTTACTATGCCCTCTACATTCTTAAATGTAGATTTGATTACCCTTATTAATTTTAAGGGTACCTCCTTCTTATATAGTGCCTTCCATATCTCTACTCTTGGTACAGAGTCAAAGGCTGCTTGTAGATCTATGTGAATTACATTCTGTATTTATTTATCTTAAGGTTAGGTTGTAATTTTTCATACTTTTATAAAACATTATATATCAATTGTATTTTTGAGGATGCCATGAAACAGGTTGATTCTTACAGCTAATAAACTATCTATCTCTCTGCCTACCTAGCCACTCACCCACCCTACCTACCTTCCTAAACATCAAAAAATATGTATAATTGCAACAATGTTTTTTAAATATTAGGCATTATGAAACAAATCTAAAATATGTAAAAACGTGCACTATAAAATTTACATACTGAGAAAACATTTCTTTATGCACATATTACAATATGCATCTATTTTAATCAAAAGCAGAAAAAAGTTGTTAATACATAACTACCTTAGTCTTAGTTATTACTGTTGTTTTTTAGTTTATCTTAAAAATAGGCCTAACACTACTGACAAGAGGGGACTTTCACTCATAGATTCATCTACCAGGTGGACTAGAGGTTTTACAAGAACATCCTCATAAATAGATATTTATTACCTGAGCCAATATATTGTTCCAGCCACTAGAATTTTGTTCTCTTTATTTAATGTCCTTTAACTGGGTAGGTCATTTTGAACAGTAAATGAATGAAGCAGGTGAAATGATTCCCAAATGAGTACATGACCCATAGAGCTTAGAATTACCCTACATTTGTCCTCTCAAGGTAAGGGAAAACCCTGGATAAAATTTATCTAGGTAACATATCCTCACGAAGATTTGAACTTGGGATTTCTTAACTAGGCCACCTAAACACCAAAGCGTTTGTATTGTTGAGTTTATTATGATACTCATTCACTCATTTTAATAACATGATACAGGTAAATAGAACACTTAGAGAGATAGTTTCCCCCTTTGTCATCCATTTCTTGAAGTTATATTGCATGTTTGTGCATGGTGTATCAATAATATTGATGGCATATTACATAGGTTTCAAGGGTGGCCTGGAATACAACCAATAAAAATTTGATGTGTTACATTCACATGACTTTCTCTATCCTCTATTGTTTATTAGTAAATATACAAATTATTCTTACAAAAGTTTAGTTTTCTACCTACTTCATTTTAATCCAAATAAACCTATACAGAAATAGTTACATTACACATTTCATTAGGATACAAAGAGTACAGTGATAGCCAAATATTTAGAACTGGACACTATATGCTGACCTTAAAATTCCATACTGTTTCTGTGCAATCACCAGAAACAACTGAAAATCAATGATAGTTAAAAAGAATGACCTATTGAACAATTAGAACCATTAATAATGGATATTTCAGATATGCCGATGCCACAAAAAAAGGTTATTAGTAATAAATTGTGTGTTTTAAAGAGATCTACTTTTTTATGAAGTATGTTAACATTATGCTTAACATTATCAGTTATACCAGATTACACAAAATTTGTTCCAAATAAAGAGGACTTCACTGGCTATTACCAGGAAATTCAAAATATACATTTTATTTGTCATGTAAATATCTTTAATATATGGTATTCACACACACAGACACACGCGCGCATGCATACTTGTGGACCTTTTTTCTAAAAATGCTTTTTTATTCAGGGGACCTCAAACACACATTTCTGATGAAATCTCAGTATTGCATTTTTGGATGGAATGCAATACCTTCTCTACCTACAATGTATGTGGTAGAGAAAATAAAAATTAATTAAAGTTCATCAAATTCAATGCATAGGCATTGACTATATATAGTGAGAAAAAGGGAGCCATATGAATTGAATGATTGAGGCATGTCACATGACCTTGTTTTTAGTGCAACACACTAATCAGCATGCACTTCTAATACAGCATCTTTTTATTTTTATATGTAGTTAAACTGAATAAAGTGAAAACTGCAATCTACGTCTAGAAAAGGAAGAAGTTGGGAATATCTCTATATTATCTATGTTATTAGACGTAACAACCCAAATTATAATTAAACATGATGATTATTTAGCACATCTCAATTTACATCACTTTTTATACAAGATTACGTAACTTTCTATATACCTAGATTACACTATGTACAGATGTTTTGGTTATTCTTTATGTGCTACCTCAGCTTGCATGGCACCAATGCCTTTGAGGCAGTATTATTAACACTTAAATGATTTCAGTCAAATTATATAATATATAAATTCAATAACAGCCCGCCTTGAAGCAATATGTGTATGTAATAATTTATAAAATGTATGTAACAGTCATTGCATATGCTATATTATTGTAAACATGTTCAATAATGTTATGTGAATGCATTATGTAATTTAATAATGTAGGGGCTGTGAGAAATAGGTTAAAAGTTGCTAACAATGAGGTAACCTTGAGGCAATAATGAGCTTGAGAGTTTAAATGTTACTTGTGATTCTTGGAAGCATTAATGTAATTTTAGTGACAGTTTATAAGAATAGCCAATCAACAACCAGAAAAGCTTTAGTTAAATGCAGGTATTCTATTGGAGTAAAAATAGCCAATCAGAGACTTGAAATACAGAAATTTACAAGTTTAGACAGTTGAAATCAATTCAGTTGCCTCCAAACAGTGCTCATAACCAGACGTGTTGCTTCTAGACAGTGATCATAACCAGACGCGAGATGTGTCCTCGAGAAATTAATTACATATTCGTGTGAGGCGAAAATAGTATACGTGTTAAAAAGTGCAAGTATTAAATAAAAGAATCTTACAGCTCTCGATATCAGTGAAGTGCTATTTAATTTGTGTCAAGGATTAATAAAAAGGAGTGAATTAAAACTTAAAATCTGTGTAAGCCTACATTCTTGTCGCATCACACCCTGCCAAGATTTCCATGTCTCTAACAATAATACTGAGGCAGCTGAGGTAAACATAAATATTTAATACTTAAAGAAACAGTCAAATTACAAAGTTAATATTTTTTTAAACTTGAGGCAAAGGCCACCTGAAAGTACATTTGGTGCGAAAGCTACCGGAAACTGTTTACCATACGTGCAGTTGCAACTACTACAAGTTCGGCTCCCCAACAGTTGAAAACAATACAACTCCTACAAAAATAAATCTACTTCACCTTTTAGCTGCTGGGTAGCGCTTTTATACTGTTTCCTCCACTCTTCTCTTTGTCATTCCTCTTTTCTTATATCCCATACTTTTAAACTATTTGCATAGGATTTTGAAATTAGGGAATCGCAATATCTTAAAGAGTGTATGAAATTCCAAATAAAAGTAATGAGAGGTAACAGCTGGATGGGTAGAGTATAGGAAATTTGCACATCAAAGTAGAGTAGGGTTTTGGAAGGAAGTTAGGCAAAGAATTGATTTGGGCTAGCTTTAGAGAAAAGAGTTCTTTAAAATTATATAGAAGAATTAAAAAGGATTATGAGACGGAGAAAAATATGGTTCGTTGTAATTTTTTTTGGGGGGGGGGGCGGTATTTGCATGGATGCATTCAGGACCGCTGTTTTTAAAAAGTTTGAGAAGAGAAAATGGTGAAGGATGAATTATGTTTGGGGAGCTTGAAGGGATATTTCATTGTTTATTAGACTGTGATGGGGTGAAGCAATGGAAGGAGGGTATATCGAAAATAAAATGTGACAAATTGCAGAAATAAATCATGGTGTTTAAAATGCTGATTGATGAGAGAAAAATAGGAATAAAATGATGGGAGAATATTTGGGAAAAGTAAGGGAAAAATGGATTAGAGCAGTTAAGAAAGGTGAAAGAATTGAGATATAAATTGATAAAAATAGTTAAATAGCTCAATGTAAAAGTTGGGGGCCTCATTAAACAAAAAGCTCTGGGTTCGTATGTAAGGATACCTTGTAGTTGGATGTTAGACTAATTAGATTAGAAATTTAGATTTAGCACTTTGGTTGTTATACTTGTAAAAATGTTTGTGTTTGTATATTCATGGAATTGTATTAAGGGTGAGAATAAATATTCAATACTCAAAATATATCCCTTACTTTCCTGACGCATTTTTCTTTTGCTTTCCTTAAAGGCTCCTCCCATGTTTCTGATTCTCTTTTCCTCTTTCCCTGTTTACATTTTTATGGCTACAATTTTATCATCCAAATTGTCCCACTTTTTCTCGCAAATAGCATTACTTTTTTACATTGTCTCAGATAATGTACTATGTTTTCCCTTCCACTGCACAATTCCCAGATTTCTTTTTCGTTGCCTTTTATCCCTCTTTTATGAATACCGACCCCGTTCTCATCCATGTGAATCCTTCTTTTTCCTACCTGTTACAATGATCAGCCTACCTTCTCTTCCCCAATTTCTTTTTATTGCTTTATAGAAAGTTAAGGATTTCTTATTTTCTACGCTTCCTCATATCTGTTGTCTTTCTATGTCTTCTATTCTACTCCTTACTAATTTTCCAACATCATTGTTATTTCTTTTTTGTAATTTTCATCTCTCCCATTCCTGTTTTCTCCATAGTTTTCTTCTCTTACCAAACTCTTTTTTTGATTCATGTGTATCTTAAAAATTTCACCCTCTTCTTTTATCATACACATTAACCATTGTTTTATAATTCTTTCCATAGTTATTCCTTTCCTTCTTGTTCTTCCTAGCTCTACTAAAGCTACCTCCCTTGGTGCTCATTTTGGTAACCCTAATAATTCTTTACAGGATATTCTGTAAATGTGATCTATTTTTTCGCTTAAATCTGGACACCTCATATTTCCGCTGCATTTATCACTCTTGATTCTACTAACATCTCATACATTTTCTATTGATTTATGTTTCTAGTTAGCACATATTTACATATTCTTATTACTAATATTACAATTCTTCCTTTTGCTTCCATTTTCCTGCTATGAGCCTCCCATTCTCCATTATTTCTCATCTTCATCCCCAAGTAATCAAATTTTCTAATCACTCCAGCTTTTGCTCATCCAAATTCCATTTTTCATCTATTCTTAATTTGTTTCCTTTTTGAGAACCATAACTTTTAAATTGTTTGTATTTATTATAATCCCCCATTCTTTTCAAAATTCCTGTATTTCATTTATTACCTTTGTAACCCAATATCTGTTATTGGCCCTATCATTAGGTCATCTGCATGTAGTAATCCTGGTATCTCTTTATTCAGCACCACAGGACAGTGTTGATTTCTTTTTTTCACTTTTTCCTTTATGTTGTCAGTAAATAGATTAACTAAAATGGGACTAAATTGCACCCATGTCTTAATCTTATTTTTTGTTCAGTCAGCTCTGTGAATCCATTTACTCACAACTTATACAGAGTTTTACTCCTTTACACGCTTTTACAATTTCTTTTATGAAATTGTTACTCATACCTTTTCTTAATTTGCAAGCTAAGACTTATCTGTTTATTGTATTGAATTCTTTTTCAAAACCGGTAAAAAGAATATATAGCCTTCCTCTTTTCTTGCTTAAATATTTATCAATTATTGTCTTTACTATGAATACATTATCTATTGTTTATTTTCCTTTCCTAAAGCCTGCTTAAAATTTAGACAATTTCTTTTCTTGTTCTGCCGATTCTTTTAATCTTTCACCAATATCCCTGTGCAAATTTTTCCTTATATAGATAGCAGACCTTATTCCCCTTTAATTCTCTGGTTTTTTTACTCCTCCTTTCCCTTTATATATTGGTAACATCATATTTATCATTCAACCTTGGACTTCATTGCCTCGAGACCCAATGCACATCCAGCTATACAGAAACAGGACAGGCACACATTGTCAAAATGTGCAGCAATTAGAGAATACAGGATTGTAAGAGGGACAGCCATGTCAGAAGTAAACATACCCAAGTTGCTTGAATAAGTGGATGAGTTTGGAGTGAGTATTTCACTATATGATGAAGAAGTATATTTTGCAACATATGCCATTTACAATTTAAAGCCAGAGAAAGATTTTCATCCAGAATCACTGCAATTCTAAGCAACATATCATAGAAGATATAAAGAAGTTTGACCAAAATATAATTGAAGATACACAATCTATGGGTTCAAATTCATACACTCATACAGAGTTTAGTAAAGGGCTGTGTGAAATTATGGTAAGTTGTAATACTCCCCTCCACAAGTTACAAAATGCTACAGATTGGTTCTATACTAGCAGAAATGTTCCATGTGAGTCAACCCTACACAAAAGTATTTATCTCCTTGCTATGATGGTGCCATAAACAACATTAGGAGCTCTAATGCAAATAACAAAATATGGGTTTCAAAAGACAAAACGACAGATATGGAAGGGAGGTCTGTGGTGATGTTGTTGCAATATTATCTCCAGAGAAACCTGCAAAAAATACATCTTGTTAACCACTAAGGTTGCTTACTAAAGTAAACAATTTCACAATTGACACCCTGTTTAAGACTGCTATGACACTTTTGTGGCCTGATGGAATAAAAACAAATAATTTCATTTTATTTGATGTGTATGTCAAAAGCAGCATGCAAAATCCAGGCTAGCTATCCAAAACTGATGCACTTAACTTACTTGTCTCATGATCTAAATAGAGTAGCTAAGAAATTAGGGTGGCATTCACTGATATTAACAGATTAATATCCGAAGCCAAGTAGGTATTTTTAAAGGCCCCATTTAGAATACAGAAATTCATGGAAATTATACCAGGAATTTCTTTGCCGCCACAGTCCATTATAACTCACTGGGAAACTTCGCTGCAATCGGCGTTGTACTGTTGTGAGCATTACAAAGAGGTGGGGAATGTAATAAATGCATTTGATGATGAAGCGAATACATCAATAAAGGCTGCAAAGCCGTTTTCGAAAATACTCTATGCAGCTAGTGAGTTATGAATGTGGGGGTTCATAGAAGTTTATGAACCAACAAAATACAGCAAATGTTTAACAATTTATTTAAATAAATCACTTTATAAACAGCTTCAAATATTCTTTCAAAGCTAGCTTACTTTTAAAAACATAATACAAATACTAACATCAATATCAATAGCATTAGTACATGACTCAAAGTGTGATTATACCCAATTGTACAAACAAAAAATCTGATATGTTACACTCACATGATTTTCTCTACTCTTGTACAATGCCTATTCTCCATATGCTTCATGTTAATCGAGATGTTAATCTTATTGTTAATTTTCTTGTAGGTGCAAGGGGAATATGGTAGGCTTTAAGCGATACTCAAATGTTTTAAGAACTGGTTGCTATGTGGAGCATTCCATTCTCTTTGTACGTACAGGACATAAAAAAAATGAATAACGAATTCCCATTTGAAAAAAACTATAAGTATTGGAAAATTTAAAGGAATAACAAGCAATATCTCAAAAATGGTTCACTCAACAAAAAAATGTATATGACATAAATTGTGTATTTTAATGCGATCTACATTTTTGTGTAGTAAAATTTTGTCTATCTCTTATGGTTTACCCGTTATGCAAAAGTCATTTACAATGAATACTTTTGGAGACATTCCCAGAAAATTCGAGATATACATTTCATTTGCCATGAAAATATCTTAAACATATGATATTTTAATCAAAATCGTTAGAGCCGTTTTTGAGAAAATTAAAATTTTCGAAAATGTTCCATGTAAAGGGTAATCTGGGGTGGGGGATTTTCTTGAAAACCTTCGTGTCGCATCTCTAGAAGATACTGAACCTAAACACCAAATTTGGTGTTTATCCAACTGTTTGTTTCTGAGTTATGCTGTTCACAGACGCAAAGACAGACACACACACGGACATGTTTCCAAAAATGCTTTTTATGGATTCAGCGGGCCTCAAAACATATATTTCCGGTGAAATCTTGGTATCAATTTTTGGGTGGAATACAACACTTCCCCTACTTACTATACATAGTAGAGAAAGTAAAAATACTTAGATCATTGAACTCATTAATTACAAATCGTGCATTGATAGAAAATCTGACACAGGAAAAGAACAATCTTATGTACATTGCTATGCGCTCAGTCTTCCCTCGACCATGATACTCCTAAAAAGGTGTTGATCCTCTTTAAAATGGAGAAACATCTCTCAGCTACAACAGTTATCATAGGAACTGTAATAACAGTTAACAATAGTTTGTAAGCCTCAGAAAACTATTTTGTAAGTTGTTTTCTGTAACAAACTGCAAAATACTGATGGCTCCACTCATGTTTCTAAAATCTGGCCTTCTGTAGATAATCTCCAACTCCATCCTCAGGTAACTCTTTTCTAACATGTTTAAACATTGGTTGTATTTTCAAAAAGTTGAGCAGGGAAGCGTTTATCATACTCCTGGAATTTTTGGCGTCAAAGAGTGGAACAGCAGAATAGTATGTGGTAAATGTAAATTTAAGTTTTGCTTGATTTACAATTATATCGCAGACTTCGTTGACTGCCATAGTTCTAATTATGTAAGTATTTTCTACTTTTCTTTTCTTTGACGGTGCCTCTGCAGTTTCAACATCCACTGTCTCCATTCTTTTTCTTTCTTTCTCAATTGTTATCTGAAAACTTTATATATTCAAATATGGACAGCATCAGTACTTCTGTTTTGAAGTTGGTTACATAACATGTCCACATGTGGCATAATATTGTGGAAGACTGTGAGTCAAAACACTAAACAGGAGTCCCCCAGTATGCAGTGAATTGCTGTTGCCTGATTTACTGTAGTAGACTGTTTAGCAGTGGCTTCTATTCTCTCCATACATTGGATTAATTCTTCTTTCTTCTTAACACAGTATTCACAGGTCTACTTATAAAATACCATCTGGTAGCCGAGGCATGAGCAATTCTCTTTCCAACCTCTTCGTGGAGTATTGAAATTCTCTGAGGCGAGTTACTAAAAAATTAGTGACATCACTCAGGATCAAGAAAAACATTCTAATATGCTGGTTCTGACTAGTGCATTGAGCTACAATCAAATTGAACTGATGGGTGTCACAATGCACAAAATGAGCATTTTTGTAAACATGCTGAATTATTGCTTGGACACCAGTATACTGGCTATTAATAACATTAGCACCATCATAACTCTGGGAAATTACTTCATCAGGGTTATCAACAACTTTTTCCAATGCTACTTGAAGGCACCAAGCAACAGATGCAGTCATGACCAGAGGGATTACACAATTCCCAGAAGCATTCTAATGTTGCCCATTGTTTAGGATGTATCAAAATATAGTAACTAATTGGAACACAGATGAAACATCTGTTATTTCATCTGCTATCACTGCAATGAAGTCTGCATTTAAGATTTCTATGCCTAAACCCCTGACGGGGTGCCCTCAGGAGGGAGGGGTGAGGTAAGAGGAGACAGAGGACCAGGAGGCATGACAGAGCAGAGAGCAGGGTCCCTACCTTTTATAGATTAAAACTCCCCGGATGGCAGCTTGTACAACTGGCTCCCCTCCCCCTTACAGGCTTGCACATCCCACTGGGGGGGGGGGGGCCCAGGTACTCGGAGAACAAAAGGTTACATACAGCATCCTTTTCCCCTGCCATGCAATGCCAAGACTCTTTCCAACACTTTCAACCCTGAAACAGACCAAGCAGATGAAAGGTGAAGTGAAAGGAGAATGGAGGTGAAATGGAGGGACAGGAAATTCTGGGGATGTAATGAACCTTACCAGCATTTGCTTAGCAACCCGGGGATACCCCCAAAAAAAACCCATGAGTGAGGAAGGTTGGCCGCAGGAATGGAATCCACAACCTCCTGAATGTGGGCCACAGACATCCTGCTCGGTTGATATACCATAAACATGCAATCCAATAAATAATTCTGTATATCCTTAGAGGTCTCCTTAAACACAGTGGAATCGGTAAGATCATCCTTCAAAAAGGCATCCAATGTGCCAAAAAGCCAAGACACTGGGGTTACTTGACTCATTATTTTCATCATGGCCCCAAAGTACTAGTTTGAAAGCGGGGCAGAAATTAATGCTGCCAGTAATTTTAGAAAGTACATATCAATTTTTTATACTTGTTCATTGTGTACTCGATGATAAGCTCTGTCAAGTTGTTAACGAATATCCACTTTACCTAAAATACTTAACTCTAGGATAGAATACAGGTGTGCTTCTTAATCTTTTGAGTCAAATGTGTCAAATCACAGACATCATAATTTACCCAGCTAGATTCACCACCTAATTTTGCAAATAACAAGCAAGGAAAACAATATAGGTGATTGGTCCACAAATCTATGCATTTTTGTCATATATCGCACTTGTATTCTCTTTTAAAATCTCTGTTCTTTGATTTTGTTGCCTATACAATTCTAAGCTGAGGTGTGGACCTACTATCATGTTTTATTTCTGTCTTATCTCTAACGACAAATTAGAAAATTGTAGTTCTTTTAGCTCACTAACTTTCATTTTACTGCACAATGCTTTGGCACAACTAATATGTGCTGAATAGGCAGCTGATAGCTGACCTGCTGACCTTCCCCCTCCACCAGTACCTACATTGAAGAGGGAAGACCATCTTGCAACACATTCATAGTATGTGCTTCACCTCTATGCAGGAGTGCTTGCGTAAAACATTGTGACAGTCCCCCACTCCTGAAGCATAGATGCGCAACAGCACTGACCAGCCCACTTGCATAATAAGAGAGGTGGAGGTCATTGTTCCACCTGCTGTGTGTGTGATATTGCAAGCTTACACATTTGCTTGTGATGTGTTGTGTATGTGACTGGCTTCAAGCTCTGATATCACTTCTAATCCCTTGCTCCACAACACTCTCATCACTTCTCATTTTTTCTCTCTTGTGCATATGGAGCATCATGACGTTTTGCACAAGCTGTACAAACAGTTGCATTTACGAGCCTTCGATGATTTTCATTTTATACAGTTTATACCATTGTTTTCAGTGGTATGTAATACTTAAATCATATATGGTGGTCGTCATCATCATCATCGTCATTGTCGTCACCACCGCTGCCGCCACCACCATAAATCATTGTTATTACAATTTGCCGGGAGGTTCATGTGCTCATGTGCTCTAATGGAATAGCCATCACTGACTTTATGAAAATCTAGTGTAAGTAAAACACTCATATAGAGTTCTTCCCACATCAATAAAACAACTAGAATCATCAACTCTGGAAATGTCCAATGAACTCCAACTTGCTGGACATTTGTATCAAAATACCTGTGCAGCAAACCCACATCCAAATTTGGAAAGAGTTAAGAAGAAATTTGAAAGCGTTGGAAAAACCAGCGGATTTTTAACAACGTGTGAAATAAGAGGTATTTGGACTGTTTGGGCGGCTATTGCATAATACATGTGACAGCTAATATTTTCATTCTGCACCGCTCACTTCTTGCGATGTGGAACAAACGTTTTCTGAACGCAAAGGAATTCTAAGTGATAAGCAGAGAAGTTTTTCTTTTAACAATTTACAAAAATGTATTGTTATTTATTGTAATAGAACTGTGGAAACATAAATAAGTGGTTCATAAAGGGAAATTGTTTTATTGTTTATATTCTATTAATATATTCATTAATATTTTTATTAGAATGTGGGACACTAAAATTATATTGCAACAATGTTGCCTGTCATGCAAATCAAGTTGCAGCTTTGTCCTTCACTGCATTGTACCTATTCAACGAAGTGAATCAGCCATTATCTCCTCATCTCTCCAAACCATAACCTTGGCATATAATTAACGTTTCAAGTGCAGGTAACTTGAGAAAGCGTGCAATGAAATCTAGATCTGCTTATCACCATACCATGATTAAGTGAAACCTGGTTCCAGTGATGGTATTTATTTGTTTTTGTTCTGCTTAATTTCCGTACTTACTAAGTAAAGAAAATAAATGAAAAGACTATATGCCTTCAGATTCATACATAAACAAAATGCTTTTGTCTTCCAAGTTCCAGTATAATTAACTGGTTTGAATGATGGATAGAGTGAAAAAGTTTATTATAAAAATAAAAATGATTTTTCAAGTTTTGAAAAGCCTTAGTGTAACAATATGCTAACAATGCATTAATCACTGAAGTATAACAAAGGCATGAGTCAATAAACCAAAATAAATTCTATAAAAACATCTGAAGGGTGGTTGTAAAATTCATACCTTTACAGACAAAACCATTTAATGGGAAACCCTGATTTGAGTAGCCAAACAAATTACAATATTGAACATACCTATTTATATGAAAATAGCATCAAGTCGTTGCAACCACAGATGAATTTTAGTCAGTCTAAAAATTAAACTATGATAGTATTCAGGATTAGTTTTCTTTTCTTTAGTATGAATGTTCTGACAAAATTTCAGCAGATGTTAGTTACTTCTACTGTGATAAAACCAATGAATACGTTTATCTAATATCTACCAAATAAACACAATAATTGTGACCAATTATTGGTCATATACATTACATATAAAATAGCAGATTAATAGTTATCCTCAAATGCTGTTTTTCCCATTCATAATTTGTATGGGTGTCTGGACAAGCATTACTATGTTTTAGAAATAATTGGTAAAGGTACGCCCCCAGAACCGAGGCAGAGCACTGCCTGCAAGCCAGTAAGCCCATTGTGCTTGTAAGACCCCTGGGAGGGAGGGATGAGAGGAGTGACCCGAAGAGCAACAGATCCGGATGCCGACAGGCGCAAGCATGGATGGGGTCCCTAACGTTTCCAGATATAATGTATCTGACACTGCCCGCAAGCAACCAACCTTCACGTTCCCCCAGAGCAGAGCCCCACACTGAGGAGAGAACTAACTGAGCGATACCACAGTGACACATTCACAGAGCGCAAGCCACCACCCAGCTGCAATCCACTGAACACTGTTGCCTGGTTCTACAACCCTGAAGCAGATGACAGGAAAACGATGGGTACAGGAAATGAGATGAAGGAGAGACATGGTAGAAGATGAACCACCCCAGCATTTGCCTGGAAATCATGAAAAACCTATGGCCCATTGTGGGCAGTTGCTGGGGATCGATCCCGGAACCTCCCGAATGCGAGCCACAAACATAATCACCTGAGCCATCCTGCTCGGTACTAATAATTGGTACTTTTAACAAAAACATTTAATTTTGGTTATAAATTTGTACAATTTTCAGACAAGTTACCCTTTAATTAATGTGGTACCATACCTGGGAGGCAACTACTCTGGTACAGCCATAGATACAACTCTTCAGTTAGAGGATGCAATGTTTAGAGTTAGGGTATTTCTTCAATGTTTCATTTGGAAATAGAAGAGAAGATTTCTTTAAGTTAAAATAGTAACTATGAACAAAATTTTGATACGGTAATTTGTATCACAAATTACTCAGATGTAATTAATGATAGTAATATGAATATGTATTTTTATGTGACATTGATTTCAGAGGTTTATTAATTATAATTATTATTGGTAATTAATAATATACGGCTTTACTGAAACTGTCAGTAATGGCGCAATAATGCAGCGATGGGGTGAGTTGTTTATCATTACCGGGAACCAGGAGGTTACGTAATATTTCGCGCCTTTTCGGTAGAAGCTTCTAGAATGTTTCCTAAAGTAATATGTATTAGTGGTTTTCATTGGATATTAAAATAGACGCTAATGTTGGCGCGTTTTATTAGCCAATAGCAGTTCATTTATAATCTTTAGGCGTATCTTGATGCAGGCCTATAAATAGTGTAGGTTCGAGGTAGCTTGTCCCCCAGTTTAACAGAATTCTCAACACACTACACGTCGGTCCCCCAGTTCAACAGAATTCTCAGTACTCTACACGTCGGTCTCTCAGTTCATTTATTTCGCCAAGTTACACGCAGCAGAATTACGAGAATTATTATAAAGTATTATACATTTAAAAAATTACATAAAGTTGAAGTATGCAAGTTAAAAGTGATAAATAAGAAGTTATTACAAACAGTTTCAGTTTGGCGAGTATCCAGATTTATATGTAAAAAGTGTTAGTGAACGTATTCGGCAATAAAAATTATAAAACCAATTTCTTCGTCAGTATAATTTCTGGATAAAAGATTCCTTTCCGATTCACACCCTGCAAGAGTTAAATGTCTACCTAAATAGCTAGCCGGAGAACATTTAAAGTGAATTATTTCAAAACTGATACAAATTGCTACGCCAGAGGGAGCTACGAACCAAACGAATGACGTCACAAGATGGCAACGCGTGAAGTAAAGCAGCACAACATATGATCTACAAGTTCTAATAACTTACGCTATAAATATTACGTAAGCAACATTTCCGTCGCAATTTATGTTTGTCATTCATATAAAAATTGTATTTAAAAACCGCTAAGCAAACAATATACAGCATTTGTTAGAAATGCATTACATCATATGAAAAGATGAGCACAAGGTTGTTCTAAAATAAGTTCCCAGTTTCAATTGGCCACAGGTTTGGCACTTTCAGATTCTGCAAAGAATAAAAACACTAATTTCTTCATAAATAAATAAGATTTTGTCTTAACATAAAGAAACAAGAAATTTAAGCATATGCACAATAATGTTGTTAGTAAGAATTAGCCTTTCTTCTATGCTATAATCACATTAGTTAGTGATCATAATGCGATGATACCACTATTTCTCAATACTCGATATCAATACTGATCTTTTAGCACCGATATTCGACACTTAATAGTTAATACTCAATTTATAAACAAATACAAAGGGGAGAGCTTGTTTACTGAGTTATGTTGTTTCTTTTTTTAAGTTCCATTGCCTTTAACTACAATGGTCCTATCAGCAGCCTTTCCTTTGGAACATATTATTGCTTATAAGCAATGGTGTTAACTCATATTTGTTTGTCATTGGATTTCTGGTAAACTTTGGGTTTTAATCATTAAATCTCACACACATTCACACTACTCATTCATACTTCCAAATCTGGAGAGGATAGGGTATAAGAATTATATTCTTATTAGTAGTTTTCTGTGTATAAATGCATGTAACCAATTTTGTATTGTATGCTAATTCAAAAATTGTTCCTGTTTGATATTCTCCAATTGGCAGCAATTTTTTTTCTTATTAATGCCATAGGTTGCATATCCCTTATTGTTAGTCAAGGCTAATAATGATATTAACAATTATAATCATTTCTTTGCTTCCCTTTTTATGTAGCTATATTTTGTGCTGAAAACTTTCTTTTAATGGATCTCCATAAATCTGATGTGTCGCACTCACATGACTTTCTCTACTCTCGTACAAACTATTTTTACAAACGCTTATTATCCATATGCTCCATGTTAATCGAGATATCGAGATGTTAATCTTATTGCTAATTTTCTTGTGAATGCAAGGGGAATTGGTAGGCTTTAAGTGATAGTCAAATATTTTAAGAGCTGGTTGCTATGTGGAGTATTCCATTCTCTTTGGATTACCAGCACAACAACAAAAAAATTAATAACGAATTCCCATTTGAGAAAAAGTATAACTATTGGAAAATTTAAGGGAATAACAAGCAATATCTCATAAAATAGTTCACTCAACAAGAAAATGTATGTAACATAAATCGTGTATTTTAATGCGATCTACATTTTTTGTGTAGTAAAATTTTGTCTATCTCTTACGACTTACCAGTTATGCAAAAGTTGTTCACAATAAATACTTTTGGAGACATTCCCAGAAAATTTGAGATATACATTTCCTTTGTCATGAAAATATCTTAAACATATGATATTTTAATCAAAATCCTTAGAGCCATTTTTGAGAACATCAAAATTTTAAAAAAATGTTCCATGCAAAGGGTAATCTGGGGTGGAGGGATTTTCTTGAAAACCTTTGTGTCGCATCTCTGGAAGATACTGAACATAAATACCAAGTTTTGTGTTTATCCTATTGTTTGTTTCTGAGTTATGCTGTTCACAGACAGACACACACACACACACACACACACACACACACACACACACACACACACACGGAAATGTTCCCAAAAATGCCTTTTTTGGATTCAGGGGGCCTCAAAACACATATTTCCGGTGAAATCTCGGTATTGAATTTTTGGGTGGAATACAATACTTTCCCTACTTACTATATGTAGTAGAGAAAGTAAAAAAACAAATACTAACAAATCTTCTTTATTCTGCAATCTTAAAAATATAAACTAATACACATTTTACATGAAATTCAACTAAAAATAATGTGTGTGTTATACCATTCTACTACTGCTCACAACTACCACATAACATATGTATTTCTTTGTCCGATAATAAGTAATTAGCCAAATAGCGCTCGGAAACATAGTAAGTTTATGGATTAAGCCTCTCTGCTACCCACCCTCATACATTGGCATATACCTACAATATACAATTAAAAATTTGAGAAAAATCAAGGAAGTATTATATGAAATGCAGAGATATAAAGGAATCAAAGATTTTTCTTTAAGAACATGAGCATTCTTGAGAGAACAAATATTTCCATAACACTGTATTATCTCGCGTTATAAGTTCTGATTTGTTTCTGCTGGATTCACAGATTTTGGTCATTGGAGTAGTAAACGCAATGGCTGAGAGTGAGTCATCAAGCCAGGCTATTGCAGAAACATGATTTAATTCATCAGCTAAATCAGCTTCATTCACAACTGAGTTAAAGCTGTATGTTACACGCGTACCTAAACTACTTTCCCTACATTGTTTTTCATGTTTTCATTTAGACACCAGATTCTATAGAATATTGCATTCATCACAGTTAAGATCTATCAAGAACTATAGTCCACCAACTCTTTGGAGATATATGTGAGGCAATAACATGAAGTCTCAACTCCTTTCATTCCTTATCTAGCATAAAGTTAAATGCAACAATGTTCAACAATAAACCTTTAAAAGTATCATAGGTTTATCTCAAAGTATTAGACCTACTTTGATACCACTGAGTATTGAGAGTATTGAGGTAACAATGGTATCCCATCCCTAGTTAACGCATTCCTTGGAATGTTCTCAGTGGCTCAATACTGATTGTTTCAGTTCTTCATATGTGGTAGGTTTGCTGAGAAATGCCCATTCTTTAAGATAACTCTACAACCAGTAGTTAGCCAGATTTATGTCTGGTTACCTAGAGTGCCAACTGTTAAGAAAATGCCTACTAATTATGATCACCAAATGTGTTGTGTAATTCTTTTTTTATAGGATTGTGTATATGATGTGGGGCATCATCTTGCATGAAAAATACAAACTCAAAGATAAAACCATTACAAAAATTATCTTCTACAAATGCCATCAATATTCTAGACCTAATTGTTCATATAAACAGGACACAGTTATCATAGTAATAAAAATTGAAAGAAATTCAGAAGAGAAAACAAGAGGACTCTAGAGTAAAGGTTACCAAACTTTTCATAATGGGAGCTACATTAACTGTCAGAGAATGAATCACAGGTGAAGCCATATAAGTTTAAGACAGGAAATATAAGCTCACAGACACAAGGTACACAGAGATCAAATTAGTTTTTAAACACAGTGTTTTATTGAACTAAAATCCACACTTGTATATGAATAATTTATGTAATTAAATACTTAATAAATGATCAGTCCTTCCTTCATAGTCTCATGACAATGTAACTCAGGCAATATATTCACACCTGTCACATGAAGTATTTTTTTACATTAATAGCACTTCATATTCAATGAGAAGAATATGAGCTGCTATAATTGTTGTTATATTCTGTGCCATAATTGCAAAAATTTATGGCTCTAATTTTGCATTGCCTATCATCAAAATGGACTCCAAATGTTCATCAGTCATAGTAGACCTATATTTAGATTTGACATATCATTTTTTAAAATATCTTTACAGATATACGTTGATGTGAATGCTGATATCAGTCCTCATGCAAAGTCTTTCAAATGAGGAAATGTGACACTTGGCAGACAGTTGAAAAAGTCAACCAAATTAACTTTTTGTATTTCTCCTTCAATAGGTCAACACATATCAATTTAATCTCAGAGCTTAATTTTATATAATCCTTCAAAATTCATGATTAAATTAAACTAATACATGCTTATCATTTAGGCTTATCATTTCTTTTTTTTTTAAGTTTGTAGGTGAGCCAAACAAAAGTAACTCATAGGCTGAATACGGCCCTTGGAATGTAGTTTGGCAAACCCTGCTCTACAGCATAATGGTACCAAACTGTCAATACGTACGGCAAATACACCAATTTCAAATAGGGTACTGACTTCAGAATAACCTTATATGTTAGCATACTTATATTCAATGGCGGCTAAGAGTCTATATTTTGGGCATTCACAAAATGTTAGATTTAGACAACCCTGAAAATGTGAACTAGCGTTTACTGCATAATGATTATGATTATGCACAAATTGAAACAAGTGCAGCCACCCCCAATAATAATAATAATAATAATAATAATAATAATAATAATAATAATAATAATAATAATAATGCATAACTTGTCTGACAAAAGAAAGGGTTGTTTTGTGGATTTTTATTGTTTTGTAGATATTAAGTACAGTTTAGGGCAACAACAAAGTAATGTGTAGGCTTTCAATACTCTTCATTTGCACCCTTTCGTCAGCCAAATACCAATATTATAATTTATTAGCACTCACTAAGTCCCATTTTCTGAAGCAGAAAATAGCATAATTTCTTCTTATAAAATGTCCTACCCTCCATAAAGTCCACACAAAAACTAATCAATACAAATATATGTTATACTGCACTGTAAGTACACATTAAATAGGGAAATCTATACTGCATCATGGCTGACACTATCTATTTATAAAGAAAATCCATGCATCTGTTTTTCAATCACACAAATGCCTTTATCACTCTATGATTGAATCTTTAGTATCATAACACAATATACCATAACTCATCCAGAAAACTATTATATATATACCAGGTGAATCAGCTGCACCTATTTATTTTTGAATTTATGCAATGTGCTAAGTGACAATATGTCACTTACACCTTTCTTGAATGCCTTCTAATGGCTGATTTGCTTAACACTTTATAGAGGAGGGATAGATAACTCAGTGTATAAGTGTTTTACAGGACAGAATGCAATAGCCATGTATGTCGATGCAAAAAACATCCCACCTTGACACTGGGAGCTGTAGTAGCACTTTTAGCCAATTTTACAAACCTTTATTCTTTAGCATACATTCATGCACTCCTTTGAAAATGCCCCTGAAGGAACAACCTATCACATGCATCGGTTGACAAAACCATTTGAAAACAAAATGGCAGACCTATGCAGTGCAACCAATTGGATTTAAGCCGTCAGTCAACGGTGTACAGCCTTGTCAAAAAATGCTAAGTATTAAGTAGATAATTTCACTTATGTCACAAACTATGGCATATTTCAGACCATACAGTAATTGTAATGACTGATGCAGTTTATTTCTCTGAATTAAAACTACCAAACCGAGCTCAAAACACTGTATGAAGCTCCAAAAAGCATGTGAAGATTCGAGATGGGATCAAGTTCTGTGATTACTAATTTGTATAGGAACCTAAGCTCACAAGCTAGCATTAGTTGAATGATATTATCGTGGTTGCTTTAACACTGTGCCATTTCAGTTCCTTCGGGCTAAGTTCAAACTTTTTATTCCTTTTATTTTATCTCTTTGGGCCTATAATTTGATATTATGATACAAATAACATTTTTGATAACATAAGTGTGTACAAAATAGAATAATTGCCATGTTTTCCATCACAAAGCCCAAATCATCTACGGGCACTCATACGTGAAGAATGCAGGCAGACTACACTGTGCATGTTACAGTATGCAAGAAGGTCTCTCCGGCAACATACACAAATGTGCATTGATGAAGGGTGTCTTCATTTTGAACATTTACTTTGTTGATGAAATCAATCCATGCTCTTTAACAATTTATTATCCTGTTTACCCGTGAACTTAGCACATTTACCACTCCTTTGTCAATAAAAGTGAAACATAAGGTTTAAACATGAAACAAAAACTGTTATATTTAATATCGTCGATATGCGCCCAAGAGAATGAAAGCTAACTATGTAACACGGTTTACAACAGAGATACAATACAGATTATTACGGTAATCATGATACACAATTATCTGCTTGTAATTGTTGTGTCTTTGGCTCATGGAGAGCAAATAACAAAAATAAATAAAGTATACTAAAATACAGAAAATAAACACAAGGAGAAAGAAAAAAAAAGAACCAAAACAATTTGATGCTTGTATTAGATTCAAACCTCCGAGGCTAACCTTTGCTTCACCATATTCCGACAGCTAACCCACTCGGCTAACTCACTCTCTCCCACTCTTTGGGGAAACATTTCTCTACCTCCTTGCAAGCATTATATCCATGAAGAGCCACCTTTTTTAAGCCTTTTGCTGCATTGGTTCTCATTCATGCCTTTAATCATTAATGCTAGTTACATACAGTACCGAATAGAAGAGTAGAGCTACAATAACAGTTTGTTTGCTAAAAGGGTCGATGTTTTCACATTAGACCATAAACTTTGGGTTGCATAGATACAAATACCTAGGGGCAGCTGACTCACCTGGTATATAGAAAATGAGCTTTTCTACCCATAAAACTATAACACATGCTCACATCAGATCTAAAGTTCACTGTACAGTGAGTGAATTGGTATAATTGTTCAGTATGCTATCATCTAGCGGGACTTATGCCAAACTGAAAGGCAAACAGGGGTTCCCAACTTCCTGCCCTTGCCCTCTCGCATGAATGAAACTTCTGCAGCAGTGTGCTATCACCTAGTGGCATTGTAGTAAACTTGTTGCTGAGAGATGGAAGGTAAGGGCCAGCACATGTCTTTAAGTGTGCACAACCCATATGTATTTCACCCATAAGGTAATTACGTCATACCAGTTGTGCATGCACAAAAGCTCCTAAAAACGTGCACGTCAAGTTATGCTTGTGACTCTGTTGCTACAACTCATTGAGTTTAATGCAGAAGCATGATACATTTAAATCCATAGATTTTAAATTACCTTATCTATATTATAACAATATGTAGTAACATTCAAGAAAAATTAAACAATAAGTCCATAAGGTGTCAAAAATTAGGGTGTTCATGTGCTCTTGCACTCTTATACAGCAGCCACCACAGTTTATATCTTCTAGGAGACAATAACATAGACAAAAAATTGAGTATAAACAAAACCATATTATATAAAGTGAAAGAACTCAAAATTACAACCTTTTGCACCATAACATTCATATTAGCAGATCATCACTAGACTATCTAACTGTTAATGCTGAATTTCAAGGCATCATCTCCTTATGAAGCAATGCGATATTCACTCAAAATAGGATAAAGATGGCATATTTCATGCGGCACCACAGGTAATAAAACTGGTGGTGTATGAAATAAAGTAATTGAAAAAACTTTGGGACATAAGCATTCCAAGCCTAAGTTTTAGGGTTGCTCCCCATCATTTGCCAGTTATGAGAACAGAGGAACATCTGGAAAAACCTCAGATAGGGAGGACAGTCCTGGCATGATTTGAACTGTTGTTTAGAAGTCCATGCCTTAACGAACTTAGCTACTCTTGTCTGAGAGAGAGAGAGTGAGAGTGAGAGTGAGAGTGAGAGTGAGAGTGAGTGTGAGTGTGAGTGTGAGTGTGAGAGTGAGTGAGTGAGTGAGTGAGTGTGTGTGCGTGCATGTGTGTGTGTGTGTGTGGTTCTCCGTGGACTAGTGATACCGTGCTAGCCTATAGTTCCAAAGGTCGCGGGTTCAAACCCGGTGGAGGGCAATGGATTTTTTCGGGCCTAAAAATCCTTAGCATGGCTTCCTTTGGAAGGGAAGTAAAGCCAGTGGTCCCGTGTCGTAGATTTACGATACGTAAAAGAACCTCATGCTTGATAAAGAGGCCTGTGAGCAAAATTACCGGTCTTTCACACCCAATATAGAATGGGACGCTAAGAACCACAGCAGTTAAAGAGTGTCCATAAATAAAACTGAATTTTGAATTTGTGTGTGTGTGTGTGTGCATGTGCGCGTGCACGTGCGAGTGTGTGTGTACAGCAATACTAAAATTGACATTTAAGTTCAGTATCTTCCAAAGATGCAACATGAAGATTTTCAAGAAACTTCCTTTTCCCAAACTATCCTTAACATGGACATTTTTTCAATTCTTATTTTCTTTCTTTTTTACTTTCTCTGCCATGTACATACTATGTAGAGAAGGTATTGTATTCCCCCAAAAATCAATACTGAGATTTCACCAGAAATACATATTTTGAGGCCCCTTGAACCCAAAAAATGTTTAGAAAAATACCAACGTGCGCACGCGCACGTGGGTGTGTATGAGAGAGACTGTGTCTGTGTCTCAAAAACAAAAAGTCAGACAAATACCACACTTGGTATTTAAGTTCAATACCTTCCAAAGATGCAAAACGAAGATTTTCAAGTAAATCCACTCACCCCAAACTACCTTTTGCAGGAACATTTTCGAAATTTTTATTTTCTAAAAAATTACTCCAATGATTTTTATTAAAATACAATATTTTAAAGATATTTACATTGCAAATAAAATGTATATCTTAATTTTCTGGGAATAGCCTGAAGTCCTCTTCATTTAGAAAAAGTTTTGTATAATCTTGTAAGAGTATAACTGGTAAACGTTAAATGAAGGACGAAAATGTAGTACTGCACAAAAAATGTAGATTTCTTCAAAACACAAAATTTATTTCAAATAAGCTTTTTTGTGGCATAAGCCATTTATGAGATATCCGTTATTAACAGTTGGAATTGTTCAAAACTTGGCCATTCTCTTAAAGTCCTGTAAACATCCAGTTGTTTCTCGCAATTGCATGGAAACAGCATAGAGTTTTAAGACCAACGTATAGTGTCCAGTTCTCAAATATTTGACTATCGCTATTCCCTTTGCATCTATACTGAAATGTGTAATGCAGCTATTTCTGCAAACTTGGATTAAAATGTAGCAGACAGAAAAATAAGCTTTATTAAGAATAGTTTGTGTTTATTTAAAGGTGAGTCGGAATTGTTACACTAACATCACTTAAGTTTACAATATCAACGTAATAGTTTGTGTACTCACTTTAATGATAGAGGGTACAGAAAGACATGTGAATGTATCACATGAGATTTTTTTCCCCTGATTCCGATTAAAATATGATACTTACATGACAAATAAAAAGTGTGCCTTTAATTTTCTGGGAACAGCCTATGAAGATCCTCTTCATTCACAAGAATTTTATATTTTTGTATTATGGGTAAACCATAAGAGATAGACAAACTTTTACTACAAAAAAAAATTATATCTCTTTAAAATGTAGTTTATTACAAAAACTTTTTTTGTGGCATTAGTCATTTCCAAGATATCTAATATTATTGGGTTGAATTTTTCAATACTTTGTCATTTTGTTTGAAATGCTGTCACTATCCAATTGTTCCTCACGATGTCATGGAAAGAATATGGAAATTCACATTTAGTGACCCATTTTAAAACATCTGACTATTTAAGATGGAAAAATAACCTTTGGCATTAGTTGGTAGAGACAGTCTAGTTAATGTAACACACTAGAAGTTTTGAAGTGATCATTATTCTATTGTTTTTCACAATGTCATGGAAAGAGTATAGAATTTCAAGGCCAGCATATAGTGACTCGTTTTTAAACATTTGGCTATTGCTTCGGTTTCCTGTATCCAACTTGTACCTACAAAGAAATGCATCATGAAACTATTTCTGCTCAATTAACATGAAGGAGGTGGAAAAATAAGCTTTTGTAAGAACAGCTTGTACAAGCTGTATAAAAATAAATGAACTTGGGTAGAGAAATTTGAAGGAGGTTGGATTGTATTGTAGTTCCACTGTTGGGGAGCCAAACTTGATGAAGTAACTGCCCCACGTATGGTACAAAGTTTCCGGTTGCTTTCGCCCCAACGTTCACTTTCCGGTGGCCTTCGCCCCAACGTTTAGGAATCAACTCTGTAGTTTTATGTTTCTTTAACTATTATATATATTTATGTTTGCCTCGGCTGCGTCAGTATTTATTTGTAGAAACATGTATCTCTTAGCAGAGGGGTGATGCGGCTAAAGAATGTAGTCTTACACATATTATAATTTTTACTTCACTCCTTTTATTAATCCTTTGTACAATTAAATAACACTTCACTGATATAGAGAGCTGTGAGATTATTTTATTAATTACTTTCACTTTTTAGCACGTAAACATTATAATATTTTCGCCATAATGTATATATATATATGTATATATATATATGTCTCACACTGAATACGTACCGAGTGAACAAACTGCTCAGGTACGTTGTCTTCTAACGACCTCCTGGGAACGCTGTCTACTAGCGACTGGCGTTTACCGCTTGAATTTGCAAATTTCTCTATTTCAGTCTCTGATTGGCTAATTTTACTCCAATAGAAAACTTTTATTTAACTTTCAGCTTTTCTGGTTGTTGATTGGCTCTTTATAAACTGTTTTAAATATTACATTATTGTTCCAAGAATTACTAGTAGCAATATTAAATTTACTAATTCATTGTTATCACAAGGTTACCTCATTGTTAGCAACTTTCAGCTTCTATTCTCACAGCTCCAACATTATTAAATTATGTAATACATTCACATAACATTATTATACATGTACACAATAATATAAACATATACAATGACTGTAATATACACTTTTTATATATTATTTATATACATATTGCTGAATTTATATATTATATAATTAGACTGAAATCATTAAGTGTTAAAAATACTGCCTCAAAGTGATGTAAATGTAATGTATAAGATCTTTTTTAAGTGGCCAGGATTCAGTTGTTTCTTGCAATATCATGGAAAGTTATGGAATTTCAAGGCCAACATGTAGTGATCCACTTTTAAACATTTGACTATCACTTCTGTGTGCTATCTGAAGGAGACTGAAGTGGACAACAACCATGTACCTACATTAAAATGTGTAATGAAACTATTTCTGCAAATGCTTATCTGGATTAACTTAAAGTAAAATAAATAATCTTTTGTAAGAATAGTTTTTAAAAGCTATATAAAAATAAACAATAATGGTTAGAGAAAGTCTTGTGAATGTAACATATAAGGATTTTGTTTACTTTCTCTACTACGTATAGTAAGTAGGGGAAGTATTGTATTCCACCCAAAAATTTGATACCAAGATTTTGCCAGAAATATATGTTTTGAGGCCCCCTGAATCCATAAAAAGCATTTTTGGAAACATGTCCGTGTGTGTGCCTGTCTGTGAGCAGCATAACTCAGAAACGAACAGTCGGATAAACACCAAACTTGGTATTTAGGTTCAGTATCTTCCAGAGATGCGACACGAAGGTTTTCAAGAAAATCCCCCACCCCAGATTACCCTTTACATGGAACATTTTTCGAAAATTTTAATTTTCTCAAAAATGGCTCTAACGATTTTGAATAAAATACCATAAGTTTAAGACATTTTTAAGGCAAATGAATTGTATATCTCGAATTTTCTGGGAATGTCTCCAAAACGATTCTTCATTGTGAACGACTTTTGCATAACTGGTAAACCATAAGAGATAGACAAAATTTTGCTACACAAAAAATGTAGATCGCGTTAAAATACACAATTATGTCACATACATTTTTTTTGTTGAGTGAACCATTTTCGAGATATTACTTGTTATTCCCTTAAATTTTCTAATACACTTTTTCTCAAATGGGAATTCATTATTCCTTTTTTGTCCTGGTAATGCAAAGAGAATGGAATACTTCAACATAGCAACCAGCTCTTAAAATATTTGACTATTGCTTAAAACCTACCAATTCCCCTTGCATCTACAAGAAAATTAGCAATAAGATTAACATCTCAATATGTTGATTAACATGAAGTATATGGAGAATAAGCGTTTGTAAAAATAGTTTGTACAAGGGTAGAGAAAGTCATGTGAGTGTAACACATCAGATTTTTTTCAAGTGCTAAGCTGCTATTTATTTTTCTCATGGTCGTACAAAGACTACTCTTTCCATGACATCACAAGAAACAACTGAGCGGTGATGTGCTACATTCACATGAGTTTCTGTACCCACTAGCATTTATTACCTTCTCTATCACCTACCTATAGTAAGTAGAGGAAATATTGCATTCCATCCAAAACATTTGATATCCAGATATCACCAGAAATACACATTTTGGGGTGTCCAGATTCTGGAAGAAAGAGAAACAGAGACAATGCTTCAACTCATGACCATCTCTTTATAGAAAATCATCTGACACCAAACTAGATGCAAATTGGCCCAAATGACTTAGGTTAAAATATCATATATTTAAGATATTTACATGGCAGAAAGTATATTTAATTTTCTGGGAATAACCTCTGAAGTTCTCTTCATTTGGAAGGAATTTTGCACAATTTTGTTTAATTGGTAAACCATAAGAGATAGACAAAACTTACTAGGTACCAATATACATAAAAATTCTAAATCATAAATGCATGCAACTTGAGAAATTCTTGAGCGATAACATTACCTAAAATTAGGTGTATTATGGAGCATAATTATTATGGGCAAATCTGCACTTAGAGTATCGTTGTTGAAAATGCTTATAAGAGCAAAAGGAAAGTGAATAAATTACCCTAAGAGTAAGT
This sequence comes from Deroplatys truncata, assembly GCA_030765065.1. Taxonomy (NCBI): domain Eukaryota; kingdom Metazoa; phylum Arthropoda; class Insecta; order Mantodea; family Mantidae; genus Deroplatys; species Deroplatys truncata. The sequence continues at coordinate 140,787,994 of CM060977.1, forward strand.
TTAGAAGTAGATGTGATCTCTTCAATAGCTGGTACCCACCTGCCCGCCCCTTTTAGGTGTTTTACTTTTATAGGAAAATTGCGTTATGAATACAACAAATGTAGCCATTTTTTCGCTAAAGCACATGCAAAATGGGAACTGCCTACCTAAATAAAAAGTGAAATCTGCTAAATATGCGATGTGCTGTTGTTTCTGCGGAGGTGAATCATTCGAGTTTTAGACGCACAGATCCCTTGGCTATGCATCACTTCCTCTCCTAAAAAACATCCCTTGGCTACACTTTGAGGCTGAGGGCCCTCAATCTCTTGGCTACGCCTTGAGGCTGAGTATCTTACCGGCTTTGGCGGCATTAGTTATTCATATGTTGCCAGCATTGCGTTAGAGCTAGCGTATGACTTAAAAGTGACATCTGTAGGACATATAAGACATCATTTCCATCGCTGTGGAAGATACACTAAGAGCAGAAAGTCGTTATTATGTTTCAGCCTATGCTAAACAAGCCTAGAAATCAAAAAAAATGTTCTCCTAATTTTATCTGCACTGCTTGTAAAAATTTCCCTGACTCATGAAAACTGCATGATATAGCATTAACTCATCAAACAATACATTGTACAAGGAAGAAAAAAGAAAGCCCAGCCTCCAACTTACCCATCGCTGACCTAATTCTCCCTCCACATTCTTTTTTATTTCTTTTTATCACTATTTGTTTACTTGCTTACTTCTTCTTCATGGTTTAGGCCTTTAGCCTTTTCTAACCTCACACCACCTCTTCATAGGTCGACTAACATTTCTTTTTCCTATAGGATGCTATTTAAAGGCAAACTTTGGGATTCTATTGTATCCATCCTTTGAACATGATTCCACCAATTTACCGTATTTTGAGAAATTTTATCTTCTTCTTCTTTAACAGATTACCCTCCTCTTTGTAGGACTTACAAGCCTTGGTCAGTTGCCTGTTGAGGAGCAAGCAAACTTCATATCATAGCATATCCAGGGTGTATGATCAGCCCAATGCCTGGTATAGTGGTGAAGAAGAAGGAAATGAAATGCAGTGATGAAAGGTCTGATAGGAAAATTTGTAGATCAAATTATCTAATACAGCATTCACCTAGCGACCAAGGGAAATCACAAAAAAAAACCTTCAGTTTGATCAGTCTGACCTGCGAGTTTGAACCAGAATGTAGACCACAGACGTTATTACTGTCTGCATCCATTTTATCATTTCATGAAAATATATTTGGTTGCTGCTTTATTTTTTCATTATATTTTCTGTCCTTTAGGGAGTATCCTTTCACTGACCTAAGGAACCTCATTTCAATTGATTCTATTTTGTCTCTGTAAGCTTCCATACATCAAAGTTGGCTTGACCATTGTCTTATAAAATAAGAGTTGAGTCTCTTCTTGTACTTTACCTTACAGTATATTCATCAAATTGTTGCTCACATATATTGAAATCTATGAAGCATTTTCATCACTTCATCATTTAAAGATATATCACAACCAAGATATGTGAAAATTGAAGCTTGCTCTATGGTGAATTGTCAATCACTACCTTAACTCTGATAGGATATATTCCTGACCATACCATAACTTTGGTTTTTGTTCTAGATAGCTGAAGATTTTAAGTTTTGTAGATGATGTTTAGCATATTTTTAAAGTTTGTCTTTATCTTCCTGCAGAATAACATCATCTGCAAAACACATAATATTTATGTACTTGTTATTACTCAATTTATTTCCAGGGTAAACACTTTCTTTCCTTATTACTTCATCTATGCATATATTGAAAAGTGTTGGAGAAAGACATAACCTTGACATCAAAACCATCCTTGGTTAATTAGTATTTCTTCCAATAATTTCTATCCCAGATCTAATACAATTTTTGCACTTTTATACATATCTTGATAATTAGAATTAAATGTTTTTGGTATCCGTCTTTTCCCATTATACTCCATAACTATTTTCTGTCTGTCCTATGATAAGCCTTTTTGCAGTTCACAAAGATAATCTAGGTAGTAAGGTTAAATTTTCTTCTTTTCTCCAAAATTTCTTTAGGCTAAACGTATTATCTCCCTTTTCTGACTCCACTTAATTCTTCTGATAAAAGATTGTGTGCCTTGAGCCTGTGGTTTACTATTTTAGCATATATTTTATACCCAACATTTAAAAAATTTATTCCCCAATAGTCTTGCAAGAATTTCTGTCTCCCTTTTTGAACAGTGAAGTTATCATAGCTTTCCTCCATTTTTTGGGTATAGTTCTTTTCCAACAAAGATTGATTAAAGGTATCCAAATTTAAGAATTGTTCCACATTGTTTAAACAACTCTAAATTTATTTTATCTAATCCTGAGGCTTTTCTATTTTTGAAGGATTTAAAAACTGCTATATGTCTATTAGGTCAATTACTTCAGCACTGTTATCTATATCTTAATCTTTTTGATTTTCTTCATGGTTTCAATTTGTAGTGTTGTATCCATGATTCTTCAATTACATTTATGCTGGCAACTTCTCTTTTGTCATTATTAAGATGTTTCATCAATTTATAAGCCATCTCTTGTCTACCATGTACACAATTTTCTATTAAGTTTATTAATCTATCACATGATTCTTGCTTCAATTTATTGTTACTGACTTGACTTTGTTCGTGCTCCTTTTATACTCTTCTTCATTTTCTGGGCTCTGATTCTGTATCCTTTTTAAATATAATACTTGCTTTTGATTGACTGCTTCTGAAATTTCCTTACTTCTATTATAAGCCGAGTTTTTCTTCTTCATTTCTGGTTTATTTGTGATGAACAAATGGCTTCATCTGTGCTTTTCTCACTGCTGAAAATATATGTTCCCATTCATTATTGGTGCTATTACATATTTAGGATCTCAACTAAATACTGCTGTAGCCAATTTTGATATAGGTTTTTTATTTATTCATGTTGCAGCAAATATACCTTATATACCTCATATCTTTGTACTTTTCTGCTCAACCTTTTTTCCATTTAGCAAGAATTCTAATTTTTTAGATGACCAGGTAATGACCCACCATTCTGTGCTTTTCTGTTCAACCTTTTTCTCCGTTTAGCAAGAATTCTAATTTTTGAGATGACCAGGTAATGATCTGTATATAGGTCATTTGTCTTTATGTAGGTACTCTGGTATCTGTTACTTCTGGATCTAATTTTTTATTAACCATTACATAATCTATAATTGACCATGTCCTCTTACAGCCCATGTAAATTTATGGACATCATCCTTTTCGAAAGATAGTCATTTTAATTTATTGTAGATACTAATTCCTTCAATAATTTACCATTTTCAATCAATGTGGATTAACTTTTATTTCCTATTACTTTAGCAATTCGTTTATTCCTCACAGAGGCATTAGAATGTCCAACTAAGGTAACCAAATCACTTTTGCAAGCCTACGTCGAACACTAATAAAGAGCTTTATAAAATTGTTCCGATTGTTTTCTTCTGGAGCATACACAGCTATAAAAGTTAACTTCCCTCTTTCTACTTTTAATTCGTGTATTAAGTTTAACAGGCACATTCATAAATCTGAAAATACAGGCTTTTTCTATAAATACTTCTTTCTTTTTATATTCAACGGATCTCAAAACATGTATTTCCGATGAAATCTCGACATCGAATTTTCGAGTGGAATGAAATGCTTTCCTACTAAGTACATGTTACAGAAAGTATAAATGCTTTTAGGGGAATTCATTGGACGGCAACACATCTCTGTCAAAATTTCGATATCTAACTTTTGGGTGGATTGCAATTACTTCCTCTAGTTACCATAAGTATGCGGCAGAGAAAGTAAGATTATTTTCTCAAAATTTAAAATAGTTTTTCCAGGTTTTGTTTACCAATGTACGTGAGAGGTGGCACTAGCAACCAGCACCATTCTCTTCGGTTTAGAAGATGGCCAATAGATGGCAATAAAACAAACGGAGAGGCTGTCACAAACCACAGAACAGCAAACCTATCAGTACAGTAAGCGGGAGAAACATAGAGGGATTTTTAAATGAATATTTTTATACATTTGGTGCCCTGGGCGCAAGCAAGCCTTTTGCATTTGCTTTCTTTCTTTAGAAAGGAGAATTCACAGCATAAGCACCTAGCATATCCGCTCACATAATGATGATAATTTTAACCTAACCCTACTTATGATACTTAAAATCTATTATTTTAGAGCAGTGTGTATGCCACTAACCTCAACATTATTCTTGGTTTGCCAAGGTAGCCCTCCGTGGTCATGTTGATGAGTCTTCTAAGTTTCACTGTCTTCTTAAATTACACTCCAAAATGTGCCTTTCGCTTTTAATCAGAGTTTCAAATGCTGACCAAGTAATCAAGCTTAGCCCGAGTTAGAAGTGGGTATCACTTGACATAGTAATTAACGAGATGTTATAACATTGTTGAACACTTCTGCTTAAAAATTTTAATTAAAAAATGGAGGAAGGTGATTTCTTTTCGTTGTGGTCTGATATAAATTTAAAGAGCAGTTGTCTGTTTCTTTTCGTATTGTTCACAAACATTTTGATATCCACGCGTTCTTTTGCGGTTTCTAAGGGCTTCCATTAGGTAACTGATTCAGACACTTTATAAAACTGCAAGTGATGTAGTTGCTTATTAGTGTTCACTGTTATGGCGAAGGGCAAAAATGCGCAATGTGAGGTCATTTACATTATACGGTGCACCCGTGCTTAAATGAATATCGGTTAAAATTTTAGTGGAGAACCCACGATTTTATACGGATGAATGTTCTGTACTTTGTTTTCACAAAATCAGTTATTTACAAACTTTAATCATAGTGCTTGCACATCGATAGTGTTTCGTGGACATATTTCTTCTAAGTTACTACCTTTTATATTTATTTCATCCTTTGGGAAACAACTTACATTGTTTTTCGGACACATGGGATTGGTTTTCCATTACAGCAAGCAATACTAAAATAAGTACTTGTTAGTTTCTTTACAAAAATACTGTCACAGAATAACAAAATTAAATAATCTATGTACTTTAATTATGTGTTTATGGAAAACATGGTTCATTTAAATAGTCATTTATATGTTTAAATAGTCATTTCTTAGTTTACCTTTAAAAGATTCTTTATTAAGTTTTTTATTGAAGTATCTAGTTTGTTATACATTAAGATACCAAGATGGGAAATGCTTGCTAGACTTTTTGTAAGCCTGTGGCTATCTAAGTGTAAATTATTGAGATTTCTTGTGTTGAGTTATGATATTCTGAGTTCTTTTGAAATATAGTTATAGTATATTATTATGAATGAAGTTAAGGTTTCAAGAATATATAGGCATGGGATAGGCAAAACTTCAACTTCATTGAATATGTATCTACTTTGCGTTCTTATGGGTACCTTTAGAATTGCCTTTAAAATTCTTTTTGGGATTGTGAAGATATGTGTTGCTTTTGGAGAGAAACCCAATAGCTAATTTGGGACTCAACGCAGCTGTGATACACTATCTTTAGTATTAGTTTGGAGCACACATTAGCTAATTTATGAACAGCATAACATAATTTGTTCAGTTTGACACTTAGTTGTAGTATATGGGTTTCCCATGAGAATTCGTTGTCAATCCAGATTTCCAGGAATTTTGTTATGCATTTTTTTAACTATGGGAGTTTGATTTATATATATATATACATACGTTTTTCATCTTAGGTGCATTGTGCTGCCAACTACTGCCTGGTACTCATCCGCGGCCTCAGTAGTCATTATACATAGTGAAACAGCAGAATGGGACGCTCCGTGGAACTCACGATTTCGAACGTGGTCAGATGATTGGGTGTCATTTGTGTCAGAAGTCTGTACGCGACTTTCCGCACTCCTAAACATCCCCAGGTCCACTGTTTCTGATGTTATAGTGAAGTGGAAACGCGAAGGGACATGTACAGTACAAAAGCGTACAGGCCGACCTCGTCTGTTGACTGACAGAGACCGCCGACATTTGAAGAGGGTCGTAAAGAGTAATATGCAGACATCTATCCAGACCATCACACAGGAATTCCAAACTGCATCAGGATCCACTCCAAGTACTATGATATTAGGCGTGAAGTGAGAAACCTTGGATTCTATGGTCGAGCGACTGCTCATAAGCCACACATCACGCAGGAAAATGCCAAACGACGCCTCGCTTGGTGTAAGGAGCGTCAACATTACACGATTGAACAGTGGCAAAACGTTGTGTGGAGTGACGAATCACTGTACACAATGTGGCGATCCGATGGCAGGGTGTGGGTATGGCGAATGCCCGGTGAACGTCATCTGCCAGCGTGTGTAGTGCCAATTCGGAGGTGGTGGTGTTATGGTGTGGTCGTGTTTTTCCTAGAGGAGGCTTGCATCCCTTGTTGTTCTGCGTGGAACGATCACAGCCCAGTCCTACATTGATATTTTAAGCACCTTATTGCTCCCCACTGTTGAAGAGCAATTCGGGGATGGCGATTGCCTCTTTCAACACGATCGAGCACCTGTTCATACTGCACGAGCTGTGGCGGAGTGGTTACACCACAATAACATCCCTGTAATGGACCGGTCTGCACAGAGTCCTGACTTGAATCCTATAGAACACCTTTGGGATGTTTTGGAACGCCGACTTCGTACCAGGCCTCACCGACCTACATCGATACCTCTCCTCAGTTCCGCTCTCCGTGAAGAATGGGCTGCCATTCCCCAAGAAATCTTCCAGCACCTGATTGAAAGTATCCCTGCGAGAGTGAACGTTTTCATCAAGGCTAAAGGTGGGCTAACACCATATTGACTTCCAGCATTACCGATGGAGGGCACCACGAACTAGTACGTCATTTTCAGCCAGGTGTCCGGATACTTTTGATCACGTAGTGTATATTGTTTTTTTCTATATTCAATAAAAGTTTGTTCTCTGTTAGCCAACATTATAAGTACTATTTATTCAGACGTCAGAGTAAGAACATAAATTCTTAAGTGGGAACGCGTAGAGTTTATTTTTGCTCGTCGCTCAATCTTATCTCGTGTCTAAACGTGTATGTGATGATACAACATTCGCATTGGAAAAATATTCTTATTCTGTTTACCCTCCCCCGTATTAAGGCTTACAAGTGGACTTACAAGTGGGTGCCTGGGGTCAAACGCTTATCGGGGAGCACTATGGATAAGAGAGAACAGCAAAGATGGGTAAGAGGAAGTAGATGATATGAAATGAGGGTGATGATGGAGCAATCGGTGGAATGAATGGCGGGGGAAACCAGAGAAAACCCTCCCAGACGCCGCTTTTTCCATCACAAATCCCGCATGCAATTCCTTGGGATTGAACAAGGGCCGCCTTGGTGAGAGGCAAATGGTGTAACCACTCGGCCGCGCCGTCAAAATGTTCAAGAGTGTAAAATGAACTGGGCATAATCATTATACATGAAGCTGATCGTTGCTACAACGTACCTACGTTGTACCTATTGAGGGCTCTAAGCCGCAAGGCGTAGCTCAGCGTTGACGCCCTGAGCCGCAAAGCCTAGCCCAGGGATGGACTTTAGAAGTTAAGGAGTGGAGCGACTGAATAGGCGAAGCCGTAGCATTCGCGCGACTAAAACTCGAATGATTCATGTTAACGAATATTCTTACTTTTTACTTTCTCTACTACGTATAGTAAGCAGGGAAAGTATTGCATTCCACCCAAAAATTCGATACCGAGATTTCACCGGAAATATATGTTTTGAGACCTCTTGAATCCAAAAAATCTGATGTGTTACACTCACATAACTTTCTCTACTCTTGTACAATCTAATTTTACAAACGCCTATTCTCCATATGCTTCATGTTAATCGAGATATCGAGATGTCAATCTTATTGGTAATTTTCTTGTAGATGCAAGGGGAATATGGTAGCTTTTAAGCGATAGTCAAATATTTTAACGCTGGTTGCTATGTGGCGAATTCCATTCTCTTTGCATGTTCAGGACATAAAAAAATGAATAACGAATTTGAGAAAAAGTATAAGTATTGGAAAATTTAAGGAAATAACAAGCAATATCTCGAAAACGGTTCACTCAACAAAAAAACTGTATATGATATAAGTTGTGTATTTTAACGCGATCTACATTTTTTGTGCAGTAAAATTTTGTCTATCTCTTATGGTTTACCAGTTATGCAAAAGTCGTTCATAATGAAGAATACTTTTGGAGACATTCCCAGAAATTTCGAGATATACATTTCATTTCTCATGACATTATCTTAAACATATGATATTTTCATCAAAATCGTTAGAGCCATTTTTGAGAAAATTAAAATTTTCGAAAAATGTTCCATGTAAAGGGTAGTCTGGGGTGGGGGGATTTTCTTGAAAATCTTCGTGTCGCATCTCTGGAAGATACTGAACGTAAATACCAAGTTTGGTGTTTATCCGACTGTTCGTTTTTGAGTTATGCTGTTCACAGACACACAGACAGACACACAGACAGACACACAGACACACAGACACACAGACAGACACACACACGGACATGTTTCCAAAAATGCTTTTTTTGGATTCAGTGATTCTCAAAACATGTATTTCCGGTGAAATCTCGGTATCGAATTTTTGGGTGGAATGCAATACTTCCCCTACTTACTATACGTAGTAGAGAAAGTAAAAAAGCATTTTTGGAAACATGTCCGTGTGTGTGTGTGTGTGTGTGTGTGTGTGTGTGTGTGTGTGTGTGTGTGTGTGTCTGTGAACAGCATAACTCAAAAACTAACAGTCGGATAAACACCAAACTTGGTATTTACGTTCAGTATCTTCCAGAGATGCGACACGAAGATTTTCAAGAAAATCCCCCCACCCCAGACTACCCTTTACATGGAACATTTTTCGAAAATTTTAATTTTCTCAAAAATGGCTCTAACGATTTTGATGAAAATATCATATGTTTAAGATAATGTCATGAGAAATGAAATGTATATCTCGAAATTTCTGGGAATGTCTCCAAAAGTATTCTTCATTATGAACGACTTTTGCATAACTGGTAAACCATAAGAGATAGACAAAATTTTACTGCACAAAAAATGTAGATCGCGTTAAAATACACAACTTATATCATATACAGTTTTTTTGTTGAGTGAACCGTTTTCGAGATATTGCTTGTTATTTCCTTAAATTTTCCAATACTTATACTTTTTCTCAAATTCGTTATTCATTTTTTTATGTCCTGGACTTGCAAAGAGAATGGAATGCGCCGCATAGCAACCAGCGTTAAAATATTTGACCATCGCTTAAAAGCTACCATATTCCCCTTGCATCTACAAGAAAATTACCAATAAGATTGACATCTCGATATCTCGATTAACATAAAGCATATGGAGAATAGGCGTTTGTAAAAATAGATTGTACAAGAGTAGAGAAAGTCATGTGAGTGTAACACATCAGATTTTTATTCTGGTGGTGAACATACTAAAATATTCCTCACACTCCAAAGATTACTCTGGATACTCGAAAACCCCCATTTTGTAGTAAAACACTTCAGTTTTGCTCATAATCCAATACCGTAGTAATGCTTGACTATAACTAATCTAATTAATATTCTTGTAGATGACATCCATTCTCCTCACCGTTAGTTCAACAAAATTGTTGAAATCAGGCCCTTCCCGATATAAGACATGGCTAAAGCATTAAGTCTGTCTTTTTGCTATTTACACTGTTCATCGCGATTCCTTAACTTGAAATGCACCCTTAGAGATTTTTAACGGTATCCACCAAGAGCATACCACTTGCAGTGAATTAACGTTTTAAGTTGGGTATTTTACATAACACGTGCTTCCGAACCCGTACTCAACTGCGTTTTGGCGCTTGCACTAGGATTATGTGATGTGCAAACAAACGCTACCAAAATATATTGTAGTGTAAATGGAATTATTATGTTCTGCTCTGAATCATTTTTATTCTACACCGTTATACTTTAAATCGCAGTATAACTAAAGAATTTAATTAAATTTTAAATCAATTCATATAACAAAATAAAATTTTTGTCAGGAATGTGTACATTGTTTTCATATGGTGGTGGCAGTGAAATTGAATGACCGCGAAAGGCACATTTCGAAGCGTAATTTAAGAAGATAGTGAAAATTAGAAGACTCATCAACATGATCACGGAGCAGGGCCGTATTTAGAGGGGGGGGGGGTTTAGGGTTCAACCCTCCCGAAACTTCTGACAGTTTTATTTATTTAAATTCATAGTAAACCAATATGGGAAAATGTCGTTAGATAACAGTAGCTCTATTGCTAGTAGTACATTTACAAGGACAAATGAAACTTAATCTTGTCGCGTTACATAGGTAAGGTGGCCATACATCCCGGTTTTCGAAGCAGTCTCCATGTTTTGTGCTGTAAGGTGTAGGTACATGGTAACTGTGTGGGGTACTGTTAAGTTTAGATCTACTTGTGGAAAACCCTCCCCGAAATTTTTTTCTGGGTACGAGCATCCCACGGAGGGCTAGCTTCCGTAGTCTGCCTATGCTGTGATTTCCCCTTTCTGAAGAAAGAAAAAAAAAGAAAGCAAAGGCCAAACGCCTGCTGGCGTCCACGACACCAAATATATAAAACTGTTCATTTACAAATCCCTCTATGTTTCTCCCGCTTGCTGTACAGACTGCCTCTCCGTTTGTATTATTGCCATCTATTGTCCATCATCTAAACCAACGTGAGTGGTGCTGATTACTAGTGCCATCTGTCCCGTACACTGGTAAACAAAACCAGGAGAAACTCCTATTATTAGAGTTTGAGAAAATAATTTTTACTTTCTCTGCCACAGGCAACTTCCTCTATGGTAACTAGAGGAAGTAACTGCAATTCACCCAAAAATTAAATATCGAAATTTTGACAGATGTGTTGCGGTCCAATGAACCCCCTAAAAAAATGTTTACTTTCTCTAACATTCGCTATTATGTAGTAGTGAAGCATTTCATTCCACTCGAAAATTCGATGTCGAGATTTCACTGGAAATACGTGTTTTGAGATCCTTGAATATAAAAAGAAATAAGTATTTGTAGAAAAAGGCTGTGTTTTCAGATTTATGTCTGAGTGTGGCTGTTAAAAGCTAACTCAATTTTGGATAAACACTAAACTTGGTATTTAATTTCAGTATCTTTCAGAGTTGCAACATGATTTTAAATAAAGCATGTTTGCTTCCTCTACCATGAACCAAGAAGCTTTCTTTGCATTCCACCCAAAAATTGGATATTGATATTAATAAATGTTTTGAGACCCCCCCCCTGAATTAAAAAAGAAATTTAAAAAAAAATAGGGAAAAGTGCATGTGTGTATTACGTTTGGAATGAATTCTGTATAATTAGTAAAGCATAAGAGATAGACAAAAACTTACTGCACAATAAATGTAGATCTTAAAATGCACAATTTATTTCAATTAACTTTTTTGTGGCGTCAGTCATTTCTAAGACATCCATTATTATTAGATTGAATTATTTAAACACTCCTGCCATTTTTGGAAGTACTGTTGTTCAATTGTTATGGGATCAGTATGGTTTTTCAAAACCAGCGTATAGCGACCCGCTTTCAACATTTCACTATTGCTTTAGTTTCCTGTATCCCCTTTGGACCTATACAAAATGTGTAATGAAACTATTTCTGCAAATGCTTTGTCTGAATTAACATGAAAAAGATAGAAAAATGAGCTTTTGGGAGAATAGATTCTATATGCCATATAAAAATAAATCTAAGGAAATTCATGTGAATGTAACACCAGATTTTCAGGAAAAGGTCCATGTGTGTATGTTTCTGTGAACAACATAACTCAAAAAAAAAAAAGTCGGATAAATACCAGACATACTTGGTATTTCTGTTCAGTGTCTTCTAAGAATGTGACATGAGAATTTTCAACACAATTCCCCACCCAAGCTACCCTTACATGGAACATATTTTGTAACGTTTTATTTTCTCGAAAATGGACCTAATGATTTTGGTATTAAAATACCATATGTTTAAAAGATTTACATCATATACTAAATTATATCTTGAATTTTCTGGGAACAGCCTGTGAAGTTGTCTTCTTTCTACATTAATTTTGTATAATTTCACATCACTGATTAAAACTTACTAAAGACAAAATGTAGGTCTTGTTGAATCACTCAATTTATGTCAAAAAAACAATTCCGTAGGATTAGTCACTTCCAAAATATTTCCTTTGTTACTGGTTAGAGTTTTCAAATACTTACTTTCTTGAAATGCTAGTCATCACTGGTTTGTTTCTTCTGATCATGTAAAGAGCGAAATTTCAAAGGTCTCGTGTGCCAACTTTCCAATGGGGGGATGTGTGATGCTGGCCACATCACCTATCGGTTGGATGATTGCCCACCTGTGCCATGCGCACGTGGGCATGAGGCCAACAGTTGAGTTGGCAGGCCCAGGCCGTTTGTCGGCTGTAGCGGCACAGGATTTATGTTTTATTCCGTAGATTTAAGGGTTGATTTATTCTGTGATCTTGGGCTGTTTTGTATTTATTAGGCTTCTGTGAAATATTTTCTACAAAAAAAAAATCTGTTCTCTTTCTTGTTTTAATTTTAACATAAGATTCATCTGGGATATAAACATGAATTATACAAAGCTTGTATATGTTTTGTTGCACTTCTCTGAAATTCAGAAATTTGTAATCTGATGACTAAATTGGGTACATAATAATGTTAGAATCATTTGAGGTCAGTAGAGTTGCTACCATCTATAGATGTTATGCAGAAATGACCATCATCTATAGTTACACTGTTGCAATTTCAATATCCTCAGTTAAGCAGTGATGACTGCTTTGCATTTTGTATGTGGACATGACAAGTTTGTTAACAAATGTTTCAAATCTGTGTAGCATGTACTTCAGCTATAGGTGTGTGCAAATGCCATAACTCTATTGCATTGAATATTGCAAATAATATTGCTGTCCCAACAACATGAAGACAAATACAAACTTTAAAAACACAATTACTGTATCAGTTTCTTGTATGGAAAAGAGACAATTACCACCCTAAATGGACTCTTTTGAGTCATTGGCACATAATGTCTAAATATATGATTGTTATTGATTAAAACAGGACATAAGGTCTATTTTATGTGAGTTCTTTATTATCTATAAAGACTTTTAAATGAGGAGTTATTAAATGCCCAATGGGAGAGTGTTTTAAAATACACCGTTCACTTTGTGGTAATTTGCACAAAATAAGCGCTTATACAGATATCAAAAGTGCTAGGAATATGTCCAGAAAAGTCTAGCAGAAATTAAAAAGTCTTAACATTCATAAAGGAGAGAGTATATGTATAACAATATTTATCTGATGCAGAAGCTTAGAATTTTGAAAACAGAAGGGCAGGTGCTTAGTAATGCACTAAACAAATGTTGCAGATCCGCTATCAAAACAACAACTAATTATTATTTTTGATAAGTTCAGAACTTAATTTTCCAGGATTGCCAAATATCTGTAATTAAAATACAGAACATGTGCAGTCTAAAAAAAATCAGCAAGCACATTTTATATCAAGCTGTAAACTTTGTTTCAGTATAATATACCTATTTATTATGATACTAATAGCCATTAATACATGATTTATAGTTTATGCACATATTAAAATTTATGTTTTACTTCATTGTTTATACCAGATTATTAATTTTCAACACACATTTCATTCCGCAAACAACTATTAAGAGCTTTTTTTTTTTTCTCATTATTAACAACTTCGTAAAAATTTCTGCATGATGCTAAAGGCAAATTCATAGAAAGCAGTTTAAATTTAAATCTGGTCTATTTTGCATTCATGTCTGAAAAAGGTATTTGAGATTGCTACACTTAAAAGAATGTACTATTTCAGGCTCATTTATACTCAATGTCTGCTTGCATTTTTGATAAATATGATTTGTTACAATGGACTACTGATTATGTAGCAATCTATATCTTTATCTTATTCATAGCAGTGCTAATATCATTGACGGAAATCAGTCACTAAAACTGAAAACCCCAAAGATCTTAAAAAGCTCTTACCATAGAAGTTAAACCATCTTTATAGACAATATAATGCAATACTTTTAAGAAACTTCCTCTTTCTTTCAGCAGGAATTTCATTAAAGGCAGCAGATACAAAAAAGAAATAAAATGGATCTCAAACTCTCAAACTTTAGTATGCAGCATCTTACTGACGTCAACTGTTGAGTTGAAGCTGCAGTCTTGTTGTCTGATTCAAAACATGTCCAGCATGACTTAAAGGATATCTGCCAGACTGGCCGACCTAAGTAATGCAAAACTCTCACATCACATGAAAGAACAAATGGAAACAAGAAAAAGAATCAGGATATGAGTCATTCAGCACAAATACAGAACTGTTCCATAAAACTCGAAAAATCTGGCAACATTGTTCTTTTCTATTCTGCTTGTTCTTGGCCCTGCTGAAAATTTTATTTATCGGTGTCACTGGTTTCAGCAAGAACCATTGCCCTGATAAAATTACTTAAGGAATAGCATTAAATATTTTTGTTACTCGTTTCTTTGCAAGTCTCTTGAAATTAAGTCTGTATTAATGAAATAAGTTTGTCTAGGCTAAAAAACAAAGTCATCCTTAGAATTATCATAAGCAGCTATAGCTTCTATATTGTTGATAATTTTACTAGTCCAAGAGCACTGTTGTGACAAGGATTCCATTAATGGTTTTTTCTGCATTACTATTACATTTAATGTGTTTACTATCTCATTTCACAGAAATGAAGACTTTTCTTTTGTTTTTCTTTATTTACCAGTTACAAACAATTGAAAGTTAGATGCTACAATTTTATAAGAAGTTGAGCATCAGTTGCAACAATCTCATTTTGACAGTTTTACAGCAACAAATTATAGCTTGTCTTAACCTGAAAAGACAGTATGCAGGTAAATGGGATATCTCTGTCTCTAGCCCATACATGTTGCTATTAGCTTCCTCCTTTTCTTCTCTTGTGCTGTCACCAAGTTATAAGTAATAACATGCTGTAAATATTCATTTGTTATAAATTTCAGCTTTGAACACATTATCCTAATAAACAAAAGGGTAGAATGCAACAATGTTGTTCTTAGCTAGGGTAATTAGTGTGCTGATACATGCCCAATTTGAATTATCTAACCTTTAATAAGATGAGTGTTATAATTTTTTAAATTAAATATTTTCAGAAAATTCTGAGAACATGCAGTAGGAAAGTTAGCTAGCGAGAAACTTTTTTGTTATTGGGTTTACAACGGAGACTAAGCAAGAGAAAATGCTGAGGGTTGGAGACAATGTTTAGAAGAATCCTGTAACCTCTTGCATTCATTATGGCACACAAAAATCATTCATCTCTTCAGCTAATTGGCCAGGTGTGACATAGAAGCTACTAAAGGTTAACATCAGTGGGTACGTTTATAGTGTGAAATGTTATGTAGATTATTTAACCTTTCACGTAAATATTTATGGTTATAATGGGAGAAGTTAGAGTAACAATGCATGTGCTAGATTAATAAAATAAAACGAGTTTTAGTAAGGCAGTAAGAGAAACAGCTAAGGCTACCTGAATGTGCAGAAACCATAATGTATAGGATAAAAAAAGGAATGAATAAAAGGACCTCTAAAGACCCATTAAAAAGAATGCAAAAAAGGATGGGGGAAACAAAAACATGCTAGGTTAATGCAATAAAATAGAACAGCACAAAGCGGAGTGTGGTGAATAGTTCATTGTTTGCTGTTTGAAAACATTCCATTCACATTGAATGTAATTTTGTTAAGAGTAAATAGTGAAGATACCCTACCCAATTATAGCTTTTATCATTTTCTATCTCCATATTTCTTTGATAATATATATTTTTAAACCTGTAAAATCGTATTTTGAAGTAGTAAAAATACAGAGGAGACATAAAATGTAGGTGTATATTAAATGTCTTATAATAGCGGTGCAGAAATTTCACTATTTTATAATGTATCATTCACAAGATGACAATAAATTGGTAAATCAATCGCAGTTGGGTGCTAAATTTGTGAGCATACGTATAGTGCATATGACAGCAGTATGCCCCATTTAACCTGTACTGTCTTTTAATGTGATATGTGATGTACTTTTAAAAGGTTGGAACTGAAACCACTATTAGAGGGGAACTGTTAATATCAAACACATAAGTGAATTAATCTCAGAAATGTAGCGACAATAAATAAAGACAAGAAATTAAATGGTGATCAGAAAGTTGTTTTCTAATGCACTTGTCTGCAATAGAGCTTTTTCTCATTCCTTTTCACTGTAAAAAAATGCTCTCAATATAATATCTCTCAAAATTTAGATTTATCAAAGAAATTATTTACATGTTTTGAAATATATAGCATGTTCATTTCAAAGTGTCTCATGACATCATTATTTTGAGTAAATTGTTTGAAGCAAGATGCAGCTCTATAGAGGACATAATGATGGTGTTCAATCTGAAGTGTACTAATATGGTAATTAATCATAACATGTAAACCAAATAATGTGCCTTGAAATGTCACACACAAAAACATATAATAAAACAAATAATCAAACATGTTAATCTTTCTTGCATAACCCCACCAAAGCCCATTTCACACAGATAATGTTTTTGTTCACATTTGTGCAAGGGAGCCTCAAAACTCCTATTGACTTATTCATGTTGCCTTACACTAGTTATGATAATAAGCACCCCTCTTACAGCTTTCACAGAGCTTTGATATCAATCGCCATGCTTTGCTGAAACACGAGGCATATGCCTCTGTGGGGGTACTAGGCAGATTGAATTCTAGGTGATCAGCAGCTAGACAATGACGTCATGCCACACTTAGAAATGAACACTCAGTAATATTGTGCTTAATCACTTGAAGGTAGGTCATAATATCATTTCTTGTTATATATTCTTTGTATTTTGACAAGGTATTGAAAATTTGATGTTCGAGCCTGTCCTACATAAGCTCCTTACGTTTCTGAATTTTTTGGTCCGGCTAATCATTGTTTTAATATGACTACTGCTTCTAATTCAGTTTTTTTCTAATACTTTCAGCTGCAAATAACCAAAAGATTTATTGCTCTAAGTACAGGGAGAGCCAAAAGACTACGAACCGGCTGCGCAGTGTAAACTAACATTTCCTGTCCACATCCCCGGCACTCGTTGCCTTCTGCAGCTATCATAGAAAGGCACAGATGAAACCATACAACATTTTTAAAACTACTTTTAAAGGCTTTACTTAACAACTTTATGAAAGTGTGTTTGAGGACAGAATTATTAGTAGAGATATGTGGCCCCCTTGGTCCCCCGACCTAACCCCCTGTGATTTCTATCTCTGGGGTAACTTAAAAACACAGTGTACAAGACAAACCCACACACTCTGAAAGAATTAAACAAAATATCTGTCAGGAAATTGCCAGCATTTCTCAACGTGAACTACGACGAACGATGGATAGTTTCCTAAAGAGGTGCCATAAATGTATGGACAATGACGGTGGCCAGTTTCAGCACCTCCTTTCATAAGGTTTGTAAGTAAAGCCTTTAAAAGTAGTTTTAAAAATGTTGTATGGTTTCATCTGCCTTTCTATGATAGCGGCAGACAGCAACGAGCGCCAAGGATGCAGACAGGAAAAACACTGTGCAGGCAGTTCGTAGTTTCTTGGCTCTCCCTGTATTTATCTGTTTGAGAGAATTTACAATGTGTGCCCTAAATTGCTAAGTTACTTACAATTGCAAACAGCAGTAGATAAAACAAACATTCCTTTCTAAATATTTTTGAAAAAGCTGGCTATAATGGGAGTCCGCAAATGTTTCTTCAAATTGTACATGCATTTTATACGATATAAAGAAAACATGGAGATTTTATAATAATTTTAAATGTCTTACCTGCAACCCAATGTGCCATGCTTCATCCTTCTTACTGGTACTTGATAATTATACAGAGTTTGAATCAAGTGTTCTGACTAGAGATGAAAAGTAATAGTTGGCAAAATAGCAGAAATTCACCCAAAATGGTGGTTTTTACTTTGAAATTCTATTCTCTCTTTTATCCTTAACTTTCCTCATACAGCTTAAAGTGGTAGAACTAGCTATTCTGGTTGAAGAGAGGTAAAAGTATCACCCATTAGAAAAGCCCTTCCAGCCCCTTGATTCCAACTCTGTTGTGATACACCCTGGCTTACAATGCATCATTTGTTCCAATGGAAAATCTTGCAGCCTAGAAATGTCTCAAACTCTGGTTCCTGCAGTTGCAGTTATGATAATATAATGACTGTCTTCTTGTTATATGGGATAAATCTTGTACAATAAAATGAAGAAAAACAGGTATTTTTCACATGTATCACTCCTTTATTTTTGGACTAACAATGGACAGAAAGCAAGTAATAAAATCCGATAGAAACACAAGGTATATTACCTTCACCCTTAATCTAGGGGAAATGTCTTGCACCATTACATTCGAACACTGGATCGTCTACAACCAAGGAGATACCTACTTTCTAGTTTTTATATATATGTATATAAAAAGAACTGTACATAAAAGAAAACAATACACTTTGCTTTTAATTTGCATCTCCTTTTCTTGTTCATAGCATGTTGGTGCCATTACATGTTGAAGACACCAGATCTGTAATACTTGACAGCCTTTGCACTCTACTGGAGCAAGTGTCAATGTTACATTATGTACCAGTCTGTGATTCTCAGATAATACTAAGGGTTGTTGTTCTGTAATGGCACTACTAGTAACTCAAGCATCAAATACTTGCAATGCAAAGTATAAATATGAACATACTTGGTACATGTGTACTAATCACAACTATAAGACACTGATTTGATGCAATTGTACCAGTTTATATTCCTGGTATAATTACTTTAAAGAATTAAAGCTTTCAATGATGTCTAATTACCCTGAGACTGTTACCCTTCATTTGTCATGTTAAATGTCACTACAGGATTTTGATTTTCCAGATCCAAACCAGAGGTATTTGGCACAGTAGATGGGCTTCTAATTTTACAAAGAGCGTTACTGTCATTGGCACTTACTCCAAGTAAATGTGAAGTCCCAGTCTCAACAATTATCACTACCAACTCCTCTCTCGTAAAGCTATTCACACCAACTTGTGCAACTTACCAGGTTAACACAAGCACTGCGATCTGATGAAAACTAAGCTGGAGTTTTGGGGAGCTGGAATCTGTAGCTTTCATTTCAAAACAAAGTCTCTTCACAGTGCACATCTCAACTGTTACTGTGCTGTGGATGTTGTTGGTACATGGGATGTTGCTGTGGTGAGTGGTGTTGGGGAGGCTGTTGTGGATGGTGTTGATTATGCTGCTGAGGTTGCTGTTGTGGTGGAGGTTGCTGGTAAGGAACTACCATCACTTGAGGTGGAGGGGGCGAAGCACCTGTTTCTTCTGGATGGTGACCCTCAGCCTCGTATTTCCCTCTCTTAAACCTACCATATAATGAAGAGTAAGGTAAATTGTAATGAATTGCCGCTTGGTTGATGCTCATCTGACCGACACGAACAGCTTCCAAGGCTTCACCCATAGCATCTTCAGACCATGGTGTAGGATTTGATCTAGATAACTCAATGCCTTCTCTCTTGCACCTGCCATATAACGTGCCAGTTGGTATACCAAATTCCGTTGATGCTCTCTGAACTGAGGTTGCACCTGAACGAATGGACTCCAAAGCTCGTTCCAAGTCATCTGGACTCCATGTGGTAGGGGCAGCATTGAACGGTGCTGCCAATCTGATACCCTCTCGGCGAGCTATTTTGTATAGCGTACTGCTTGGTATGCCTGCAATGAAAACAAATGCAGAAATGCAACAACAAAGAAATTTTTATGGGTGAATCGTTTCAACTAAAGATTTAAAATGAAGATTAAGTGGAAAACATTGGTTAATTTTGCTGAAAGTGGTACCATATTGCATTAGGCACACTTTCCATCAGGTATAGTTATATGACGAGATTGGGTTCAGTCACAGACACATTAGAAAAATATGGTCTAAGTATAAAAATTCATTACAATTAACCAGTCACCTTTCAAATATAAATATATCACCCACAGACATGATGGTATCATTTGATGTCACTGCACTCTTCCCAAGCATACCAAAAGAAGAATTATTACCACTCCTAGAAAATTGGATATTAAACAATGGCACACCTAGAGCACAAACAGAAGATTACCTAAAACTAGCAAAATTATGTCTGGACCAGAATTTCTTTTCATTCCATCACAAAATCTTTAAACAAACCACAGGCCTAACTATGGGAAACCCCCTTTCACCATTTTTAGCAGAACTATATATGAGCCATTTTGAATGCCATATTACTAAATCCTTCCCACATCTATTCAAAACCTGGTATAGGTATGTAGATGATATTTTTGCTATTGTTCCAAAAAAACTTTCAGAAGATGCTTTGAAATTATTAAATTTACAAAAAAGATCTATTAAATTCACAAAAGAAAAAGAAGAAAATGGCCAATTACCTTACCTAGACACCAGGATCATCAGAAATAATGCACACAACAAACTAACGTTCGGCATTTACAGAAAACCAACGCACACAGAAAATTATATTAAAAACAATAGCTACAATCCTACAAGCCACAAACATGCAATTTTAAATAGTATTACAAACAAGTTAGTCATATACCAATGGAGAAAGAGGAATACCAGAAAGAATACGAACACATTATCAACATAGCCACTATGAATGGATACCAGAAAAAAACAATAGATAAGAGGATAAAAAGGTTTGAAAGACAGAAATACATCCAACAAATGACTACGTTACTCAGACTAACAAAAACGACAAGCATATAGAAAATTCACTTATCACCCTTGGACACATAAATTTCAAAGGATTTTCAAGAAATACAACATCACCCTGTCTCCACAGAATAACCACAATATACAGAAACTACTATGCAACAGAACAAAAGATCCTATCCCCAACGATAAATCAGCTGGTATATATCAAATTGATTGTAATGAATGTAACCTGGTATACATAGGAAGAACCAAAAGAAATCTTGAAATAAGACTTAAAGAGCATATGAGATGCATTTACCAAAAGCAGCCAGATAAATCAGCAGTAGCACATCATTTCTGGTCTTCAAACCATGATATCACTCCAAACATAAAACTCTTAAAACCAATCAACAGCAGCAATGAATTGGACATCTGGGAAAGAATACATATTGTCAAACACAGGAATCACCAAATGAATTTCGAACTGCCGCCACCCAGCAGCCTTTGGAGGTTCATCAGCCCGGCACCAGAGAACACCACTTACCACACAATCCCCCAGACAATGACCGGCAAAATCAGTTGAGGACATGCTGACGATGGGAACAAACCGTCTCCCGAAACGCGTTCAAGTAATAATATTTTAGTGATGTAGTGTAACAACCCTCAACTCTCTTTATTTTAAATTATGACACATCACTGTTACTAGCTTCTAAATCTTCAAAATTAGTCAATGGTATACCAGATCTATTCTGTTCAGAACTGACAAAATGAAGTAAAGCAGCTTTGGATTTGCAAGTTTTCTATTACTGGGTCATTACTGAAGCAGCACTGTGAACAGAAATGTGAACCATAATACTGTTATTTCTTAGCCTAATAGAAGGTTGCAGAAATAGAAATGATTATGGTGATTTCCTCATTAGTATTTTGTAGATTCATGATCATGGTGCAAAATTTTCACAATCTGAGTTTTCATGTTCTTAGCATATTGACCATTGTATTCAAAACTGAAATTATATTGAGGATTTTGATTTTAAAAAAAAATCTATACTACTTTCTACAATTCATATTGAAGATATTAACGAGGTGCCCTGCAAGCTGAAATTTAAATCCCAGTAGGAAAATATATTTAAACATCCACCTGCATCCTGAAGCATGAACACAATGTGTGTCATAATAATTTTGTGCACTTAAAAGTGCGTTGTCCTGCATACTAAAATGGTTAATACAAGCTTCTAATTCCTAAGATTGCAAGTCCAAAACTGGCAAACAGTGGCAGATATTCTAGATACAAAAATCCTTTGCGAGGGAAGTAAAGCTGATGGTCCCATATGATGTTTATGAACATGAAACATAACCTACTATCCTGAGAGGACCCCGTATGGGAGGTTGCGATCCCTTTAGAAGCCTAGTGCGAGTGTTGCAGACCCCTAGTACTCGTGGTACTTCTGACATTACTAGAAGTATGCTGGGCCGAACATTCATGCCCCTCCCATAAGGGAGTTGTTCGGACTGGGTTGGACTCGGCCAGGCAGTGGTTCCCGATACCCATGGGATATTGGGTACACCTGGCTGGTTTTCCGCGGGGTTGTGAGATGCCCAGATGTTCTCTAGCACCAACCATGAGTGAGAGCTGGTAGACGGTAACTAGGTATACTATCGCCCCCACTGAGGGAAAAAAAATTGAATTTTATTTATGGACGCTCTTTAACTGCTGTGGTCCTTAGCGTCCCATTCTATATTGGGTGTGAAAAACCGGTAATTTTGCTCAGAGGCCTCTTTATCAGGCTTGAGGTTCTTTTACGTGCCGTAAATCTATGACACAGGACCATTGACTTTACTTCCCTTCCAAAGGAAGCCATGCTAAGGATTTTTACGCCCAAAAAAAATCCATCACCCTCCGCCGGGTTTGAATCTGCAACCTCGGGAACTAGAGGCTAGCATGGTAACCACTACACCAAGGAGGATCCCCCACTGAGGTTCTTCGGTAGTCTTCCCTGATAGGGTTTTCCCTATTGGGCTGACGCGCGTAAGTGGCATATCCACTTCCGTCCCTGTGTGGCAGGAGATGAGGGGAGGTAGGTGTCCTGACCCAATCTCGGCCACAGAGGGGGGGACAGAGTATAAGATAGATGCTGCCCTAATGGAAAAGCCCTGCAAGCATGGCTCCTGGGATCCAAGGGTGCGGACTGAGTAGTCAGTCCAGATCCCGTGGTCTTTATATCCTGAGAGGAAGTGTGTGCATGAACAAAATTGTCTTCTCATTTTCATCACAAAACATTCTTGCTTCTCTCTAGTACTGCCCTGTAAGTTCACTGTGTGCTCTAGTGGCAGGTACCAGGTACTACAGAAAGTTGATTCGTTGCAGAAAACCTTATTAGATGTCTTTATATGCCACAGCTGGGGGGTGACATGTTTAATGTAATTAAAGCATGTTTGAAGTATGTTAAGGATCATAAAATATAAAAGCCCTTTCTTTAATACAATTCTCAGGGACATTAAAAGGTGTTAGATAGCATTCTGATAGAAAAGTTTGATAAAATACAAGAATCATAACACACTGCTAAACTTTAATACAATACCTATTACTAAACAGCAGGCTAAAGTGTTCTTATTATACTGACAAAAAAGCAGGCCTTATTTCAATTATTACTTTTGTGGGTCAGTTGATTGCATGTTTGCCCATGGAGAAAATTCCAAATTTCAAAACCCTAGTCAGGAAAAATAGGTTTTTCAGGGCATGCATTTTTAGTATAGCTGCTCTAGAAAGAATTGCAATGTGACTGATACCATAAAAATGTGACTGCCTCTGTGGATGAATGGACAGTGTTCTGGTTTCTCAACCCAGAGGTTCCAAGTTTGATTACCAGTTGGATCTATCCTCCGCAGACTCTGGTAATATGAATGTGGGAGTGAATCCAAGTGTATTTAATAGTAAAAAGTAATAAAACTAATGTTAACAAAACCTACACTTCGAGTTCTAACACTATCAGCTGTTTTTCAAGGCAAAGTTCCTGACATGAACATAGAAGTTAAAGGAAGCTATACAAATGAAACAATAAAAAAAATCTGATGTGTTACACTCACATGACTTTCTCTACTCTTGTACAAACTATTTTTACAAACACTTATTCTCCATATGCTTCATGTTAATCGAGATAAACATTTGCAGAATCTATCTTATTGCTAATTTTCTTGTAGATGTAAGGGGAATGTATATTTACAAGGGCAATATGGAAAAACAGTAGCCTTTAAGCACATGCATATCTCTTAATAGCTGGTTACTAGGTGCAGCACCATTCCCTTTGCCACAGATTAATACTCTTTGCATATCCAAGACAAAACAATGAATAACGAATTCCCATTTGAGAAAAGTATTGAAAAATTTAAGGGAATAACAAGCAATATCTCGAAAATGGTTCACTCAACAAAAAAAAGTATATAACATAAATTGTGTATTTTAACGCGATCTACATTTTTTGTGTAGTAAAATTTTGTCTATCTCTTATGGTTTACGAGTTATGCAAAAGTCGTTCACAATAAAGAATGCTTTTGGAGACATTCCCAGGAAATTCAAGATATACATTTTATTTGTCATAAAAATATCTTAAACATATGATATTTTAATCAAAATCGTTAGAGCCATTTTTGAGAAAATTAAAATTTTCGAAAAATCTTCCATGTCTGGGGTGGGGGGATTTTCTTGAAAACCTTCGTGTCGCATCGCTGGAAGATACTGAACCTAAATACCAAGTTTGGTGCTTATCCCTGTTCGTTTTTGAGTTATGCTGTTCACAGACACACAGACACACACACACACAGACACACACACACACACACACACACACACACACAGACACACACACGGACATGTTTCCAAAAATGCTTTTTTTGGATTCAGGAGGTCTCAAAACATGTATTTCCGGTGAAATCTCAGTATCGAATTTTTGGGTGGAATGCAATACTTCCCCTACTTACTATACGTAGTAGAGAAAGTAAAAATAAACAAAAAATCTGATGTGTTACACTCACATGACTTTCTCTACTCTTGTACAAACTATTTTTACAAACCTTATTCTCCATATGCTTCATGTTAATCGAGATGTTAATCTTATTGCTAATTTTCTTGTAGATGCAAGGGGAATTGGTAGGCTTTAAATGATAGTCAAATACTTTAAGAGCTGGTTGCTATGTGGAGTATTTCATTCTCTTTGCATTACCAGGACAAAAAAAAAAATGAATAACGAATTCACATTTGAGAAAAAGTATTAGTATTGGAAAATTTAAGGGAATAACAAGCAATATCTTTAAAATGGTTCACTCAATAACAAAAAAATGTATATGACATAAATTGTGTATTTTAATGCGATCTACATTTTTTGTGTAGTAAACTTTTGTCTATCTCTTATGGTTATGCAAAAGTTGTTCACAATGAAGAATACTTTTGGAGACATTCCCAGAAAATTCGAGATATACATTTTATTTGCCATGAAAGTATCTTAAATATATGACATTTTAATCAATATCATTAGAGCCATTTTTGAGAAAATTAAAATTTTGGAAAAATGTTCCATGTAAAGGGTAATCTGGGGTAACGGAATTTTCTTGAAAACCTTTGTGTCGTATCTCTGGAAGATACTGAACCTAAATACCAAGTTTGGTGTTTATCCGACTGTTCGTTTCTGAGTTATGCTGTTCACAGACAGACACACAGGCGGACATGTTTCCAAAAATGCTTTATATGCATTCAGTGCACGTATTTCCTGTGAAATCTCGGTATCGAATTTTTGGGTGGAATTCAATACTTCCCCTACTTACTATACGTAGTAGAGAAAGTAATAAATTAAAAAAAGAGAGAGACAGAAAATAAATAAACAACAAACTAAAATGTGAAGAAAAAAGACTAAGGAAAGGATTACAGCTACTTCGAAATACATATACACATTTTTATCTATTTATTTTACATACCGTATGCTTTGCTAGCCTTGTTTGCTGAAATTGTTCCTGTACGAAGAGCTTCCAAGGCATTATTGAGGTTTTCCTCAGTCCAAGATTTTGTTGGACCCTCCTTTTTGGGTGTATCTATGCCCATACGATGAGCTCTTTGCCAGAGAGTGGTGGAAGGAATACCGTAAGTTGCAGAGGCCTTTGTTAAACTCATATTGTGATTTCGGAGAGCATCCAATGCAAGTTCCATATCTTCTTGCGTCCATGTTTTTGGACCTCCTTTACCTGCATCACTACTAACATCTACAATGGAAAAAAAGCACGATTTTAACAAATACATTACTCTTTATTTTGTAAGTTATAAAGAGGAGAACTGAAAAAAATGCTCTGTTTGTTTTATCTTATACACTAAGGACCGGTTTCACCAACAGATGCTAAATGTTAACACAATGTTAAACTGATTTAACACTGAAGTTAACACAAATTCTGTTTTATCAAGCAATGTTAACTTTAACAATGTGTTAAAGTCGGTGTTATGTTAACATCCCCATATACCTATGTTAAGGCATTTAACAAATGTTAGAAACTGGAAAATGGCTGCCGTAAACCAAGCTGTTGATGCAAGTTTGTTACAACTGGCATTTTTGAATGTCATTCCTAATAGAGCAGTAGTCATATGTCATAATAAATTTGAAACCCTGTAAAAGGAGGAATTTTTAAAGCAATATAGACTGTCCAAGGAGTCATGAGCATGGTTTTATGGGAAATACGAGAGGTTAGAATACTACCAATAGAAGAGTGTTAATTAGTTACTTAGATTTTATGCTACTAACATTTTCCATCTAGTTGTGGTAATGTTGGTATTTCCAAAACTACTGTTTGTGGGTTTATCTGGAAAGTTTTCAAAGCAATTGCTTCAAGAAGCAAACTATTTTTTTTGAGTCTGTTTGGTTAGTCAGCAATAACATGTTTTCGTCCACTTTAGTTTCAATGCAGCGTCCACCACTAGTTTTAAACCGTCTTAAACACTCTTCGCACCTAACGTTTCTGGTGCAGCATTTTATGTTAGCATAAAATTGCCATAGTTGCTTACTGGACTTAAGAGAAACGCATTCATTCTAATTAAATTACTTGTGGAATTTGTCCCAGGCTGCAATCTTATCCTTTAATGTAAGACCGTCGGCTTTTTCGCACGTGACAATACGTCTATACTTATTAACCAGATGTTAATTAACGCATTTCAAATGGTGAAATGTTTATTTCAATTTACATTGTGATTCTAACCTCAAACAACCGGGAAAATAACATGGCCATTGCCATGAGTGTAAATAGTTGTTGGCTACTGACACAGTGAGCGCGGCGATACGTAGACAAAAGTGCATCGGAGTACGTTCAGAAGCAGTGTAGTTCGGCCACCGCCTTCTCAAAAGCTAGCGTTCCCAGTTCGCTTTGCCATTAACATAATGTTAACTAACAATTTGCTGTAAAAGCTTGATGAAATGCAAATGTTAAACTTCGAACACCTTGTTAACAGACTAGATGTTAGAGTATTTTTAACATTGGTGAAACTGGCCCTAAATGAAAATGAAAGCAATCTTATTTATTTCTTCAAAGTCTGTAAATACTTTGCAATTGGAAGCATTCTGCATTATTTTCTGCCCTTTGGCTTTAGTTTATCTTCACTAATTTACATCATAAAATAAAATAACAGAAGCAGTGACAGCAATACATTATTTGAAAATGTTAGTAAAATAATAACAAATTATTTGCAAATTGACAAGTAAACATTCACAGGCAGTATTAAAGACTCTTCAGCAAATACATTCTAGAAAGATGTAATTTTTAAATAAACATTTGTCATTATTTGATTAGTTATTAAAATATTCTATTTACAGTAAGATGATACCAAAAAGATTCCTATGGCTCAAACTAAATTATGATTCACACACAATTATGTGAAAAGTGCTCCATTTTCCAAATTCTCTCACAGATGCCAACATTAGTGTTATGACTAATATTAATCCTCATTATAATCAAAATTACTGAATGGTTGTGGGACATCAGGTACTTAAATACTTGTCCAATGGGGTTAATAAAAATATCATCTGTGAAGAAAAAATACCACATAACTGATGAAATGTGAATTATACAAAATAAAGCAAAAATAAAACATGGAGGGCACATTTGGTTCTCAAAAGCAGCAGTATTTCTGAACCAGTTTTATTTTCAAAGTCAGCCAAAGTCAACCACATAGAGATTGTTCAAGAATCATATTACGCATTATTGTTTGCTTCAGTGCAGACATATGTATACAGGAAACATGGCAAATATTTAATACTGTGCAAGTTACTGAGTACTTCATAAGAAAGGGCATGAATGCAACAGAAATTCATACCAACTTAACAAACACTCTAGGAGACTCTCTACATCATTTTCAGGTGAACCACAAAATTTAAACATGGTTGTGAAAGCTTGGAAGATGAGCAAGCAGAGGAAGACCAAAAACCACCACAACAGAAATTATCAACACAGTACATGACATGGTTCTGCAGGATTGCAGAATAAATGTGTCCGAAACTGATGAACCTCTGGGCATTTTAAGGGAACATGTGTTTCACATTTTAAGAGGAGAATTGGACATGAAAAAATTATCTGCAAGATGGGTGCCACGACTAATGACTATGGATTAAAACTCAATCAGAAACTAAATCTGTTGAGAAAAGTTTGGCTCATTTTCAGAGAGATCCCATCAACTTTATGTCTTAATGATGAAACATGAACTACTATGTGCACTATTACACATGTGAAATAAAACAGCTATCTAAGCAACGGAAGCACAAGATTTTCCACCCCCTAAGAAGGCACAGTGAATGACAAAGGCTGGGAAAACCCTGGTACGGTTTTCTGAGATGCCAAAGTGTACTTGTTAATTAATTATCTTCCCCCTAGAAAATCTATCACCAACGTGTATTGCGACAAATATAAAACACTGATTAACTCATAAGAAACTTAATTTATTACATGAAATGCATTACAAGTGTTGCTTTGCGGCTCTAACTCACAAATCACTCATAATTCACTTGCAACTATCTTTTAACTGAATAACATTTATTTTCCGCCATATTTTTATAGTTCCTTTTGCTAGGGAAACACATTAATTTAATGTTCCAGAATTTACCGGAATGCAGATGGTGAACTTCCTCGAAGAAAAACCAGTCAAAGTCTCTTTCAATGTTGGTCAATTGTACCATATATGGATTTGTTTTCTTAAATCTTCCATACTCAAACCTTAATCGATGGCCACAATATTATGCTAACCGTCTGGAGAAATTGAAGACCAAAATATGTGACAAAAGGTGGGGTTTGGTAAAGAAAATGGGCCATCTTCCATCAAGAAAATGTTCAATCTGACATATCCATTGTTGCAATGGCAAAAATCAACAAAATGGGGTATGATTTGCTGCCACACCCACCTTATTACCCTGACTTAACTCCATCAGACTTCCATCTGTGCCCTAAAGTGAGAAAGTTCCTTAGAAACATAGTTTTATCCTATAAAGAATTTAAATCTTCAGTTGGGGCATATCTTGCACACCTGGAGGAATCTGATTTCCTTGACAGGATAAAGGTCTGGAGCATCACTGGATTAAGAACATTAATATCAAGGGAGACTCACAGTGAAAAACTGGAACAATTTCAAAAATATATGGCATTATTTTGTGTTTCATTGAAAAGTTTTCAAATAACCCTAATATTTCATGGTTAAAACAGAAAAATAAATTGGGTGCATTTATTATTGTGAATTGTGTTTGCAAAATGTAACAATATCAATTACACTGTATTGTTTCTTCAACAACAATGTGCACCTTACATTCTATGACATATACACTAAAATTAAATATGTTCTTCTCAAATCTCATAGTGCTTCTGTGTAATAGTCCAATATGCATAGAATATTAGTATTATTGGGACAGATAGTCTTTCTGCAGCTTTAACAAAACCACCACCTCCATCTCTGATGGTTTAATTTGAAATAACAACAACCAATACCATAATTTAGATAGTAGCTTAGGTATCTATCTAAAGAAGTGCATTTACATTATTTTTCCTGACAATTTAACCCCTAAGGACAGCTAATAGTGCTGGCTTTCCATACCCAAAGCTAAAGTTTGATCCTTGGCCTAAATAAAAGCATTTAAATGTGTTTGAACGTGACAGACTCCTGTCAGTAGAACATGTAAAAGAACTTCAGCAAAAAATTCAGACATACCAGTAATACTGATCTGACTGACGATTACTAGCATTGTTAAATAAGCTTAAATTATTATAATTATATCCCATTGAGTTTCTTGGCTTGGGGGGCAAACTATTTCTGTGACATTCCCCAGGAGCAAATGTTTTCTTGCACCTATGAATAAATTGGGTATTTTAGTTTCTATTTAAAGAGTCTTCAAAATGCCAGATTAATTTACAAAATTGTGAAAGTATACAAAAATCATTAAAACATGTTAAGATTGCCATGCAGATTTGTATTGCTAAGCTGAATTTGTTTGAAAAATAACTCCGCTCTAATCTTTATGCATACTGGTATATTAAAACTTTAAAAACTGAAAACGTTAAGCCTAGGATTAAACATGTTTTAATTAGCCTCGTTTATACTGCCACTGTAAAATAATGTGACATTCTACATTATTCTTTTTCAGTCACTTCTTTTTATTTTGAAGGTGTTGTTGCACCCTACTGTTGGAGAGCCAAACTTGAAGTTGTTTAGACCATGCATGTACGATACAAACTTTCTGGTAGCCTTCGCCCCACGTTTAAAAATCAACTTTGTATTTTTAATGTTTATTTAAATATTATATATGTATACCTCAGCTGCATCAGTAGTAATTTGCAGAAACACGTATCTCTTAGCAGGGGGTGGTGTGGCTAATGAATGGAGGCTTACACAAATTATAATTTGTATTCCACTCCTTTTATTAATCCTTTCAACGATTAAATAACACTTCACTGATATATCATACTATAGAGCTGTGAGATTATTGTTATTTGCACTTTTTTAACACGTAAACTTTACATTACTCTCACCATAATGAAACTTTATGTCTCACACTGAATATGTATAAAATCGAACTGCTCGGTAACGGTGCCTTGTAGCGTCTGGTTGGGAACGCTGTCTTGTAGCGTCTGCTGCCTGAATTTGTAAATTTACTCTATTTCAAGTTTCTGATTGGCTAATTCTACTCCAATAGAATACTTTTATTTACCTTAGAGCTTTTCTAGTTTTTGATTGGCTATTTATAAACTGTTTTAAATATTACATTATTGTTCCAAGAATTATTAGTAGCATTATTAAACTTTCGAATTTATTGTTGTCTCAAGGTTACCTCATTGTTAGCAACTTTCGGCTTCTATTCTCACAGCTCCTAGATTGTTAAAAACTAAGTAATACATT
The DNA here is from genome assembly GCA_030765065.1 of Deroplatys truncata. Taxonomy (NCBI): domain Eukaryota; kingdom Metazoa; phylum Arthropoda; class Insecta; order Mantodea; family Mantidae; genus Deroplatys; species Deroplatys truncata. The sequence goes on from CM060977.1 coordinate 140,819,109, forward strand.
CACATAACATTATTATACATGTACATAATAATGTAAACATAATACAATGACTGTTACATACATTTTATATATTATTACATACACGTATTGCTTTAAGGCGGGTTGTTATTATATTTTATATTATATAATTAGACTCATATCATTTAAGTATTAAAGATACTGCCTCAACTTTAACTCCTTTTGCCTCAGATGAAAATAGATAGATTTATACCAATAGTATCAAATTAAATTTCTTTATTAGTTTGTCCAGTATTCTGCTTTAATCTCTGCATATGCTGATTAAAAGCTGCATTGTCAGAGGATGTACAGTGATACAACAAATAACTAATGCTTAATTTCCTCTATAAAGATTAGTTGGTGAAATGACAAAGTAAGAGAGACTCTATTCTATTGGTTATCAATGGCATTAAGACAACATTGTGTGGGTTTAGGACATCCAGCTTTTTGTGTTAATAATGCTGCCAACTATTTTTATCTTCAACTCATCACTATTACCATCCAATCATCATCATACTTTACAGGCATACTTTATGAGTTACTTAGGTTACTAGCAGTGCAATGTAATTACAGAAAAAGAAAAGCTTAAACAAATTTATGTTAAGAGTAGTTGGGAAAAACATTTTTATCTCTCTACATAGTCTCCCTTCAGCTTGATACACTTTTCCCAGCGGTGTTCAATAGCTTTGATACCCTGTTTATACTGAGAACCATTGAGTTGTGCAAAATGGCCGTCAACTGCAGACTCCAGCTCTTCACTGTTGGCAAATCTTTTAGCAGCAAGCTATTTCTTTAACTTTGGAAATAGAAAATAATCAGAGGAGGCTAAATCTGGCAAATAGGGTGCATGAGGAAACTTTTCCAAATTTAACTCATTGATTTTGGCCATGGCGATAATGGATGTGTGAACTGGTGCATTGTTTTGATGAAACAGAACTTTCTTTTTCGCTAAATGCAGCCGTTTTTGCTTGATTCATCATTCAAATCTGCAATAAGTTTGCATAATACTCACCAGTGATTGCTTTTCCTTTTTGAAGATAATCAATGAAAATTATTGCACACAGATTCCAAAAAACTGACACCATGACCTTGCCTGTAAATGGAACTGTCTCGCTTTCATTGGAGCTGATTCTCCACTTTCAATCCACTATTTTGACTGTTCCTTTGTCTCAGGTGTGAAGTGATGGATGCATGTTTCATCCATGGTTATGAATCGACACAAAAACTTGTCACCCAGTCGCTGATGATGAGGACGAATGTCCTCGAAAACGTTTCCTGTTTTATGTAACTTTAATTAGTGAAGGTGAGTGTAAAAAAAGTGTGACTCAATCTACATCACAAAAACTTGGCTTTATTGCAGCAAAACATTGCCAAACACTCGATTGAAACATCTTCACAATGCTGCTTTTGTTCCATTGTGAGTAAATGTGGTACCCATCTTGCGCATAGCTTTTTCATGTCAGTATACAATGTACAGCACTTTTTGAAATGCCTACGATGTCTGCTGGCTCGCGCACTTTCATCCAATACCATTTTGTGAATTTTCTTTACAATTTCTGGCATGGTCACCTCATTTTGTCGACTACTGTGATGTTCATCTTGGCAACTCGTATGGCCTCGCTTAAACTGTGCCACCCAATATTTTACTGTTGTAAATGAAGCAGCAGACTCCCCCAGAGTAGAATCTAGCTCAGCTTTAATATTAGTTGGACTAAGCCCTTTCAAATGAAAGTATTGTATCACATAACGATGACCAGTTTTATTCATGTTTACAAATTTGTTGAAATAGTTCACTATTAATGGCTGCCAAACAATTACTAAACGACGTAGCACCATCAAACTTCAGACTTAAGCTTTATAAGATTGGTACTTTCTACCACAGTCATTTTTTGAAACAACAACCACTATCTATACATTAGGGCGGGTATTTCTGGGACTGCCCTCGTATATAGTCAAATGATATGCAAATATGGCAATGAAACAGAAATTGCTACTTAGCTTCTCATTGCATACTAAATGTGTTTCAAACAGTACAATAGCCTGGATACCATGACAGCCCAATTGTTGATACAGCTATTGGTTTCTATTATGCAGCAAATTTAAACAGTGGAAAATTAATGTGAATCTGAATATATTATCTATGCAGACAAAAGAAATGTATGGCAGTTCGCCTCATAATGGAATTCCATTATACTTCTGATGTGTCTTAAGCATTCCGTAGCAATGTTCATTATTTATATAGCTATGAAATTAAAGCATGGTTTCAGAAAAGCATCTACAAGGGTGGTCTGAAAAGTTTCCAACCTCAACATGAAGATAGCAGCACTAGTAAATAAAAGCTAGTGAATTTCGTTGTTCATCTGTTGACAGTTACTCACCAAAGTTTCAGCCATTTTGGATGCTCAGTTGTTATGTAACAGTCGTTTGAGTGAGGTGATGTGAGTGTTTTTATGAAAATGGACAAAATCGAGTATCGAGCTGTCATTAAATATTTGTTTTTGAAAGGCAATTTGCCTACGCAAATCAAAGATGAGTTGGATTCTGTGTATGAGGACTCTGCACCATCATTTACCACAGTGAAATTTTGGGCAGCTGAATTTAAACGTGACCATAAGAGCTTGGGAGACGATGTACGTTTGGGACGTCTAAAAATTGCAACTACCGACGAAAACATCGCCAAAGTTCACCAAATGGTGCTAGACGACCGCCGAATTAAAGTGAGAGAGATAGCAGAGGCTATGAACATGTCAAAAGAACATGTTTGTCACATATTAAATCAACATTTAGACATGAGAAAGCTGTCTGCGCGTTGGGTGCCGCATTTGCTCACGTTTGACCAAAAACGTCTTCGAATGAACATTTCCAACGCTCTGTTGGCGCAGCTTAGGCACAATAAATCCAAGTTTTGGGCGCCGATTAATTACTGTAGATGAAACTTGGATACACCATTATACGCCCAAAACAAAAATACAGTCCAAACAGTGGACTGCAAAGGGGGAACCGGCTCCAAAAAAATCAAAAACATTTTTTTTGACTGGAGACTGTTTTCTGGGATGGTCATGGAGTTATTTTAATCGATTATCTTCAAAAAGGAAAACCATTACAGGAGCATACTACGCATCATTACTTGACAAGCTGAAGGCAGACCTTGCGGAAAAACGGCCACATTTGCAGAAAAAGAAAATCCTGTTTCACCAAGACAACGCACCGTCTCACACCTCAGCGGATGCAATGGCAAAAATCCACGAATTACGGTTTGAACTGCTTGACCATCCGCCTTACTCACCAGATCTAGCCCCAAATGACTTCTTTTTGTTCCCTTATCTGAAAATTGCGCTCAGAGGACAGAGATTTTCGTCAAATGAAGAGGTAATCACCGTCGTGAACAATTATTTTGCAGAGAAAAACGCTGAGTACTATTTGGACAGGTTACAGAGATGGGAGCATCACTGGGAGAAGTGTGTGGAGTTACAAGGAGACTATGTTGAAAAATAAAAAAAAAATTCTGAAAAAATGTCTTGTATCTTTATTAGATCGGAAACTTTTCAGACCACCCTTGTATTTTCAATAAATGAAACAAACGAAGTTTGAAAATACATAAGTCAATTTATGAATAAATGAAAAATAATTTCTAGTTATTAATCAACATAAAGCTTATTGTGGAAAAAAAATTAAGTCGTTCTTTCCTTTCTTCCCCTAGCTAATGCTAACTATATTCTTAAAGCAGCCATATTTTTTATAAACAAGAGGAATCTAATGAGAGAAAATTCTATTAATAGTTAAATACTATATTAATAGTTAAATGCTATACTAATAGTTAAATCTACAGTTAGCCTTTCATGTGCAATTCTAACAAAAATAGGAAGAAATAAAAATTAAATAACCAAGAAGTTGTGTTACAATAATGTCAATAGAAGCATTAGCAAATAGCTTTTGCTTCTATGCATGACATCTAACCCTGCTTTAAGCATACTTCTAAATCACTTAGCACAGCAGAACACAACTGACTGAGCTGAGTGTAAAGAGCTGATGCTCAGACCAGCAGAGGCCACTGCATTGTGCCAACTAACAAAAAGCACATGAGTTTAAGAATGAACCACATGTCCTGTCCATTGGCTCCTTAGCACGGAACTCTAATGCTATGTGGACAAATAAGTTCACACTAGGTACCAATACCTTTTTATTGATGATCTGCATTACAAAAGACTTACAAATATTGTGTTGATTGCTCTAGAAGCACATTTAGCTAGTTTGGTACACTGCTACACATTAAATGTATGCACGATAGGGTAGTTTGCTTACAGGGAGATTTCTCTGACATGGTTTAACTTTAACATAAAGCAAGGAAGATTAGTCTGACCTCAGTTTATATGGCTTTAAAGTGCAACTTACCTGAATGACCTGAAGAAGATGGAATAAGACCCAGTAATTCGGGTGTGATCATCATTGTGTGCATTGTATGTTCATCCTCACCGCTCACATTTTGCTGCAATAGAGCAGCACCATTAAGGTTGTGGTAGGTAGGACTCTGGAGAAATGCCCAAAACTGGTGCTTAGTTCATAGTAAAAAAAATACAAACTCTGCAAATACTCCTTACAAAAATGCTCATTATTATACACTTCACCATGCAAAGATTGATTCAATGACTGATGTGCACAACAATTTAGTACATTTCTGTGGAAGTCTTGTAGGTATGTATTTCAGTTTTTATTTACGATAGTTCAATAAAAGAAATTCTTTGCTCCAAAAAGGATCGGTACGTTACAACAAACTTCTGGAGCCCATAGAAATGAAATAGAAAAAAGATAGACAAGAAAAGAGTGTTAAGAGCTGTGATGGGAGTCAAAAAAAAATAATAGTCAATCAGAAATATGGTGGAAAGATGTAACTTCAAATAATTTGTGAACTTCCATCAACTAGCTTTTGATACTGTGTAAAATGCATATACTTCTAAAAATACTGCTTAGCAACTATGTCTGCATTATATTAGTTTGTTATATATTCTCAAATGTTCAAATATACTGAAGCAGTAAGTTACCTGATGTTACATTCATAAAAGAAAGACAAAAAGTTAAATACATTTTGTGTCATTCTTCAGCAAAGGGGTACTTTCATAGTTTTTCAATATGTACATTTTTTATTTTGCTATATACTTCTGAATATTTTAAAATCTATAGTAAAAATGAGAGCAATAGTAAAGTTTAACTACTGGAAATGATTATTCTTTAATTGTAAACATGACATGGATTCAATGTTTGAGGTATTCTGTCTTCAATAACAAAAACCACATTTAACTACAAGCCTTTTTGCTTTTGTGGCAAATTTACTTTTGAGGCCTTTTTAAATGTGAGCCTAAAAATAAATCTTTTTTATAGAATAGCCCATATATAATTATCAGCGTTGAACTAAATGCATGCAGAAAAACTGTAAAACAACAGACTTATTTTACTTACCCTATCTGACATGTGACTGTCAATATCAATTGTATCCCCTTGCTCCATAGCCCTCAAAGTCTCAAATTTAACTTTTACATTTTCACCATCACGCACAGTGTCAGAAGTATCTGTAACATCATTTACAATACCAATTTACAATAACAAAGGTTATTTTATTTTTCCAGAGAAAGTGAAAAGTGTATTGCTATTAACTTTTTGCCCTACAACCAATTGTATTTATATAAACAATAAAACATAGAATCAAATCAAGGGTAAAACACACAAATTACTTATATAAATGCTTCATTTGCATTTTTAATAGTCTGTGTTATAGGCTGTTTGTGGAAAAACGTTTACATTGTTGTAAGTACTCTTAAAAATCTATCAGAATGACAGTAAGAACTTTTTAAAATCTAAATCCCTTATATATATATATATATATATATATATATATATATATACACACACACACACACACACACACACACACACAGGGTGGAAGGTGACCTACGAAAAAGCATATTGTTTTGAGCATTTTTCCTTAATAAATTTTTTTCCCATAAACCTTTCCATTCATGAGATAATTACTATTTTATTTTGCACAATATTGCAACACAGCAAATTCAACAGGTTAACTTTTAGTTCTTCAGTTTCTGCTGCTATAGCAATGAACAAATAAACACTTCCGGTATACAAAGAAACAGAACACTACACATGATTGTAATGTTACCTAAATATCATACAGAATATGAAACTGAGAAAGCATTTACAATATTACGCAAATTATTAATAGGATTACTTATTTATAAAGGTAAATAAAAGCTTGAGAAACCCAAGTTACAAGATCATGCTTCCTTTCTTTGTGAATTATAAAACTCTGTGAATAATTAAAGAGGACAAGAACAGAAAATCAATGAGAACTTCTTTTAAATGTTTAAAGAAATTGTTCAAAATGTGCAGCCCTCGCCAACACACGTGCTTCACAACATTTTCTCCATTTCTGCTGCACTCTGTGAAGTATGTCCAGGTTGTTTGTTTATTTCTTCCGCTGTTAGAAGTATTCTTCCTTGCAATGTTTCCACATCAGGTACTTCTGTAATGTATACATAAGTTTTCATAATGCCCTAAAGAAAAAAATCAATCGGATTTACATCCGGTGATCTTGGTGGCCATCTTATTGGTTCATTCCGAGCGATACAGTGTTGCATAGATGGCCACACATGGCTCTACTTATGTGTGGAGATGTGCCATCATGTAATAGCCACATATCATTTCTAACTGCCGGGGAACATCAAGCAGAACTGGTAACGTGTCCAAGAAACTGGAGATAGATGGCTGTCAAACCCGAGTATGTTTCCTATGATTCCTGCCCAAATATTAACAAAAAATCTGTGCTGAAAGCTAAAATACATTTCTTTATAAAAAAATAGCTGAAGTGTGTTTCTTTTGAACCTGCAGTGTTGTCATGTTGTGTATTCTGTAGCCAACAGTGTAGATTCAGCTGAGACAAGCCTTGAAAGCTTGTAATCATAGTAAGAGTGCAAATTGTTTTAATTAAAAATGTATTTAAATATGCAGAAAATATTTATCTTTCAATCTCCTCTAAGAAATATTTGAAAAAGCATATAAGTTTCGTAAAATCTTTATTTAAAATAGAGTTATCATTAAGCAATTTTCATTTTTTTCTCAAAAACTACTTTAAAAACAGCAAAACTGCACCAAGATTTTTTGTTTTATTCATGACAAAGAGTCATCCTGTTCAAGGATGATCATAGGTCACCTTACACTCCGTATATAGGATCTTTCAAAATGATTTCTCAGATTTCATCAACTATATTTGTTTTATCTACTAAACCCCGATTATCAATACATAAACATTTAGACAAATACTTTATTTTATTCATGTTATAAGTACTCCATGTTACTACCCCAGTTACAAGAGCTACCTTGCTCACATGAATAAAACTAATGCTGTCCTGAGCATCCTCAAGTCTGGCAAATGTTCAACCACATGTACCGGCTTGCAGAAGTAGCAGCCATAACCCAAGTGTCCTTAGTACATAAAGCAACAACCTGAGAAAATCCTAACACATTTTATTGACTTCTTTAGGCTCTTTGAAAACCTTTCCGAGTGTATTAAGAGCAAAAACTGAGTTGATAAATGACAAAAACACACTAAACTTTTTAAATTTCCCATAACATGTTTACTCTTGATTGATTTCAACAACACTGTTATCAATTCCAATATTTGAAGATACTTTTAGTCTTTTGGATTTCCTGAAACATGAAATCTCCTGTAGTTTTACTTTTGCACAAATACTTGTTTTGCTAAAAAGCTGTTAATTATAAACATTTTAATGCAGTTCCATATCCTTTTCAATGGCAGATTTTTATAAAATGTTTTTAACATAGAACTTTGATAGTATAATAGAGGCTAAGATGTGCAGGTTGCTTAGTCAGAGATGAAGGCTTGGATAGGGCTAACTTAAAGCCACCACCCCGGAGCCGGGAATCTAAACACGCACCATCAGCACGAGAGCCGCAAATGAAACCACTGAGCTACCCTGGTACCTCATCTTTTAACTTTAGCCAATCTATGTTCTGAATGGTTAGTCTGATTCCTTCAGGATAGCAATGGTGGGAGGGGGGGGGAGCAAACAAACATAACATCTGATATATCGATTCCAAACCCAATCATCCATGTGCAAAGTTCTCATTTTGCATCTGAGCCACAACTTGTGTATAATTTTTTGTGCTCTGTTTAGAGATTTATAACAAATACACAAACAGCACACTGAACAATGGTCCTGAACTCAAGGGGAACTCAATGATTTTTTCCAACATTGTATAAGATATAACTTACTTGGTATTATTTATACAGCTATGAAGAAGAAACACTACATAACCAAATCTTCCTTACCTCATGACATCCTACTAATATTAATACAAATAATTCTTTCCTCAACGTTTACTATCAATGATAACTAATCATACTCAAGAGCTAATTTTATTTTAAATTAGCGGACCTGTTCTGCATTGCACAGGTGGCATTTTGAATCTCGAGTAACATTTAATTAATTTAACCTCCACACACTATTTATGAAATGTTTGTACAATCTAGAACACCTCTTATGCTAAATTCTCCCCTATACGTCTTACAATCATTATTTTGTAAATTCTAATTCATTCGCAATAATGGACCACAAATCCCCTGTATTCACGGAAATGGATGTAGAATATTGGCAGATGTATTTCTCACATCCTTACACTCTCCTCAACAATCTTCCAAATTCAGGAAATGTTGTATAGCTTGTAGTATCTTTTAGCAGTTAAAAATTATTCAAATGGCAAGAAATTTTTAGTTGAGCACAGTATATGGAGTTTTAAACTTTAGTGCTTTCTCTTGGGTGCTGTGATTATTTAATAACATGCAGACACCATAATTTTCACATTAAGGGAAACCATAATTCTTGATATCAATATTCAACAGAAGAAGAGCCAAATTGCAGATGAATTTACCAACCCCCAAGACAACAATTTCAAAATTCTAGACTTGGCATATAGTCTATAAATCTGGTGAAAAAGAATATTTTCATCTAGTTGCTGAATATAGGTTTAGCGAACACAATTCTCTCTGTTTATAGAATTATTCAAATAACAGTCCCTGATAGTTTGAGCATGCCCATTGAAGACTTCTGACTGGCAGTGCATGCTAAGAATCTTGGTGTCTATGTACCTGCATTCATACCAAACTTCTGATCTCATCAGAGTTCAATGGAATCAAAGCATAATAAAGGGCACATACTGACTCTGACTAGCAACTAGTGCCAAACCAATGGAAGTACATTAGACATGGAAGGACTGCATTGGTGTACCTGCATTCAGGTGCTCCAACTTTTGATCACAGCATGTTGGAATCAATATGTAACAAATGGTGCTATCAATTCTGACTGGCAGCTGGTGTCCATCAATGCATGCATATTAGACAAGGAAGAACCTGTACATGAGCTGATCAGAGACTGTTGTTGCAATGAATCTTGTATATTTAGTATACGTTGATTAATGAACTTGTTTACACAATCACAGAAAAGACAGCAAAATTTATTTATATAAGAGGTATTTATAGGTTTTTGGTATTCAGAAATTTAAGCACATACTTTTGCAGAGTTAAGAGTAAATGTTATTTAGACGTTTTGATATTGCTTCTTAAACACACATTACTTGATAAAATTCCAATTAAAGAAATAAATATCACATGCATAATTATTGTACCATTATAATCAGGATTTCACTCTCATTTGTCTAGGTCTGTCTTCTGTTTGCTTAGCATTTCTCCAAGGCTTAGATGTTACATCATGGCCATCTATGAATGTACACTTCTTGGAATAAAATATAACCAGCTTTTGCTTTTACATGTGTTTTCTGTGGAGTAATAACAATTTGAAACGTCAAAGACATTCTAGTATCTTCTATTATTATTCTAATATATTCAGATCATATATATATCCCTCCCTTTTAGGGGCACCTCTAAATTCCCAAGATCATGGGTACAAACCCGGTGGAGGGCAATGGATTTTTTCAGGCGTAAAAATCCTTAGCATGATTTCCTTCAGAAGGGAAGTAAAGCTAGTGGTCTGTGTCATAGATATACAGCATGTAAAAGAATCTCAAAGTTGATAAAGAGGCCTCTTAACAAAATTTCCAGTCTTTATCACCCAATATAGAATGGAACACTAAGAACCATAGTAGTTAAAGAACGTCCACAAATAAAACTCAGTTTGAATTTGTTCCCACTCCTCCTCTCTCTCCAAAAAAGAACCAACTTTTTCTCTTTATAGTATAGATGTCCACTAAAGAATTTTGATAATACCACATATCCTTTTACGTCAAAATTTAAATGTTTCCAAACAAATTTAATCAATAAATCTAAAACAATAATTAATGTAGACATCTCCTTAAGAGCAGGTATTATACATCATAATATTCTTTTGTTGTTCCTATGTCTCATTCAGTCTTTAACAGATAAATGTAGAAGTATTAACAAGGTGCAAAGGCAGAGAATAGAGAAGAAAACTGATAATTACCTGTCAAGTCTCTGTTGCGATCATGTGTGGAGCATTCATTCATATCCATGTCTTCGACTAGTGTGGCTGCCGGAGCGGGGGGCTGGGCCTCTGGGGGAATGTCCACTTCGGTGGCAGTGCTGGAACTGTGACTCGTTCCTTCCATGACTATCTGAGGTTGCTGCGAGAGACCCCCATTGGGCGCCATCACCCCCGCTGTCGGCACTGCGCCATTTCCCAGCTGCCATGCAACACATAACACCAACGCAGGTTTTGATAACCAGTGTCAAATCTCATATGAGTATCCTACCATTGATTATTTCCAAGGAAGTATAAAAGTGTAACAACTGCTCCTTAACTCCAGTTGCTCAAATACATACCACACTGACATACAAAGGTGCATATGTTGTTCCAATTTCTACATTTCTATGGTTAAGGCCTACTATTGGACTGCTTTCCTTGCTTCTCTGCCAGCAAGCATTGATCATATTTATGCCGTGCAGCTTTTAATAATTGGATGAATTGTGACACACCACCGTTTTATTAATTCAGTAAAATCATACCTTTTTCTTATTCACTTTACATCATGGCTAACATGTTGGAGTATGATTTAAAATACACAATGAACGGAATGAAAATTTGGTGGAAGATTTGTCTTCAGACACAAGGTACAAAATTTGTGCAAATGGGCTTGGGGATCTAAGGCTACCTGATATTCACCTTAGGGACTAATGAAAATTTCAAATAAAAACCACAGCAAACAGATTAATCCAATTGGGATTTGAACCTGGGCCAGAGGAAAGAATGTTTTGCTTATAAGCTGTTTCCTATGGTGAACAGAAAATTGCACAATCAAACAACTGATTTGTTTGATTATTGTATTAACTTTTGCAAATAAAAATAAAATGTATCAGAAAAATTACTCTTATAAACTGCTCTTAAGTTACAATTTTCCAAGATATTTTGGATTGTATTTCATACTGTCTTATAATTCTTCCTCTGTGGGAGATAATTAGGATATAGCCTATTCTTTAAATAGAATATATATCAAGTTTCATAGTAATCAATTTAACTGTCCTTGAGTTACAACGTAACACACACACACACAAATTTTATAACATGTGATTTATGACTTTTACACATTAACATCAGTTATTAATGTAAAATAAAAAATAATACAAATTAAACCAGTAATAATTCCTGCTTCCCAATTTAAGGTATTATAAAACAAATAACGATTTTAAACCATGCCCACCTCGTATTCTGATTAGTTTAAGGTGATGAATTAAATAGCGCATCAAATTAAAAACAGTTTTAGAAATCTCCAATTTATTGCTCAAGAGAATAGGGAAATATGTATGAGATTTATTTTTACCTCAGAAGTACATTTATTCTATGCTACTTTAACAAGATATGTTGTGACAATCACTTGTTTTTAGCTCAGAAGTGCACGTTATGCTATGCTGAAACAATTGCTACTTTTGAGTGATAATGTTCTGACATTTGTATCAATAATTATTTTACAAGAATGCTCTATTAATTATTAACTGAAATATTTTAAGTTCTTATCTATTTTACTTTAAGCTGCAAAAGTCATTCCACGAGATATTTTGGTGTCTGTTTACTTATGCCAAGTAGATGGCTTTAGAAATGTCATTTGTGCCATATGCTTTGTCTCTGTTCAGTGACCAAGCTTTGAGTTTCTTAGTGTATTGTTCACCTTATTTTGTATTGCTTTTTACTGCTTCGTGGACTTAGGAGTGGAATCGGTAACTCGGTACACCCTCTGTAGCCAGGGAAAACCACATAAAGGCATAGTCAGGCTGGTCAGAATCAGAGTTTTAATCTTAAGTTTATCCTAAATGCACTCAGCATTACCACTGAGCTGTCTCACTCAGACTGCTGGAGTGCGCGATAAAGCTCCCACAAAACTTTAGCAACAAGGGCAAGCCGGCTGAGAATCTGAACATAATGATTTACAATGCTGGTCAGTGCCTTAGTTTCATAAATGCAGCATGCCTTTGATTGTTAGCCATTGGTAGGTAAAATACAATGGTAAAAGAAATAATGGTCTGTTTTGAGATAGGTTAACATTTATTTTAATGTGTGCAAGAAAGTATGCTTTAGATGACAACTCGTTTTGAGAATCTGATTACCAGACAGATTCTGATGATCCAAAAATGTTTGAAAAATGACATAAAATGACTAAACAGTTTTGAAAATTGCATAATTACAAAAAATGACCATAAACTGATGTTAATTAAACGTATTAAAATTAATGTAATAAACATGTAAGACAAGGTTGCCCTTTTCGCCACTGCTTTTTAACATTAAAAGTATAGGAACAAAATTAAACTAAAATTTTATAAAGTAATGGCTCTGCCCATGTTGCTCTATGGTTCAAAATGTTGGACTCTCCACAAAAAATAAAAAGAGAAGTGAAAAGATCAGAAAGGAACTTTGCATTTTTAAGTTAATAGAAAAGATTGACCAATAGAGATCTAACTGGAAAGCACTGTACATAGAATGGAGATTACCACATCCCAAAATTGGTTCTAAATTGTAAACCTATAGGCAATAGAAACGTTGGCAGACCAAGGAAGAGATGGTCACAGCAAAAATTCAATTCACAAGACCGGAACAAACCTTTCAAGGCTTAATCCCCGAAGATGATGATGAAAATTAATGTACAGAAAGTTATAAATTAATTTATACTTGGATATAACTGTATACAAGTAGAAAAAGTAGGTATAAGAAGAATGATGAGGTAATTTAGAACATTCATTAAAAAATATATTTGTTCTATGTTTTTCTGATAATAAAATTGTTTTTGAAACAGGTCTTACAAAACTGTAGCATTAATCTTTTGAGTTCTCAGATCATACAAAAGTCATTGGGATGAAGAGGATTTCACAGCCTATTACATGACATAAGAACAACAGCAACCTGACTGTATGCCCTTATGCAAAGGGAAAACTGACCTGTCTCATCTCTAGTTTGGGACCTGAATTCAATAATATTAATTATACCTGCTTCCCTGACAATGACCACCCCTGTACCCACAAACAACCCTTTCCAGACTATTAAATAGGTATGTGATTTTTCCCCCAAAATGAGAATACAGTATGTACGAAGTTATTGTTATTTCTCAGTTGAATAGTGTAATTTCTGATGTTTAGAAAATTCTTATATAAAATGTCAATTTATATACTCAATGTAAATACAAGAAAATGCTAAATAAAGATGCAAAGGGCAAGAAAATGATAAAATAAACAAGAGAAAAAAAATGACCAAACAATGACCAATAAATATGCATTTTCATAATCTGGGACCCATCACAAGGATTTATGTACACATTAGCAATGTCTATGAGGCAAAAATTAAAAGATGTCATGTCATCATAATCTGGGTGCTGTTGATTACGAAAATAACTATAAGAATCTGTCCTGTCAGCTAAATGTGCACTTGAGAATAAGTTGTGTTGCAGTAACTAAAATAAAAAAAATCTTATGTGTTACACTCACTTGACTTTCTCTACTCTTGTACAAACTATTTGTACAAACTCTTATGCTCCATCTATTTCATATTAATTGAGATAAACATTTGCAGAAACGATCTTTTGACATGCAAAGAGAATTACATTCTACACATAGCGACCAGTTCTAAAAATATTTGACTCGCTTAAGGCGTACTATGTTCCCCTTGTTTTGTATTTGCAAGGGCAATATAGAAATACAGTAGCCTTTAAGCATCGACATATATCTTAATAGCTGGTTGCTATGTGCAGCACCATTCTCTTTGCCACAGAATAATACTCTTTGCATATCCAAGACAAAAAAATGAATAACGAATTCTCATTTGAGAAAATAAGTATTGAAAAATTTAAGGGAATAACAAACAATATCTCGAAAATGGTTCACTCAACAAAAAAAATGTATATGACATAACTTATGTATTTTAACGTGATCTACATTTTTTGTGTAGTAAACTTGTGTCTATCTCTTATTGTTTACCAGTTATGCAAAAGTCGTTCACAATGAAGAATACTTTTGGAGACATTCCCAGAAAATTCAAGATATACATTTTATTTGCCATGAAAATATCTTAAACATATGATATTTTAATCAAAATCATTAGAGCCATTTTTGAGAAAATTAAAATTTTCGAAAAATGTTTCATATAAAGGGTAATCTGGGGTGGGGTGATTTTCTTGAAAACCTTCGTGTCTCATCTCTGGAAGATACTGAACCTAAATACCAAGTTTGGTGTTTATCTGACTGTTCGTTTCTGAGTTACGCTGTTCACAGACAGACACACGGACAAGTTTCCAAAAAATGCTTTTTTTGGATTCAGGGGGTCTCAAAACATATTTCTGGTGAAATCTCGGTATCGAATTTTTGGGTGGAATACAATACTTCCCCTACTTACTATACGTAGTAGAGAAAGTAAAAAGTGTGCAAGTATATACTGAAATAATGTATTGCTTCAATTTTATACTCAGACACTTTATTACAAGAAACGAATTACAAGAAACCTGCATAGAATCGGTGTGGTTGATAGCCCAATTTGTCCCCTCTGCTTGCAAGAGGAAGGCACTGCTGACCATTTGGCCTCCTGCACTGCCCTGCAGACTGTTATAGTTGAAGATTCTATGGAAAGAAGGTCACGGCTGTACTGGGAGGCAAGGCGTCGAATGGCAGGTCAGCCAAGGACGGGCATTGGCTGATGATGATAATGAATTATTTGATGTCATTTCTTTGTTATTATTCCAATGCATATAGCTACATAGTTTTAATAAATGTAGTGTTCACAGAGAATGTGTTGCCTTTTTTAAGACTGATTACTGGAAGTTTGTGATCACTGGCAGAAAACATAAAGATTATCACACAAGTGCTAGCACAGCTGCAAAGTGTGAAAGGGAGGTCTGCAGTTCAAATACTATCAGGACTGTCCTCCCTGATTGAAGTTATTTCCAAATTTCCTCAGTGCTAATAACTGGCAAACGCCTCATAGGAACCCTAAACTTAGTGCTGGAACGATTCATTCCCAAATTTCCTTTTACAGTCTTCATTTCATTTCACGTTATCAGCCATGTCATCAGCACCTGTGGTGCAGTATGTAGCAAGAGCAGGGGTTAAACACTATAAAAAAAAAAGCCACAAAGGACGTTTATCTAATTCAATCCTAGATTATCTAATCTGCTGCTAGATGATCTGATCAGTTTTTCAAAGCTGGCTGGAGAGAGTCGGAGGCCTGCCACTCCTTGGTGTAAAATGCTGTCTCTTTAAATGGGAAACCACACTTACCAAACAATAAATAAAAACAATATATACTGAATTTGAATTTAATCATTTATTTTTTAAGAACATTTAACATGTTATAATAATAGATATAATAGTTTTATAATAGCTGATAAATATTCCATTAAAAGTATATATTTGTAAAAACAATTTTTTTGCATTTTCAGTTTAAAAACCTGGTACTGAAATACATAATATGAAAGAATGGTAGTTTGTTAATAAAATAACATGCATTATTGTTCCAGATATTTTTGTTTAATTAAAAATAAATCTATGCTAATGATCTGCAGAGGAGTAAGCCAGCTAAAACTTTTTGCATTTTCAGTTTAAAAACCTGGTACTGAAATACATAATATGAAAGAATGGTAGTTTGTTAATAAAATAACATGCATTATTGTTCCAGATATTTTTGTTTAATTAAAAATAAATCTATGCTAATGATCTGCAGAGGAGTAAGCCAGCTAAAACTTGTATGGTACTACTCATCTTTAAATTGTAATAAAGGTTTATTACTTTACAACCATGATGCACTGTTTTGCAAAATGTCCTGCTGAATTGATTTGGCATTATAATCGTTCATCTTCAACTGTATTAATACTACTTTACTATTAATGAATACTATTAATAATCATAGAAAGGATGTGACCAGGATGACGCCATTATCAGAAAACAGTTCATCAAGCATTAACTCCACATTGATCGAAATACTCTAGCAAGTTTTGTTACCTATGCCTCCTACAACTGAGCTACTCATAAATATAAACTGAGGGGTTTGTTTACTTTTGTTAAACCCAAACATACCATTACAAAGCTGCTACTGAAAACACAATACAGATGAACATTTATAAGGGTTTACATTCTGTTACTATGGATAATACAAAATAAAATTTAAAAAAATGATTACCATGCAAATGTTTGCAGCCATATTTGAAGGGATGAATTTGCAAAGCTGAGTGGCTCAGATCATATTGCTGCTCTACCATCCGACTTTAAGAGCGTTAATATGCATATGACGATTCAAGAATCTGCAATCAGAGCTAAGGGTAATAGAGCACTATGTAAAATTAAATATTTCAACATCTGCAGCATTTAAAGTTTTCAGTGCATGACTTAACTATATTACTGAAATCCACCTTTTTCCCTTAATTTATTTAATATCAAGTCAAGCACTAACAGTAACTGGAATGAATGAGGGCACCAGAAATAATTGAACTCTCAGGTATTCATCTTTTCATGGTATAGTGTGTTCATAAAACAAAAAGACATGGTGGAGATACAATAAGAGGAAGGAAAGAAAAATCAAATATTTTGAATGTTTGTTTGGGAAGGAACAGACTATATACATTTTTCCATCTCGTTAAACAGATATAAATCGAAAATTCATTAAAAATTCACAGAATAGGAATATAAGATGTTTTGTTTACAATATTTTCTTTAATCACATAGGGAAGCCAGATGGTAAGATTAAAATATACGGAAAATCTGAAATGCAAAAGAATATACTGAAGATCAGGTAATGTGAACAATATGTAGGTGGTTTCTAGGGAGCATGCACTTGCTGCTAACCTAATCAAGAAGATTATAGTAATTCTTAATAAGTGCTTTAGTATGAAGTGAGAACATCAGACTGCATAATGCCTATTTAGTGATTAATGAGGGTTCAGAACGCTAAACCTTCTGGAAGGCACCCAATAGTCCTGATAACGTTATGAAAAGTTAAAAGGGAGGTCAAAACTTTGCAAAAATAAATTTAGCTTTGATTCAAAAACTATAAACTATTAATAGTGCATTAAAGAGATGAACATAATAGTAATAGTTCTAAATACAGTATGCTAAATCACCTAATTAGTGTTCCTGTTTTAGCATTTCATTTACTACAATGTCAACGCAAATGAAGACTGAACTTTATTCTTAAGAAAAGGATGGAAGGGCAAGATATCAAGCTTCTCATTTAAAACGTAAGAGTTATATATTATCATTGAAGAAAGAGTACTGCATAGCTTACAAAATGCAAATTATATAGAAGGAAAAACAAAACTCACATTCTGGTTTGAGGATGTTAGCTTTAAAATACAACAATCTGGATATTTCTCTTTTTAACAAGAAATATCTTTTAATAACATACTCCAATTGCTAATGTCACACATACATGTTATTTTATTACCATTTATGGGGGGAATACTGAAAATTATGCTATATAACTAATGCTATTAACACTGGTAAAAAGGGAATTCAATTATGTGATATTGTTTTAAATGGTATTTCATTGGTTTGAATAGAAAAATGGAGTATTTATTATTGCTTTGACTTAATTCCTTATTTTGGATTCAATTACAATTTAAAGTAGACATGACTACATTTTGACTTTCTTGAGGCTCACTTTCTGAGCTGCAGTTGGCCTCGTTTCCATATAGATGCTGTATATGTTACACACTTGATTGATTTGAAACATAGTTGCAGTTTCCCCATGGTTGATCAGATTTAAACTGACAAAATTACTGAAATTAATATGGAACTTCACAAGTTTTAACCAAAAATATTTTAATAGAGCTCTTAGTTGTGAAGAAACTTGCTTCATATTTATACAAAAATTAATACAATTTAGCAACTTTATTATTTTTGCACATTGATGTAATGCTACTGTAAATTGGTAAACACTATTTAACTAATCTTTCTTTCCCCTTACTTTACACCACATTTTGCAATGTGGTCTTAGTCATGTCTCTCTGACTACTGGCCACACAAGTATCCATTGTAGTATGAATTAGTTCTTTATTCAAAATAATAATTTTGTCCTCCTATATACATGCTTTTTTTCCCCAAATACATGAATGAAACAGATGCATTGATCAAAGAATTATGCTTTGTGTCATTCTCCTCCTTTCTCCCTCCAACTTCATGTGTTGAGGTGGTCAGACTTTACAGTAATGCAGAATAGAATAGAAGCTTCTTGGACAGTAGACAAACTGAAGAATAAAAAGGGGGATGGGATAATCCTTGTGTCCCCCTCCAGTGGCAATCCTGCTTTACGGTATTGTAAAATAGAAGCATTCTTTCTGTATAAACTTATCATGGCTAGAGCATACACAATTTGATTCCTATATTTGCCTAATTCAGTTATGCAAATCAGTGCTGACTGAGTCTACAGCATATATCTTTAGTTCTGAAGTGTAGCAAGATAAAAACTTAGCAATGTGGTGAAATACAAATTTCTGACAGTGACTGAAATTGCTTCACTATGGATACTATCTAGAGTTTGAATTAAATTACCTTATTTTATTACTTGTCTTTTTATAAGAGTTCATTTAATCTTTGAAGTAGTTCATTAACACATGCCAGGCTGTTGTTTGCTTGCTAATTGCAATTATGTCATCAGCTGTTCACATGCTAAGCAACATGCAAACGGCATCAGTCAATAAAGGGAAAGGAAATGGAGAGGAAAACAGTTTGATGCTTATACATATGGGTAACTTTAAAGAAAACAGGGCTTAATTTCATGTTAGATATTTATATGCCTGAATATTTTCTTCCATTACATTTTTATGTAAAAATATTAACAACAATGTAAAATAAAAGCAAGGGAATGGAAATTGGGATTATGAAGTTTAAGAAAGTGAGGTCTTTTCTTTCTGGGCCTCAATGTTAATAACCTGCTTCTGAGTAAGATCTTCAATAGTTTCTTTCTATGAGCTGGTTCTAGCATCTAGCAAGTTTCCAACCATAGTCAATTTGTCAATACATGCCATTGTTTTGGATGAACAAAATATATGTTCAATCTTTTCATTTTTTAAATCAACAAACAGTAACATTTCATGTTACAACAAATAACAGATCAACATCTGTGATCATAATTAGGTATTTATCTTGCTTATATTTTGTTTTTGATAATACACAACTTACATTGATACTGGCTGCATGCTTAAGAAATCTCCTTCTAAAAATCTGGCCATTTTAATTGGCATTAAAGGGTTTAAGCTGTAAGACAATATAGAACAAGTTTTCAAACTCTAATTTTGCTGTTGCATGCCACTTAATAAACAACTATTCTAACTTGAATCTTCATTACTTGCAAGTTTTAATTGAAATTCACTTTGGCTAGTGCAAATAAAATTAGATTACAAAATTATATACAGGCTGTGAATCTATGGGTACAGAGCTGATGATGATGTAGTTGTCTTAAACAGTTTTCACAGCTTTAACAAGCAGCTGAATCAATGTGGAACACTGCTATCTGACAGTAATTTTTTCTGAAACCAGTGGATAAGGAATATAAATGAATACCAAAGCAACAAGATTAAATATTCCAATATGGAAAAAGCAAAAACATGACAGTATGAAATAGGTACTGTGATTTGAAAGAAAGCAAACACAAGAATGAAGCAAGGAAACAAAGAAAGGTAAAATAAATAAATAAAAGAAGCTCATGAACAGCACTTAACATTAATGAAAGAGACATAAAAGCACAGCCTAAAAAGCTGTATGTTCCATAACATTATTTATTTTAAGTTAAAGAAAAAAAAGAGGATTATTATACTATCTGCATTTTTGCAGGCATAATGTGCAGAGCTCACTTGGAACACTAATGACTGATGTCCACTAAAAAGGGAGATGGTCTGAGCTCAACAGTAGGTGAAATAAGAGGGGGAGAGTAATCAATAAGGAATCAAGAAAATGTACAGACACCAACAAAAGTCAGGGGATAAGAAAAAGTACTTCTTTTGTATAAATGGTGGAAGCTTTCACCAGGCTTGGTGATGCAAAAAGAATTGGGAGTGTGTGAATGACATGCCTTCTAATGGATAAAGCAGAACAGAGAGAATTTTAAGGGACTTTTACCACCCTGCTCAGGGTATTGAGGACTCAAACATTCAAAACAGTTCTATGGCACAATAAAAATGCTCACTATATTTGTTGTAAAACAGCAAGAGAGTAAAACTAGAAACATGAAAATGTGTCTACAAAAGTAAAACCAGGCAAGAATCTAAAAATGAAGCATTTGCAGTAAATAAGGTTTATAGTAACATGGCTTCATAAATTTATTTATTTCAAATATATATTATATAAACTACTTTATTTCCTTTCAAACTTAAAGTAATTTATTCCAAAAGTAATCAAATGTTGCTTAGAATGCTTAGCTTCTCATTCCCCCCCACATATATGAATTTCTTGACATGCTTTTTAGGATATAAATGGCAAAAACTGAGTTATTTAAGTTCAAAAAATAATGCATCAGGTACATTATTCTATTTAATACCATTAATGATTACAGAAAAAAATATTTAGTTCATTATGACCTAAAGAAGGGCTGAAGTCACACCAGGGTAAAGCAAATCCAGCCCACTTTCGTACATTCCCCCTCCCCCCATTCCTGCACATGTTCTCCGCTTTGTACATTACAAATAAATATTATAGGACCGAAAACATTGTCAACTTTTCTCTACAATCCGTTCCACTATTTCTCAAATGAAGTAGTTTTCTATGTGTGGCATTTATTTATGAGTCAGCCAATGGTATTTTCTTAATTGTTGCAATTATTCTGTTCCACATGATGTGAAAATTGCCATAAGTTAATTATGAAATCTGTGTTAAAGATGTGGATAGACATACCATTCATTACATGGTAATATAAACATCTGAATGTTGTACCTGTTTTAGAGGCTTGCATCTAAAAGGTTCTGAGAACTAGATTATTTCTATTAAATTGATTCTTCGTGGAACAATTAAGAGATGCAAAAAATGCAGATTCTCAGATTGGCATAAATGCTTGATGCAATGGCTGCTAGAGGAAAGACAACAAGAGCAAGACCTACATGCTTTAGTATCATCTGCTTTGTAACGCATATAAAAAAACAAATCTTCACAATCTGAAGAAGAAAGGTCCTGCTTATGTTACAATCACCTGTTGTCAAAAAAGTCCAAGTCCAAATATGCTCAACAAATATGCCTTCTACTGCTCATGTTGCTGAGCCAATTATGTTATATGGCACCATTCCTCAGCCAAGGGTTACAGCAGTATGTAGGACACATCAGTTGCTAATATTGGGTGGAGAGAATGAAACATAGTAACTGCTAATAGCAAAGATTTCTCTAATAGGTACTACAATATAAGAGGGGGAAAAAAATTGGTAGTATTCATTTCAGTAAGCAAAAGTAGTTAGTAACCACCTTAGTTGTTGCCAAAATTTTTCCAAGATTTATAGTAATTTGTAGTTAACTATTAAAAATGAAGAAGTAAACAGAATGAACTAAGAAAAATCTATACGTCCTAAGCAATTCACTAGGTAACTATTTAGCTTTCGGGCATTTTATGCTATGTTACTACAAGAGACCCCCTATCAAGGGGAAAAATCAAATGTAGTAGAAACACTGTTTATACCAAAAACTATTTCAGATGTCGGAGTGATTGGGTATTATAACAATGCATTTAGATCACAATTTGATTGGTATTTGAACAGAACAATAATTTTTATCTTTATGCATACCTACTGCAATAATTTCAGGTATCTTTGCACAAGTTTTAATTACATTGAGTGATTTTGTTTGCAGCAGTAGAAAAACTTTTTAATGCTCAGTTCCTTTAGTCACAGCAAATTTAAATGCCTGGTAACAAAATTGAAGGAGACTAGCAAATAAAAGTGCCTAATTAAAATGAGATTAAACCTTTCTCCAGGCTTTGGTTTTAGCTTTCTTACTGTCAGTGGTTCTCACATCTGCTTTTTGCTTTCTTGCAGTCCTTGTCTTGGTAAACTATCATTTTCAGTTGTTCAGTGGAAACACTGTTTTCCATAAATTACCAACAATAAAGGGGAAAACACAGTGAAGTAATATAAATGCAAGAATTATTTCAATGTGGCACACATACTCTAATAACTTTACTATTTTTTGGGAGAAGGGGCTACCGAGACACGTTCAAGGTAACTCTAAATAAAAGCAAGTTATTAGAGAGTGTGCGTCACCACATTAACATAATTCTTGCAACTGTTTCCCATGTTTATTAATTTCACCCTATACTCGAAACATTCGCACCCAAAACCCTTGATAATTTTGAGTTATCCAACACTACACATTTACTAACAAGCTAGCTGCTGGTAAATTATTTACCAAGTATAATTAACATCGCTTAATAGCTAACCATTAAGCACTCTATTCTCAATAAATTAAGTAACTACTGTTCCAATAGTTACTTCTTTCTGCCCTTAATTGCAACTTATTAATGCCTAAAAGCTACTGGTTATTCTCCATGGCCAGTGTAAAATACCCTAAATAAATCAAGCCAAAATGTTTCCAAACTAAACTGTCAGTTGGAAATAACAAGAATACAATGAAGTACATCAAGAACTGAATCAAATAGTCCAATGATTACTTTTCATTTTCTATAAGAATTTGCATTATTCGTGTATTCTAGAAAGCTACAATAATTATCTATATTAAGGAATTGATTTCTTATAATATTAAAAGCACCTGGTTATTTCCAACAAATGCATTAGTGTTAATGGAATACTGCACGAAACCCAACCTCAGTAATTCTTATATAAATCTGGCAGCTTTAAAATTTCATACACGTAATCTTCAAGTTATTTTTACTTCCTCATCATTTATGTACAGTAAATCCATGGTTCTGTTTACAAACTGAATGGTTTGCAAAGGATGACATGCTATTTACAAATGGTGTCAAAAGCTACACTATTCTTTCCTTCAAAAAGCGCCATAACTGATAAAAGTTTATTAGTGATGCCATTTGTTTTCTTTTTTATATAATAGACCACTTACTACTGAAGGAACACTTGGATACATATTTCAAAACTTTATACATCAATTATGGTTATTAACATTAAGGCTGAAACGTTATCTGCATATTTTGGGGAATTTGTGTTAATATATCTTTTATATAAAACCTGCAAAAACAGTTTTGATCAGCAAGAATTGTACAGCACATTATATGGGCCTCTAGTATTAAACGACACAGTGCCACCTGGAAGAAATTAGGATTTTTAACTTTTTCATATAGATTTTGCAATGTAGAATTCAATGGTGATTGTAGCTTCATTAAAAAATGTACAGAGTTAATGCACTTTTATCTTTTAAATACAATGTTTTTTTCAAAATCCGACAGGCCCATCTCTGTGGTGTGGGGATAGCATGTCTGCCTCACATTCAAGAGATCTCAAATTTGATCTCAGAGCAAGTTACCTGAATACAGTTTTTCTGGGGTTTTCGATTATCTGAGAAGACAAATGTTGGGCAGCTCTAAATTCTAGGGACCCCAGGCCCATTTGAATCACTTCAACCATTTCATTTATTCACTGTCTGATATGACCTTCCCAGTTAAAGGATGTTAAACTTCAAGTCCCCGCCCCCCCCAAAAAAAAGCATAGTGTGCTTACACTAAAATATATTAATGAAAATCATCAGAGCTTTTTAAATTATTCATGTGACTTAAAATATTGTAATGGCCACCATTCCATGAAAGCAGCTAATTTCAGTTTTTTCTTTAATATTTTTTTATTTTGTGTGTTGAGAAGTTTTTGCTTGGAATACTTGAAGTGGTTGTTTTAGAGCATGGATATTCAATTAAAAGATGTTGCGCCAGCAAAAGTCAGAAAATGAGTTAGTAATGATTTATAATTAATTAATTTCTACCAATGGAATATTAAAAGAGTATGGTGTCCAAGAGTCCTAACTACTATAGTTTCCATGTTAATAATGGAAACTTACACCGCCAGGTTTTTCTTCTTCTTCTTCCTTGATTACAAACTTACATTGTTATAATCTTAGTTTCTGACCAATGTAAAATCTGAATATTTTATATTAACCATTTGAATACAACCTTACGCGAATTACAAAATTTTAAAACATAAACAATCAACTCGTAAAACATTTCAGAAATTGGAAAGAACTTAAAATCACTGAAGTTAGAGGAAATTGAGAACCATAAAAATTAATATATCTTGGATGAATACGAGTGCTTAACAGAGGTTCCTTTTTCTGTAGGTATGTTCGATGATAATATTGTTTGTTTGAATGTGAACAAGAAAGATACTTTCAAATCAGAAATGATGTGTTAGATTTGACAGTTTTTTTATTTACTTTAATTATGAAATTTTTTCTAAAACCAACTTTCAAATTTTGGTATCAAATGCTACAACAAATTTAAAAGTTTTAGTAGTTTGTAGTTTCGCCATTGTGCTTACAAAAAAATATAAAATTTACATAAAAAAGAATGTGTAATTTAGTTTCTTTAAAAAAACAAACATATGAGCTGTATATACTTCTGTATGCTATATATATTTCAATAAATTATTAGTTTGCTATGCCACTATTCTTAAGTTAGTGAATTAATGAATGTTTATATAAAATTATAAGGTCATTATTTTCTATTTATCACTATTTGGGCAATTGTGTAATTATTTTAATTCAGGTTCATGGCAAGCAAAATGGGAAGAGGATTAAATGTTGTATAAACCTAGCAATCCAAATCTGAGATTATATAAAAAAAAAATTATATTTATTTTCCGATAGTGAAAAAAATCTTAAAATAAAATTTTCTGCCGTATTCTTTGTCCAAAACATTGAATTTCATCTGATTTCATCAACACGAAAGAGCGAACCTTTATCTTACTTAAAAAGTTCAACATCGCCGACAAATCACTCTAATATATACAACAGGACTTAAAATGTGCCACTTATTGGCAATAAAACGCAACTAGTTAAAATATAATTTTACTTTTCATTCATCAACACACAATATAAGTGCACAAGCTAAGTCGATTCTACAAAACAGAATTAACAAAACATGAATTTTATTTTACGCATACAATGGACTGAAATGCCGTCTAATCACCTAACAAAGGGCATGCATCATAATTTTTATATCCCACCATTATTGGAGTGACGAAAAACATATCCGGTATATTGTTCCACATTTTTTGTGACATGACGTTTCACTCAATTTTGACACTTCCAATTGCACGCTCGCCGCAGTTTGTTCACAAATATAACGAGGGAAAACGCGGTTATTATGTATCCGTGTCCAATTTCATAACAAATATCAAACTTCCAAGGGGCTGGGCCAGGCCCCTTTCTCTCACATCAGTGTCTGGTTTTCCAATCGCATTCAAATTCGAGTGCGTAAAAATAAAGACCTAACTTCCAATGCGGGCTACAATGTTGAATTTCGAACAATGCACAACGGGCACTTTCAGAGCCTTTGGAAACGTGTTTAAAAACTGGCAGAAAATCTAGGAAACGTCATCCGATGGCTTGTGTCTTTGTCATACAGGATTTTCACACCTTTACACTGCGGCCCCAAAAATACTTTTGCGCCATTTTGGATTTGATGGCATATAATGGCAGGCTCAGAACGAACCTACCAGACTGCAAACATTTGGTCGCCATGAACAGTGCTGCCATCTTCCATCTTCTTTCTACAGCTTTTTATTGACCTGATGCGAAGACATTAACTGCATTACAACCTACACATTAGGAATATTCCCCCTATAACTTGATATTTTAACGACACGATCCCATATAACTCAACATTTTATGCACGGTTTACGCACACAGCGAATTCTGTTCCTTCTTATCCGCCCATATCCAAAGGTTTCCGAAAAAGAAAGCAGAATGAGCTTTCTTTGTAGCCGGCTTCGGCCTTTATTGTCGGCTGTGGACATTGATTAATTATGCGTTCTTTTCACAATTACAAACTATTACCTAAAACGATTATAAGGGCTTATGTAACATAGAGGACGATGCGTTTATAAGAAAAATGGATTTACACTTAACTAGTAAAGTCAACAGTATAAATATAAAATAAAAAAGAAGGAAAAAATCCGAATATTTGTAAAAATCTTTCTTTTCCAAAGTTTGTTTTTGTTTGTTTCTTTCTTGCTATTATTATTATTATTATTATTATTATTATTATTATTATTATTATTATTATTATTATTCCTTGCCATCCTTGTTCGCTGATTAGAAGAGACCCGTGAACATAGACCACTCAAATAAGTAGATAAGTGTAAACAAAACTATATACAAACATACTGCAATATTTGCAGTTCACACAGACATCAAAATGCAGTCTTTTATATCCAGTGTGTCATCATATGTTTATACTTTATTTGCAATGCATCGCATTCTTGTCAGTTTTAACTATATTTAATCTCTGCAATGCATAATATTACACATATTTTAATAGCTTTCATTAATTTTGGAACAGGCATAATAACACTGATTTGTTATTTAAAAACAGTAAAATCGTTTTATATGGCTATTTAAGTGATACCTGTTGTTAGGAGAATTTGCAAATCAGAATAAAATGACTTGTTACAAAGGTACTCTTCCGTAGCAGTTTTGAAAGCACTAAAATATCAAAGGAAAGTAGCAAGAACATAAACATTTGATGGTTTTATAATGCATACCTTTCTGAAAGCAACAAAGTTTTGCATCGGGTCGATGGATATTTTTTTTTTTTTTTTTTTTTTTTTTTTTTTGTCCAGAGCTTATGTCGTGAATTTCCATATTTGTTTTGAATGTGGATCTATTAGGTACATACATAGCAATTTTGGATAGATAATAGGAATATGCAAGTAAAGTACTTCAATCTTCAATCTCTACACAAATGTCTGATGCGGGTCTTATAAATTATTTTTATAACCTTCTTTTACAATAGAAATATATTTACGTTGTATTTAATTGCCCCAGAATAACATCCTATATTCCTAGATAGAATTAAATACTATCTAAAATACTAATTTAACAGTGCTCAAAAGGCTTAACAGGCAAAGCTAGGTTTGGGTATCACATATTTAACGTGAGCCTTTCAATCCAAATTATATGTATCTACTTGAAGACCTGGAAATTGAAGTCGTCAATTTGCTCTAATAACAGCTCACTAATTCCAAACTTTGAACTTGGATTCTTTACTACTTTTTCTTAGCGTATCTTATTATTAAGATGACTGGAAATTATTTAGTTTAGTTTACATCTTATATAACGCTCGAAAGGATCGATGAGCCACACCTTCTTTAATTTACAAGACAATCGATTACCGATAGGCGGTTTTACATTCACAGAACAGCAGTGGCAGTTCAGGTCCCCATACTAAAAGTAAAGGAGAAATTACCTAGTGTTTGACCGAGCTGCTCTGAGTCATCTACTGGAGGGGAGTGTTATCTCGCGGACCAATCATTTCAGGAAGACAAACCCCGAAATTGGCTAGCTAGATGACGAACCTTTCAGCAGCTGCCTTATAGAAGCGCCTGGCAATCACGAAATATCTACCGCACTGTTGGTCTCTGCATTCATTTCGTATACTTCCTTTAGCCGTCCCATTGGCCTCTCGTTTAGGGTTGAACAAATGAAAGCCGCGATTATGGTAAAAGATCTGCAACTGCTACTGGAGCACAGCACGCTATGATTAGATCGATTATCACGAAACCTGTGCCCATGGCTGCGTTTAAGGATGAAACCCATAAAGAAAGGCGGAGACGAGATGAGAGAAGTTACCAGTTTGGTTTATTGTACATGGGGTAATCATTCAAACGAAGCAGATATCTTATGTGGGTAATAATGTATATCAATTATTATTATTATTATTATTATTATTATTATTATACATATTTGTTTCATTTACATTAGTAATAATGCATATCAATTATTAATAATAATATTATTATTATTATTATTATTATTACGCATACTCATAAGTAATCTATGTTTATCTCATTTATTTAATTTGTGCAGCTTTATAGCATGTGATTCTAGTGAAGGAAGGTGTTAATAAGTGGAAATACGCTTCAACACTGTTTGCATTTGAGGGGATTTTATCCATGTTTTCTTTCAGAAAATATTCGGAAGAATTAGAAATTGTTAACGTAAAACGCTGCCAGGCATAACCATCAGAAAGAGATTTGGAAGATGTTTCACCATTCAATGTAAACATTTTTGTCATGCGGTAATTTCAGGACATGGCTTTCGGGTGGGGGAGTAAATGAAAGCCACATAACAAAACGCGTATAAAATACGTTCAAGAGTAATGTTGTGCGCTGGGCAACATCTCTCTGGTAGCTCTCTCAATAAAACACCGATTTAACAGTATTTATTAATCTAATTTACGTTCCTTTACATTACATCTGTTCGTTACACTGCGCAACAACCGTCACAACAAACAAGTCTGGCCGCTCACTTCCCCCATCTTTCCGTCCTTGTTGAACCTTGCTGGTGCCTTCTGTTGCGATTGTGTACACGACTCAGCTAGTCCCCAACATTCCGCCCATCTGATTTGTGTCACAAATTATGTGAATTTGGCATCGAGTCTCAAGCAAGAAGTTTTAAACACAATCCTCGGGGAAAGGACAAAGCTTTGCAGCGGGTCTCTTGTGGTTACCCTTTGCAGTGCGTACTGTCACTAGCCGAACAAAGCCGCCACGCCCGGGATGCGCCTCTTCAACAATTCCATTGACTACGTGAGAGGAAGGAGCTGTCCTTCAGCAGCACCAATTTCCCAGCCTGAAGATAGTCCTTTGACCAGTGTTTCCAGAGACCTCTCGATGCCGCTGGATCATTTGCTATGATGGGATGATGGTCCTGAAAGGCAATCTGGCTCAGGAAAGGAGACCAAGGATTCGCCAATCAGGAAGTGACCAGGTGTCAAAAACGAACACACGTCAGAACTGTTGGACACATGAATAATGGGACGGGAGTTTAAGCATGCCTCAATTTGTTTTAACAGTGTCATCATCTCTTTAAAGGTGAGAGTATTGTTACCAACTGTTTGCATCAAATGGCTCTTCACCGACTTAATTTTAACTTCTCATAACCCGCCAAAGTGAGGAGAGAGGGGAAATAAAGTGCCAATGTATTTCCTATCGCGAAGGTAGTTGCTACTGCCTTGTGTTTCTGGAAACGGAGCAAACAGGCCAGCTCGTTTAACTTGATCCTTGCACCTAAGAAGCATGTGCCGTTGTGTCCGGGTGGCCCAGTTGGTTAGGTGCTGGCCTTCTGATCCAAGATGGCGGGTTCAAATCCGATCCAGACCGATGGTTTTTACGTGTGCTTAAAAGCGACAGCCCCATGTCAGCAAATTTACTAGCATGTAAAAGCACTCCTACGGGACAAAATTTCGGCACACCGGCGGCGTTGATATGATCCTGGAAATTGACAGCGTCGTTAACAAATAAAATACTGTTTTTATGTGCCGTTGTCACTGTAGATATGCGAGCAGATCCCGCGTCTGGAGATAAAGCGCCGTAAAGCAGCAATGAAGGCTTCAATTGTCAAGTCGCTGACCAACTCAATGTGCGCAGCCTTGGTTGCCATGCAAACGAAAAGCGATACGTAGCACTTTCTCTGCACCTTGCTTGGGGGATTATCTTATTTGATGTACAAGGGCTCGCCAGAATCAACGCCACAGTGAGGAAATGACTTGCTTCCATTGACCCTGAACGACGGCAACTCTCCCTTAAGTTGAGTGGTTCCGCTAGCCTTCATCCTGAAGCAGATCACGCACGTATTTATCACTCCCCGAACAACAGATCGGCAATTTGTCAGCCAAAATCTGTCGTAACGAACTCAATAGAAGTTGACTCCCACGGTGCATCAGGCATTTGTGCTCCTGCCATATAAGCAGTTTGTTCACATGATATTTAGGAGGCAATATTATAGGGTGTTTCTGAGCAAATGGTGCAACAGTATTTTCAAGCCTACCGCCAGCCCTCTACAGGCTATTATCGTCGAGAAAGGGATTTAACAGCAACAACTTGCTCTCAGAGTAAAGTGACCTCCCGTGCAGAAGGCCTGAATCTCCCCAGGGTCCAGCATTCCACGACTGACGTCTTGAGTTCTAGCTAAACCTGAGTAGGTAGGCAACGACTCGCTGAAGTGTATATCACTTGGGAGATTTGCTCAAATTTGCTCTTGCTCTGAACGCATATTGAGTAAACAGATCCCTGCTCACCTTTGTTCAGGAATGTCGCTGATACAGATAATTTCTCCGTCTATTGATGGCCACTTAGAGCTGTCCTGAGTGAACTAGTCGAGGCCCCGCCATAGCCGACGACGTTGTAGTCCTTGTGGGTCGGTTAGTCTGAAAATTAGATCAACGGGGTTTAATTCTGATGGTACGTGTCTGCATATCTCTTGAAGTTTAAGGCGCTGAATTTCCGCAAACCTGTTTGCCACGTATGTCTTCCAGGACGATGAAGAGCCAGCAATCTAGGCTAGTACTATTGTATAATCAATCCAGTAGTATTGCTGAGTGGTATTTAAGTTCAAAGCGTTGCGTAACTTCTCTATTAGCTGACTAAGCAGAACGGCCAGTGATGCAACTCAGCAGTGCAGAGCAGTGGTGATATTTCCATCTGTCCTGGTACAACGCAGGTATACAAAGGCACCATATACTCTTTCAGACGCATATGAAAATTCATGAAATTCCATGGAGATTGCTCTCTTCTATTCCTTCGGGTTGATTGAAATTTGGATCAGCTAGGGCAAGGCCAGCGGGTAGCTGCTAATTATCGGAATTTATCACTGAAGATGGCAGTGGTCCTGTCATCTGGTGTAGAACTGAGCAGACAATGTGGTTACTATAACTGCCAACTCTGGACTAAAATCGGAT
Organism: Deroplatys truncata; assembly: GCA_030765065.1. Classification (NCBI taxonomy): domain Eukaryota; kingdom Metazoa; phylum Arthropoda; class Insecta; order Mantodea; family Mantidae; genus Deroplatys; species Deroplatys truncata. The sequence continues at coordinate 140,850,518 of CM060977.1, forward strand.
ATGGCACAGATGCGAGGATGCTGTCGCCTTAACATTTCTGATACCATTGGCAGACACTGGGTGCATGCAGCTTCATCTCTAACCCATTAGCCATGTCACGCGAATAAATTCATTTGAGAACCATTGTCTAGTAATGCTCTGCAACGATAAAGCTTGCCCTTACTGACTGCAATGTAAACTATCGCTGTGTGAATAAATATCTCATAGAGAACAACAGATTTTAATTTGAGCATTGCTAGACTGAGATACATAATTTTGGTCAACATGCAGTGAAGTATGTTGCTTCTTACCGCACATTTTAAACTGCCTGCGCTGACGTATTAACTTTGTGATCACCTTTTAAGCAGACGTAACAAAGATTGTGCTCCTTCACTAACTTGATGCGCCCTTCACATTAAGGTCCCTACATTTTGTGCATTTAATGGTATTGTAAGGAGCACTGCACAAAGTGCAAGAAACAGGATTGTTAACATCAGGTTGACGTGATACTTTAGAGCGGGCGCCGTGTTTACATCTTCCTTATTTTCTACAATGACAACGTTGCTTGCAACAATCTCGAGTATCTGGCAATTAGCCTTCAGAAAGCTAATCAGACTGCTCAATGGTGGAGAGATGTCACTGGACGTTTTGTTCTCCCACTGTTTTCTGAGGCTCAAACCAAACGCGTTCTAAAATTAAATGTGACGATATTATCTTATGCAATGGAATTTCTACCTTCAGAGCTTCTATGGAATTTAAGTTGCTGGTGATTTTATTTGTCAAAGCTCCAAGCTCCTTAGGATAATCACCGTTTGCATATGACATGGACAGCAGTTCCTTAATGTGGAAATCCAGGACCAGACTTGGTTTGTTATATCGACCGCAAATCAAATTGCATGCGACTTAAAAAGTGTTGTGTATTACCGGTAAATTTTCTATAAGTTGGTGTGGTTCTCTTGACAAACACGAGAGTAAATAATAAAAACCTCTGAATATCTATGTGTGTCACGTTGACAATTAAAATTTGAAAGGTGTCATGGAAGTGCACGAATTCTTAAATTAAATTGAGTTTTATTTATGGACGCTCTTTAACTACTGTGGTCCTTAGCGTCCCATTCTATATTGGGCGTGAAAGGCCGGTAATTTTGCTCAGAGGTCTCTTTATCAGGCTTGAGATTCTTTTACGTGCCGTAAATCTACGACACGAGACCACTCGGCTTTACTTCCCTTCTGAAGGAAGCCATGCTAAGGATTTTTACGCCCGAAAAAATCCACCACCCTCCGCCGGGTTTGAACCCGTTACCTCGGGAACTAGAGGCTAGCATGGTAACCACTACATCACAGAGGACGACGCATGCATGAATTCTTGCAAGGCACCATTGAAATTAGGCAAAGGACGACAGCTTCACAGCACTGTTGATAATACCATTGTCGTTTAGTGATGGAAGTTGAGCTATAGTTTCTGCAGCTAATAATGTCTCCAATTTAGATTCTATATCTAAGCAAAGATTGTCAAAGGCTGCTCTGTCAGCGTCATGAGATTGTTCCTCATAATCCTCTACTCCTAATTGCGTTTGAATACCATTGTAGTCATCGGCAATAGTTTTTAACAATTTCTTTATAACCTTGACGTGGTTTAGGTTGTTTACAGTAGGATCAAAAGAGTCTATAAAACTACTAATTCTTTAACCTTGATTTGAGCACTGCTCTTTTCCTTACTAAGGCGCGTTTCTCTGGATCATTTATTTTGTGAGGTAAAAGAGGCACGCTAAGAAAGTAGGAATGGAACTGAGCCAGACTGACTTACCGGAGATATGAAGATCGCCAAATCCCGTAGTCTTCTGGTATAATATGCTCTGGTATGCAGGAATGGGCTCGCAGTTTCCGTGCTCCGTCGTGGAGGATCCAAGATGACCAGAGAATAAGATTGCTCAGTTGCAGCTTGCAGTTCACCGACTTTCGTTTCCAAAGTTATTACGCTTATTTCACATGAATCCGGACCGGAGAACCAAAAACATCTTGAGCGTGTTCAACATCTCGCTCAATAAAACACTATTTAAGGATACACTATTTATTCATCTAAATTTATGCTGCTTTACATTACATCTGTTCGTCACACTGCACAAAAACCAATTGTCACAACACAAGTCTGGCCCGCTCACTTGCCCCTTCTCTCCGTCGTTGAGCCCTGCTGCTGCCTTCTGTAGCGATTGTGTACACAACACAGCTGGTCTCTAACAGTATTTTACTGTCGCTTTTCATACAAATAAAACATTGTTTTAACAGATTAAGAACAATAATAATATACAGAATCAGCAACTCGATAAAGATGTTTAGTTGATTATCAAACTGATTTGTTTCACCTTTGTCAGAACCCTTAATAAAACGTCCGGTGGTAAGAGTCACACGACTTTCTCTAGATTTATTTTCATAGCTAGTCTAAAAGTTATTCATTCGAAACTTGATTTGTATGTTTCGATCTGAAAACTGTTATCCCTCATAAATATTTACAAGAAATAGTTTCAAATAGTTAACCTACGGACTACACGATGTTGTTATGTTACAAGCGTTTGGTTGAATTAATGGGAAACAAAGTAAATAAAGTTATCGGGTGGTCTGCAACCCTACTTACATCAGTTACGACATTACAGCACTACAGCAGTCCACTACAGCACACGTTACAACACATTGCATCACGCCCCCGAAAGCGATCTTTACACCACTCCCAGCTTGCTGTTAGGGAAATATAAACAAACTCACATTGACACTGAACCACCAAGGCCAGTATGCCGGATAGCTTTGTAATAGGATAGTTCTGATAACAAGTTCATTAAACACATATTTTAGTTGAAAGTTACTATCTTAGTTTAAATTTTATAAAACAATTTTATGCTTTTACTTAAACTAATTCAAAATCAAATGTTAAATTGAAACGTGTGTGGGGGGGAGGCAAATCCTCCCCTGCTTCAACCTCAAGTTACGCCTATGACTGTTCTTATGCTATGTTGATGGATGGCAAATGACGCAGCTGCAGGTGAAATAAGAGACGAAGAACTACTTTGAGAGGTGGAAGAGTGTATCAGAAACCTAGAGCTTAAGTAGGTATCTATTCCATTTTTAACATTTTACAGTGAGTGAAAATGCATTATATTGTTTTGGAAAGCCATGGTTATACTAATAATTAATATGTTTAATAAAACTATTTGTGTATCGTCACGAGGTTATTATTATTATTATTATTATTATTATTATTATTTTATAATTGTCCACGTGCTTGCAAGCTTTGTGCATTATAAGAATTGGAATTAAAAAGGCTTCCATGTGGCAGTGTAAGTTCAGAACCAGTTGGTAGGGATCCACAGCGCCAGGTTTCATTCAACTCAGAAACCTTGCACGAATTCTGCTAATTCGTGTCAGGGCATTTGCCCAAGGAGTAATGTACTGCTTAGTTAGCAGGATGGGACCTTTAAACACCTAGGTTTTTGGTCGCTTGATCGATTACCGGATGATGCTGGAGGAACGCACGCCAGTCGCACTCCTAAAATGTATTACGTGAAGACAAAGCATAATCTACACGAACTCCTACACCATCACCATGCATCGGACAACATATGCTTCGCTTAAGGTAGGCATTTAAGGTAGGCATTTAACTATCTGTAACCCCTTTCGGAGGCCTCAAGTCATGTGATAATAAATCTATATTTTTATAGGTGTGGGATACATGTTTAGGTTGTGCTGGCCATTCTGACACCTTACCCTTGGTCATGTACTTTTGTGGCAGTATTTTAGATCACAACAATGTAACTGCCAGAGTGATTGTAGTGTAAATAAGCATTATTGTATGACATTGATTTGAGATGTTTGTTAATTATAAGCATTGTTAGGAAATAAGTTTACACGACCTCACTGAAACTGACAATAAGAGCGGGCAAAAATGAGCGAGGGGGTGAGTTGTTTATTAATTAGAAGAGGCAAGCAAATGACGTCAGAGTAGCGCGCGTTTCTTTAGAAATGGAGGGAATTTCTTCCCTAGAGCATGTGTGTTCGTAATTTTGATTGGATATAAAAATAGACGCTAATGTTGGCGCGTTTTATTAACCAATAGTAGCTCGATTATAATCTTTAGGCATATCGGGTGAGGGAGTATAAATTCCGTGCCAGAGACAAATTTCGTTCTGTCCAACAGAAGGATTCGTGGGTAATACGTCGTTCAGTCCAACAAAATCATACAAAGGCTATACGTCGCACAGTTTAAGAGAATCGTTCACGCGTTATACGTCGCGCAATTCTACAGAATCTCTCGCGTTGTAAAGTTAGTTATAATGTGAAATACGCGAATTAATAATGTGCAGCAAATAAGTGATTATAGTGATATTAGAAAATATAACAGTTTCAGTCGGGCGTGTATCAAGAGTCAATATGTGAAATTAATTAATTGTGACGGTAATAAAAGTGTAAAAACAAATTCTTTTATAAGTGTTATCTTTCAGTAACAAATCCTTTCCGTTTACACACCCTGTTCAAGAGATATGCTCGACTGAGTAGTAATAATAGCTAGCCGGAGGACAAAGAACCCAACATTCAAAGTAGTAAAACAATAACAGGCGCTCAGCAATAAGATAACACGAGTTACCGTGACAAATTGGCTCCCATACGTGGGGCAGATAAACATGAAGCATCTTCCAACTACCAACAAATATCATACTTCAAATTGGCGCCCAACGTAGGGCAGATAAACATGAAGCATCTTCCAACTACCAACAAATATTCTACTTCACTTTAGATGGTGGTTAAATTAAAATTAAATTGAGTTTCATTTATGGACGCTGTTTAACTATTATGGTCCTTAGCGTCCCATTCCATATTGGGAGCGAAAGACCAGCAATTTTGCTCAGAGGCCTCTTTATGAGGCTTGAGGTACTTTTACGTGCCGTAAATCTACGACACGGGACCACCGGCATTACTTCCCTTCCGAAGGAAGCCATGTAAGGATTTTTACGCCCGGAAAAATCCATCGCCCTCCGCCGGGTTTGAACCCGCGACCTTGAGAACTTGAGGCTAGCACGGTACCACTAGTCCACGGAGGACGACACATCTGGTGGTGGCGCCAGTTGTAAGCACCCCATACTTCATCCCTTATTTTAATCGCGACAGTATATGATTTGGTACAATGTTTATACAAATCTGATATATTTTATATTTGGCCAGTGGCAACACTGCTGCCATAGCCAAATAGTAAACACCAGCAAAAAGTACCCTTTATGTTTAAAAATAGATGCCTTTTCTACACGGAAGAAAATGTAACGTCACGCTTAGTTGGACCTCTTCTCTTCCTTCAGTGCGTAACGTAATACATGAACCCTGTCTTATCCTAGAAAGTACTTTCTAAAGCTATTATTGATCATATTCTCCACCCCTTATGTAATAATCAGCATTTGACTAATCTGGACATCACTTTGGAAGTTACACTTTATATCATAGCGAAAATGATATGCTACTCATTGCTTAAAAAGAAACTATCTCTAACTTTATTTTCAACCCCTTACGTATAGATTTTACTGATTGGCCAATAGTGATAGCAGAACTCTGTACTCTCATGAAATAAAAATAATTTTCATATCCCAAAATATTTCCTTAAACTAAATTAATACACTTAATTGAATTAAGCCACTGTTGTAATGTAATTTGTAAAAAAAAAATAAAGAAAAGAAAAAAGCGAAAATTATAGGCTAGTCTACAACTTCCAGAGGTTTACCACTACCAACATTTTCAACCCATTATACACAAATCTGCACAATTAAAACGATTTGAAATTTTGGGACATTTAGGGAAATATATAGAAATGGAATCTTTGAGATCTCTTGAATGAGCGAGAATTTACATTTATTTGTATTTCGATTTTTTCTACCGTACGGACTATTACACGAGAACGATTAGTGTTAATCGCACTAGGATTTAGCATATTTTAGTTAACTTGTCAAACTATCCTTCAGGTTTTGAAATTACTGCGGTTTTGTTTTAGGATCCATGTTTTATTTCTGAGCTTCATACCTGAGGCGCTTCGGACCAACGTGATAGCCGGGCCGATCAACTGATCGCTGTTTGGTGTGACTGCCCGTAAGTAGACTGAACCACTCAGAATGATAAAGACTGATCTAGAATGACTGTTTTAGGCTTTGGGTTATGAGGTGATAAGGAGGTATACTGCTAATATTAAAGGTCCCACAAAGCTTGGTTTTTCATGGACCGCAGCCCCATTGGTGAACGTTTGTGTAAAAAACGGTACTAAATAGCAATTTTTATTTTTGACCAACTCCAATTTTCGTAAAGCGTTACTTGCGTTTAGCTTTAAAAGCTGTTGGCTGGTTTAATGACGTTTAATGCCATGCGGGGAACAGAGTAGCAGTTGAAACATCCGTTTCTGGGCATATAGTTCCCCAAGATATAACAAGGGCGTTCTTATGGTTTGTCAATCAAGCGTAGAAATTTTTGAGCAGTGGCGTATCACATCCTCCCCACGTTTGGAAGTACTGAGATTTAGTGTATTAGCCTCACTGAAAGCGAAGGCAGACAGAATAAATGGACCGGAGCCCTCTATTCTGAATTCATTGCAACCAGAGAAGCCAGGAATATGCCGCCAACCTGTACTGCACAGGTTTAGAGCATCAAACATGATCAGAGGTTTGAAACGCCCTAGTTTAGGTGAACAGGTATGGTGGAACTTAAGATTGCGTCCAAGACAACTACCGCTCTCAAAGACTGATACTTTGTCCCCTGTTGAGGCTCATGAGAAATTAGGCCCTTTTCAGAAGTGACCTCCTAGGTAGCGAACATAGTTTCGCAATTCTATACCTTGGCCTAAGTAGGTGAATTTGGGTGTGTCTGCGAGGTTTCGCCGTGTGATAAACATGACAGCATGGCTTTTGCCCGGATTCACGGACACCCGCCACTGCACCATCGCTGAAAAAGTAAGTCTTTGGATGGGGTTGTAGACTCTGGATAGATGTCCAAATGTTTGATAAAGCAGGAGGTCAAAAACAACCTGGGCAAAATTGAGATCCTGCATAGCTGGAAAGCCTGCCATAAACAGGCTACACGGCGTGGGGGATAAAACAGAGCCTTCGGGGACTCCATGCCCTATGGATTTGTGTTTACGTTTTCACACCAACCATTACTGCAGAGGAGTGTGTGGGCACTGCGTATGGTATTGATAAGCTTTTTATTTAAGCTAAGCTGGATGAGCTTACACAGAACTCTACACATCAGGTGGAGAAAGCCTTTTCGACTCCATATATACTGCTGGTCTGAAAGCGTGTCCTGGAACCTCAGGGAGATAGTTTCTACAACCCGCAGCAACCGCTGGATAGTCGGCTGTCCCAGTCGTAAACTAAACTGGTGGGTTATAATGGTTTGAATGTTTGTCAAGCGTGGAGATAAGCGAACAAGTATAAACCTTTCGAAGACTTTCGAGGGGGCGAGTAGGAGACTGAAGGGTAGCTGAAACACGGAGCTGAATGTTTATCCGGCATCAAAATGTACACCGCCCGGTCGCCATCCACTCTCGCGGGAAGTGTCTCATGTTCAAATGTTGAACACCTTAGTAAGAGAGAACACACAGCGTTGAAAGGAAAATTGCGTAAGATGAAGGGATGACCTCGTATTGCCCATTTGCCTATTTGATGAGATGCTGGAGAGTGCGCACTCTAAGGTACAAGCGGATCGATCGGCCGCTTTCTGGTAGGATCGTGGTGATCCTGGGCGAGTTTTCAGTAAGCCTGCCCTTGGTAGGTCTTAACCACTGAAATGGTAACGGCTCGGTTTTGGGCGTGGTTGATAAGGAAGTAGCGCTATATTTATAGGCTCCTCAACGGTGGCGTTTTCAGGGACAGCTTCCTCAGCTACGATTAGGCTGATGTATCCGTAATTTTGACAAACTCTCCCTGGGTGGTCACCCTGTGGTGTGTGGGTAGCGTGTCTGCCTCACATTCAGGAGGCCCCATGTTTCGAATCTCGGTTAGGGTGAGTTACCCGGATAAGGTTTACTCCGGGTTTTCCCTTATCCTGAAAAGACGAATATCAGGTAACTTTAAGCTCTATGGATGCCGGGCTCATTTGAGCATCATTTCACCCAATTCATTCATTCATTCATCGTCCAATATGATCTAACCGGTTAGAGGACGTTAAACTTAAAAAAAACTTTCCTTGGGAGGGAAATTACTTGCATTCATCTTTAGAAGCTAGCCGGACACAACGAAACCTTGGCAGGCTGAGGACCAATACGAAAGAGTTGTAAGTGAACTTACTCTTGATGGTTTTAATCGCTCATTGCAGGGTGGCGGCTGAGATTAAGATTGAAGTAGGGGGATGAACGGAAGTAGCAGGACTGCTTCTTTATGACTGCTGGTCAGGGTGCCACGGTCCTTCTGCACCGCTGTGATGTATTATGCAAATATTTATTTACTTGTTGGTTGCTATTATAATCTTAAATCCAAGATCTCTTGAAAGGATTGTATGGGAATTTAGCTGTAGCTACTGGTAGAGTTGCTCCTTTGTTACCGTAGGTAGCCGCATCCAATGTGGGGAACGCGGTATCGCCTCAAGCGATCCCCAAGAGACGAACGAAAGTGCTCAAACGGTATGGCAAATTAGAATTTTTCGACCCAGCGCCCAATTTCATCTTTCACCTATGGAAGGGATGAGGCTTCATTAAGTAGTCTCACAGGGAAGGAACGGCATACATAATAAATGGCCCTGAGGCCTTTATTCTGTACCTCTTGCAGCCATACCAGGCTGGAGTTTGTGGCTATGCCCCAAATCTCGCAGACGTAAAGTAGGGCAATGATTATCAGAGCCCTGAAAAGGTGTAGATTTTAAGCAACTGGCTTGGGATACAGAGAGGCAGGTTATGTGTCGTAAGGTGAAGCCGATACAGACTGCGGACGGATCAGGACTTCGACCGGAAGGACGTCTGGGTGTTAAGGTGCTGCAGTGGAGGTTAGATTCTAGAGTTGACAATATGATGGAGGTCAAGAATGTGACCGCGGTACCCACAGATGGGATATTGATGATTCTTGGTTAGGGGTGATGATGGACATACTGAAGCAAGCCTTAACACAGTTCCAACTGATTCTCAGGTTTGAACCGAGAAGTCGCGACTGGCAACCCTTATGTAGATCTCAGCCAACACGGAATTATGATCTGTGTGAAGAGTATTGAGTGAAATGTTTGATAATCCCGAAGTCAACCTCTGCTTTGAGCTGAGGGTCCGCATCTACCATTCATGTGATTCCATTGCCTCTTACATCTGGCCGGGGTCCACAATGCCAACGCGGATGCTTAGCATTGAAATCCTCCGCCAGAATTATTTTTGGATGAAGGGATAGTCGAGTACCAACTGCCTTCTGGATCGGTGGTAAGCAGATATCATTAAGACTTCCGTTCCATCGAGGTCCACGGAAACAATTGTGACCTCTAGAGTTTGAAGCGGTGGAAACTGGACGAGTGGAAGACTACGTTTCGCCTCACGAGGACCGCTATTCAACACTCGGTCGTTCGCTATTGAGGCAGAATAACCCGACATGTGGAAGTGGCGGAATGGACTTAGATACCCTTCCTTGATTAAGACCTAGAGGATACGGGCCGGCAAAATGCAGAAGCTAATTCCCCTGACCAATCAGTCCAGACCCACTCCAGAACGTAAAATGAAACGAGGTGCGAGACCTTGTTCGAATTGCCATTCTGGGCGATCTGTATGGCGTTGGTTAGAAGAATAAGGTCCCCCCCCATGGGATAGCCATTTTGGCCGGAAGCCATCATTGAAAAGGAATCTGACTAGCAGATCGCAGATGCACTACCACACTTGCAGCCACTTCAGCATCTCCGAGATCTATGGGACAGTGGGAGGAAAGGGGTTATGTTGTAGAGGTGGACAGCGTAGGGGCGCCGGCCTACCAGGTATAAATGGCCTGAACTTTCATTCTAACTAGTTTTGCCGATTTGGATTACGGAATGTGAATGGCCCATTCTATATGTTTAAGTATACTATCAACTACTGGTTTTGTTGGACCACTATTATAGGCTTTCACTTTTAGCCCTGTGATTGCACTTCCAGATAGTCGTCACACAATTGACTTATTCTATCCTTTTCTTTTTTACAAGACCTTCTATGATTCAGATTGAAATCCTTATTGTTTGTGCAAACTATGCGTCAGTGATCACAAGGACTGCAAAACACATATGCTCCTTAAAGGAGAAAAAGAAATGTTATCAATTCGCAACATTAAGCATTAAAAAGTTAAATCATTTTATTTACAGATATAATACAAATATTAAAAGTATACTGTAACTATACTTCATAATCTAGCTACCATAACACCTTCTTATCTTAAACATTTCAAAGCCCTTAGCAACGACACGGTTTTAATACCATCTGATTCAGGATGACAGCATGCTGATATATACTATGACATGTTAGTATTGTGTTACACGAGATTAGAATCTTCTGTGCTAGATGAAGTATCTCCTCGGAAAACAAGATTTCACTAAATTTTAAAGACTTTAATGTAGCTGTGGAAAATTTAGCAATTCATTTTTATCAAACCCTTTACTAATAATGTAGCTTCAACGTGTACGAAAATTTATACACATGCATTTTCCTTTTTCCTTTTAGTTATCAAGATTTGAAAACCTTTAGCCATTGCTATATGTCATGTTATTACATTCATTGTCCAAACGATCCAAAACTTTACTTTAATTTTTATATCATTAGATGCTCTGAACAGTATAAGTCTTGCCATATAAATACTTTATTTCAAGCCTTTCAGAACTTGTTCGATTTCTTATCTTATACTAACTTTTGATAATTTTAGCGCAAGCTATTCTTTATATTTAATTGTTATATCTGGGAACCAGCCTCATGCTTATAACCCACGCATTTTATATAATGATGTTGGACTTTTTGTAATCCATCTAAAACCAGTGTATGGTTCAGCGCCAGTTCCTTATCTTGTGAAAAAGAGGTACTGAAGATCAAACTTTTACGCTACTTAAAAATAATAAACCGAATTGGTTTTACTTGTCTTTGCTGTCAGGATTAGCTAGATTCTTACGTGAAATAAACAAGTCAGGTACACAATGAAATTCTCATTCACATCTATTGCACAGCAATCGCCAATCCTGAAATTTTGTGGATTAGACAACTGCGACACTGGACACCCATTAACAATAAAATGTATAGCTTATTAAGTTCTCAAGCCACAATGGAGTTTTTTATTGTAAAAATGTTTCTGAAGATACATCAAATAAACCCTAAAAACATACTTATGAGATAATAGGTGACGTGTATGTACTAAAACACACATAACTCTAAATAAAGAGAGTGAAAATTCAACTGCATAACATTATAAAAATAAGAATTATTGGAACTGTAATTTCACACAAGGAACTGAACAGTCCTCACGGAATAGGTCCCAACTTAGGGACTTTGGGGGATCTTCTCTGCAGTTTGATAAACTGGTGCTAAGTTAGTTTACAACTTTCGGAAATCAACATCGTTCTGTTATCAGATCATCAGAAAAATTGACAGTCACAGTGAGTGATATTGGCATATTATTTTGGTGGAAATCATTTTATTCATCTGCTCAGCTGAATATGTTGCAGAAGTCTACCATATAACTTCCGTGAACTATGAATATGGTAAATCAAGTGGTGAGAATTAATGAATGCTCGGCTGAACTCAGGGTGGAAGGACGTCAGATTTATCGGACGGAAAAATGCAGAAAAAGCCTTCTCCAGATAACCAACCCCAACTGAAATTATAACTTGGGCCTCCGGATTACCATGCAGACATGTACGCATTACACTATGGAAGTGGCCACATAAGAAGTATGCCAGAGAAGACCTCTTTAATTTCCGGTCATGCACGATCAACTGACCATGCGTGTACCCGGCACTACGTTCATAATCAAACAATGAACATAAATTCCGTTCAAGGAGTTTTTGGTCATCACATCAATAAGAACCCGCTAAACCAGTTCTCCCGTACGATATCAGGTACAGTAGAGTAAAGGCATGACTAGCATTAAATTATTTACAGATTAACTAAATAATAGTTCAGAGACTCACCTGATGCTGTGGAACTTTGCTCTCAAGAACGACTACAGGAACATCAGGATTGTCATCCTCTGTAGATGTAGCCACAGTGACACACTCTGGGACCCTGTTCTCAGAATTACGAGGGAGCTCAGCTACTCCAATATCTAGCACTGAAGTGCCTGTCGGTGTTGTGACGCCTGTTGTCATGGTCTGTGTGTGAGGTGGCGGTGGTGGAGGTGGATGCTGCTGGTGCATATGTGGAAGCACTTGCTGCTGCATAGGCATGTGGTCACAGTCCTTAAATATAGCTCGACGAACCATGTCTGTGCCTCTCTGACGCTTTGTGCCAGATAAACGACGCAACTTGGTGAATGATCGTCTTGATAGGATGGGGAGGGGTGTAACTTCAGCAGCTCCAACACCTCCTCCACCTTCCTTGCCTTCTGGTACTTCGCATAGGCCTTTAATTTTCAGCTGGTCAGCTGTTTTCAGGAGAGACTGGAACAGAACATTTTCTTTTGCTAGACATAAGACATGCTAGGCATATTACACAAGAGGGATGGTTTTCCTAAATAGCTAGTTTGGGTTCTGGGGACCTGAAAACATGTATTAGGTGATATATCTATACGAATGTTTGGGTGGAATACAATATTCTTTCTACCTATCATAAGGTAAAAGGTAGAGAAAGTACCTATACAATACCATAATAATAGTAATAATGATGACGATAATTAAGAAAATAAACTGAATTTTATTTACGGACGTCTTTAACTGCTGTAGTCCTTAGCGTCCCATGCTATATTGGACGTGAAAGACCGGTAATTTTACTCAGAGGCCTCTTTATCAGGCTTGAGGTTCTTTTACGTGCCGTAGACACGGGACAACAGGCTTTACTTCCCTTACGAAGCAAGCCACGCTAAGGATTTTTACGCCCGAAAAAATACATCGCCCTCCGCCGAGTTTAAACCCGCGACCTCGAGAACTAGAGGCTAGCATGGTAACCACTACAACACGGAGGATGAGCGGTGATGACGATGGTGGTGGTGATGATGATAATAATAATATCATTTGTTTGCAAAGCATAATTTATTTAGAGGTGACGTTTTTCACAGCGTGACATCTTATAAAATTATTGGTACGTTGCAATAATAACGCAAACCACAGAAACAAGAGGGAAAAAGCGACGGATGATTTGAACCAATATGAGTTATCGCAGTTGCAATCCGCCACTCCTCGCTGGTTGAGGGCCAGAACGTGTGTATTTGCTGCACACCCGTGTATACTGTTTAACCGCAAAGTATGGGGTAGGGTTGAGGGTGACTTGTTTTAGGTTGTTGTGGTGGTAAGTATATAGACTGTCAGTTATGGTGCCACTGCCCTTTTGTGCACATCTAATGGATGTTCTGTTCACAAGTACGAGGCGTTCTTTTAATGCAAGTGCCGATAAATTCTTTTTAAAAATAACAGAACAATATTTTCCAAATATTTGTTATTATTTATTACCTTACAGTTTACACTACTGATCCACATAATCATCGTAGTTATTCAGACACTTGTCGCAACGGGAAACCAGTTTTTGTATGCCTTCGTCAAACAATGATGTCGCTTGTGATGGTGCCAAATTCGGACTGTAGGGAAGTTGATCGAATTGTTCCCAACCAAATGATGCGATCAGATCTTTAGTTTGTGTGACTGCATGTGGCCGGGCATTGTAATGGACCAAAAGTTTCCATGCGAAAGCATTCCACGCCCTTTTTCTGTTTTGCACGACAGAGCTTTCGTAGTGTCTCACCATAGATGTTGTTGTTGTTGAATGTCGCAATCCTGGGCAAGAATTCAACCAGCAAAACACCTTGTATATCTCAGAAAACCGTGCACATGACCTTGCGAATGGATACTGTCTGTTTGAATTTCTTCTTCACGGGGGTGCTGCATGTTTCCACTTCATGGATTGTTGCTTTGATTCAATAGTGATGTGAGACACCTATGTCTCATCGCTTGCAATGATGTGCGTTAGCAAATCATTGCCTTCCTCAGCATATCGTGTGAGAAAAGTCAAAGCAGCGGCACCTTGCTTGTTCTTTTGCTCATCAGTAAGACTTTTCGGCGCCCATCTTGAGCACAATTTCCGAAATCCTAAGCGTTCAGTCACAATGTTGTAGAGGACTGACTGAAATTTGCGGAGAATGCGAAGACAACACCGATATGGTGAAATGTCAATCCTCGCGAATGTTTTCTTTCACAGCTTGCTCCAAATCATCCGTGATCACAGACAGTCGCCACTCTGCGGCTGATCATGCACATTTTCACGATCTTCGTTAAAGTATCTAACCCCTTCCTCACAATTCTATCACTGATTATTTTTTCCCCATAAAGCTCATAAATTGGCGATAAATGTTTATTGGTGTAACATTTCTCGCATTGAAAAAACGAATCACTGATCCGACTTCACAGTCCGCGGGTCGTTCGATTGTTTTGAACATTTCGAAACGCCCTAACAACAGGAAAACACAAAGTTCACAGCTGCGCCTGGCTTCCTAATGAATGGAGGAAGTGATAGCGCATGTTTAAAATCGCGACTGCAGCGGCAAATTAATTAAAACGGTACTTATTTAAAAAGACGCCTAGTAGTTGGGTATTCAGAGTGTAATTTTGAAGGCAAACAATTCTTGGATGGATGAAGGTATTCCTTACGTAACTTGGTGTGCCCACACGCCATGCGGGAATTCAATGTGCGTATGCTTTGCTTTGTCTATTAACAGGTGCAAGCATGCAGACCGGTCCCGCGAGCTTCGCTCTACTCTGCCTAGGGCTGATAAAGGAACAGATAAGTCATTTTTTTATGTTATCCACAAAGGGCACTATACTGCATTTACTCTTAGGTTGATCCGCGCCAAAACAAACGCACGTGACCAGTGCACCTTGGTACAACACTATAGCAATGCGCGCAGGAAAGTGGTCCCATGCTAATAATCTAAATTTTAGAATGAATTTATTCTTAAATGGTATAATATTCTATACAAATTCCTAAAAGTCTAATTAACGCTAATTTGTGCCATTAAACAGAGCTACAAGTCCCAAATTGCAATTCATATAAGTACCTGGCATCCCGGTATGCGCAGAATATTGTTTGTAGCCAGGAAGCAGCAGTTTCTATTTAGTATCAAGGCGGACGGTGATTTGCTCTTGCGTTTTCGTCGACTTACGTACAGCATAAGCGGACAAACCATTGATTAGTGGTGAAAAAAACAATAGGGTTGGAAGCTTATTGTTAGTTATGTGAGAAATATCTAACACTTCCCGTGAAAGAAGTGGTGAAATTAACTTCTGAGTTCACCGGTGTTTCGAGTACAAGCATAGGCAGTGCTAGTTAGGAAAAAGCTGAAACGGGAAAGTCGTTACACGCGGGAAAAATAGAAAGCGTGTGAAATACGCGATGCAAGAATGGGAAAGAATGTAATTCACGTAACAATGCACAATTTCTTTTTTAAAAATGAGCCGCCAACAGTTGATAAAAGCCGTGCTTCCAGAGAGCGAATAAATGTAAGATATCGAATACCTGTTACTTTCTTTTTCGCTCGTTTCTTTTAGAATTAACCATTATTATATGTGCAAACATTTATTTTGTTGCAACCATCAATCTTATCACCTTCAACCCTAACAGAGTATGCTAGTGTTTAAATTGACGGACCATGTTCTCTTTGCCTGTACTCGTCACATGGTTGTGAAAATATGACAGTATTTCTGGTGCGAATGGCAGAAGGATATATTATAACGGTGCACTGGTCACCTGGGTTTTGTTTTGGTGCGGATCAACGTAAGAGTGAATACAGTTTAGATCTTTCCGTGGCTGCCTGTACAACGTAGTTTAAGCAACTGCTGAATAGACAGCCCTGACGCAATGCCGATTACAGGCACAAACTTTTAACATCTTAATGACAACTACGAATGTTGCCATTCTCTAATAGTTTGCAAGGCTGACTGGAGATGATTATTTTTACTTTCTCTACTACGTATAGCAAGTAGGAGAAGTATTGTATTCCACCCAAAAATTCGATACCGAGATTTCACCGGAAATATATGTTTTGAAACCCCCTGAATCCAAAAAAAGAATTTTTGGAAACATGTCCGTGTGTGTGTGTCTGTGAACATCATAACTGAGAAACGAAAAGTCGGATAAACACCAAACTTGGTATTTAGGTTCAGTATCTTCCAGAGATGCGACACGAAGGTTTTCAAGAAAATCCCCCCACCCCAGACTACCCTTTACATGGAAGATTTTTCGAAAATTTTAATTTTCTCAAAAATGGCTCTAACGATTTTGATTAAAATATCACGTTTTTAAGATATTTTCATGACAAATGAAATGAATATCTCGAATTTTCTGGGAATGTCTCCAAAAGTATTCTTCATTGTGAACGAATTTTGCATAACTGGTAAACCATAAGAGATAGACAAAATTTTACTACACAAAAAATGCAGATCGGGTTAAAATACACAATTTATGTCATATACTTTTTTTTTTTGAGGGAACCATTTTCGAGATATTGCTTGTTATTCCCTTAAATTTTCCAATACTTTTTTCTCAAATGAGAATTCGTTATTCATTTTTTTATGTCCTGGACATACAAAGACAATGGAATGCGCCACATAGCAATCAGCTCTTAAAAGATTTGACTATCGCTTAAAGCCTACCATATTCCCCTTGCATTTACAAGAAAATTAGCAATAAGATTAACATCTCGATTACATGAAGCATATGGAGAATAAGCGTTTGTAAAAATAGTTTGTACAAGAGTAGAGAAAGTCATGTGAGTGTAACACATCAGATTTTTTTCTGTTTGTTTCATACCTTGCTAGCTTAATCATAAAAAGGAAACATTCTTGGAATGTTATTTTTCATGTTTCCTTTTTTTGTTCTGGGTTGTAACCTTGCAACTTGTTTTTTTAAAATTGATTTCAATGATGCTTTAAGTAGCATTACAAAAGTTTTACTAACAGTGGAATCCCCAATGAAGTTTACAAATAAACTATTTCAGTTATTGGAATTACTTTTGGTTGCAGTTCTCATCATGTTACTGTTAAGATTTTCAAAGCATGATGGTTGCTAACTGCCTCTTTCCATGACATCGCGAGAAACAACTGAATAGGAACCAGCGCTTTAAAAGGAATCTGATGTGTTACATTCACATAACTTGCTCTATATCTATCATTTATTTTTTATAATATACACTATTTTTATGAAGGCTTATTTCTCTGTCTACTTCATGTTATCGAGGTAAACCTTTACAGTAACAGTTACATTACACATTTCAATGTAGACACAAAAGGGCGATAGAGGAAGCCGAATCGAGTCAGATGTTTAAATGTGAGCCGTTTTATGCTGCTCTTGACATTTCATATCTTCCCATGGCATTGTGAGAAACAACCGAACAGCGACAGCATTTTAAAAATTACAAAATATTGCAAAATTCACAACAATAATAACGAATATATCGGCGATGTGCCACAAAAAGGTATTTAAAATAAACTGTGTGCTTTAAAGAGTTCTAGTCTTTTTGTGTTCTACGTTTTTTTGTCTATCTAATCAAATAAAATTATACAAAATTTCTTCCAAATGAAGATTTATATGCTATTCCCAAAAAGTTCAAGATATACACTTTATTTGCCATGTGAATATTTTAAACATAGGGCATTTTAACCAAAATCGTTATGGCCATTTTTGAGAAACTCGAAATATCTTACGAGAAGTTTGGTATTAACGACTTTTCATTTTTGAGTTATGCTGTTAACAGAACATACAAACTTTTCTAAAAATGCTTTTTTTTTGGAGGGGGGCTGCACGCAGCCTCGAAACGTATATATATATATATATATTATGTATATCCGGTGAAATCTCGGTATCGAATTTTTGGTGGAATGCCTTCTTCTATTTACTACAGATAAGTAGTAAAAATCTGATGTGTTACACTCACATGACTTTCTCTGCTCTTGTACAAACTATTTTTTACAAACGCTTATTCTCCATCTACTTCATGTTATCGAGATAAACATTTGCAGACTCTATCTTATTGCTAAGTTTCTTGTAGATGTAAGGGGAATATATATTTACAAGGGCAATATAGAAATACAGTAGCCTTTAAGCATATACATATTTCTTAATAGCTGGTTGCTAGGTGCAGCACTATTCTCTTTGCCACAGATTAATACTCTTTGCATATACAAGACAAAAAAATCTGATGTGTTACACTCACATGCCTTTCACTACTCTTGTACAAAGTATTTTTACAAATGCTTATTCTCCATCTACTTCATGTTAATCGAGATAAACATTTGCAGACTCTATCTTATTGCTAAGTTTCTTGTAGATGTAAGGGGAATATATATTTACAAGGGCAATATAGAAAAACAGTAGCCTTTAAGCACATACATATTTCTTAATAGCTGGTTGCTAGGTGCAGCACCATTCCCTTTGCAACAGATTAATACTCTTTGCATATCCAAGACAAAAAAAATGAATAAGGAATTACCATTTTAAAAATAAGTATTGAAAAATTTAAGGGAGTAACAAGCAATATCTCGAAAATGGTTCACTCAACCAAAAAAAAAAAAAAAAGTGAATGACATAAATTGTGTATTTTAACGCGATCTACATTTTTTGTGTAGTAAAATTTTGTCTATCTCTTATGGTTTACCAGTTAATGCAAAAGTCGTTCACAATGAAGAATACTTTTGGAGACATTCCCAGAAAATTCAAGATATACATTTTATTTGCCATGAAAGTATCTTAAATATATGATATTTTAATCAAAATCGTTAGAGCCATTTTTGAGAAAAATGTTCCATGCAAAGGGTAATCGGGGGATTTTCATGAAAACCCTCCTGTTGCATCTATAGAAGATACTGAACCTAAATACCAAGTTTGTTGTTTATCCGACTGTTCGTTTCTGAGATATACTGTTCACAGACACACACACACACACAGACATGTTTTCAAAAATGCTTTATATGCACTCAGTGCACCTCAAAACATGTGTTTCCGGTGAAATCTCGGTATCGAATTTTTGGGTGGAATACAATACTTCTCCTACTTACTATACGTAGTAGGGAAAGTAAAAGCTGAAGCAATTAATAAATCTCACTCTGAAAGTTTCAGAAAATAAAAGAAAAATCTAGAGATAATGAATGGCTGTGCGAATTTTCAGAGAGGTGCATCTTATAATATGTGAAGAAAAAGAGTCATTCTTGTTTTTCGAAAATTTATATAAGTTGAAAGTATTGTATGGTTTAGACATTAGAAGCATGTTTCATTCAGAACACATATGTGCAAACATTTTATATTTAATTAGTAAACATAATGTAGTTTTTATTATCGATGTACACAATTCATTCCCGTTGTGCTTTCAGCATTTTGGTTAACGAAAGAACTACTCAAGCAAGTATTTCTGGCATCTACAATTGTTCACCGTGCACCTTTACATAGTAGAGTTAAATTCATTATTAGGACAGCCGTTGCTGACACTGATATTATCTTGTTTTATTAGTAACGGTACATATTTTCGAAGAATTTCATCCTATCAACTGATAGGATTTGTTTCGGATGGAGCCGCAAATTTGCAATGGAGCAGCTCATAAATTCGTGATAAATAATATTGTACTTATATGTTGTTAATCATAAATTAAAACTTGAGGTACGTAATGTAATAGATAACATGTCTGTTCTGATTCATTTCAAGTCTTTCGTGAACGCATTGTATGTACATTTTTTGCAAGCCCGAAAAATCAACGTGAATAAGTGGGAGAACATTTGACTTGCGTTGGGTGGCATCCCCATGCAATATCGTGACAGCTGTGATGTATAATTTGACATAAAAATCGAGAAAATAATCTTCCACTGACGTCCTGTAGCAGAGCAAAATTTCGTGGATTCACGCAGACAATTACTTGATCATAGTACTGATTCTATTTAGGGATGTTCAGGAAACAGAGTCACTTTCCGATATCTGCAGTCATATCCGACAGTATAACTGCATTTTCAGAACTAAGACTTCGCATTGATGCATTGATTGCAATTAAATACAAACATGGTGTCTGCTTTCAAATTAATGAAGTGGAATTTTCTCTGAACCTTTGAGCACAGCTAAAATATCGTTCACAAATTTTAGACAACAATTTCTTCAAGAATTACTGGATAATGCGTCCGCAAGGTGTTCAAAGCTGGCTCATTCTTTACTGAGAGTGAAGTTATAAACAAAACGTGGTACAGTTACAGGAATGAAAATGAATTAAAGGTAGCACGGTAACCCGAAACCGAAGCAGAGCACCGCAAGCAGGCCGCCATGGCTCCTTTTGTTTTGAACGTGACCGCAAAGAAGGAGGGGAGAGACCCGAAGGGCTGGGAGATGACGTGTGCAAGCATGAGCGAGGCCCTTAACGTTTCCAGTTCAAACGCATACGACGCCGCCCAAGCCCATCCACAAGCCTCTGACCCTCCAGGGGGACCCCTGAAGAGGAGCCTGCTCCAAGAGCACCCGGAGGCCGGACCTCACTGAGTAGTCCGACCGACGCCAGGGAGAAACCTTCACAAGGCGTACATACACCGTCCAGCCGCAACACGCCAAGCAGCGTCACCTGGTCCTTCAACCCTGAAATGGATGATGATGGGTACGGGAAATGAGGGACGTACAGTCGTGGTAGAAGAGGAAGCACCCCAGCATTCGCCTGCCGACCCCGGAAAACCACGAAAAACCCACGGTCAGAGTGGAAGGTCGCGGGGCGAATGCGAACCTCGCACTTAATTAGTGAAAATGAGAGTATCAAGTCCTAATGTAACGGTTTGAAATTAGTGTCTTCAAACACTGATACCTCCATTATTGTAAAACCTTTGAAAGACTTTCACCAGCTACAGCGAGTGGGTAAAATTTAATTTATTGGTGATACACTAAACGAACTGATACAAAAAAATCTGATGTGTTACACTCACATGACTTTCTCTACTCTTGTACAAACTATTTTTACAAACGCTTATTCTCCATATGCTTCATGTTAATCTTATTGCTAATTTTCTTGTAGGTGCAAGGGGAATATGGCAAACTTTAAGCGAAAGTCAAATATTTTAAGAGCTGGTTGTAGGTGGCTCATTCTATTCTCTTTGCATGTCCAGTACGTAAAAAAAATGAATAACGAATTCCCATTTGAGAAAAAGCATTGGAAAATTTAGGGGAATAACAAGCAATATCTCGAAAATGTTCACTCAACAAAAAAAGTATATGACATAAATTGTGTATTTTAACGCGATATTCATTTTTTGTGCAGTAAAAGTTTTTCTATCTCTTATGGTTTACCAGTTATGCAAAAGTCGTTCACAATGAAGAATACTTTTGGAGACATTCCCAGAAAATTCGAGATATACATTTCATTTGTCATGAAAATATCTTAAACATATGATATTTTAATCAAACATTTTTGAGAGAATTAAAATTTTCGAGAAATGTTCCATGTAAAGGGCAATCTGTTGTGGGGGGATTTTCTTGAAAACCCTACTGAACCTAAATACCAAGTTTGGTGTTTATCCGACTGTTCGTTTCTGAGTTATGCTGTTCACAGACACACACACGGACATGTTTCCAAAAACGCTTTTTTTGGATTCAGGGGGTCTCAAAACATATATTTCCGGTGAAATCTCGGTTATGAATTTTTGGGTGGAATACAATACTTCCCCTACTTACTATACGTAGTAGAGAAAGTAAAAAAATAAAGCAATACCAGGGATTTTTTTTAAACAAAAATTTCAATTTAAGATCGATCAGCCTTATAGTGCCTTATAAATCTGTGTTTATAAAAAAATTGGTAAGTAATTTGCTGAAGTTGGCCATAAGGGGTCCTCGAGCGAAAGCTATGGCAATTAATTTAATAAAGTAATTAATTTAATGTCTTGAGGTATAAAATATAGGTATTTACATGAAAAAGAAACTAGTGGAAATTGCTAATGGGATTCACCTGTATGTTTTGAACAGGTGACACTGAGTAGTAGGTCGTGTGGTAGTTTACTTTTGAGTCGTGTTGGTTGTAGAGGTTTCTGAGATTTTTACTGCCTGCACCGGCAGAAAGATTTCCCGCAGGCCAACTTACGCATAGGCATGCAGTTTTTCTCACTGCTGGGTAGGTCAAGAAAATCCAGCTTATGCTAACTGTCTGCTACTCCCAAACAGGCTAAGCGTTACGTTGCATGACCTTAAGCTACATCCTAATGCTTATGTTACATTTATGTTGTTTCCCATAATTTTGTGCTCCAAACTGCTAATGAAATAATAAAACATCACCGCTTTGGAACTTTCGTAAAGTTTTTTCATTGGCATTATTTTAACCATTATGTTGAGCAACCTCTCTCGACGTTCTCAAAATAGCTGGAGATATTAGCATTCGTTTTCAGCTTTTCAGCAAGTTGATATATGCTTTTTAACTGTTATCTATTATTATTATTATTATTATTATTATTATTATTATTAACAATGTTATATTCTTGTGTTTACAATCATCAAAATGTATGCCTTTAACAAAGTTCACAAATGACTTCAAGTGCTTTTTTATTTAATACTGTGCACTCCTATAGAAGGTAATCTACCTTTCGATCTCCGTCACCCAAAGGATCCTTTTAAATTGGATAACATATAACAGAAGAGTCAAAAACGTGTAAGAATTTAAAAATTGTAAAATATCGAAACATTTACATAAAGTAGAGTTAAAATATCTAAGGATATCGAAAACATGCACAAATGTTGGAAAATGCACAGTAGTGTGGAACCAAAATTTGGTTAAGTGTAAACGGTTAAACGTTGCAAAATGTGGAAAATTATTTAAAAGCTTTCTTTCTTAAAATTTCAAAAAGTATTAGGAAAGAAATCATTCTCACTACTAAAGAGTTTCCAAAAAATATGCCGTATATTAAGTTAAGATGAAAATATAAAAGAAATGTTTGGATTTCACTAACTCCTAATTCGCATCTCCAAAGTAGGCAGTTTTATTCGACCTCCCAGTGTAGGTGTGGACAAGCCTCAGTTACTATATGCGTTCAGCAAGCTTTCAGGTCCCGTAGGGATATCACAGTAACTGGTAGATCCTGACCGCATTAGACCGTGTGGAGGGGAGGGTTGAGAAGATAAAATTCTGCCTCCCCCTCTCGCCAGGACGAGATCTCGTGCGTGTTGCCTAAGAAGCAGGCGTAGGCAGAAGTAGATTGAAACTGTACACCTCTAGTTGCATGGCGTTCGATAGCATATATTACAGCTCCTGAACTCCTTATAGAGTGAGAGTCTTACTCCGTGATGTAGTGGTTACCATGAGGTCGCGGCTTCAAACCCGGAGGAGGGCGATGGATTTTTTTCGGGCGTAAAGTTCATTAGCATGGCTTCCTT
Organism: Deroplatys truncata; assembly: GCA_030765065.1. Lineage (NCBI taxonomy): Eukaryota > Metazoa > Arthropoda > Insecta > Mantodea > Mantidae > Deroplatys > Deroplatys truncata. The sequence goes on from CM060977.1 coordinate 140,874,004, forward strand.
CGGGAGGGAAGTAAAGCCGGTGGACCCGTATCGTAGATTTACGGCACGTAAAATAACCTCAAGCCTGAGCAAAATTACCGGTCTTTCACGCCCAATATAGACTAGGACGCTAAGGACCACAGCCGTTAAAGAGCGTCTTTAAATAAAACTCAATTTAATTTTTATAGAGTGAGAAGAATCACAGGCGAGTTTACGGATATAGAGTACGGTCTCATAATTTGTACCACTTTAACTATTTTTTAGAATAGTGCAGAATATATGAGGTGTTAGCAGAACTGGTTGTTGAGAATTTAGTTCCATCCTTTAAGTATCTGCCGGCCCTCGTAGCCGTGGTCGCTGGAATGTATAGCTCCGGCGCTCCGCCAAGCTGAGGGTCGCGGGTGTGTATGTATGCTGTGTAATTGTGGTGATAAGTGGTAACGAAAACAGTAGAAACACAGTATCATAAACTGGGTAAAACAAGGGAAAGTACCTGCACACCAGCTGGAGAAGACCCTAAGTATTATGGTTTAATAGCTATTATGTAAAATGTTAGAAAATGCAAAGTAGTACAATTTGTAATCGTGTACTAAAATAGTATCACTGTATTTTATATTGGGCCATTACCACAAAACACATTTCAATTATGCAAACAACACTTCTCTAAAACAAACTTACTGTGTGATTAATATGAAATACTAGCTATTTAAACACTACTGATAACTTCCCGCTAAAAACCTAAACATTGTTTTGGTGTAAAATTTGTAGACCAGGATAATTTTTGTCCTTTTCTTTAAATACCTAATTCTCTCTAAACAGACTCATTTGCATTAAGGTCCACAAATATCACAGTAAAATATATTTCCCTATGCACTAACTTTAGAACATTGTCTGAAACTAGACACCACATTTCAAGGACCTGATCATATCCCCTTCACTATTAGGTGCAATACCAGCCAGGTGATGTTTGATTCCTTCTTAATACTATCTCCCGCAATATTCACGTTACCCCCAAAAGCTTTTTTACAAGAAATACTGGTGATTACAGCAGAGGAAATAGGTGCTGGAATTCTTTTTTCCAAAACTGGAACGGGTGAAGTTGGTGCGAAGCCACTTTTAACCGTTGATGCCACATTTGATGGCTGGGGTTTGTGAGTGGTATGTGGTGGAAGATGGGCATAATCACCCTCCATTTCCCTGGCTAGATTTACAGCTTGAAGAAGTTACTGTGTGGGGTGTAGCCATCAAGAATTAACAGCATTTTACTATCGGCAGCAGATCTTGTCGTTTGAATGAAATGCTGCATCCGACGGAGAAACAGTTCACTTGTCATCTAGCTGCTGTTACAAACTGCAAATTGTGTTCCAAGTGGTGCATCAGCTTTCAGATCACAGGATAACCTTTTTCTTTTAAATATAAGCAATGGGGTTGTATGTATGTCAGAAGCACTGAAGCTGCAGACAGAAATCATACTTGTTCCTCTCTCCGCGCTGGTTATATAGGGTCTTTCAACAAGAGTGTCCTATCTTTGAACTTAAATAAAACACGTTCTATAAATGATAGAGTTTATTTCTTTTTTATTTTGGAACATAATTAATGTCATTACGTGTGGAAGAGAACATCCGTTAAGTGACCGCCGCAACATCGTTAGGTTGCGCGTATACGGTTGACCCAATTTTAACGACAGAAGAACGTAAATTAGGCCAACTTCACGAATAACACGCGTGATGTTATTCATAAGATCATTTACTGTTTCTGGCTTGTTGACATAAACTCGAGATATAACATAACCTCACAAGAAGTAATCCAATGGCGTTAAATCACATGACCTCGGGGGCCAGTTAACATCACTACCACGAGAAACGATGAAACCCCTGAACTTCTTCAAAAGATTGATTGTTTCGAGAGCAGTATGACATGTGGCACCATCTTGCTTGAACCAGATGTTTCTGAGATCCATACCATCCAATTGAGGCCAAAAATAGTCCCTTATAAGAGCTCGGTACCTTTCTCCATTGACAGAGCTTCTCCATCTTCATCTTGGAAAAAATGTGGACCAATGATTCCACCATACCAAAATCCACACCACACAGTAGCCTTTTGGATGAAGTGGACGTTCTTGAATCTGCATTGGATTGATTGCTCCCATAGCGGCAATTTTGTTTAACACAACAATCCATCCAAAAGTGGGCTTCGTCGCTGAAGATGATTTTTCCACAAAAGTCCGGATCAACTTCCAATTGCTCCATAGCCCAGTCAGCGAATACACGGCGCAACCTATGGTCGTTGGGCTTTAGTTCTTGAGTTAACACCATTTTGTAAGCGTGAAACTTCAAGTCCAGATGCAGAATTCGCCAAGTTGTCGTCGGTGAAAAGCCCCAATTCTTGCGCTAGACGAGCAATTGATCTGTTTCCGTTCTCGGTACACTCTCACGAACGGCGCCTATGTTTTCGTTGCAGCGCTTAAGTCGATTACGTACATGCGTTCTTTGATCGCTGACAGAACCACTTCTTTCAAATTTATCGATCAAACACCGAATCGTTCTCTCGCAGGGACGATTATGCACACCGTAAACTTCACGCAATACACGGAAGGTTTGGCGAACAGATGATCCATTTTGATAATAAATGTTCACAATATTCTACGCGTTGCTGAATGCTGTAACGTTCCATGGCTATTTGTCAATAACAACTGTAACCACATTAGAAAAAAATGACTGCTGTAACTCAATAACAACGGCAGCTATCACATGTTAAAGATAGGACACTCTTGTTGAAAGACCCTTTAGCATCCACTTGAAGCTTTCCTTTAAGAACTTTTTGTGGTTTTTGAACTGTTGAAAGTCTGGTTTCATCCAAATTGAGTGTACAGTTGGCTTGAAAAAAACATCATTATCTATAATTTTGACGAGGATATCAAAGAATTTCGAAACAGTATCTTTATTAAAACCAAAAGCTCTTGCTGCCGAAGTATCCTCTTGCTGGTGGAAGGATGCCTTGGATGCCGGCGCATTGTTTTCCAGTTTTGCGTTTCTGAATCTATGTTTGATTCCATTAGCTTCAACCGAAGTCATAAGCTAATTTCTGAAGGTCACGCCATGAACATCGAAACATGTGCAATTCTGGTATCCAATCATGATTTGCTAGCTCATCTTCAAGCCCATTGTGAAGATCTGTAACACGCACAAAATTCTTCAATCCCTCACGAGCTTTCAGATTTTTGTTTTCTATACTTCTCGTCAATGTTAGTTTACGTACGCCATAAGTTTTATATATTTTATTAATGCCTACATCTCTGTATCTTAAGGCGTACAGCGCTTTTTCCATGTTTTGCTGACTCCAGTAAGACATGAAAACATCGTATAAGAAAATGTTATGCATGATTGGCATCATTCTTGGTTTTGTGGCCAAAGTAGGCACATTAATTTATATAAATTATTTTAAACATTACTGCAATATTAGAGAATGCATAACAAAATATGTAATTATATTATTGTAGTTTCTGGGTATAAGAACAGTAATTTTCAGCTTCAGAATAATAAATCATTTAATTCGATACTTGTAATTAACATTCCACATATAACAGTGATTTGATATCAATCTTGAATCTGCAAACAGTGTAAAGGATTTCTTATATATGTACCAGTCCAAAATAGAAGAAACATGCTGGTAGAATATATGCGACTTGGCCATTTTATCTACGTTGTCTTCCAAAAGCAAAAACTATTTCAAGTATTATTTCCAGACAATATTGTAACAAGTAGCATGTGTACAAAACAAAAATGAAATCATACATATCTGTGACTGCAGAAGCTCAGCAGTTCCAGACCAAAATCATTTACAGAGCAGAAAATCAAACAATGAACTGTAAACTGTTTTTTTTTTGGGGGGAGGCCTTCTATGTTCACCATATTTACTACGGCTTCGCAAGTCGTCGTGATACACATTCCTTGCGCTTGGTAGCACACATGATCTCTCGAATATAATTAATATGCCGGTACAATTTATGAGACCTTACCCTACTGATGTATTGGAGAAACTCCCAGTTCACAATGGAATTTGATTGCGTACAAACCAGGCGTGGTGGTGGGCTATTCGTAGGATTTCATTTTGAAGTACTTGGAAACCATGGATGTGGGAGGCTGTTGCAGATCCACATATAGGCGTGGCGTACACCATCAGTGGTCTTATTAGTGAACAGTAAAGAACACGCTCAGCTAGTTGAAGTACTCGGTTAAGATACCAGTGTCTTCCGCACAATGCCAAAAAGGTTGTTAGTGTCGATAACACTCTTAACTAAACTCCGCAGTCGGATGCAAACAAAACCACTACGTAGCATTTGAGACGTTTATGATATTAACGGGCGTGTCTAACGGATTTTCCCGTTGAACGAATTGCAGTAGAGTTGACAAGGGGTGGATATCATTCGCAAAGGCATTCCTTTTATAGGAAAGAGCCTTCAAGCATTTCGTTGATTCAAAGCAAACTATTCACGGAATTTTTTTTCTCGACTGAATGGTATTGTTACATTTACTTTTATATGCACACTTAACTCTCCCTCTCCCCAGTCAAAACATTTGATATGAACTCTAGATGTGACAAGGTATTAGTTTTGATGACGATTACATAGTTGCGACTTTGCATCTCCGATCGCCGTGTGTTCTTTAACTGGAATTACTGTAGAAGATTTTGAATTAGGGATTTTGGGACAGCATCGATCACAACTTATTGTTTCGCTGGCAATAGTTATACTCTTGTGCCTGGGTTACACTCGAACTACTAGTGTTCATTTTAAATTGATCCTACCGTAGTTCAATCTTGCTCTAAATTAGGTCACTACTTTGATGCAAGTTTCACCATTCTTAATGGTTGCAAAGGTGGGGGTAACTTTGTGTCAAAGTTAACTAGTTCCCACGGCGCAACAAAGTCTTGTACTCTCTCATACCTATGGCGTTCTCTGTCAACCACCACGAAGATCACAGGTACTGAGTGGTTGGGGATACTGCTTTACATTTGAACTATCAATTTCGATTCCTGTACTGTAAACTACTTTATCACTGCATGTATCAGGAAGCCTTTTAAATAAGAACAGTCAGTCTTCATTGCTGAGTCTTTCTTCAGAACAGGAGTAAGTGTAATTGATATTGCATAGAAATACCGCCAGTTTCAATGGATGTCTCGAAAGACCCTGGAGAGCACAGTTTATCTTTTATGTCGTTGTGCATGTAAAAAAATTTTTGCTGCTAAACATTTAAGTTATAAATGTCACATTCCTACTTATTGAATTTTCTGTTTTGTTTACGATAGGTGTATTGTTTGTTTACGTTAAACAGGATCTGTGTGAGACGACGAGGGTAACTGAAGATGATGTTTTGCAAGAGATGCGGACCACTAACTTATGGCGTGAAAATTAATCTTAAATTAACGGAATCATCAGTAACCCTCAATGGCCTCCGAGATCCCCAGATTTGGCACCACCTGATTTTTTCCCCCTCTGGAGTTACCTGAAGGACCGAGTCTTTGCTTGACATCCTGAAAATTTGAACCAGCTGCTATTTCATACTTCAGGAAATGACGACGAGATATCACGCCGGAAATACTTAACTTGGTCAAGAGAGTGAGGACGTGCTTAAAGAAATTGTGAACACATTGACTTATTTGACTAAAGTTTTGTTATGTTAATTCTTAGAAAATGTTTCAGAATTTGAGTTTTTTTCCTTACAAAACAGTTAATTTAGTATTCAAAATATGTAACGCAATTTATTTTGTTACCTTCTGTGCTCGTCATTCTGCAATTAAAGAACATTAATTGCTCAGAAAACCCGAAAATATGAAACCTATAAAGATGTATAAAAATATATAATGCTTTGTCCCAATTTCAATGTTCTATGTACAAATAATTCTAAAGTCGCTCATGGCTTTACGTTAAAGCGATTATAAAAAATCTGATGTGTTCACTCACATGACTTTCTCTACTCTTATACAAACTATTTTTACAAACGCTTATTCTCCATCTACTTCATGTTAATCGAGATAAACATTTGCAGAGTCTATCTTATTGCTAATTTTCTTGTAGATGTAAGGGGATAATATATTTACAAGGGCAATTTGGAAATACAGTAGCCTTTAAGAACATACATATCTCTTAATAGCTGGTTGCTAGGTGCAGCACCACTCCCTTTGCCACAGCTACTCTTTGCATATCGAAGACAAAATAATGATTAACGAATTCCCATTTAAGAAAATAAGTATTGAAAAATTTAAGAGAATAACAAGCAATATCTCGAAAATGGTTCACTCAACAAAAAAATATATATGACATGAATTGTGTATTTTAACGCGATCTACATTTTTTGTGTAGTAAAATTTTGTCTATCTCTTATGGTTTACCGGTTATGCAAAAGTCGTTCACAATGAAGAACACTTTTGGAGACATTCCCAGAAAATTCAAGATATACGTTTTATTTGTCATGACAATATCTTACACATATGATATTTTAATCAAAATCGTTAGAGCCGTTTTTGAGAAAATTAAAATTTTCGAAAAATCTTCCATGTAAACGGTGGGGGATTTTGTTGAAAACCTTCGTGTCGCATCCCTGGAAGATATTGAACTTAAATACCAAGTTTGGTGTTTATCCGACTGTTCGTTTCTGAGTTATGCTGTTCACAGACACAGACACACACACACACACACACACACGGACATGTTTCCAAAAATGCTTTTTTTGGATTCAGGGGGTCTCAAAACATGTATTTCCGGTGAAATTTCGGTATCGAATTTTTGGGTGGAATACAATACTTCCCCTACTTACTATACGTAGTAGAGAAAGTAAAAAGGTTAAAATAAAGGAAATTAAAAAAAAAGTTTAACTCTTTTCCTTTCGTCCTATCTATGTAGAAGTTGCTGCCATCTGGCGTACGGATTCATTAACATTTGAAGACTAAAGGATCACTAGTCAACGCTGACGTCATAGCTCGTCCAATATAATGGACAACGAACAAATGAAATGAAGCTCAGTAGGCTGAATCGAGCTTGCGTTAAAATACATTTACCGTTTCTATTTTCCTTTTACCATCCTTCTTCTGTCTTACTTTCTTCTTTTACTTTCTCTGCTACTTACATATAACAAGTAGAAGAAATATTGCATTTCATCCAAAAATTCGTTACCCAGATTTCTCCGGAAATAGACGTTTTGAGGCTCCCTGAATCCAAAAAAAAAACCATGTTCCGTGTGTGTTAACACCTTAACTCAAAAACGAAAAATCGTTTAAATACTAAACATGGTATTTAAATTCAGCGTCTTCCAAAGATGCTACACGAAGATTTTAAAGCAAATCCCCCCCAAACCGAACTACCTTTTACATAGAACAGTTTTCGTTATTTTTTATTTTCTCAAAAATGGCTCAAATGATTTTAATTAAAATACAATTTTTGTTTGACTTCTTTATTTACAAGACAAATTAAACATATACACTATGTGATCAAAAGTATCCGGACACCCCCACAAACATACGTTTTTCATCTTAGGTGCATTGTGCTGCCACCTACTGCCTGTACTCATTATCCGCTACCTCAGTAGTCATTAGATATCGTAAAACAGCAGAATGGGACGCTCCGTGGAACTCACGGACTTCGTACGTGGTCAGCTGATTGGGTGTCACTTGTGTCAGAAGTCTGTACGCGAGATTTCCACACTCCTAAACATCCCTAGGTCCACTGTTTCTGATGTGATAGTGAAGTGGAAACGTGAAGGGACATGTACAGCACAAAAGCGTAAAGTCCGACCTCGTCTGTTGACTGACAGAGACCGCCGATATTTGAAGAGGGTCGTAAAGAGTAATAGGCAGACATCTATCCAAACCATCACACAGGAATTCCAAAACTGCATCGGGATCCACTCCAAGTACTGTGACAGTTAGGCGTGAGGTGAGAAACCTGGATTCCATGGTCGAGCGGCTGCTCATAAGCCACACATCACGCAGAAAAATGTCAAATGACGCCTCGCTTGGTGTAAGGAGCGTCAACATTACAACAGTGGCAAAACGTTGTGTGGAGTGACGAATCACGGTACACAATGTGGCGATCTGATGGCAGTGTGTGGGTATGGCGAATGCCCGGTGAACGTCATCTGCCAGCGTGTGTAGTGCCAACAGTGAAATTCGGAAGTGGTGGTGTTATGGTGTGGTCGTGTTTTTCCTGGAGGGGTTTGCACACCTTGTTTTGCGTGGCACGATCACAGCGCAGACCTACATTGATATTTTAAGGGCCTTCTTGCTTCCCACTGTTGAAGAGCAATTCGGGGATGGCGATTGCATCTTTCAACACGATCGAGCACCTGTTCATACTGCACGGGCTGTGGCGGAGTGGTTACACGACAATAACATCCCGGTAATGGACTGGCCTGCAGAGTCCTGACTTAAATCCTATAGAACACTTTTGGGATGATTTGGAACGGCGACTTCGTGCCAGGCCTCACCGACCTACATCGATAGCGCTCCTCAGTTCCGCACTCTGTGAAGAATGGGCTGCCATTCCCCAAGAAACCTTCCAGCACCTGATTGAAAGTATGCCTGCGAGAGTGAACGCTGCCATCAAGGCTAAGGGTGGGCCAACACCATATTGACTTCCAGCATTACCGATGGAGGGCGCCACAAACTTGTACGTCATTTTCAGTCAGGTGTCCGGATACTTTTGATCCCGTAGTGTACCTTAAATGTTCGTGAATAGCTGCGAAGTGCTGCTCATTCTGAATGAAGAGAAGTTGTGTATAACTTGTAAACCGTAAGAGACAGGCCCAACGTTACTACACAAAAAAATATAAATCTCGTTAAAAACACATAGTTTAGGTGAAATGTATTTTTATGGCATTAAACATTTCCGCGATAATCTATGTTATTAGTCTGAATTATGAACTACTTTATACTTTTTTGGACTACTAAGGCTATTTAATGTTTTCTCGTGGGCATGCAAAGAGAACAGAATTTCAAAGCCATCACATAATGACCCACTTTTAAAAGAATTGACTATCCTTTAAACTTAAGGTATTCCCCTTGTATCTTTGACGAAATGTATAATAAAACTAATTCTGCTAACGTTTATTTCGATTAACATGATGCAGCTAGGAGAACAAGACCTTATATGAAATATTATGAAGAGTGGGTAGAGAAAATCATGTGAGTATGAACATTAGACTTTTTTGCTGCAAAGTTGGTTATTAGGTGATATGTCGCATGAAAAATGCGAATTTTGCATTATTTCCCGATTAAGGATCGACGAATTAATGCATTCTCGAACGTTTAAATCGCATTCCTGTAAACTTTTATTTTAATCCTTTGCTGCACATGGTATATTATGGATAAAAAATCTGATGTGTTACACTCACCTGACTTTCTCTACTCTTGTACAAACTATTTTTACAAACGTTATTCTCCAATGCTTCATGTTAATCGAGAGGTTAATCTTATTGCTAATTTCCTGTACATGCAAGGGGAATATGGTAGTATTTAAGCGATAGTCAAATCTTTTAAGAGCTGGTTGCTATGTGGCGCATTCCATTCTCTTTGTATGTCCAGGACATAAAAAAATCTGATGTGTTACACTCACATGACCTTGTCTACTCTTGTACAAGCTCTTATTCTCCCTCCATTTCATATTAATCGAGATAAACATTTGTAGAAACGATCTTTTGACATGCAAAGAGAATTACATTTTACACATAGCGACCAGTTCTAAAAATATTTGACTATCGCTTAAGGGCGTACTATATTCCGCTTGTTTTGTATTTGCAAGGGCAATATAAGCACGGACATAATATCTCTTAATAGCTGGTTGCTATGTGCAGCACCATTCTCTTTACCATAGATTAATACCCTTTGCATATCCAAGACAAAAAAAATGAATAACGAATTCCCATTTGAGAGTTATTATCGAAAAAAATTTAAGGGTACAAGCAATATCTCGAAAATGGTTCACTCAACAAAAAAAATGTATATGCCATAAATTGTGTATTTTAACGCGATCTAGATTTTTTATGTAGTAAAATTTTGTCTATCTCTTATGGTTTACCAGTTAAGCAAAAGTCGTTCACAATGGGGAATACTTTTGGAGACATTCCCAGAAAATCCAAGATATACATTTTGTTTGTCATGAAAATATCTTAAACATATGATATTTTAATCAAAATCGTTAGAGCCATTTTTGAGAAAATTAAAATTTTCGAAAAATGTTCCATGTAAAGGGTAATCTGGGGTGGGGGATTTTCTTGAAAACCTTCGTGTCGCATCCTTGGAAGATACTGAACCTAAATACCAAGTTTGGTGTTTATCCGACTGTTCGTTTCTGAGTTATGCTGTTCACAGACACACAGACAGACACACAGACACACACACGGACATGTTTCCAAAAATGCTTTTGGGGGGGATTCAGGGGGTGTCAAAACATGTATTTCCGGTGAAATCTCGGTATCGAATTTTTGGGTGGAATACAATACTTCTCCTACTTACTATACGTAGTAGAGAAAGTAAAAATTGTTCCAGCCAAAGTATTATACTGTAAATTACCATTGCCATGACTACATGGCTGGGTATACTTCAGTCTTGTTCATATTATAACACCAATAACATTCTAGTTAAAAAGCAAGGCCTAGGACACCTGGTACTTGTATTAAAGTGTTCGGTAATACCACCATATAAATAAAATTAAAAAGCAAAACTGATACTTCGTATGAACCTCTAACGATTTTTTATATTTTATAGACCCAACATCAGCAATGATTCTGCACTTACCTTGCAATGGGAAATAAACTGTGAATCTTCAATGAAAAGTACAGTTGATCTTAAATCAACACAATTAACAACACAAGTGTTGTGTTTTAACACACTATTAAAACAGTTCTACCAACATTAGTCTACCAGCATGATACATATTTGACGTATAATTTCCATAATGTACCACCTTATTCTACTATCGTCCAAGTGAAAGTTTTCCATTCCCGCTCATAGCATGCACAGCTGCGCAACAAATATTTATTAATCTAGTTTTGTGCCCTATAAAACTAAAGAAGTACAGCAGGAACATTTCTAAGTTTTATGCAAAGTTAATGCACGCACTAATTATATTAGAAGTCAAAGAGATATTAATTTCAATCTTACCTGAAGTTCTGCTTGTGACACGTCTATTTCACCACGATAAACAAATTCAATAATAAACTTCAAATCACTAAAACACACATCCTGTGGCATTATGATTGTTGGATGTTTACATGGGTTTTCCATAAGCAACTTCTGAAAGTACGATGAACAGGCTGATAGAACGACCTGTAAATAAAATGTAATAATTAATATCAACGTATTATAAGAAGGACCATTAATATCTCTTTCTCACATATAAGCATACTTATGAAGCTTCTCCCCCCTGCTTCTGTAAAGCAATAAATCCTTTTGAAATTTCATTCAAACTCGCAATGAAAGCCTACTTAAAAGTATTGTCTATAATTTTGTGACATAGGAGCGTCGTCAAATAAGTATGTTTACCTATTTTATAAAAAACATTGTACACAATTGATCATGTTGAATTCATTTTATTTATATTGTGCAATCCTTCCTTCTGTTACTTTTCTACATAGTCAACATGTTTTTCCAAGCATTTTTGGGGACGTGACACAAGTTTTTCCAAGACAGTGTTGTACCAGGTCGGGTTCTGTGCTCGTAACCAGCTGTTCACTTCTGATTGATCCTCGTCACGGTGTTAAAGTGCTTACCTCCATGATGACCTTTGAGTCAGGAGAACATGTGAAAATCACTTGGGAAAAGATCTGGTGAATATGGAGGATGCGAGAAATCTTCCCAGTTGAATTTTCTCAGCTCCGCCTGGGTCAAGATTCAACTTGGAAGTTTTTTCGTATCCTCCGTATTCACCGGAGCTTGCCCCAAGTGATTTTCACATATTCCTCCAACTCAAAGGTAAGCACTTTTAACACCCATGATGAAGTCAAATCTGTGAACAGCTGGTTGCGAGCACAGGATCCATCCTGGTACAATTGGAAAAACTAGTGACACGTCCCCAAAAATGCTTGGAAAAACATGTTGACTATGTAGAAAAGTAACAGCAGGATTGTACAATATAAATAAAATTAATTCAACATGATCGATTGTGTATAATGTTTTTTTTTATAAAATAGGGAAACTTACTGATTGGACGCCCCTCGTAGCTTCAGGCCTAAGGGGAAGCCTTTTTTCTGGTGTTAAATAGGGCTTTATTTGATATCTTTCCTTGTCATTCAAATTCTGACGTTTCACTTTTCTCTTTCTTTCCGAAAAATAAAACATTTAACACTCAAGACTGCGGGAGGTTATAAGGCAAGTATATCTGTGTATCGGATGGAAACAATCAGCATTCTCAGTTAATACCAATAATTTACACGAAAGTTTATTTGGAACGTTTGATAGTTTAGCATTAAAGATTTCTAGGAAGCCCGTTTATTTCTGTTAGTATATCTCAGAGTATTTCGGCTAAAGCTCCCCCACCCAAAAATGACATTAAGCATAAACTAAGCATAAATACAATTTTTTTTCCAAATAGTCCGGGAAAAGGTTGTTGGGCGCTATTTGTAGCGGGAAATCGTCGGTCCTTGGATTGATGCTATCTGCTGCAGTGTTCTTCCTCGGCTATGGGTGCTCGTCGGCTGTTGCGTTTTCCATTCCTAACTTTGCCCTATATATATCTAACTCTTGGTTCTCAGGTTATCGTGGGTGAGGCAAATTAAAAATATACTTCATTTCCCTTACTAAGTGTAGTTTATTAACAATTTAAATATTTATGGGTGACTAACTTTTTCCCATTATTCTAATCCCACCACTTTAAATAAGTCAGGAGCCTAACTATCTACACACGCACTCCCATCCATATGCACACACCATGCATCTGTCGCTAAGAGCGTAGCACTTGTATCGACGTAATTCTAGAAGAGAGAGAGAGTGGGTTCTGGGGCCTTTTTTGCCCTTATATACCTGAGCCTAGTGACGCTCACCTATGCGTTTCAAAATTTAACGTTTCTAATTGGTCCTCAGACCGCGTTACCTTAACATGTATGAGAATAAGTTACTCCAAATTCGCGTTGTGAAGCGGGTTCATTATCTCCGTCTCTTTCTATTTCTCCTGACCGTTACCTGTTCCCTGTTCGTTGGCTTGGTGAAAGGTGTGCTCTACTTAGAATTATGTTTTTCCTGGAATTTTGCTAGCTCGCCCTTTTCTTACAATTTGCTCTGTACAAATGTTAGATGTTGAATATTTTAACATGTTTGTTGGTGAATTATATTATTACTGTACAATTCTTATATATGCATGGTATATCCCCTTTCAAAGAGTAACTTGAAACGATTTCCCCATCGGAGGCATCCGATGTCTAGTCATCCTGCCAGTGAATCTCATTCTAGTTCCATATTCACGAGAAAATTTAACGATGCGATTCTTCCCTGTTCGAAATTCCTGTTGGTACAAATACAGTGATCCTTATCTGACTGTTCATCTGCTCAACCTGTCGACCAGGTGATGCAGTTCGTTAAGCACTGTGAGACGTCTCAATAGATTCCGACATGTACGAAAACTGCTATACAAAATTCCCAAACAATGGCATGGTTTGTGTAACTCTGACTTTAATAATTCGTTTCCTTTTTGGACGGGTTGCACTAGCAACAGGGCGGTTCATATACTAAGACACCCTTGTAGAAGAGAACCAAAAAGTTCTTTGTGGGCTTGCGCAGGCAGTTCGGGAAACAATGGGAAAAAATCTGATGTGTTACACTGACATTACTTTCTCTACTCTTGTACAAACTATTTTTACAAACGCTTATTCTCCATATGATTCATGTTAATCGAGATATCGAGATGTTAATCTTATTGCTAATTTTCTTGTAGACGCAAGGGGAATTAGTAGGCTTTAAGCTATAGTACAAATATTTTAAGAGCTGGTATTCCATTTTCTTTGCATTACCAGAAAAAAAAGAATAACGAATTCCCATTTGAGAAAAAAAAATCTGATGTGTTACACTCACATGACTTTCTCTACTCTTGTACAATCTAATTTTACAAACGCCTATTCTCCATATGCTTCATGTTAATAGAGATATCGAAATGTCAATCTTATTGGTAATTTTCTTGTAGATGCAAGGGGAATATGGTAGCTTTTAAGCGATAGTCAAATATTTTAACGCTGGTTGCTATGTGGCGCATTCCATTCTCTTTGCATGTCCAGGACATAAAAAAATGAATAACGAATTTGAGAAAAAGTATAAGTATTGGAAAATTTAAGGAAATAACAAGCAATATCTCGAAAACGGTTCACTCAACAAAAGAAATGTATATGACATAAGTTGTGTATTTTAACGCGATCTATATTTTTTGTGTAGTAAAATTTTGTCTATCTCTTATAGTTTACCAGTTATGCAAAAGTCGTTCAGAATGAAGAATACTTTTGGAGACATTCCCAGAAAATTCGAGATATACATTTCATTTCTCATGATATTATCTTAAACATATGATATTTTCATCAAAATCGTTAGAGCCATTTTTGAGAAAATTAAAATTTTCGAAAAATGTTCCATGTAAAGGGTAGTCTGGGGTGGGGGGATTTTCTTGAAAACCTTCGTGTCGCATCTCTGGAAGATACTGAACCTAAATACCAAGTTTGGTGTTTATCCGACTGTTCGTTTTTGAGTTATGCTGTTCACACACACACAGACACACAGACACACACACACACAGACACACACACACACAGACACACACACGGACATGTTTCCAAAAATGCTTTTTTTGGATTCAGGAGGTCTCAAAACATGTATTTCCGGTGAAATCTCGGTATCGAATTTTTGGGTGGAATGCAATACTTCCCCTACTTACTGTACGTAGTAGAGAAAGTAAATATAAGTATTGGAAAATTTAAGGGAATAACAAGCAATATCTCCAAAATGGTTCACTCAACAACAAAAAATGTATATGACATAAAAATTGTGTATTTTTTGTGTAGTAAAATTTTGTCTATCTCTTATGGTTTACCAGTTATGCAAATTCGTTTACTTTTGGAGACCTTCCCAGAAAATTCAAGATACACATTTTATTTGTCATGAAAGTATCTTAAATATATATATATATATTAATCAAAATCGTTAGAGCCATTATTGAGAAAATTAAAATTTTGAAAAAGTTTCCAAGTAAAGGGTAATCTGGGGTGGGGGAATTTTCTTGAAAACCTTCGTGTCGCATCTCTGGAAGATACTTAATCTAAATACCAAGTTTGTTCGTTTCTGAGTTACGCTGTTCACAGACGGACACACACACAGACACACACACGGACATGTTTCCAAAAATACTTTTTTTTTTGGATTCAGGAGGTCTAAAACATGTATTTCATGTGAAATCTCGGTATCGAATTTTTGAGTGGAATGCAACATTTTCCCTACTTACAATACGTAGTAGAGAGAGTAAAAATCTTATGAATTACATTCATTTGCCAACAGCGTTATTTTTATATACACTTCTACAAAATATCCTTACAAAGGCTTAATTTTCTATCTGCCTCATGTTGATCGAGATCAACGTTTGCAGAAATGGTTTCACTAAAAATTGCGGGTACAAGGAAGAAAAGAAGGTCGCTCTTTAGAGTCGCCATACGCTTATTTTGAAACTGCATAGCTTTCAAAGGACATCGTGAGAAACAATTGAATGGTGAGAGCGCTTCACAAAATGACAAGCTATTGAAAAATTCAAATCACTAACAACGAATATCTTGGAATAAATTGATGGTTTAAAGATATCTACATTGTTTGGCAGTACGTTGTTGCCTACTCTTAGACTTGAGCCGGGGAATTTTCTTGAAAATCTTCCTTGGAAAATGCTGAATTCAAATACAAAGTTTAGTATTTATGTGACTTTTCGTTTTTGAGTTATGATGTTCACAGAAATACAAATGGATCTTTTTCTAATTTTTACTTTCTCTACTACGTATAGTACGTAGAGAAAGTATTGTATTCCACCCAAAAATTCGATACCGAGATTTCACCGGAAATATATGTTTTGAGACCCCCTGAATCCAAAAAAAGCATTTTTGGAAACATGTCCGTGTTTGTGTGTGTCTGTGAACAGCATAACTCAGAAACGAACAGTCGGATAAACACCAAACTTGGTATTTAGGTTCAGTATCTTCCAGAGATGCGACACGAAGGTTTTCAAGAAAATCTCCCTAACCCAGATTACCCTTCACATGGAACATTTTTCGAAAATTTTAATTTTCTCAAAAATAGCTCTAACGATTTTGATTAAAATATCATATGTTTAAGATATTTTCATGACAAATGAAATGTATATCTCGAATCTTCTGGGAATGTCTCCAAAAGTATTCTTTATTGTGAAAGACTTTTGCATATCTGGTAAACCATAAGAGATAGACAACATTTTACTACACAAAAAAAATGTAGATCGCGTTAAAATACACAATTTATGTCATACATTTTTTGTTGTTGAGTGAACCATTTTGGAGATATTGCTTGTTATTACCTTAAATTTTCAATACTTATACTTTTTCTCAAATTCGTTATTCATTTTTTTTGTCCTGGACATGCAAAGAGAATGGAATGCGCCACATAGCAACCAGCGCTTAAAAGAGTTGACTATCGCTTAAAGCCACCATATTCCCCTTGCACCTACAAGAAAATTAGCAATAAGGTTAACATCTCGATTAACATGAAGCATATGGAGAATAAGCGTTTGTAAAAACAGTTTGTACAAGAGTAGAGAAAGTCATGTGAGTGTAACACATCAGATTTTTTCTTTTTAATTCACAGAATCTCAAAATATGTATTGCCGGTGAAATTTCTATATTGATATTTTTTAGTAGAATGTAATTTTTCCTCTACGTACTAGCGAAAGTTTTAGAGAAAGTAAACATTTGATGTGTTACATTCACATGACTTTGCCAACCGCTCTTCCACAAATTAGTCTTACAAAAGCTTATTTTTCTGCCTACCTTTCCTTTTAATACAGATATGCGTTTATATAACCAGCTATAAAAGTGAAGGTTTATTACCGAGTGGGTCAAGTTACATAACGAAGGGAGGAAATGATCTAAGACCTACGAGTCTACTTCTGTACGAGTCATATATAATATTTTATCCACGATGTTCGTTATTTGCCGAAAATTAGAAGAAGATAGCTCTATAAATATAATTAGGCCCATTAAATCTGTTATATCAGTGAACAATGTTATGCTTTATAATTCGTGAGTTTGTTATACATATAAAATGTCTCATAAGTTGCTAAGTAAAATAACATAGGAACGTGTTTTACATTTTATTCAAGAATAAAGACAAAATCTGTAGCACAAAGTGTCAAATAATTGCCTTCTTTTTCGACCAAAGTAGATGTATTTTATTTACAACCATAATAAAAAAACATGGCATAGGTAAACAGTTTCAAATGCGAAAAGTACATATTTTTACTTTCTCTACTACGTATAGTAAGTAGGGGAAGTATTGTATTCCACCCAAAAATTCGATACCGAGATTTCACCGGAAATGTTTTGAGGCCTCCTGAATTAAAAAAAAAGAAGCGAAAAAAAAAAGCATTTTTAGAAAATGGTTCTCGGTGTGTGTGTGTGTGTGTGTGTGTGTGTGTGTGTGTGTGTGTGTGTGTGTGTGTGTGTGTGTGTGTGTGTCTGAGAACAGCATGACTCAAAAATGAAAAGTCGGATAAATACCAAACTTCGTATTTAGAATCAGTGCCTTCCAAGGACGCAAACCGAAGATTTTCAAAAAAATTCCCTCACCCCAAACCGTCCTTTACATGGAACACTTTCCGAAATTTTTCATTTTCTAAAAAATGGCTAACGATTCATTAAAATACAATATATTAAAATTATTTTCATGACAAATAAAATGTATATCTTGAATTTTCTGGGAATAGCCTGTGAAGTCCACTTCAGTTGGAAGACATTTTGTATAAACTTGTACAACTGCTAAACGTTAAGCGATAGACGAAAACTGCTACACAAAACATGTAGAGCTTTTTAAAACACACAATTTACTTCAAATAAGTTTTTTGTGGCATTGGCTATTTATGACATATCCGTTACTAAAGGTTCAAATTGTTCATTACTTGGTCATTCTTTAAAGTCCTTTCGGCATTCAGTTGTTTCTCGCGATTGCATGGAAACAGTATGGAACTTTAAGACCAGCGTACAGTTCTTAAACATTTGGCCATCGCTCTTCCCTTTGAATCTGTAACGAAATGTGTAATGTATCTATTTCTGCAAAGGTTTATTGGAATTAAAATGAGTAAGTAGTAAAAAAATCTGACGTGTTACTCTCACATGACTTTCTCTACTCTTGTACAAACTATTTTTACAAACGCTTTTTCTCCATCTACTTCATGTTAATCGAGATAAACATTTGCAGACTCTATCTTATTGCTAATTTTCTTGTAGATGTAAGGGGAATATATATTTACAAGGGCAATATAGAAAAACAGTAGCCTTTAAGCATATACATATCTCTTAATAGCTGGTTGCTAGGTGCAACACCATTCTCTTTGCCACAGATTAATACTCTTTGCATATCCAAGACAAAGAATTTGAGAAAATAAGTATTGAAAAATTTAAGGGAATAACAAGCAATATCTCGAAAATGGTTCACTCAACAACAAAAAAATGTATATGTCATAAATTGTGTATTTTAACGCGATCTACATTTTTTGTGTAGTAAAATTTTGTCTATCTCTTATGGTTTACCAGTTACGCAAAAGTCGTTCACAATGAAGAATACTTTTGGAGACATTCCCAGAAAATTCGAGATATACATTTTATTTGTCATGAAAATATCTTAAACATATGATATTTTAATCAAAATCGTTAGAGCCATTTTTGAGAAAATTAAAATGTTCCATGTAAAGGGTAATCTGGGGTGGGGGGATGTTCTTGAAAACCTTCGTGTCACATCTCTGGAAGATACTGAACCTAAATACCAAATTTGGTGTTCATTTTACTGTTCACAGACACACACACGGACATGTTTCCAAAAATGCTTTTTTTTGGATTCAGGAGGCCTCAAAACATGTATTTCCGGTGAAATCTCGGTATCGAATTTTTGGGTGGATTGCAATACTTCCCCTACTTACTATATGTAGTAGAGAAAGTAAAAAATTATGGACAAACAGATATCATGCAAAATTATAACATTAAAAAACATACTTATTTAAGATCATCCAAGAATCAATCAGCTAAAGTTTAATCTGCAATAAAGCAATGTTATAAGGATATTTCATCCAATTTTTCCAGCATGTAATCACTAATTCCAGTATAATTTCAGCACATCCAGTATGTAAAAAAATTCCAGTATATTTCGAGGATCAGTAGAGACGCTGTATAAGGAAAGCATAGTACTTATGGTTACCATTATCACCCTTGTGATTCAGGGTTTCTTAAGTAAGAATCAATTAAAATGAGTGTCTGAAAACACATTTCATATTTACAAACATTGTTTTAAAAACATTACAAAACTGAGCACACTCTAACATATTCTGTATAGCCAATATTTAACATGTTATTCAAATTATCAGATGCCTCAGTGGAAATTAAAAACGTAAGTGACTTAAGAGTCAAAACGAAGAAAAAGGCCTAATGAAAACAAAAAGTACAGAGACTGCCTACGTGGTTGAGTGAACGGAGGTCCCGTGTTCAATTCCGGGTAGTGTGTACGTGTGTCTTTGTGTGTGTGTGTTCAACCCATCTCAAAAATGAAGTCGGATTAATTACAAACTTGATATTGAATTGTAGCTTCTTCCTTCAAGGATGCGATACAGATTTTTACGAAATTATACTCACACCAATGTACCATTTAGGTATATGAATTTTTTTCTCGAAATTCTTTATTTTCTCAAAAGTGACTTTGATTAAACTACGATATGCCTGACATATCGAAGAATAAAATATATACGTTGAATTTTCTGGTAAACACCTATGATATTCCCTTTAGTATTATTGTATTTTGTTTGCTATGAATCATATAAGATATGACAAAGACTTACTTCAGAAAAAATGTAAACCTGATTAAAATACACAATTTGGGCGTCAAATAATTCTTTTCGTAGCGTTAGTCTTTTTTTAAATATTCCATGCTGTATGATTATAGTTTCCAATATGTATGTACTTCTGTTCTAGAATCTTTTTTATTTTGTCACGCAGAGCAACAAATATAGCTAACCTTTGAAAATTAAATTTAATTAATTTTTTTCATCGTACCATTCTATATTGGGCGTTAAAGATAGGAAATTTTGCAGAGGCCTCTTTATCAGGCTTGAAGTTCTTTTACGAACCGTAAACTTACGACACGGGACCACCGGCTTTACTTCCCTTGGAAGAAGGAAGCCACACCAAGGATATTTACTCCCGAAAAAATCCATCACTCTCTGCCGGGTTTGAATCTGCGACCTCGGGAACTAGAGGCTAGAGTGGTACTCCTAGACCACGGAGGACGACGCTAATGCTTGAACATGACTTAGCCACCTTACTTCTGAGTGGTAGACTACATCACCGTGTTCACTACTAATAGCATTTAAAACTGAGGTGGGTTAAGGCCCTACTTCAAATAAAATTAATTGGTCTTGAAACAATCCGTACAACACGGAGGTTAGCTGCCTCTGCGCATTAAATGTATCATGCAATGCAACTTAGGCATATTCCCCCCAGAAGCTTTGACTTTTTTCTTTCTCAGCTCTGCCATTCCGATGTTAACTTACGCCAACCTGGGTGCACCGTCTGTAGTAGCACTGCACAAGATTTCCCATTCCATGTTATCGACAGCTTAAAACACCCCATCGAAAAAGTAACAACCTTTTGATTCCATTTATACACGGCCGTTTGTGAAAATTGCAACACCAAGAAGGAAACGCATGAATTCAATGAATTTAACACCACAGGTTAGGTACATAACAAGTAACAAATGATACACTTCTCAAATCTATACATGACCTTTGAGCTCTAATATTAAGTATTTGGTGTGACCTCCATGCGCTGCAATTAGAGCTGCTATACGCCGCGGCATTGAGTCAAAAAGCTTCTGAATAAGTTCCTGAGGGGTTCTCCTCCATGCAGTTTGTATTCAAGCCCACAAATCCGTGACACTGGTTACTGGAGGACCGGGGCGCACCAGGTGCCGACCAACTATATCCCAGACATGTTCGATGGGCGACATGTCAGGCGAACGTGCAGGCCAGGAAAGCAATGGTACCCGTCGCTCTTCGAAGAAGGCTTGTGCATTCCTTGCAATATGTGGCCGAGCATTGTCCTGTTGAAATGTAGCCTGTGGAGATGCCTGAAGCAGGGGGAGTACGGCTCTACAATCACCGTTAGGTACCGGTTGCTGTTCAAAGTGCCCTCAATTCGTAGGAGGCGAGATTGGTTGTTGTAACCATTGGCGCCCCAAACCATCACATCTGGTGATTGTCCGCTACGCCGCTCAACAATGCAGCCCTTCAGGTTGCACTCACCACGGTACCGCCGGACACGTATGCGGCCATCACTGTAGGTCATGTTGAAGCAGGGCTCGTCCGAAAAGACTACATTTTGCCACTCAGCACCCCAGTGACGGTGTTCACGTGCCCATTGCAGTCGCAGGAGCTTGTTTCTGGACAATGGAAGCTGACATAATGACATGCATGCAACCAGTCCAACCTGCAGCAGACGGCGACGAACCGTTGATGCAGACAAGTTCACACCTGCTGCAGTGCTGCAACGTCGAGCCAACATTGTGGATGAAGCTGTACAGTTCGTTATGGACATGCGGACAAGACGACGATCATCCCGTGCTGTGGTCATGTTCCGTGGTCCAGTACCCGCTCTTCGCCGCGTACAACCTTCATCTATCCACTGCTTCCACACACGTATCACTGTCGTAGCAGCATGCCCTGTATGAGCCGAAATGTCACGGTATGACAAACCCGCTTCCCGGAAACCGATCATTCCCGTTCGAACTCACTCATATGCCGATATGGCTCCTTTGAGGTCGACGAGGCATACTGGCACTCACTTGTTTGACAGCTCTGCAGTGATTACACTGGGCGCAACACTGACCTTGTCGGACCGACACAAGAGGGCTCTGCTCGGCCTACGTGTACCCCAACTCTCTGCAAACCTAGTCACTTATTGTTTGCACACTCTTCTACACTTCCACCAAGTTTGGAGTTATTCGGGAAATTCTTTCTTGGTGTTGCAATTTTCACAAACGGCAGTGTACTTCTCACCAGTATAACTCCCTCTGTAATTGTAAGTGTCCACACTCCTAGCAAACACCAGTGTTCCTAACACCAGTACTCTCAGCACACGCACTCAAAGATTTTTGTCTTGTCAATCAGCTGATGCCGAACATTACTCAAACCACCATAGTTCTTCCACACGCATACTTACAGAGTTCCTTGACAGAAAAGCGTATTCAAATAAGTAGATCTATTTATCGGGACACAAAGTTTCAGCAACCACCACAAGACACTTATTTCAAAATTCTCTTTCCGTGAAACGGTTTTGCATGCGCACCATTAAGTTTCGTAGCTTGCTTTCGTTAAATTCTTTTGCTTCAAATTTCCTCCCTGGATTAGAAATTGCTGTTTGTATATGATTTTGTTAGACAGTCCTTTTACTCTCACAACACGCTCATCACCACTAAATTTATCAAACTCGGAAGAATGTTTTGTCTGGTGTCCCGTTCAAGTCTATGAATTACACTGGCTGACGTAGTAACTTTGCTTAGCGTAAGAAAATAGTCCTTCCGCAAGAGCTTAGCTGGTGAGCTCGTAAAGCTTGCTGCGGCAGGAGGTCCCTGGCCTAGGGCATGGAGCGGACGAGCTCTAATTTTGCTAGTGTTTTCGGTATCCGAACTACAGATTCTAAATTATAGCCATGGCCTCCATTAGCGTGCTACAGTGAAACTCCAGGTAAACTCTACCTCACATTCAATATTTTATTTATAGTCATTTGTTTCCAATAAAACCTGTGCAATGTGATAGTTGTGGTTTTATCTTTTAAAGTGACTCTGTGATCCTGAAGGTGGTGAGTGCCAGTAGTTGAATGGGCGGTGACGGTGGTTGTCACAGATCGATACCTAATATATACATATTAAATTGCGATTAATACCGGGAATTCACAATAAAATCATTTATCGACGTTGTACTCATTATTGTTGGATACTTGGTGAGAATTTACACATGACACATATTGCTTTCCGCAATTTAAAACTTCTTTACATTTCACGAACATTTCAGTTTGATTATATAAAGGTACACAGAAAGGTGATATGTGTTTGATATAATAATGTACTATAGACTTGAAAGGAAAGGGAAAAAAAATATGTGATACATCCACATGACTTTCTCTACCCTCTATCTTCTATTAGTAGGTATACAACTTATTCTTACTCAAGCTTATTTTTCTATCTGCTACATTTTAATCCGATTAAACCTTTGCAGAAATAACTACATTACACATTTCGTTATAGATACAAAGAAAACAGCGGTCATATCCTTAAGAACTGCACGCTATAAGCTGGCCGTAAAATTCCATACTGTTTCCATGCAATCATGTGAAACAACTGAATATTGAAAGGACAACAGAATGGCCAAGAAATGAACAATTCGAACCTTCAATGACCGATATCTCAGAAACGGCTTATACCACAAAAAACTTTTTTTAAATAAATTGTATGTTTTAATGAGATCTACATTTCTGTGTAGTGCGTTTTCGTCTATCGTTTAACATTTACAAGTTATATACAAGATTATACAAAATTTCTTTCAGATAAAGTGGACTTCACAGGCTATTCACAGAAAATCCAAGATACACATTTTATTTGTCATGTAATTATGTTTAATATATGGCATATTTTAATCAAAATCGTTAAGATTTTAGAAAATCAAAAACTTCGAAAAATTTTCAGTGTAAAGTGTGGTCTGGGGTGGGGAGATTTTCGTGAAAATCTTCGTGTTGCATCTTTGGACGTAAATACCAAGTTTGGTGTTGATCCGACTTTTCGCTTTTGACTTATGCTATTCAGACACGCACAAGCACGCACGTACACACATGGCCTTTTTCTAAAAATGTTTAGAAACATTTTTTTTATTCATGGAGCCTCAAAACATGTATTTCCGGTGACATTTTGATATCGAATTTCTGGTGGAATACAATACTTCCCCACTTACAATACGTAGTAAAAGTAAAAAATCTGATGTGTTGCACTCACACGACTTTTTCTACTCTTGTATAAACTATTTCCACAAACGCTAATTCTCCATCTACTTCATGTTAATCCCGATAAACATTTGCAGAAATTACCTTATTGCTAATTTTCTTGTAGTTGCAAGGGGAATATGGAAATACAGTAGGCTTTAAGCGATAGTCAAATCTTTTAAGAGGTGGTCGCTAGTGGAGTATTTCATTCTGTTTGCGTGTACAGGACATAGAAGGGAGGAAAAAACAAAAAAACAAAAAACAAAAAAAAACAAACGAATTCCCATTTGAGAAAAAGTATGAAGTATTGGAAAAATCAAACAAAGGAATATCTCGAAAATGGTTCACGCGACAAAAAAAAAGTATATTACATAAATTGCGTATTTTAACGAGATCTACATTTTTTTGTGTAGTAAACTTTTGTCTGTTACGATTTACCAGTTATGCAAGTCATTCAGAATGAAGACCTCCGGTAACATTCCCAGAAAATTCAAGATATACATTTCATTTACCATGAAAATTTCTTATACATTTGGTATTTTAATCAAAATCGTTAGTGCCATTTTTGAGAAAATAAAAATTTTCGAAAGTTGTTTCATGTAAAGCGTAGTTTGGTGAATGAGAGGATTTTCTTGAAAATCTTCGTGTCGCATCCTTGGATAGTACTGAACCTAAATACCAAGTGTGGTACTTATCTGAATTTTCGTTTTTGAGTATGCTGTTCACGACAAACACACACACACACACACACACACACACACACACACACACACAGACTGACAGACACACAAACACGCGCGCTCGGACCTTTTTCTAAAACTGATTTTTTGGATGGTTCAGGGGCCTCAAAACATATATTTCCGGTGAAATCTCGTCATCGAATTTTTGCGTGGAATACTATATTTCCTCTACTTACTATACATAGTAGAGAAAGTAAAACTAGTTACGAATTTCTAGAGATTATGAAATTGCATTTCTCAGAACTAACTTTACAATTCAACTGATTTATATTTATAATAATACTTATGAAAGTTTTTACTCTGTTAAAATTGTTAGAAATTTATTTATTATTTACGAAGTTTATAATATTTAATTAATAACTGCAGCTAACATAAGCATTTTACTGATACAACCTAACTGTTCACGATGCTTTATATATATATATATATATATATATATATATATATATATATATATAACACACCCGCACCGTCCTCGCAGTGTGTTGGGACATGCTATTGTGGGGATGGGGTACCGATAATGTCTCTTTATTATATTTCTTCATTAGTTCAATCACATCGATACACACATCACTTTGTTCGCGTACACTTTTACAAAATAATTACCAAGCCAAGACTTACTGTACATGGGCGATACCGAATTTTTACTTTCTCTACCACGTATAGTAAGTATGGGAAGTATTGTATTCCACCCAAAAATTCGATACCGAGATTTCACCGGAAATACATGTTTTGGGGGCCCCTGAATAAAAAAAAGCATTTTTGGAAACATGTCCGTGTGTGTCTGTCTGTGAACAGCATAACTCAGAAACGAACAGTCGGATAAACACCAAACTTGGTATTTAGCTTCAGTATCTTCCAGAGATGCAACACGAAGGTTTTCAAGAAAATCCCCCAACCCCAGATTACCCTTTACATGGAACATTTTTCGAAAATTTTAATTTTCTCAAAAATGGCTCTAACGATTTTGATTAAAATATCATATGTTTAAGATATTTTCATGACAAATGAAATGTATATCTTGAATTTTCTGGGAATGTCTCCAAAAGTATTCTTCATTGTGAACGAGCTTTGCATAAGGGATAGACAAAGTTTTACTACACAAAAAATGTAGATCGCGTTAAAATACACAATTTATCTTACATAAATTTTTGTTGTTGAGTGAACCATTTTCGAGATATTGCTTGTTATTACCTTAAATTTTTCAATATTTTCTCAAATGGGAATTCGATATTCATTTTTTGTCTTGTATATGCAAAAAGTATTAATCTGTGGCAAAGAGAATGGTGCTGCACCTAGCAACCAGCTATTAAGAGATATGTCTATGCTTAAAGTCTACTGTATTTCTATATTGCCCTTGTAAATATATATTCCCCTTACATCTACAAGAAACTTAGCAATAAGATAAGAGCTGCAAATGTTTGTCTCGATTAACATGAAGCATGTGGAGAATAAGCGTTTGTAAAAATAGTTTGTACAAGAGTAGGGAATGTGAGTGTAACACATCAGATTTTTTTTTATTGAGTGAACCATTTTCGAGATATTGCTTGTTATTCCCTTAAATTTTCCAACACTTATACTTTTTCTCAAATGGGAATTCATTATTCATTTTTACTTTCTCTACTGCGTATAGTAAGTAGGGGAAGTATTGTATTCCACCCAAAAATTCGATACCGAGATTTCACCGCAAATACATGTTTTGAGACCCCCTGAATCCAAAAAAAGCATTTTTGGAAACATGTCCGTGTGTGTGTGTGTGTGTGTGTGTGTGTGAACAGCATAACTCAGAAACGAACAGTCGGATTAACACCAAACTCGGTATTAAGGTATCAGTATCTTCCAGAGATGCGACAGGAAGGTTTTCAAGAAAATCCCCCCACCCAAGATTACCCTTTACATGGAACATTTTTCGAAAATTGTAATTTTCTCAAAAATGGCTCTAACGATTTTGATTAAAATATCACATGTTTAAGATATTTTCATGACAAATGAAATGTATATCTCGAATTTTCTGGGAATGTCTCCAAAAGTGTTCTGAATTCTGAACGACTTTTGCATAACTGGTAAACCATAAGAGATAGACAAAATTTTACTACACAAAAAATGTAGATCGCGTTACAATACACAATTTATGTCATATACATTTTTGTTTTGAGTGAACCATTTTCGAGATATTGCTTGTTATTCCCTTAAATTTTCCAATACTTTTACTTTTTCTCAAATGGAAATTCCTTATTCTTTTTTTTTTGTCCTGGTATTGCAAAGAGAATGGAATACTCCACATAGCAACCAGCTCTTAAAATATTTGACTATCACTTAAAGCCTACCATATTCCCCTTGCATCTACAAGAAAATTAGCAATAAGATTAACATCTCGATTAACATGAAGCATCTGGAGAAAAGGGTTTGTAAAAACAGTTTGTACAAGAGAAGAGATAGTCATGTGAGTGTAACACATCAGATTTTTTTTTTAGAATATTATGCACTTTCGTATACTCTTGGGGTTATTATTCACTTTCGTGTGATAATCAGTTTATACATTCTGTTCTTGGAAACTAGGAATTGATGCACGTTTCCAAACATCCTGCACTTTCTTAGCTACCACAAATGAGATTTCCCTTCTCCTTTAAGAACAGTACAAGCGAAGAAATAACAACGCGTTATCTATTTATATATTGGGAGAGTTCTGAAGTTCAGATCTTCAATAGATCCGAAGACTTCTTCATATCCCGTACATGTTTAAGTCTTATTTTAACACTTAACTTGACCACGGTTTTGGCTGCCAGGCATGAGTCACGACAAACCCACCCCCACCCTTGGCTGTATGCCACGTGACATGTGGGAGAGAAACTGACAGCCCTACGCCAGAAGTCTGACCTATGCTACCTATCAAGCTTGCAAGATGGGTGGAACTTTCATCATAATGCTGTATGTAATATTAAAGCTATTGCGCTTCGGTGATAAACCAGTTTATAGACTAACTTCTTGTGCGCTCTCTTGTAACACCACAACGAAACTTTAATCATATTAGCCTTAAAAATTAGAAAGCTTTTTTTCTTCTTCGATACAGTCTACTATGCAGTCTGCGGTGCTGATTATTACCTTGTAGCTTCACATTACTACAAAAAGAAGCATTGATAAATACCGATACCAGCACAGACGAAACTGGGGGGGGGGCGGCGTAAAGGGATGCATTTGCCCCTCCCCCAATGTTTCCAACTTAACATTTTATTCTGACTTACTTTAAACAAAATCACAAGATTGCTGTTTATATTTAAACTAATAGAGCAGTTTTCAACTAAAATATGTGCGCATTGTTAACTTTTTATGACAATATCTCTGTGACATAGCGATCAGGTGTGCTGATGTTAGAGGTCGAGCCTACTGTGTGTATATTTCCCTATTAACGTAAATATCATTGCTCACCCCCAATTTAATTTTTTAATCCCTCCCCCTTCATTATAATGCTATAGCATGTTCTAAAGAGCCATTGTCGTGGTGAGGTAAGTAGGGTTGCAGACGAACTGTTAGCATATATTTCCTTTGTTTCTCATTAGCTCAAGCAAAATGACTATAACATCATGGCTAAAATAATTACATTGACTTGATTTTAGCAGGTTATCCGTTATCCAGCGGATAACCGTGGGATTAATATCTGAAACAAAATTTTGACAAATATTTATAACAAGTCAGGAAATATAAAAAAAAATTAACATAAAATTTCATATGCTTAATTTTAGCTTAGCCATGAAAATAAATCTAAAGAAAGGCGAGCGACTGTTACACACTGCATTTTTTTTATTGTGGGTGCTAATTGGCAGAAATGATTAAATACATCATTTTCATGATGGAATTAAATTTGTGTTGCATTATTATTATTATTATTATTATTATTATTATTATTATTATTATTATTTAAAACAATTAGTGTTTCCTTTCTTTGAAGTATCATTGAAAACTACTTTAAAACATATTTTATACTTCATTTTGTTTTTTGGCTTTGACACTTTGCTTCCCACAGCTGGGTCAGAAGTTACGTTCATGAGGACCAGCAATTACATTCCAATCTTTGCAACTTTCTGAAAAAGTTGCCTGGCTGCTCTCTGCAGCAAAGAATAGGGTTTTGTTGCAGTTTTTATTTGGAAACAGGAGTGCAGGCATGTATCGACATATTATAATGCTGCGTTTGTACATACTTTAACCTCTTTACAGCATTTTCGAATTTAATTCTCTTACCTTGATAAAATTTTCACAAGAAGGGATCAATAAAAATCTGATGTGTTACACTCACATGACTTTCTCTACTCTTATACAAACTATTTTTACAAACGCTTATTCTCCATATGCTTCATGTTAATCGAGATATCGAGATGTTAATCTTATTGCTAATTTTCTTGTAGATGCAAGGGGAAATGGTAGGCTTTAAGCGATAGTCAAATATTTTAAGAGCTGGTTGCTATGTGGCGCATTCCATTCTCTTTGTATGTCCAGGACAAAAAAAAAATGAATATCGAAATCCCATTTGAGAAAAAGTATTGGATAATTTAAGGGAATAACAAGCAATATCTCGAAAATGGTTCACTCAAAAAAAAAAGTATATGACATAAATTGTGTATTTTAACGCGATCTACATTTTCTGTGTAGTAAAATTTTGTCTATCTCTAATGGTTTACCAGATATACAAAAGTCGTTCACAATGAAGCATACTTTTGGAGACATTTCCAGAAAATTCAAGATATACATTTTATTTGTTATGAAAGTATCTTAAATACATGATATTTTAATCAAAATCGTTAGAGCCATTTTTGAGAAAATTAAAACTTTCGAAAAATGTTCCATGTAAAGGATAATCTGGGGTGGGTGGATTTTCTTGAAAACCTTCGTGTCGCATCTCTGGAAGATACTGAACCTAAATACCAAGTTTGATGTTTATCCGACTGTTCGTTTCTGAGTTATGCTGTTCACAGACACAGACACACACACACACACACACACACACACACACACACACACGGACATGTTTCCAAAAATACTTTTTTTGGATTCAGGAGGCCTCAAAATATGTATTTCGGTGAAATCCTGGTGACTGTATTTTGTAACATAAACACAATAACAGCGCCACCAAATCAGCGTTACTGCTAAATAACCCGACTAATACTTGACTCACTCACCAGATTCTATTAACCTTGCTATCGCACTGAAAGACTGAAGCGGTTTGTAAATGAACAAACATGCGAGCTTGTATCTACTGTATCAGGTTGCTGAATCGGTCAGCCCTCATTGCACATCCAATCCTTGTGAGTTCTGCTGCAGAGCGCCTGGCGAACATGGCGCATAAACCAGACAAATCGGTGCGTTTATTCATATTACTTATAACGTAGTCTTATAACTACGAAAACTGTAACAATACTGCTTTACCAGCATTACTGGTTTCTCTTAATAATGCTATGGATCATTCTGAATCTAATATTTTAGTTTTATAAATGTCCAAAGACGCTAAAAATAAGTAAAAACTGTATATAGCTTTTATGAAGTTTATATAAGATTTGGTACAATATACTAAATAAAGGGTTCCGGAGTACCGAGGACTTAATATGGCAGAAAATGAATTAATGCACAAATTGTATCATTCAAAACCGCGACAACCGTGTAGTTTTAGATACTAATATTCGATAAATATGTTTTCCTTGGCATTCTTTACTAATAGGTAAAACTACAAGCAATGGAGAATTTTTTGGGAACATAATTTTCTTTTTTTAGATTTTGGGTTAATTTCAGTTGTGCATTCCCTTAACTAATTCAACGATTTCTCTTTCCTCTATTCTAACTTATTGAACTACCAACAAATACATCAAATTATCACTCATCAAAAGAAGGAAAAAACATGAAACTGTTGTACTTCAAGACATTAAGCATCTCCACATTTTTAAAAGTAAGTCTGTTTCTATTAGGAGATAGAATGTCTTTGTAGATGCTAAAGCTCCTTTCAACATCCACAGAAACCAGTGGGGCAAACCTTGTATTCACTCGGAATGGCAACTCTACACATGTGACGAATTCCTCAATGTCTGGATTCTTCTGAAGACTAGATTCAAGTTTGTCTTTGGCAAAGCCATCTAACTGCTCCCACACGGAAGTAAAAATATCCCATTGTTTTTCCTTTTCCAGACCTTGTTCTTCCAATCGTTTAACAGTTGCAGGCAGGTACTTGTAACTATAGACACAATATAGTTCTGTCTGCAAATTGTATTTTCTCCGGTAACAGAAGTTGCTGTGCCTTGGAAATTACGCCTGCGTCGGATGGATCCAAAGAAAGCACAAACTCTTTAATTTTGTCAAAATTCTCACACTGCATAGCAGCACAGTCAATCCAAGATCCCAAGCGAGTAATGACTGGGAAATTTGTAAGGGGCAGGCCAGTGATTTCCCTGTAGTAAACAACACAGATCGGAGCTTTCAGTAGAATCTTCTTCAGGGCAGAGATCTATTGATTTGCGATGTCGTATTCGTTCCTTATGGATTCACAAACCCTGTGAAGGGCATGAGCCGAGCATGTCACATGCTTCAAGTTAGGAAATCAAGGTTTCAATTGATTAACAGCTGAAACCATGTATGAGCCTGGTCCATAACCAAAAGAAGAAGTTTTCAAACTCGTTACCAGTAGGCCAGAGTTTTTGACGAAGTCCATAATGGATTGCATTACTGTACTGGCATTGGCTTTCTACAGCTCGTACATTTTTAACAACATGGGCTTAACTTTCTCCTCTGCTAAGGGAAAAACTAAAATGTTCAAAACATATGTTCCATTGAGTCTACGGTTTCATCCACAATGATTCCCACATCGCAATCAAACACTTTCTCCTTGATTCTTTCTATGGTTTCTTGGTAAACAGGCTCCATGTAGTTTTTTTCTTAAAGTGCTCTCATCGGGCTTTGACATCTTTGTGTATTTTTCAAGAAATCCCTTGAAGGCTGGATGGTGCATCTTATTGAGTGGAATTCCTGCTTGTGTAAGAGCTGCACACAAATCAATGTTTAATTCCTTCAAATTTTGGCTTTTTGAAGAATTCTGTTGAAACGCATTTCGTAATGGAGATTGCCGTGATTTGTTTGCTTGAAGAGTCTTGTTCATTTGATGCTTAGAGCTGGAAATGTGTTGTTTGATGCGATCTCGCTGGTGTTTATCATCTAACAAAATTTCTGAATCACAAATAGTACATCGCATAACAGTTCCATTAGTGTCTATGAAATCTTGTTTGAATTCCTCAGCCAGATTAATAAATCGAGCACTGGACAGCTTTGGCATGGTAAAATTTAGCGCTAATACACTCGTTTGGAGAGCTAACACTAGTTCACTTGCTAACACAATGCGGCTGTCACACAACTCACTCTTGCGCCCATTCGCTGTCCACATTCTCTTATAACACCGCGACAATTACCAGAATGTTCTCATTCATGCTGGAACTTAGTCTTAGCGATTTCTAGTAGTTTCTAGCAGAACCCAGTCTTAATAATTCTCGGAACTGCGCGGGTGAGGTTACTGCCGTATCTGTGTGCCCAGCCTTCACCTCCACGCAAACAGATGACGTCTCTCACAGTAACGAACTCACATTCACGAACAGCAGGCTACTGGTTCTGGTGGGATAGAATCCCTCATTGTCTCTCACATTATTGCGGGCTACTTTATAGCGGTAAAGCGAGAGAAAGAGGTTCTCGTGGAACACACAATTATTTTCCATTGTTGCGGGTGTGCTTTCAATTCCCGCGCGGCGTTTACTGAAAGAAATAGGCTTACTATTCGCACGTACACAGCAGCTGAGGAGACGTTAATTGAAAGTTAAAGAATAAATTGGAATGAAACTTAAAAGAAAAAATGGGGGAAAACTTATAGAATAGGCCATATGGCACATTAATTACTCTTTCTCAAAGGGGAGGGGGATTCCCTTGGGGCTCAAAATAAAGAAATCTAAATATATAGCTTATTATTGATTTTTTTAGAACGTTACATAACAAAAATTTATAATCATGATATTTCTGGCAGGTT
Source organism: Deroplatys truncata (assembly GCA_030765065.1). Lineage (NCBI taxonomy): Eukaryota > Metazoa > Arthropoda > Insecta > Mantodea > Mantidae > Deroplatys > Deroplatys truncata. Next base: position 140,907,033 of record CM060977.1, read on the forward strand.
GTGTTGCTTATAAAATGTTGTAGGATGAGTATTTAAGAAGTTATTCAAATTTCTTTCGTTATCGTGGTTACAGTATAGTTCCGAATTAATGTTTCAATTTTTATAAATACCCCTAAAAATGCTGTTTTTATTATCTGATTTTAAATTACCGCATGCAGCGCTTTGCACAGAGAGGAAGAGGGCGACGGAAGCATAGAATGAGAAAAGGTGAGAGAGCGGGAGAAGGAACTAGGGAGAATGAAATATTAGAGGGAAAGAACGAGACAGTGGGAATGTGAGAGGGAGGAAGAAAGTGGGGTAGAAATAGAGAAGAAGGGAAACCATGCTAAGATTTTTACATCCTAAAAGTAAAAAGCCCTTTGCCGGATTTGAACCCGTGACCAATGGAACTATAAGCTGGCACTGTAATCACTGCTGACAACATTTGGGTAATTACTGTAAAAGAAGCTACCATTCCGGTGATATATTTTAAACATGTTCTATTTGATACTGCTCTTTAGCAAAAGTAGATCTCAACACGATTTACTGGCTTTGTACGTGTCTTGTACATTTAGAAGTAATTTTTAATGTATTTGAAAGAAATCTATTCTCTCTCTTTTGAATTCGTGATAGCTAGGTATACTGCAATATTTCAAATCAAATTTATACTCTTCTCAATGATTGGAAAACATCAATTCCCATTTAAACGCTTGTTCATGACAAAAACAGGTCCTTTGGAAAATGTCGAATCAACATACCCTTCTTGATTGAATTGCTGCAACCCACTGTAGCAAAACTAGACATGTTTAAACGTTGAATAAATTTACGTAGTTATCTTTTATTGCTATATCGCTATTACGATGAAATACAATACAGAGGAATCTGCCCATACCTGCACGGCCAATGGCACGAAGTAAAGTGTTAGAAACTACCAACATCGCGTCAAAACATATGCAGTCGCCTAATGAAGATATACAGCGATACAAAATTATGGGCGAGGCATTTACTTCACTTCAGCAATTTAGAAATTGCTTTAACAAAATAAAACAAGACCCTGAAGTAATAGCAAATACATGGGAATCGAAAGTCGTTTTCCAAGAAAACCCAGAATTGAAACAAATAAATTTTTTGGTGAACTGTGTGAGGGTGAAAGGCTAAGTGATCCCGAACAGTATTTCGAATTTAATGCGTTTCATGGTTATTTGGATATTGTGTTAGGCCAATTACGACACAAATTTAAAAGCATGATGGATTTCACTGAAAAGTTCAAGTTTTTCAGCCCAATATGCTCGTGTACCGTGCTAGCCTCTAGTTCCCAAGGTCGCGGGTTCAAACCCGGCGGAGGGATTTGGATTTTTTCGGGCGTAAAACTCCTTAGTATGACTTCCTTCGGAAGGGAAGTAAAGCCGGTGTCCCGTGTCGTAGATTTATGGCACGTAAAAGAACTTCAAGCCTGATAAAGAGGCCTCTGAGCAAAATTACTGGTCTCCCACGCCCAATATAGAATGGGACGCTAAGGACCATAGTAGTTAAAGAGCGTCCATAAATAAAACTCAATTTAATTTAATTTAACAGTAGTGACAGGGAACTTCAATCAATTGTAGTGAGCTATCCGAATATTTCACAATTTCTTAACCAACTACTCATGGTCCGTAATGTACTTCGGAGCGATATCAAAGGTATTAAAAGTGAATCAGTGAAACAATTAACAGATCTAATACTTATAAAAGAAATCACATAATTATTTCTAGTGTTCCTGATGTCTCAGTGGCGTTGAAATTATTTCCAACTCTCCCAGTGACAGTGGCTTTAGCAGTAAGGACTTTCTCAAAATTAAAATTAATTAATCACCATATGCGCAGTTCTATGACGCAGGAGCGTTTTTCTCCCTTAGTGTAATAAGCATTGAAGTGGAAAGAGCATGCACATTGAATATTATTATTATTATAATCTAAACTTTTACAATTTAGGTCTCTACACGATTCTGCAGGGGGGACCCAGAATAGTCCGCTATGCCACTGCGTAACACGGAATGAGTGTTAATGTTTAAAGGTCGGTAAACCAACCAATGGGTACTTAATTAAAAATCTGATGTGTCACACTCACATGGCTTTCTCTACTCTTGTACAAACTCTTTTTACAAACGCTTATTCTCCATATGCTTCATCTTAATCGAGATGTTAATCTTATTGCTAATTTTCTTGTAGGTGCAAGGGGAATTGGTAGGCTTTAAGCGATAGTCAAATATTTTAAGAGCTGGTTGCTATGTGGACTATTCCATTCTCTTTGCATTACCAGGACAAAAAGAAGAAGAAGAAGAAGAACGAACTCCCATTTGAAAAACAGTATAAGTATTGGAAAATTTAAGGGAATAACAAGCAATATCTCGAAAATAGTTCACTCAACAAAAAAACTGTATATAACATAAATTGTGTATTTTAACGCGATCTACATTTTTTGTGTGGTAAAATTTTGTCTATGTCTTATGGTTTACCAGTTATGCAAAAGCCGTTCACAATGAAGAATACTTTTGGAGACATTCCCAGAAAATTCGAGATATACATTTCATTTGTCATGAAAATATCTTAAACATATGATATTTTAATCAAAATCGTTAGAGCCATTTTTGAGAAAATTAAAATTTTCGAAAAATGTTCCATGTAAAGGGTAGTCTGGGGTGGGGGAATTTTCTTGAAAACCCTCGTGTCGCATCTCTGGAAGATACTGAACCTAAATACCAAGTTTGGTGTTTATCCGACAGTTAGTTTCTGAGTTATGCTGTTCACAGACAGGCAGACACACACACAAGGACATGTTTTCAAAAATGCTTTTTTTGGATTCAGGGGGTCTCAAAACATATATTTCCGGTGAAATCTCGGTATTGAATTTTTGGGTGGAATGCAATACTTCCCCTACTTACTATACGTAGTAGAGAGAGTAAAAAAGTTAAATCTGTGACATGACAGTCCTCGTGGGCCTTGGCGTACCAACCCGGGTGCCGACCTTACGCCTACATGTGCATTACAGAGGTAGACGATCATCCAGGCAATACGGAGAAATGACTGGTCAGCATCATGCTTCCCCTAGATGGAAGTTGGTTTTCGTGACCTACAGACAGCTATTTATCGTGGCTTCTCAAATGCATCACGATGCTGAAGATACTTATTTAGGTTTGTAAAATAAAACTTAAAACTGGAATGCATATTATACTTGTAGTAAATAGTTTTTCTAGTAATTATCAGTTATTATAAATTAGTGGCATGCATAGGCAATTAGACATGCCTGGAACAAAAACACAGTGTTGCTTTTGTGTGTATGTGTGTCAGAGAGAGAGAGAGAGAGAGAGAGAGAGAGAGAGAGAGCCGGGTACCAAGAACTAAATCAGTATATTTAAAGGATAAACTATATATTATTCGAATTACTTTTCTAGACAGAAAGTTTATTGTGGAATAAGAATTTAAACAATTTTACATCACTTAAAACTTAGTTCCTGAGAAAACTCTTGAACTGGAGCATGACTTTTCCGATAACTTTTCAATAATACTCATATTTGGGGAATTACATAGTTCACTTCCGTTCATCTGCTTTTGTGCATAGCTAATGTTCAAAGTACCATTTGCATTGTTCTGGATCATTGCCAGTTCTGGTCGCTCTGAACACAAAACGATTAGTTTTATGCTTTGATCTCTTCACTTTATTTGACTTTGTTTTATGTATTATTGTTGTTAATAGTAATAGTTATTACAATCAATATTTATTAATAGGACTACGAGTAGAATTATTCCGCAAATGAGCTAGGAGATCCAAACCCTATTCGCTGGTTCACAAGAACCCGAGAACGGTAACCAAAACGGAAACGAGAACGGGAATGCATATCGATGATTATCTCGATCAAAAGTGGAAAGCCGATTTTGCGCATTGGGATTTCATTTGTTTTTAACTAACCGATGATATTTTTTTACCTACTTCCAATTTGCCAACATAATACGCTTTAATCAACGTCAAAGTTCGATAGAGTAAACTTTAAAATACATATCCTTTACACTTCCGATCCCTCTGCTGTACCAAGCTTTCATTCTTTATTTAATGGTAATTTACGATACTAATATCGTAACGTATCAGTAGGTTATTACAGAGAGAGCGAGGCCACTGTTTGGGGCATATATGGGAAAGGATAGGGAAAACGAGGGTAGATGCTAGGTTGAGAGAGCCTTTAAGGAGGAAAATGGGTTTATATGAAAGAGATAGTGGAGAGGTGTTAGGCTAGACAGAGGTTGAGGAGTAGAGTACTGTTTATATGAGAGGTATAGGAAAACGAGAAGAGGTGTTAGGCTAGACAGAGTTGAAGGGTAGAGTATGTCTTTTATGTGGGGGAGGTAGGGAATACGATGAGAAGTGCTAGGCTAGACAGAGGTTGAGGAGTAGAGCATGCGTTTATAGGGGAAAGATAGGGAAAACGAGGAGAGCTGTTGGATAGACAGGGCTTGAAGTGTAGAATAAACCTTTTATATGGGAGAATAGAAACCGAGGAGAGGTATTAGGCTAGGTGAGTTTGAGTATGTGTTTATAAGGAGAGACGAGAAAACGGAGAGAGATCCTATGCTAGGATAGACAGGTGTTAAAGGTAGAATGTGTTTTATATGGTTAGATAGGAAACCAAGGAGAGATACTCAGCTAGACAGGAGGTAGGAGGGGAATGCGCTTTATGAGAGGTAGGGGATACGAGGAGAAGTGCTAGGCCAGACAGATGTTGATGAGTAGAGTATGTGTTTATATGGAAAAGACAGGGATTACGGGGAGAGATGCTAGACTAGACAGAGTTGAGAGTAGAGTATGCGTTTATATGTATGAGAGATATAGGAACAGGAGGAGAGATGTTACGCTAGACATATACTCAAGGAGTAGAAATATGAGCTTATATACAGAACCCATTTTCCTCCTTGAAAGCTGTCTCAAGCTGGCATCTACCCTCGTTTTCCCTAGCCTTTCCGATATATATCCAAAAAATGGCCTCGCTCTCTCTATAATAACCTACTCGTATCATATTACAATATGGGATTGGAAGGTTGACAAACGAGGCCGCAGTTACATAGTTACAATATGTGTATCGTACAACGTTTTATCTACTTTAGTTACGTAATATCCATTTTTTTATTTACTTTAGTAAATTACATTTTTATTTCAGATGTAGTATTAGGAATCACTGAAACAGTACACTACATTGATACATAGTTGATAAGTGTGTGTAGTGGGCCATGCATGGTTTGATAGACGATTTGTTTGTAAGGATTTTGCTTTAAAACGGAAGAACGTGAGTAATAGGTGAATTAAATAAACCTTGAAAAATGAGTTCTGACGAAGATATTGCAAACGCAGCTAATTCTGTTATAGATAGTTTAATTCCTAATAAATTCCGACTTCGGTATGAAGGGGAATATAAGAGATTTCAATATTGGTGTTTGAAAAAATTAAATTGAGTTTTATTTATGGACGCCCTTTAACTGCTGTGGTCCTTAGCGTCCCATTCTATATTGGGCGTGCAAGACCGGCAATTTTGCTCAGAGGTATCTTTATCAGGCTTGATGTTCTTTTACGTGCCATAAATCTACGACACGGGACCACCGGCTTTACTTCCCTTCCGAAGGAAACGCCCGAAAAAATCCATTGTCCTCCGCCGGGTTTGAACCCGCAGCCTCGGGAACTAGAGGCTAGCATGGTAACCACTACACCACGCAGGACGAATATTGGTGTTTGAAGAATAATGTTCAAAGTATAACGAAAACGTAATACTGGCAGAGTTACATTACTAAAATCGTTGCGTAATACGGTACCATTAGAAACCAGTTAGGTAATGAATTTTGTTTTTAAATTTTAAAATCGATATTACGTAACTAAAGTAGATAAAATTGTTTTGTTCCTTGTTAATTTCTACCGGTTTTCTTTGTAGCTTTTGCCACTGTTTTTAAGGCGACAGCAAGTTTTAGGTTGCATATAAACAAACTACAGATGACCCTTTCACTAGAAGAACCAAAGTTCAATGGATCTGCAGGTGTCAGAATCTGACGTTAGGAAACATATATACTACTAATTTCTTACAGTTTCATGTTTCCAAAACGAATGAATTGAGTTTTATTTATTACTATGGTCCTTAGCGTTCCATTCTATACTGGAGGTGAAAGACCGGAAACTTTGCTCAGAGGCCTCTTTATCACGCTTGGGGTTCTTTTACGTGCCGTAAATCTACGACACGGGACCACCGGCTTTACTTCCCTTCCAAGGAAGCCATACTAAGGATTTTTACGCCCGAAAAAAAATCCATCGCCCTCCGCCGGGTTTGAGACCGCGACCTTGGGAATTAGAGGCTAGTACCACTAGACCACGGAGGACGACACATGTTTCCAGCTTGCGACTACAGAGAGCACCAGTGGTTGTTTCATGTCACGGCCGCCTAGAATAACCTCTACATTGAAGAGTCTAATATGCACAATATACCATGCCCGGGAACGCGGACGAGAAAGTTAAAACTTGGGGCAAGTCTTTTTTTCGTTCCCCGGGCCCGGGAAGGCTTCCCGTCGATTGTGAATGCTCGCATTTGAACACACGTACTTTAACTTTCTCGTTCTCGTTGGTTGTGAACCAGCCTTTAAAACTAACCAGATTCGAAACTGTCCCTGCGGCGTGGGAGACAATAATGCTATTTAAATTTTGCCAAATGGTTCCCTTATTTCTGAACTATCCTCACCAATGTTACACAGTGTCCACTGAAACCAGTGGATCCAGGTTTGATTCCCTGCTGAGAAAATAAGGATCATTTCTGATTTGGAAAATATGAATCTGAAAGTGAATTTGAATGTTTTTCGGTATTGAAAAAGCGAACAAAGAATATGATATAAAATGAACTACCAACAATAGAAATTATTGTAAATATAAAACGAGTAATTAAATAAAATAATACACACCTCTATCAATTACAATTTTTTTCTGAAACTTATCACATAAAAATTAATTGTTCTACTTAGTTTCTGTTAGTCACGAAAATAGTAGCAAAAAATGGTTTAGTCCAACTCCGTGATGTGGAGATAAGCATGTCTGTCTCATTCAAGAGGACCCTATACCTTTATTTTCGTGAGTTGGGATGACATAAGCGCTGCAAGCCCGTTGCTATGGCAACAGTCGCCTTATTGCTAGTTACCGGCGCCACACTACCAAGTGGTCGTTCATTAACTTGTATTCACTGTTCACGTTACGTTCTTGGCGCCACCTTGCAGTTGTCTCTTGTTTTGACGTTTTCAGTTATCTTCTATCTACGTTATTCGTTACATGTTAGTCAATAATTGTTCTTGTCTTCGTTACGTTATTTGTGGAAATAATTTCCCAAAGATGTCGAACGAGAGGCTTCATTGTACACGTGAATCTCACTAATTCTGATTGAGGTCATCTGCTTTGATTGGCGAGTTCAGCAAATTTCTTAATCATGCAAGTTGAATGTTCATTGCTCAGTTCTGTCTTGTATTGGTAAACTACTTGTGCCTTTCATGCATGCATCATTCAGCGCAACAAACCGCACTTGTGCCTATGCGCCATTTTCCCTTATAAGGTATGGTTGCCAACATACTATAAAATACACAGTGTCGGGGACTAACGATTCTTCACATGTCCAAAGTAGTTTACTATTTTTACTTACTAGCCAATAAAACGAATATTTAATAGCTCGATTCCTCTATCAGAGTTGCAAGTGATATGCTCATTGAATTCAAAATGTTTTACTGAATAATAAGGTCGTGATGTTGCCCAGCCCTCCATTTTCGTAAACCCGAAACAGTATGGCAGCAGAAGGGTACGACAAAATGATTTAGTTTCTCTATATTTCTCTTACACATTAATTTGTTTTCCTTGTTATTTAATTTATGGTTAGAATGAAAAACTAAAGGTGAAGGGTAATTACGATTCGTAAGGTGATTTCTTTTCTGCCTTGATCTGAATCTTTCTCGGCACTGCTGAGTGCATGCAAGACGGCTCGAAGTACTCAATGATTTATTTCATTTCCTTATTTTAGCGATCTGCAGCATTCCTTAAACCAATTCCTGTTTAATTATTCATTATTTTCATAAATATAATTAAAATTACTAGTGTCTGCTGTCTTTGTGTACGTTGTACAATAATTATCGCATCTGATGTACGCGCATGTCAGGTGGACGTGTTGCTCAACTGGCAACATCGCGCTGTAGTTCGGGGTTTGGCCGCTAACCTATCAGACGCCAATTTAAGAAGATAGAGGTATAGTTTGAGCCTTACGGGGCTCCCGTCATATCTTTCCATGGCCATCTTGCCAGCGGGAGGCGATAAAGTTATATTTCGCCGTCATGCTCTAGATTTCGATCGGGTGAGTTACCTAGATGGATTTTTTCCGGGTTTTCCCTAAGTGTCAAACGGGAATGTCGGGTAAGTAAGCTCAATGTACCTCGGAACTTACTGAGCATCAGTTTACCAATTTCATTAACTCAGCATTCGATTTTGGTATTAATATTATAATATGAAAAGCAGTTGTGATTTGCGATTGCTTCATCAAACTCTTTTCACAGATTGGACCCATTCCAGATACTTCCAAATAGTTTATCAATCTGGGAAATAATTGAAAATTTCATCTGAATCGTGCAGGTTAACAGTTACAGTTTTCTATGTATGTTTCTATCTCTTATGGTTTCTCAGTTTTAGAAAATTGGCCGAGAATGAAGAGGATTTCACAAAATATTTGCGGAAAATTAAGATATACATTTAAATGGTTATCCGGATATCTCAAACATTTTTAAATCGATATTTTTCGATTGTATTTATTTATATTTATCCGAAAGTTTGCTTCTGAATACTGATATTCACACATACACACACACACACGCGCGCGCGCTTGTAAAAATTCATTTTTGGCTTCAAAGTGTATGAAAATCTGCATTTCGGGTGAAATCGTAACATTGAAATTTTGGACGAACGCAAAATTTTCTCTACCGTAGTTACCTAAGCGATAGTGGAAGAAAATCAAAGCTTCCAATATTAACATAAAGCTATTTTGTCTATATTTAAATGCGACTGTGAAGTTAATGTTTTATAATGTTTTGAAAGAGCCGGTAAGCCTTTGGTTTTCAGTTGTAAAATGTTACAGTGTAAAGAAGGGCTAATGTAAGCAGAGCCGTGGTTTCCGGTAGTTAGGAGTAGTTAGACGGAGGGGTTTCCAACAACTAAGCACAGCACAACACACGTACGTTATAGTGGCCCCGTTGTGCTTCCAACGTGACACTTGGGAGGAAGGGATAAGGAGAGACCCAAGGGTGACCAGATCCGGACAACGTGGGCCAGTAAGGACGGGGTCCCTAACAATTCCAACATGATACCAATCCTGACGCCGGCTAGCCCTGCCCTAGCCACTCGCAACCTGGGGATCCCGGGAATAGATGAGACACTCCTAAGAATGAAGGGGATCCCCGCAATCTTGACAAGCGCCAGGAAGAAATCTTTCCATAATGCAAATCCCACCGTCCAGCCACAACACACGAACCGCCGTCACCTGGTCCTACAACCCTAAACAGATGAGATGAAACAGATGAAAGGAGATAATGGGGACAGGAAATTGTGGACAGGGCATTCGTGGTAGAAGGGGAAACCAGGGGGTAGCATTTGCCTACCGATCCAGGGAAACCACGAAAAAAACCATGGTTAGAGAGGCCGACCTGACGAGAATCGAACCCGGGATCTCCGACTGCGAGCCTCACACGTTACCGCGGAGCCATCTCGCGCGGTGTTTGGCATAGTAAATTCGTGGTTATATTAAAGAGACTCTTAAGTGTCTCATAAGTCGTTGTTTTCAAGGAACACCAAGTGGAAGGTGTAATTATTATTATTATTATTATTATTATTATTATTAGTATTATTATTTATTTCTTTAAATTGCGTACGTATTTTCACTCTGAAGATGTCTTTTATGTGCGCTTGACAAATAATGCAGAGACATATCTTATATGCACTGGTGTGCAAAACCTAAGGACGAAAGTAATCTTCGCATGCTGAGACACTGCCAAGTAACATAGCTCGATGAAACTTGAATCATAAATAGAGGGAACTGCTACGGTAGGCAACTAAACGAAATATGCAATGAGACGAACAGAAATGCCACTTTTATTCATAGACCATAAGCTACACAAAAGTCAATACGATATATGATGGCTCTCTAGATTTACAGAAACATATACATGGTGTTTAAAAGGGTGTATAATCACCACGGACAGCAATGCATGTTATGCATCGTGCTCCCATGCTGGCCACAAGGTTGGTAAGCAGTTCTTGTGGTAGGGCGTTCCATTCCTCCACCAGCGCTGTTGACAACTGTTGGATGGTCGTTGGTGCATGTGGATGTGCTGCAATGCGTCTCCCCAAAGCATCCCACACGTGTTGATGGGATTTAAATCGGAGGAACGCGCAGGCCAGTCCATTCGCCGAATATCCTCTCGTTCCAAGAGATCCTCCACCTGCGGTCACGCATTGTCATCCATAAAAATGAAGTCAGGGCCGACTGCACCCCTGAAAAGACGCACATGCGGAAGGAGTACAATATCACAATAATGTTGACCAGTGAGCGTACCGTATTCAAAGATTTGGATGTCGGTGCGCCCATGCAACATTATGCCTCCCCAAACCATAGCACACGGATCACCAAAACGATCATGTTCAAGGATGTTCCTGGATTCATTACATGTTCCCACATCTCCCAGATGAGGGTACGTCGAGAATCACTACTTAGACTGAATCTACTCTCATCCGAGAAGTGCACGCGACCTCATTCCTCGTTGGTCCAATTTTGATGCTCTTGGGACCATCGCAGACGGTGCCGCCGATGTGCGGATGTCAATGGAACACAACGTACTGGCCGTCGGGCAAAGAGACCACCTCTGTGTAGTCGCCGTGCCACTGTGTATCGTTAGATTGCGTGCCTAGTTGTCCTGTTAAATGTGGTTGCAATTGCACCCGCTGTTTGGCGTGGATCCCTTCTTGCCTGTTGCACAATCCAGCGGTCATCTGCTGCTGTAGTTGAGCGTGGTCGACCACCACCTCTCCTTGGGACAGCAGTGCCTGTGGTTTGGAAGCTTCCCCATGCACGTGAAACAATGCATGAGCAACTCCAAACTCTTGAGCAACACTCTTACACTTCGCCCTTCTTCAGTTTCTCGATGATTCTTCCCCGCGTCATCCAAATGGTGTCTACGGGCCATGTTGCAATGAAGAACACCAATACGGCGCACCATAACAGCTAGCTAATTACCACACACCGTCTTGTCCTGTTTCGTCAACTGCCCCGTGTTGCGGGACCAGACCCATTTGGCACTATACGCTCGCTACACTCAGGCCATGTGACGTCCAGCTTTCTGTGTACGTGTGAGAGATCTCTGGCAACATGCTCCCGCACCTTCATCTACTTCCACCAAGCAGTTCATTTGTTATGTTACTTTACCCATCTCGTCCTTAGGTTTTGCACACCAGTGTGTGTATATACGTATGCATATATTTTTTTAATGGAAAGCCAAATTCTTTACTCTAGCTCCTCAATATACGCAGTTTTCAGATATTTTCTGAGCCTTCTATGTTACCTATTCAGCATTTACTGCATCGTTTTCTTTGCTGTATTTGCGTCCGATCCCAACCGACTACAAAATTGTTATCGTTCTGTGCTCTTAACCAAAGCAACACGATACGATAAAAGGATATTGAGGGGAGGTGTATGCCACAATTTTTCGTAAACATCATTCACTACAGTGCATTTACTTAAGTTAGACATGGAAAGTAGAAAGAGATAGGGTAATGTTGCTGCCAACCTACATATTTAAAAAATCGCTAAAAAATACGCGAGTAGCAGTACTGCAGAATATGCATGTTATTGGCAGTAGGTAATCCATGCCGCCAAGAGGGAGAAGGCGGCGTGAAAAGTCATAGCTGTTCAAAATGTCCAACTTGGGTGAGCTTACGATTGTGCAGTTTCTTTAACCAAAGCGATGTAAAAATAACCTTTTTTTAATGCTCACATTTGCATCATAAAAGAGCAGGTAGACCTGGTTGGACTGAAAATTATTCTTAAAGTTACGATTGTTATTTGTTTATGATTATTGGTAATAGGTATTATTTGCTTTCGTTTCTCTCAGCATTTTAATTGGCTGCTTAATTACGTGAAGATCTGGTTGGACTGATAATTATTCTTAAAGTGACGATTATTATTTACTTTAATTACGACTTTTACTGCCATATGTATTAACTGTTAACAACACACAAGCTATTATTTGATAGTGGCATGTTGCCTATGCATTACATTCCTTAATTCAACCAAACATTTAATTTACCCAATGTAAGGCTGAGCAGTACAATTGCAGAATAAATTAGGGCCTCTTCATATTGTGCTGAAATAATCCTTGGCTAAGTTATGTACTACATAACCTCAAATAACTATTAAATCATAATCTCACGTAATTCCCCAATAGGTCAATGAATACATTTCGTAACGGGATTACATTTCTAATGAAATAAACTTAAGGTAATGCATGTACCATGCAAATGCACAATATGTAAAGGGTGTGTTACACATAGTATTCCCCCTTTCGTCTGCGTATTCTTATTTGTATTTTCCACGATCCGTTTCAGTTCCATTTCCGGTCCTTTTCTCAAACACCATCACTTCCGTTCCTCTATGGAACTCCGACACACTAACTTTCCTGCCAACCATCCCTTCCCTCTCGCGTATTTCAATGTTACAAGGTTGGTATGGTTTAGCGATGTGACGTAGGACAGGGAGAGGCTGACAGCAACATTACCAGAGATAGCACTATATTCCACACGACAGTTTATAATCCATAGCTGCCTAATCTCAAAACCTTTACTATTGAAACGTACTATTCTTGGTTAGGTTGAAACGTGAAATTTAGAGAGAACAACCAACATCCACTTGTACAATACAAAAGCCAGCAAAGCAGGTTCGGCCGAAGATATCAGGATTTTTCCATATTTCACTGCCAAAAGTGCAACTGGCAACAACACTATAGCTGATACCGAGAGACTAGGCAGTGAGGATGACTGTGGCAGGGTTCCTCAGCACTCGGGCCGTCATTAGAGCACACCCTCCTAGACGGGTCAGGTAGCGTCAAAATGGTCATGTTTCGACTTAAACCTTACGCCCTGTAATATAATCTTAACTAATGCCACACACTGGCTCAGAGTGAAGTCAGTACCTTACCTTATGAGCTTTCAACGAAGAGTCATTACAAGCCAAAGTGACGTCAACAAACGCTTCGTTTCGCAGAAGCTGGTGAAATACAGAGGTCATGTTGGACTGGTAGTTGTTCCAACGTAGGCAGTAGTGCTGACCTGCCATTCTGAGCGTTCTGCAATAAAAAAAAATCATGTATTGTTTTAAAAATTCAGTTCGTGTTATTATTGGCAAAAGGGACGCAGCATAGCTTCGGTTACTAAAAAACAAAGATGAGTGAGTGATGCTACATGTCAGAGCGGTAAACGTTCTAACTTGAGTCACTAGATACGAGAGATAACCAGAGAAATTATCAGACAACCTATTTACAAAAGACGCACTATTTTGTTATTCTGCTAGTATAATGAACCTTGTTGCATATATATATATATGTATATATATATATATCGCTGTGTACTATTCTTCGGTGCAAAAGTTTGGTCATCACATCACCTCCCTTCTCCCCCGTAATGATTACTATAACCTATGTGCACCTTAAGTGTTAAATTGAACATTGAACTGTGCTATAGGCTTAATTTATATAATATGCGTATGCTATTAAACGTTGTCAATTACTGTATTGTAATAGTATGAAGAACAACTTGTAGTTACGTTTTAATATGATTTCGGGTTACTTAAGTAGACCAAACATAGTTTCCCGACAGGTGCCACTTCTGTCTTGCTGGGCTTGCAACATCTTGTTTTGAAGAACTGCATAGCTGCCAACATATAACTAACAAACACCGCTATGACTAACCAACAGTACCATCCTTTCGCGAATAACGAACACTCCTTGCATCTCTTTATTCGCAATAGCGGCCTTAATATTACTTACAACTCCTTGCTTAGGTTTATTAAAAAAAACAGTAGCTACACCTGCGTTCCTTTATGTCAATGACTCACTATGTATATAAGCTTAGATTTCTGATTCATGGAAGGGGAGGTTAGGTTTAGTTTTTTATATAAACTTAGGTTAATTAGCAGTTACACCAAAGCATCCTAAGCATGGCTTCCTTCGGAAGGGAAGTAAAGCCGGTGGTTGCGTGTCGTAAATTTACAGTACGTAAAAGAACCTCAAGCCTGAGCAAACTTCCCGGTCTTTCACGTCCAATATAGAATCGGACGCTAAGGACCATAGTAGTTAAACAGCGTCCACAAATAAAACTCAATTTAATTTTAATTATTCACGGGAGATTAGGTAGGGTTTAGTTTTTAAAATATAAATTTAGGTTAATTAGCAGCCAGATTCACGGCAGGCTAGGTTAGGTTTTGTTTATATATATAAACTTAAGTTAATTAGCCACGAGTAGTTACTCTAAAGCATGCGAGCTAATCGAGCGTGCGTTTCTTAACCCACAAGCGATTTTCTTCGGTGCAATGCATTATCAACAATACACTGCCTTAGCATTTACGTTTATATGAGTGGGAAGCGAACAAAATCAAAATATCGGCAATTTAGCGGATTTGCCTAACTACGATAGGTTGGCAATTCCCAACGCGCAAGCACATTATCGACAAAATGACGACGTTTGTCGTCAATCAAGACTTTTACTATACAAGAAAGGATCCTTAAAAGGATGGGTGCTCTTGCGGATTATAACCCCAGAACACGCCGCTTGAGGCGTCACCGGCTTCCCCGCATGGCATGCGAGCATATCCGGTAACAACGGAGCACCTCCACCAGCAGCTAAGGCTGAGCTCCTATACAATCCCTTCAAGAGTAGCTTGGACTTCAAAATTAATATCCCTACATTTTAAAAATGCAAAATTCCAACACCAGCGGTGCACAAGGGCCGTTGTACCATGACCGGCAACCGTTGAGTAACAAAATTTGTTACCTCCTTTCTCTCCCCTACAAATGTCTCAACCGCCATCCTGTAACCCCCATATCCCGTCACTACGTGGCTAAGCCCTAATTAGGGCAGGTACACGCCTAACACACCTTCGGGTTACCCTCAGCCTGCCAATATGTCGTCGCCGTCGGATGTGTGTGTCACAGGCTTTGAAAGCGTCAACCTCTACTACAAAAGACACGTCTAAAGTAATTTTCTTAATTATTTTACGCTTTTAACACTATTTAGCTAAGCCATAGATATCATACTTTTACCCACATTTCTAGTTAACTGAAAAGATAAGACCTAATAAATTAATAACAACCTGATAGCCTAATAACCTAATCTAATAATAATTATTAAAGATTAATGGTCGTATTATTAAACTAATTAATATAACTATAACTAATCTAATATAAATAGTAATATAGTAAATATAATATAATCAATATTATAATCAGTGCGTCAGTTGTCCTCCGTGGTGTAGTGGTTACCATGCTAACCTCTAGTTCCCGAGGTCGCGGGTTCAAACCTGGCGGACGGCGATGGATTTTTCGGGCGTAAAAATCCTTAGCATGGCTTCCTTCGGAAGGGAAGTAAAGCCGGTGGTCCCGAGTCTTAGATTTACGGCATGTAAAAAAACCTCAAGCCTGATAAAGAGGCATCTGAGCAAAATTACCGATCTTTCACGCCCAGTATAGAATGAGACGCTAAGGACCACAGCAGTTAAAGAGCGTCCATAAATAAAACTCAATTCAATTTTTAGTGCGTCAGTTGGCGACTAAATGGTGGCGTGCAGAGTTTGAACACCGGAATATCAAAACAAGGCATCAACGTAACAGATACATATGACTAATCTTCCCAATACATTTAACAGGTGCGTATTTACGGAGGAGTTGCCGGTTATGAATAGAAGCTAACAACCCGAATATCACCAGATTACACTGACTTATCCCGCAATGGTGGAAAAATGTCAAAGTTGCACTCCAGTAATCTCTCATATATTGTAACCTTTATGGCAGGGGTAGCCCAGATGTAGTAGTTTGTATATTTCACAACGAAATATGTGTATCTATAGACACTGTCGGTTTAGTGCTCTTTGTTCACTCCTTGCTAGTAAAGGTCGAGCCATTGGATTGCGTCCGATACACGGTACAAAGAATACCAATTCACAAGTTCACAACGCTTGAAACATCAAAATACTTTATAGGTTCTTTGACATAGACGGTTGTAACTTAGGTACTGAGTTGGGAAGTTGAATTACACTTGAAAACTCCAGTATTGGGATTTGAACCACGGATCTTGATGCCAATGCTCCTGAACTATCATAGCGAAATATCCATATGCGCAGTAAGTTTTCTCATCTGATTCATTCTGTTCTGGCGTAGTCATGCTTGAAATGAAAGAAGCTTCATAGTGATGATTTACATTAATTAAAAAAATCTTATATGTAGCAATCACACGAATTTCTCTACTCACTGTTCTATAAAGCTCCCTATTCCGAAAATCTTTGATACTGGATTATGGCCGGTATCACTATATACAAGTAACACACGCATAGATTGCATGTCTTTTGACTTCAACACATTATTACACATAATAAAGAACAAATAACACTGTGATTTACTTATTTGCATGAATATATGACTTTTGTTCCATATTACTGGCACTCAGAAGTCGCATGCATCTCACCCGTGGCATCATGGGAACGTTGGCTGCGTTGTCTTTCCACTGCCAACATTTGAAATTCCAACATAACTGAAAACACAATTTAGGGCCCTCAGCCTCAAGGCGTAGCCGAGGGATTGAGGACTCTCAGCCTCAAAACGTAGCCGAGGGATGTTCTTTAGAAGGGGAGGGGTGCAGCAGTCTGCGAAGCGACGACAGGGCGTAGCCGAGGGATCCGCAAATCTAAAACTCGAATGATTCACGTTGGCAGCAATTCCTTCCAAAAGTCACCAAAAACGATTATACAAGAACGGCGGCATAAAAGGGTGATTGGGTGGGCAATATATTACCCCCAGAGCAACATCTACTACACCAAAACGTTCCTCATTAACCAAGAATTACTCTGGATAGCAAAAAACCCCGATTTCGTAAGTTAAAACCTTCTATTTTCACCATAATCCAATACCAAAGTAACTCCAACTATTCTTACAAAAAGTATTCTTCTACTTCTTGTTGATAGAGATAAACCTTCAGTACTCACAAACACACTTCCTGTACGTATAAGAATAATATGGTAAGCTAAAACTATAGTCAAATGTTTTCAAAGCAGTCGCTATGTGATGGCTTGGAAATTATGTTCTCTTTGCAAGAACACAAGAAAGAAAGAAAGAAAGAAAGAAAGAAAGAAAAGAAAAATTCTGATGTGAAACATTCGTATAGTTTCTTTACCCTCTATCGTTTATTAGTGGATATACAAACTATTTTTACTAAGCTTATTTTTCTATCTGCTTCATTTTAATCCCAATAAATATTTGTAGAAATAGTCACATTACAATTTCGTTATAGATACAAAGGGTACAGCGATCGTCAAATGTTTAAGAGTTGGACGCTATATGCTGGCCTTAAAATTCCATACTGTTTCCATGCGATCGCGAGATACAACTGAATGTTAACAGAACTTTAAAAGATAGATCAAGTAACAATTCGAACCATTAATGACCATTATTTCAGAAATGCCTTATGCCTCAAAAAAGTTATTTGAAATAATTTATGTGTTTTAAAGAGATTACGTTTTTTGTGTAGTACATTTTCGCTTACCTATCGCTTAACGTTTGCCAGTTAAGCAATATTATACAAAATTTCTTCCGAATGAAGAGAACTTCATAAGCTATTCCCAGAAAAGCCAAGATATACACTACCCTCCATAAGTTTGGAAACATCAAGTGATTATGGACAACAGAAAGGAAATACATTATAAAATTCCATGTTATTGTTTTCTTAATGTTTATTACGCTCAAAAAGCACACAGGTAGGTTAAATGAAACTTTTAAATTTCAGATTCCTTGAAATAGCCACCCTTCGCTCTAATCACTGCCTCGCATACTCTCGACATGCAATGGGTCCATTTTGTCAGGATTTCAGTTGGAGTTAGTCTCCATTTTTGCTCCAGAATCGCCCACAATTGTGTCCCACTCATGATTCCCCGTTTTCGGATCCTCCTGTCCAACTCATCCCATAATAGCTCGATTGGGTTACACTCAGGAAACCGGGAAGGCAATTCCATGTGAACCTCTAGAGACTTCACATAGTTCTGCACAAGCGGAATGCACGTTTCGGCTCGTTGCAAGACAAACCTTTTCGAATCAGACGCAAACCAAATGTCTTGGTATGTCGCTGGAGAATGGCATAACCCTTTTGGTTCATTTTCGATCTACTTTCATCAAATCCCCGACTTTATTCCCTCCAAAAGATCCCCATACAATCGCAGAACTCCCTCTATGCTTCACAGATGGAATTACGCACTGAGGATTCAGCTTTCATGGGGTAAACGGCGTACAAATTAAGCGTTTTACATCCAAATATTTCAAACTTGAATAAGACTCTTTCCCAATCCTCTGCTGTCCAATGGTGATATTTTCGAACACTATTGCCTTCTTGGTGCAAAGTGATTATCTTTACCCATGATTCACAAGGAATCTGGCACTTTGGGGTCATTTTCAATCATATTCGCTGCGTGTCCTACCTTCATACAAATCGAACTACAACTGAACAGAACTGTAAACAGCGTACCTCGAAACAGTCGTGCCGTCTAATGGCACCACCTGGCGTGTTTAGTCGAACTGCTTGGATAGGTACAGTCAGTTTATTTACAACTGAATAATACCAATACGTACCAATATGTATGTATATTTATTATATGTAATTATATGTACAATACTTTAAGTGTCATTAATAATCGCTATATGAGCATACTATTCTGTATTCTAACCAATAACTCACGTAGATCACTCCCATCTTACTCCATTGTAATAGGCAGCATGGTGTTTCCAAACTTATTGAGCGTACTGTACATTTTGTCATGTAAACATCTTTAATATATGGTATTTTAATCACAATCGTTAAAGCCACCTTTAGAAAATAAAAACATCTCGAAAGTTCCATGTAAAGGGTAGTTGGGTGGGGTATTTTCTTTAAAACCTTGGTATCGCATCTTTGGAAGATACTAAACTTAAATACTAAGTTTGCTAATTATTCGACTTTTCGCTTTTGCGTTATGCTGTTCAAAGACACAAATCGATGGAGGAGATAAGTTCTAAAATATCTGTGTCAATCAATCAGGTAATGTTTGTCCACGCATAACATCATCCAACGTTACTGAAAAAATCAAGGATTTATACTGCTAACGTCCCGGCATCGTGCCTCTAAAGGGTTTGGACGCTAGTCGTCAATCGAAGTACCCCGCCGCGTGTATTTTGATTGATTAATGGAATTAAACGCTGGTCATCCATCGATGAATACAATTATTCCAATTAAGTATTTCTTACACTATAAAGAGTACCTGCGCACCGGCAAATCTTTGTTTCTAAAACTTTACTAGGTGATTATTACTCGCGTATAATTATTACGACTAACACTTGTTTAATTCTGCTTTGAGAGAAAATTTTTTCAGCTTATAAGAATATTACATCACTTAGGTGAATTAAAAATATCCAAGACTGAAAGGAATGGAGTTAGCGAAAATAGGTAACGCGAGACGT
Organism: Deroplatys truncata; assembly: GCA_030765065.1. Classification (NCBI taxonomy): domain Eukaryota; kingdom Metazoa; phylum Arthropoda; class Insecta; order Mantodea; family Mantidae; genus Deroplatys; species Deroplatys truncata. Next base: position 140,926,826 of record CM060977.1, read on the forward strand.
TAACGAGTGATGCTTTCCCAGAAAGCCCGAGTGTACCTTCCCTCTCTAGAAAGCGCTCTCGCGCAAATGTGTTTTCCTGACTGCGTCTCTCTTTCAACTGACATTCCCCTCCACACGCTCTGGCGGGGAGCGGAGGAGGTGCACTCCACCTGTGCGGTTACAAACTAGGAGGAACAAGACGGGAGCCTGCCATCTTGTGTTTTTAACACACGAAGGCGGCCATTATTATTCCAAGGAACTAATTAGCATAAATGATTTAAAGGGTGATAAGGAACTTCGCGCTTCAAGATTTTTTCTAAGGTTTGTTTACACGTAGGGCTGGCTCTGAAAAATAAATACGGATTAACATAGTTAAATAATACATGCAATGTGTTATTTATAAATTAATAATGAAATATGGAGTACCGTAAACAAAACATTCCGTTTGTTGCTCTTTTAAATTAACACGGTTAAAGATCGATCATAAATAAAAACTCCACGTTTTATTCCCGTAACAAAAATGAAGTCTCCTTTAACAGACCCGTGATTGATTAGACATTAATGTCTAAAGTGGTATTGAATACCAACGAGAAATCGAACTCTGAACTCAAGCTAAAAAATGCATGGCCTTTAAAACATGCATTTCTCTCTTAGTAAATATATAAGTATCGCGAAAAGGTGTAAATAACGTAGGGAGGGGACTTCAAAACATGACCCATCGAAAGATATGTTGGCTACTCCAGCAGAGAGATCGAACCATTTCGAAGACTTCAAATATAAATTTGATATTCGTTTTAAAATCTTTTTTCTAAAGACACACACCAGTGGTCTTCGAGAAATTCAACAATGAGTTATTCAGTTGTACACCCCTTGCAAAATATGTTGTATATCCTGAAGAGGGGTAAACCATGGTGCACTCGGAATTTCCAGTTTCGGGACCATCTGTATGTCTTTACATCTTAATGGACGAGTTTCTAACAGCATTGCTGAGTAGATATAACATCTACAAGTGAATGCTTCAAATTTAACACTTGAGTGGGTTTTTAGCAATACATACATTCATAAGAATAGCCCACACTTACACAAGCGAGTGAATTTTCCATACAACACTGGGAATTCCTAAGTCTAAAAATCATAAGACCCCTACACCGCACCAGGAAAATCACATCAAGAGAAAGCATACTTATTTTTCATTACTGCCACTAAAATATTGTTAAACAATACATGCAATATGTTATAAATAAATACATAAATAATGAAATATGGAGAGTACCCTAAACAAAACATTTCCTTTGTTGCTTCTTTAATTAACGCTAGTTAAAAACGCTCATAAATAAAACCCAATATAAATATAAAAAGACACTCGTGGTAAAATACAGAGGGTCTTCATGCATACAGTCTTCGAGAAGAAAAATAACATAGGCAGGGACTTTAAAACAGTCGTCGATAAAGTATCCCACCCACTCACGCAAGCAAGCATATAGGCAGGGACTTTAAAACAGTCATTGCCGATAAAGTACCACACCGACTCACGCAAGCACACTCATAGGCAAGGCCTTTAAAACAGTCATTGTCAATAAAGTACCCCACCCACTCACGCAAGCAAGCACGCTCATAGGCAGGGATTTTAAAACAGTCATTGTCGGTAAAGTACCACCCCCAACCCCGCAAGCACGTGCGCTCTCTCTCTCCTTTGCGCTAGCACAATGCTGCAGTAGTATGATTACCAATTCACTGATACGTTATGCCAGAGACGCCAATGATTTATATAGTGGTTTACACATCCCTTGCAAAAAATATGTTGTACACCATTTGAAGAAGCTAAACCAGGTCTCGGGAAATTCCACTTTAAACCCGTCCATTAAGCAGTAAACGACATAGATGCATGTCTTTACGGCTTAATGGATGGGGTTCTAACAGCATATTTGAGAAGAGATAACATCGCCAATATACCTGGGAATGCTTCAAATTTAACACTTGAGTGGGTTTTTAGCAATACATGCATTCAAACAATAGCCCCAGGAAAAATTATATCAAGAGAAGCAATACTTTCTGCTGCTAAAATTATAGTTAAATGATACATCCAATGCTTTGTTAATAAATAAATTATGAAATATGAACCATACTAAACTGACTGAGGTAACATACCAGAAATTTAAAAGGCGGTGTATTTTTGTCTATATCTGATGGAACAACTCCAAATGAAGCTATAGTGGTATACTCCTTCGTTCTCAATACATGTGCAAAGCCTTTGCACCATACAGGACATAGCTGGTTCACACATTTCCGTACGTATAGAGCGGACAACTGTTTTGTGTTCTTTAAAGTATTTAATGTCAGTACGTCTTGTAGCATACAAACGTTCTTTCACCATTCCCTATAGCAAAAAATTACATGGAGTCAAATCCGGTGATCATGCTGACCAAACGGAAGGCCCACCTCTTTCAATCCAGCGTGTACCAAACGTTTTATCCAGGTAACTTGAGACCGTTAAGGCAAAATGTGGTGGGCACCATCTTGCTGGAAGTAACCTGATGTTCTTTCAATCCAGCGTGTACCAAACGTTTTATCCAGGTAACGTGGGACCGTATACAGGTTTAGGCACGAACATTTCACATAGAAGGGCTTTCCTCATATCTAAAAAGTATATGATCACGCATCGCTCCAAGATGATAATAAATAAATAGCGAGCTTCTCTGAGAGGTATCGTGTCCACTTCACATTCGAGCGGTCTCGAGTTCGAATCTCGGTTAGGTGAGTTACCGGACAAGGGCAAACCTTCCCATTAACCGTCTTTCTAAGCGCAGAGTAACATATTTCCTAGAGGGTATGGTGTATAGATCCTGTAGAACACTGTACTTAAACGTTGACGGCATGCGACGAGAACAATAACCCATAGTTCGACGGTATCCGGCTGCCGGTATCAGTAGCACACAAAGAGGCACCTCCATTAGCAACGAGAACAATAACCCATTGACCTCGTACGAGCACAATAGCTCATTGTTCTGTTCCTCTGCCCGGGCGGCATTCAGACCAGGCCACAAAGGACAGTAGCACATTGTTCTACCCCTCTGCCGGGCGGCATTCAGAGCAGCACACAAAGACGGGGCGTGGCCAGCGTACGGGAACAATCCCCCGTTGTCCTCGTACGAGCACAATAGTCCATTGTCCCAATTCTCCGCCGGGTGACATTCGGACCAGGTCACAAAGGAGAGGAGGGTTGGTCGGCGGATTTCAGGGTAGGCCATAAAGGAAGGGGGCGTGGAACAAAGGATATCATATTACATATTATCAGTTGTCGGCATCCCTTGTGGGCTCAAGTCACCACTTTTTTACTACTCCCCTAAATCCAAATAAAGCACTTTTGCTTTCTCTGGCAGGTATCCAGTACGTACAAGAGGCATTCCACTGAAATTCAACACCGATATTTCATCAGAAATGCGTGTTCTGAGTCTCCTGAAATAAAAAAAATAGAAAAAAGGTGTGTGTGCGAGCGAGAGATAAGGCCCAGAAAAAAAAATTGAGTTTTATTTATGGACGCTCTTTAACTACTATGGTTCTTAGCGTCCCATTCTATATTGGGCGTGAAACACCTGTAATTTTGCTCAGAGGCCTCTTTATCAGGCTTGAGGTTCTTTTACGTGCCGTAAATCTACGACACGGAACCACCGGCTTTACTTCCCTTCCGAAGGAAGCCGTGCTAACGATTTTTACGCCCGAAAAAATCCATCGCCCTCCGCCGGGTTTGAACCCGCGACCTTGGGAACTAGAGGCTAGCACGGTACCACCAGTCCACGGAGGACGACATGTAATAAGGCCCAGAGTCAGAGAAAGAGAGCGAGAGAGAGAGAGAGAACAGCATAAATAAAAATTGATGTGTTACACTCACATGACTTTCTCTACTCCTGTACAAATTATTTTTACAAACGATTATTCTCCCTCTACTTCATGTTAATCGAGATAATCTTATTGCTAATTTTCTTGTTGGTGTATGGGGAATATGGTAGGCTTTAAGCGATAGTCAAATACTTTAAGAGCTGGTTGCTATGTGGAGCATTCCATTCTCTTTGCATGTCCAGGACATAAAAAATAAAGCATTTTTGGAAACATGTCCGTGTGTTGTGGCAGTATTTTATATCACAACACTGTGAATGCCAGAGTGATTGTAGTGTAAATTAACATTATTGTATTTCAATGATTTGAGATGTTTGTTAATTATAAGCATTGTTAGGAAATAAGTTTACACGGCCTCACTGAAACTAATAGGAGCGGGTAACAATGAGAGAGGGGGTGAGTTGTTTATCAATTATAAGAGACAAACAAATGACGTCAGAGTAGCGCGCGTTTCTTTAGAAATGGAGGGAATATCTTCCCTAGAGCATATGTGATCGTAATTTTGATTGGATATAAAATAGACGCTAATGTTGGCACGTTTTATTAACCAATAGCAGCTCGATTATAATCTTTAGGCACATCGGGGTGAGGGAGTATAAATTCCGAGCCAGAGACGGGTAACGCGCAGTTCTACAGAATAATTCACAAGCCAAACGTCGCGCAGTTCTACAGAATAATTCACAAGGCACACGTCGCGCAGTTGAACAGAATCATTCACGGGTTATACATCGCACAGTTTAAGAGAATCATTCGCGGGTTACACATCGCGCAGTTCTACAGAATCTCTCGCGTCGTAAAGTTAGTTACAAAATGTGAAATACTAGAATTAATAATGAGCGGCATATAAGTGATTATAGTTACATTCGAAAATATAACAGTTTCAGTCGGGCGTGTATCAAGAGTAATATATATATATATATATATATATATGTATATGAAATTAATAAAGTGTGAGGGCAATAAAAGTGTAAAAACAAATTCTTTTATCAGTGTTATCTTTTAGTAACAACTCCTTTCCGTTTACACACCCTGTTCAAGAGATTTGCTCGACTGAGTAGAAATAATAGCTAGCCGGAGGACAAAGAACTCAAAATGCAAAACAGTAAAAAAATAAAAGGCGCTCAGCAAATAAGATAACACGAAAGTAACTGCGACAAATTGGCTCCCAGAACGTGGGGCGAATTAACCAGGAAGGGACATAATAACCAGAACGTGGAGTGAATGGAGCAGTGCAATTAACTACAAGATGCATATCCCAGAAACAACCACCAGAACGACTGACGACGCGGATGAGAGGACATCATAACTACGTGAACAGATGACAACAGTGGAATTCGACACCAAGACAGCGAGACGACGCAGATCCATCGTAGTACGACGCAGAGGCGACATATACATCTAGGAGAGAGGGGCAGGAAGCTGGACATCAAAGCAACATCATCAGATAGCATCATAAAGGTTAGAAAATTGTAAATTTTTTTTTGTATCCTAAAAAACAAAATTGTGAGAAATTAAATGTTGAGAAGTGGTAGGATTAAGAAAACAATGTCCACTAATAATACTGAAGAAATAATTATGGAAGGGGATAATGTAACAGTTAGCTGTAATTCAATACAGGTTACAGAAAATAGCTCAAACAATGTAGGATTTGAGGGAAGAAATATTAGTGAAGAAAGTGAGAATAGAATAGCAGGAAATGTTAATTTTGATGCTGGTATGATGGAAATGCTGAGAAATTTTGGTGAAACACTAATTAAGGGTTATGAGAAATTAGAACAAAAACTAACTCAGAGTTATGAGAAATTAGAGCAAAAATTAGATCAAAGCAGGGAAGAAATTGAAAAGAAATAGATAGTAAAATGCCAAGAATGAGAAATGAAAATCAGGAAATAATAGCAAGTGAGATAGGAAAAGTTTCAAAGAAAATGTCAGACATGAGCAGGGAAAAATCTAACCCAAAAAGTGAGGTTAATACTAAAATTGAACATGTTGATGTAAAATATACAGAGTTAGGTAGCCGAATGAATAGCATTTCAAATGAGCTAAGAGAGATGAATGAGACTACAAATGCAGATTTAATTCAGGTGCAAGTTAATTTCAGAGGGGAGATATCTGAAATTCAGAAGGAATCGGAAACACAAAGAAATAAGTTGTCCGAAGAAGTCAAAGTCTTGTCTATAAATTTGGATCAAAAACTAACTTCTGAAATTAACAAGTACCAAGCTGTTCAAAATGAAAACTCCAATCCAGTACAGTTTATTACAGACTTGTCAGAGTACTCTCAAATTAAAAAGAAAATCTGATGTGTTACACTCACATGACTTTCTCTACTCTTGTACAATCTATTTTTACAAACGCCTATTCTCCATATGCTTCATATTAATCGAGATATCGAGATGTCAATCTTATTTGTAATTTTCTTGTAGATGCAAGGGGAATATGGTAGGTTTTAAGCGATAGTCAAATATTTTAACGCTGGTTGCTATGTGGCGCATTCCATTCTCTTTGCATGTCCAGGACATAAAAAAAATGAATAACGAATTTGAGAAAAAGTATAAGTATTGGAAAATTTAAGGGAATAACAAGCAATATCTCGCAAACGGTTCACTCAAAAAAAGAAATGTATATGACATAAATTGTGTATTTTAACGCGATCTACATTTTTCGTGTAATAAAATTTTGTCTATCTCTTATGGTTTACCAGTTATGAAAAAGTCGTTCATAACGAAGAATACTTTTGGAGACATTCCCAGAAAATTCGAGATATACATTTTATTTGTCATGACAATATCTTAAACATATGATATTTTAATCAAAATCGTTAGAGCCGTTTTTGAGAAAATTAAAATTTTCGAAAAATGTTCCATGTAAAGGGTAGTCTGGGGTGGGGGGATTTTCTTGAAAACCTTCGTGTCGCATCTCTGAAAGATGCTGAACCTAAATACCAAGTTTGGTGTTTATCCGACTCTTCGTTTTTGAGTTATGCTGTTCACAGACACACAGACAGACACACAGACACACAGACAGACACACACACGGACATGTTTCCAAAAATGCTTTTTTTGGATTCAGTGAGTCTCAAAACATGTATTTCCGGTGAAATCTCGGTATCGAAATTTTGGGTGGAATGCAATACTTCCCCTAGTTACTATACGTAGTAGAGAAAGTAATACCGGAAGAATTGAAAATGATAGTTGTTAAAAGATGTGTTGTTTAGAAAGCTTTAGATTGGTTTCAAGTCGTATCACGGAGTGAAATTTCATATGAATACTTTAAGAGCTATTCGTGAACAGATTTTGGAACGTTACGATACAGCTACGAGTAATGCTTAGCCACGAACAATTTGATCCAAGAGAGGGAATAGCAATGACCGCAAAAAAAAAAAATCTGATGTGTTACACTCACATGACTTTCTCTACTCTTGTACAATCTAATTTTACAAACGCCTATTCTCCATATGCTTCATGTTAATCGAGATATCGAAATGTCAATCTTATTGGTAATTTTCTTGTAGATGCAAGGGGAATATGGTAGCTTTTAAGCGATAGTCAAATATTTTAACGCTGGTTGCTATGTGGCGCATTCCATTCTCTTTGCATGTCCAGGACATAAAAAAATGAATAACGAATTTGAGAAAAAGTATAAGTATTGCAAAATTTAAGGAAATAACAAGCAATATCTCGAAAACGGTTCACTCAACAAAAGAAATGTATATGACATAAGTTGTGTATTTTAACGCGATCTATATTTTTTGTGTAGTAAAATTTTGTCTATCTCTTATAGTTTACCAGTTATGCAAAAGTCGTTCAGAATGAAGAATACTTTTGGAGACATTCCCAGAAAATTCGAGATATACATTTCATTTCTCATGATATTATCTTAAACATATGATATTTTCATCAAAATCGTTAGAGCCATTTTTGAGAAAATTAAAATTTTCGAAAAATGTTCCATGTAAAGGGTAGTCTGGGGTGGGGGGATTTTCTTGAAAACCTTCGTGTCGCATCTCTGGAAGATACTGAACCTAAATACCAAGTTTGGTGTTTATCCGACTGTTCGTTTTTGAGTTATGCTGTTCACACACACACACAGACACACAGACACACACACGGACATGTTTCCAAAAATGCTTTTTTTGGATTCAGGAGGTCTCAAAACATGTATTTCCGGTGAAATCTCGGTATCGAATTTTTGGGTGGAATGCAATACTTCCCCTACTTACTGTACGTAGTAGAGAAAGTAAAAAAAGAAAAAGAAAGCAAGCAAGCAAATCCAGGATAAATAAAGCTGAACTGCACAACAAAGTATTGGAATGTAAGAGGGTTAACTATGTATATATGTCATAAGAAAGGAGAAATAAATTCAGGACAAAAATAAATGTTTAAAGGGGAAAAAGAACATTTTCTTAGTAAACTGTAACCATATTTGAAATGAAGCATGTAATAATGAAAATTTAATGTCATATTAAAGTAAAAGTATGTAGATATAATTCAAAGAATATTGTGAATATAAAGTATAAAACAATAAAACAGGATAAAGATAATTAAAGCAAAACACTTATGTAGCACACAGATAATGTGAAATTATGTCTAGAATTAAGAGATGTAAATATATTTGTGTAGAGGATAAATATTTTAGTAAATGTGTTCAATAATTACAAAATGAACCAGGTTAAAAATCTTGAATGTATAAATTTTTATGTCAATAACCTAAGAAAGTATAACCATTTTGTAACAGTGACCTAAATAGTTCAGGGTACAGTATTTGCTATAAAAATTGTAATGTTAGATGTATATATATATAAACACATTAGACCCGAGCCAGTGAATAGTGGCGAGAAAAAGGCAAGATGTATAACGTGTGTAAAATGCGTGTGCAGTGATACGTGCAAGTGATAAATACCGTGTGTTCCAAGATTCAGGAGACTAAAAACCCAATTATAAAATTTTCAAAAAAAGTTGTAAATATTTATAATTATGTTTCTAGTGGGGTATATGTGGCAGTATTTTATATCACAACACTGTGAATGCCAGAGTGATTGTAGTGTAAATTAACATTATTGTATTTCAATGATTTGAGATGTTTGTTAATTATAAGCATTGTTAGGAAATAAGTTTACACGGCTCACTGAAACTGACAATAGGAGCGGGTAACAATGAGCGAGGGGGTGAGTTGTTTATCAATTATAAGAGACAAACAAATGACGTCAGACTAGCGCCCTTTTCTTTAGAAATAGAGGGAATATCTTCCCTAGATCATATGTGTTCGTAATTTTGATTGGATATAAAATAGACGCTAATGTTGGCACGTTTTATTAACCAATAGCAGCTCGATTATAATCTTTAGGCATATCGGGGTGAGGGAGTATAAATTCCGAGCCATAGACGGGTAACGCGCAGTTCTACGGAATCATTCACAAGGCAAACGTCGCGCAGATCTACAGAATAATTCACAAGGCAAAAGTCGCGCAGTTCTACAGAATAATTCACAAGGCAAACGTCGCGCAGTTGAACAGAATCATTCACGGGTTATACATCGCACAGTTTAAGAGAATCATTCGCGGGTTACACATCGCGCAGTTCTACAGAATCTCTCGCGTCGTAAAGTTAGTTACAAAATGTGAAATACTAGAATTAATAATGAGCGGCATATAAGTGATTATAGTTACATTCGAAAATATAACAGTTTCAGTCGGGCGTGTATCAAGAGTAATATATATATATATATATATATATGAAATTAATAAAGTGTGACGGCAATAAAAGTGTAAAAACAAATTCTTTTATCAGTGTTATCTTTTAGTAACAACTCCTTTCCGTTTACACACCCTGTTCAAGAGATTTGCTCGACTGAGTAGAAATAATAGCTAGCCGGAGGACAAAGAACTCAAAATGCAAAATAGTAAAACAATAACAGGCGCTCAGCAAATAAGATAACACGAAAGTAACCGCGACAGTGTATGCCTTGTGTGTCTGTCTGTGAACAGCATAACTCAAAAACGAAAAGTCGGACAAATACCAAACTTGGTATTTAGGTTCAATATGTTCCAAGGATGCGACATGAAAGTGGTTCACTCAACAACAAAAAAGTATATGACATAAGTTGTGTATTTTAACGCGATCTACATTTTTTGTGTAGTAAAATTTTGTCTATCTCTTATGGTTTACCAGCTATGCAAAAGTCGTTCACAATGAAGAATACTTTTGGAGACATTCCCAGAAAATTCAAGATATAAATTTTATTTGTCATAAAAGTATCTTAAATATATGATGTTTTAATCAAAATCGTTAGAGCCATTTTTGAGAAAATAAAATTTTCGAAAAATGTTCCATGTAAAGGGTAATCTAGCGTGAGAGGATCTTCTTGAAAACCTTTGTGTCGCATCTCTGCAAGATACTGAACCTAAATACCAAGTTTTGTGTTTATCCTATTGTTCGTTTCTGAGTTATGCTGTTCACAGACACACACACACGGACATGTTTCCAAAAATGCTTTATATGTATTCAGGAGACCTCAAAACATGCATTTCCGGGAAATCTCGGTATCGAATTTTTGGGTGGAATGGAATACTTCTCCTACTTACTATACGTAGTAGAGAAATTAAAAAACGAAATCTTGATGAAAGCAAACTTCGTATTTAAGTTCGGCATCTTCCAAAAATGCGAAATGAAGATTTTCAAGAAAATCCCTCCACCTCAAACTATCACTTAGATAGTAGATACATTTTACGAATTTTTTTATTTTCCCAAAAATGTTCTTGACGAGTTTGACTAAAATACTATACTTTCAATATCAAAGAATTCGTACGAGGTTTCACTGGAAACAGATATTTTGAGCCTTCTGAATAAAAAAAAAATTAGACAAAGGTGTGTGAACAGGATAAGCCAAAAACGAAAACTCAGATAAATACTTTGGTATTTAAGTTCAGTATCTTCAAAAGATGCGACATGAATATTTTCAAGAAAATCCCCCACCCCAATCTACTCTTTTCCTGGAAAATATTTAGCTTATTTTGATTTTCGCAAAAATGACTACCATTTTTTTAAAATTAAAATACCATATATTTAAGATATTTACATATGTTGCAGTCGAGGTGCACTAGCTATATCCTGTCTAACACATCAATTGGAATTAGATCCGAAGTGTACAAACACCAGTCTTACCCATATCCATGCTTAAACGCGTAATGGGGATGGGCGCGCAGCAAAAACACTCGGGCTGCAACTCAGCCTGTCACCAGCAGTTTCCTGGGCATTCAGGAGGCAGTCGGCAATCGTCAAAAGAAGACCGATCACTATGGCGCGAACCGCAAACTTCAGGCCGAGCTAGCCGCTGCAGTCTAACAGCGTGGGAAGGTCGCTACACTTCGGCAAATCTCGTAGAACTCGAGATGCTTTTAACTTTGGACAAGCTGCATATTAAAAGAGACATTCAGCCATGTTTCCGCACTTGTTTTGGTGATGCAGTTCTACGTTCACACAGTTGGTTTTAATGTTTTCATACTTTTTAAGTAAACTGTCCTAATGTGCATGTTTCTAAGTTCTAGTGAAGGTAATGGCTGCATTCAAAACCTTCTTTCGTGTTACAGTAAAATGTTGACTTAGATCTATGTATCTGGTATGATTCAGCATTGGTAATAGAACAACGTTAACTAAAATTAAATTAAATTGAGTTTTATTTACGGATGCTCTTTAACTGCTGTGGGTCGCATTATATATTGGGCATGAAAGACCGGCAATTTTGCTCAGAGGCCTCTTTATCAGGCTTGAGGTTCTTTTACGGGACCACCGGCTTTACTTCCCTTCCGAAGGAAGCCATGCTAAGGATGTTTACGCCCGAAAAAAATCCATCGCCCTCCACCGCGTCTGAACCCACGACCTCGGGAACTAGAGGCTAGCCCCGCACAGAATGACTGAACAATGTTAACGCTTATCGAAATTCAGAGAGAGACAAAGCGCTTTCTTTAGCTCATGATGTTGCGATCTCTAAGGAATTGCGCTAACAGTGCAACAGGTCAAACACTGTGGTTACCTCAATGCAAAAAGTTTTCAGTATTCACAAAATATGTCACTGAAATAAAACAATGACCTTAGAAGTTATTAAACAGGGTCTAACAATGTAAAATATTACTTTCTCTACCACCAGAGACAGCTCGTAGTAGGCAGGACAGGCTAAGTCTATACTTATAGTTTAAGAAAACGGGTTTAAAAGCTGTTTAACCATATCTAAAATCAAATGTGCGAATAATTAAGCTAAAGCGGCATCTACGGAAATATTTGAAACATTTAAATGATGGGATTCTTGAAGATTTGGCCAGGTTTACGATCTTCTGGAAGGCAAGAGCGATACCGGTAAGCCTATTGTTGCTGGTGTGAGCAGGGTAGGCAGATTTCAAACCAGCTTGCCTCTCGATCACAGCTCCTACACATTTTTCCACTAAGTTTGAAAGGAGAAGTAACAAAGCTTAAACACCAGTCGGATAAACACCAAACTTGGTATTTAGCTTCAGTATCTTCCAGAGATGCGACACAAAGGTTTTCAAGAAAATCCCTTAACGATTTTGATTAATATATATATAAGATACTTTTATGACAAATTTTCTGGGATTTTTTTTTGTTGAGTGAACCATTTTCGAGATATTGCTTGTTATTCCCTTAAATTTTCCAATACTTATACTTTTTCTCAAATGGGAATACGTTATTCATTTTTTTTCCTGGTAATGCAAAGAGAATGGAATACTCCACATAGCAACCAGCTCTTAAAATATTTGACTATCGCTTAAAGCCTAGCAATTCCCCTTGCATCTACAAGAAAATTAGCAATAAGATTAACATCTAGATATCTCGATTAACATGAAGCCGTAGAGAAAGTCATGTGAGTGTAACACATCAAATTATTTTAGTATAGTTGAATAGACGAGACGAATGAGACTGCTGCTGAAGGCGTGGTTTTTTCCCGGCTAATTTGTTAAGGGCACTGTGGGGCTGAGTCTTGGTCCATATTGCTGCAAACTTTTCTGCGTCGAAGCAATGCACAGGAGGTTTATTTACTCGCAACTATTGAAATAAACATTAGATTTGAAATTGTCAGGATTTTTAATTAATGATTTCTCTGAGGGTTAGGTCTATGGCATAAATACATATTCTGATTCAGTCGTAGATATAGGTGTAGATTGGATGATTTCAAAAATTATTTCATTGAATAGGAAATATGTTAAGGATTTTCCTCGCAGATACGAAAATCTTAAACTAGGATGCACATGTGCTTTCCTCTAATTTAAAATCCACCTTTTTACGTAAACAAGGAACTGACATGTCACTATAAAACACGTTCACATTTGTCTGAAGGCCAGTATATGGATATAATACGGCTGCATCCGAAAGGGAATCCAAGTCTTCATAACGGTTTTTCATACTGTCTGTAAAATGCTAAAAAAAAAAAAAACTACTATAGAAATATTTATAATTTATTACATTCATCGCATGATGGTTCTTTGCACACGACTGCTTTGAATGTGTGCTTTTGCTGTAATTGTTGTACTATCATAAGTATTATTACGAGAGAGTTCGATAGTTCTGGCTAATATCGAACTCAGAGTGGTGTTTGCTAAGATTATTTACTGAATGAAACGTTTCAAAACAATACCAATAACATTAAAATAAAGTAGGAATTTTATTTATTACTTGAGTTTACTGCATACTAATATCATAGCGTAGCACGCCTGTTATGTTCTTTATGAAAATGTTCCTCTTTTCTTTAACTTATAAAGACAATCGGGGCTATTCTGTAACCTTCTGGTTATGAAGATTGCTGTCACTTTTTAAGATCAAGAAGCAATAAAAGAGCATCAGTTTTCAGTAGTAGTAGTAATATTGTTATTGCTAACAATATGGTCTCGGTTCTTAGCGTCGTTATCAGTAGGTTTCTTCCGCTCAACAAGATGCTATTTTTACATGTTACAGAATACCAAATAGCGCATAACAACTGGTTAGCGATTTTAACCAGGTGTTACGGAATGGGTGTGGTTTTCCAAGCAATTGCGAATGTTTACCTTGACATGGCTCAGTGTCTACAGTGATTGGTTCAAACTGACAAGGGCTAAGAATTGAACTGATCAATACTGAATGCCTGGTCCGTGAAGTATAGTCATCTTAATACGTGGCGAGTCATTTCTTTTCAATGTTTCAGGAGTTTTTAAGGCCATGTCAATTTCGTGTTTTACTCTGAGAAGTGAAGAATTTCTGCTTTTCATAAAGAATAGTAATGCTTTCAGAACTAATAGGGATTCAAAAATAAAACTAATTACATTACAAGCAAACCGTGAGAGATATTTTACAATTTCCTTCAAATTTAGATTTCTTGTGAGTTGATCGGGAACCGTCATGACTCAGCTTTCCAAAAACATGGACAAGGGAGGGAACTATGGCTTTCTGGAAGAACTTGAACAGCACTAAATAACGAAGTAACCCAACGTACGCCAAAAAACGCGAACTACCTTTAATAGTTAAGCGTTGAGTTTTTGGAAAAACATTCCGTAGCAGTTTCTGATTTTTGGGACTTTTAAGAAAACACAGAATATATGGAATTTAAAAAAAACTGTATATGGCACACGTCTGCAACATCACGCTGACATCCCTACAACTACTTCATTTAGTAGTTCATACAATGCACAACAATGATACCTTTAATTAACATGGTGGAATGTTTTTGACATTAACGCCGTGGGGCGGTCATAGTGATCGCTCATTTCTGAGTGGGCAAATGCTCATAATTTTATTATTTTTTTAATAACTTCGTTTGGATATGAAAGACAAATTCAAGGTTAGGGAATAAGGGGGCAACCATAAGAGATAGACAAAATTTTACTACACAAAAAGTATAGATCGCGTTAAAATACACAATTTATGTCATATACATTTTGTTGTTGTTGTTGAGTGAACCATTTTCGAGATATTGCTTGTTATTCCCTTAAATTTTCCAATACTTATACTTTTTCTCAAATTCGTTATTCATTTTCTTTTTTGTCCTGGTAATGCAAAGAGAATGGAATACTCCACATAGCAACCAGCTCTTAAAATATTTGCCTATAGCTTAAAGCCTACCAATTCCCCTTGCATCTACAAGAAAATTAGCAATAAGATTAACATCTCGATTAATATGGAGAACAAGCGTTTGTAAAAATAGTCTGTACAAGAGTAGAGAAAGTTATGTGAGTGTAACACATGAGATTTTTTTTATTTATCGTTCATGTACAAGTAATATTTAAAAAAAACTCTGCAAACATTTGTAATGATATTTTAGAACATTTCAATAGCATCAAATTGGAAATATGGATGTATTATCACTTTTATGTTCTTAAGGAACTAATAACACGGGAAAGAACAAGTATTTTGGTGTAAAACAAAATCACACAAAAAAGCTACTACAATGTTACAAGTTTTCACAATAGAATTTGCAAGCTGGTGAGCAATACTGCATGCATATTGATTTTGAGGCAGTATTTTATATACAACACTGTGAATGCCAGAGCGATTGTAGTGTAAATTAACATTATTGTATGACAATGATTTTAGATGTTTGTTAGCTATAAGCATTATTAGAAAATAAGTTTACACGACCTCGCTGAAACTGACAATAGGAGTGGGTAACAATGAAGTGATGGGGTGAGTTGTTTATCACTTAGAAGAGACAAACAAATGACGTCAGGTTAGCGTGCCTTTCTTTAGTAATGGAGGGAATATCTTCCCTAGAGCATATGTGTTTGTAATTATGATTGGCTTATACAACAGACGCTTATGTTGGCGCGATTTAGTAGCCAATAGTAGCTCTATTACAATGTTTAGGCATATCGGGGTGAGGGAGTATAAATTCTTGAGCCAAAAACAACACGCAGTTCTCAACAATCTCTCGCGAGGTACACATTATGCAGTTCTACAGAATCATTCACGAGGTAAACGTCGCGCAGTTCTACAGAATCTCTCGCGTCATAAAGTTAGTTACAAAATGTGAAGTACGCGTACGACAGTAATTACATTCGGAAATATAACAGTTTCAGTCAGGCGTGTATAAAGGTTACAGATGTGAACCATTAATTAAGTGTGACGGAAATAAAAGTGTAAAAACAAATTCTTTTATCAGTGTTATCTTTTAGACAACTCCTTTCCATTTACACACCCTGCTTAGAGATATTTGCTCGACTGAGTAATAATAGCTAGCCGGAGGACAAAGAACCCCAAATTCAAAATAGGAAAACAATAACAGGCGCCAAGTAAAATAAGATAACATGAACAGATTACTGCTACAATTTCTTGCAGATATAGCAGACACGAGAGGTCCTCCTCTTCTTGCTTGCCGGCCAAATTGTGCATGTGTTCCTGTTGTTAGGGTCTACAACTGCATAGTTTGCTTCTTCTGATGGAGCTTCAAGTGCCAATGTGCGATGTGTTGTCAGTCGCAATTCCTATGGGTCTTGTTTGCTGAGCTCTTTTTGCATGTGGTTTAGCACGATAGGGTGAGCTAGTTCTTTCAAAAATGTATCTCTGTCACCAGGAGTTTCATCTGATGCACTTCTCTGGAGTATAGACCCTTTTACTCTGCTTATGTCCAGTAATCGGTAAAACAGACATATCGGCCACCGTTGAGTTGTCGGCTGTAGGAGTATACACACCACTCCTCCTTTAGTGGAATATAGTAGGATATAATTTCCGGCTTTTCATTGAAGGAATCTTCAGCTGGACTGTGATGCATGGATGATATAAGGAGAACTGCCTTGTTTACTTTTGGCACATGAGATAAGAGAGTGGCGTGTTTTGTAAAGCTATACAAGGAAGAACCCACAGGCCTGTGCTTTCCTGGCTGGAACGAACGTGGAATCTCTCTCTTTGAAAGTTAAAAAAAAAAAAAAAAAAAAAAAAAAAAAAAATCAACCCTCTCTTTCCCAGTTTCTACAACCTGAATCGAGCTGACCAGTTGTCTGCAGTTACATTACGATTAGTGCCGTAGATTGGTTAGGAATTGAGAATTTCTTTTCCTCATTACATAAGGTTTCTCCATCAGAACCCTTTTCAGTATACAAATAGCCATTGTAGAAGTAACCTGCTTTTGCATCGCATAAGGGCATTATTTTCAAGCCATATTTATTACGCGTTTTAGGCATATAGACTACAAATGAACATCTTCCACGAAAAGCAACTAGCTGTTCATCCACAGTAGCACAGATGTCTATATTGAAGTATTTCTGAGAATTTTCCACAATTTACCTGAACAGAGAAGAAATTGCAGCCATTTTAACACCTTTGAGTTTTTCTTGCCTGTTAGAAAAGTCATCAAAACGCGACCAATTCAGCAGCATGAGAAAACGGTTCCTGAACATTTCACGGCCCGAACCATCAGTTGCAAAGGTGTAATCTGTATTTTCACGATTTGATCTGAAAGCAGAAGAATAAACAAGAACTCCAAAATGCTAGAAGTTCGTCCACATCCAGGTTTTGAAGTTCAGTTTTAGTCCGGTCAGAATACTTCTGTCTTACAAGTTCTATTCTGGCATTTGTCCACTGCAGAATATGTTTTAGAACTTTATCATCAAAATGTAGAAGCCATAATGAAAATGGGTCCTTTGGTTGTGCATCATTCAGCGTTGTAGTCATATGCTTCTTGGCAGATCATCGCTTGACTCATATTGATTTTCTAAACTGGAATCTGCTGCCTGCTCTAGTCACCTTCAAGTTCTGACGCATTTTGTTCTGAATAGGCAACGTGCTCACTCAAATAAGAATGCGTGTCTACTTCATTTTCGTCTAACCACTATCTGATTCTTCTAATCACCTATCTACAGTTTCGTCAAACTTAAGGTGTGAGGCTTTCACCCGTTGCAGTTGCTTTCTAATTGAGGTAGAAGAATTACCTTGTCGGTCCATATTTCCAACACAAACCCTAAAAAGAATAGAAAGCTGGAATAAATTATGCAGAAAATAATTACGCAAAAAACGTATTGACCACTGTAGACTTTTGTAATGTTTCTACTTACAATACAGAAGGAATACAACAGCAGCTTACACTTCATCTGTCAGAACACACGTAAACAGGAAGCTATTGATACGATAACAACAATAAGAGTAGGGAAAGAACGCAATTCGCAATAATTGACAAAAGGCCACGGTATGAAAAACCACACCATATTAATTAAAGGCTAATCCTTATGTACTTGTTTTCGCAGCAGAAGCTTTGCAAGGTGCAAGCATTGTTGATGTACCATCGTTGCGATAACTACACGATGCTTAGTGCATATTTAGCGTTACACTTTTCAATAGTGGCTAACACTATTGAAAATACCTTCCTTTGTCAAACTTTCTAATTAAACAATATAAAAAAATCTGATGTGCTACACTCACATGACTTTCTCTACTCCTGTACAAACTATATTTACAAAAGCTTATTCTCCATATGCTTCATGTTAATCGACATGTCAATCTTATTGCTAATTTTCTTGTAGATGCAAGGGGAATATGGTAGACTTTAAGCGATAGTCAAATCTTTTAAGAGCTGGTTGCTATGTGGCGCATTAAATTCTCTTTGTATGTCCAGGACAAAAAAAATGAATAACGAATTCCCATTTGAGAAAAAGTATTGGAAAATTTAAGGGAATAACAAGCAATATCTCGAAAATGGTTCTCAACAAAAGAAATTGATGCAGTAATTTGTATCACAAATTATTTAAATGTAAAGAGTGATTATAGTATGAATATGCATTATTATGTGACATTGATTTGAGATGTTTGTTGATTGTAATTATTGTTGGGAAGTAAGTTTATACTGCCTTACTGAAACTGACAATAATAGCGTGCAATAATGCAGCGAGGGGGTGAGCTGTTTATCATTATTGGAAACGAGGAAGTTACGTAATGTTGGCGCGTTTTACTTTTAGAATCTTCTGGAACATTTTCCTAGAGCATATGTATTCATAATTTTCATTGGATATAAAAATAGACGCTAATGTTGGCGCGTTTTATTAGCCAATTGCAGCTCAGTTATAATCTTTAGGCATATCTGGGTGTAGGAGTATAAAAGGTAGGTTAGAGGTAAAGACCCCGTCAGTTCGTCGAAAATATTTGTATGATACACGTCGCCTTCAGTCCAGCAGAAATATTACACGTCGGCTATCGATTCACAAGTTACGCGTAGCAGAATTATGAAAAATCTAAAGTGTTGTAAAGTTAATTATACAAAAAGTTGAAGTACGCGAATTAAGAGTGATCAGTAATGAAGTTATTATAACAGTTTCAGTTTGGCGAGTGTCAAGATCAATGTGTAAATGTGATAGTAAATGTGTTCGACAATAAAAGTGTAAAACAAATTCTTTCATCAGTGTTATCTTTGGATAAGAGACTCCCTTCCGTTTACACAACCTGTATAAAGAGAAGTGCTTAACCAAAAGATCATAGCTAGCCGGAGGACAGTGAACAAAAATTAAATAAAATAACAGTAGCATTCTTTCAAACGAACACTAATACTACCGCAAATTGCTAACACCAGATGGAGCTACAAACCTAACAAAGAATTACGTCACAAAATGTCTTCACCGTGTGAAGTAAACACACATACACAAATACTATTATAAATTTACCATCGCAAATTGGCTCCCAAATGTGGGGCTCAATAAATAAAGTGACAAATAATACCGTCGCAAAATGTATATGACATAAATTGTGTATTTTAAGGCGATCTACATTTTTCGTGTAGTAAAATTTTGTCTATCTCTTATGGTTTACCAGTTATGCAAAAGTCGTTCACAATGAAGAACACTTTTGGAGACATTCCCAGAAAATTCGAGATCTACATTTCATTTCTCATGACAATATCTTAAACATATGATATTTTAATCAAAATCGTTAGAGCCATTTTTGAGAAAATTAAAATTTTCGAAAAATGTTCCATGTAAAGGGTAGTCTGGGGTGGGGGGATTTTCTTGAAAACCTTCGTGTCGCATCTCTGGAAGATACTGAACCTAAATACCAAGTTTGGTGTTTACCTGACTGTTCGTTTCTGAGTTATGCTGTTCACAGACACACACACGGACATGTTTCCAAATATGCTTGTTTTGGATTCAGGGGGTCTCAAAACATATATTTCTGGTGAAATCTCGGTATCGAATTTTTGGGTGGAATACAATACTCTACTTACTATATGTAGTAGAGAAAGTAATAATTGTAAGCAACCCCCTCAAAGGACAAACCATATATAGCACTAAGCAGGTTTCACTATAAGTCGTACTTTTATGTATCACGACAGTAGTTTGTACTCGATTCTGTAATGAACTGAGTAAGACTTTATCCTCCTCTAAGCATATACAGAGCGCGACAGCGTTCATAGTGTGTTTATAAAATTGCACCTCAAGCAAAAAACTGCTTTTTATGTGTTCCTTTGTCGGTATAATAGTAGTTATATAATGCCATTTATAATTTGCTGTTTAAATATTACCCCACGCGTGAGCTCCTTCGGGAAACGGGCTTCCACATGGTTCTACTAAAGCAAACATGCCATTTTGTCACTCGGTGTCATTCTCCTGCTTTCTGTCTCTAACTTTGTGTGTTGGAGAGGGGGTAGCCGGACTTTACCGTGCCACAGTGCCAATAGAGTACAAGCTCCTTGGACGCTTGGCAATCCGAAAAACAAAACAGGGGGATGGGATAAACCTGGTGTCTCGTCCAGTGGCAACCCTGTACTAAACTCTGCTCGTGCAGCGAAATCTGTAGGATTAAGTTCATAGGCAATTTGGATTTTATAAAGATGAAAACTGAAGTCCTCATGCACTATTCTTCTGAATGTAGGTCTGAAATATGCAACAGCTGTAGATTGGCGCCGAGCAGATTTCTTTGGATTTAGCAAAGTAGTAGCACGAACATTTTCGGTATCTGCAAAGTTCTCTTGGCTTACGATTACTGGCAGTTGCAATTGATCTATAGGAACTAACCCACCAGGTAATGGGTTTCCATTTTCCATGGAGTCCGAAATTGAAGTGTCACCTGAATGCGTTGTGTACTAACCACACTATAATTACTCTTTAAATAAGTTCCAACGGGCAAAAGCACGATGCTCAGCGGGCCACCTTTCCATGTTGACCACACAAACAAAATGGCAACAATAGAACGCCGTGTCGTACGCTTATCGTTGATGTACTATGTCCAAGTACTATGCAAATAAAAAAACGCTATGGACGCTGTCGTAAACTAGATTTCGGCATACATGGTTAGAATGAAACATATCCGATTGATACACACTATGAGATCAAAAGTATCCGGACATCCCCACAAACATACGTTTTTCATCTTAGGAGCATTGTGCTGCCACCTACTGCCTGGTACTCATTAACAGCGACCCTCAGTAGTCGTTAGACATCGTGAAACAGCAGAATGGGACGCTCCGTGAAACTCAGGTGGTCAGGTGATTGGGTGTCACTTGTGTTAGAAGTCTGTACACGAGATTTCCACACTCCTAAACATCCCTAGGTCCACTGTTTCTGATGTGATAGTGAAGTGGAAACGTAAAGGGACATGTACAGCACAAAAGCGTACTGGCCGACCTCGTCTGTTGACTGACAGAGACCGCCGACATTTGAAAAGGGTCGTAAAGAGTAATACGCAAACATCTATCCAGACCATCACACAGGAATTCCAAACTGCATCAGGATCCACTCCAAGTACTATGACAGTTAGGCGTGAGGTGAGAAACCTTGGATTCCATGGTCGAGCGGCTGCTCATAAGTCACATATCACGCAGAAAAATGCCAAACGACACCTCACTTGGTGTAAGGAGCGTCAACATTACACGATTGAACAGTGGCAAAACGTTGTGTGGAGTGACGAATCACGGTACACAATGTGGCGATCCGATGGCAGGGTGTGGGTATGGCGAATGTCCGGTGAACGTCATCTGCCAGCGTGTGTAGTGCCAACAGTGAAATTCGGAGGTGGTGGTGTTATGGTTTCGGTCGTGTTTTTCCTGGAGGGGGCTAGCACACCTTGTTGTTTTGCATGGCACGATCACAGCGCAGACCTACATTGATATTTTAAGCAGCTTCTTGCCTCCCACTGTTGAAGAGCAATTCGGGGATGGCGATTGCATCTTTCAACACGATCGAGCACCTGTTCATACTGCACGGGCTGTGGCGGAGTGGTTACAGAACAATAACATCCCTGTAATGGACTGGCCTGCACAGAGTCCTCACTTGAATCCTATAGAACACGTTTGGGATGTTTTGGAACGCCGACTTCGTGCCAGGCCTCACCGACCTACATCGATACCTCTCCTCAGTTCCTCACTCCGTGAAGAATGGGCTGCTATTCCCCAAGAAACCTTCCAGCACCTGATTGAAAGTATGCCTGCGAGATTGAACACTGTCATCAAGGCTAAGGGTGGGCCAACACCATATTGACTTGCAGCATCACCGATGGAGGGCGCCACAAACTTGTACGTCATTTTCAGCCGTGTGTCCGGATACTTTTGATCACGTAGTGTACATTTTTGTAGAAGCGTCATTTCAGTTTCTGCTTATGGGGGGATAGGATTGACGAAGCAGCTTCCGAATTTTCATGGGAATTTTAACGACACATAGAGCCTAAACGAAAATCATCTTTTATTTCTTATGTGAAATATCTGTATTAAAGGTACAGTTGTAATTTTTCTTTTGGTGGAGCAATAATAACCAGTAGCCTAATTATTTCTCTAACTTAGGGGAAGGGGAATTGATCAATCCTGTCCACCCTAAATGACGCCCTGAGTTTTTGCAATTCGATTACTGCAGGAAGTGTTTTGAACGATAAATTCTGTTTAACTATAGCATATCCCGATCCGAACACCAAGCAGTTGTACATATTTTCTTGAAATTGCTTTCCCTACAACTTTTTACTTAGAGTTTTCTATACTTTATTTTTCTTTACTACGTATAATTTCTATGCATTTCACTTATGATTTGCACTTCCCATAATCGTCGATTTTGTTGTTTTAATTTAGTTTTTGAATTATTTGCTGAAACACCAATTAAAAAGACATTGAAGTTAGCGACCTTCCGAACACACACTGCATATTAATAAGTTGTCATTTATAGACGAAAACCTGATAAAGCAACATAATTTTCTAATAAATTTCATCCTTACTGTTGTTCCCTTTCCTACATAGAGGCTTCTCACAGTTTTAGGTCCCCAAAATTAACTTTCTCTTTGCTAGCACCGTCATTACCGATTTGTTTCTTAGATTTTATGGCTTATTTTAACTCCTCTAGTGTCACTGCTAGTATCCTGTCACTATTTGCACACGTTTCCGGCAATTCAATGTTCTTGAGGCATCTTTATGCCAGGGATTTATGTCGCGCGACAAAATGTTTAATGGTCTATTTATGCATGCGACGTAACTGTCGTCGCGCTGTGTATTGTTGGGAATATTAGTTCTACCTGCCCGTTTCCACATTTGGTTTGGCAGTAGTATGATTCCCGTTGTGTGTTGTATTATTGCTACGAACTCTTAACTCGAAAAAACTGACGAAAACGACATTGGAGTGTTCATCCTTTGAAAAATGCTTTTACGAAACTATGGGAAATTGAGGGAAGGTGAGCGACACATTGTAATTTTCTGAGCGACATCCCAAATTGAACTCTTAATACGAATTTCTTCTATAAAATATTTCGTATTCTTGATAATAGAATGTCGACGAAAATCGGATCACTCTCGCAACACGTCAAAAAACAAGCCACACTTAAAAATGAACATTATAGCTTTGGGTTTCCCAAAGTGGCAGCAATGACTCGAACTGCCTCGCTCACAATGCAGCAACGCGACCTGCATGAAAAGGACCATATACACCCATGTATATTGAGGTCATGCGCTGCCGTGAGCCGCACCAACTGAAAGACCATGCAACGTGTTATTGAGTTCGCACGACGCAGAATCTTGCGCGACTGTCGCGTCGCATGGTATAAATGCTTCCATTAAGTTCAATGTACTTTTAGATCGTGTCGCAATTGTCGCGCGACACGAAATCGCTTGCATACCTGGGGTCCAAAGAATGATGAAAGTTTACTTTCCTCCTGAGGCATACTGAAATTTTGTAATTTACTCAGGGATACAATGAGTTGATAATTATGAACAAATAGCACAATGGAATGTAGTCTAAATATGGACAGAGTGGAAGGAAGCTTCTCTCTTCTGTATCTATTGCACAAACTCAAAACGAATAACTGCTACTTACCTCGCAGGCTCGTACGAGTAACAATGACTGCACACAGACTGTAACGGATTAAAGCAAATGGCACATAGAGAATATCGTACTCATTTTACCAAATCTATTGGCACTGCGCATGTACGATTCTGTGTATACTTGGCGCAACAGTTCTAGACATGTGGAAATCTCAATGACAGCGATGAAGCGAGTTACTTACCAGATCAGGAGGTGACCGGTCGTCTGCATGCTGGAGGAGTGTGTGGCACAGTTAATGTCAAATATCCGCACACCGGTTATGCACTGCACTGATAAACTTATAGTTATACAGTGTATATTTAAATCCATCACTGTAAAAGGCGCTTAATATAAAAAAACACTGTAAATCATCTAACTCCAATTCTTCCACACCTGACAGCGCTTCCTCTTCTGCGGAATCACTCACATCATTGCCGTCATCGCTGCTGTCGCTACTTTCTGCACCATTATCGTGGATGAGAATTCTATTTGATTTTCTACAATTCCATCTTTTTCGGAATAATGATTGTTAATTTGTTCAACATGTCGACATACATTTTCCCATGCTGGCCTTCCAATTTCTACAAATCGCCGGCGACATAACTGCTCCACATCTTTTAATTTAAAGGTGATATTTCTGCATTCATTCCATTTTTTGACACCAGCCAAGATTAATTCGATTGAGTTTAGATCTGGGTGATACGGTGGCAGTCTAAGTATATTTGGCCAAGTTGTATTAATATCTGGTCAAGTATGTAGGACTTCTGAAGCGGTTTGTTGGCTTTAATTAAGCTTTATAGCTTTGTTTTACTCGTGCTTTCATCAAAAGCTACATTATGCTTAAGTAACAAAGTTCTCATTTCTTCTTTCAAGGAATTTGAGATAGGTTTGTCAATTTGACTGTTATGGTAAGAAGCATTGCCGATAACCAGAACGGACCCAGCAGGCATATTAGGTATCAGCATGGTGTTGATCCACTTCATGTAATTTTCTGTATTCATTTCTTGATGAAAATCTTCTGGTTTTTTGTTGCGACTTGTAAATGAGAAGGGCATTTGGAACGAAGCGGATCTTTCCAGCAGCATGGTCGATGATAAGTCTTTGCCCTTAGGCAACAGGTGCCTGCAAACCTAATTCGCTATCGTCACCCCAACTTTTAGATGTTGTATGACTCATCTTCATACACGATAGTTGGACCCTCTGATTTGTACCTCCGGAGAAGAGTAAGGTACCCTTCCCTTTGAGATCGTATGTCATGCTTTTCTATTAGAACTCACCTATTTGAATTCGTTTTCTTCCACTTGAATATTAAAACTTTCATAATTTTTCTGAGACTTGTAGCACCACCTTAAAAATTTATGCTTTCCGCTTGATGGTCAATCTGCTTATTGTTGGCACAGTTTTTTCTTCCACTTAGAAATTGTGAATCGTGCATCTAATGATGTATTTGTCGAATTCGTCTATTTCTGTAACACGTTTAGGGACCTATGTTTCTCCCCAGGTGTGTCAAATGGTACTCCATCAATGTGTTTTTTCTTATCTTTGAGAACTCTGGAAACGGAACTCAGCGAAACACTAGCTACTTTGGCTACTCTTTCTTTCACTCTCTTATGGCTTTTGTAGAACTCGGGTGAACACATATTTTCTTCCCTCATCTCTGCTTCTTGAAGTCGAGGATATTTGCAACTATTCTCCTGCTTTGACTATGTAATACCTTACCACTAACTTTGAAAACGTAGGAGCCATGGTTATAAATATCACAAATATAAAATAAGCACTATTTAGGTGCTGCTCTCTTTGAAATTACAACCAGATGCGGGGCACTTTCTATGCAGACTGTATGTTATGCACTGTGAGTAAGCAAAGGTAGTATATCGCTTTCTGAGTAAACCAGAACTAGGCTTGGCAGTTGGGGTAGTAATCAGGGTCACGATTCCAGAAGTTTTGCGCCAGCTATACTCTCGGACGAATGTTAACGATCTACTATTCAATTCAGTTACAACAGCTGCTCTTGGAAGTTGATTTGTGCTGAACTAATTTTGTGGTGTGGATATCATCCACGCGCCAAACCGAGTTCCACCGTAAGCGCTTATTTATTGCAAAGAATGTTTCCATTCAGAAGTATTGTTAGCATTTTCAAATCTTGCGATGGTACTGGCTAGTCGGATGCGTTATACACCGATTTACTCAAAGCTGGCTCGCATTTCCCAAATCCGTTCCGGCCTGTAAGTCCTGGTCGGTGTCCGATGGATTCAGCAGACTCACCGGCACTTCTTCCCGGCAAGGCAGTAATGCTCTGGCAACGAAATCATCCAATGCTGGCTTCCGGTTCAAAACCAGGTTCCTTGACCGATTCCAAATGAGCTTTCACAACCACCTCGCTTCTTATGGGCACAACCACTCCTCTGTCAGGATCACCCTGCAGATCCCCGATGTTTGTTGGTGCTACGGGACCTCGTCTCGGCCGAGTCGAAGACCCTCCTGCCGAAGTCGACTATCGCCTTGTGGCTCCTGGGGGCATGCAGTTCCAGTATCACATCCTCGGCAAACCCCCGCGACGAGTTGGTCTGGGTGGCTCAGTTGGTTAGGCGCTGGCCTTTCGATCCCAGGTTCAAACCCGGCACAAACCGATGGTTTCTAAGTATGCTTAAAAACCACTGCCCTATGTCAGTACATTTACTAACAATAAACGAACTCTTGTAGGACGAAATTGTGGCATACTGGTGGCGCTGATATGATCGTGGCAATTGACAGCGTCTTTAACAAACAAAATGTTTTACTTTTATCCCCGCGACGAACATCCAGTCTTACATTACTTCGCCCCAGGATCAATACCAACAGGGGCTCCTTTTCCACAGGCAAGGCATCGCCCGATGCCGTCACTAGCTGGTAGGGCCGATTCGGTTTCCTTGTTGACAAACACTTCGCCACGTCAGGTCTGATTACGGTCACAGCTGCACCTGTGTTCACCAGAATACAACACAGCTTTGTTTGTTATCCAGCCATCCGCGACAGGGCTGTTATACATTCTTCTACCCAACGCACGCAGCGTTACTCGAGGAAGCGGTGATGACGGCTCCGACGTACCACTCGCCGTGGCGGTACTTACTCGTTTCCCGCCTGCTCGTCGGCTTGGTGTGGACAATATTTCCACTAGGTGCCCTGACTGGGCACACTTGAAGATCTTCGTCGACGTCCTTGGGTTGATCCTCTGTTCCCATTGTATCGAAAACTCCTGATCTTCAAAATGGGTGAAATTGTCTTGGCCGTCTCCATCCTCAACGCAGCCTTAGTGCCTCGTGGATGGTCTTGTAGTCGCCGAGCATTGGACGCTGTCATATCTCGGCGCCACGCACCCCGTCGACAAAGGAGCAGGTAGCATCTCGGACATGTAACTAGGTAGGAGGTTCTCCAGAGCTTTGCTCACCAACTGTTTAATTGCCAGGACGAACTTCTGCAGCGTCTTCCCTGGCTTTTGCAGTCTTGACTTAAGCTGACTACGATAGGCTGGGGCCAAGCGGTGTTTCCGAACCGTTTTCGAGAGCCTTCCAGATCTCTCCGAACACTGCCGACGATATGGTATTCAGAACTTCTACCCCCCTGGAGGCTGGCAATCAGTTGTGCGGCTTCCTCCTTTGCTATCCATGGGTTTTGGGCGGCGATGGCGGCGAATTATCGACGGAAGACTTCGAAAGTTGGCGTTCCGCTGTATTTGGGTAGCTTGACGCGTGCAGATGTTGTCACATCCTGGTATCTAGACCATCAAGAACCTTAAGTCTTCCGTCAAACATTTCTCCCATGATGGCGTTCAGTTCCTTGACGCTACTGTCGAGTTTTCCTTTCAGGACTTTAAGCTGTTCTCCGAAGTCCTCCAAGGCGAGGCGCTGGCCATGGTCTTTCACCTTCCCTCCGAGCTCTTCCACGTCTTTCTTCACGCCGGCCAGTTATTCGTCAAATGTGGTCAATAACTCCGTCTTCATTTCTGTCTGCATCTTCCCTATTATCTTCTCCATCCCAGATTCCATTTTCTCCATTCCGGATTTCATTTCCGTCTCTATCTTCTCCATTTCGGTCAATGATTTTTGAAACATTTCCTCCATCATGGCTTTTATATCCCACTCCTGACACCAATGTAACAAACGAGAAAACTAGTTACTATGAAGCACACTGTATTTATCATTTAAGCGCTCAGAGTAGCACAAACGCTATACGTCACTTGCGGCACACACACGACTGTTCCGTCGAATAACTCACAACTGAACTACACCGGCACCGTGCACTTTTCACTTCGTAGCTTCTTAATTACTGAAATGCTCAGGGGCAAGAACAACCCGCTTATGTAAGCCTCGCATACAATACGGATTGTTCTACAAGAGGAGGCTATTAGAACATGCCGGAAGAAATACTCTGGAACAGGAAAGCGGTACACAATGGCTATTGTCCCTACGGTCGGTGGAAGGCCTTACCCAGGTGTCGGGCCGAGAGACGCTTACCTGCAGTCCGCAGGTAACTTCGCGCGCACGGTAACTTATTATCAAATAGCCAAGAAGTTGGTCTTTTAGAATTCTAGCCTCATACAGAAGCTTCTCTTTTTCGTCGTTTGCTGTGGGATGAAGATGGTGAAGGATCTGTCTTAGTATAGCTTGTTTTGGAAACATTCTTCATTGTCCTTTAGTAGGAATAGTTGCAGGTTTAATGAAGGCTTTCTGAAATTTTCATCCGGCATAAGCGGCTTTTTAAAAATCCGTGTTTTTAAAATGGAAGGAATATAAACGAGCTCCGGAACCGTGTAAAACATTTTTTTTCTTTTGCAGTTCTACCCATATCCTATATCCTTTGGGGGATTAGTCTTCATTTGGAAAAAGTAAGAAAATGAGTTCCCTTGTGTGTTTTTCTTTTCACATCTGGCTCACTTACATTAATAAATAAAACCCAGTTTAATTTTTCAAAAACATTTTCTCTTTTAGAATATTACGTGGTTTGAACAATACTAAAATGACTCAGTAATATAACATCACCAAAAACACCACGACAAAATAAGTTTCTCTTAAGTTGATATACCAGGAAAAAGTTATTAGAACGTATTACTGCCCGAGTGGTAATGATTGCTGTATTTTCAAAGCTCCCTTCCAACAAACAGTGATTGTTGTATTTTCAAAGCTCCCTTCCAACAAACAATGTGTACTGATGACGTGTGACGCAGATTTTATTTAGTTTATGAAGCGATAACATTGTGGCGGTGTGTAGAAATAATTTTTATTCCTGCATTTTATAGGGCATGTCCTTCATATAGGAAGCAATAGGATTTTTATGTTTCGTTTCGTTTTTAGAATTTCACTTTAAGCAGTTATTCAAATTATGGTCGCAATTTCACTTTTAGTTCTAAATTTTTATAAAGAAATAAGAACTAACACGCTCCCTTTGGAGTCTAGTGATCAACCTGCCAACCTATGGTTCGGAAACTGTTCATCTCAACTACCCTTAAGTCTGCACCGCTTTCAACGAAATTCGAAATGCGTCAACAAATTTCCTTCAAACTCCTATAAGTATAAGATCCCAACTCCGTACATGCAAGTCTTAGTTGTTTGAAGCTACGGACGGGCAGAGTGACACTAATAAAGGGTCTTTCAACAAGAATGTCCAATCTTTACAATGTGATAGCTGCCGTTGTTATTGAGTTACAGCAGTCATTTTTTTCATGTGGTTACAGTTGTTATTGACAAATAGCCATGGAACATTACAGCAACGCAGAACTAAAACCCAACGACCATAAGTTGCGCCTCGTATTCGCTGACTGGACTATGGAGCAATTGGAAGTTGACCCGGGTTTTTGTCAAAAAATCATCTTCAGCGACGAAGCCCACTTTTGGATAGATGGTTGTGTTAACAAACAAAATTGCCGCTATTGGAGCAATCACAATCCAATGCAGGTTCAAGAACGACCACTTCACTCCCAAAAGGTTACTGTGTGGTGTGGATTTTGGTATGGTGGAATCATTGGTCCATGTTTTTTCCAAGATGAAGACGGAGAAGCTCTAACTGTCAATAGAGAAAGATACCGGGCTCTTATAAAGGACTATTTTTAGCCTCAATTGGATGGTATGGATCTCAGAAACATCTGGTTTCAGCAAGATGGTGCCATGTCATACAGCTCTCGAAACAATCGATCTTTTGAAGGAGAAGTTCAGAGGTTTCATCATATCCCGTGATGGTGATGTTAACTGGCCCCCGAGGTCATGTGATTTAACGCCGTTGGATTACTTCTTGTGGGGTTATGTTAAATCTCAACAAGCGTGAGTTTATGAATAACATCACGCGTGTTATTCGTGAAGTTGGACCTAATTTACGTTCTTCTGTCATTGAAAATTGGGTCAACCGTATACGCGCAACCCAACGGAGTCGCGGCGGTCACTTAACTGATGTTCTCTTCCACGCGTAATGACATTAATTATGTTCCAAAATAAAAAAAAAAAAAAAATAAACCTCTATCATTTATAGAACGTGTTTTATTTAAGTTCAGAGATAGGACAGTTGTTGAAAGACCCTATAGGTGTTCCGCAGTAGCGAACGCATCGAAAATGGGGAGTAAGAATTAGTTTTTGAATGATGTTCAGTTTTGCTTCACCACTTAGTAAAAATCCTGGCAATGAAACTATAACGTTTTTACAAAAATTAATTAGCAAGAATATGGGCCTGTAAGCTATACTAAGATTATAAGGGATATCATTTATAACCATAGTGCCAATAACTATTCAACTGATTTTGATAATTTAAAAGCCCCCCTTGAAAAGCCCTAGTCTTTCTGGGGGATATGGGGCTATAAAACACAATTTAAGTTAACTTTATAAATTACTAAAAGATTAAAAAAACTTACATTGCCATTGTACTTGAATGCGAACACACGAGTTATAAAAGAGCATGCTTGAGAGGAAGGCCTGACTTTTAGTTGAGAATGCCATGGAGTAGAAAACACTTTTTACTCCACAGAATGTCGTCGTCCGTAAGGTAGCTTCTAGTTCCCGAGGTCGCGGGTTCAAACCACGCGGAGGGCGATGGATTTGTTTCGGGCGTAAAAATCCTTAGCATGGCTTCCTTCGGAAGGTAAGTAAAGCCGGTGGTCCCGTGTCGTAGATTTACGGCACGTAAAAGAACCTCAAGTCTGATAAAGAGGCCTCTGAGGAAAATTACCGGTCTTTCACACCCATATAGAATGGGACGCTAAGGACCACTGCAGTTAAAGAGCGTCCATAAATAAAACTCAATATAATTTACTCCACAGAATACGCATGTGTAATAAGACAAATGCCGCGGATATTTAATTCCAATCAATATAATATATAAAGATTTATCGCAATCAACTGTGCTCACATGAAGTTGACCAGGGCGATCCAGAAAACGGGACAGAATTTTAAATATAAACAGAAAAACATTTAAACATAAATACACAAAGTTTAAACATCAACAGAAAACATTTAAATACAAATACACAAAAGTTAAATATAAATTAATATTCCCATAAATTTTAAGAAAACAAGAACATAACAAAATCTTTAAGAATTATCATATATGTAAATGGTACTGTGATATTTGTATATTGTCTTTCAGCATCTGGTTCGGTGTGCTGGTAACTAAAACGTACGTTTAAAAATTTCAGGATACCAAGTGTAAATTTGGGCAGAGAACCACGAGCTCCAAAATGCATCTCATGAACAGATCAGTTGGTAATGGGAATGTTGTAATAGATTGGCAGGAAAGGAAAACAGGGTTCGTAAATATTTTTTCTTTTCTTCGTTTAACTGTGTAGCCTGGTTGGAATTCCTTTCAAAACGAATTGTCGGATCTAAAACCATTCCCTTTAATAGTTTCCTGTCGATAGACACTATATCAAAACGTCCGTTAGTCTTGCTGAAAGATAACTGGGACATCCTCACGAACTTCCCATCCTTGCTGACGCAGGAACCGAGCCATCGCAGATCTTATGCAATGTTACCTATTGTTTCAATGCAATTCGCCCTTTCTGCAAAACCCCAGAAATGTCCAACCTAGATGGCAGCAACAGGTTATGCTGAAGGTTCTGCCTTGCACAGAACGGACTGCTGACAAGTTATATGACATCTTGATGGCATTGATGTGTTGATAAGATAAGTTTTTCTTATTACTGATCCACGAGTTCGCGTTCGGGTAATCTGCACATTGGGTCACAACTTTGCATTTGTGTAGCAACTGACACCAATATTGAAATGACTGAGATCTTAACATTTTCCGAACCAGAACTGCCTTTGGTGTATCACTAGAAATATGTGCGGAACCTCCTTCTTTCTTCAGTTACCTCATATGAGTAGGTGGGCATCAACTGTCTGGAGACGCTGATATTAAAGTACTGAAGCTTCCCATTCCGCTCTTTTAAGTCCTATTCCCCTCCATTTTATACGGGCATGTGACATTGCATTCGGAGTGCCATCAAGAAGCTATAATATCTCTTTTACTGTGCTTCGTATTATTTTATCGATGTTTCTTAGCACTTAATGGTGCACACTCAGCGGATAAGCTAACTTAGGCCAGATGCACAGGTCTAGAATCTCAAGTTCCTGTTGTGGTAGATGATCACGATTTAGCAATTAAGACACACCAAAACAAAAAAGAATCAATTCTGTTTATAACGGTACGATATGCAAGCGATCCCAATGCCAAAATATTTTAATAACCCTCATGTAAGATATGTTTGCCTCATTTCCTTTGTACTTCGTTAGCAGGGCATGCTAAGTAATTGTCTAAAAAGATATAACGTTGCTTACATTAGAAATTAGTGAACCGATACTTGTACTTAACAACTGAGAAAGTTGTTTTTCTCGATGGTCGCACACTATATTACATCTTTTCCGAAGAAGTTAACTTGGTAGCCTGGAAATGCGGAACCTACATATTCGTTGTATATGTTAAGGGTTTATATTGTGCGAAAACTGTATATCCGTTATGTTATTAAATAACTACGGGACCAAAGATATGGTACAAAGATTAAAGATTTTCAGCTACTGTAACTAACAAGTTACCCGACCATTCCGATCTATAAATGTTCCACACAGTGCACTTATTAGGTTATGCAGAATTTCGATAACTTAAAAGACTGTGAGGCGGGGGGGGGGGTAAGGAAGGCAGATGTTCCGCCGATATTTTGATCCTTTTGCTTGAATATCAGAGGATTTTTCTTCCTTATTAGCGATAGCTGGGTCTGTATGAAATTACAATTATAAGGGGTAAAGGAGAGGCTTCACCATAAAAACCTTAAAGATAATTTTACAATAATTTCATAAACACAGGGGAATACTGAAATGAATTCGATATTCCAGTTTAAAAAACTACCCGTGCTATGTTGGGCAGCCAGTTAGTGTGCCATACATTCGCTTATTAAATAAATAGCTATAGGACACGGTGTACTTTCTATGTACGTCTCCATAAACTTATATTCAGTTATATAGTTTTCATATTCAGTTAGTGGGAAATAACAAACATCCTCGGTTGGAATAGGTCATTTAAAATCTGAGGGTGGAATGGTTCGATTCAGAGGGAGGAATTCTGTAGGTGTTGGGAATTAAGTTACCTGGAGTCATTATTTTATGTCAATATAGCAGATTAGTTATAATCGTCTTATTACCCTATGTATGTGTGTGTGTGTATGTATGTATGTATGTATGTATGTATGTATGTATGTATGTATGTATGTATGTATGTATGTATAACAAAGGAAGTGTGAATATTGTGTATTCCATCACGACAATTGAATTGTTAAAAAAATGTTTAGGTCTTAAATAAATATATGAAGTTAGATTTGAATTTAATCTAGATTCTCAACAGCAAGAATGAAAGGAATTATATACCTGTGTGTGTGTGTGTGTGTGTGTGTGTGTGTGTGTGTGTGAAAACAACTTAAATATTGTAAATATTAAGATATCTTCTGGAGATTAACGCCAATATCGATTGATATTCATTTGAAAATTCTGATGTTTCAACACCGTGGTGGACATCTTCAGAAATTAAAAAATTAAATTGAGTTTTATTTATGGGCGCTCTTTAACTGCTATGGTTTTTAGCGTCCCATTCTATATTGGGCATGAAAGACCGGAAATGTTGTTCAGAGGCCTTCTTTATCAGGCTTGAGGTTCTTTTACGTGCCGTAAATTTACGACACGGGACCACGGGCCTTACTTCCCTTCCGAAGGAAGTCATGACAGGGCTTTTTACGCCCGAAAAAATCCATTGTCCACTGCCGGGTTTGAACCGGAATTCAGCCCGGAAGATGAATATGTTACAGAATGCGCCTATGAAAGCCTATGCCATTAGTGTAAATGTTCATTTATACAAATAAATGTGTTCATTTTTCCATCCAAATACTTTAGATTTGAGCGGCCTGCATTTTCTATTTTTTCTTCATATTTACGTTTATCACATTGTGTAATTATTTCCGTATTATTTTGCAATATAAAATGCATAGTTAATAACAATTAAATTACACATTGCATATATAACAAGGAATTTCCGACAACCATATCATGAGCATTAATTCCAGACGCGATAAGTTAATGCGACCGGGCAAAGATTACGACAAACACTCATGAAAAAGAAGACAAAGTACTACGATTGGTGAAAAACGCAACATTAAAATTATATATAACAATTTAGGAAATAAGTACTGCTAACTATGAATTTACTACTGTATTTCTATTACCTGATTATAGGTAAATATTTTCTATTTCATCTATTCCAATGCTTCTGATAGTGCTGTCAGATATGCAAAATACTGGGGCTAAAGAGCAGAAACAGCCAAAAATGCTTACACTAATGAAAATATGCAATCGGAAAATGTTTAATTATGGCCTTATTAAAGGCTTTTCTTTGCCTTTCAATTCTGTTCGGCAGCTTCTGTGCACGCTTTGGGTTATACAGCGGTGTTGCGCATTCTCGGGAGAGAAAAAGGAAGAAGTGAAACACGGCTAGAAAGCGGATGACAGAGAGAGTAACTAGGGCATGAGTTCTCTCATCTCTCTTCTGTCTCTCTTCTAACAAGGAAACCGTTGGGAGGATAGAAAAAAAATTAAGGGTCACACGTCAGTCTATGCTTCTGCATTAAGGCACATACACAGTCATATTTCATTAATGAGTGCTCTAAATTTTTCAACCGCAGCATCTGAGTGCTAACAATATGCGTTTTCGGATACTTAAAGATAACAGCGATATATTATGAGTATACTACTTCCAGGGCGTTCTCTTTTCCTTCTTGGTGGCTTTTTTGTTAAGATTCATCGGTTTTAAAACTAGTTTGAGGCATAATTTATCGTGTTATATCATATCTTACCTGTTTACTTGACTTTATTTCTTGTAACAGACTGTCACAGCAACCAACACCACAGCAGAAAACAGAGTAGACGATTTTTAAGCTATTTTGTTGTGGACCTACTTCTTCCTCTCAGCTCTCTCTTTTGACTTTTCACCGTTCTCCTTGCTCCCTTTTCTTTTCTCATTTCGATAGAAGGCGAATAGGAATTGAACGGAAAAGGAACACCGTACTGTCTGGGACGCCCGGAGCTTTGGTGCGCAAAGGGCGATAGCTCGTATTTGCGCATTGGAGAAATGACTGCTCCCCGAATTTTCGTTTAAGCTTTACTTCGCCTTTTAACATCGACCGAACTCCCCCACC
The DNA here is from genome assembly GCA_030765065.1 of Deroplatys truncata. Lineage (NCBI taxonomy): Eukaryota > Metazoa > Arthropoda > Insecta > Mantodea > Mantidae > Deroplatys > Deroplatys truncata. The sequence continues at coordinate 140,962,618 of CM060977.1, forward strand.
GCCATTCGAGGGTACGCCATTGTGTGAAAAGAAATTGCGTTGTGAGGAGTGGTAAATGGATGCTGTAAGGGAAATATAAATTTGAGAGTGTGGATATCAGCAATAGTGAATAAAAGCAGGTAATTATCACGTCTGTGCACTAGTAAGTGTTATCAATGTAATAATGTAAGAAGTGTTGAAATTTGTTTTGGAAAAGCTATGAATTTAGAAGCTATTGCATTTAACAAGAAAATTCGTTGGGGCGAGTGTAGACAAAAGACCCCCCAACATCAGAATAACGTCTGTTATAATTAACGTAGCTTAATGATAATGGCAGCTTTTGCAGATTTATTTTAAACGTTTGTTTAGAGTCTTGGAGGTAGGGATTGGCAACTTCTGCCATTTTGGATCTTTGAAGCAGCATATCCGCCATTATGCAGCGTATCGCGTCCCTTAACTCTCAAGTCCCCACCCTTAGCCGGGAGTTGAAGGTGCTTACAGAGTAAGGGTTTTATGGTTTTTGAAATTCTTACAAATTTGGATACTTTTCAATTTTAGATTATGGGAACCGAACAACAGTTCTGTTTGAAGTGGAACAATCATCAGAGTACTATTGTTGCGGGCTTTGACACACTCCTTGAAAATGGAACTTTGGTCGACTGTACCCTTGCGGCAGAAGGAAAATACCTGAAAGCTCATAAAGTTGTGCTTTCTGCGTGCAGTCCGTATTTTGAGGTAAGCTGAGCTGTACGCAGATCTTAAAATTTAATTCTAATGTGTTATAGTACTTAAGTATAGTACATTATTTATTTGATTTTTCAGTTACTCTTGAGTCAGCATCATGAGAAACACCCAATAATCATTCTGAAAGATGTGAAGTTTCAAGAACTTAAAGCCATGGTTGACTATATGTACCATGGAGAGGTGAACATATCTCAAGATCAGTTAGGAGCACTACTTAAGGCTGCTGAATCCTTGCAAATTAAAGGGTTGTCGGACAGTGGAGGGGGGAGTAGTGAAAGAGACAATGTAGACAAAAGGCATCATGGGACTCGAAAACAGACACTTGTACCTCCACCACAGCCAAGATCATCGCCGGTTCCACTTGCTTCCAGTTTACAAAGTCACAGGCGGTCAGCACCGCAGGCCCCACCTGTGACAGCGCCGCCGCCACCACCCCCACCACCGCCAATAGTAGATCTCCCTGAAGATGACAGCCCACCTCCTCCCCGTCCACAAGCTTTGCCTCGTGTTCCCAGCTCATCACGAGAAGGCAGCATTTCACCACCACCTTCCAAACGAAAAAGGCATCGCAGAAGATCGAGTGGTGGTGATGATGGAAGTCTGAGTGCAGCTCCCGTGCCATTAAATGAGGGGTCATTGGAAACTAGTAGTTCTAGTGAACTTGGCACTCAACCTACAGCTTCTTTATCTGGTACTGTTCCTACAATTCCTGCAAACATCACACCAGTAGTGCCCACAAGTTCAGAGGCTGTAGCTGCTGTTCCTGTATCTCAGAGTGCTGAGCAGCCTAGTACAGAAACTGAAATGCTTAGTCGTACCCAACAAGAAGTAGCATCGCCAAGACAACCCCCTCATGAAATTTCTCATGAACCAGTGTTAGAACCAGTACAGAAAGTAGAACCACCGGCAGAAGTAATGCTAGAACCAAAGGCTGAGTATGTTGAAGATGTGAATGAGGATAGTGTGGAGGATCTGACATTAGATGATGACATGGATGAGATGGATCATGCAAGACCAGGTCCATCCCATGGTGGAGAAGGGTCGAGCAGTCAAGGAGCAGGTTAGTAATTTTCTTTTATATGAATTGGAAAAACTTTTGAATGTGTGACGACAGAATTTTTTCTAAGTCTAAAGGTTCAACTATGCGCATGCAGAGCTAAGTGGCAGATGAATCCCCATTTGCTTCTTGGATTGTAGCCAACATGCACAAAATTTAATACCTGTAGCCAAAAGTCCTGCGGCCCAGTTTTCTTGGATTTTTGCTTTATCATTATAGGCTTTCAGCAGAGCAGATCTATTTTTTTTAGTGTTAAAACTTTCTAGAGTGACTTGTTTGGCTAATAAAATTGATCTTGGTTTGCCTACCATCAGTTATTGTGTGGCGAGATATGTTAGGAGTGGGAAGCGGCAGTAAACTTTGATATTGGATTATGGTCGGTATCACTAATATACATGTAACACATGCATGCACTCCATGCCTTTTTTTGACTTCAACACATTACACATAATAAAGAACAAATAATAGGGTGCTTAACTTTCATGAATATATGGCAGATTTTGTCACTTTTGTTCCATATTACTGACACAAGTCGCATCGCATGCATCTCGCCCATGGCATTATGTGAACATTGGTTGCATTGTCTTTTTGCTGCCAACATTTGAAATCCCAACATGGCTGAAAACACGATTTAGGATCCTCAGCTTCAAGCGTAGCCGAGGGATTTTTTTTTTTAAGGAGAGGAGTGTAGCAGTTGCGGCCAAATGCCACAACTGCGAAGCGACAACAGGGCATAGCCGCGGGATCTGCACATCTTGAACTTGAATGATTCATGTTGGCAGCAATTCCTTGTAAAAGCTGCCAAAGGACTTTTTGCTCTAGTTGTGGCCCGCACAGCGATGACGACGATGTCGTATATTTCCAACAGATGTCACACAATGCAAAACACTAGCTCAGCAGATGTCACACTGTGTCACAAGCTTGACTAACACAATACTGCCAACATATGAATAATTGATGCCACCAAAGCGCCGCAACTTCGACCACAGAGCGTAGCCGAGGGATATTATATAACCTTAGGTTTATGAATTCACGGAAGATTACGTTTAGGTTACGTTTTTTTTATTCATATAACCTTACGTTTCTGAATTCACGGAAGTTTAGGTTACTTTTCTTTTAATATAAGCGTAGGCTTCTGATATACTTTTATAGGTTAAGTTAGGTTTAGTTTTTTTTTTTATAAGCTTGTTTTAATTAGTTTACAGTGGTTACATCAAAGCACGCGAGCGAAGCGAGCGTGCGTTCCTAAGCTTACGCTTCTGGTTCACGTAGGTTAGGTTTAGTTTTTTTTTTTATATAAGCTGGTTTGAATTAGTTATCAGTGGTTATATGAAACCGCGTTCCTAACTTTACGTTTCTGGTTCACGATAGGTTAGGGTTATTTTTATGTAAGCTTGCATTAACTATCTACCACTGTTACGGTAAAGCAACTTCTTTATTACACTGTTATTACAATCGAAATAACCTCTTAATAAAATATAATTTGACAAAAACTATTACAAACTTAAAACTTTGGTGCATACTCTTTTGCTGCTTTCAATTAGTGCACGGTGCAGACAGTCTTTGAATGTGTTACGTTTTCTCAGCGGGAATAACACACGAAGAAAAACAAGAAGAAAAAACTCTACTAACTGCGCATCGCATTTCTGGTGGATTTTCATTTATGTTGGCAGTTCCCACTATACCTCTTCTTCAACGAAAAAATGGCTACGTTTGTTTTGTTTCGTACGCGATTCACCTATATAAGTAAAACACCGTCGAAGGGTGGGTAGGTGGGCACAAGCTATTGAAGAGGCCACATCTACTTCTAAACTCACTCACAAGGTAAATTATTCACTTTTCTTTGGCTAATTTAAGCCAGTTCGACGAGCCATAACTATAGCAACTTTGCCGTTGCCAAAAATGACTATAAGAACGTTTGCATTAAAGGGCAGGTGGGTGGGCAATATATTACTCCTGGACCAACATATACATCATAACATTCATTAACCAGAATTACTGTGAATAGCAAAAAAAAAAACCAAATTTCGTAAGTTAAAAGCATCTATTTTCACCATAATCCAATATTGAAGTAACTCCAGGAAGCGGATGTTGTGTTCTGAGTGCAGTTTCATCCTGCATCCCTTGTAATTAAAGTTAGGCTAGGAATATTGTTAAGTTAGTACATAATACAGATAGTGCAATTTAGGGACAATTATGACTTGGCTGCATTTAGTTTATTGGAGCTGGAATAGCAATTTGGCTGCACTGCATGCTTCATTTTGGCTACTTGTTCAGTAAGAACAAGTTTTAATATCTTAACTTGTAGGAAATGCCCTCTACCATCAAATTATACCAAAAACGATTAGACAAAACATTTTGGTGCCTGACTCTGCAGAGAGGGGAAATGTCATTCATTAGACTTAGAAATATCCTGTGCCACATGTTGGAAAGTTGAGCCAGATAATTAACATAAGTTCAGTTAGTTTCATACAACCATTAATAGTATGAATGCAGGTTTGGTAAGCATTCCTGGTGGCTAAAGCTGTAAGAGCTTTTACGTTCCGCCCCCCCCCCAATTATCTTTGTGTCTTAACATTAATTTAATATTATGGCAGCTCGTTTTAATGCATCTGACCTATGGTGTATAATAGCAGCTGCACATCTTTCTTGCCTGAGATTGGGTCCTATCATAATGTAGTATCACTCTGTGCGTTGACATTTCATGATTGCGTGCTGGGGTTTCCTCTCATCCCCCTCAACAGCTGTTAATCTGTTTACTTGCAGGATTTCAAGAAACTGCCATTATTACCTCCCAATGTATTAACCACGTATCTTTCAGTGCAGCTGGCCTGAGTATTAAAAAAATAAATAAGAGTGCACAAATGTGCATAGTTTTACATTTTTTTTAAAAGAAATACATACCTCTTATGCTTCTCAAGCGAAATATAATTCAATAAGGGGTGAAAAAATGTTGTGAAATATATATATTTTGTTAATCAGTCCTCAAGTAATTGCGACACCCAGCTGAGAATCAGAAGTGGTGATATCCGTTGAGCCATCTTTAATGGATCCTTAGCCAGTAAGGTTATCATAATGCTTAAAAAGTTTTAACAAAGTATCATTTTGTTTCTCTTTTAAGGGTTTTGCCACTTAAAATAAACAATCCCAAATGTTGATGGCTTTGTGGCCATGTTAATAAATAGCTCTACTTGAATTAACGTAACTTCTCAATTTTGACAGCTAGCTCAGTGTGCTTTCCGCACGTGTACGTGGGTCTGTTGTCATGACAACCAGGTGTTGACCTTGAAGTAGCCAATTGCATTGAAGCCCCCTCCATACCCTTCACCAGAGTTTAGAGGAAGTGTTGCCACATGGCAAACGTTTTGTTTGATTTATCAGATACTTATCGATATTTTAAAGTTCAAGCATAAAAATTAAATCAGTGAAGTGTGCAATTGCATATTAACATTATTTTTCAAGTCCTAAACGTGTAGCTGTAGTATAGCGAATGACCATTATTGTGGTAAAAATATTTTAAAATATATAACCTGTGCTGAAATTTCTGTGTGATTGACAATGTCTGATCCCGAGCAAAAGCATAGGGGAAGAACCATGAACTCGTTCCTCAAAGAAAAAGATGCGCTAAGCTTAGACAAGGTACTGGAATTTGCGGCCAAGCTCGTGAGATAGTACGTGCTTTAGGGGCATATTTAGAACTGGGAAGAGAAAACGATGGACCAATGAATGATGTAAATGAAGTCATAGATAGGACAGCTCTGATCAATATAGGGAAAGAACAAAAAAGGAATAACCTGAGAAATCGCAGTCTGGATCTTCAAAAGTAATATTAGAAATCCCAGCAAAAACCTGACATCGTCAAAAATTATTACATATTTAGGTGCCTTCCAAGTAGATGTTATTCGTTGCCATATGTATAGTTATGACAAAATTATTATGAAAGAACACAATTACTTCACACTTTTAAATGCAAAGTTTGTCTTATCTAATTGAGAGTTAAAATAAACATAAGAGTAAAAGCAAGAACTTCAGAGTAAATATGGTACTAACTTGAATAATCTGCTATCTGAAAGTTTCGGAATAGTATTAAAAACATTTGTTGAGTAGTGCATTTTGGAATTTTAGAAATATAGTGAAAGGGAATGATCAGCTTTTAAGCGTCACACAAAGGAATTTAAAAGATACAAAATGGAAGACAAGCACTAGAATAAAACAATACAGGGTGGAAAGGTAAAGCTGTTATTTAATATGCGCTTATTATCACATAGCACGGAAATGAACATGAATATAATGGAATAGTTGACAAACGTGTTGTACACTGTACCCTTAGAAGTGTATAGAGATGTTTAGTGTAGTATATTATTTCAAAATTAATCTTTTCGTTAGGCACAACAAAGAACTTTTATCTTTGTTTAGCAGCTCTCCTCTTTCACTTGACACGACTGTCGGACGGACGGACGAGCCGACAACACCGCAAGTTTTACGTGTGGCGTAGTTGAAACGCACATGGCAGGAGAGCAACTGTCAGAATTGAGAAGTTACGTTAATTCAAGCATAATTATGTACGTACGCATAATTATACTTAAATGAAAGGTTATTAAAGCACCATTCACTGCTTTTATTATTTGAAGTACAAAAACTGATAGTTCATGCAGTGCAGTAAGAATTTTCATTCCCTTGAACGTTGTGGCTCTAATTTGTTTACATCAGGACCTTTTCTTGGGCTTGGAGTATAGTAATATGCTTGCTGCTTTCCAACTGATATAGCATTGACAACGTAATGAACATCAACAGCAGAATATAGCATGAAAGCAAATAACCACACTTCTGATGGCAAATATTAGCCCCACACAACTTCTCCCCAATTACTCCCTATCGTAGGTAAGTGGTCCAGAAAGTATGTGGAAAGTGTTAAGCAGCACAGTTGAAGTGTTCTAAAATTTGGTTCCAAGTAAATAAGTGCCACGTCTTTTTCCAAAGATCATGCTTAAATTTGAGAAGTAAAAATTTTCTCTTGGCTTGAACTCTTGTGGTCAGCCAAAATTCCAATCGGATTAAAGATTCAGTACTTTTCATTAATTCACCAAGTTGCCTCCTAAGGAATTATTCTTTAGAACACACCTAAGTAAGCAAGCTCATCCACCAATCCATCAATATATTGTTATCGTAACAACTACCAGATGATGTCACTAATTGCACTTGTCGTGTTTACCATGGGTCTTTGGTTAGCTGCTGAAGCAATGCCTTTTGAAGCTCATCTATAGCAGGTGACCAATAGTACGATTCATTATAGTGGGATGAGATGCCATGGTCAGTACCTGCTGGAACAAAACGAAATATGCATGTACCTCTCATGCTATTACTCAGTTTTGATTGTCTTTCAGTAGCCTTAGTGAAATAGGTTTTAAGGCTGGTTCCCAAGAACGGGAAGCAGTGCACTATGCAAGATATTGGTTCACAACAGCCTGGTAACGAGAACGGGAATGCATATCAATCACAAAGTGAAAGTCGATTTTGCGCATTTGGATTTCATTTGTTTTTTAACTGGCCAATGACATTTTTTCATCTACTTCCAATTTAGCCAAGCTGTCAAAATTCGATAGATAAACATCTAAATGCATATCCATTACATTTCCAATCCCTCTACTTATACCAAGCTTTCATTCCTTTATTTAATGGCATACATTAAAATTGTTTATTGTTCTTTTTTCATTTCCACCGGTTTTAGCTGTTCTTTGTAGCTTTTGCCATTGTTTCTTAGGTAATAGCCAGTTTTGAGTTGCATACAAACTACAAATGACCCCCTTCACCAGAGGAACCAACACTGATTAGATTTGCGGGTGTCGGGATGAGGTTAGGAAGCACATTTACTACTAATGCCTTCCAGTTTCATGTTTCCAGCTTCAGACTATAGAGAGCACTAGTGGCTGTTGCATGTCACGGCCGCCTAGAATAACCTTTAGAGTGAAGAGTCTAATATGCACAATAGGGATCTAATATGCCGTGCCTGAGAAAGTTTAAACTTGGGTAACTCTTTCTTTCCCGTTCCGGGTACCCGAGAAGGCTTCCCGTCGGTTGTGAACATTTGAATACATTATTTCAACTTTCTCGTTCTGGTTACCGTTCTCGTTGGTTGTTAACCAGCCTTTAGCTAGCAGACCTCATGCCTGTTGCTATTTTAATGCAAGTTAATATTTACTCCACGGTCTACTGTTGCAATGTAACATTTGCACAATAAGCCCAAGGATGAAGTGCATCCAGAGTAATGGCAGACATCTATCAAACAAGACACCATAACATACACTACCATAAATGCGTGATTTTAGGTTTTCAAGAAGTCCATTAATTATAATTAAATCTGTTGAGAAGGCTGTAGTTCCATTGAATTCTGTATGGTGTTGGTCACCTCTCTTCTGTATTCATAACAGTAATAGGTGTTGGTCATAGCTAATGCGGAGGAATACTTGTTTACATCGAGCCCGGTTCTAAGGCTGGATTTACCATCATTATGCGTTAGCAAATAGATGCAGTGGAGGTGTGGTGTTGCTGCACCAAATGTTTGCTAATGTGGATGTTTCAAGTTCTTCAAGGTTTAATATGCATTTGAAATTTCTCTCTGCTAAACAGCAGTTGCTCTACCTTCCTGGGTGAATCGTGTACTATGTATGAAATTCAGTAGGTGATTTGGGGCTATTATGTCTTTGTACTTGATGAAGATACTATAATGTGAAGTAAATCCTAAATAATAAAACAAGTGTAAAACAATTTTAAAAGATATGGATGTAGAAAAACAGACTTATAAAATGGAATCTGAATGAAGAAAAGTTTCCTCCATTGTACTGCAGTGATACCTTGTTATTCATATAAATTTGTAATTATTACAGCAAAAATTGATTAAACTTTGACCACACATTGATGTTCCGTTGTAAAACAGTTAAATGAAATTTAAATTGAGACATTAGGTACCTATGTAACTAGTGTTCATAGGTTCAGGCACTTACCAGATTATACAGGGTATACCTAAATTTCTCATCTCCAAAACATCCTTTAAATAATAATTAGGCAATTTATTTTTGTTATAAACACTGTGTATCTGTCAAACACACATCAAATCTAGTATGCATGTCTGCCATTGTTGTCATGGCACACAACCATTTGCCGCAGGGAAATTTTCCAGCAAATAGTGGTATAGTTTTGGTCGATGCTTTCCCTTCTTGAACCCTGATGACTAATTGATCCATGTTGCATAGACTGGGTTGTCTAAAAACACTATCTTGAAGCTTGGCCCTTCAATGATGTTGAAGTCAGGCGGATTTCCTGTCCAGCCATTCCAAACGCTGATGAAGCCATCTGTTATCACCTGCATTATTGCCTTTGCAGCATGAGCTGTTGCTCCATCCTGCACCAAAGGGCCCATATTGTGCCTCGGAAACTTGGGGGTGGGTCATCTATGGTATTGAATATTGGCAGAATTGATTGTCGATAATAATTCTCTGGTGGCAGTATGCTTTTGAGGAACAACGTGCATGTTTGTTTTCCCATATCGTGGCTCGCCACCTACAACCATATTTTTATGGAAAATTTTGGAACAAGGATTGGAAAAACCCTGGCAGGATGGTTTGTACAAATTCTAAAACTTTGTGTGGTTTAGGGTTGAGTTCAATGGGACTTTCATCTGTAAAAAGGATATGTACTTGTTTTACATGACTTTCCAGAGTGTCATTAACAAAACCTTAGCTGATTAATCTTTCACAAACTTTCATACTATCACTGATAACTTTTTTCATTGAGCATAGGTTTAACCGGTTCTTCATGTGCATTTCTACCCCAATAAGTGGACCTCGCGCAGTGTCTGTTATGACTCCAATTTTTTCTCATGGTCTTTGAAATCGGCTACTTCTTATTACAATAAGTTTATCTTTATATATCCCTCTGACCTTTCTGTTTGTGTTTGGCATAACTTTAGTTGGTCTGTCAATTCTTTCTTTGTCCACGACATCACCCTCTTTTTGAGCCCACTTCCTAACAGGTTTCTGTGAACCCTCAGATTTCAAGCAATGTTTTATAGCTACCCCTTGTGGAACAAGGACTAGAATTTTTGTGCATAGATATTCCCTTGCTGTGGGGAATATCTGTTGAAAATAGGAAGAACTGATATAAGAACTTTGTAACCATCAATTATTTAAAATTACAAAAAAAAAAAAAAAAAAAAAAGTCTGCGTAGTTAGTTCCTCACCTGGATGAGAAATAATTGGTTTATTTTAAACTAAGCTGTGGCTGTAAATGAATTGCATGCAGACCATGGACATGAAAATGATTTACCAACTGAAATATTAACTCGCCTGTAAGCTTCAGAATTGCCAGGTTCCCTCAGTACAAGAAAGCACACGTTAAAAGTAACATCTAGCGCATCTAACAGCCATGCTCACTCTGTAAACTTTGACAGGAAGGATAATTAACATCAATGCATCACACATTGTCTTCTGAAAGGAATAATGGCCACCAAAAGATGTGAGAATTTAAAGTGAGAAGCAATGCTTGGTGGCATGCAGGAATAGTTTGGTTCACCCTATATATGGATAAGCGACTTATATACCAACACTATTTTAATGTACAACAAGCATATTTCCACTAGATCTTTACAAATGGCTAAATATTGTGTACGCTTGAGACTAAATGCACCAAATTGTTGAATAAATTTTAAGGTGTTATTTAAAGGTGCAGTATGTAAGGCTTGTCAGTGTAAAACATTGTTGCCATGCGAGCCAAATAATGTATTCAATAAATAATTACCCCCTCTTATATTTTAAAGAAATATTGCATTTTAAAATCCAGAAGCTCATTCATTATTAACTGTGTGTAGTGTTAAAGCAAATATATTATCTGCAAGTGGCCCAGTAACTCCTGTGTGGGTGATTTGCATTATCAAATTCCTACTAATAATTCTGTCCTCAAACACACTTTAAATTGTTCTCATTGAAATATTGGCCATATGAGCTGTTGCAGAGTTTGAAAAAAGGCAAAATCGTGCTCTCTGTCAATCTTTAAGAGGGGTGGCGAAATTGTAATCACGTATGTATGGGTGTTACTGTTGATTCAAAAATAAATTGGCCCTTTAGCTCTTTCTCGGCTTGTGGCGCACTATACACTGATTTTTTTGTCAGGAAGGGGTGCTTCATGAGCAATATTAGGTTTGTCAGAGCTCCAATAATTATTTTGTGTATACACACATCCATGAAGGTGGAACCGAACCTCGTGCCTGAGATATATTAAATATGGGTCCATTTAGCCATTGTGTACACTATTGAGACTCCATACTCAAAATGTGTGCCTAATTACAGGATCACCTGGTTGGAGAGCATGTGCCACAGTTATTTTATATGTTTTTAACTTCGGCAGTTTGGTAGCTCTTTGTTTAGGGCCATTAGAAATGCCTACCTGTGGTGGAAGATGCCCAAGTGTTTTTGGGGGAGGAGGATTCTCCAAACGATGACCGATGTGTAATGTTTCTTCGGTAAGAACCATATGTTATTTTGTGGATTTCTTAGCCTGAAAGCTTCCTGTGGCCTGAATTTATTGTAAAGTTCATGGATTGTTGTAGTCTGGAACTTTTACACCTGGAAATCTTACTGCAAATCATACTTTCACTTGGCAAGCTGACTGAGTTAACACATACGAATCATAAATACACACTGTGCAGTAGAAAACATATACTGAGCCATAATATACTTTGTGACTAAGTACAGGACAAAATAACTTAACATCACAGTCAACTCATTATTGCACTTCACACTGCAGAGCAAAACGACGTCAACAGTATGACCTTGTTTATAGCAGCAGTGTGTTATGTTTGCACACGCCCAGTATATTTAGTTAATGTTGCAATTTAAATGCATGGCATCAGAAATAATCTTGACAGTGTTACGGAAGAAGTCTCTGGAAAGAAGAAAAAAAACTCACCAACCCATCCCATCATGGGATTTTATCTCGGCTTGTAGTTCAGGAATTATGCATCAAATAACTGGGACAAAACATTTAATTAGGTGCTGAATAATGTGGCAGTAACTAAATTCACTTATAGTCTCCGTCCCAAAGAAAAGGCATTTGGTGGTAGTGATCAGATTTGTTGCAAGGAGGGAGAAGAGGATTGTTGGCAAATGACACATACTGAGACATTTTTATATTAGACATTAATTTGTGAAAATGTGTATCCTACCTTATTCTTTGTTGCTATCCTTTAGCCTGAATCCCAATAGGGCCTGCACAGTGGAGTCTATATCTAGCTTCGAAATATTACTGTTAACAGCTGGAAAGTTTTCTATTAGTGCTTATTGGTTAGGAAGCAAATGATAGTTTTTTTGCAACTGTGCAGCCATCTAAGTGTCTTCGATTTAATGCAACACTTCTTGCTGTTATAAGTGATAGGTTTAGGGTGGAAATTACCAAGTTTTCTTTATTTTAGTCTTTCATAAATTTTGTAGTTTCAGAGCAGTGCTTGATGCTTCTTTGTAGCGTGTACATATACCTATTAACAGTTGACTTTATCGGTAGCAAGTAGCAACAAACTAAAGAGTTATTCATTGCTTGTAACCATCAGCACAGAGAACTGTATCATGGCCACTGAATGAAACAAAGCTTGTAGTATTCAGAGCACATGTTTCTAATTTGTGTATCACTTTCTATTGTAGTTCTACCAGGTTCATTCTTGCCCAAAGGTTTTCTCTGTAAACATTCCATAAGCAGTTTTTTTCCTTTTTGATGAAAGGATCCGATCTTTTATTACAAAGATGTACTAGAGCCGAGACGATGTAAAAATATATATTTGTCATCTTCTTTAAAGTAGATGCCTGGAATAAATATGTGGATGTTTAATGGACTTTAATTTTAAACCAGGAAAGGGACTACCACCTTCAGTACAAGTGGAAAGTGGTGCTCAAAAATTAAATAGCACCAGTGTAAACCATTATATAATTCAAATATTGCAGAACTGTATTCTAACATGTGAGAGAAATTGTAATTTATATATGCTACTTTGCAGCAGTATTACTTATAATGTTTGTGTATTTGTGTTTACTCCACGTGGTGAAGCCATTTTGTGACGTGATTCTTTGTTAGGTTTGTTAGCTCCATCTGGTGTTAGCAATTTGCGGCAGTATTAGTGTTTGTTTGAAAGAATGCTACTGTTATTTTATTTAGGTTCACTGTCCTCCGGCTAGCTATGATCTTTTTGGTCGAGCACTTCTCTTTATACAGGTTGTGTAAACGGAAAGGAGTCTTTTATCCAAAGATAACACTGATGAAGGAATTTGTTTTACACCATTTATTGTCGAACACATTTACACTTTGATCTTGACACTCGCCAAACTGAAACTGTTATAATAACTTATTTACTGATCATTCTTAATTCGCATACTTTAACTTTTTGTATAATTACCTTTACAACACTTGAGATTTTTCATAACTCTGCTACGCATAACCTGTGAATCGATAGCCGACGTGTACTGTACAAATATTTCTCCTGGACCGAAGGTGACGTGTAACGTACAAATGTTTTCGACAAACTGACGGGGTCTACCTCTAATCTAGCCCTTTTTATACTCCTACACCCTGATATGCCTAAAGATTATAACTGAGCTGCTATTGGCTAATAAATGCGCCAACATTAGGATCTATTTTTATATCCAATGAAAATTATGAATACATATGCTCAAGGGAAAATGTTCCAGCAAATTCTAAAGAAAAACGCGCCAATATTACGTAACTTCCTCGTCTCTAATAATGATAAACAGCTCACCCCCACGCTGCATTATTGCACGCTATTATTGTCAGTTTCAGTAAGGCCCTATAAACTTACTTCTCAACAATAATTACAATCAACAAACATCTCAAATCAATGGTGCATCAAAATGCATATTCATACTATAATCACTCTTTACATTTAAATAATTTGTGATACAAATTACTGCATCAACTTGCGATACTTGTTAAATCCCTGACCAAGTAATCCTGATCCAGAGACAACTGTATTGAAATGGTTAGTTGTATGATAGGCTCTCCAACAGCTGACCCCGTTAGCATTTTTCAATCACCAGGTAATATATGTCTCCTAAAGATAGGATATAGCAGCTGACTCACATTAGTGTCAAGAGTTTCTCTTTCACACTAATTGCTTTAGTTAAACCTTATTTACTCAAGAAGTGATATAAAGTTTGGTTGCTGTAGTATAATATGTGCTTACATAGAAGTTTATGGTTTGCCCATAAAATGTACAGGAGCACAGGCTACTTTATGACTTGACAGCAATGAAGGCATTTTTACAGCTTTATGGGCAGATTTTCACCATGGACATGATAAAGCATTAAATTCTGTAGCATTATATTGTAATTTGGTGATATGACTTCTCTATAACTTGGGATTACAGTCTGAATGTACAGTGCTAATTGGTATACAATGCTATGTATATTAGGCGAGATCTTACCTGTGCATCTGTCTTTGATCACAATCATTGGGCTGCAACAAAATGCATAGGTGCAAGTATTTTTTTGTGGGATTTAAAATTTGATGTACCACTAGTGACCTCAAATGATCACCAGCAGAACCGATGAGCAGGTGCAAGTGTTCAGTAATGGAGAACGTTAATTGTAAAAGTCAACTCCTTTATGTAAATAATCTGGTTATCTTATTTGCATTCTGTGTTTGTCACAGTTTTTATTTATAGTTTATGGTATGAAGTATAAAATATGGCCTAGAAATCTGTATATATCCTAGGAAGTGTTCTTTGATACAGTTTAATTCATGTTTATCTGTGGCACCAGGAAGAATTTCAACATATGTGACAAAGCAGTAATGCTACCTGATATTCAAGGATTATTATAAAATAAAACTACCTTTTATTTTGAAATCAGATATGGGGATAAAATTGCATGCTGATCACTTCTTTGGAAGTAGGGGAAGATGTTAGGGTTAAGAAGTGAAACCTCTAGGAGGAGGGATACGCGAGAGTAAAGGGCAGCACAAGGCATGGTGTCCCTATCTTTTTCAGATAGAGCATCCTGGACACCAATTTGATGCTACCCCATTTGGAAGATTGGACATAAGTTAGGGTGGGGGAGGTTCTGTGCCAGGGAATGGATCGTTCTTAAATAACATCCACTGCGTGTATCACATACTGCTGATAATTGTGACAGGTCTGCAACCTCTGAGATGAGATGAGGTACAGAAAAATGCAGCATTGTGAAATCTACTCCAGCATTTGCCTATCAAAGTGGAAAAACATGCAAAAACCTCAAGGTGCCAGGTCCAACAGGAGTTTAAACTCTTGCCCTCCCAAATGTGAGCTTCAGATGCTGGTGCCCGAGTTATCCCACTCTGTGGAGAAGGTAATAAATAGCGAGATTAGCTTGTATTTGTGGATCAGATGGAATGTTAAGGATTGAAATAGCATAAGTTAAACAATTTTAACTGTTCCTCGCACTAATGCTGAATGAACTGCTTTTTGTTGTGAGAAAGAAAGGACCCACTTCAGGTTGCTGGTGTCTAACTAGACATTTGAATCAGTTTCTCAGTTCAAATGCAGCGGCACTGTATGCTATGAAAGAGTTTCAACTAACAAAGCTACAGCAGAAAGTGTAAAAGGTTCTGTGCCTACTGCTGCAGCCTTAAACATAACTCCATAACTGATGTAGATGAATTATTTCTGCAAATGTCTCCACATTGATAGTTCAGTTAGTTTTTGTGAATAGTGCTATGTTAACTTGATGTCTCCAATGTTCTTAGAAGAGTTAAATAAATGTAACTTATATTTACCCACAGTAAATAATAAATTCCAGGATTACTTTTTGCAGATGATTTAGTGGTAGGTTCTATTTCAGTAGGAGGTCTAACAAAAGTGTTGCATATCATATATTCATTTTGTTAGAAATGGGGTTTAAGAATAAATTTTAAAACATCAAAGATAATGGTATTTAAAAACAGCTATAAATTGAGGAGGAAAAGTGGTATGTGGAAGGGGAAGCGTTGCAAATAGTAAAGAAGTTTATTTGGGAGTGAGAATAAGTAGTATGGGAGATGGAATGATCACAAGATAAGTCCTTAGCTAAGGGAAGATTAGCAATGACTGCGATAAGAATATTCTTAAAGCAAATACCAGATACGTATATTAAATGGTTGGAAAGGGTTTACAAAGCGTAGTGTGAAGTAGTTTTAGTGCAAATTTTGTGTTTACTTCACTTTAACTGCCCCACGTATGGGAGCCAATTTGAAGTAGTATTTGTGTGTATTTGTGTATTTGTGTCCCCACGTGGTGGATAATGTTTCTCACGTAATGTTGCTTACCTCACGCGTGGAACCATCTTGTGTGACGTCATTCGTTGGTCATTTGTTAACTCCTTCTGGCGTAGCAATCTATATGAATTAGTTTTAAGGTTATGTATATTGTTTTCCGGCCAGCTATTTAGGTAGGCATTTAATTCTTGCAGGGTGTGAAGCGGAAAAGGAATCTTTTATCCAAAAATTACTAGTGAAGAAATGTTTTTATACTGTTTTATTGTCGAACACGTGCACTAACACTTTCACAGATTTGTCTAGATAATCGCCATACTGAAACTGTTTGTAATAACTTCTCACTTTTAACTCACGTACTTCAATTTTTGTATATAAGTGACTTTGTAATATTTTAGATCTTTAATGATTTTCACTGCGTGTAACTTGGTGAACTGAGCGGCCAACGTATAATGTACGGAGAATTTTGTATAACTGCAGGAGACGATGTGTAGTGCTTCGTGAATCTTGCCGAACTGGAGATGATGTGTAATGTATCGGGAATCTTGTTGCACACTGGAGGACCCGCTAACTCGACCTGACTTATTTATAGGCTTACCTCAAGCTACACCTAAAGATTATAAATGAATTACCATTGGCTAATAAAACGCGCCAACATTAGCGTCTATTTTACTATCCAATGAAAACCACTAATACATATTACTTTTATAGAATATTCTGGAAGCTTTTTTTACTGAAAAGGCGCGAAACATTACGTAACTTCCTGGTTCCCGGTAACGATAAACAACTCACTCCCTCGCTAAAGTAAACTGTTATTGTTAACAGTTTCAGTAGAGCCGAAAATTATTATTTACCATTAATAATTACAATTATTAAACCTCTGAAATCAATGTTACATAAAAATACATATTCATATTATTATCGTTACCCACATCTGAGTAATTTGTGATACAAATTACCGTCACATATGCCCCACTAGAAATATAATTATAAATATTTATAACCTGTTTAGAAATTTTATAATTTTGTTTTTAGTCTCCTAAATCTTGTAACACACGCTATTCACTTTCACTTAACACTTCACACGCGTTTAACACACGACATATGTTTTATCTTGCCACTACTTACTGGCTTTGGTTTAATTTGTTTTGATATTAATCTGTCGTTACAATAAATTTTTTTTTTTTTTTTTTTATAGCAAATACTTTACCCTAAATTATTTATTTACTACTACCAAATTGTTTACTTTAAGTTGTTGACAAAAATTTATACATTTAAGATTTTTGTAATTATTATACATATTTACCAAAATATTCACCCTCAACACAAATATTTACATCTCTTAAATCTAGCCAATGTTTCACATTCTGTTTGCTACATAAGTATTTGTTTTGAATTATTTTTAATTATATTTACCAATTTTTTTGTTATTTTGTACTTTGCAAATATATTTACATCTCTTAAATCTTGACAATGTTTCACCTTTTCTGTTTGCTGCATAAGCATTTGTTTTGAATTATTTTTTTTTTTTTTTTTACCAATTTTTGTTATTCTGAATTTTATTTTAACAATACTCTTTAAATTGTATTTACGTACTTTTAATTTAATGTCATATTAAGTTTCAATCTTTGCATTCTTAATTTTTTTTTAATTCTTGGAATTGTATTTACGTACTTTTACTTTAATATCATCTTAAGTTTCAATCTTTGCATTCTTAATTTCAAATACTGTTACACTTACTAAAATTTTTTTTTTTTTTTTTTTTTTATAATTTATTTCTCTTTTCTCATGACATATATACAAATAATTAACCCTCTTACGTTCCAATACATTTCTTTGCAAGTCGTCTTTAACTATCCATCATTTACTTTACATCTCGTTGCTATTTACCCTCCTGGATCAAATTGCGTGTGGCTAAACATTACTCGTAGCCGTAACTTAACCTTCAAATTTGTTTTAATGAATAACCTCATGTATTCATTTGAAATTTCATCACATGATAACATTTGAAAACAATCTACAGTTTCTTGAATGACACATCTTTTAACAACTTTCATTTTCAATTCTTCTACTATCTTTTTAACTTGAGAATGCTCTGACAAATCTGTACTAAACTGTACTGGACTGGAGTTTTCATTTTGAACATCTTGGTACAATTTATTTCCTTGCATTTCTGATTCTTTCTGTATTTCTGATATTTCCCCACTGAAATTCACTTGCGCCTCATTTACATCTACATTCCTAACCTCATTTATCTCTCTTACCTCACTTGAAATACTACTCATTTGACTTCCTAACTCTGTATTTTCTACATTAACCTCACTTTTAGTATTAACCTCACTTTCTTTGTTATCTATTTCCATACTCATGTCTAGCATTTTCTTTGAAATTTCTCCTATTTCAATTGCTATTACTTCCTCATTTTCATCTTTCATTTCTGGCCTACTACTATCTAGCTTCATAACTTTCTTTTCAATTTCTTCATTGCTTTGATCTACTGTTTGCTCTACTTTCTCATTACTCCTACCAATACTTTCAATTGATTTCCTGTTTTGTTCAAAGCTTTTACCAATATCTTCCCTCAATTCTCTCTTATTCTGATCTAGTTTTTGTTCTAAACTCCTATCAATATCTTCTCTCAATTCCCTATTATTCTTTTCCATATTCTGAGTTAGTTTTTCTAATTTCTCACTATTCTGAGTTAGTTTTTGTTCTAATTTCTCATTATTCTTAATACTATCTTCCCTGTTTTGATCTAATTTTTCACCAAATTTTCTCAACATTTCCATAATCATCATATTAGTATCAAGATTAACATTTCCTGCTATTCTATTCTCACTTTCTACACTAACATTTTCATCTTCAAATCCCAAAAAATCTGGGCTATTCCCTGTACTTTGTATTTGATCACAGCTAACTATTACACTATCTCCCTCCATAATTATTTCCTCCGTATTATTGGTAGCCATTGTTTTTATTATCCTACCACTTCTCAGTCTCATTTAGTTACCTTTTTAATGCTGTCTGATGCTGCAGTTTTGATGTCCAGCGTTCTGCCCCATTCTCCTAGGTTTGTATGTCGCTTCTGCGTTGTATCGTGATGAATCTACGTCGTTTCGATGTTTTCTTGTAGCTGAATTACCCTTCTGTCTCGGAATCTGCGTCTATAGGTCGTTTCACTGCTGCTTTCGCCTCTCTGGTTATTCTTGTTCCTTTCCTAGTCGTCTAGCCTTCCTTTCCTAGTTGTCGCTCCACGTTGATGCGCCAATTTGAAGTCGTATTAGTGCAAATTTTGTGTTTACTTCACTTTAACTGCCCCACGTATGGGAGCCAATTTGAAGTAGTATTTGTGTGTATTTGTGTATTTGTGTCCCCACGTGGTGGATAATGTTTCTCACGTAATGTTGCTTACCTCACGCGTGGAACCATCTTGTGTGACGTCATTCGTTGGTCATTTGTTAACTCCTTCTGGCGTAGCAATCTATATGAATTAGTTTTAAGGTTATGTATATTGTTTTCCGGCCAGCTATTTAGGTAGGCATTTAATTCTTGCAGGGTGTGAAGCGGAAAAGGAATCTTTTATCCAAAAATTACTAGTGAAGAAATGTTTTTATACTGTTTTATTGTCGAACACGTGCACTAACACTTTCACAGATTTGTCTAGATAATCGCCATACTGAAACTGTTTGTAATAACTTCTCACTTTTAACTCACGTACTTCAATTTTTGTATATAAGTGACTTTGTAATATTTTAGATCTTTAATGATTTTCACTGCGTGTAACTTGGTGAACTGAGCGGCCAACGTATAATGTACGGAGAATTTTGTATAACTGCAGGAGACGATGTGTAGTGCTTCGTGAATCTTGCCGAACTGGAGATGATGTGTAATGTATCGGGAATCTTGTTGCACACTGGAGGACCCGCTAACTCGACCTGACTTATTTATAGGCTTACCTCAAGCTACACCTAAAGATTATAAATGAATTACCATTGGCTAATAAAACGCGCCAACATTAGCGTCTATTTTACTATCCAATGAAAACCACTAATACATATTACTTTTATAGAATATTCTGGAAGCTTTTTTTACTGAAAAGGCGCGAAACATTACGTAACTTCCTGGTTCCCGGTAACGATAAACAACTCACTCCCTCGCTAAAGTAAACTGTTATTGTTAACAGTTTCAGTAGAGCCGAAAATTATTATTTACCATTAATAATTACAATTATTAAACCTCTGAAATCAATGTTACATAAAAATACATATTCATATTATTATCGTTACCCACATCTGAGTAATTTGTGATACAAATTACCGTCACAAGTGAAGCAAAAATGGTCTATGGATCAGATTTGGGGAAGTGACAAAGGATGGGAGATGATTGATAGAGTACATAGATTGTTTGTCAATGTATGTTAGGTTTATCTATTTCATCACCTAATGTAGCAGCAATGTTGGAGAGTAGGTAGCAAGGGCATGGTAGTAGAAAGGATACTTAAATGTTGGCATAGATTGAAATCATTGGACGAGCATAATATCTTAAAGCAATGTTTAATAGTCCAAGAAAAATCCACTGATGGGATGAACTGGGCTCAAGGAATAAGGAGAATTTTACAGGAAATAGGAATGGGTAACTTAACGGAGGAGAGAGAGGGACTAGTTAAAGGTTTCTGGAAAGAAGTGAGGAACAGAGAAGTTATAGAGAAACAAGAATTACTTCAAAGTCTGGAAGGAAAGAAACGTTTGAAACTATATAGTCAATTAAAGGTGGACTGGGTAAGGGAGAAGTATGTGGATGTAGGCAATAGGTTAGTGAGAGAAGGGTGGGCCTAGTCTAGCTTAAGTGCATATAGGCTAAGGGGAGATAGGAAGGGAGCGAGTTTGAATAGATGTCCTCTTTGTGCAGAGGCAGATAATGATTTGCATTATATAATTGAATGTGAAGAAACTAAGTTGTGGAGAGATCAGTTTTTACCTAAAGAATGGGAGAATGTTAACAAAGAAGTATTAAAAGTTAATATAATTAAAATACAAAAGGAGAGGGATATAAAAAGAATAGGAGAATATATGGAGAGAGTAAGAGAAAAATAAATGGTTTAGAAAAATAAAGCAATTTGAATTTATGACCCACCATGTATAAATAACCACAGTGTTAAAATGCATGATGGACTAAAGAAAGAAAAAATAGCAACTCAAAGTAATGTATTAAAAATTGTAAGAATTTTGTATAGCATTATGGAAATAAATATATAATATACATGTATACACATACTACAGTTTCTTCTGCTTGTAAAGCGTTAGTATGTTTGCTTCATTGTTGTGGCTTGTATTATTCCATATCATTCTTGTTCATTTATTGCACTGATCATTTTGTGCATCAATTTCTTGTCATTGCCAAATTATTATGCTTTGCTGGATGGGGAAAAGTTTCCTGGTTTCCGTTTTGGAAAGTTGGCAAGTATGGTAATAGTTGATTACAGTAATATACAGTCACAAGTAGTATTTTTATTTTTTTATATCTACTTCTCAACCAAAAAAATCTCATGACTTTCTTTACTCTTGTACAAACTATTTTTACAAACGCTTATTCTCCATGTGCTTCATGTTAATCAAGATATCGAGATGTTAAGCGTATTGCTAATTTTCTTGTAGATGCAAGGGGAATTGGCAGGCTTTAAGTGATAGTCAAATATTTTAAGAGCTGGTTGCTATGTGGAGTATTCCATTCTCTCTGCATTACCAGGACAAAAAAAATGAATAACAAATTCGCATTTGAGAAAAAGTATAAGTATTGGAAAATTTAAGGGAATAACAAGCAATATCTTGAAAATGGTTCGCTCAACAAAAAAATGTATATGACATAAATTGTGTATTTTAACGCGATCTACATTTTGTATGCAGTAAAATTTTGTCTATCTCTTATGGTTTACCAGTTACGCAAACATCGTTCACAATGAACAACACTTTTGGAGTCATTCCCAGATAATTCAAGATATGCATTATATTTGTCATGAAAGTATCTTAAATATATGATATTTTAATCAAAATTGTTAGTCATTTTTGAGAAAATTAAAATTTTTGAAAAATATCCATGTAAAGGGTAGTTTGGGGTGGGGGGTTTTCTTGAAAACCTTTGTGTTGTATCTCTAGAAGATACTGAACCTAAGTACCAGGTTTGATGTTTATCCGACTGTGCGTTTCTGAGTTATGCTGTTCACAGACACACACACACACACACACACACACACACGGGCATGTTCCCGAAAATGCTTTTTTTTGGATTCAGGGGGTCTCAAAACATATATTTCCGGTGAAATCTCGGTATCGAATTTTTGGGTGGAATGCAATACTTCCCCTACTTACTATACGTAGTAGAGAAAGTAAAAATAAGAACCCTTTTGGAAAAGCTGTAAGAAGTGATACATCTTAAATCACAGAAAAGTATTGATGAGAAAGCTTTGTCACATCCAAGTTAATAGAATTATTTGACAAGGAAAATGTTTTGCAACTTGTAATATACAGAACAAAGCATACTTGTTATCATGAAATTTTGTTTCATATAGAATAAATTTTCATGGCGTCACACTGGTAATGCTCTGTAGATGCTGTAGTGAGTGTTGATTACTATTTCTCTTCCAAATTAGTGAAAATAGTGATGCATTCAGGGTCAGTCCCAGTTTCATGCATATTAGGAGTTTGGTTGTGGCGTCTTTGCATTTTGCTTTTAATGTGGAATTAAAGTACCAGTTAAATATAGATGTCAAATGACATTCCTTGAGTATTTATTTTTCTTGATGTTGCAAAATGAAATGATTGTCTACTAAAGCAGTATGAGGACAATATCACAATTTTTGTTCCTGCGTGTACCTCATTTTAATAGAGGGAAACATTTATAGAAATCATTTTATTAGACATTTTGTTGTATGCACAAGTCATACTGTACTGAAGCAATTGTAAAATCTTCTAAGAGGGTCTCACCGTGAGAAATTCCTCTCTTTGCAGCGGAAAAGAAAGAAAGGGTGACTTAGCACTAGAAAGTATGAAGTCTTTAAAAATTCAAACGAGTAACAAAGCACATCTCGGAAATGGTTAATGCCACAAAAATTTTGATATAGATTCTGTTTTAATAAGATGTGCTGCTTTTTTTGTAGTAGCTCTTTCCATCATTATTGTTTACCAGCGATACAAAATTGTACAAAGTTCTTTCCAATGAGGAGGAATTCAAAGGTATTTGTGTAAAATTCAGGATACAAATTTGTCATGCAAATAAAATACAACATTTTAATCAAAATGCAACAGCAATTTTTGAGAAAAGAAAAAAAAATGTACAGGTATGATTTTCTCGACAACTTTGTATTGCATCCTTGGAAGATGCTGAACTTTAACTTTTGTATTTATCCTAGATTTAGTTTTGAGTTATGTTATTCATGATACATATTGAGGGAACCTTAAAATCTGCATTTCCAGTATAATCTCAATATTTAATTGTTTGGTGAAAAGCAATGATTCATGTACCTGTATTTGTAGATAAGTAATAGACAGACCCATCATGGACAATCTTTTGCGTTATGTAAATGAAAGAACATGTTAATAATTTAAAATCTGAATTTGTAACAAGTTTCTAAGCTGGCTTTATGCACACTTTGCATCCTAATTCAAGTTGAGCATATAGTGAAAATAAAAGAAAATTCATACCAATGTTAAGATTACAATACAGGTTGCCTAATTTGTATAATTCAGCAAAATAATAAGGCTTAAATTCAACTGATCTGTGTGTGAACTGAGGGCAAAATTAGATTCATGCTGTATTTACTGAAATTGTAAGAACAATGAAAGAAAGATCTGTTACGTTCACATTACTTGCCTTACACCTGCTGCTTGTTGGTGGGTATATAAACTATTCTTACTAATGCTTATTTTTCTGTTTACTTCATTTTATCCAGATAAACCTTTAAAGAAATAACTGCATTACACATTTCATTATAGATACAAGGGGAACAGCGATAGTCAAATATTAAGGGTGGTATTCATAGTCGATCTTGGTCCAGATCAACTTGCTACTTCCGGTGGATTTACAGTGGATCAATGATTTTCTTATTCATAGGCCGGGACTTATGTTGGTCCGGGAATCCAACGCTGTGGTCTGGACCAAATTTTGGTGTAGCACAGAGGGGTAGATTAAAGGCAGAAAATCTTTACAAAATGGATGACTGGAGTGATGGGCGTGACAGCTGTGTGTGGAATTTGCGAAATGACACAATGGAGTAAGACTATCTACCAAGATTAAACATAATTGGAAAGTATGACAACCTGAAGTTTCAAAAACAAACAGGTTTCGTAATGCAAAGGTTAGAAGGCTGATAAAATTGGTTCATCCTAACCTACATGACAGATGATAGCCAAGGCTTAAGTATCTTAATTGATACGCGAATGTTAATAGCACTTGCATATTATGCAAGGGGAGGATATCAAGAAAACACTACTGGCTTATTAAGGCATCAGTATGCTGTATTATAATTGAATGGTGCATGTGCCTTTGCTAGACTTCCCTTCATTAAACTGGGATTATGATGAGCTTTACATAACATGATGGGACGTAACACGAAGTTAAGAAATGCTGCTAAAGTAAAGGCCTAATTAGTATGCAATTAATACAACGGGAATGAATCTTGATGGGTTGTTCTTTTATCACTTCATACTACTGCTTCATGCTGATTGGTTTAATTACCATGAGACATTAAACTTGACACAATGGGAAGGAAAAGTACCTCCATTTAATACAGTGTGCAAGGCCTTCACCTTAAGTCACTTTATAGGTTAAGTACAAAGTAATTACGTTTTCCTGGTGAGGAGAGGAGGATTAAAATTCCCGGAAAGTTTACAATATATCAAGATTTCGTAAGGTAATTACTTCTGTATAATTGCTATCACAGAGTATTTAATTATTTGGTTAAGATCCAGGGTGAGATGCATATATTGCTTGCTATTTAAATTCAATTTTATTCTGTAATTTTAACGTTAAAAGTTAGTATTCCAGCAAGTTAAATTCTTATTGAAATGATTAACAGTGCCATGAAAATGTGTATCTGATGGATAAGAACATTTTCAAAAAGGAGGGGTATCAATAGGTTAGAATCGTGCACAAAACTGCCTATATATTATCTCACTCCACGTCTCCTCATTTTTGCGTTTGTAGAAACTGATTTGTTTTGAATAATATCCAGCATTTTTTGTATTAAGGCAAACGTATTTTCCTCTTCCCACGCTTCTTGATTATCTCCCATTTTTTTTACTGAGGGCGAGGAGTGAGCACTGAACCGATGAAAAAGCAGCTGTGAAACAACCATAGAACGTTAAAAACTAGGGAGTAACCGTTGTCAGTTTACTGCTCTATGAAATTTACACATGCACAGAACTACCTTTCTCCATCGTGCAGCATTTTCTCCTTGCTGATCCACAGTCTTTCTTGGTCCAAGGCTTTTTATCGTTTATGAATATCAAAAACTTGGTTGGCCTTTCGTCCGGACTAAACGAGTCTGGAGATAACCCAGACCTACCTGAAATTTACGAATACGGCCCTTCAGAACTGGACACAATACATACATTTTCCATGCCATCACTAGAAAGAACTGACTTTCGAGAAGGACCAAAAGATGAAAAATTTGAGCCTTAAATAACTGATATCTCAGAAATGGCTTGTGCCACAAAAAACCTATTGGAAAGAAATTGTGTTTTAAAGAGATCTACATTTTTTGTGTGTACATTTTCATCTATTGCTTAACGTTCACCAGTTATACAAGATTGTATAAAATTCCCTCAGAATGAACAGGACTGCATATGCTCTTCCCGGAAAATTCAAGATATGCATTGTATTTGTCGTGTAAATATCTTTGATGTATAATATTTTAATCCAATTCGTTGGAGCCATTTTTGAGTTATGCTGGACAGAGACCACACTCGCACACACACCTAAATAGTGTTTGTTTCATGTGCTATGTAGATTGTGTGTGCACATACTAACATTGAGGTAGTCAAGTTGAGTTCTGGATTTCTTGGTAAAGGGATATTTCTTTGATTTTAGGGTTTTTAGTGGATAGTTGTAGATAAACGTTTTTTAAAAGTCTATGTAATTCGAGTTCATGGTTAAACTGTGACAAGAGGTATCAATTCTTTTTGCTTTCTCTATCATCTACGTGTAGTGGGTTTGTCTGGGTTTTCCAGACTTCCTCAGCATGTGAGAAAACTCAGTGCAGCAGCAGGTTTCTTGTTCTTGTGCTCATCTGTTGGATTTTTGGGCACCCATCTTGAGCACAATTTCTGAAATATTAAGCATTCTGTTGTAGAGGACTGACCTTGAAATTTGTGGAAAATGTGAAGACACAGATATGGTGAAATGTCTGTCCTTGTGAGTGGTTTCTTCCACAGGTTGCACCAAATCATCGGTGATCACAGACGATCGGCAGCTCCATGGTCTTTCATGCACATTTTCACGACCTTCGTTAAACCTTCTAACCCACTTCCTCACCATTCCATCACTCGTTTTCCCGATAAACCTCACACAGTGAATGTTTGTTGGTGTAACATTTCTTGCATTCAAAAAAGAATCACTGGACTGCTTTGATAACATTTTGAAGTGTTCTAACAGGAAAACACAAAGTGATGATTGCTCACGACAGTGTGTGGCGTCCTGATGAATGGAGGAAGTGAATGCACATGCTCAAAATTGCAACTGCAGCAGCAAAATATTAAGTGTGAGAAACGTCAGGATTGTAGAGAGAATTACTGTACTATACATTATCTTAGAGTTAAAGTAATAGATTCATACAAACTGTTACAGGACGATGTCAGGTCAGCCTATTGTGTGCTTCTGTATCTTTTGGAAAAGAACTCATCTCTTAATTCTTTCTCTGTTACTAGAGTTAAGTGCAGAACAATGTTTTTTTTTTTAACTTGCATTGCGTAATATCTTGTAATTTGTAAATGAAAAAATTTGCAATTAATGTTTGAAACAATATGGATAGCATTTCTTGTGTGTACATAGGGTTTCACAGCTGGCATGGCCATGGAAATTCAAGATTTAGGATTTTGGTTTTTCCTCTCAGCAGTTACCATGAGAATAAATTTTAAATAACCGACTTTTTAATACCTTCAGTAATATTAGATGTATCAAACTCTGAAAGTAAGCATGTGTCTGAGCTTCAATCTCATTTGATGTGAATTTTCATCTATCAGCCGTAGCTTCAGGTTTGAGAACACAAGTTACATGCTGGGAACCACATCTGGCAGGTACAGAAACATTTGCAAGTGAAGGTCATGCAATTTTGTATAAGCAATGCCAAATGTATGGGGAGGTGCATTATCATAAAGAATTTTCATTTTTACAAGGTGTGTGCATTTGACTTTAATAGCCTCCTTCAATTGCTCCAGTAGTGAAGCGTAATACCCCCTGGTGAAGGGTCAGTCCTTCTGGAGGTAGTCTATGAGCACCACACTATGAGAATATTGGAAAATCATAGCTATGGCTTTTCTGCATGGAATTGTTACTGCTTTATTTAATGCGCTTTAACTTGATGCCACCAACTGTTTGAACTACTCCTTTGTCTCTGGAATGTAGTGATGAATCCATGCTTCATCTACTGTAATGAAATGTCAGAAGCTTGCTG
Source organism: Deroplatys truncata (assembly GCA_030765065.1). Taxonomy (NCBI): domain Eukaryota; kingdom Metazoa; phylum Arthropoda; class Insecta; order Mantodea; family Mantidae; genus Deroplatys; species Deroplatys truncata. The sequence continues at coordinate 140,990,343 of CM060977.1, forward strand.
GGATTGCATTAGTCTAAACATTCTTGAGGAGTGCTATTTGAATGTGTGTTTGATCCATTGGTGGAAAGCTTTCTCATACCCAGAACTTTATGTAAAATGTAGTGGACACAGCCTATCTGCTTTAGCTCAAATACAGAGTCAGTCAAAAGACTCCGAACCACCTGCACAGTGTTTTTCCTGTCCGCGTCCTCGGCGTTTGCCGTCTGCTGCTATCATAGAAAGGCACGGATGATACCATACAACATTTTTAAAACTACTTTTAAAGGTTTTACTTACCAACTTTACAAAAGGAGATGCTAAAACTGGCCACTGTATAAATTTGACACCTCTTTAGGAAACCATCCATCACTCGCCGTAGTTCACGTTGAGGAATTTCCTGATGGATATTTTGTTTTAATTCTTCCAGGGTGTGTGGGTTGGTCTTTTAAATTTTGTTATGTTTTAAGTTACCCCGGAGGGGTATTTATTTATTTATTTGTGCTAGCAATCTTCCTTAGAATATGGCTATACATCAGCCCAAGCTGTTATCTTGCCATATTCTACCCATATTACACTCTTATTATAACAAAAAATGATGATAATAATAATAAAAATAATAGTAATGGTACCAAAATAATAATCTTCTAGTAATAATATATAATAATAATAATAATAATAATAATAATAATAATAATATACTAATAATAATATAATTACAAAACTTAACATCACTTGATGAAATTAATTTACATCTCTTTTTATTGTCCATAACCATTTCTTTTTAACTTTGGACAAGTATTCTCCTACCTTTTTACTATCCTTGTTAAAAATCTTGCTTAAAGCTACTTTCCTGTCCCGATTTAACCATTTCCCATTTATAGCTACCTTTCTCCAATGTTGTGTACCTTTACAGTCAAAAACGATATGTTCTAAATCTTCTCTTTCCTCACATATTGGGCACTGATCGGAGGGGTATTATATGAACAACATTATCGGCTGCGCAGTGTTTTTCCACTGGGCATGTGGAAATATGATAAAAACAAATGCACTGCTGTTGTAAACAGTCACGCTGTTGTGGTTTTGATGTGCAGTGTGAAGTGCAGTATTGAGTTGACGGTGATGTGATGTGGTTCAGTTATTAAGAGTTATTTATTATTTTGTTCTGTACTTAGTCACAAAGTATACAATGAATCAGTATGTTTTCTACTGCACAGCGTGTATTTATTTAAGATTCGTATGTGTTAAGTCAGCTTGCCAAGTGAAAGTACGATTTGCAGAAAGATTTCCAGGTGTAAAAGTTCCAGGCTGTACAATCATCCACGAACTTTACAGTAAATTTCAGGCCACAGGAAGTGTTTAGGCTAGGAAATCTTAAGACTGCATTCGGTTCTTACTGAAGAAATATTAGATGACATCGGTCATCGTTCGGAAAATTCCTCCCAAAAATTCCATGGTGGATAGTTTCCTAAAGAGGTGCCAAAAATGTATGGACAACGACTGGCCAGTTTCAGCATTTCCTTTCATAAAGTTGGTAAGTGAAGCCTTTAAAAGTAGTTTTAAAAATTTTGTATGGTTTCATCCGTGCCTTTCTATGATAGCAGTAAATGGCAACGAGCGCTGAGGGCGCAGACAGGGAAAACACTGTGCAGGCAGTTTGGAGTCTTTTGGCTCACACTGTATATGACCACGCTTAAATTCACCCCACTTTTTAACTGTTGAAAATGTAGGGGAAGAATCTTTTAATTTCGAGATTAACTCCTTTTGTATTTGTTGAAGTTAAGCTCTTCAAAATGTATACTCTTATCACAGTTTGTATCTCTATTCTTATCCATTTTGTGGAGAATGTTACTGCCAGATTACAGTATGAACAAGTGACTGCACTTGTGCATCTGGAATTTACCTTGCTAGCCTCTGGTTCCTGAGGTCGCGAGTTCAAACCCGGCAGAGGGCAATGTATTTTTCTTTGGTGTAAAAATCCTTAGCATGGCTTCCTTTGGAAGGAAAGTAAAGACGGTCCTGTGTCATAGATTTACGGTGCGTAAAAGAACCAAGTCGGATGAAGAGGTGTATGAGCAAAATTTCCGGTCTTTACGCTTAATATAGAATGGGACACTAGGGACCATAGTAGTTAAAGAGCATCCATAAATAAATCTTATTTTGATTTTATTTGGAACTTAAAGAGTGTGCCATATGGAGGATGATACTTAACTATCAAGAGTAATTTGGTCACCTTCAGGACATTTCAGTGAGGCCAAGAAGTTTTAAAATGCTTCTCTTAAACTAATCTGGCAAGAAGTGTATGTAAGATTGGGCAAAAAGTGCCTGGTGCATTAATTAAGTTGCCTGTGCTGTGGTGAAACTATATTAAGCAGGCTTTTTCAGTTCATATAATGCAGTATGTTAGTGAAGTAAAATGAGTTTATGGTAAGATGTGAATATAGAATTTGCCAGTGATTTTAAAGGAGTGTGATCTGGTGGTGATTGCCTCTGGCTGTTTCGAGAAATGTAAGCAGCTGGTTTAGTGTCAATAATACAAGAAAATAACCTCAAGGAACTGTTGCTGAAAGTCAGATAGAATTTACCCATGCAAGTGGTTCAGTGATCCTAAAGGCCTAAAATGCATGAGACTGAAAAACAGTTTGAAAAAGTTGAGGGTTTTAACTTGTGATCTGGTTCAAAGATAGCTGGCAATATGGTACATTAGTCAGAAAGGGGAACTGTTTTGAGCTTCAATGGATGTGCAAGTTTCGTTGTTAGAAAGCCTTAAGGTTCTGTTTGTTGCTTGAAAGATGTAAGTAATCGGCAAAATAAATGGTGCGGATAATATTGAGAGCATAAAGATCCAGAACCAAACACTGAAGCAGCAAAGAAATGTTTGAAATTTGATTGCAGAATGGACTGGTGATATATCAAAATTGTTTGCAATTCATTAGGGAGGTACTTCATATGAAATTAATATTGATTTCATAGTAGAAAGGAATAGAAATGAAATCTTCGTATCCAATTGAAGTAATCAGATTTAATTAAAATTTTAGGAAATGCCATGCTATAGTGAATGTGTGCACACTGCAATTTTGTGAATTTGTGGCTGTACTAGCTGGAATTTGTTTAAATGTGTTCAGTAAATGAGTTACATACACAAGGGGATTGGGCAGTGAAAGCTGAATGAGGTGTGTTTTGACTTTGGTTCTCAAGAGTATTTAATTGACGAAGATACTTTTTATCATTGAAGTGAGTAATGGTTTCTGTTTATGTGTATTTGAACTTGGATTGAAGGTGGTGGAGATGGCAAGATGTTTGTTCCTGCTTTGATTGTTTAACACTAATCTATGTGTAGATTTTTTTGTGTTATAATTTCTGAAGGGAATTTTGATTAATTAAAAGCAGTTGATTTTATGGACATTCAGTGAAGCACTCTAAAAACTATTAAAAGTGCCCCTCCCCCTCTTTTCTTCTTTCCTTGGTAATTGGTAAATGCTGGGTAGCTACCTTAAACTTATAGCCGGGATATTTACCTACCAATTGCTTCATTTTATGTATCAGTGTCCACCACCTGTGGTGCCGTAATCAGTGTACCAGTAATGAAAGTAAGTCATAAGTCACAAATTTGTCCCTTGGGTGATGAGAGTACCTAAAAAGCAATCAGTTTATGCCTGTTGACATGCTGGTAACATATCCACCCCCTCATCCCATATGTTTCAAAGCATGGTGCACCAAAATCACTGACTACTTTGCTAGTTTCATTTACTGTTGCCAGCTTCTGATTGCATTGTAATGTGCTTCACATCATGGCTGTATGTATTTTCAACATCAAGAATCTGCCAATCACTGTTGTGTTCCTTTCAGGAGTAGAGTTCGTCAGTGTCCATTTTATAACTATAGATTTCTTCCAACATTCTCTAATCGGTCATAGCACATGCATAAAAAAAGTGCCTTCCAACATGTACAGCATTCGAGTGATTAAGTCAGAGAGAATATAATATGTAGAAAATAGGTTAAAAATAGGGCAGTGTCCTTAAATGACCTTGCTTGTAACAAAATGTGATGGTTTTATGAATGTCAAATGCTCTTTTGAGTGTAATTAGGACTTAATTATGGCAGAAACTTCATTTTGTAAAAATCTTTTACACAAGTGTTTGTCAAGGCATCTAATGGTTGTGCTAGGATATAAAAGGACAGATGAATGTAAAGACAAGTTAGTATTTCATAAGTAAATACATATGGCAAAAGAAGTTTATCCTTGAATAAAAGTGAGAACTATGACAACTATGCAGTTTTGAGTGTTTTGGGGCAGAAACTTGAATGTGCCATTGTAATAATATCTAATTGGGACAATTTTTGGCTGACCTTCTGGGAAAAAAATTATTTCAAAACTGTTGATTAGAAAAAGATGAATTTAAACTTCTGGCTTAGGCCTATAGGACAGTAGAGTGATGCATACTTGGAGAGGTAGAAACAGACTGAAAAATTCAATGCTATAGCAGGGATTTCAACCACAACCTTCTGGTTTCTGGTGGTTGCCCTGAGCAACCATGGCAACATGCCAGCATGATATGAAATTCCTCAACTGACTCGCTTTTTTTTTCTGGTAAAAATGACCTACTCCAATGGCAACTCACGTCATGTGTTGGGGATTAATTATTCACTCACACGTCATGTGTGGGACAAAGTTGGAAAGATAAAATCAGATTGAAAAATTAAATGCCATAGCCGGAATGTGAACCATAGATCTTCCAGTTTCCATCCAGTCGCTACCATGGCAACATGCTGGTGTTATATTAAATTCCCCGGCTGACTCAAATTTTTTTCCAATAAACCACCAGATGATTTAAAATTGTAATAATGTTGCATACTGTAATTTGTGCAGGAAAATTGGGAATGTATGTCGGTTTACATGCAGCAGGAAAAAAGCACACCTCATCCCAAAGTATCACATCAGGTGCACAAACTAGGTTATACTTCTATGCGATGGGCTGCCAAAAATTGGATGTTCTGTTACATCATTTCAAGATAACACACTTCAGATAAAACTCTTTACATCCAACACTATCCAGTTGTTCATCGAACACAACAGAAACATTGAAAATGGAATCTGCTGCATATGCTGTTGCTACCTCAGTAGATTTGTTTCCAGTCAGTCTAATAGCACAAAAGCTTGCTTTAATTCTGTATTTCATTTCCATTGGGCATGCTGATTTAAAAGTGTGCTTCTTGCTTTTATTCTTTTCTTTCTCCATGACTGCTTAAAGCACAGTGGATTAAATTCATGCCAGGTGTGTACAAATGTTCGTATGAACATGTTCTTGGTCGACACATTTAGAACTTACCTTTTGTACCGACAAAAGGTAAGTAACTAAATTTTATTACTTTCTCTACTACGTATAGTAAGTAGGGGAAGTATTGCATTCCACCCAACAATTCGTTACTGAGATTTTCACTGGAAATACATATTTTGAGGTACTATGAATCCAAATAAAGCATTTTTGGAAACGCGTGTGAATAGCATAACAAAAACGAAAAGTTACATTAATAACAAACTTGGTATTTGAGTTCAGTATCATCCAATGATGTGCCCTGAAGATCTTCAAGAAAATCCCCCACCTCAGACTACCTGTTACATGGAACATCTTTAAAATTTTGGTTTTCTCAAAGATTGCTCTAATGATTTTGATTAAAATATCATTTGATGTCATATGTTTAAGATGTTTTCATGGCAAATGAAATGTATATCTTAAATTTTCTGGGGATGTCGCCAAAAATCCTTTTCATTCTGAATGACTGGTAAACCACAAGAGATACGCAAAATTTTACTATACAAAAAATCTAGATCTCATTAAAACATACAATTTGTCAGATACATTTTTTTTGTCCAGTGAACCATTTCCAAGATACTCCTTATTTTTAATTTTCCAATTTTATAATTTTTTTCAAGTGGGAATTTCGTCTCTTTTTGGGGGTGAGGTCTTGTGCTGCAAAGAGAATGAAATGCTCCAATAGCAACGAGCTCTTGAATATCGTTTAAAGCCTACTGTATTCCATTGCACCTACAAGAAAATTAGCAATAAGATAGCTTCTGCAAATGTTTACAAGCTGGAGAATAAGTGTTTGTAAAAGTAGTTTGTACAATAGTATAGAAGGTTATGCGAGTGCAACACAACAGATTTATTTTGATATTGAGTGGACACATTGTGTAGTAAGAAGGGTGTTAACAGTAGTTGTACTTGAACCTGTAATGTCAAATTCTGAATTTAGTACTGGAGAGTGATACTGTTGAGCATCCTGGCAAACATTTACAAGAAAATTCATCCTTTTACATGGAAATTTTTCATTTTCTAAAAAGGGTCTTAACAATTTTGATAAAAAATGGTGTTTTAAAATAATTGCGTGACTAAAAATATTTACCTTGAATTTCTGTAAATACTCTGAACTTTTCCTTGGTGTAAGAGAGTTTTGTATAAGTGCAAAAACATTTGACAACAGTAGTGAGTATCAGAATTTGGCATGGATGGTGTAAGTTGTGTGTCTGCACCAGATTTTTACAAAAAGTTGTTTCCTTCGTCTCTGAACAGCATAATTAAGAATTGGGTGATTACTAAAGAAATTAAAATTAAATTGAGCTTTATTTATGGACGCTCTTTAACTATTATGGTCCTTAGCGTACCATTCTATATTGGGTGTGAAAGACCGGTAATTTTGCTCAGAGGCCCCTTTATCAGCCTTGAGGTTCTTTTACATGCCGTAAATCTACGACACAAGACCACTGACTTTACTTCCCTTCCGAAGGAAGCCATGCTAAGGATTTTTACGCCTGAAAAAATCCATTGCCCTCCGCTGGGTTTGAACCTGCAACCTTGGGAGCTAGAGGCTAGCACAGTACCACTAGTCCATGGAGGACGACTGTCTTTCAAGGTGTCCCTCTTGTCCCAAGCTACCATTTATGTAAATAATTTTGCTAGGGATATTAATATAGAGAGTAAACTGTATGTTGCTTTTTCAGTAAAGTCTGGTAGAATTTCCATAACTGGAAAATTCTGAGAGATCAATAAAAGCCTACCATAGGAAAAGTGCATTATCATTAAAATATGCAGTTTGTCAAGATTTTGTCGTTTTAAATCATCTTTTGAAGTATTTACTGCCTGTTTAAACTTCCCAATATTTTGTAATACTTTTTGTTTGAAGTGCAGAGTCCTATTTCTTTTGTTTTTTGTGCAGTGATGCAAAGGTCAGCATTAAAGCCTTGCCTTAATTATACTGCCCTATAGCTGTTTTAACAGGATGTAGAAAAGCGGATATATTTATGAACGATTTGTAGCATAGCTATTAAAGTAAATTATGTATAGATAGGATTCATTTGTACATTTTGAAAGTCTTTATTATAAAACGGGGACTTGTACCCAATTAATATAGGAATGGATTACATTAATATTTCACATAACTGGCAATTGCAAACTAGGATTCTATAGGTATATGAACTTTGGATGGTGTATTTGAGAAAATTCAAACCTGACTTACTACACATGGGTATTAAAACGTGCTAATATTTACACTACCAAAAAAATAAGGAAAAATGGCATAGAGTAAGCTATCCTTTTAATTTGCATTTTTCTTCCCATATATGCAACACTATTGGAAGACTGTCTCTTTCATAATATCAGTTTGGTAGAACAAACGATCTTGTAATATCTTAGGTGATAGTACAATTCAACGTGATTAATAAAAAATTATTTTAATCCATTACATGAGGTACATTTGTTAGTAATTTTTAATGTTTAAAATTGAGTTGATATTTATATATCTTACATGATACCAATTACTTGTCTGCTCTAAGATAACACTGAAGAGGATATTTCTGTCTCCTAGAATACAGAGTGAAAGGATACTCAGGAGAGAGTATCCTATTTGCATTGTGAGATAGTGCTGAAAATTATTGATGTGGTAACCATCTTTGTTTTAATAAATCAGTCTATATGTATAAATGCGTAGTGGTTGTATAAGGAAAAATGTGGAGCTTGCATTTAAAGTGTTATACTCTGTGGTGTAGTGGTTACCATGCTAGCCTCTAGTTCCTGAGGTCATGTGTTGAAACCCAGGAGAGGGTGATGATGGATTTTTTTTTCCCCCTATTCACGTCTCCCATTTTCTTTGTGTTTTTTCTTAATTGCAATTATTTTTTTTAATTTTTTATGTAGAAATTGCTGTAATCTTACCAATAACCATTATTCCTCTTAAATCAAATATATTAACCTGAATATTTACAAGAACTATACTTTTATTTATTTTAACAATCGGTTTATTTCATGAATGGAATCAAGGATCCCTTGATTGAGCATCTTAAAGCATAAAAATCCTTAGCATGGCTTCCTTTGGGAGGGAAGTAAAGCCGGTGACCTGGTCTCATAGATTTATGGCATGTAAAAGAACGTCAAATCTGATGAAGAGCCTCTGAGCAAAATTACTGATATTTTACGCCCAGTATAAAATCGAATGCTAAGGACCACAGCAGTTAAAGAGCGTCCATAAATATAACTCAATTTCATTTTCATTCTCTACATGCCTTTTATTCTTTTACCTATCTTTTTTGACCTGCATTTGGCACTCGTGCAGTTTCTGTAATTTTTATATTTTGTGCTACTAGGAAAAGTGTCAAAGTACTCCAACAGGAACAGCTTATGTTCAAAGCATTGGATAGCTATGTACGTAAGGGTTGGTTTACTGACCTTCCAAAAAGTTTAATATGCAAACAAAACGCTGAAAAGGCTCATACTGTGCCAACTTATTGGGTGAAAAGGTTGATTGAAACTGGCAAACAATGCATTCCTAGAGCACCTTCCAGATGTTACACCATTATTTACTTAATAGAAGTATTTGGTTCTTGTTTTGTTTTGTATTAACTAAAAAGGAATATGATAATTTTATTTGAAATTTCTTTTGGACTTGCTCCAATATTGTGGAAATCATTGCAGATATCGATGGCATTCAGTAAGATTGTACAAAGAGCATTTTTTTTCCCCCAATGGTGGATTTGTTTTTAATGCAAGCTCCATAAATAGGTAATAAGAGAAAAATACAGGATTGACCAAATACAAATTCAAGGGCAATAAATACATAAACATTTCAAGAGCAGTGGATGTGGCTTGTGCACAACTAAAACACTTTAAAGGTATAGAAAACGGGTAACAATTTGCTAACAGGACCTTATGATAACATTTCAACAGTGATTTTCTGTCCATATTTCGTTGCAAAAGGCACTGGATTAAACTGAGAAGTAAGGGACTAAGCTTAAGATTCATTAGAGCAATACAGGATATATATATATATATATATATATATATATATGGATAATTAATTTTATATTAGGCTGAATGGTGATAAAATTATGGGAAAAGTAATCTGGGGTTAAGACAAGGTTGCAAACTTAGCCCTATACTGTATAACTTATTTATTGACGATATCTTAGAAGTGTTGAATAAGGATAACTTATATTTACCCACAGTGAATAGAGAAATTGCAGGATTACTTTTTGCAGATGATTTAGTGGTAGGTTCTATTTCAGTAGGAGGTCTAACAAAAGTGTTGCATATCATATATTCATTTTGTAAGAAATGGGGTTTAAGAATAAAGTTTATAAAATCAAAGATGACGGTATTTAAAAAGAGGTATAAATTGAAGGAGGAAAAGTGGTATGTGGAAGGGGAGGAATTGCAAATAGTAAACAAGTTTATTTGGGAGTGAGAATAAGTAGTAATGGGAGATGTAATCATTACAAGATAAGTGCCTTAGCTAAGGAAAGATAAGCAATGACTGCTATAAGAATATGCTTAAAGAAAATACCAGATATGTAAATTAAATGGTTGGAAAGGGTTTACAAAGCTGTAGTTGAAACAATAATGGTCTATGGATCAGATATTTGGGGAAGTAACAAAGGATGGGAGATGATTGATAAGAGTACATAGGTAGATCTGTAAATATATGTTAGGTTTATCTATTTCATCACCTAATGGAGCAGCAATGTTGGAATTGGGAAGAGTAGGTGGCAAGGGCATGATAGTAGTAAGGATACTTAAATATTGTCATAGATTGAAATCATTGGACGAGCATAATATCTTGAAGCAATGTTTAATAATCCAAGAAAAATCCAGTGATGGGGTGAACTGGGCTCAAGGAATAAGGATAATTTTACAGGAAATAGGAACTTATGGGAGGAGAAAGAGGGGTTAGTTAAAGGTTCTGGAAAGAAGTGAGGAACAGAGTAGAAGATATAGAAAAACCAGAATTATTTCAAAGTCTGGAAGGAAAGAAAAGTTAGAGACTATATAGACAATTAAAGGTGGACTGGGGAAGGGAGAAGTATGTGGATGTAGGTAATAGGTTAGTGAGAGAAGGGTGGTCCTGGTCTAGATTAATTGCATATAGGCTAAGGGGAGATAGGAAGGGAGCGAAGTTTAGTAGGTGTCCTCTTGTGGAGAGGCAGATAATGATTTGCATTGTATAATTGAATGTGAAGAAAATAAGTTGTGGAGAGATCAGTTTTTACCTAAAGAATGGGAGAATGTTAACAAAGAAGTATTAAAAGTTTGGGTAATGAAAATACAGGAGGAGAGGGATATAAAAAGAATAGAATATATGGGGAGAGTAAGAGAAAAATGGTTTAGAAAAATAAAGCAATATGAACTTGTTTTGACCCACCGTGCATAAATAACCACGGTGTTAAAATGCATGATGGACTAAAGAAAGAAAAATAGCAACTCAAAGTAATGTATTAAAATTTGTAAGAATATTGTATAGCATTATGGAAATATATACATACATAAAAGTAATGAAAGCTGGATGATGTTGAATGTGCGATAGTAGTGACAAGTTCATTGAAAACCTTATGGCTAATCATGTCGAATTCTGCTGTTGGGCTCTTGTGATACATACACTATGTGATCAAAAGTATCCGGACACCCCCACAAACATAAGTTTTTCATATTAGGTGCATTGTCTGCCACCTACTGCCTGGTACTTATTCGTGACCTCAGTAGTCATTAGACATCGTGAAACAGCAGAATGGGATGCTCTGTGGAACTCGCCAACTTCGAACGTGGTCAGGTGATTGGGTGTCACTTGTGTCAGAAGTTTGTACGCAAGATTTCCACACTCCTAAACATCCCTAGGTCCACCGTTTCTGATGTGCTAGTGAAGTGGAAACGTGAAGGGACATGTACAGCACAAAAGTGTACAGCCTGACCTTGTCTGTTGACTGACAGAGACCGCCGATATTTGAAGAGGGTCGTAAAGAGTAATAGGCAGACATCTATCCAGACCATCACACAGGAATTCCAAACTGCATCAGGATCCATTCCAAGTACTATGACAGGCGTGAGGTGAGAAACCTTGGATTCCATGGCCGAGCGGCTGCTCATAAGCCACATATCATGCAGGAAAATGCCAAATGATGCCTCACTTTGTGTAAGGAGCATCAACATTACACGATTGCACAGTGGCAGAACGTTGTGTGGAATGACGAATCATGGTACACAATATGGTGATCTGATGGCAGGGTGTGGGTATGGTGAATTCCCGGCGAATGTCATTTGCCAGTGTGTGTGGTGCCAACAGTGAAATTTGGAGGTGGTGGTGTTATGGTGTGGTCGTGTTTTTCCTGGAGGGGGCTTGCACACCTTGTTGTTTTGCGTGGCACGATCACAGTGTAGACCTACGTTGATATTGTAAGTATCTTGCGTCCCCTGTTGAAGAGCAATTCGGGGATGGCAATTGCATCTTTAGACACGATCGAGCACCTGTTCATACTGCATGGGCTGTGGCGGAGTGGTTACACGACAATAACATCCCTGTAATGGACTGGCCTGCACAGGGTCCTGACTTGAATCTTATAGAACACCTTTGGGATGTTTTTGGAATGCCAACTTTGTGACATGCCTCACCGACCTACATCAATACCTCTCCTAAGTTCTGCACTCCGTGAAGAATGGGCTGCCATTCCCCAAGAAGTATTGCAGCACCTGATTGAAAGTATGCCTGTGAGAGTGAACGCTGTCATCAAGGCTAAGGGTGGGCCAACACCATATTGACTTCCAGCATTACCGATGGAGGGTGCCATGAACTTGTACGTCATTTTTAGCCAGGTGTCCGGATACTGTTGTTGCAGAAATAATTACATTACAATTTCGTGTCAGATCTAAGGGAACAGTGATAGTCAAATGTTGAACTGGATGCTATATGCTGGCCTTAAAATTCCATACTGTTTCCAGAACTTAAGGATGGTGTTCATAGTCTGTCTTGGTCCAGACCAACTTGCTACTTGCGGTGATTTACATCGGACCATCGATTTTCTTATAAATAAACCAGGACTTGCTGTGGACCGGGGATCAAACCTCTTGGTCTAGACCAACTTTTGGTCTACCTCAGAGGGGTAGATTAAAGGCAATTATCATTACAAAATGTAAAACTGGAGTAATGGGCGTGGCTGCTGTGCGTAGAATTCTCAAAATGAGATGGAGTAAAACTATCTACCAAGACACTTCAAAACAAATAAAAAATTTTGTAAAATAAAAGTTAAAAGGCTGCTAAAACTGGTTTTGATATGCAAATGCTACTAGCACTTCCATAGTATGCAGGAGGAGGGTATCAAGAAAACACTGCTGACCTTAGTAAGATGTCGGTAGGCTTTATTATAACCGTCTCGTGTGCCGTTGCTAGACTTCCCTTCGTTAGACCAGGATTACGATGAACTTTACGTAACATGATGGGATGTGATGCAAAGTTAAGAAGTGGGAATGAATCTTGATTGGTTGTTCTTTTATAACTTCATACTACTCTTTCACGTTAATTGGTTGTAATTACCATGCAACATAGAACTTGACGTAATGGGAAGGAAAAGTTTGATACTGCCAAATTCTTAAGTTATGTCGTGTTAAGACGACCTTAAATAGCTCTATTAATACATTGTGTAATACCTTCATCTTATGTCACATTGAGTTAAGTGTCGTAGTAAAGTTTAAAGTGATTCAGGCTTTGTTTAAGTTCTAGGATGAGATACATTTTAATAGCAGCAAATGTTGCTATTTAAATTAAATTTCATTCTGTGATTTTAAGTCTAAAGGCTAATGTCCTGGCAAGTTAAATTTTTATTGAAATGATTAACAATGCCATGAAATTGTGTATCTGGTGGATAAGAACGTTTCCAAAAAGGCAGGAGGGGCAGTAGGTTAAAATCATGCAAAAACTACCTATATATCTGCCTACATGCCTCTTTTTGGGGGGGGGCTTTTGCATTCATAGAACCTGATTTGCTTTGGATGATATCCAGCATTTTTGTATTAAGAAAAGGTGCATTTTCTTCCTCCGACTGTTTTTGTGCATGCTTCTTGGTTATCTATTTTTTGCTGAGGGTGAGGAATGAGTGCTGAACTTGAGAAAAAAAACAGCTGTGAAACGACCATTGAAAGTTAAAAACTATGGACTAAGAGTGGTTGGTTTACTGCTCTATGGAAGTCGCACATGCGCAGAACTACCTTTCTTTGTTGTGTAACATTTTCTCCTTTCTGATTAACGACCTTTCTTGGTCCGAGGGTTTCTACTGTATGAATATCAAAGCCTGGTCGGCCTTTGGTCCGGACGAAATAAATCTGGAGATAGTCCAGACCAATGTGAAATTATGAATATGGCCCTAAAAGGACGGTCAAGAAATGAGCATTTCAAACCTTTAATAATGGATGTCTCAGATGGTAATGCCACGAAAAGGCTTATGTGAAATAAATTGTGTGTTTTAAAGAGATCGGGGCCCTTCCGCGAAAATTTAAACAAAGATGAACAATTTTTTTTTTTTAAATAAGTCAAGGTTGATATGTGTTAAATTCAAATAAAGTATACCTGAGAAATTGTGTAAACAAGTAGGAACATTACCATCTCTATTATTTTTACTGCAAGGTGACAACAAATGTTCAAAGCAGTATATGGACAGCTATGTTAGAAAGGTATTTTAAGAGTAAGTTTTAAATAATTTTAAAAATTAATGTTTTTTTACTTACATATAGGCTCTTTAGATTTACATTCAATTTATTGGTCACAGTAATTTCATATTATACCTCACATTGGAACTTCAGTTATTGTTCAAATGTCCCATTCTGTCATAGAAAAAGTGTATTTTTTTGTATTTTGAAAGAATATTCATAACTTTATCGCATCCAACAGCACCACAAAAACATAACACTAGAGAAAGCTTTTAATAACTGTCCCATTCTGTTACAGACCAGTAGATGTGCATCAGTAAGTTCAACATAGCATGTTTTAATTCAGATTCTGAGGAACACTTTTAAAATGCACTGAATATTTCAAAATATGCAGGTTATGCCCTTTCAAGTAGTGTACTGTAGGCATATATCTTGAAAAATGCCGTGTGAGATTAATGATTTAGTTAAGCAATTTTATCAAAGGGACTATATATCACTGCAAGCCCCTGGGGAAGAAGGATGTTGCGACAGTAAGAAAGAATGAAGGAAAAGAAGAAAAAGATTCCAGAAGAGACTTTTGTATACCACTATTGAAGGGCCATATCAGATATTAAAAAGGGAAAATTCTGATAAAGTGGGAAATCAAAATTCTTTTCATTTTGACCCAAATTTGTCCTTATTGTCAGTGAAATGTCTTAACACGGCTGCTTGTCACTATCACAAGAACATCAATTCATTTTAGACTGCTCTGTGTGGGTATAAGGAGGATATTCCTGAAACATCACAGCTAGTCAGTACGTCAGTATGCAATCCTGAAAATAAGTGCATGTCGAGGACATGTGATAGTTGTGGCATCAGAAACCTGCTCGGTCAGCATAATACCTTGACAGATGATACAGACGAATTAGTTAGGAACACTGTTGATGGAAAAATTGAAAAGGTTCTGAAGAGTAACACTGTGATGCATTTGAACAGCTTATTGAAAAAATGCCTCATATTTTAAAACATTGCTTCTTGGTAAAAACTCAACGTACATATTTTCAGGAGAAAAAAGGTGCTGTAGATGGCAATTGTGACGCACGCGTCTCCCCTGCATTTCTATGCAACTGTCCCATTCGATTGTGTGTGTGTGTGTGTGTATATATATGTACACTGGGTGAGCAATTCTTGATGCGACTGGGACGTATTTTATATGTTGTGAAAAATCAAATTGTTAGGATTTACAGCTTGCTTAGCATTTTTCTTATATGTGCACAATGTTACATAAAAGCAATTTATTTTTGGAATACTGACTGCTCAGGGTTATGCACAATACGTTTTCTGGATAAAAACATTGAGGTTTTCCTTATTCAAAATTCTATTTATTCAGAATACAAAAAAGTGACTATTTTAAACCGCAATATCATACGTAACCCTAATATTAAAATACAGAAGGAATCTGCGATATTTTTTGTTTTAAACCTGTTAATATCAGGATGGTATCTTGGAAGTGTGCTTTTAAACATTTTATTTGGGTTAGTGCATAGGGTTTTAGAACAGACTATTGACAGAGTTTTACACTGCAGCAGTATGCTGGCCGATGCGTTATGCACTACAAACGTGATCACTTCCGGTGATTGGTATAACTTAACAATTGCAATCTGATATTATATGAAACCCCTCTGCTGTTTCATTTTAAATGTTACTTTGTGTTCACCTTTTTGTATTACAATTTCATTTTTAGCTCTGATTTCTGAAAGTGCGAAATGAGTGAACTGAAGGCACGTAGCTATGACTATTGCTTCAGTCCATTTAATCTTCCCAAGCATAACACAAGGCAGAAATCATTTAGCTTAGTTACCTGCAATATGCTTACAAAGTTAAAAATGGAGAACTTTGTCACTAAAGCTAAAACTATATGCATATCGAAAAAAAATTCCCAAAGTATCAACCACTGATAAGTGATTGTGTGCTACAAAGTACCAATGCCGTGGATAATTCAAAAATTGTTTTGAACATAGTGACCATTTTAATGCAAGATAGAGCAATTCGAAAGCGATCCCTGGTACCTTAAAGTTAAATTCATTTATTCCATCAACCAATAATGTAATAATAACCAGATGGTATTCATTTGAGCCTGAAGGAAAAAAAAAAGATTGCACTTGAATGATCGTTAAGTTGCCTCCCATAGGATAAGTTTGAAAATTCAAATGTTTCTCAACTGTGTGCCAAATTTTAAGCTTACATGTAAACAAAATGTGGAAATAAAGTGCTGTGAAAAATTGTCAATGCATCCAATTACAGGCTGCTACTGATACTTTCCAGCTGCATCGTGCTGGAATCCCATCATGCACTGCCTTTAAAGTTATTTTATTTAAAATTAACTATACGGGATCCTTTCTCTTTTAAGTAAATATTTTTTTTTATGGAAATTTAGGCGTATGGGTTAATAGGGATATATAGTTCTTAAATGTTTGGTTTTTAAAAAATTGAGGTAAATAATGTGAGCATAAATATTAGGTGAAACATTACTTACTAAGCTTTGCATTACACTTTATAATATAAATTTATCGTGTATTGCCTGTGAGATATTCTAATTTAAAGTTAGAGAGGTGTGCCTCTTTTCAGAAGTTGGATTGCACAACATTTTTAAAGATATTCTGATTTGAAAAAAAATTAAAATTTGAAACGATTCACTTGGTTTTGTAATCCGCAGACAAAATTTGAAGTGATTCGGAGACATGACGTTCAGATGTTTTGAAAATTTGTATGACTGACATGGAATGACTCTCCTCCACTGCACAAAGCTTCAATGTGAGCTTAAATGTTGTGCAAGTAGTGGATACAGCCAACTTCTAATTGCAGGAAATTCATGACGTGTTTCAACATAGTTATCACTAACATATGCACCCCTCGATACCCGATTTAATACCTGCAATTTTTATCTCTCATTAAAGAGATGTACAAAACAAAGCTAACGTTCGTCAAGAAATTGCTGCTATTTCTCAAAGGGAACTGCAGAGTGTAATGAGCAATTTCCTAAGGAGGTGTCTGAAATGCTTGAACAAGGGAGGCAATTCTAATATAGTGCATAATTTACTTTTCTTTTTAAGTGTTACATATGTTAGAAATGATTTAAGCAACAAGCTGTACTATAATTACTGCACAGTTCCTGTTACCTGCACTGCTGATGCAGCGGTCAGCCTTGCTGGCCGTCCGCACACTTTGAAACTGGTTGCATGAAGGATCGTTCACCGTGTGTATACTAGTGGAGTACTGTGGCACTGTGTCCAAAATACATACATCACAAGTCCATACATCAAAAACATCAGAATAAGCATCATTGGTAGCAGAATTTCGCATGGGACACTTCAGCACAAATAGCAAAACCATCCAATGTAACAGCTCAAAGGACGTTGTTAAGCAACATGCAGCATTATTGGAAAGGGACAATAGGCAACTGGACTTCCAAACTATGGATCAAGTTTTTGAGGATCTGTGTCTATGCTAATAAGAGTGGATACTGCTTTGAAAAATTTACTAGTTTTGATTAAAAGAAGGGCAATAATATTTCTGTACATTAGTGCCTTTATTAAATCATGAAGTAACTTTATTGCACACTGACAATAGCTAAATTTACATGTCCACCCCCTTAATACTCCTTAATTTTGATCTACCTGCTATCGAAGGAGGGTGTACTGCATTCAAGCTGTACATATTTTGTTTACAGAGAACATTGCAGGTCACAATCGCTTCCACCTTCTCGTGCCACCAACCCTTGGTGCTGTCCTAACTTGGTTTACTTACTAAAACCCCCTGCCTTCATATGATGAATATTCTGTCAACACATTCCTTCTGATACTAGTTTCTCAGGTAAGGGAAACTTAGGCGTGCTATATTAGGTGGGAAACACGTGGTTACCAATGCCGAGTCTTTTTGCTTTTTCTGCTCTGTATTTGTATGTATTTATTTCCCTATGCTATACAGAATTCTTACAAATTTTAATACTTCATTGAGTAGCTATTTTTCTTTCTTTGGTCCATTATGCATTTTAACACCGTGGTTATTTATGCATGGTGGGTCTTAACAAATTCATATTGTTTTATTTTTCTAAACCATTTTTCTCTTACTCTCCCCATTATTCTCCTATTCTTTTTTACTGTGCAAAAAATACAGATGTCAGTAAAAAACACAATTTGTCAAAGTATAAATTTTTTTTGTGTAGTTGATATTGCTTAAAGCCTACCATATTCGTCTTGCACATTTTAGAAAATTAGCAGTAAGACGTTTATCTCAACATGAAGTAGATGGAGAATAAGCATTTGTAAAAATAGTTTATACAAGAATAGAGAAAGTCATGTGAGTGCAACACATCAGAATTGTTTACTGGTGTGCCAGGAAAGTGTAAAATCAGTAGAGGTGATACTTTGTTTCTAAATATGAAGTGGATCAACAGAAGACATAATTTGTTGCTAATGAGTGATACCCGACAAATATGAAGTGGATCAACAGAAGACATAATTTGATGCTAATGAGTGATACCCGACACTCATTCTAAGCACTGAAGTTGTAGCCCCTTATGTGGTTTACAAAGAGCATGCTTTGTCCAAAAAAAAAGTTACAAGGTTGATTATGTGACTGGCAGAAGTGTCCAAATTGAAACAATGGAAGGAAATTCAAATGTTCCAGTAGGTACTATTGTAGTGGTGAAGTTTGACAGAAAAGACAGCTTCATAGGACAAATCTTAAAAGTTGACAATACAGAATGAGAGATCAATTTAATGAAAAAAACCCATCAGATTTCAAATTTACAACATTCATTAATAGTAACAACATTTGATAGATTGCAATTGCCGATGTATTGAAATACCTGAAGTAGATAATCTCAGAGATTTTCATTTCCTGGTGTAGAACATCACTTACGTGAGTTCTGATAAAGAATACAACATAGTAACATAGTTATGGTAATTATCCATACTCTTATTTTAATACTTGATATGGCTATTCATTACTGAAATTATGAGTCTGCACAGTTGTGTAGTTCAAAGAACTTTAGTTGTTTTAACTCAGAGGGAACTTCTTTTTTGCCCATGTCCCTTTCCATCACAGGAAAATTACTTCATATTTTTACTTCAATTAACAAGATATATTCCCTTTTATGCTTTTTGTGATAGTATTTGGATTTAAATTCTCTTATGAATAAA
Organism: Deroplatys truncata; assembly: GCA_030765065.1. NCBI lineage: Eukaryota > Metazoa > Arthropoda > Insecta > Mantodea > Mantidae > Deroplatys > Deroplatys truncata. Next base: position 141,009,460 of record CM060977.1, read on the forward strand.
ATAAACATTCACAATTTGTTTTAAGAGCTATTTTTGGAACAATATAGAGAAAGAAAACCTTCCAATTGTACCATTCTGTCTGATGGAATGGCCCAATCTACATTTTTTGTGAAGTACTTTTTCTTCTATCGCTTAACATTTACCAGTTATACAAAACTTAATAGGCTATTCCCGGAAAACTTGTTATACATTTTGTCATGTGATGCAGTAATTTGTATCATAAATTATTTAAATGTAAAGAATGATTATAGTATGAATATGCATTTTTATGTGACATTGATTTGAGATGTTTGTTGATTGTAATTATTGTTGAGAAGTGGGTTTATACTGCCTTACTGACAATAATAGTGTGCAATAATGCAGCGAGGGCGTGAGCTGTTTATCATTATTAGAGACTAAGTTACGTAATGTTGGCGCGTTTTTTTTGAATTTGCTGGAACATTTTCCCTAGAGCATATGTATTCATAATTTTCATTTGATATAAAAAATAGACGCTAATGTTGGTGCGTTTTGTTAGCCAATAGCAGTTCAGTTATAATCTTTAGAAATATCGGAGTGAAGGAGTATAAAAAGGGCTAGATTAGAGGTAGACCTCGTCAGTTCATCAAAAATCTTTGTACATTACACGGCGCCTTCAGTCCGTCAGTTCACCGAAAATATTTATATGCTACACGTCGCCTTCAATCCGTCAGTTCGTCGAAAACATTTGTACGTTAAACGTCGCCTTCAGTCCAACAGAAGTATTTGTACAGTACACATCGGCTATCGATTCGCAAGTTACGCGTAGCAGAGTTAGGAAAATTCTCAAGTGTTGTAAAGTTAATTATACAAAAAGTTGAAGTACGTGAATTAGGAATGATCAGTAATGAAGTTATTATAACAGTTTCAGTTTGGCGAGTGTCAAGATCAAAGTGTAAATGTGATAGTGAATGTGTTCGACAATAAAAAGTGTAAAACAAATTCTTTCATCAGTGTTATCTTAGGATAAAAGATTCCTTTCCGTTTACACAACCTGTATAAAGAGAAGTGCTCGACCAAAAAGATCATAGCTAGCCGGAGGACAGTGAACCAAAATTAAATAAAATAACAGTAGCATTCTTTCAAACAAACACTAATACTGTCGCAAATTGCTAACACCAGATGGAGCTAACAAACCTAACAAAGAATCACGTCACAAAATGGCTTCACCACGTGGAGTAAACACAAATACACAAACATTATAAGTAATACCGTACCAAATGTAAATATCTTTAATTTATGGTATCTTAATCAAACTTATTAGCCATTTCTTAGAACATCAGACATTTGGCAAAATTTTTCATGTAAAGGCTAGTTTGGGTTAGGGGGATTTTTTGAAAATCTTTCACATTTTTGGAAGCTACTGAACCTAAATACCAAGTTTGGTAGTTATCCTACTTTTCATTTTTGATGCTGTTCACCCACATGGACCTTTTACTAAATGGCTTTTTTTGTATTCAGGCATCCTCAAAACATGTATTTCCGGTGAAATCTCGGTAAATTTTTGGAAACTAATGGACATCATCCGGAGGGGGGAGAAGCAATCTGTAGTGTTATCACATTAAACAAAATACCTGTAATTACATTAACATGGCTCCCCCCCCCATCAAGCAATATGCATTATGTTTGAAGTGGTATCCATATATCTATTTTCACTCATCCTTGAGGTCAACATTTGGTGTTGATCCTCTTTTCTTGAAAAGGTAGAAGAGTACTAATCTCCATTGTACAACCTAAAGTGGGAGCTTACCACCAGTTAGCAATTTGGTATGCATGCTGTGTGTGTACTATACCAAGCAGATACCAATCTGGGTGAGTGGTTGCTACTACTACTTTTTTTGATCTTATTCTTGTCCTCTTAGGTGATTTCTGCTTATTAAGTTGGTCAGTGCATTGTACTCTTCAGTGAGATGTGGCATTGTACCACCAGTATCTTAGAGCAGGGCTCAATGGAGCAATTGTACGGTAATTTGTAGCTACACATGCTGCTTTGTTGTCCCTCCATTTCACTACCGGAATTTTATTCTTTGTCAACCATGTAATCATAGAATCTCTTGCATTTCCTTTCTCCCTTATACTTTACCACACACATAGTAGGTAGAGAAGCTTTTGTATTCTATTCAAAAAACTTGATACCGAGATTTTACCAGAGATACAATTTGAGGCCCCTGAAACCAAAATTAGCATTTTTGGAAAAAGGCCTGTATGTGTGTCGAACAGCATAAGTGAAAAAAGAAAGGTCGGATAAATACCAAATTTGGTACTTAGGTTTAGTACCTTCAAAAGATGTGACACAAGATTTTAAAGAAAATCCCCCCACCCCCAGCTACCCTGTAAATGGAACGTTTTTTAAAAATGATATTCTAAGCAGCTTTAATGATTTTGCTTAAAATCCCATATATTAAAGATATTTACAGTTTGTTTAAATCATGACAGCCCCCCCCCCACTCCTGAAGCATGTTTGCGCAATAGCACTGACCAGTCCACTTGCATAATAGGAGAGGTGGAGGTCAGTGTTCCACCTGCTGCGAGCTCAAATGCAAGGTAACCTTCCACATTTGTTTATAATGCGTTGTGTATGTGGCTGCCTCCGAGTTCTGATATCACTTGCTCCCCACCACTCTCACCAATACTCATTTCTCCTCTTTTGCTCATATGGAGTATCACAAATTACACAACCTGTACATGACAAAATGTATATTTTTAATTTTCTGGTAATAGCTTATGAAGTCCTCTTCATTTGGAAGGAGTTTTGTGTAATCTTGTATAACTGGTAAGTCTTTAAGCGATAGACAAAAATGTACTACACAATTTATTTAAAATAAGTTTTTTTTTTGTAGCATCACCATTTCTGAGATATCCGTTATTAAAGGTTCGAAATGTTCATTGTTTGGTCATTCTGTTAGTCCTTTCAACATTGTTGTTTTGTGCGATTGTATGGAAACATGGCATTTTAAGGCCAGCGTGTAATGTCCAGTTCTTAAAACATTTGACTATTGCTGTTCTCTTTGTAGCTCTAATGAAATGTGTAATGTAGCCGTTTCTGTTTCTTTGGATTAGAATATAAGTAGGTAGAAGAATAAGGTTTAAAAGAAAAGTTTGTATACCCATTAATAAAAATAAGAGGGCAGAGAAAGTCATGTGTATCACAGACGTTTTTTTGTTTTGTTTTCCGCCCATTTCAGCCAAGGAGCATGAATTCCACATATCTCTTATTGTTCCAGTGGCTTTCATTTTATTTTGTAATTTGATGGATGTGTTGAAAAAGAAAATTAAGTTAGGGATGCTCTTGATATGGAATCTTGCATTATCAGCTCATTCATTACTCCTGTACCTAGAGGCTCCTATTGCCTGTTGTCACAATATGGTGGAAAATTATAAAGCCATTTTAAGCCTACATATGATAAGCTTTCCCCTCAGTAACATCTAAAGTGAATGTATTCCATAATAATGTACCATCATTTCAGAGTTGAGAGCTCCAAATGAAGTACACCAAACTTAACCAAGTTACTTCTTCAATATGTCAAATTGTAACCTGAGTTTATATATCTTGTCAATTTTTTTTATTTTAGAGTGGCCATTCAGATGAATTTCCTTATTCCTCGATCCCTAGTTTTACTTTCTCTACTACATATAGCAAGTAGGGGAAGTATTGCATTCCACCTAAAAATTTGATATTGAGATTTCACAGGAAATACATGTTTTGAGACATCCGGAATTCAAATAAAGTATTTTTAGAAACATGTCTGTATCTGTGAACAGCATAACTGAAGTGAAAAGTCAGATAAATACCAAATTTGGTATGAGTGTAGTATCTTCCAAGGATGTGACACAAAAGATTTTCAGTAAAATTCCCCCAACTACCTTTTACATGAAACATTTTTTGAAATTTTTAATTTTCCAAAAACTGGGTAACGGTTTTGATTAAAATACCATATATGAAAGATATTTACATAACAAAATGTATATATTGAATTTTTTGGGAATAGCCGTGGAAGTCCTCTTCATTCAGAAGGAATTTTATAATCTTGTAAAAGCGATACACGAAAACGTACCACACAAAAAATGTAGATCTCTTTAAAGCGTACAATTTACTTAATATAAGTTATTTAGTAGCTTGAGCCGTTTCCGCTATTAAAGGTTCAAATTGTTCAATTGTTAATTGATTTTCAGTTTCTTGCAATTGCATGGAAACAGTATGGAATTTTAAGCTAGCACATAGCATCTAGTTCTTAGACAGTTGATTATTGCTGTTCTCTTTGTATTTATAACTAAATGTGTAATGTAGCTTTTTATTTATTTATTTATTTTTTTTTGCAAAGGTTTATTTGGATTCTAGATAAAATTTGAATTCTTTTGACAAGAGTAGATTTTACTTTGTTGTGTTTCCTAGTTCCCTAAGGGGGGGAAATTCCTTCAACTTGGGTGATGTCTTATACGCCAGACATTCTGCATTTTCATTCCTCTCACCTGGTTTAATAGTGTTTGTTGGTTCACATACCACTTTCATTGATTTTTTTTGTGGGGGCTTAATTTGTGTCTCTCACTTCATGTTGTAACTCTCTTCTTCACTTAGCTTCTTGTAAGTCAAATCGGTGGAATTAGCTTCTTATTTGCTAGTTTACTACCTGGTATTGGCCAGTGTATTCTCATCTTACCTGGTCATTTGGATTGGCTGGAATAATCAATTCCAAGTCATCTTCACTTACTCCATAATTCTTAAGTTCTGTTTTTATCTAATTGGAGTCCTAAAATATGAATGGTGTCATTACTCTATAATGCAACCCCAGAGAAAGTCTGAGGAAGCCTATTTTAGCAATGTAAATGGTAATTTTTTGTGTACAATAGGGCATATTGACAAAGGAGTGATAATCCAACATGCTATTGTCCTGTATTTGAGAAATACAAAATTAGTTGATCTTGTACTTAACTCAAATCTAAAATTAACTGAATATTACATGGACGTCTATGTTCATAATACACTTCCAGATAAATGGATCATAATTCATTGTTTAGAACCTACTAGCAAGCATGCTGTGCAATTGAGAGTAAAGATAGAAGTATGCCAATTAATTCCTACAATAAGTTATTTAGAAATAAGTTCTAATGAACCTGCAATATTTATGGCAGTCCAACTTAAATGTGCAACAGTCAAAACCAGAAGTTTCACTTCTTATTTAGAAATAAAACTTAGTGTCCCAAAAAAGGGAATGGTAAATAATGGGTTAGGCTGTTATTTACAAAAATTTCAAGCAAATTTGTTGCGGCAAATCTTGTGTGTGTTAAATAATACTTTGGTTTTCTTAGAAACGACTATAAACATGACTTCTTGTGGTGTACCTATATCCAAGAAGACCGAATGGAAATAATGAAGTGACGCAGAAAATCAGGTTACTGCTTAGAATGAAGCACATTGTTACTGAGAGAAAATTTATTAGTGTATTTTGCAAACATGTTATCTCTTGAGCTGATCAAACATTTGATTGTTTTGATTGTGTGACAAAAGTTCTCGTCCTATAATCCATTTGTACTACAGATCTGAAGCTGTTACTGCTGCATAAATCGAATATTATTTCATATTTAAAATGTTATTTGCAGCAAGGTTATCTTTTCTTTGTGGTTGCATTGGCCCACTCTAATTTTCTTAGTTTTCTGTGTAATACATTCATAACATTTCTTCTTAATAGCCATTCTTTGAAATATTCTTTGTTAAAACTGTAAGCAGTCAGATGACCTGCTGTTTCTGACAGTAGGCTCTGGTTATTTCTTCCAGGCTCTCTGGGTCAGCTGTATTCGCTGATCCAGCGTCACACGCCCCCTCCCCTCCCATTTGAAGTTCCTCTGATGTCTGAGCCTCCCTCGGCCCCACAGATAGAGGTGGGTGACCTGACAGATGCAACCATTGATACATTACTGCGCTCACTTGCTGGGGATGTGATGTTCCGTAAATATTCTGTTCAAAGTGTTACTTGTGCACTGGAAGCTGTGTTCAAACAAGGCATGACTGTGAGCGAAGCATCTTTGAGATTTGGCATCAAACGTTCAACTCTGCAGTTCTATTTGAAGAAACTGAATGTGGTTATGAGGAAATCTAGTATACGAACACAGTCTGCTGAATTCTACATTTGAACTTCTTGCGATTTCTAGAGCTACTAAATGGATTTCAAAAATATTTTCCACCAGTGTGTTAATATGAATCCAAAATATTTAGCAGTGCATTTTATCAGTGTTTTTGAACTATTTTGCAAGTATATTAAAAAACAGTGAAGGCATGACTGAAGTTTTGTGATGTTTGAATTTCAAGCTCTGCTGTTATGCTTAGAAATGGCATTGTATTGTCAATGAAAAGTAAATTTTTTTTCTAAACAGGCAAATATATGTGGGGTTAAAAAGGACTGTTCAGAATTTTTATGGCCTATTTAGATTGGTTGAACTATTTTGCAAACAAAAAAGAAAAGAAAAAAGATTGAAAATGTTATTTTGTAATGATCATTACACTAAGTTACACCTTATTTCAGAGCTTCATTTAAGATACTGAGAGAGCATGCAATTTACAGACCAACTGTGGCTTATTGCTTGCACAATGTTGGGTAATAGTTTAGAATAAAGTAGATCCAGACACCAACAGTGAACCATTGATTTGTGTAGTTCCAGTCAGATAATTCCTTACCAATTCATCCAGCATTTTGAGGAAATGAACTCTTATGTTACAGAGGTTTATGGACATGATCACCTAAGAACTAATGTAGATTTAAAGTTTAAATATAATTCAGTAGTGTTTCCAAAATGTGACTTCTTAAAGTACTTAGTATCAAAAAATTAGCACTAATAGGGCAAATTTTGGAAAACGTGAAAGTATCATATTCAAAAAGATTGTAGCTTATTTAAAAGTCATGTTTTTTTTTTTACTTTTTTTTCCCAAATGCATTAAGCTTCTAATATATTACTTAATTTTAGTACATTAAAAAGTTTTAGTTGGAACATTCCGATGAAAACTTGAGTCACATCACAAGTAAAATCAGTGTAAATGTAGATATATTGCTTATGCTGTAACAAATAAATACAGATAGTATGTTTGGTTTTCTGCTTCTTAGAATTACTCACCCACACACCCCCATTTCTTTCCCCAAACCAAACAAGTTAAAGACTGCGCACAAGATGGATAGTGCACCTGTCTTGAATTATTGGCTAGAAAATGAACTGACAGGTTAATGTCAATATATAAATGCACTCAATTTATCTCCTTAATGTTCTTTGTCGTCCTCCGTGGTGTAGTGGTTACCATGCTAGCCTCTTAATTCTCAAAGTTGTGGGTTCAAACCCAGGGGAGGGTGATGGATTTTTTTGGGTGTAAAAATCTTTAGCATGGCTTCCTTTGGAAGGGAAGTAAAGCGGTGGTCTCATGTAGATTTTCGGTCCATTCGCCTTTTAAACAGATCTGGAAATCCTTTGAATGGCCCCCTGTGAGTTAAAAATCTAAAAGTACTTTTAGTTTTGTAGGTCAGTGCATACTAAGGAGCTGTGCTTGTTATGGGATTTAAATACCATTACTGACTTAAATGAGTACAGGTCATGACGGTTAAAACACACTTTTTGGGGCATCAGCCATTTCTACGGTACTCATCATTGGTTTGAACTTTCCAAATCAGTAACTATGAAGTACTGTCACCATTTAGTCATTTTAACAGAAAGAGTGCAATATTTAAAGGCCAGCATATAGCAATCTCTCGCTTCAGTCTCCTGTATTCCCCTTATACCTATGACTATGACAAAGTGTGCAATAAAGCTATTTCTGAAAAAGTTTATCTCGATTAATGTGCAGGTAGAAGAATAAGCTTTTGTAAGAATAGTTTGTAGCAGCTATATAGAAAAGAACAACAGTGGATACAGAAATGTAAATATACCTTATCAGATTTTTGGTAATGATACCTGAAATTGCATTGAAGATCTGTTTTGATCTGAGAAAAAGTGTGATTTTTACTGAACATTCTCATTAATGCCTAAGTTTTTATAACCTCAAAAATCTTTCTCCATCCATTTCAATGTTATGTTGGCATTGTTATCTGTTCAATAGAAAAAGTTTCTCTACTAAGTGGACATAAAAGGATTTGGTTTACAACACTAAAATTTGTGCAACTTTCAAAAAAAAATTAAAAACTAAATGACATCCAGAAAACTATTAGAATATGGAAGCTGTAATATTGTTCCTTTGTGGATATTAAAAAAAGTAGTTTTTTTCTAGGTTAGTTTGGCTGTTACATTTTTCTTAAAGTGGAAACAAATACTTTCTGAACTCAAATTAGAACTTATTATAGGTCTTCTTTTACTCAACACGAAACATACTTTGCATTCTTCATTCTGCTTTGACATTTATACTTCAGTTTTTCTGTAGTGTGGATGTAACTTCTTCTAGGACACACACTTATATTTTAAGATTTGGCAAACCACTCTCTTTCCTCAATGTTTTTTATGGCTTTGAATTAAGTTCTAGAAAAGGATCACAAGATTATCGGCCCCTTCAAACTTCAGTGTTTAATGTTAATATAGAAATACAGATACTTTGAATACAGGTGCTTGCCAGCAAATCTAATCTTTGTTGTGTGTTAATAATTGTCTCAAGTTCATGAAATGCATTGTCTTCACATAAGTTCTATAAGGGAAATTAAATGCATTTTAGGTTAATTTTTTTTGTTTGTAAATTAATAACTTAAAATTTCTATAAGTGTGTCCTTTACTATCAGCAAATAGCAAACACAAGTGCTGATTCAGTCTTTGGTCTGGTGGAGTCTGCTTATTGTTTGAGCTTGAACTAAATAGATTCCAAACCAGTTGAATTCCAGTAGACTACCATATCTGTATAACAGTGGAGTGTGCCAAGTGTAGCTCCAGTAAGTTGTTACTTTCTCTGCCACCTCCATAGTAAGTAAAAGTGTTGCATTGCACCCAACAATTGGTTACTAAGATGGCATAAATGGCTCTTATCGATTTTGATTCACATACTATATGTTTAAAATTTCTCGTGATAAATAAAATACATATCTTAAATTTTTTGCGAATAACTAGTGAAGTCCTTGTCATTTTGAATTTTGTATAACATGTAAACCACAAGAGTAGATACAGGGTGAAAGTGAAATGATACTACAGACTGGGCGAGGTGGGAGAGTGAATGTAGATGAGCACGGGCTCTGATATATTTTTACAATTAAATGCACAGTTTTCTTAGTAAAAATACTTTTATCCAAAACATTTATCACCACCTTGGCTGGATTACGTTGATGAAAGGTTCTTAATTTGACTATATTCATAGACAATTGAATAAACGACAGCTTTTTTTCCTTTGGCATATTTCAATAGAAGAGCAGTTTTTGTGTAAATTAAATTTAAAAAGTCCATAATTTGCCTTAGTTCTGTTCGAACTAGCAACATCACATCAGCTGCATTTACTTCCTTCCGATATCAGTGTAGATTGCGGGGAATGTTATTAATCCATGCAATTGCTTTTTAGTCAAAGCCACAAGTTAAGATCAGAGTAGTTAAAGGAACCATGGCTTAAAAAAAAAAAGCAAACAAAGTACACCAAATCTTGTTACAGAACAACATACATAATGCCGCAATTTTTAACGTCGGAATATCTGGACATTATTTTAATTTATGGAGAAGTGGAGTGCAATTCTCGATCTGCCGTCAGATCTTGCTGAAAGATTTCCCAACAGGATTGTGCAAAGTGCACACACATTTGATGCCGTTTGCCAGCAGGTAGTGTAATTCCGAGTTTTTGTAACCGAGGGCTTATGGAACACTTCCTCTAAACTCTTATTTCAAATTTACATCCTAGATGCAAGTTCAGATATTTTAAATTAATCCCAATGTTTATGCATACTTGTAATTGCTAATAAATGCAAGTGATTAAGGTTATGGTCATTTTTGTTTCTAAAGCTACCAAGTAAATAATGGTAGTCTGTGACTGGAATATAGGCACGAAGAGCAGTGTCAATTTTCTTTACCTACGTTGTTTGAAATATTTTGATATCTGTCACACATACTCAGGTGCACAAATCTTATCAGTAACATTAAGTGTTGCAGGTTTCACTAACTGAAGTTTTTTGCACTCATAAGCTTACTGTTAAATCATATTGGAGTAACTTTTGGTGAGATTGCTTCTAAAACTTCTGCACCATGTTATACAGATTCCTTTTGTTTAGATGTACGTGCTGGCATGAAACACATGTCCCATTTTAAAACGGTTAGACTTCCTGGTCGGCCAAAACTATAACCAATTGCACATGAATTTCCTTTAAGCATATTGTAGTGGAGTTAAATTCACACTATGAATTATGCTTTCCTAAACATTTAGCAATTATTAGTATCACATTGTTAAATTCAGGCAGAATAATGGTGTTAATAACGTATGAGGTGTTTCACATAAGAGTGCCATAACCTTTGGAATCCTTATTTTCATTTTGAGTAAACCATTGCATTGTCACATATCACTGCAGTATGGCACTGCGTAATATCTACAAGAAAATTAGCAATAAGATTAACATCTCGATTAACATGAAGCATATAGAGAATAAGCATTTGTAAAAATAGTTTGTACACTAGTAGAGAAAGTCATGTGTGTGTAACACATCAGATTTGTATTTCTTGTCATGCAAAGAGCATGAACTTTAAGCCAACCACATAGCAACTACCGCTTAAGCCAACTATATTCCCTTTGTACCTACAGCAAAATGTGTAATAAAAGCATTTTTGCAAACATTTAATATGAAATAGAAGAAAAGTTTTTTTTTTGTTTTTTTTTGTTTTTTGCTAAAATAGTTTTTTTTAAAATTATTTTTAAAAGCTAATTCTTGAGTTATGCTGCTAGTTTCATGACAGTGCTAAAAGGATGTACTTGCTATGATAGAGCATTTTTTTTTTGTATCTTAGTGATATTCAGATAATGAATGCTGCAAAGCTTCTTGTTTGAAGAAGAGATAATTAAAGACACTTCATCTAGAAAGGATTATAATTATGATGTTTTAACAAAATCTGAGATGATGGGTTACTTAGTCTGGTTGATCTGATATGAAATGACCAAGCCATCAAAAGCAGATCATTTTGTTTGGAAAAAAAGTTTGTTTTGTAATGTCAACAAGGATAATCTGTGGTCACTTATTAGATTTTTTATTATTTAAACATTGTGATAGCTTGTATGAGGGGTGTCTGTCTTAAGCATATTATGTCCAAAATTGAAAATTATACACAAAAGATATAAAGGAAATGCGATATTTCAAAAGACAAAAAGGAAAAATTAACTGGTTACTAAATGTAAACAAACTGGTTTAAAATTGATTTTCAGATTGAATAGTAAAGAATCAAATTGTTTCAAATTGCATTGCTGATTTTGGCTGTTATGGGTGCATTATCATGGGAATTAGCTGATATTTTTTATGAAATTCCTTAACCACCTCACAGGCATGCTTCCCCGTGCCACTTTCCATTTTGTGTGAGAGGAAGTATTGCATTCCGCTCAAAAATTCTATGATGCATTTTGCTACAAAGAATGTTTTGATGCCCCTTGAATTTCAAAGGAATTTTTTAGAAAAAAAGTGCATGTGTGTGAACATCATTCAAAAATGTTTTTCAATACAGCTACTTTTAAGTTGGTCCTCACAATGTCATGGTAAGAGTAGGAATTTCAAGGCCAGCATATAGTGGAGTGCTTTTGAATTTATCAATTTGGTTTATTCTATCTCCCTTGTGCCTACAACAAAATGTGTAATTGGTTTTTCAAAGGTTTATGGGTTAAACTTTAAGGAAAAAAAGTATTTTAATATAAGGGATTGATGGCCTTAGAAAGGATTAGTTGACGTGGCAGTATCTAGAATTTGTTGTGGAATTTCAAGTGAATAAAGTAACACAATTTTTACTGTGCAATTACTTGAATAAATAAGTTATATTATGGTATGTGTACATAATTGTGATGGCAGTGGCCTGGCACCATTGTTGGTGCATATTTATTATTGTGTTTGACACTTAAGTGAATACACATGCACATGCAGCAATCCAATGCATTTGGTATTGCAAGGCACATCACTCTTTTTGAAAAAATCCACAATATGGTAACAAAATTTATATTTTCACATGCTGGAGATGACCATGAATTGGTGTTACTTAATAATTGGGGATAACTAAATCCGGGTCCACAGGCATAGTATAAGGTAGTGCTTGCTTCATGCTCTGAAGACCTATATTCACTTCTGTTGTTTATCAGGATAAGGCTTTGTTTCATTTTAATTTGTCCTCAGTAGACATTTTGCATAATTCTAAGCTCAGTGGACCTCATTTTAGTTGAGACCTTTTCATACATTTGTCAGGTTAAAGGACCTAACTTTCCCTTCCTCTGAAAAATAAGATATGAACTCCCAAAGGAATACAGGATATGATTCACTGAAGCCTAATTGAGGATCATTATTTCAATGCTTGCCTTCTACAAAATTTTAATATTTTCAGGAAATGCAAAAAGCTGTTTAGGAAGTTCTTTTATGGATGAAACATTTGTATGCATCACATGCAATGTATTATTATTTTAAATAGTGGTTGATACGTTCAAAAATCAAAGGAACAATCTACATAAATTTTTATATATATAAAAAAGACTAAGTCTGAAATTTTTTCCCCATTTTCCAAAACACACTTTCAGCAGAACACCTTGATATAAAGCTTACTTTTAATCATCCGTTTATCAAGGAAAACAATGAACATACAACTTATCACATTGTATTTAAGCATCTCACTCAGTTTTCCCCCAACATCTACATTTTCCATCACATCACTTACACTATGTGTTCAAAAGTACCCGGACAACCCCGCAAGCATACGTTTTTCATCATAGGTGCATTGTGCTGCCACCTACTGCCTAGTACTCATCCGCAACCTCAGTAGTCATTAGACATCGTGAAACAGCAGAATGGGACACTCCGTGGAACTCACGGACTTCGAACGTGGTCAGGTGATTGGGTGTCACTTGTGTCAAGTCTGTACGAGAGATTTCCACACTCTTAAACATCCCTAGGTCCACTGTTTCTGATGTGATAGTGAAGGGACATGTACAGCACAAAAGCGTACAGGCTGACCTCGTCTGTTGACTGACAGAGACCGTTCGACATTTGAAGAGGGTCGTAAAGAGTAGTAGGCAGACATCTATCCAGACCATCCCACAGGAATTCCAAACTGCATCAGGATCCACTCCAAGTACTATGACAGTTAGGCGTGAGGTGAGAAACCTTGAATTCCATGGTCGAGCGGCTGCTCATAAGCCACACATCACGCAGGAAAATGCCAAACAATGCCTCGCTTGGTGTAAGGAGCATCAACATTACACGATTGAACAGTGGCAGAACATTGTGGGAGTGACTAATCACGGTACACAATGTGGCGATCCGATGGCAGGGTGTGGGTATGGCGAATGCCCAGTGGACGTCATCTGCCAGCATTTGTAGTGCCAACAGTGAAATTTGGAGGTGGTGGTGTTATGGTGTGGTGCATTTTTCCTGGAGGGTGCTTGCACCCCTTGTTGTTTAGCGTGGCACGATCACAGCGCAGACCTACATTGATATTTTAAGCACCTTCTTGCTTCCCACTGTTGAAGAGCAATTCAGGGATGGCGATTGCATCTTTCAACACAATTGAGCACCTGTTCATACTGCACAGACTGTGTTGGAGTGGTTACACGACAATAACATCCCTGTGATGGACTGGCCTGCACAGAGTCCTGACTTGAATCCTATAGAACACCTTTGGGATGTTTTGGAACGCCGACTTTGTGCCAGGCCTCACCAACCTACATCGATACCTCTCCTCAGTTCCGCACTCCGTGAAGAATGGGCTGCCATTCACCAAGAAACCTTCCAGCACCTGATTAAGGTATGCCTGTGAGAGTGAACACTGTCATCAAGGCTAAGGGTGGGCCAACACCATATTGACTTCCAGCATTACCGATGGAGGGCGCCACGAACTTGTTCGTCATTTTCAGCCAGGTGTCCGGATACTTTTGATCACATAGTGTACATTTGCTCTGTGCAACATACTGTTACCCTCCAGTGCAGTCTTGCAGAACTACCTGGTATCATTTGATATTTCATTCAACTTAACCCTACAGTAGTTGCACAGTGTTTTGTACCATTAGTAGTTATTGTGGAACAAGTCCACAGTGGAAAAATATGGTTTGTAACTAAACAACAAAGTATCGCGGATTAATTTTCTATGTTTTAATTCAGCAAGTACTTAGTTTTATAAAACAAATTCTGTCCAATTCTACGGAAATTTTAATTTCTTAATGCATTAAGTGTTCTCCCCTAATTCACAAACATATACTGTATAATCTTAATAAACAAGTTGAAATACATGTATTGGTTACCGTGATGCTTCAGATGGTGCATTTCAATCAGTCTTAAACTTTCATGGTCACTCCCTGCCAAAATCTCAACAGCAATGTTACTCATTCTTTCAGAGACTGTTTTCATAAAGATCCAATTTGCAAAAAAGTATGTATAAATAAAGCAATTCACTGACTGGAACACAGTAAAATGGGATGACTAATACACAGTGAAGCTTTATTAATAAGAAAACCCTTCAGAATAAGCTATTGTATGATTGCAGTAGCTCAATTTTACTATTTCTGCTAACAGCAATAAAATCTCAACAGCAATGTTACTCATTCTTTCAGAGACTGTTTTCATAAAGATCCAATTTGCAAAAAAGTATGTATAAATAAAGCAATTCACTGACTGGAACACAGTAAAATGGGATGACTAATACACAGTGAAGCTTTATTAATAAGAAAACCCTTCAGAATAAGCTATTGTATGATTGCAGTAGCTCAATTTTACTATTTCTGCTAACAGCAATGATGCAGATAATTTACGGTGTTGTTGCTTGTGCAGAACTGTCAGTCCACAATTGTTGACCATTTCATAACTGCTGCATTAGTTGAAGTGAAACAAAGGAATAACATAATACAGGTGATTGTAGGAAGTACTTGTGTCACATAAGTTCAGAGCATAAAGGGAACTAAGAAAAATACAGCAGGGTTAGTCAGTTTTGCCATATCCTTGGACTTCCAAATACTGAGATTTCTCTTACTTTCACTTCACCGTGGTTACTGATGATGTCATACTGCTTAGGTGATGCAATTTCCTCTTTCTCCCATAATACTCTACATTATTGAATATCCAATCAGGTGGTACATAACTGTCTGAATTTGATAGTAATGGTCAATGCTCATGAAAAAATTGGATCCTCCCAGGAGTCTTAAAAAAGATGGCATTATAATAGTGTTCTTGTTTTGAGAGATGCATGAATCAAGGAAAAATATTAGAATTTTATTTTGGACCCACTTCATTTGGAGTTCTTCACACCCAAAGCAGCTTCATTAGCTCTGACCTACTTGTGTCTACAGCCATGTGTTCACTTGTCTTTTTCTGCTGGTTATGATTTGTAAATTGTACAATCATGCTTGCCTCGGATAAAATGCTTCTCTTATTGAAACATTAGGATGGTGCTGGTTTTGCTGCATGTTACATCAGTGTTTAGTCTCATTTGTTTCCTTCAAAACTGAAAAAAAGTTTGATGCTGAAGTTCTGTAATCTGCACATCAGTTCTAGCTGTTTCTTATGATCTCTTGTTTTGTAAGTCCTGGATTTTTAGAAAAGTTTTTTTGCAAGTAGGGCATTTATCAGAATGAGGATACCCAAAACCCAAATTGAATTTCATATAAAAAATTTGCATTTACTCAGTGAGCTTCCCTTCCAAGTTTTCTGACTTTGCAGAATTATGCCCGGTTGCAGGAAAGCAAATCAAAACTGATCCGCGATTAAGGCAGCTTTGATTGGCGAGCAGTAAAATATCTGTTGCAGAAAGGCCAATCAGTGTTTGATTGGAGATTATTCTCTCAGCAGATTTGATCAGCAGATTTTTGCTGGTTATTGGCTTGATTGCCAATCAAGGGCGCATTCGGCGATCGAAATGCTCAAAACTAACCTATAATTCTGTTAACTTTTGCTAATGCCTGGCATGCGGAATTATTATTCAAATAATTCTACTACAGATTGTTGCCTTCCTCAACGGTATAAATATAAATATTGATATTGTATTACATATTTTTGTCATGAATATTCAACATTACATTATAAAATTATGGTTAAGAAACCATAAAAAAATGCATACCAATAAACTAACCTAAAAATGCCGTGTATAATGGAGGAAACAACGTTCCTTGTATTAACATTTTAAAGGGTTTTATTCTTTTTGTTTGTAATGAAAAGTTTAATTTAACAGCACAGAAAAATAGGACGGTAAACTAACCTCCCAGAATAATCCATAAACTTGCCGAATTGTCGTCAACATTGCGAACCGAAAACCATGCAGGTTGTGTTATAGCGAAACATGCTTGCCGTATATTTACATTAGTTCCGAGTAGTTTGCTTTTGGTTACGTTTAACTGTACTATAAAGACAAGAAAATGGATTCTTCTGATGAAGAGCTCTTCGAAGAATACGAGAATCTAATATTAAGAAGGCCCTTCAGAGAGAGACAAGAATTGTTCTTTAGCTACAACGATAGAGAATTTGAACAGAGATTTAGGTTAAGTAAGGACTCTTGTGTATTTTTACTTTCAATGGTGTCTAAATAACTTTCCACAATATTTAGGAGGGCCCTATCATTGGTAGAAAAATTAGGGCCCCTGCTGGCTTTTGGACGATACATTTATTTTAAGTTGAACAAGAACAACTCTCGCTTGCGAAGCTTACAGCACAGAACACCAAACAGCTGAGCTTCGTCCGCTAGCTGTGGTTACCAAAACGCGCTGTTGTCACATCACTTTCGGCAATCAGTTGATGAACATTCACTGATTGGTGATTAGCGTTTATGCAACCCAACGAAAAATCAAATTGATTAGAGATTAACTGATTGTCAATCAGAGGTGATTTGATTTGCTTTCCTGCAACCGGGCATTAAATATGCATTTTGCAGTGAAATCCCCATATAGCGTTTTTCTGGAGATGCAAAAAAAAAGTTTACTTTATTTAGAGTTTTGCACTTTTTTCAAAGAAAATAATACGGTTTTGCAAATTTTATCTTAATTTTTTAAATTTATTTATGTGTGCGTACCTTGAAGTCTGTAATTGTGTTCTGCTACAGGGGGCATTGCTTTTGAAGATGTCACAGGCTCTTTTCCATGGTGCTAATCCTTGTTAGTGCTGCATCCACATCAAATGGAGTTGTATAAATTCTAAGTATTTCAAAGCTGGTTACACCTTCTGTAAAATGTTGTACGCTTTGATTGTTTATTTGCATCTTCACTTAAGAGCTCTTGAACTTCCTGGTTTTCATAAGTGAGCACATTATCACATGATGCATAATGCTAGAAGGTGACCAAGAATCTTCACAAACCAAATTCCAGCCATTAGGATCAATTCTCTCTCTTGTAGGAGATACAGAGCCAGGTTTCATAAAACCACCCTTTAAGAAACTATCAGCAATGGTTTCTAGAGAAGCTGAATTCCAATCTGTGGTCAACATGTGTATTGCTTATAGAATTCAAATTAAACCATTTTTCCCTGTGTTTTTTTCTTTCTTTTCTGTCTTCCCAAGGTATGCCACAGCTTTCTTATCAGTGGCTTTCTGATTTTGCTTTAAAACTGTGGATAATGTCCAAATCCTAGTGTCTGTAGTTTGTGTTAAGAAATGAACTATAGTATTCCACAAAAAAGAAAGCTTAAGTGGATGTGCAGGATTATCCATGAATACAACAATTTTTGAGTCAAATGACTTAAGAATTTTGTTAAAAAAAAGATACTTAATGTATTCTTAATTGCTATAATATTTACCTGACACTATGCTGCAGTTCTTGAACATCATGGTTTCACTAAATTGCCTGTTACAAGCAGCTGTAATTTGTTACTCCCATCTGCATTTGTGAAGAACAGTACTGTCAACCTCTGCTTTGTTTTCCACCCTGACATGGGGCACTTTTAACATTATATGATCTTAAAAGCATTGGCTGGAAAAAAGAAAAAAAGTCTAGTTTCATCCAATACTGCACAGTTCCTTCGCTTACATTGCCACTTTCACAACATATCACCCTACTGCAAATACTATTTTGTATTCTAAATGTGTTCAACCATTCATTTGATGCTTAAAAATCTGTGTAAACCTAGTCCTAAAGCAACTACCGATGCATTTTTCTCTAGGTAGCTTCCATCAACAGCAATCTTGGCAGATTGTGCTCCATTAAAATTTCTTCCATCTCATGGTGAAGGTCTAATCTTCCTTCCCAGCTTTGTTCAAACCGGAAATCAGATTTTGCTTCTTCGCTCAAAATCATAGCACAATTTTTCAGAATGCTGCTAAGAGTTGAGGTGGCAATTTGAGGTTTTGTGTCTATGTCCGCAGCTTTTGGTTTGAATTTTTTTCAACTTCCCAAATGATATTGACTTTTTGGAAAGGAGGTAATGTTTTTTTGTTTGCTTTTGTTGTTTGATTAAACACTATCATATACCAGCACATGGTGATCCTAAATTCTGCTTTAATGACAGCAACAATAGTGTGTTCATGTGAGGCATAGCAATGAACGAAGATGGTGGCTGATGCCACTTTTGACATGCTTTGAATATTTGAATTATTTTGTCTCGTGGCATGGTCAATCAGATCATTAGGACTGGGATACAGGTGAACATGCCATGTGCAGCAACCGGAAACAGTGTTGTCAAATTGGCGTATGTGCAATGAATTCGAAGAAAATGAAGCATTGAAACATATTTTCAAACGTGCATATTATAATTTAGAATAAATTGTAAGTAAATAAAAAAAAATTGTTTAAATATTCTGCATATTTTAATGTTGCATGTGGGATTCATACACAAACCTATGCATTATATCAAATTATAAAATGCATTAATTAAATTAAATCTGGGTCTTGAAAATTGACACTAGCAGGATAAAGTTATAAAGGGATCATTATAAGGGTTTACCATATTTATCTTCATTGGTGGTATATATGCCAGTGTGCATTTTTGATGACTGTAATGAACTTGGCTGCAGTTATATTTCATTATGTGACTGATTGTGTAGTTTCAATTTGCTGGTATTACATGAGAACCACCATAATTCTCTCCAGGATTTCTTTTATTTGTTAGCAAGAATTGTGCAACATTAGCAAGCCTATCACGTGGTACTCTTGTGAAAGCTTGAAATGATTATGCACAGACTAAACATATTTGCCATCAGTCTTTCTCATGATAGATTGTTGGCATTATTACCTACCCAGCCATCCGTTTTTCATGTGGGGCAGCTGATCTCCATCTATTTAAGATGTACATCTTGTTCTGTTTTGGATGCATTCATTTATAGGAGCTCCCAAAATTTTGAAATGTAATAAGTATATAAATTTCAATTCGTATGGTATACTAGTTTTAATTGTAACTGATATTACACATTAAAAGTACTGCTGTTTACCATCCATTTCTTTGTAGGTTAAGTCAGCAGCATAACAGGCCCTGGGCCCTCCAATGGATGTATATTCTCTTGAAATGCGACCACATCTGGCATCCAATGTTCCTGCACTATTTTCATACTATCTTCTACTTGGTCCAAATTACCTATTTTTCCTCTCCCTTTCAACTTGTTTAATAGCTTCAGAGTATTCGTTTGTCATTTTATTTAAAAATAAACTTTTAGACACAGTCTGGGAATCTACAGAACACTTTTTGTCTTAAGACAAGCAGTTTGTGCAACTGACAATAACAATGCAAATGTATAGGAAGAAAATGCTGCCTGGTGGTATTATTACTTCTGTAAACTTTGTCAGCACGTTAACTGAAATCGCATTACTGATATAAGGCTATCCACTTTACAAAGTTAACTATAAAAAGCGAGTTTTTCAATATCAGTTCAGTGGCAGAAAAGTGAATTTTGGGATAATGGTGGAAATTTTGTAGCTTCTAGCCATGAAATTATGTAAGTTTTGGAATAACTGTTGTATGAATAAGAAAGCCAGCTGCCTCAAATAATAAATGCCACATAAACCTCAATTTTAACAGTTTCTGCAGAAAGTGAGGGAAAACTAAACCACCCACAATGCTGAGACTGATGAATTAGCACTTCTTACATTTAAGATGTCTGATATATAACAAACTGAGATATGGACTGTAAAGATAGGCATTTGTCATTTATGTTTCAAGGGGTATCATTAAAAATGTAACGAGTTACATTGTTGCTAATCTTGCACTATTTTAAAGAACTTCTGAAAATTGTAAAGGAAGTGTTGAAACAATGTTTGAAAATTATTAAAATTTAATAGATATGCTTTGTGTACATGCACCTTGTTTCTCAGGTCCGTATTCTGGATGAAGTGAAATTCATGGGGAGAAACTGACAAAGGCGTGTTTCCTTTTAAGCTTTTTACACATGGTATCTGAACTGTGTAAGCATTTTGGGGGGGGGATTTGAGCATTTTATGTCAATTAAGCAAGTAATTTCTATGTGCACATCAAGGAAATTGCCATTAACTCAAAATTAATAATTAGTTACTGAGTTTATTCAACTAGTATGTGAGGTGCACTTTGTCCACTCACAAAAAGAATTATGAAATTTTACATTGTTGCTAGCAAAATAGGGAAAAAACAAATTTCCAATGGATTAACAAAATAACTCCCCCAACCTTTATTAGTGATCCCACATTTCACCTCTTTAGAACTGAGTTCAATATTTCTTTTGGAAGTCATTAATAGGGATAAATGATCATGGGTTGAGCAACTTTCCCTGCATCAGAAAAGTAAACAGAGCAGTAATAATGGATGATTTGCTACACTTTGATCAGTTTTATTCATATTTCTTTTGCTCCCTACAGTGCCAGTATATTTTTGGTCTTTGGTTCAAGTTGAAAATTTCTCTATCTACATTTAAAACACCAAATGGATCATTGAGAATGTTCTTAGTACGCTCAATTTTTAAGTAGTCTTCTGTTTCACAAAACCATTTCCTAATGTCAGCTTCTCCTACACAAACAGGAGGATTTGGATGTGGATTCTGATTTAAGAATCCTTGAACTTGCATTGAATATCTTCTGTGAGGAAATCCCCTCTTTGAACAGTCTGTGATCTGTCTAAAAGAGTTACTGTAAAAGTTTGACAGAAAGGAATGGCGTCAGTGGGAGTGTTGCGTGGTCATAAGTTCCTGAAATTTTTGTTGAAAGTTTCAATGAGCTCCAGCTTGGGTAAGTGCTGCAATATCTTACTTGACAGGAGACTTTTCCTTTTCACATTTGCTCAAAGTTGGTAGACATCAGTGGATTTTATATATTTCTTACTCATTTGTAAAACAAATCATCCAAGTAACTGTAAACCTAGAAGCTGCAAGCTTCAAGATGTTCATCACATCTTCTATGGCATCTTCCATAGCTTCAGAATTACAGTGATGAATTAATCATGTTAGGCCAAGATCAAGTTTGTAAGTGTAAGACAGTAAAACAAAAAGAAAAGTAATTTACATGCTTGACAACCATAAGAAATAAATTTCTTACTTTTAAAAATTTTAGTGCTTTCTTTGACAATACTAAAGTGTGCTTTCATCTGCTTATAAACACATTTACACACAGTTATTGACAGTGTAACAATAACTTAAATGTGTCCTAAAGGACATTACAATTTTAGAAATGAAGATTTTGAATCAACACTCGCAGCTTTCACTCACCACATTAACTGTAGGAACATATTTTGTAAGCTGTTGCATCCACTGTTGGCTGGTTAAAACTTCAGGGTCCCTTGTTGATTGGTGGTAGAGGCTTCAACTATTTAGTGTATAAGCTTCATATCCCTGGAATTTAAAAATTCGTAGCCAAGTCGTAGTGCTTCTTGATTTTCTCTCAAACTTCAATCTCTCTCTATTCTTGCTGGTTCTTAACAGTTTTAAGGGTTTATTGTTAAGGAAACCTCAGCAGTGTTACATATTATGTTACTTAAGACTATTTGAATAAATTAATGTTCTTATTACCAATATAATCCTGAGAAAACAAAACTTAAAATTAAATTTTAAACAAAATTTTCGATCCTAACATTTGGTTAAAAATTGGCAGAAGTGGATCATGTATCAGAGTGAGGATTTCCAACAGCAGGTTTTCTAAATCCCAAGTGTACAAATCAGGATATACAAGATTAAATAAATTTTGTGTTACCTCACACCAGAGTACATCACATCAGTTCATGATGCACTAAGAACAGGCAGGCCTATTATTTTAACAGACATAAATCTATCTTAGATATAATCTGCATAGCTGTACAAAATCAGGAAATTAGCTGAAAAGACTGGAATCTCTTTAGTGAACAGCATGTAACGTTATATGCTTATAAAATAACCATGGTTCACGAATTAAAATAATGTGTTTACGAGAAAAGATTGTTATATTAGGAAAGGTTTTACAGGTTTATAAATAGACATGGGGTTAAAGTTTTAAGCAATGATTTCTTGATTGATTATGCTTAGTTTTACTTCATCTCATTATGTAAATTTTGTGTTTTGACAATCCCACTGCAATAAACACTATTACATTTGCCATAAATGTAAGTTACATATCATGAAAGAAAATAGTTTGGCCGTCTTCTTTGATGTCAGTGATGTTATCTACTGTTTTGAGATAATTTACGGCTCTATTGTTCACCTGAATGAAAATAAAATTGAGCACAATTTTTTTTCAACAGCACAGTGCTACAGTACTTTGTCAAACAAACTAAGTCACTTGAACTTTTGAAGAGAATAATATATAAAGCCCCTTGACATACTGGTACACTGAATCAGTTTTTGTTTTGAAACATGACCCAATAGTTTGTAATGAATTTGCAGTGTTGGTTGAAGGTTTATTGCCTTCTGTAAAATAAGCAAGGTTGATGTGCTGCTTATTATGGGTAGGAAAATTACCATAGCTCCAGTTATGCAGTTCCAATATAAGTCCTCCATTTGAGTCTAACTCAAATCATATTTTATATAATCGGTACCTACAGAAACACACTGATCCTTTAGCGAACATTGCAGTTTAACAGCTGAAAATGTGAATATGCTGAGACTGGAATGGTCCCCACTTTGTGTATCCAAATTTCAGTAAGGACAACATCCACTAGCAAACTTGCGTCTAAACAGTAGTAGTTACGCTATTCACCTCCTATGATATGCATGCAAAAGGCAGTTACCTGAGATGCTGCTTTGGGACATGTAATCAGTAGCATTGCGAAAACTGTTATAAACAAGAATTATTTTATTGTGATCTCTCTTGTACCATATCAAGGATTGGGTATTTGTTCCATTCTGCATCAAAGGTTATCAAAATTGGTCTCATCTTGTCCTTGGCCATTCTGTGTCCCAACTACATGTTGGTTGATCTAAAGAAAGCTTGCTTTGATAGTCTTATCAGGGATCATACTTCCAACATAGTTGTACTAGTTTCCTTGATATTGTATATCATTTTTACCATTGTTGATTTTATCACTCATTTATGTGAGCTGTGGTTAGTAATGAGTATGTTAACAGTGTCACGAATACATGTGTGCAGGGCTAAATGTAGGGAGGGGTGAAAAGGAGAAAGAAGGGAAATATCACTTTCCAGAATAAAGAATCACGACTAGAATGAATCCGAATAGACATGTGACAGTGGACCAATAGAGAGTATCTTGCTGTTATGCATACGAGGGCTGTCATAAAGTTGTAATTATCACCTCGAGAAAAAAAAACCAGGCTGCGACCATGAAACTTGTTGGTGTTAGTCCTCTATGTATTCACTCTTCAATTTGACACATTTTTCCCAACGATGGATTATTTGGCAGACCTTGACTGTAGAGATTGCGTTGTTCAAGAAACGTTCACCTCAAAAATCACCTCGTTCTGGAAATGCCTGCCACACAATGGCTTCTTCATCAAAAGAAATAAGTCACTGGGTGCCATGTCACGAGAATACAGTGGGTGAAGCAAAATTTGATAGCTCAAAGAAACAGCATTGTTCTGTGCAGAATGAGCTTTGATGTCGTGGAGCAAAGAGACCCCCTTTGACAGCTTCCTGCAACTTTTGTCATGCTTGAAATGTTGTGCAAGGTGTTGAAAACTGATACAGAACTGATTTTCACTTTCTCCACTATCGCCTCAATTGTGATATATGCTGATAAGTCCACTTTTGGGGCATTAGAGTCTCCACTTCTCTTCAGATTCCCAGTTCTTCACAGAGAGATGGTCAGTCACTTCGTTTGTCATTCAGACTTGTTTGACCACACTGAAAGCATTTGTCACCGAACTACTGCATCTTATGATGGTGCATTGTTGCCAAAAACTTAACTCAGCATGGATTGTGTCAGCATTATTCCACTTCAAACGCAGAAAACGAATTACTGCATGATACTCCATTGAATCATTGGGGTATGTTGTTTTGTTTCTAGCGGCATGCTGCAGTACTGGGGTGCGAGGATTTAAAATTGTACATGCCCCCCTCCACCAAAATGCATTAACTTAATTTTTTCCACCCCTCATGTGGGTATAGCTGAATTATTTTGGAACTGGAATAGTTGTGACTTAGTAACAATTTTTCCAACCTTGCGGCTTATAGTATAAAATCTGTTGCTTGCTTACAATCATTATTTCCAAACCAGCTAAACTGTACTTGATGCATGTAAGGCTGCAAAGCTGAGTCATTGAGAAATGCTGTAAGAGCGAAACTATTTTTGCATGTACTGAAAAAGCAAGTGGTGAGGTTTTGCTTGTGGTACTTGCCTTGGTCTTGTTTGTTGTAGCAGAGTGCAAGGTTATATTTCAATAGTATTTAATGAGTGGATGGTTTATTTCTACACATTTACATTAGAAGTACAGTATGTTTGGAGTGTTATTTTTGGATTCCATACAACTGACACACTGATTGTTGTATAATGGAACCTGCTTCTCTCCGACTATCAAAAGTGGTTTCTCCTATGAAAGCTCCTTCCGTATCTGTTCCTTTGCCTTAAATCACTGCATCACCACTTTTCTGTTATTTTTCCTGCATAATTGGCAAATTGTTTCAAAAATTGTTTTTACTAATTCCACAATTTTTAATGCCAAAATGTATCTACAAATTATGCCATTTCTTGTAATGGGATAACATTACATTACATATGTCCTTTCTAATTTAAGTTTCTGGACAATCTATTATTGAATGATCTATATTTTCACATAATGGATGTATTTCTTTTGTCCTGTTTAGCCCACTTCACCACCTGCTCTGTCCAATGTTTATCCTTCCCTTCTGCTTTTATTGCAAGCATCCACCAATTTTTCCTACCCGTATCCTTTAAACTTCCTATAATATTTAAAAAAAAACTATCTATTTTGTATTTCTTGCTTTTCTATATCAGTTTATTCCATAATCCTCTTCTACTAATTATCTGCTTATCTATCTTGCCCATTCCAATTACCTGTTCTATTTTCTTTTGAATTCAGTTGTATCCCAATATACCTTTTAACTGTTTTACCTTTTCTATCAATTTTTCCCAACTCAGCTAGAGCTACCCCATTAGAAGCTACATTAGTAATCCCAGTACCATTTTATAAAATGATATAGAATTCCCAGACTCATTTTATAAAATGAATGCTCAAATTTCTCCAGCCCTTTCTCTGTACCTCACCTCATATTTGATTCAACAATAAACAAACTTTTCTCTGACCAGCCTATACTCGTACTTTGTTCAAACAAGTTCTTATGCTAATTTTCCCTTGCCTAGTACATTCTACCTTTGTTCAATTTTCCGTATGTTAGTCTTACCTCCAAGTAGCCAAATTTCTTCACTATTTTAATTTTGTTGCTCTCTAGCCACCATTTTCTCTTAAGTGTGGTGTCTCTTTTAAGGCATGATTTTAGATTTATTTTTATTTACTTTTAGACCCCATTCTTTACAAAATGTCATTGCTTATAATGCTTTGGTTAGCCCTCTACACATTGCTGCTGCTACTAGGTCATAATAGTATATTACAGATGAATGCACTTGTGTACATGCATTGAACGAGATGAGCCAAAAATAAAGCCTTGCTAGATTTTCTTCATTTATAATAGTGAATTTTTGTATAACTTCCAAATGCTTGTTTTTAAACATATATAACTAGCTTTCTTGGTGTTGCATGGGTGGCATTTTAAATTTCATTAGCTTTCGCTGTACATATTTTATGAAATCATTGTACGATGTCAAGATTTTTATGGCGTATCTCTTCCCTTTAAGCCTTGTGATTTTGCAAAGTTCTATGACATTCCTATTCGTATTAGTGGGTGAAAAATAACTTATTCAAAGAAATGGGTATGAAACAGAGGCAGATGCTGCATTTATAATTTTCTTAACCTCTTGCTTGAAGAGTTAAAAAAAGTTCTGCAAATGATATCTTGTAGGTACCTTTTGTGGTAAAACAATCATAAAGATTTTTTAAATTTTATTTTATTTTTTTACACCCCCAGTGGCTGATATTTTAATCTTTTAACCTTCTCTTTGGCCTTGCAGTAATTTTTATATAATAGTTTTCATTTAATGCAATATCCTTAACATGATATTTAGTGATATAGTAGCAAAAATAGTGAATATGCTGAATGCCCCCAAATTAAACATTTTGTAAATGTGACATTGCAGTGGAGATGGAAAATGTTGTAGTTAATTTGTGTTTCTGTTAAAACGAATATCCAATCTTCCTTTCTGAATCTGGTTACCTGGTGCTGCAGCAAAGAAAGGAGCACTGTAACTAGTAATGCCTAATAGATTTGGTCTTGATTACATACCTAAATACCCTTATAAATGTGCTGTATATTTCAAAAGTCGAAACTGTGCAATGAAAACTTATGCTATTTACCCCTGGCACTTTCATTCTAATGTTCCTTTCAGCATCTTGTGCTATTGAGATTCAGAGGTTTGTCAGTGTGAGTTATCCTGTTATGTTTATGCATAGCAAAATGGAATAAAGGATGGGCTGCCTCCCTGCACTCTTATTTGAGAGGTCATATCAAGCAAGAAAAAGGTTGCTTATTTTTGTGCGTGCTGTATAATTATCTGATAAGGTACCCAAAAATGTGGAAAACATCAACCTTTTTATGCATATCAGCAGGGTTTCCACTGGGAGTTCAGGGAGTTTATTTTTCATAAATAAGGTTACCCTAGTGTGGCTATTTAAAATGTTTTTAGACATTTAGGCAACCTTTAATGTTCAGCTTAAGTAAAAAAATTACATAATATTTCATCTCTTTGTGTAGGATTTGCACCATGGCATGTCGCAGATAGATCTACAGATGAAGTCTTCATGGCTGCACAAGAGGCTGTTGGTGCTCATAGGGACTCGCAAGGTAAGATGACAAGCTTATTCCATACAATTCAATGAACCATAAGGCATTTGGCATTCTTCTAAGTATTCAGTTTAGCTTCCTCTAAGAATCAGTTAAAATGTGTGTTTCTGTTATTTATTTTCTGTTTGTCTTCCAAATTTTGGGTCTTGAAATTGTACATGAAATGGGATTGCAAGAGTGCCTTGTGGTTCAGAAATAACTGTCAGTTAAACTCATCAGCTCGCCCATCAGTGCAGTAATCCAGTCTTTGGCCCAGCATAATTAATATCCCCTCTCCACCTTCAGCAGCCACAGCAAGGAGCATCGAGGAATATCAGAACCGCCTAAAGTCATTAAGGACAGCTAGAGTATAATGCAGGTCTAATACTTTAACTAGGTAACAGGTAATTTGATATGAGGCACTTTAAAACTGATAGAAATGCAATTGGTAGCACTTTTTAAAAAAATTATTTAAGAAGCCGTAAAGAATATCTGAATTGAAAATATATATAGTTATGCAATTAATGTTGAATGTGTTTCTCTATTGGTCTACTTTTAATTAAGGTTTGTAGGTGTCTCTAGATTAATAATTTCTGTTACATAGAAGTAAAATTATTACCTTCATTGCCAACTGGTATAACTTATTAAAGTTACATAGTTACTGTATTGGACCTACAATAAGTATTGCTAAACAAGTTAGGGTGGGTACTGCAGTGCAAGCCCAGCAGCAGCCAGCTGGCCAGCTGCCTGCCTG
The DNA here is from genome assembly GCA_030765065.1 of Deroplatys truncata. Classification (NCBI taxonomy): domain Eukaryota; kingdom Metazoa; phylum Arthropoda; class Insecta; order Mantodea; family Mantidae; genus Deroplatys; species Deroplatys truncata. The sequence goes on from CM060977.1 coordinate 141,037,578, forward strand.
GGAGAGAGGGAGGAGTAGAAAGAAATCCATAAAAGCAGCAAATCAATATCAGAGCAGCTCAGAGCTCCGTCTGTTATCCCTATACACACAGCCTCCAGCCAAGCTTTAGATATTATTTGAGTTAGAGCCTGTAGGTATCAGGGTTTGATTATTGACAAGCAGTCAGCTATAGAACTTTTTAATTTTTAAGATTCTTCACTGTAGTGGACATTTAAGTTGAGGGTTGAAAAAACGTAGAGAGAACTTGGGTAATTAATTAGGAGCTAGTTTTATAAAATGAAAATGAATTTAAAACCAACTGCAGAAGTCTAAATAAAAGTCTGTCTAGAAAAAAGAACATTATTAGAAGAGAAGTGATGTTTAAAGTTTGCAGAAATTTGACACTAATAGGAGAAAGATATGGGTGTTATATGTAGCCTGAGGTAATAATCAGTTTCAGTAGTAAAATATTAATTCAAAAGTAAATAAGGTGGGGAAAGATGCAGAATGAGACAAAGTACTGTCAATGAATTATGAATGTAAAGAAAGTGTAGCAAGCAAATCGGTAATATTTGAGTAGGGGTGCTAATTATAACAGGAGGGAGGCAAAGAATTAGTTGACTTAAAAGTAATTTTAATGTTTAGGCGCCATTGAAGTCCTAAAGGATTAAAGTACTTAACAGAAGTTAGTGCAGTTTTTATTTGGAAAATGCTTGAAGGGAGGGTGAAGGGCTTGGAACCTATATGTGCTTGCGTATTTCACAGCATTTAGTGGTAACATCGAGGGAGAATCAAAAGGTAGGGAGAAGAGAGGGGATATTGCTGGTACGTCAGAGATGGGTTAATGCCAGTAATTCAAATTAGAGCAGCAAAATAGTTTCAATATTAGGGCGAATTTTGTGCAGTAAAAGGTTGCTATTTCAAGCAGGGGAAAATTTTGTAGCAATTTGCTATCTCAAGAGTGGTAGGATTGTTGGTTTACCTTGAACTTTGTTAAACACATTTTAAATAATTCATTCCATGATTTCACTCTACAGAGCTGATATGTTTACTGGCACTTGAAGTGTAGATTGGTGATAGTGCACCAGTTGCTGTGTTTGGCTGTTATGGAATACCAGCATCATACATGGCACCTAGTGCAGTGTTACTTGTAGAATAAATTACTAATGTAGACTTGTTAATATTTAATGAACCTTTGTTGATGGGAATTGGCCTTCTATGACCTATCTGTGTTTGTTGATGGCATGCTGCTTTTATGAATTCCATAAGTCTTTGATAAGACTTGATACTGCAGCTTTCTTATTCATACCTATATGATGGCCTAATGCTGTTCTGATACTTGCCCTTTTTTTAAAACCACATCAGTCCCAATAAATGTGTTGGCTAGGAACATGGTACAAAGGGAAAAAGTCCTCTTGTAAATACAAACTAACTGAAGTGTTGAAGCATTATTTACAGTATTGTTCAAGATGGAAGCACTAAAATGTATATTTTTGAATATTTTGAATCTTTGCAAGAAGTCTTCAGCAGTCATTGACTTAGATTTTCACTAGAGGGTTTTCCTCTTGGGAAAGCAGAAGATGTTTATTTTTGATGCTGCGGTTTGGAGACTTTCGGGAAGATTGTTCTTAAAAGTGGCAGCTAAATGAAGATATTTAAGTAACAAGACATGAAGTCTACTAGCAAAGCTGGATCTTCAAGAATATTCAACAGGATATGAAATGGTGGGTTTTATTACTTTACTTACTAGATGTACATTAGGTCATAAGTATGTATTTTTAATGTGGTCATTGTTGATTCACTTGTGATAGGATGCTTGCAAGTGCAATTTGTGTAAGGTCTTATTCGTTTAGAGAAGTTCTTAGCTTTTTGAACAGATGGCATTGATGCTGGTTTGAATATTGCATATTATTTTGGCATTTTTGCAGTTTTTGGTACTGCTTATAAGTCTTCATCTACTTCATTGTAAGTATGAGTCAGTGATGAAGTTTCCGGATATACTTTTGTTTACATGTGGAATGCTCTCGAGCTTTATTATATTGTAACGTGACTTCCGGCAACCAGATATACTATTTTATGCGTAAATTTGGATGCTCTCAAATTTTTGTTACGTTGCAACTTCAAACCTTCTGGTAACTACATTTCTTCCTGGAGATTATTTCAATTCAGCATCATTAACAAGAATCATCTAAGAAGTCTAGAACTTTGTTCTCTACCCAGAAAAAGTGAAGAGAATCAAGACTCGAAGTAGCATCCAAACGGACATCCATTATGATCTAAAGGTAATGTTCTTTGATTTTTTTCTTACCTAATAAATCTTTGTTCATGTCTAGACGTAGTGCTTGAGGGTGACTTGAAATTTTCATTGCTTTTGGTAATAATTGCTCAGGAGCATAGACTATCTAGATTTATGTGTGTATTTAAAATGTGCACTTTTTTTTTAACATTGCAAATGTCTTTAAGAAAAAGGAAAAAAAAAAGTTACAACTACATGTTATTTGTGCACATACACTATTTAAAATATAGTGAACAATGAGAGTATAGATTCTTGCTTGTCTTTTGGAAGCCGATATCTTAGCATTCTTAACAATACTGCCATTTGCTACTTGTGAAAAGGTCTGATTTGTGTTTTGTGTAACAGATAATGGAAGATGAGGTAAACTTAAATTCTTTATAAAGCTGCATATCTAGCACACATTACTGAGCTAAGGTGTTTTATGAACTTTTTCACTTATGTGAATGAATTACTTTAATACAGCTTCTTTAGTATGCAAAATTATACTTTTTGGAAGCAATTCATTACTTTGTTGCATACTGTATTTGTGTGTATTGGAGTGCATACATTTTATGGCACTCTTTGCAAGAAAATTAAGGCAAAATGGAAGGGTATGCACAGAATTTTGAATATTGGAGTTGCTTACATTGCTCTTTCATGCACAGCATACCTTAATTGATACATATCTAGGGAACACAAAGTATTTTGTAATTCACCAAAAGCCCACTGTGGCATATTTTACCCATTATAGTGCTCTCTGGTTACTTTTGATGACATTCTATTTGTTAACGTCAATACCTGTAACTCCTAAAATATATGCGTGGCAAAGGTATGGTTGTAGTTGGTGCATCTGTTATGTTGCTGGATGCCAGCGGTTGAGTTTGAAGTGCATAATCCTTTGTTTGGCAGAGGTCATTGTGTTTTGTGTGTGCATTTATTTTGAAAAGTTTTAGTGTTTACATAAATAATCATTCCTTTTGTTTTAACAATACAATTTCTCATTAAATACAATATATTGATATTTAACACTCGGAAGTGACTAATCAACTTGTGTTGTTTCAAAGATGATTTGATTTAATGATTGACTTGAACTACTAATTCCCATTGTAAGGTTGACAGTACCGTTATTAGTGTAAAGTTGCCACTTTAAATTTTTGGGAACTGCAATTAAACTGCTTCCCATACAGGTGATTTCAGTGATAATACGTGAAAAATTTTGACACATAAGAGCAAATGCCAAAGATAATTTGTGAAAATGGCAGACTATTTGCATTTTTTAATTTTCTTTTGTACACACCATGTTGGTGAGCATATTGAAATATTTAATTCTCAGCATATCTTGAAAACTGGCTTTTTAGATTGTGCAGTTCGTATGAATGTCTTTGATATTGAGTACGATTCATTTTCTAATTTGTGAATGTACAGGATTTATATTTGTTGGAATGCATGCTTTTTATAGTGTTTTATCCAAGAAAATTGATGGAAGAGATTATGCACCAGATTTAGAAGCATTGCGATTGCATTCTTTGCAGTGGTTTATGTACAGCGTGATGCCTATCTTTTTGGAGAATGCAGCCGCACAGCGTGACATGCCTATCATTTTGGAAATTGCGGACTAATAATTGGATTCGTGAACATTTGGCGACACACTTTCTTTAATGTGTTGAGGTTATTTTGTGAAGACATGAATATTGCGATTGCTTTCATTGCGATTGGTACAAAGCTTGATACATTCCTGCGATACTTCTTTCACTGCTAATTTGGTTTTTGAAGAACTGGCTGCGCATTAAATAAAATGATTAAGGCTGTTTTGTGAAGATTGCGGACCATTGTTTCATGTACACATAGAATTTTTGAAGTTAAACATTTTTTACACACAACATAGAGGAAGTTGGTGAGCATGTCATGCTAACGCCGAGTGTCATGGTTTATGTTGCAGCATGGCATGGATCACATTCTATTAATAGTGGACTGATGGCCACCTGGGTGCAAGATGGTAGCATGGTGGCTTCTCCATACCAAGAAGTGCTTGGTCTAAGCAACTCCAGTGGCAAGCCTTTAAGTTGCCCTCGCTGTGATCGCAAGTACACCGTTTTGTACACATTAGAGCGCCACTTGCGATATGAATGTGGTGTTGAAAAACAGTTTTCATGCAACGTTTGTTTTAAGCGTTTTAAACGAAGTGATGTTTTGCGTGTTCATCAGCGGAACTCAGGACATATGAAGGAGGCGGATGCGTTAATTGAACATTCTCAAGCTAGAAACAGAGATTGAAAATCTATTTAGCTGACTGTTAACAACATTTTATGTTGTGTATTTTTGGTAATTCATTGAAGTAGACATGTGTTTCTTTCGAAACCTCATTATTTTGAATACTGTGACAATATTACTGTCATTTAAGGATGTGGGTCCTGTCATCCTAATTATTGTTCCACCACTGTGGGTGGTTCTAAATAGCACATTTATGGCAGCATAAGTATGAATGTGGAGTAGAGCCTCGTTTCTATTGTATTCTAATGTTAGATTTAAGTATAAAGCTGATTTGAAGATTCACATTTCTGCAATATAGAAAACTTCATATTATTTACTGATCATTTTGTAATTTGGAGCAGTGTTATGAGACTTAATGAAGTGAAACTTACATGTCGCACTGTGGTGTATTTGTGTGGCAGCAGAAATAAACAAGAGTTTTCGTGAAATAACGTATAATTTTAAGGAACTTCTTTCCTTAGAGACTGATTTTTTAAATTTTTAAAGAACTTCTTTCCTTAGAGACTGATTTTTAGAGAAATAAACAATGTCGTCTTTGTGACAACATTGTTGAAAAGTGTTGACTCTACAACAACAGAACTTGTTTTTTCAGTGTATGCTGGGCCACGGGGCCCTCTGATGTATCCAGGTAACATCTGCCAGTACTGTGGACGTAGGTACAAGTATCGCAGTGGATTGGCCCGGCATCTACCAGAATGTGACCTCACCCCAAAGAAGTTTGCCTGCCCTTATTGCACTTGCTCTTTCACGAAGAAGGAGTATCTTGCCAAGCATTGGAATTTGTTTCATTAAGGAAAACATTGTATTTGGCTGAAATTCCTGTTTTCAAGTAAAACTGTTTGTGCTAGGGGACAGATGCGTTGTCATTGAGCTGAGCACTGAACTTGTCAGTATCTATCTTACGGATCAGTGTTACTGATGCATCTCCAATAAAGCTTATCAGAGCTTATCGAGAGTACTTATACACGAAATCTTGCAGGATTAATTAATGCTGCTAAAATGTGTTTTAAAGTTTTATATGTGAAATAGCTCGCTAATCGATCAGCGAGTTGACATGCATGGTATCTTTGCAGGCATGGACATGTCAACTCAAGCGATGTATGTATACAGTGTTGCATCAATGTCGGAAGAATACGGTCAACTTCATGTGTGTCAGCTGTGTGGAAAAGGCTACAAGTCACGATCAACACTAAACAGACATCTTCGTTACGAGTGTGGCAGGGCTCGTTTCAAACTGGAGTGTTCGGTATGTGGAAGGAAGTTCTCACGGCCTGATAATTTACGTCAGCATGCGATTATCCATATATCTGGTCATAAGAGTGGCGGGGCTATTGTCTTCCAAGAAACTGAAAGCTTGTGAAGACCTTCGGAGTGTTAATTTGGTTTGCTTATATAGTTTTGTATATATGTATAACTTTTGCAACATTTAAGCGCCTTGAGATTTTTGCGTTCTTTTGTAACGGAATTTTGCGAAGAAAAATTTCACGAAGATTCCGAAATCTGTGGGCAGAGAAGGCATGCTGAAGGAAGACAACCAACGGTATCTTTAAAATCTGAAGACATAGTGGACCAACATGAAGAGATTTCTGCAGATGACTTAAGGTAATTATTCAAAAAGTATTTACCATTTTAATTACAAAAGTTTGAATTGCATTTGAACCTAAACCTGTAATTTAAAATTTTACTTGTATCCAGTGGTATCTTCCCTCATCCAAGCTGCAAGTGACTTAGGTTACTAAAATTTCCTAATTCTACAATTCCAACTTTTGTAATCTTTAATCTGTAAGTGTAGATGCATAGTATTACTAGCAATGCTGTTGAAAATTCAGTTTAGAACTATATTTGATGTGTTACCTTATTCATTCTATGATAGCATCATGACATTGATTTTTGCTTTGGTATTTGTTTTCCTTTATTATTCATCAGTTTTGGGTTTAAGTTAATGTTTTTGCTAAGGTTTTAGGGTAGTTAATAAAACCTCATGCAAATGGGATAGGTAAATGTTATTTTGAGATTAAAGAACCTTACTGCATTTTGCATTAGTTCAAGTTTTGCTATACTTGACTCCTTAATTAGAAGATCCGATTCCTTTTAACTCTAGCTCTGCGGTGAATTCATGGCTCATGCATCATAGAAGTTGCCATAATGAAAGAAAATGGTGTTGAAATTTGCCATTGGCCATGTGTTTAGGTAACATGAAATTAGATTGAACCCTTTTGCTGCAATTTAATATATTATGGATTTAAGCCCTGTGGATGTGTGCTTCAATGGTTCATAGTATAATTTTGTGGATTAAAGGTTCAGCATGCATTAGACTTAACTGCAGTGACTAAATGTAATGGGGCAGTCTCTTGGGATACATTGAAATTATCAAGCACAACTAAAGTGTTGCCCTTTGTTGCTAAAGCACCTTAAATGTATCAGATTACAATGTGCGTTATAAATTGGTGCAGGTTAAGCTGCATTAATCACTTCTCCGGTTACCAGTGTTTGCATTTTTATCTGTCCTCTGTAGTTTCCAGCAGAGTACAGATAATGGCAAAGTACCAAAAGCAATACCAGCCTTGTGTGTGGAAATCATAGGGACTCTGTAAGGGGTGATGGGTGGGGGGAGGTTGGAGTGGCAGGAGATATGAGGACCACCAGAATATGCAAGAGAGAAGAGTGTTCCTAGTCTGCTCTGCATACTGCTACCATTGTGACGGCATTGGACTGGCACAGGGATCCTAGTCAGCAGTTCCTCTGCAGCAGGTTTATAATCGGTATGTATCTTGCATTTATTAAAGTACTTAAAATAATAATAGATGCTTTTCTCATATGGTTTCAACATATTCAAGTTAGGCAGTCACTTGACTGGAGCACCTCTTTAAGGGTTTGTATGATGTCCAATCAACAACACCCCCCCCCCCCCACAAATATCCCTCTTTCTGCTCTTGCACGGGTATGTCATTTTAGAAGGAAGATAAGATAGCTTTCTTACCAAAGAATGTACATTAAGGAATTGCCTTTACCTAAAGGGATTGTGGTATATAAAATAAGATACTCATTTGCTAAGACTTTAGTTTTCATCAATTTTTTTTCTATGCTGCAGCAAGAACATGCAGGAAAGTTTAACTGGAATTTACAGTCGGAATACATTGAGGGAAGAGATTGGACTTAATGGTACCATTTACTGAAATCTGTGTTGATGTGTATGAAACAGATCTTGATTTCCAATCTCTTCTTTCGAGTGCAGTCCGTCTTTTTCCTTAAACATTGCTCATTTTAAATTTCTGAGGCAATGAATCCCTGAGAGTAATAGTGCCTTAGTGATTAAGCATTCAATTTAATCTCCTGAAAAATGTGACTGACCACCAAGCCCTGTTGGACCAGGTGAGCCCTTCGTTCATTCTTTGAGGGTTGAGAGGTGCTTAGATCTTTAAATTTTCCATTTGCTTTGGAGATAAAAGGGCATTCTGGGATGTTCAAACCATGTCTATGAAAGGACTTATCTAAGCCACTGCTAAATATATTTAGCATATATAGTGCTTATATATTTAGTAGTGAAAAAGGGAATGGAGCTTACCTTGATTATAAATAAGGCCCAGTAGCATTGTATACTTAGCTTTGTAGACACTGGTTATTTCCTATTATGAGTAGCATTTTTTAACAAAAAAATTTAATGATACTCCCATATGAAAAATTGTATAACTTTTTCTCTCCAGTAAATTGCCTGCAATATCAACTAACATAATTGAAAATGGAGCATACTGAACAGGAGCTGAATCTGTTAACTATTTACAAGGGGGGTGGATTCCATTTCATAATTCCAGAGACAAATTCGAACTCTCACCAATTAAACAGGGCCTAACTGGAATAAGATTACTCCTTTGAACTGAAACAAGATGTTATTCGGAATAGGCATAATTGATATTTTCTTCTATTATTAAATGAATTACTACATTAACAAATCACATTGAGGTTGAATAATAGGATAAGTCATTCCACAGGTCACTTTTGTTTCTTTCTCAGTGTTAGGAAATGTTTCCGTGTTACGTACCTGCCCATCTCGGCCTGGATGGAATAACTGCAGAACTCCTCAAATTCTGAAAGCAGCTGACCAGTACTCTGCTAACACCAAAATCATTGCAAAAATGTCTTTCTTTCAAACCATGGTAATAGAGAGAAGTTATACTAACATTTCATTAGAATTGTATCTGCAATCAGTTGAAAGGAGGAACATTAATGCAGTTATCCTGTGTAATACCATGCTACTAATCTTAATTAATTTGTTGGGAAACAAAGGATTTTAAAGCATACTGCTCATATGCTACCATTACAAACACAGGTTTTATGACAAACAATTAGGGTATTAACATTTACCAGTCCATGAATATCTCACCTGCCCCCTTTTGTGTATTGTATTCTTAAACACATACAGCATGTCATAGACTTTTCATTGCTAAAATTGGGAGCTGAAGCAATGGTTAGCGTAAGGAATGTGCTGAAACAAGGGTTTTGCATCTCTCACAATAAGCATTCTCATGTCACTATCCCTTAACCACAAAGTATTCATTCTCCCCTTACTCTCTTTATGCCTTACTAGTCATCTCTTCACCTCCCAATAGTGCTACCCCATGAAAGAATTCAATTCTCTACTGCACCCAGTCCACCAGGCAGAATTGAATTGTTCATTGCAATATAATTTTTCTCTTCAAAACATTTGATCATCTGTTTCAAGACTAAGGATGGAACTTTGTTGATGCAAATAAGCAAAATAAACACAATAGGAAGAAAACTCACATTCAGTGTTTTGCAACATTTTCCATCCAAGTCTGCACCTCTGCTTAAATTAATGTAGATACCTGAACAATATATACTTTCCTACATGTTGTTCAGTCCTTGAAGCAGAATGGAACAGAACAATATGCACATCTTGCTAGATAATCCTTCGCTTTCAAACATCACCTTTGCCTCCAAAGGAGTCCAATGTCAAAAGCCACAATAAATTTCAAGCCATGATTAAGTGTACTGAATGCCAAACATATTTCAACAGTCTTATAATTTTCTTCTACAAGTGCATATGCATGTCCTGTTCTACATAAGTTTAGGCTTACATTGGAGATAACATGTTGGAAAGGATAGATTGCAAGCCCATGTGTGGCAGTTGACAGGACAGCTTATCAAGGCCCCCCCCCCCTCTCTCTCTCTCTCACACACACACACACACACACACACACACACACACACACACACACACACCTCCTGAAGCATGAGTACATACGAACACTATTTTTTGGAACAATTGTTGCAGGTGCTGTTGCTGATGGGTGTAATTCTTCATGAAGGACGGAGGAGCCAGAAGACTGTTAAAGGTAAGACTTAATATCTGAACTTAAGTTACATTTTGTCATTTCAAAGAATAAATAAATTAGAGCTAGATAAGTTATTTGCAACAGTGAAGTTCAGTTGATATTTTCTGACCATTGATTTACAAAATTCCTGAGGGGAGAGTGGTTCTATTTATTTTTACATTTTTTAAACTGCTTGCTTAATTTTTACTTTCTCCACCAACTTAATGGGTAAAGGAAATGTTGCATTTCATCTAAAAATTTGATACCAAGATTTTGGCAGAAATATATGTTCTGAGGCTCCCCTGAATCTCCCCCTTCTTAAAAATAAATGAAGAAAGCATGTTTGGAAAAAGTATTGGATCATAATAGTTTTTAAGGTTATATAAAATACATTTGATGTTAAAGTCGTGTGAATCTAACCCCCCTTTTTTACTTTCTCTACTACGTATAGTAAGTAGGGGAAGTATTGCATTCCACCCAAAAATTCGATACCGAGATTTCACCGGAAATACATGTTTTGAGAATCACTGAATCCAAAAAAAGCATTTTTGGAAACATGTCCGTGTGTGTGTCTGTCTGTGTGTCTGTCTGTGTGTCTGTCTGTCTGTGTGTCTGTGAACAGCATAACTCAAAAACGAACAGTCGGATAAACACCAAACTTGGTATTTAGGTTCAGTATCTTCCAGAGATGCGACACGAAGGCTTTCAAGAAAATCCCCCCACCCCAGACTACCCTTTACATGGAACATTTTTCGAAAATTTTAATTTTCTCAAAAACGGCTCTAATGATTTTGATTAAAATATCATATGTTTAAGATATTGTCATGAGAAATAAAATGTATATCTCGAATTTTCTGGGAATGTCTCCAAAAATATTCTTCATTGTGAACGACTTTTGCATAACTGGTAAACCATAAGAGATAGACAAAATTTTACTACACAAAAAATGTAGATCGCGTTAAAATACACAACTTATGTCATATACGTTTCTTTTGTTGAGTGAACCGTTTTCGAGATATTGCTTGTTATTTCCTTAAATTTTCCAATACTTATACTTTTTCTCAAATTCGTTATTCATTTTTTTTATATCCTGAACATGCAAAGAGAATGGAATTCGCCACATAGCAACCAGCGTTAAAATATTTGACTATCGCTTAAAATCTAGCATATTCCCCTTGCATCTACATGTACATTACCAATAAGATTAACATCTCGATATCTCGATTAACATGAAGCATATGGAGAATAGCCGTTTGTAAAATTTGATTGTACAAGAGTAGAGAAAGTCATGTGAGTGTAACACATCAGATTTTTTATGTTTAAACAATTGTGTATTTCAAATTGCAAATTCAGTTTTATACCACAATACTACTATATTGCAAGACAATGTTTAGCTGCATCATACATTGGTAGAGGTGTTTGAAAATGGCTTTATTTTTCTGAAAATTGCTATTTAATATTTAACATTTTATTTTTACATAAATTGCCATATGAGCTAAGGACTTTTTCTCCCAAGAATTCATATAAAATAATTGTAAAAAAATTGCATGAGCAATATAAACAAACAACATACCTCACCATAGTAATTCAGTAATAAAATGGCCTGATAAAGATGCCTCTGAGCTAAATTACCGATTACCGATGCCCAATATAGAATGGGACTGCTAAGGATCTCAGCAGTTTGAGCGTCCATAAATAAAAGTGCAATTTCAAGTAACAAAACTGTATAACTATGAAGCAATAAATGGAGACATTTTGAATATTGTTAAATAAAAGATCATATAGGAATTGGAAAAGAACTTCATCCACTGAGTAAAGTAATCCAGTTCATTACTTGGGGGCTGAACATTTGTACATACCATATATAAAGTGCATCCATCTAGCCTGGAAAAATTAAATATGCAAGGAATGACATGGTACATGAGAAGTACATCATACCTGTAAGTAAATGCTTTAAGATTTGTGTTATGAAAATCCATTTCCTGAAAGCAGTTTCTTGCGATAGAATTTATTTATATGCTATTAAATTTGGCAACTTCTGCATCAAGATTCCGTCTATCTATAATTACTACACTAATTTCATTACTCAAATGCCTATCTACTCAATGTAATTACGGCAAGTTTCTCCACATTTAGTGCTGTCAACCTCCTCTTGCACCAGGTTTTACTTACAGCAGTACCTCTCTACTTTGGCATTATAGCATGGTTACATTTGTGCTCATCAGGGCTGTAGCTGCATAATCCTAGTGAAGAATTTTCATTGTTTTTCCCAATAAAATGAATATTAACTTTCCAGCTTCTCTTTCACCATTTTAGGAAGAGAGTTGCGGCCCTCGAAGAAGGTTGTCCTTCCATTATGTTTATAAATGGCTCATTTTACCTTTTCTACTGCTTACATATAGTAAGTGGATAAAGTATTGTGTTTCACCAAAAAATTTAAGATTTCACCAGGAAAGTTCACTGCGTAAAAAGAAAAAGAAGATAGGGGGAAAAAAAGCCTTTTGAGTAAAGGAAGTGAGAGAGAACAGCATGACCCAGTGGTCTGATAAATACCTAACTGGATGTTTAGATTCAGCATTTTCTGAAGATATGGCATGAAAGATTTTATAAGAAAAGCTCACTCCAAACTACCCTTTACATGGAAAATGTTTAAATTTTTTGATTTTCTCAAAAAATGGCTTTTAACAATTTTAAATTAAAATACCATATGTGTAAGATATTTACATGATAAATAAAACACAACTTGAGTTTTCTGGAAACAACTGGTGAAGCCATCATTAGGAAGCAATTTTGTATACTGGTAAACCATAAGAGATAAAAATGTACTGCATAGAAAGTATAGATCTCTTTAAAACACCATCTATTTCAAATAACTTATGACATTTAGCCATTTTTGAGGTATACATTGTTACTGGCTTGAATTGTCCAATACTTCAAAAATTTTTTTTAAAGAAAAGGTTGTTGCTATTTAGTTATTTCTTACCATGTCTTGGAAAGAGTATGGAATTCGTAGCCCTTATACTATTCAGTTTCCCCTATCCCCCACCTACCCTTAAATGAAATTGTAATGAAGCAAGTTACTTTCTCTGCCACCTCTGTTAGTTAGGAGGAAGTATCTAAAATTTTGTAAATAAAATTTAACTGCCATAGTTTAGGGATCCTCTGAACCTAAAATAAGTATTTTTAGGAATAGATAATCCCGTGTGTTTGTCTGTGAACAGCATAACTCAATGAAAATGTCTGTCAAATATAAAACCGTATTTTAAGTTGAACATCTAAGGTAAATTTTTAGTTTTATTTTCTAAAAAATGATTCACCAAAGATTTCGATCAAAATATCATCATATGACCTTTGAAATACTCATTTGGAATGAGTTTTGTATTGTTAGTAAACTGTAAGAGAGAAAACACTATAGCTATACAAAAATGTATATCTTGTTCAAACAAACAACTTGTCATTTTTTTGCCATTTAAGATACTATTTTGTTATTGGATTTTAAAAACATTTTCAAGTACTAACTTGCCATTTTGTTTCCCCTTGTGGTCATGCAAAGTATAGAATTTTAAGCCTTCACATACAAAACCACTTCATTAAGAGGCTTTATATGAATGATAAATTTCCATAATTTTACAAATTAGTATACATTTCTTTACTTATCACTGCACTGGATTGCTGAGTACCTTGGGACCCAAAGACTCACCCTGTGGTTGTCAAGTTATTGGGTTCTGGCTATATCTAATACCTACTATTCTGTAATTTTCTTGTTCATCTCGCTTGCTAATTTTCCTCAACCATTTAGTTCTTTCTTGGCCCAAAAGGTTTCCAATTTTGTTCAAACTTTTCCTAGATTTTACATACATTAACTTTTTCGCTTGGGTTTCTGTTGGTAAATTTGCCCATGTAATAATTTATATAGTTTATCCTATCAAGATAATCCTTTTGAATCGGGCATTTTACCTTCCTTTTTACCAACCCTGTACATTAGCATCTCAGTTTATTCACATTGTAAAACTATGCCATTTTTGTCCTTCAGATAACAAGGGACATTCCTCCAAATTGCTCTCATCGCAATCCTTTCAATTTCACCACCTCTGTTCTAGCCCGTGCAAAGGCTTCTCTTGCTGCATTATCACATATGTCAGCATAATTTTCCCTGGTCCAGAACACTTTCCTTTCTCTATATACAGTAGAATCTCGTTAGTACGTTTTTGCAGGGACCCAACGATTTGGACGTCATAGATGAGAAAACGTGTTAATGAAAATACAAAATCTTCAATTTAAGAACATGCCTTTATAATAGGCTATTGCTTATGCATATTGTATCCCACTTTCACATTCAATGAATGTGTAATAAAAGCATTTCTACAAACATTGCAATTAATAGGAAATAAGATAGTTGAAAAAGCTTTGTCAGGAGAGTGGGTAGAGAAAGTAATAATGTAATAGTATATTATCATTTGAAGAATGGTAGTGCTTTATGCCAAGTCTGTTATAACAAGTATCAAGGTAATTTTAAACTTATTTAGCATTTTGGCCGAATTTCGTTTTCTTTTCAAATCTATTTTCAGAGAGCCTTACAAGTGTCACAGAAAAACTTGCTTTTCAAATAGCCAAATGCACAAGGTACAGAGAGAGCCTAAAGGCTAAGAACTGGCTGCACAGTGTTTTTCCTGTCTGCATCCTTGGTGCTCGTTGCCGCTATCATAAAAGTGCGGATGAAACCATACAACATTTTTAAAACTACTTTTAAAGGTAATATTGTTCATGAAGTACCTCTTCATGATGAAAAAATTTGTGTATGGCGTGCCATGAACGGAGAAGAGTTCATAGGGCCAATTTTTCTTTTTGAGTCAGCAGTTGACACCCGTACATACGTGAATACAACTTTGCCCCCCTTTTTTTTTTATAGAGAATTGACAGTGAGCGTGATTTTTGTCTTTTTTCAACAAGATTGCAACAGCTTATATGGCCAATATTTCGATGAGAACAATTTAAAGTGCGTTTGAGGACCGAATTATTAGTAAAGGTTTGTGGCTCCCTCAGTCCCCCCAACCTAACCCCCCTGCATTTCTATCTCTGGGTTAACTTAAAACAAAGTGTACAAGACAAACTTGCGCACCTTGGAAGAATTAAGACTATAGTTGCCAGGAAATTGCCAGCATTTCTCAACGTGAACTATGGCGAGTGATGGATAGTTTCCTAAAGAGGTGCCAAAAATGTATGGACGATGACAGTGGCCAGTTTCAGCATCTCCTTTCATAAAGTTGGTAAGTAAAGCCTTTAAAAGTAATCTTAAAAATTTATGGTTTCATTGGTGCCTTTCTATGATAGCGGCAGAGGGCAACGAGCGCTAAGGACATGGACAGGAAAAACACTGTGCAGCCGGTTTGTAGTTTTTTGGCTCTCTCTGCACACACACACGCACACACACGAGTTGTGATCAAAAAGTGATGAGAATTTTTATTTAATCATCAATTTTGTCCCCTTCAAAGTAATCCCCCTCAGATATAATGCACTTGTGCCAGCGCTTTTTCCAATCTTGGAAGCCCTTCTGGAACTCACTTTTTGTTATAGTGTTCAGCGATTCTGTTTTTATCTCGTCAGTGATAGCATCCTTTCATGGTTCTCTTCAGCCTCGGTAATAGAAGTTGCAGGGGGCCATGTCCGGCAAATACGGTGGCTGAGGCAGCATAACTGTTTTGTTTCTTCCCAAGAAGTCACGAACAAGCATTGAGGTGGAGCGAGTGCATTATCGTGATGCAATTTCCATGACTGTTCTTTGGATTGCTTTGCGCAAACGGCATATAATTTCCAGGTAGTATTCCTTGTTGATCATACGACCATAAGACAGGAACTCCTGATGCACTATCCCATTGTAATCGAAGAAAACAAAAGAACCTTCACATGTGATCGAACTTTTAGAATTTTTATCGGTCTTGGCTCTTCAGGCAGTTTCCATTGGGACGTTGGGCCTTAGTTTAGACGTCATACCCATGTTTCATCATCTGCTATAACCTTCTTTAGAAGTTCTGGATTGTTTTATACTTCTTCATTCAGCAATTCCTGAGTGATGTCTATGCAACATCGTTTTTGGCCAAAATTCAAGAATTTCGGAACAAACTTTGCTGCTGTATGTTTCATGCCCAAAACATCCAAACAAAATTGCTTGGCATGAGCCATAGGATTGCCGACATCATTAGCAACCTTTCTGATGATGATTTGACGATTTCCCAGAACCATTTTCTTTACTTCTACATTGTCAGCAATTGATGTGCTAGGTCGTTCAGGGAGGTAATCTTCTCAATGCTCTTTGAAACTTTATACCACTCGTAAATTCTTGTCTTACTCATAGTAGATTTGCCAAACGCCACAGTCAATGTTTCGAATGTGCTGCTGCACTTTATCCCGTTTTTCATGCAAAATTTAATGAAAATTCTTTGATCCATCTTTTTCGAAAGTAAAAATTTGCAGAGCACTCGAAAACACAACTTTTTCGACTGTCAACAATAAACTAAATACTCAAAACAGCTGAAAATGCAAACATACAGCAGGAACATATGTACCAACAAGAC
Organism: Deroplatys truncata; assembly: GCA_030765065.1. Taxonomy (NCBI): domain Eukaryota; kingdom Metazoa; phylum Arthropoda; class Insecta; order Mantodea; family Mantidae; genus Deroplatys; species Deroplatys truncata. Next base: position 141,054,008 of record CM060977.1, read on the forward strand.
ATAACGAAAGTTTTGAACATTGGATGTATAAAGGTCAAAATTAAAAAATTCCCTTTATTTTATCACACCTCATACAATTGAGGTGGTTGCAGATTTAAAATTTAGAAAAGTTGATATTTTTGTGAATTTCAAACATTAAGTTTGCCCAATGACTTTGGAAAATAAGCCTGAGAATATTATTTTGAATAAACCAAGGTTTTAACTTAGCTATTTGTGAAATAACAAAACTTGTGTACTGGAAATTTCATTTTTGAGTTATGCCTCACATACACAAAACCCTTTTCTAAAAAATTATTATTTTTGTAAATATATCCAAAGGGTCTCAAATGTATTTCTGGTGTAATCTTGTCAACTTTTAGAGTAGAAAGCAACACTTACTCTACCTACTAAATACAAAACTTGTGTTGATTACTGGATGGATTAATAAATTAAACGATTATTTGTACCACAAGTGCTAAATATAATATGATGAGGTTTTCAGATTTATTTGGACGTTGCCACCAGTCTGTTGTCTGTGCATGACGTCAATACTTTGAAGTGAGTTTATCACCAGTGCCATTGACAGGGGCGAAGCGAAAGATAATTGGAAGCGTTTGAGGTCACTAAAACGCAGTGGATTTATTGTAACGATAGATTTCCCCTTGTATTCTTCCAGTTTGGAAGTAGCTTTCAACATGCAAATTCTGTGATATGTGGTCACTTCCATCTTGCATGCAAAGGTTGCTTGAAATGTCATAGTGAAAAGCAGTTCTGTACCACCACAGTACATCAACTTGTTTACGAAGTCTGAAACACATGTGGTAGAAGGTTCAATTCTGTACCTTCCCTTTTGAGATAAGGTGCTTACTGAACTAATAATGACTTCATTTAAACTGGCTGGTGGCAAAGGCCGAATAAATCTGAAGACCCTTTATACTGAATGTACTGTGGGAAATGCCCAAAACTGCCACATATAAATAGAAAAAGCTTGACTGAATTGCTTGGCTAATTTGTTGGGACAGTTTCAAAATTATTTACTAGTGGTTTCACTCTTAAGAATGTGTCCTCATATAAATAACACACAAAATGTATCCCTCAGCCTTCTTGTTCTGATTGGAGGAGTTACAGCGCTACTGTAGTAAGCATGTGGCACTGGGAACTGTCATCGTTTGCATATGTCCTAACCTCTTCTTTTGACACATTTATAGAAACATGATACTGCTTAGATGATAAATGCAGAGAGTACTGTGAAAATGATACTTCATTAAGTATAAATAACAATGTGTGGAAATGATGTTGACAATCTATTATGAGACACATTGCATTCCTTCCTGGTAAAAATGCCATTGTCACTTCCAATGTGTAATAATATGAGGGGTCTCTACGTGTTGGGCTTTTAGGCCGGTATTTACACCATCAGAAATGCTTGCTTTTCTTAATATTGCAGTCTGCCCATACCTTTGAATTTGTGTGGCTTTAATTTACCCATGTTTTGTTGAGGAAATACGTTTCTGCCCTTTCCATCTGTGTGTGCAAGTTTTCCTGATGTCTCTTCATCATAGCAATATACCCTTATGATCAAATGTGTTTTTGCTATTTCTTTTACGGAAACCAAAACTTGTTTCAAGTAACAGTTTATAAAAAGATCATTCTTGAATGCAGGAAGGTTGGGGTTATCATTCACAAATGCAAGCACTTTCTTGATTATAGGCAGCTTCTTGTTACAGAAGAAATGAACTTAACAATGCACTGCATTCAAACAAATTTGTCACTTTAAACTTTTAACACTTAACATTTTGTGCTTCCTAGATTTTCCGATCATGAATAACTTCATTTAACTTTCACTGTGCTGAATTAATGCTTAATACGGGCACACCAGTAAGGTCTGCTGTCAAATTAATATCCTTATCTAATGTAGGATACTTCTTATTCAGAGGAATAAGTTTGTCACCACTTGTGAAAGGCTTGCTTTTAGTAATGTTTCACATATTGCACAAATTTACCCATGATGGTTTACCAAATGGTCCCACTTTCGGAATGTTAATTAATAGAAGAAAGTCTGCATATTGTTTGCTCAATTTCTGATTAATTGCAATTACTTTGAGTTCATTTTGCAATAGTTGTACATAATACTTTAAACATAATATTATTGCATAAGAGATAAGGTCTAGTACAGTCCAGCTGGGTGTTCTCTGGCTCTGACATTTCTCGAGAGGCAAAAAGCGGTGTTGCCAGTTACTTAGTGAGAATCAATTCAAATTGCTGGAATATCAAGTATTTTAACCATTTCACACATTTACAGATCACATTGCTATTTCTACATGTACATGGACAATGTGTTTAAATTACTAGCTCGTCCACGTGTGTTTCCACTATGCTGTCAGCTTCCCTTGCTTTTGTCATTTATGCACATTTTCTAGATATGTTGGTCTCCAACCACTGTGGAATGACGTTTTCCCAGTCTGTGTTTTTTAATTGCACTGAATGGTGTGGCACATTGTCCATAACAATAATGGAGTTTACACTGATGTTTGGCAGAAAAGATTGTTTGAATCAGATCTTGAATGTATTACCATTCAATTCTTCGTGATAATCACGTGTGCTCTTTGATTTGAATAAGAGCATTGCCCCTGGAACAAAACTATATCCACCACCAGCTTAAAGCTGACTCCTGCAGGAGTGTCATCTGTTCATGCATTTGTTTAGTGTGTTCTGCATTTACCCAAGTTTCATCACGTTTTTTTTGATTTGTTTTTAGAATTTCCTGCAAAAATTTGCCACACCATGCAATGTCACATTTCCATCACAGCCTTCCTTCTAGAAAATTTCTTAAACAAAAAACAAAAGTTCTTTCAGCACTTAGGCTGGTTTATCTGCCATCAAATAAGCCAGCTTCTCATGAATAAGAAATTCCTTCCTCATATGATATATATGCTGCATAATTGCATCCTTTTGAAATGTATCAAGTGAAGCATTAGGGTTGGCTCGTAGCCTTTGCTTTCCCAGAGTACATAGTACTGCAGACGGTATATTAAAGTCACTTGGACACTTCTCCTTTGTCACACTTCATGGTGGTTTTTCCCTTTTTTAATGCTTCACAAATTCTATCCACCACTTTAATAATGATAATAATAATACACTAAACTCTGAATTCGTGCACACACAAAGTAGCAAACAAACTTCAGCTGCTACATGATCCTTACAAAAAGAAGCTGGCAACAGTGCTAGATTTGGAAGCCACACTTAGCAGTGTAGTTATTGGTGGTAGTAGAGTTTAACATCCTGTGCTAGAAGTCGCTCCCAGTGTTGCCAATAGTAGCAGTTACTGTGCGTAACAGATGAAGTAATATTCGAACTGAATGGTGGTGTAATGAGAACCTTGCATGACAAACCAGAAATCTGGATTTGAGTGTTTTAAAGTTAATATATGTGATAGTTTCATCTTAAGATAAATTTGAGAATCTGTTTTCAACTATTCATTGCTGTATGTTGGCAATGTTCCTTTCGCCTTCCACCTCCCCACAACCTCATAATATCAGGGCCAGAGATCCAGTGACTTTAGTTTTGTACCTATGTACTTCTTAAGAAGCAGTGTCTGCCAATGAGCATACACTCCTATTTACTTTCATGCAATCCTTTATGTACATCAAGATCTATTCTTAAAGTGAAACCTGTAATGTTTCAGCAAATTGAGCATAAGAAACTTTAAAATTTGCTCTACTAAATGAGCTCTTTCTGGGTTTAGGTAATTTGATTCACTTGTGACTGTTCTTAGCAAACCTTTTTTTTTTTTTTTTTTTCTTTCTTTCTTTTTTTTTCCCCTCATTAAATGATGTGCTTAAGGCTGAAAGTCTTTATTGACAAATGCTATGAAGTCTCCTATTCTTTTAGCATATTATGACAATCATGCTACCATTTTTACATACTCAGTTCACAATCTTAGAGCACAACCTGTGTATGGGACTTTTTGACATATATGGTGGGAACATTTTCATTTCATTGTATTGCAGATGCCAATGTCAATTTGTAATAGACTGATAATGGAATGTCTGGAATGGAGAGTAAAGGCTGAGAAGTCATTGTGTGATCCACAGCTCTCAAAACATTGGACCAATTTCAACTAAACCCCGACTTATTACTTGCTATCGTAGAAAAAATATTTTTGGGGTTATACATCACAAGCGGAACTCTTGGAAAGAGCTAAGAGGTCAAAACCTTAAAAGTGAAGCAGTGTGGATTGGGCCATTTCCTTTGAAACTACTGAATCCATTTTAACAAAACTTAGCTCACTTATTAGAGGGCACTCAGGGAAAGATACTGTGGAGTTCATGCATCCCTAAGTCAGGGCTATTCTGTAATGTTTTGTTAAGGTTTAACAAACTGTTAAAGCCACTAACCAATTGATTGGCATTCTGTAACTTAATAGCAAAACAAAATTTTGTTAAGAATGAGATTTGTTTTGTTGAATGCAACAAATCCCGAGACCCTCATGCTAATGCATTTGTTACACAACAGATTAGTATAGACATTTTATTACTGCTATAAGAGAGAACGATAAAAGCTTGTCATTTTAATTATAAAATGTTTTAATTATTCGTTTTAGCGTAAAATGCAAATGTTACGGATTACACTTGGAATAAGCAATGCTCTGTATTATAGCATTGGTAAATGATTCTCCAATGTAAGACAAATTTTAGTAGGAAAATAAATGTTATGTAATCTCGTTTAGTAATAGCTAAAAGTTATTGATTTATGAATTTTAGGTTCGAATAGTAATAAGTCTTATTTCCATGGTTACTAATTCGTTTGCCTCATTTTTAGATTAGGGTTGGAACTGAACACTTGTGAGAGCTGTAGGATAGTACAGCGATAAGTTTTTGCTCCCAGAATTATTTTAAGATAATTTCCAATCTGCTAAAACAATTGGCTAGCAGAAAGCTATTTACCAGTTTCTCGTAACCATAGAAATTGAATTTATACTGATGCTGCTGCTGGAAGAGCATAAGTCAGTTGTGTTATAAAATGATAATTTGTGTGTATTAAATTTGCTCATGAAAAATAATCTGAAATAAAATACTTGTAGTTGTAACATTCCCCCAGATAACAAATAATATGCATATTATCAGATGCCAATAATGATTTTCATTAAAAGGTGCAAGAACTGAATTAAAGCTGAACATTGCCAAATCAAGAATAAAAGTATAAGTACCTACTTATGCTTGATGGCGTACATTAAAATTCCAGAAAAATCTGCGTGACTACTGGTATATTAAAAAAGTATAACTAGAATCCAAAAAAACCATAAAGAATATTGAACAATAATGCAGGTTTATATGAATTAGGTAGTGAAACTTGCATCAAAACAATATAAAATTGCATTGCTAATTCTTTTGTCTGTGATTCCTAATTAAACACATTGGGGTCACTACTACAGCTGTTCAACAGCTTGGCGGTTTTTCCCATAAAAATATAATTATTTGGGGTCACAAGAAGATGTAAGTCATGATATTCTAAGCAATGGGTTGGAGTTTAAAAAATCCACATTTTATATTTTTTGTTTGTTTTCATAACATGTTTTGTCTCCATTTGGCAAGGAAAAGTAACAAAAGCCCTCAGTATTGGGATTACGATGTTGATGGCAATGTGAAAATGAAGCGCTATCACTCGAGTGGGATAACACACTGCGAGAAAACAAATATTGCGATAACAAACAAAATACAGAATGCCAAACAGCGGCACATTTGATAAAAGCAGTTCTTTAAGCGTAACAAATAATTGTAGTCGCCTTGACGAGTTACAGCCTGAGGGTGGAGGTGAGGAGTCAGAACCTAAAAATTGAAGCAAGTGAACATTATCAGTTCCATGGGTTTTGGGATGTTGATTAAAACCTTGATTGAAGCACCTCGGCCAGAGGAGTGAGGAATATGCAGAACATTCTTGAATTTTGAATTAAGTTCCTTAGCAGTGTGTAAGAAATCCATAAAAATAGAACATTTTCAATGCATAAGAAATATACATTGAAAATTATGACCAAATGTAATGTCAGAAGCTACCAACTGATATTTACAATTAATAGCAGAGGAATGTTTCTCTCTGTGGTTAGTGTGTGTATTGCCATGTCCAAAAATTTAAGTGGTTCTTTTGGGTATGGTAGAGTAAGCAGGCTCTTATCTTCCACTTTCATTTATATTTCGTGGAACATTTGTGATGGGATTCTTATTACCTTAATGTGAAAATTGTTGAGCCTATATATTATTAAATAATAACAGAACCAAAGAAGATTTTAAAAAGTTTTAACATTTCATCTACTGTACTTAAGTGACTACTGTTAAATAATCTTTCACTCCTAGAAATGTTAAACAGGCTATATAGTGGGAGACTTCAGATGAGAAATAAAAGTCCTGATATTTCATTCCAATATCTGTATCAGTGAACTTTGGTCCATTAATATGAATAGTATGGGTGCTTTATGAAATTATAGTTCTAAGAGCAAAACGGTAGAGTTCAGCATAAAAAATCTTCTAGATACTTGGACAGTAGTTTCATAGAGCTAGGGGAGTAAATTGATAAACCATTTGAAATTAATCAATTTAAACAAATCCTTAAGCAGGTACATTTCAGTTAGTCTGTTAAAATGATTGATTTCTCTACGCGTTACTCAAGTTTTTAATTTTATCAACTTACGTTACGGAAAACATTTAATTGAAAATTAACTACTTAATTTGTGTAATAATGTACCATTATTCTTTCAAAAAGGGGCATCTGTTTAAGATTAGGCATGGCAGCTATACCTTCTTCACTATAAGCTGAAAGGAGAAGTAAACAAAACTTATATGTATCACTCTGTCGAGCACGTGGCAGCACCACATGGAGGATGACGTACCCGTGAGAGGAAATTGCTTCAGACAGAATGTAAATACAGTATATTGCGCAGCTTGGGGATCATTAGCTGTTAAACATTGTATGTCCTATTCCTATATCTTGCCTTATATCCTAAACTTCTAACACACAATACTAAGAGTAGACAAACGTTGTACCTGAACAGTTTGGCTTGTGATTAAAGGTACTGAATTAAACTTATGTTAACGCTTTAGATATCATTCATTTAATGACTAATATCAATATATCACTTTTGCTTTAACCTTTTACGAGTCAAAAAGTTAAAAACTATTAGCACTACAGATTAAAACTCAACAAATGCAACCCAAGCTATCCAAGCAACAATTCTGTCTGCATCACTAACAAAGAAGTTCAATTATTGCTAAACAATGGACAAGTTTGAACATTGAAAGTAGGATCGGATCAAAATTTTTTGCATGGAAACATCTACTGTATTCAAATTGTTTTGAACACACCAAAGATACTATACTATTCTCGTAATACGCTGCATGCTTGTCATTTTGTTTTTATTAGCGGAAATCGTTAATCATGTGTAATAAAACATACAGCAGAGTCACTTTTATCGATTCCAAATTCGCAATTTACTCTTTTCAAAAAGCATTCACTAACTTCAAAATTCACTTAAAATATACAGTAAACAAATTAACACTTTTAACAGGTTCTGCAACCTAAATCCAAGTTGACCAACATAAAAGCTTGAATTATTTTATTCCCGAGCTTTGTGTATCCAAATCGATCTCAATACGTATTGAATTTAACATGGAAATGCAGATCACATTCAGTATGGAATTGGAACTCTAATCAATTTCAATTCCCCGTGGATTTCTCAATACGTTGCAAAATACACTGGCGGCTCATCCAGAAACGAACTGCAGTGCCTGTGCATAGTCTCTTTAAACTTTCTGCTATAACAAGTTTATTTAGTTATAGGTGAAACTGAACCAACACATTTAGTTTCATAAATGAACTGTTACAATAATGGATTTTTTAAATTTCTCTGCACGAGAATAACCACAAAATGTTACAATCTGAACCGAACTTTTTTTTTTTTTTTTTTTTGGGGGGGGGTATAAAAAGAGACGACATGCTAAGTGGGAAATGTAGTTTGCCCAGCAGCCAATGAGGTGCTCTCGTCACTTGGTTTTGTCTTTCAGCTTATAGTGAAAAAGGTGTAGTAATAAACACAGCTTCATATTATGGCTGTGGAAACAAAAGCCACTAAAGAAGTTACCTAGCCATAACGTGCATTTGAATACTGCTGCATTTTTACTGCAATATGACTTGATGCAATATTGGAATTTTGTCAAAGCCTTTATTGGAAATAGACAGGAATTTTAAACTTTTAATGTTGGTACATACCCTGAAATATTTTCCATTTATATCTCAGGTGAAGTGTTATACATATTTGAATTAAGACATACTCTGGGCTGTAACAGAAATAACAACATAATGTTTTATTTATTGGCTCCACATTAAGCTTTTTAACGAGAAATGCTGATTGTTCAAAGTGAACTATCAGGCTTAGTAATCTTTGTTATTTACAAATTCTGTAACATCATCTTGATATTAGCAAGTATCTTTGTTGGTGAAACTTTTAAGTTTGCTGAATGGAATGAGAGCACTAACTCATATCAGAATTATCATTTTTCAGACAGTTGCCATCTGCAGAATGATGCTTAGCTTGGAGACAGCAGTTCAGCAAAAGAAACAAATGGAAAAGTATGTTTTGTTTGAAATTATCTGCTCTTATGAATGATGTAGAGTAAGTTCAAGTTTTTATGCATGCATATTGAAAAAGAATAGAGCATGTAACAATTTCTGTGTCAATATTGCTGCATTAATAGGCTCCTTCTGGTTGTTATAAGCTTGTTTAGCATTTTGTTTTAACAAGCATAGATGGCCTATATGATTCATCTGGATATTTTTGAATTTATTTATTGGCTTTGGTTTTAAAATAGCATGTAATGTCCTTTAAATAGTAAATGACTATTGTAGTTTGCTTTTTCCCCACTTGAGTAGATATTTTAGCTATTTTGGGTTTTGAATGAAGTTATTGAACTGCAAGATCCTCATCATCCGAAGAAACAGCAAATTCTGGATTATTTGAGCTAATTGCTGAAGGAACTTGCATGGATAAAATAAAATAGTGGTGTTTGTGAGATAATGTAGACTGTTAATCCAAATAATGTCTTAACGGTGTATTAAGCACATTAGCATGGCACAGAAATTTAAATTATAAACATCTGCTAGACTACAAATATAAAGGTTTAGTTAAAAAGGATAAAAGATCAATTCAACACATGGATAATCAAGAATTTGGTGTAAAAACTTAATAGCAACAAAAGTAATAGTTCTGTTTCATACTTAACTGGCAAGTTGTCAAGTTTGTTTTACATTGGATACCCAACATCATAGTTCCTTACAGAGATATCAAAATTGTAATGTACCGCTAAAATATACTTGAAACTATTGAGTTAGTCTTGGACAGTTCAAATCATGCAACTTCTTGAAGGTTAGATTAAAACTAACAATATTAAGTCACTCTTTATTTCCATAAAACAAGAGGCAAGAAGAGTAATTGTCCAGTAATCATTTCAACAACTGCTGTGGAACTTATTGCTGTACCCAAGTGTTATATTATGTTTTAATTCAATGGGACTTTGCTTGCAGTGTTGTGTCATTAAAAGGTAACACCCAAAGGAAAGTTTGTAGTCAATTCCTCATAATAGTAACCTGGTCAACATGGTAGTGTTGGTACAGGTGTGTTAGATGTGACATTGACACAAAATGGTTAGGTATCTTATCAATCATATTGATTGGCCTACTGGCTCCTGTGGCTAGTAGATGGGTTTCCTGGCTGCACATACCATGCGACAAGATAATTTTTTTGTGGGACATCAAAATTTAATAAATTGTTTGTGTAGTTTCTCCCAGGTAGAAAATTCCAGTGGTTTTTAAAGGGCTTTTATTTAGAAGCTAGGTTTCTCTTTTGACTGCTCCGTGGCCCATAAATCCTCTGCAACTGCTAATTTGTCACACTGTTTATATTTTTGTTTATATTTTATGTATCTCATGTGTTTGAACCTTGTATCCACGTTCCTCTGTGTATTCTCTATGTATTCCTGCAATCTACTTTCAATTTCATGATTGCGTGAATTTTTTCCAGTGGAATTTTATCCTTTTGTGTTCTAAGTATGTTTTTAAACAATGCTTATTGCTAGGGTCTAGGGTTATACCATATTCTTTGAATATTTTAGTGAATTCCGGAAGGCTTAAGGGTGGAAATAAAGTTTGTATTTCTTGTATGCTGCTTAGTGTGGTAGTTTTCATTATTTGCCTTTTCTTTTTAAATTTCTGTATCTTCCTGTGTAAAATCTTTTGGAAGCCTTCATTATGAATCCTGTATGCTTTGTTCACCATTCTGAAAGTGGGACTTTTTTTATTGCATGTATTAAATTCACCTTCACTTTCTATTGTGGTCTAGTTTTGTGTAGCTGCTACAAACTTTTCCTACAAAAACCTACTTTTACACTTTTCTTGTTAATAAAAGTAAACCTTCACAGAAGTATTACAACTTTAGTTGTAGGTGCAAAGAGGGGAGGCAGAATCGTAAGTCAATATGTGTATCTTGCTGTCTTTGAAATTCCATACTCTTTCCTGACATCACAAGGAATAGCTCAATACTGGCAGTACTTCAACAAAATTACAAAGTAGTGAAAATTCAAACCAATAATAATGGATATCTTGGATTGGTTGATGCCACAGAAGGTTACTTGACATAAATTGTGTGTGTAAAGAGCTCTACATTTTTGTTGTGTAGTTAGCTTTTATCTATACCTTATGGTGAACCGTTATATAGAATTATATTGCCTGATGTTGTATGGGTAATTTTTATATTTAATTACATCTCCCCTGTTCTTTTTCCAAATATTGTACAATGATCTAGATATGGCGAATAACTCCTCTTTACCCCTCATTTTAATTTCGTATAGCCCTGCCTAAAAGAAGATTCCTTTATGTGTATAAATATCTGAAATAGCCTAAATATTGGAAACTAAGATTACCTATAATGCTTGGGGAAAGCACTATATTTAGAGGACAACAAAATGAAATTCCCTTGCTAATATATAATAAAAGCATTCCAGTTGTAAGTGAAATCCCCCCATGGCTATGGAGAGTTCCTTCAGCTAATTTGGAACTGCTAGGAAAATATACTATAAAAGGTTTTAAATTCCTACTTCTAACTAGCGTTTTGGAATTAATTTCAGAGAAGTACAAAGATTGCATACATGTTTTTACAGATGGTTCTTTGAATAATGATATACACAATTCAGAAGTTGAATATTATGTTTTGCAAACCAAAGAAACCTGTTACATTCCAGATCTTCCTGTTCTAGCTTGGATGCAGAATTGGTGGCTATAGAAGCAGCTCTTCCATATGTATCACAATTTCCTTATTTGTTATCTTTAGTAATAGCAATATATAGTATCAATCAATATTTCCTCCACATCATACCTAAGAGTAGCATCAATACAGACGAACAGGCTTGAATTAAATAATTAAGAAAAACATATCTATTTCAATAGATTCCAAAGTTATTCTGCATATTTGCCAATGAAATGGCAGACAAAATTGCAAAAACAGCTGCAAAATTATTCCCACAACCTAAAAGATGGATATCCGTAAATAAAGCAATAGCTTCTATAAATCTGGACTTAAACAAATTTGGAAAACTACATGGTTAGCATCAGAAAACAGGAAAACCTGAAACATTTTAAAGAAACCAATTGGTTTAAAACAACTATGGCAGGATTCTATGGCATGAGGAGAAATTTGCATCTAGAGCGAGAATCGATCGAGTAACTAATACATATCTATGCAAGCTCAACTTCAATAATTTGCACATGTCCATTGTGCCATCCATGGTGTGTGCTGATATTTGCATCTAGAGCAAGAATTAGTCATACAGCAACTAGTCCATATCGATAGAACTTTGCCTTGACAAACTCACTCGTGTGTCCATTGTGCCAAGTTGAAAAATAATTTATACAACACATTCTACTGGACTGTTAATTCCTAAATTGTCACAGAAATATTCTACAATCTCTGTTACCTCAAACTTTGGTTGATAAGCTTCAATATATATTATCACACCTAAATTGCAGAGCTTACATTTACTTATTAAAAATATCACTCAGCTCTTTTAGTACAATAGCAATGGACTCATCTGCTATGACTTGATACATGAATGAATGAAGCCCCAGCTATAATAACGGATACAAAATCCCTAGATATTCACACAAAAGGATCTGAAACATTGGCAGAGTGTCTTGAGTTCCTCAACCTCCCTGGAAATGCTGCATAGTCTATAAGGGCCGTATTCATAGATTTCACATTGGTCTGGATTATCTCCGGACTGATTAGGTCTGGACCAAAGGCCGACAAAGTTTTTTATATTCATAGATAAAAAGCCTCGAAGCTAGAAAGGCCGTGGATCAGGAACGAGAAAATGTTACACAATGAAGAAAGGTAGTTCTGCGCATGCGCAACTTCCATAGAGTAGTAAACTAACCACTGTTCTCCCTTGTTTTTAACTTATGGTTGTTTCACAGCTGTTTTTTCATTGGTTCAGTGCTCACTCCTCGCGCTCTGCAAAAAGTAGAGATAACCAAGAAGTGTGCATTAAAATGGTCGGAAGAAAATGCCTGTTTTCCTTAATAGATAGAATGATGGATATTATTGAAAACAGATCGGTTGCAACAAATGCAATGCGAAAAACAAGGAGAAATGGAGGGAGATAATACATATATAGGCAGTTTTGTGCATGATGCTAACCTATTGCCACCCCTACCTTTTTTGAAACGTTCTTATCACAAGATACACAGTTTCATGGCATTGTTAATCATTTCAATAAGGATTTAACTTGCTGGAATATTAACTTTTAACCTTAAAATTACAGAATGAAATCATATTTAAATAGGTACTGTGTGAGAATAATTGTACAGAAATAATTACGTGAGGAAATTGATATATCATAAACCTTCCGGGAGTTGTAATCCTCCTCCTGTCGCTGGGAAAACGTAAGTAAAGCCTGAAGTACTTCGAGCTTAACCCAAGTGACTTAACTCAATGCGACATAACGTGAAGGTCTTATACATTGTATTAAATGGAACTATTTAGGGTTGTCTTAACGTAGCTTACTTTAACGACGTAGCTTAAAGAATTTGGCAGTGTCAAACTTTTCCTTCCCGTTACGTCAAGTTTAATGTGGCATGGCAATTAGAACTAATTGGTGTGAAGCAGTAGCATGAAGTAATAAAAGAACAATCGATCAAGATTCATTCCTGTTACATAAAGTGCATCCTAATTAAGCCTTTAGTTTAGCAGAATTTCTTAACTTCGCGTTGCATCCCGTCACGTTACGTAAAGTGCATTGTAATCCTGGTTTAATGAAAGTAAATCTAGCAATGCCACATGAGACAGTTATAATGCGGCTTACTGACTTCTTACTAAGGTCAGTAGTATTTCCTTGATACCCTTTTCTTGCATAATATGGAAGTGCTATTAGCATCGTATCAATTGAGATACTTGAACCTCGGTTATGGAAGTTTAGGTCGCCGTACTTTCCAATTATGTCCAATTGTGGTAGATAGTTTTACTCCATCTTATTTCGCGAATTCTACACAAGCAGCTACGCCCATCACTCCAAAGTCATCCATTTTGTAAAGATGGTCTGCCTTTAATCTACCCCTCTGAGGTAGACCAAAATTTGGTCCCGACCAAGTCGTTTGATCCTTGGAACAATGCAAGTTCTGGTCTATGAATAAGACAATCGATAGTCCGCTGTAAATTCACTGGAGGTAGAAAGTTGGTCTGAACCAAAATCGACTATGATACCGCCCTAAGTGTTCTTTGATGGTAAAATAATCATCGGTTGGAATAGTTGGATATTCACAGTAAGTGATATAAGTCTTTGTACCTTCTCTTTGGTCCCATAGTTATTTGATGTGAGAGAGAGAGAGCGAGAGAGAATTTCTCCATTTTCGGCTGCTGGGGATTCCCTGATCTTTTCTGAATAACTACAGTGTCATCTGGTTTGGGGTTGATTAAGGAATTGAACCATCATCTGCTGGAATTTCAAAGTTCATAATTTGGTGTTAAAATTTTTTACACTATATATTATGTATTGAATTAATGGGTCGATGTTGAGACACATCACATTCTTTTGTACGTGTACACAAGTATGTGTGTGCCAACCACTGACCCATTAATTCAATTGATACCACGGGTATTAGCTTCTTTGCCATTAGAATTTAATTTGTAGATCATAAGCTCAATTCTAGTTATGTACTGGTTTTAGCAGCTTGACTTTTTGAGTTCAATTTGAACCCATTATGTTCACAGTTTGGAATTTTCATAAAAAGCTGACAACCACATCAAAGCCAACAGTTTCAACTCCAGGCCACACAAACATTCTGCCATCAACAGTCTAATGTACCGATTGATAAACATGCTGTTAAATAAGCAGGAATATGAGAAAGAATATATTACATATTAAACATTGCTAAACATAATGGGTTCAGAACTGAGCTAGTTGAGAAGAAAATTAAAAAGTTCAACAAACGAACAGCTTAAATAGTTAACACTAATCCCCAACACGGATAAACGTAAGTTATAAGAAATTCACTATCAAATTTCAAAATATGTTTAATGTGTTCAACATAAAATTAAACTCTGTTCAGAATTACTAATCTAGTGGATGTAAACACATTAAATATCTGTCTGTACGAGTGTCTTTTGATTGGTGGTTGAAGCTCCTTCTGCTATTGTAGCTTCCAAACCAGCTATTAAGCTTTGAAACACATGTTTGAAGCGCCAATCTTTATACGCTAATAATCTTAATGTACAATTATAAAATAAAACAATTTCACACTACAATATTACGAAGTATAACATGCATATAATAATTGATTTGCCCACATTTAATCTGAAGTGCTGTCAAGCAATATTGGACCTCAGATTAATCTAACACTATGAGAGGGCGCATTGTCTATTATAATGATACAGGATTGAGTTTAGGTAAAATTCTCTCAAAACATTTGCTGAAAAGGTCACCCGTATTTCTTCATGATAATTAGAACTAATTTATGATTCAAAAATAAGGGAGCCATCATCTAAAACTACACCATTACTACCAGCGTGTAACACTATGTCCCTTTCCTTTACCAGTGGGGTGTTTTCAAACCTGAAGATTTTTCAGAAACAAAGGCTGATACTCTTAATGTGTGGAAAGAAATGTTTTTGATCCAGCAGTTGTATTGACCCATGTGTCCTCTAAATAACATTGTTCTGTTTTCTTTCTTGTATTGAAGCATAGCTCTCAAAGATTTGCGCCTCCACAATACTATGTCGTATCTGCTTATTATAATGTTTGCTTTCTTTTCACGAAACCTATTTTTAAAAGCAGTTTGTGAAATGTTGACCTCTTTAATGTCTGAACATTATTGGCTGCGATTAAAACTTCGTCTATAGTGATTTATTATCCCCTTCCCCCAAAAAAGGAAAGTCTGAGCTTAAAATTGGATGGCACGCTTTACAAAAGCATCCAGTTTAACGTGGTCTTATTTCAGAATACCTGTTTCTTTAAATTCTTTGTAAATGTCTTATCGCAGATCACTGAGAAACACCTGTAAACTTGACCATTAGTTGCACTATATAATTCACTGACAGTGTGGGATCTCTCTGCATTAGCAAATTGAACACATTTAGCACTATTTGCTTTTTGTCACTCTTCTATGGTTTACTATTTGGCAGTCAAGACATGTTCATGTTATTGGCAATGATTACCTATAGCTCCTTAACCACACTTGCACTTGACTGAATTTTACTAAACCAGCTGTGCATTTAAATGGTGCCTAAAAGTGGTAAACAAGTGCTGTGTAAGTGGAGTATGTTATTTCTTTACTTTCTGTAAATAACATGCTCAAAATAATACATATACTCTGTAATAGCACTTTATTTTAATGTTATCTTTATTATTACACGGCAGTTATGAAATAATATGGGGGCTATTTCTTGCTTAGTGTTCATTAGGAGATGGTTGCAGAGGTAGCTGTACCTTAGTCAATGGCCAATCACATTTTTTCAGTGGCAAGTGTGTTTATTTACATCCAGTAGTCTAGTTACAATGAATGGATAGAGAACAGCATCACAAAATAAATACAATTTAATGCTGAAATCAGAACACTAGACAGAATCACATCAGAAAAGAAACTAGGCATATATAAATTAGACTTGTTTAGATTGCAATGAAACATACATTGGAAAAACCAAGAGAATCATTAGCACAAGACTGAAAGAACATTTCAGAAATATCTTGTACAAACATAAATCAGCTGCTGCCAGTCACTTCTGGGAAGAAAATAGCAACATGGAACAAAAAGTCAAGCTATTATAACAGATACATAATGTTGTAGAACTGAGCTTAGGGAAAGAACATATATCAAAAGTTTTGAATTTCGAATTATGAACTCTGAAATTTCAGCAGACAAGAGTTTAATCTCTCCAACACTACACCAGATGGCATTGCTTACCCAGAGAAGAAAAGATAGGGAATCGCTGGTTAATTGACCAGCAAGCCAAAAATGCCAATATTTCCTTGAAGCATGCCCAACCAGTAATTTGGTAAGGGTAGCAATGTGAAGGTTTCACTTGATTTTCCATCATTTAATTATTTGCCTAATTTGGTCGATGTACTACTATATATTTCATGTATGGAATAAAATGTCATTCCTGTTGTTTAACCTTTCATTTAAAAATATCCTTGCAATTGTATGGAAACTGGTATCTATTGTCATGAAATGTGACATTTATCGAAACTGTTCATATGCAAACAGCCCCCCCCCCCCCCCCCCGCCAATGATTTGTTTTATTTTGCAACACATCTTTACATCTGAAAATTAATGTTAGTAGTCTTTTGTATTGAAATGAGTTTCTTGTGTTCCTTTGTTTTAGTGGTGTTCTGAATTTGAACTCTCATGGCAGTGTACACCATTCTTGTTGAACAAACCCTTCAGGGACCTTTAGCTTACCGCGGTAAGAATTTGACCGGGGTAATCATCCAACAGCAGTGCACCAATGTTCACCGCAGTTTAGGTAACCGTGGTTACCTGGCAGGTGCTCGCCTTGGTTGAGCACATCGTTCATTGCAAGTAAACTCTACTGAATGCACCCGGATGTACATCATGTCATCTGTTTTTCACTTGTTCTACCTCTTTGCTGAAACGTATTCATGTAGTTACGCGTGCAATGGTGGAAAGCAAAAGCAAACCAAAGTTTATCTACTGTTAGTTAAATTTAACGTGAAATTCTTAAGAAAAGATAGAAAGTATAGAGATAGAAGCAATAACTTTAAGTTGGACACGTAGGAAAGGTTGGTCTTACAACTGATTGGAAAAATATGCTGAACTTTATAGACTTTCTTTTTTCTTTGCTTTCTTTCCACACTGACTACATTCCAGCTACCTTAGTCGATATTCACTTACTGAAAAAACAGGCAGAAAAAAGAAAGAAAGAAAAAATATACTCCCAAACAAGATTTGAAACCGAATCCCCTTGAATAGGAAGCGCACACGCTACCCCGACACCACGATAACTACTTCAGATTATAGACTTCGGAACTGATATATTCAGGTTACCGGATTCCTATATCTGTGCAATTAAAGTATATAATATTCTTGAAAATATATTAATTGCACTAAATCCATTCATTACTCCTCTTATTTCTGCCTTGAAACTATGCATCAACTGATATAATTATGTTATGTAACGTCGTGATTCTCTGGATTTTCGTTACATCTTGTGTCAGGATATTTAAGGCACCTGTTGCAGGAAAAAAAAAGGTCTTAAGCATTAAAAATTACAAAGTACATTAAACTAACCATATCAGGATGTAATTCATTGGCGAAAATGGAGTCTATCTATTAGCTGGAAACTCTAACCTATATCGTTCCGCCATTTTAACATTTCAGCACACGAGTTGGAAATAATCGGCGAAAACCGGCCGTTCATGGCTGGTCAGATTTAACCGCGGTAAAACCCTCGATTAACTTTTACCAGCGTCGATGCACCACAAATGGCCGTTAACCGCGGTAAAATCCATATTTTACCATGGTAAAATCTTGATCAAGAATGGTGCACATAGCCACTAGTGTATTAACAAACATGTTTTAATGACTGGCGGTTTTGTTAGAAATTATGGAAATGATGTAGCACTTAGTCCCTAATAACCTATTCATAAGAGTGCTGCTGAAATATATGTTTTATGGAAGTAGACATGGCTAGTTGTCATGCCAATATTCAGAGGCCAAAATTACTGTGTTTAGTCTGAAGATTGCCAATATTATATAAAATACTTGATTTTGCAGGTACTAATGAATTAGTAGGTAAAGTGCATTGGTAATGCAGGAAAAAGCATTTCATCTTTTAATTGAATAAACTGTAATATGTGGTGATTATGGGTGAAAATCATAAAGCCCATTGATGAGTTTTTACTTAGGCCTGTGTAACACAAATTTTCTATAGGTCTTGTACATTTCAGATAAATACGTGTATATCTAATGGAGTGAAAATAACTGCATGTTGTTTCAAAAGAGCTAAGTAACTACATACAAAATTTGGATGGTGAAAAATTGAGTTAAGGTACTAGGGGCTGTATTCATAGATTTCACACTGGTCTGGACTAACTCCAGACTCATTTGGTCTGGACCAAAGGCTGACCAAGTTTTTGATGTTGATAGACGATAAAAAGTCTCAAACCAAGAAAGGCCATGGATCAGCAAAGGGAAAATGTTACACGACAAAGAAAGGCAATTCTGCGCATATGCAACTTCCATAGAGTAGTAAACTAGCAACTGTTTTTAACTTTCTATGGTCGTTTCACAGCTATTTTTTCATCGGTTCAGTGCTCACTCCTCGCCCTCAACAAAAAATGGAGATAACCAAGAAGCGTGCATTAAAATGGTTGCAGGAATATGCCTAGGATACACGTTTTATGGCATTGTTAATCATTTCAATAAGAATTTAACTTGCTGGAATATTAACTTTTAACCTTAAAATTCCAGAATGAAATTTTATTTAAATAGGAAGGAACATTTGCTGTTATTAAAATCTCACCCTGGATCTTAACCAAATAATTAAGTATGAGAGTAATTATACAGAAATAATTACCTGAAGAAATTGATATATCATAAACCTTCCGGGAGTTGTAATCCTCTCCTCGCTGAGAAAACCTAAGTAAAGCCTGAAGTACTTCGAACTTAACCCAAGTGACTTAACTCAACACGACATAACGTGAAGGTCTTATACATTGTATTAAATGGAGCTATTTAGGATTGTCTTAATGTGGCTTTGATGTAACAAAGAATTTGGCAGTGTCAAACTTTTCCTTCCTGTAACATCAAGTTTAGCGTGGCATGGCATTTACAACCAATTGGCATGAAGCAGTAGCATGAAGTAATAAAAGAGCAATCAATCAAGATTCATTCCTGTTACGTTAAGTGCATCCTAATTAGGCCTTTACTTTAGCAGAATTTCTTAACTTCGCATTAGATCCTGTCATGTTATATAAAGTGCATTGTAATCCCGGTTTAATGAAGGTAAGTCTAGCAATGGCACATGAGACAGTTATAATGCAACTTACTGACGTCTTACTAAGGTCAGTAGTGTTTTCTTGATACCCTTCTCTTGCATAATATGGAAGTGCTATTAGCATCGTATCAATTGAGATACTCGAACCTCGGTTATGGTCTCTGTCATATAGGTTAGGATGAATCTGTTTTATCAGTCTTCTAACCTTTGCTTTACTAAACCTGAATTTATTTTGAAGTTTAGGTCACCATACTTTCCAATTATGTCGAATTTTGGTAGATAGTTTAACTCCACCTTTTCATTTAATGAATTCTACGCAAGCAGCTACGTCCATTACTCCAAAGTCATTCATTTTGTAAAGATGGTCTCTCTTTCATCTACTCCGACGGGCCCTTAAATCCCACTCGCTCACTACCCCTCCGAGGTAGACAAAATTTAAGCTCAATTTTTGAAGATTTAGAAGCTTGTAACAGTGATGTGTCATAATTTAAAATAGAGAGTTGAGGGTTGTTACACTACATCACTATGATAATCTTACTTGAACGCGTTTCGGGAGACGGCTTGTCCCCATCGTCAGCATTCTCTCTCAACTACTCTCTCCAGTTGAGAGAGAATGCTGACGATGGGGACAAGCCGTCTCCCGAAACGCGTTCAAGTAAGATTATCATAGTGATGTAGTGTAACAACCCTCAACTCTCTATTTTAAATTAGACAAAATTTGTCCGGACCAAGGCATTTGATCCCCTGACCAATGCAACTCCCGGTCTATGAATAAGAAAATCGATGGTCCGCTGTAAATTCACCGGAAGTAGCAATTTGGTCCAGACCAAAATCGACTATGAATACCGCCCTAGAAATTTCATATTCTGAACCAGCCTCCTGGTTCTGGGGGAACAATGATTGCATTGGTTCACAAGGGTAGAATTCA
This sequence comes from Deroplatys truncata, assembly GCA_030765065.1. Classification (NCBI taxonomy): domain Eukaryota; kingdom Metazoa; phylum Arthropoda; class Insecta; order Mantodea; family Mantidae; genus Deroplatys; species Deroplatys truncata. Next base: position 141,074,464 of record CM060977.1, read on the forward strand.
ATTTGTATGTTAAAGACTTTTAATATTTTGTAATATTTTGTTAAAATTTAAATATTTCAGGAAAATCTTAATGCTTAAATTTTGAGATTTTTCTATTTTTTGGAACCGTTATTGTCATTTGTAACAGATATAATTTATGCTGGAAATCTTTTGCCAAATGATACTATGGAGCTACCTAAAGTTATTGTAACTAGTGTTATATCCAGCCAAAGCAACTAGTTATTCTCTCGGCATATGGATTTCATGAAACTGAAAGATTTAAGTAATATCATTTACTGTAATTGAGTTTGTATTGTGCAGAGAACTTATTCTACAAAGGTTTTTTTCCCTCTCCTGTAATGATGTAAGCCTTTACCTATGCAGTTATGCAACAATGACTTTGCATAAAATATGTACAGGAAAATCTTCCCTAAACCGGACAGCCTATATACCGGAAACTTCGACAGATGTATCTTAAATCTCAGAATGGAGCTTTCACCTATGTTAAATAATACTCTCAACTGGAAAATTGCCTAATGAGGTAATGGAATAATTATCTGGAACCTTTTGCTTAAGTACTCTTAAGGGCCGGTTTCACAGTTCAGGCTTAAGTCGAACCTTACTAAGCTACGGATGCAGCTTAATTAAAGCTTAAGCTTTGGTTAAAGCTTTGCGAGTTTCACAGTAGGGCAGCCACGTTTGGCTTTACTGAGCTGAACAACTTCTCAGAACTTTAAAGTTGGTAACGCTTGCGCATTCGCATTGAGTGAATTCACATCATTTGTTTATGGCGACGCTGTTCCTGAAAGTAAGGTTTTATAGGTTATTCAGCTACACAAACTAAAATGACCGAAAAATCAGAGCCAAAACATACTGCTAACCTCACTTTTAGGGAAGTTAGCATTCTGTTAGAAATTGTAAAGCAGTATAAACACATAATAGAAATGCAAGCAATCTGATAAAGTACTGTGAAGCAGGAAGAACCAAACATGGAAAATTGATGAGTTATTCATTGCAAAGATTGAAATAAAATACAGAGATGCTACCGTGTTAAATATGACAATTTGAAGAAAGTTACAAAAAAGAAATACACGACGATAAATGTGCTATTCGGGGTACAGGTGGAGGTCCAGCTATGCCATCGTTAGTTACGCCATTCGACGAGGAAATAAAGGAATTAATTGGTGTCCAAATTGATGGATGTGAAACAATTTTCACAACCCTGCATGCTTCCACTTGCATGTAACCTCAACGTCAAAAGAAGCATTGCTTCTGACGAGAGGGCTTTCTTCCTGAAACATTAAGTAATAATACCTTATGAGCGATAAAGTATATTATAAAGGTATAAGAATAAATTTAATATTAGGTTTTACTTACCAGTCTGTTTTATGTTTAATTGCATCAACAATAATCTCTACTACCATCATCGCAGACTGTTAACTTAACCAAAACCTCTCATAGAATTCTTGGTCATTCCATATGTGGCAATAATTTGCATGCCTTCTAAACGCTTTAGGCCGCCTTCTGTTGTGGATATGGTTTAAAATAATTTGCATTTCCTCCTCATTAAAATCTTGTCCTCGGATAACATGGCGACTTAACTTAAACCGCAGTTCAGTACGGTTTAAGTCAAGTCCCGTATAATCTCGGCTTAGCGCTTGAACTACACACTGTAAAACTCAGCTGAAGCTTAACTCTCCGGTTAAGCCCGATTCGAAGTTAAAGCTTATACTGTGAAACCGGGCCTAAGGCAGATTATTATATGCATAATACATAGCTAAGTGCAGAATTTATAAAGTCATAGGCATTAGTTTTGAGCACAAGTGTATTTGCACCGAAATTTTAAGAACTGTGTATGTGAGATTTAACTTTGCAGAAGTTGTGGGGACTGAGAAACTGCAGTTGTGTTATATTATTTATACAAAACATAAATTTGAACCTAGTTTTTTTATTTAGAGACTATTTTAATTATTTCTTCACTGTAAATCTATGTGATCACAACTGTACTTTCTCTACTGTGATAGTAAGAAGTATTGCACTCCACCAAAACATTCGATACCGAGAGTTCACCGGAAATGCATGTTTTGAAATGGCTTGAATCCAAATAAGGCATTTTTGGAAACATGTCCGTGTGTCTGCCTGTGAACGGCATAACTTAAACACTGATAAATACCAAACTTGGTATTTGAGTTTAGTATCTTCCAAGGATGTGATGCGATTTTCAAGAAAATCCCCCACTCCAGACTACCCTTTACATGTTTTAAGATATTTTCATGGCAAATGAAATGAATATCTTGAATTTTGTGGGAATGTTCCCAAAAGTTTTTTCATTCTGAATGACTTTCACATAACTGGTAAACAAAGAGATGGACAAAATTTTACTATACAAAAAATATATATCTCATTAAAACACACAATTTGCCATATACATTTTGTTTGTCGAGTGACCCATTTCTGAGATATTCCTTATTTGGATTTTTCAATACTTGTACATTTTCTCAAATGGGAATTCGTTATTAATTTTTTTATGTCCTGGACATGCAAAGAAAATGGAATGCTCCACATACTGTCTTCCACAGCAAAGAAAGTCCCCAGTGAATGAAGCACAGGGGGGAAACTGCTGATTAGACACGGTTCCAAACCCTGCCTATTTGCTTATGGTACCCATATTTATGACACACACGACAGCTCAGTTACAGTCCATTGAATAGTTTTACTCCTTGTGTAGCATTCATTCTCTGTCACATATTTGCTGTCCTTGTTGCACTGTTTCCAAACAGATAAGGGCAGCACATTCCTGTCAGAGACTTTCTCCCCGTTGGCGAACAGTAGCAACCAGCTCTTACAAGATTTGACTATTGCTTAGACCTACCATATTCCCCTTGCACCTACAAGAAAATAAGCAATAAGATAGTTTCCGCTTGATTAACATGAAGTAGATGTAGAGTAAGCATTTGTAAAAATAGTCTGTTCAAGAACGAAAGTCATGTTAGTGGAACAATCAATCTCCTTTGTTATTGTTGTGTAGTTTGCTTTATTAAAATACAATCCTTTGTAAGACGGATTGGAAAGCTGCCTAATGAGGAAACAAAATAATTATCTGAAACCTTTTGCAAAAGTAACTTGAGGCGTATTATTATATGCGTAATACATAGCTACTTCGAAATTTTTAAAGTCATAGCCATTAATTTTGAGCATGACTACTTGCACCAAAGTTTTAAGAACTATGTACGTGAGATTTAACTTTGCACAAGTTATGTTGGAACAGAGAAACTGCAGTTATGTTTGTTTAAAACAAATTTTTTATTTCTTTATTTACAGACTTTTAATTTATTTCTTCACTGTAAATCTATCTGATCACTTTTTTGGGGGGGGGGGTACTTTGCATTATTAAAATGCAACTCTTTATAAGGAGGAAACCTGTGAAAACAAACAAATTACTGCAATGATCGCATTCTGTTTTAGGCAGGTTTTATGGTATTTCATGTTTTGGAATGTTTTCTTTATAGTGTGCCTGTTTCACTACATCTGTGCACTCGAATAGTGGCAGTGCCAGAACTACTTGGGTTTCTGGACGGACACTGGAAAGATATGGGAGGCAATGTCAATAGAGGCAGACTTGACCCATTATTTTAACTTTCATTTTCTACTTTTTAATTTTCGAGAGTATTGACAAGAGCAAATTCAGTTTTATATAGGTAGTGATGTAGTTAGAAGATGAAAACGTTTGGGTTATTCAGTTAAAAGTGACTGCATGAAGCGTTGTATTAACAACTGGTGAATATTTCATCAGGACCAAAGTTTATGTAATGGGCCTAATCAACAGACTTTTTTTTTTGGCTGTTTTGTTAAAGCTTTCCTTCAAATAAAATTATATCAATACGTATATAAAACAACAGTCCAATTGTTGCACATAAAGCAGCATCAACATGTGTGTATATATTTATTTCCATAATGCTATACTTTGAGTTGCTATTTCTTTGGTCCATCACGAATTTTAACACCATGGTTATTTATGCATGGTGGGTCATAGCAAATTCATATTGCTTTATTTTTCTAAAGCATTTTTCTCTTACTCTCCCCATTTATTTTCCTATTCTATATCCCTCTCCTTTTGTATTTTCATTATTCTAACTTTAAATTATTTTTTGTTAACATTCTCCCATTCGTTAGGTAAAAACTGCTCTCTCCACAACTTAGTTTCTTCACATTCAATTATATAATGCAAATCATAATCTGCCTCTCCACAAAGAAGCCTATATTCACTTAATCTAGACCAGGCCCATCCTTCTTTCACTAACTTATTACCTACATCCACATACTTCTCCCTTCCCCAGTCCACCTTTAACTGTCTATATAGTTCCAAATAATTCTTGTTTCTACTCCGTTCCTCACTTCTTTCCAGAAACCTTTAACTAACCCCCTCTCTCCTCCCATAAGTTACCCATTCCTATTTCCTGTAGGATTCTCCTTATTCCTTGAGCCCAGTTCATCCCATCAAACACATTGCACACAAATGTTTCTTAGTGCTGTTATGAGCTAAAACAGGTTCTTGTTGACTTGCACGTTTCATTCTGATGGCATCGTTTATCTACAATGTCTAGAATGCCCATCTCAGTGTCGATGGAGACACTAATGGAGGGAAATCCTCATCTGTGTTTACTTTTATTACTGGTGGCTTAATAAATGCATCACTTTATTATCTTCAGTGCTTCAGTAAGTGAAAGCCCTTTCCTGAAACAACAAAAATATAAATCTTACTGATATATCCTCCTAGCATTGCCATTTGGTAATATAGAAATTAGGAAGCCATAATTGCACCTGATTTTCTCTGAATCACCTTATAACTCCCAGGGAATATATATTGCACTATACAACAGAAATATGCTGCCAAGAAACAAGGTACATAATAACTCCAAGCATATAAAAATATACGTACTATAAATGGATGTCCATTTCTGCTCCACATTCAGAGATAGTTGTTTTTAAACAATCTCTACAATAGCGTAAAACACAACAATTAACACTATATTGTTGTAAATGCTGTTCCTTTACACAGCGATTAGTAGTGGTACCAAGCCTCCTGCATAATATTTGAAAGCAGAATAACTTTAAGAATGTGTTAATGTGCATTACCACATGGCAATGCTAGGCGTTTGTGTTAAGGGGAGTTTAGTAGAACAACCAACCATATTTCCCAGGACCTCTGGTTTTCCTTTAATGAAAATAAATGGCTGGGAAAGTCAACTCGTGAAATGTTTCATAATCCTTCAAAACAGCTACATATTTTATTGCAAGAATCCTGTCATTTCCTTTAAAAAAAAAAATAAATAAAGCTGATGTGATAGATCAACATTACTTTCTCTACCCTCTTATCTTTATTAGTGGGTAATCAAACTATTCTTAACTAAAGCTTATTTTTCTATCTACTACATTTTAATCAAAATACACCTTTACAGAAATAGCTGCATTACACATTTTGTTAAACATACAAAGGGAATAGCCCTAGTCAAATGTTTAAGAGCTGGACATTATATGTGTGTCTTAAAATTCCATACTGTTTACATGCAATCGTGAGAAACAGCTGAATGTTGACAGGACTTTACGAGAAAGACCAAGTAATGAACAATTCAAACCATTAATAACATCTCAGAAATGGCTTATGCAAAAAAAAAAACAAACAAACCCTTATTTGAAATAAATTGTGTGTTTTAAAGAACTCTTCATGTTTTTGTTTATTGCTTAATGTTTACCAATTATACAAGATTATACAAAATTCCTTTTGAGTGAAGAGGACTTCAAGGCTATTACCAGAACATTCAAGGTATACATAATGTCATGTAAATATCTTTAATTTATGGTATTTTAATCAAAACGGAGCAATTTTTTAGAAAATAGACATTTTTGATAAGTTTTCTATGTCGAAGGTATTGTGGGGGTGGGGGGGGGTTTCTTGATAATCATTGTGGCACAGCCTTCGAAGATACTGAACTTGAGTACCAAGTTTAGTACATATTAGACTTTTTTTTTGGTTTTGCTGTTCACTCACACGGACTTAGTCTAAAAACGCTTTCTTTTTAAATTTTATTTTATTTATTCAAGGGCCTTAAAACATGTATTTCCAATGAAATATCTCAAAGTTTTGGTGGAATGCAACCTTACTATGTACTGGTAGAAAAAGAAACAAAAACAAACGGGCAATTGCAGATTTTACATATCACTGAATTGTAGTCTTTAGCTTAAAACACATTGTTCTGTATTGTAATATGCAATCCCTTGCAGAAATATTCCAGTGCATGCAGACATGCATGAATATTGAATATCTTAACACATTGTACTGTCATGATGGGGTAAGTCCAACAGGACTAAAGGGACCAAACCAGAGTTCCCTCTGATGTAAACAGAAGCACATGCTTCGGCTTGTTACGAACCCAAGAATATACTCTTACGCCAACGTAAATAGTTCCTTAATACATGTATTGTATTATGAAATATTAGAGCAGGAAAGGTATAGAACTGCACATTTTATTGCGGTTATCATAAGAACTCATCGTTAAAGGTAATGGATATATACTAGCTGTTAAGAGATTACAAAATATGATTTTCGCCTGCTATTGTGCTAATGCCGAGGGCATCTTGCTAGTTAATACCTACCATATGTTGACTGTCACTCTCTTACATATACAAGAAACGCAGCAATGAATTCCCAGAGATGCTATCTGAGTACTGAGTAAACATTTTGCGTAACACAGAATATATGATAAGCGAACAGTCATTCATAATACACTAACACACACATGCTCAGCTCAGGTCAAATCTTGTGATTTAGTCAGTTGGTATTTGAGCTCACATGGCAGAGGAAGGTACGTGTAGTGTGAATAAACTGTTCAAACACACAAGCGGGAAACAGTTAAAAAGTGGCTAAAACAAACAATACTTCATATATTCAACTCGCTATTACAAAAATACCCGACACGTGCATTATTCCATATTAGGAAACTAATATCGGATTTTATAGGCGTTTCAGTGAGAAGTGTAACGAAAGCGAGCAGGGAATATAAACAGACATAATACAACATAGAAGAGGATAAAACGTGGGAGCTTGTTTTAAGTGCGACAGTGCTGTGGAATTGTGGATACGCTTGTCATTATTTTGGAGAGTAGTTCAGATTCTGATATGGCAGCTGAGTCATTTTCGGAGGATTCGGATTTGGGTGTTGCACTTTTGCCCGAGGATTGTGATTAACATAAGTAAAATGTTCATTGCCGCATACTTATAAAATCGATTGTTACCTCAGGTTGCATTTTGAACTATGATTCTCACGCAGGGCGCCTTTTTATAGATTAAATAGTGTTGAACAAGCAGGTGGGAGGGGAACAAGCAGCCATTATGGACGGGGATTGCGAACTACTTTCACGCGAATAATACAAAGAGTTTGTTTTTAGTGAAAGGCACTCTGGTTTGGAATGGACAGTAATGACTTCCATTAAGCCTTCTCTTCAGATGGATATCAACAAGGAATTGCTAAATTTCAGGCATCTGAACAAAATTAGATTTGATATTAGCTGTTGCAAAATTATAAAAATCTGATGTGATACATTTATGCGACTTTCTCTACCTTCTCATTTTTTAGTGGGTATACAAATTACTTTTACTCAAGCTTATTTTTCTATCTACTACATTTTAATCCAAATAAACCTTTCTACATTACGCATTTTACAAAGGGGAACAGTGAATCGAATGTTCAAGAACTGGATGCTATAGACTGGCCTTAAAATTCCATATTGCTTCCATACAATCGCGAGAAACAACTGAATGTTGAAAGAGAATGACCAGAAATGAACGAATTTGAACCTTTAATAACGAATATCTCAAATGACCCACAAAAAAACTTTTTAAAAATAAATTGTGTTTTGAAGAGAGGACATTTTTTTTGTGTAGTACATTTTCGTCTGTCGCTTAACGTTTACCAGTTATACAAGTTTAAATTTTGGGGGGGGGTCATGTAAATATCTTTAATATGTGTTACTTTAATCAAAATCTTTAGAGCCATTTTTAGAAAATCAAAATTTTCGAAAAATCTTTCATGTAAAGGTTGTCTGGTTTGGGGGAATTTTCTTGAAAATCTTCGTGTTGCATCTTTGGAAGGTACTGAACTTAAATATCAAGCTTGGTGTTGATCCTACTTTTTGTTTTTTAGTTATACTATTCACACATGTATGGATGGACATGTTTCCAAAAATTCTTTATTTGTATTCAGAACACCTTAAAACATGTATTTCCACTGAAATCTCAACATCGAATTTTTGGGCAGAATGCAATACTTCCCCTACTTACTATACATAGTAGAGAAAGTAAAAATTATAATTATAGTCTGCATATTATTCCAATCGATGGATTTCATGCAATTCTTTATACAGTAGAATCTCATTGGTACATTTTTGCAGGGACCTAAGAATTTGGACGTCATAGGCAGGAAAATGTGTTAATGAAAATAGAAAATCTGCAATTTAAGAACATAGTTATGTAATAAAATTTAATAATTACTACGTCTCCATGGGCAGTTGAAATAGATTTCAGGCACAATTTTATACTGAATACGATCCGTGTTTCCATGTTCAATATGTGTTCAAATGGATACACAAAACCTGAGAATAAATAATTGAAGCTTTTATGTTGGTCAACTTGGATTTTTGAGGTTATGAATGTTTTTGAGAAAATAAATTGAAAATTATGGAAGCGACAGTAGTGGCTTTGCTGTGTGCTTTATTTCACATATAACAATTTCCACTAAAAAACATTTCATGTTACACGTGCAATAGACGATAATAACTCTGGCGTATTGAATACGGTAGGTGTTTCCATGCAACAAATTTTGTTCCGATCCTTTTCTGATCCTATTTTCCAAGAGGAAAGTTTTGTTTTAGCATTTTTCCCTTCTTTAAAAGCAGTTTCAATCAATTTAGGTTTGCTAACAATCATGTTTAAGGTTGACAGAGGACTGCTTAACATCCGCATTATATCCACATGTTTCATATTTGGATTGTGGTATACTTAAAGGATTTTCAGTTTTTCAGTGTTGATTATTTACTACACTTTCTTTTTTTCATTGCAAATAAAAAGTTAAAATACAATCTACATATGTTTGGTCAACACTCAACAGTAGAAACTATCGGTGACGTTTACCACGCCAGGTAAAGCATTGTGTATCCTGCCCACACAAATATTTACAGATATGCGATTGGCTGCCAGTATCCACCCTGTGACCTAAGAATTGACCAAAGTAGCAAATGGAGAACGTCAAACTTAGAATGTGTTAAGCGCCTACTCCCACTGGACTGACCAAGGATTGGCCAAAACAGCGAATGGGGTTGTCAAACTTCAAACATAGTAAGCGGGGTCAGGAAAACGCACTAAGCAAACGGTATTTATTACATTTGGTGATTTGGTACCGGGACTTTTATAATTCAACGTGTTAAACGGGAAAACATGTTAATGAGGAATGTGCTAACGAGATTCCACTGTATACTATTTTCATTTATAAGTTTGGTTAATTCCTTTTAGTGAGGTGCCCAATAAAATTTGTCCAATTCTAAAATTTTTGATACATGGAAAAACATCAATTCAAACTGTAAAACAATCAAATGGAAGGAAAGGTATATCACTTAGGAGGAACATTTGTGGCTGCAGCTCAGATGTGAATAATAGCAAAGAAGAGTTTTTTTTTTAATTTTAATTTTTTAATTTGTGCTAAGCTATGTGCAAGTGAATATGGCCAGCATTCTGCCCTGGTGCTTTACCTGTCATATATTCGTGATTTACAAAACCATCCTACTAATTAGTCTATTTCTTAAGTTATGAGTTTGTATTTTGCTGTTTGTGTCTATTCACTGTCCAGATCCATTTATTTTGCTCATAGTTCAAATATGCGCTAGCTTCTGTCTTTGCGAAACATTGCTTGTTCAACAACTCTCTAATTTTGGTTCCTTTACATTTAAATTGCCTATTAGTGCACCTGGCATAAATCTTAGTGTAGAAGCCACAGGCTTTGAACTATTATAAGATTTGATACCAACGAAATATTTGTTCAAATTCAATGAAATGGGTTGCCCGTAGTGTGAATGTGCCCCTTTTGTTATGGAGATACGTTAATATGGTCAAGGCAATTCTAGTCTTAATGAATATGGACCTCAGTATAAATTTGAATCATATTTGAAAAACTAAATTCCATGCATTTTTAAAATCTGATTTAAGTATCCAATTACAGTGAAAATGGCATAGAAATATACTCTATTACTCTAACCATTGTCAATGCATTTGAGGATTGTATAGCTTAATGATAGTTCGTTTAAAATGGAAAATCTCTTTCACCAAGCTGCGTCATTTTGACTGACAAAACTCAAAAGAATGGATCATTTTGGTTCTTTTACATCATTGCCAGTCTGTTAGATAGATACTTCATCTCTTGTTGTGAAACAGCATTGTAGTTACTTTAGTTTAAGTGAATGCTAGGTTTTTTTTTTTTTTTTAAATCTTTAAATGTAATTCAAGACGTGTCTGGAATGCGCAATTTGAGTTAGAGATAGCCACAAATAAATTTGTAACATGATGGCAAGATTTTGCTCACAATAGGTTTAATATTTGACAATAAAGCAATAGAGACAAGAAGATCAAATGACATTCTGCTAGATGACTGGGTGTAAATTGACACTTTCCTGAACTACAGAAGTTATAGTGATTGCTAATATAAGTTCAGGTGTGCAACTTGAGGCTTGGTAAAGAACATGATGCAAGTATAAACTAAAGCTTGGGTGTTAGGCTTCCTTTTCCTTTTGAAGATATAATTAAAGCCAATGAAAATAGATGTAGCAAACCTTACCAACTTAAGTTACAAATCCAATTAATGAGCAATCATTTTAAGATGAAGGGTTAACAGTTCAAAAATTGATGGGGCATTGCTGTTAAACCAACCAGGAGATGTATGGTTTACTCTATTTTGCATAATTAATTAATTTTCAAAGAATCTCCCCTCCAGCCTCACATTTCATTGGATGGAGGCTCCCATAGTTTAGTTCCATTACAAGTGATATGATATGATGTAAAAGTAAAAATTAATGGTCTTCTATTCATTTTGCAGCAGATTGTTGTTTGTGTATGTGAAAAGGGATCTAGATGACTTAGCTGGTCTGGTTTACGAAGATTGTCAGTATGGAGGATTTGCAATTAAATCTATTTAGTCCTCCCTCCAAAGAAAATGCATGTTCAATGTTAGATACTTAACTGTGTTACTAGTGCATTGGGCTATTTGAAGCCAGCCCAGTTTAAGGAAGTTTGCTCCGCATTCATGCATGAGAAAATTATAATTTGGCATAAAGGTCTAAAGTAAATTGCCTTGTAGGCTATAAGGGGAATTTACCTATAACAGGTTCATATTTGCCAGAGATGGGTATCACTAAATAGGTTTGTGTTTCTTTTGTTGCAGGGCTGTTTTCTGCTATGGGATTTCCATTCTTGGTGGACTCGAGTGGTATGCAGCGACATTTCTGCTTTGCATGTGGAAAGCATTACAAAACTCGTTCAAAATTAAACAGACATATTCGCTATGAGTGTGGTGGTGCCCGAAACAGATATAAGTGTGAAGTTTGTGGACGTAGGTTTTCCAGACCGGACAATCTTCGACAGCATGAGTTTCTGCATTCCCTACACCACGTGACATAATGCAACATTGTCCGCAATGTACTCACTAAAACTGTGATCTTCATTAAATGCTGTGATAATTATTGATTTTTTATTAATTATATAAACATTATATAAACGAAAGTACCTAAGGTGTTACATCAGTTTTTATGGATATAACACATCTGTGCATAAGGAACTGTTGTGTAATTTTTAGCAAATTTTTGCCAAATGCAATCAGAATAATTGTAATACAGTGTATAACATCACTAAGGCCAATAAATTATGGATTGTGAATTTTAATTCCTTAGCATTCAGATTTCTGTAGTGAATTACTTCTAATCATCCAGTGAACATGGTGTGCTTGCTGCGTGGGATCAGCTGCTACTTTTATCACTTTACCGGCACCAAAACAAATTAAGGCCATGTGTGTATTTTGTTCTGAAATAGGCTTCATTGATCCAGTGCATTCACAATATGTATAAAATATGGATTTTTCCTACTAGCTCTGCACTGTGATGTTAAGTGCCTTATTCTGTTAGGATTAGGGTTTCTAGCGAAAATTCAGACATTTTGTTCTGTTTTTAACCCTCTACTGCATGGAAAAGTTTGGTATGTATGCTGCTCTTCCTGTAATTCCTGAACAGGCTTTTATATCCCTTTCACCTGCACCACAACCAAAGTGATTTGAATAACCATGATTGTTGGTGTGAGATGAAATGAACTGGCCATCCATTCAAAGCCAAATGTCACAAGTTTAATTCCCAACAGCTGCAGTCAAATGTGCCTGTGGAAAGAACAGGGAGGGCCCAAGTAAAATAACTAGTGTAATGACATGTTTGGATGCTGATGGGGTAACATTTGATTGCAGTTGGATGGATTTTGCATATTTATATTAGAAAAATATAAAACTAAGAAAGAAAAAAAGGTAGTTTTATTGAAAGAATTTAATATTTTTACAATATAAAAAAGCTATAAATAGCTTAATTTATTGCTGAAGATTAGTATACTATGAAAAAAAAAAAAAACAGTTAACATATTGTAAAATTGCGTGAACATCTGGTTGCCAAATACCAATGCTATGCAATAGAGGGTTAGAATATTAAGTTTTAGAAACTTAACAAGTTCATTGAAAACATTAATTAGTATAGGGAGCCAAATTACCAGGCAGTTTGATTCCCTGAGGTGCTGCTCAAGTTTTCACTGGAAGCTACTTACTGTCAAAATGAAATGGAGTTGAAATTGAGTCTGTTTGGCACAATGTTCTGCCTGTTAAAAATGACCTTTGATTCAGCAATTCCACTTGTAAGTTACTTTCTGTAATGGTTAACTTTTGCAGCAGATGCATTGACACTTGCTATTCTTTAAAGTGCTTTCCCATAAATGCCCAAACAAATGTTACGAAATGCAGGAGACATTTTTTTAATCACCTTTTGTTTTTCATGTGCTGCTTTGCATTGAGATTGTTGATGCATTTTTACATTATATAATTTCGGAGTTTTGGAATTTTTAACCTTGGGCAAATCATATATTAAATTAGGTATCTCTTTGTAAATTCAGAATTTATGCTTCAGTATTTAAATACTTTTATAATTACCAAGGACTTCCCTTGTAGTAAAGGAACAAAAAGTTTACGACTAAGAGTGCAGCTTAAAGATAAGCAAACAATACTTGTAATAGTAACGGGTCAAGTCGTGCTACAACAAGCATTTGAGATCAGGCTGAATGAAATATATAAAGAAGGAGTACTGCTCTTGGAAGTGAAATGTGTGCTAAATGCATGCTTGTATCCCCTTTACTCCATGTTTTTAACTAAAATAAGTAAACTTGCACCTTATTTTAATAATAGAAAAAATATGGTGTTTAAAATTATATTCAACTTAAAATGTCTTCCACATCAACTTGTATAATCTCTGTGCAATATTGCTGAGATATTTATTTCACAACTTTTGCAAATGTAAAATGACGTGATGCTTTGTCATTATTAATGGTGCCAGTTCTGTTGGAATACTCAATGCTGCTAGAAGGCAATAAAATGTGTAGTAGTACTAATTAGAGGTATATGTGACATTTTTATTTCTCTATATAACACATTTTACAAAAATAAGAAAGACAGATCTGTTGAATGTCACTATCCTGTTAAGATGTCATGTTGGTATTATTCACATGGAAAAAAGGAATAGTATAAATAAAAGTTTACTTTATGCCATTCCAGGTAAGGAAACAATTTTGATTCCTGCTTTGTTAAACACATTCTCAACAATTTTGCTTATAAAAAAGGGTTTTTATAGATATGAACCTTTGAACTGGACAGTACAAAGCCTATTTAAAGCATTCAGTACCCAGGAATACCCTTTTAAATGCAATATTTTCTCAAAAGTATGTAAATTGTGCGCTTGTAATTCCAATGAAATGACATGTTAATTGCCCTGGTGTTATTAAACATTAGAATTTATTTTCTTTATATTCCACGTGTATTTTCATAAAAATAAGACATTTTATAAGCTTAAAAGTAATAAATATTTCATTACCCCTAATGAAAATTGTTATGCATAAATTTAATATTTGCAGTAATTTACAAAAAAAACTTAAATAGTTATCACTATGAAACATAATGCATCTTTTGCTTGCTAAAAGTATATGAGATGTGGCAATAAACAAACAGGAATGATTGTTGTGCACATTTCCGGCTTCGTCGATGACAAAGAGAAGAGGCCTTGGGACTCTTTCCGACACGTGTACAAATTTAATGTTGCTGCAGTGGTTAGTCTGGCTGTGAGCCTTCTTAGAAACTGGTTGTATATCTGAGCTCCGTCGGAATTATGCTACGCTCTAAAGTAGAATGTGTTAACATTAAATTCCTCACAAAACTTGGAAAACCTGCCACAGAAACTTAAGATTTGTTGAAACAAGCCTATGGTGATCAGTGTCTATCTTGTACGCAAGGTTTCAAGTGAGTTAAGAGGTTCAAGGACGGTAGGGAAGACATCGAAGGTGATCTGAAATTGGGCCATCCTTCCACTTCCAAAACTGAAGAGAAGTGGAAAAGGTCGGTAGAATTGTTAGAGAAGACCGCCTGAAGGGTGGCTGAAGGTCAGATTGTCAACCAAGTTTATTATAAAAATGTTCTGAAGACCCTCCGTGAATGGATGCGACGAAGGAGACCAGATCTGTGGAAGAATCACTCTTGGATTTACTAGAATGACGTGCTAGCCCATAGCACGATGTCCGTGAAGAGATTTTTTTGGGAAAAACAACTTAACATCCTTCGTATTTGCATGACCTAGCACCATACGACTTCTCTTTCTCCAAAAGTGAAGTCTGTGCACAAAGGAAGCAGTTTTGAATCCTTGGATGCAGTGAAGGAAAAAGCAACGAGATTCCTCAACAGCATAATAGAAAAAGACTTGTAGCGTTGCTATCAACAGAGAAAAATTTGCTTGGAGAGGGGACATTTTAGTTGTGTTACGTTTTTTCAATAAAGAGAGGATGAGTCCGGTTTCTTTATTGCCACACCTCATAAGATACAAATTTCTATGGGCAGAAGGTGCATGATATTCAATTGCAACTGCAGCATGTACATGCTTTATATGCTCACTGCTGATCTGGGAAGATGGGTATGTAGCAGAGGGCAACGTTCAAGGTGACGCAAGGTAAACATTGAATGCAGATTAATGCATTGATTTGATCACACAGGAAAAGCATAGCATAGTACAAGTAGTAACAAGTATTCATGTAATGATTTTGCTATCTTCTGTAGATTCATCTCGCTATCCGGCAAAAGAACTAGTTTTCATTACAGTTTGTCTTGCACAAAAATGCAGCCATGCATTTACAGTACTTTCTTTACTGTGGTTACACATTCAACTTTGACATGACTCCTTAATATTTCATTATCTTGGACAATGTAATCAATTCTATGCAGATTACATTTAAGTTGCTCATTGAAATTAAGGATTGATAGTTTTTTTTTTTAGTTTGGGGAATAGCTACCTGTCCTTTCATCGATCCTAAAATAAAAAAAATGGAATTTGCATTTCATGCAATTGAATCATTCATTATCCTCATTCATTGTGATTACTGTTGTATGATACCTGGCAAATGGGTCTCCCTTCAGGCAGTTGTGCTCATCTGAGTTTCATTGCTGCATATACAGGTGAGTTACATAAACTTCTACTTCAGGTATAGCTGAAAAAAATCTAGAAATTGAAATACAACCTTAATGCATGAAGGCAGGAGTGGAGCACAATAAAGATGATATAGGCCGTTTAAAAGTGTAAGCAAATGTGATTTTAACATAAGCTTGTGATTTGCTAAATGGACTTTTTTTTTGCCCCAGTTGATAACATGGAAAATAACAAGCATGACATTTATTGTATTGCAGTGTTGTTGGTTTGTTGCAATTGGTAACATGGAATATAACAAGCATGGCATGTATTGCATTGCAATAGTTGAATTACATTCCAAGTGTGACATGAAGTTGACGCTTGAGTTACAAAAGAGGTAAACCTTCCCCCCCCTTTTTTTTTTTTTTGACAAACCCTGTTGTTTTCAGCACAATTGATAATGGCGAAAGTAACATCAAGAACAGCTCTTGTTGCATTGTAATACATCAATTACATTGGAATTAATTGCAATGAGAGGTTGGTTCTTGAGACTCGGTTATACTGATGAGCGTTACAACGTACAGATATCTACACTTCATTGCATCTCAAGTGTTAACTTCATGTTACAAATTCTTGGGATATAATTGACCTATTGTGATGCAACACACATTCTTAATGTTATTTTCTGTTTAATTAATTGCGTCAAAATTAACACAGGGTTTTTATTTTTTAAAAAAAGGCTTAAATTGAGAATCATATTTTCTCACATTTATGAACGGCCTGTTCTATCTGCTTTAATGGGCCCCTCCCCTGCATTCATGCCTGTGGAAGTTGTTTTTCAGTTCCTATTTTTCTTTGCTGTTTTAATCTAAGCGCACAATTAGATGGTGGAAGTTTAAGGTGACTCACCAGGTAGATTATTTTATTACATAATCCTTCCGGCTTGGGAAAGGATCCTAACATAAACAATGCACATAATATCACTGCACATTTAATGTTTCATGAACCCATGTAGAAAATTCCCTCCACTTCCCCCTTAATGGCTGCCCAGCTGTTTATTTTTGGTATTTTAAGAAACTGACATCAATACCTCCCAATGTTATGTTAACCACATGCTATCTTTCAGTGTCTAGCTTTTGAGTATTACATAAATAACTCTGTACATGCTAAACTTAATGTACTAATTCAAGAATGGGTAAAAAATATGTTAAGAAATATCTTTTAATGGTAAAATCTAATGTGTTAATTGGAGTCCTTGGATGATAATGCAATATCCAACTCAGAATTAGAGGGTAGTGATATTGCCTGAATTTTCTTCCAGGTTTATATTTGAACTTAGTTTGCACACACACACACACAAACACACCAGCTGCTTTCGATGTAAATTTAATTATATCCTTAACAGCAAGGTGTTAAAACAATTGAAACAAAAAGTTAACACATTCAAAACTATGGCTTTACAACCACTTTTAAGGGCTTTGCCACTTCAGTTTAATTACACTACTCTCTGACCTGGGATGCGGGTCTAGAATGTCATAATTGTAGTATAAACATTATGGGATTAGCTTTGCATCAGTGAAAATTTGGGAATACCCATTATAACAAATGGAAGCTAATTAAAATTTGTTTAAATGAAATGATTATTAAAATTCTATTATTCACCATCTTTTTACTTGAAGTACGAAAAAGGTGACAAACTGATATGTGCAGTGTGGTAATAACTACTTTTTATTTGCCTGAAAGGTGTGCAATGGATGGTGGCACGTGCATTTGTTTACACCAGGATCCTTGCTTGGGTTGTGTGGAGTAGAGCGCCCCCTTTTTTTGGTGTTGGGTTGTCTCCGTTTAATTAGCTTAGACAATATGAACCAGGTTTTGAAACTGAAACATCAGAACATGAAATGAACGTTATAAACAAATAGTGAAATGTGCAGTGTATCATCTGCAAAAATTTTTTTCTCTGTTTAACACCTTGGATGCAGTTGCAATGGGCAAATTAACTGGAAATGCAGAAACGCGTAAAAAGCACTGTCAACACTAAACCAAGATGCTTGACAAACCAAAGGGAGTATGCATGTATTTCGATATGCTCATATAAGAGAGCAAAGCTGTAAATTTTCAACTTTGAAACGTTTACTCCACTGCTGCTGATTAAAGCAACACATTTTTCTTACGAAATAACTATTATTTATGTTTCAAGCATGTCTTTGTGGTTTTGATTCACAAAATAGAATTTCTATACACAGTTACTTTCACAGTAAACTGTAGATTATCTGCAGTAACGGAGGGGAGTGCTATCACAGATGAAGCGAAGCAGCGATTAATCAAAGCATGGTCACAACATAAGGTTTATTTGGTTTAAAATGTAGTAGACAGAAAAATAGTCTTGAATAGGAATAATTTGTATACCCATTAATAAACGATGTAGGGTAAAGAGTCATCTTAATGTATCATAGATATTTTGAATAAGCTTTTGTCTATCTCTTATGGTTTAATGTATTTTGCAAGATTATGCAAAATTCTTTTCAACTGAAGTGGACTTCACAGCTTATACTCAGAAAACTGAAGATAAATGTTTTGTCATGCAAATTTCTTAAACATATGGAATTGTAATCAAATCCGTTTGCCATCTTTCAGAAAATCAAGACTATCAAAAAATTGTCCATATCAAGGGTAGTTTAGGATGTGGGGATTTTCTTAAAAATTGTCGCATCTATGGAAGATACTGAACTTTAGTTGATATTTATCCAACATTTCATTTCTGAGTTATGTTGTAAACAACATACGTAAGCATCCATTCACACTTTTTGTTTTCTAAAAAGGAGTTCAGGGGCCTTGAAACATTTTATTTTCTCTGAAATCTCTATCACGTTTTGGGATGGAATACAATACTTCTACCTACTTTTCTGCATTTTATTCAAATGCAGCATATTACTGCACAATTCAGTGTTAAAAGTCTTATAAAGTTTGTTCTAACCAGTTTTGCAGTGAAGTTTTGGGATGCAAAACCTATTAATAACACTAATATAGATAAGCTGCATTTTTCTTTGTTTTAATTGGATTCATTACCAGTGTACTGAATCATAGCATTTTTACTTTCTCTACTATGTATAGTAAGTAGGGGAAGTATTGCATTCCACCCAAAAATTCGATACAGAGATTTCACCAGAAATATATGTTTTGAGACACCCTGAATCCAAAAAAAGCATTTTTGGAAACATGTCCGTGTGTGTCTCTGAACAGCATAACTCAGAAATGAACAGTCGGGTAAACACCAAACTTGGTATTTAGGTTCAGTATCTTCCAGGGATGCAACACGAAGGTTTTCAAGAAAATCCCCCCACCCCAGATTACCCTTTACATGGAACATTTTTCGAAAATTTTAATTTTCTCAAAAACGGCTAACGATTTTGATTAAAATATCATATGTTTAAGATATTTTCATGACAAATGAAATGTTTATCTCAAATTTTTGGGTATGTTTCCAAAAGTATTCTTCATTGTGAACGACTTTTGCATAACTGGTAAACCATAAGAGATAGACAAAATTTTACTACACAAAATATGTCATTTACATCTTTTTTGTTGAGTGAACCATTTTCGAGATTTTACTTGTTATTCCATTAAATTTTGCAATACTTTTACTTTTTCTCAAATTTGTTATTTATTTTTTTTTGTCCTGGTAATACAAAGAGAATGGAGTACTCCACATAGCAACCAGCTCTTAAAATATTTGACTATCGCTTAAAGCCTACCAATTCCCCTTGCATCTAGAAGAAAATTAGCAATAAGATTAACATCTCAATATCTCGATTAACATGAAGCATATGGGGAATAAGCATTTGTAAAAATAGTTTGTACAAGAGTAGAGAAAGTCATTCGAGTGTAACAAGATTTTTTTTCTCCCCTTTTTCCATGGTCATAGTGGCTGCCTTTTACCTTTGGAACATGTTGCATGTAGGTAATGGTGTCAACTTGTATACAGTCTGTTTTTTCTTTAGGTTTTATACATTAGAACACACTCTCTCACACACACGCACATATTCATACTTCCAGACTCGGGAGGATAGGGAGTAATTTTGGCTAGAGAAAAATTTGCCGTCCCTCAGCTGGGAATTGAACCTGGGATCCCTTGCACAGCAGGCAGGTGCTCTACTGACTGAGCTACGGAGTAGCCACTAGAGAAAACTTTATACAGCATTCATTAGGAACTACTCATACATTATTTTTTAATTAACCAAGAAGAGTTTTTTTCTTCTGCGGTTGTAGAATGTGCCATTTCTAAAATGTTGCTGCCCTGGATGTTGGGAGTCTGCATATTTGCCATTTTTGACGAATCTTGGGGAACCACTAAAGATAGTATGAGAATATAGTACCCACAAAATAGAACTAAAACACATGAGCAATTAGGGATATCTCACTTGAGCTGTGTTGGGTTTAGATAAGATGTGTATATTGACAGGAGAGTTGTTTTAAAGAGGATGTATTTATAATCGCCATATTATAACTTGTCCCGAGATAGTTCTGCTACCACGTGGACTGGATGAAGTGGTGGGGAGCTATGTCGCGACGTAGTTAACGTTTATTATACTTACTGCAAAGCTACTTGTGCTGTTATCAGAAGCTATATTAATTACCGCTATTGTAACAAAAATAATGCTATAAAGGAAGCACTATAAAATACAACAATAGAAGTAGCAGCACAGTTATTTTGCATGAAGACACTAATGGTTATATTGCACTCAAACTATTTACCATTTGCAACAATACATACAACGAAACTATTACCTTTGTTAACAAACCCTTATTCTTGTGTGCTGGCTTCACGAGCTTTGCCGGGTGAGATAGCGGAAAGAGGGAAGATCGTCATTTGTGAGAATCAAATCAATGCGTAAGAAATGTAATGAGTTGTATATAAAATATGCTCCATAATTTAATTTTCATGTACTAAAATGGATAAATATATTTGTATACTCCGTGAAATAAAGTGCAACACATACCTCGTGCTATATTCACTAAGTCTCACCACGTGTTATAATCAAATGCTGAAAACTATAGCTTTGTTTCATCCTTGCAACTTGTGCATATTCACTTTATTATTATTGTTTCTAATTACACCTGTTCACTGTATTTTATATTAAGTCAAGACCTTGTCTTATGTTTTGTGTGTGTGTGTACATTCCTTCCAGGGTTCACAAGCCCAAATCATATATGCATTACCACGTTCCAGCAGTATAAATAAACGCATTCAACAGTGGAAGTGTTAAGTTATGCTGGGGGTTTTAGGTGGAGGGTTCAAAGTGCTGTTGGATGGATGGACGGTGATTGGCTGTTACATACAGTGACGTAGTCTTGTCACTGAACTGTCTCGTGGACAAGTAGTATGGCGACTATAAAGCTATGTACACTCTTTTTACTTTCTCTACTATGTAGAGTAAGTAGGGGAAGTATTGTATTCCAGCCAAAAATTCGATACCGAGATTTCACCAGAAATACATATTTTAAGACCCCCTGAA
Organism: Deroplatys truncata; assembly: GCA_030765065.1. Classification (NCBI taxonomy): domain Eukaryota; kingdom Metazoa; phylum Arthropoda; class Insecta; order Mantodea; family Mantidae; genus Deroplatys; species Deroplatys truncata. Next base: position 141,095,742 of record CM060977.1, read on the forward strand.
TCCAAAAAAAGCATTTTTAGAAACATGTCCGTGTGTGTCTGTGAACAGCATAACTCAGAAACGAACAGTTGGATAAACACCAAACTTGGTATTTAGGTTCAGTATCTTCCAGAGATGGGACACGAAGGTTTTCAAGAAAATCCCCCCCAACCCAGATTATCCTTTAATGGAACATTTTTCGAAAATTTTCTCAAAAATGGCTCTTAATGATTTTGATTAAAATATCACATGTTTAAGATATTTTCATGACGAAATGAAATGTATATCTCGAGTTTTCTGGGAATGTCTCCAAAAGTATTCGTTGTGAACGACTTTTGCATAACCGGTAAACCATAAGAGATAGACAAAATTTTACTGCACAAAAAATGTAGATCGCATTAAAATACACAATTTATGTCATATACATTTTTTTTGTTGAGTGAATCATTTTCGAGATATTTCATGTTATTCCCTTAAATTTTCCAATACTTGTACTTTTTCTCATGCATTATTCATTTTTTTTATGTCCTGGACATGCAAAGAGAATGGAATGCACCACATAACAACCAGCACTTAAAAGATTTGACTATCACTTATAACCTACCATATTCCCCTTGCATCTACAAGAAAATTAGCAATAAGATTGACATCTCGATATCTCAATTAACATGAAGCATATGGAGAATAAGCGTTTGTAAAAATAGTTTGTACAAGAGTAGAGAAAGTCATGTGAGTGTAACACATCAGACTTTTTAAAGTGCAAATGGGGAGAAAAATAAATTTGTAAATGCAGCATTATGCAATAACAGACGAAGACAGTGGGAGCAACAGAGCTTTGCGCTGCACTAACATAGTCTCCTGTAATTTAGACAAATTCAAATAAATGTCAGGAAATAGTCCCTAATTGGTTAGAGCTACAAAGGCAAGTTACTTAACAGAAACTGCATATTTGAATGAGTTCTGTTTTTTCTATCGGAAAGCTTTCTCTCTCTCTCCATAGTTTCTCAGCTATACTAAGTGACTTACTTGTCCTAGGTGTTTTAACTTTCTGTGCCACATACCCAGTTGGTAGAGGAAGGATTAATATTCCACCCAAAAATTGGATATCAAGATTTCAGCGGAGGTGTGTGTTTTTAGGTATTAAGTTTGTATCTTCCAAAGAGGCAACACAATTTCCAAGAAAATCCCCCCTCCACTCCAAATTATGCTTTACCTGGAGAAATCTTCAATATTTTTTATTTCCTCAATGTCTAACGATTTTGATTAAAATCATAACTCTTAAGATACAATAAATAAAATGTGTATCTTGAATTTTCTGGAAATAGACAGTCAAGTCCTCTTTGTTCAGAAGTAATTTTTGTGACAGAAGAAAGAAAGAAAAACTTATTGCACAAAAAATGTAGATCTGTTTAAAATTAATTTCAAATAACTTCTTTGTGTGATTAACCGTTTCTGAGATATCCTATTGGTTTGAATTTTGCAGTAATTATCATTTTAATCATTAATTTCAAAGTACTGTTGTATTTTTGCAATGTGAAAGAAAGAATATGGAATTTCAAAACTAATATATAGTGAAGTATAATTGAATCAGTCAGAGCTAAGACATTTTGTCAGTTTTTACTACTTTTTCAGGGGAAATAAATATAAATTAGAGATATTCTCTTTAGATATTACATATTAAATACCAAAATATTCAGACTTGCTTAGTTTTTAATATTATTAATCATTTATAAAATTGACAAAAATTGCCTTTTATCACCAAAATTGATTAAAAATCATAATTTTAAAATGGAATTTAAGATAAACCCCAGAAAAATAACAGTATAAGTTTTACATGTGTCAAGAATCATAATCATCATTATAGTAGGAGGAACTGGCAAATTTGAAATACAGTATGTTAAATTTATTGCCCATTGCTACTGAATTTTCTTGTCGAGCAACAGTATCATGAATAGGCCATTTCAAAATATCTTCAGAAAGGCTCAATGCATCATGTTCCACATACTTGACTAACTGTTGAATACACTGGGTGATTAAGTTCTTTAGTTTCAATAGAATTATCAGCTGTTTTTTAAGAGTTTAAGCCATTGGGCATCTAAATTAAAAATTTCATTTTGGTCTACAATGAACTTAAACCTCATTTTTGCTATTTGCAATAAACTACATACTCGAGTGTGTACCTTTGTCAGTGGTGTTAATTATTTTCTTAAAAATGCCAAAATACCTGCAGTAAGGCATGAGAGTTGTCTGCATTCAGGAAAACAGCTTACTATGGTGTGCTTTTTATTCTGTCCAGGACAGCTGTCAGACAATAAATTCAGCTCCTTGATTCTCTGGAATATAGTGCTGCACATGGTGATACAGGAAGGAAGAAACTTCATTAACACCCTTTTGCCTTGTCCCTCATGAAAAAGCATACTACAGATTTTCCACTTTGTAAATCATACAACCGGGTATTTGCCTGATCTCGGTATACACATTTGTGGATCTTGAATCTTGGTAGACACATTTCTCTAAGCTATTTTTCTGCTTCTGTTGTAGTCTTTGTAGAAAAGCACTTGAGAGTAAATTTTTGTGTAAGGATTTCAAATGGTCATCAAATATTATGTGAAGAACTGTAGTGCTCTTGTGGCTCAGTTATACTACTTTGTTGCAGAAATTAATGTGCTTGTTTCTGCAGTTCTATGTGTTCTTGTGTTAAGATGAGTCGGAAATATTCTGCATGTGTTTCATTACTAAACACAGCAGTTTTAAATCATGGGTCTAATAGCATTGTTCATGCTCTGCTTTTCTCCTTCAACAGTGGTAACAATCTGGTCGTAACATAAGCATGAAGCTCTCTTTGAAGTTTTAGTACTGGGTGATCTTGTATGTAGGATGCATGACTGTTCTTCAAATTATAAATGAGCACGACTGCTATTACTTTGAGGACATGAATTGTTCTGTGGAGAAAGTTTTGTGGTTGCTTGAGAATAAGGGTTTAAAATAACACTACCCGAAAGATAGTTCCCCTCATTAGGGCTAAGACTTTCAGGTGCCCTTTTCAAGTTACCCAGCTGCACTAACTAATTCTTTTTGTTCTAAAAGCATCGTGAACAAATAGGTACTGTTCCATCTTGTTTCTACTTCTTGGACTGATTGGTGTTTTGGCTTTCCTAGTTATGTTTGGATAATTTCCAGTAAACTTAATGCTCAATATTCCACTGCTTCATGATTTCTGTAAGTATGTGCTAATATTTGCAGTAGTGTGCACTTCTAAAAACCGAAAGGTTTGCAGTGACAAATGTAATTTCCAGGTTAAATCTGCAAAATGACATGTTACTGCTATATAAGATTGTATTTAATGATCATAAATCTGTGCTAAGTGATATGCTGGATGGAGGACAATTTATGCTTAGTTGTTTCCTTTTCTTGCTGTAATTAAATTATGAATTCGGCTGGCAATATTATAAGCTGGATCTAAATGTTGAACAAATTGAAATCTGGATGCTCAACTGAAGGTGGCTCTAGATCTAGAATTGTCATGTTCATAAGTGCTCAATCTAGTTCTTGTTGACATTCAGATGTGACTGAAAAGAATTGGAAACAATTATTACATAGCAGAACATTTGTAAAAATAGGCTTTGCATTTTACACTTATGTGCCTGAATGCATTTAATTTGAATTAATATTTCATGAATGGGAGTTTTAATTTTACATGTCAGATCACACCAAGATATCTGAATATGTGCATACTGTCAATTTGAATACCATGCACATGCTAGATCATACCAGATGTATTGTGCCTCTCCTGGGGAGTTTCTCTTCCACATAAATTGCACTTTGCTTTTGACAGACCCATTTCCTTATAGTACTCCCAAACTACTGAGCATGTTTATCAGAAGCATGAGGGAATAAATTCAGAAATCAGAGAGAGAGAGAGGGAGGGGGAGGGATTTTTTGAAGTATACAGCATGAAATAGTTCTAATATTAACACTATGAAAGACATCTGCTGTGTAGTATTCACTTGACTTTCTCTACCTACTCTATCTTATAAAAGCTTATTCCTAAATCTACTTCATGTTCAACGTTTTATGGAAATTTTTTATTACACATTATGTACAAGAGGGATACATTAGGCTGAAGTGATAGTTAAATTCTTTAAAAGTGAGTTGCTGTGTGAGGCTTTGAAATTTTTTGTTCCTTGCATTACTGCAAGAAAAAATAAATGGTGACTTCATAAAAAGCATTAAGTATCTGAAAATTCAAAGCAGTAACAAAAAATATCTTTGAAATGGTTAATGCCACAACAGAATGTATTTCTCATAAATTTGGTGTTTTAATCGAGATCTCTTATGTTTGCAATTATACAAAATCCATTCAGAATGAAAAGGTCATCACAGGCTATTTGCATAACATTCAAGGTATATTGTGTATACTCAGTTATAGGACACCCCTTTTTTTCCCTCTATTTTTACTTTCAAAATTGGGGGAGGGTCCTATAAGTGCAATCTTGGTAAAATCAATTGGTTTGGAGAGGAATAATTAAAAAGTTTTATTTTAATGCTATTTGAGACATTTAATTAAAATAAACAAGGTTACATATGTAATCAACGATTCATTGCTCTAATAGTAAGTCTGTTAACATCCCGCACAGTAATAACTTCTGCAAAGATGTGTAATTGGTGGATGGGCATGGCCTGTAGAACAAGGAACATATGCAGGTTGAAACTTGAATAACAATTGGCTACCAATAATACGAAAATCCTTGTTTTTAATACTGGTATAGGTAATTATGGACTTGCTTCACAAAAATATTTAAGTAAGGGAAAAATAGTAATGCTGTACCTATTGTAGAATCACAGAGCTACCATCATCGTTGCTAAAGTTTGTGTCTTCATTTTGTTTGTGTTCTTTCCATTGAAGATGGTCCCCAAGCGCACAAATACATGTAGCGATGGTCGCTTGATTTTACTGATTTCGTTGTTTTGTGCACATTATCTGTCCACTATCCAGTTATTGTCAAAGCATCTCAGGTGGGCCTTTAAAGAGACGTTTAAAACTCATATGTACGATTCCTGGTACTTGTAAGTTTTCACACTTACAGTACATCAAAGATAAAGCTGGAGGCATAAAGAAAGTGCAAACCAAGTGGCTGCTGGTGTGGGTGGGAACCAGGAAGAGGTATTTTGATTGGCTGTAGCCTGAAAGGACTTAATTGTCACAGGGTTTTACAGTGCTGTGTGCTTGTCACAGAATTGACGTAAGGAATTCGCCAATTTCCTAGAAGTTTTAAATTTTGCCTCTCAAACATTAAGGGAGTACTGTAGGCAATGGAGCCCTATAGCCGAGTAAATATGGTATATATTTTCTTTGTTATGCAGATACTTTAAACATAAATGGTATTTTAATGAAAATTGTCATTTTTGAGAAAGTCAAACATAACATTTTCCATGTAAAGGGTAGTTTGGGGTGGGGTATTTCCTTGATACTTGTCAAATCCTTGGAAGATGGATTTGGTGTTTAACAGACTTTCTGTTTTTGATTTATGCTGTTAACAGACAACATACACACAGACCTTTTACTAAAAATGCTTTATTTAAAACATTTATTTCCAGTGAAATCTCCATATCAGATTTTTTGGGAGGAATGCACACTATAGCCAAGTAGCAAAGAGTAAAAATGCATCTTTTGTGTCTAGATCTAGCTGTTGACTGATGTTCTCTGTGCAACGGTACTCTACATACAGAAGCTTTCAGATGCTCTGACTTCTGCTGTGTGTCCACAGCTTAATAGGTAATCCATTCATCTTATCCTCTTTTCTTTTTGTTTGTTTCCCTCTTTCTTTTTTTTTGTGTTATATTGCCTCTTCTTAACATAGTTTGCCAGAGTTCTTTATCTCAACCTGACTTTTCTAACATGTCTTTTGTCATATCCATTAATGCATAATATAATGTTTCAGCACACATCCTGTTGGCATGATCCTGGTGACTTTCTAGTGAAGCCTTCTGCTTCTAGGTAGTCTTTAAACTCTTCTCATATTTTCCACTGTCTGTTCTTAAGCATTTTATTTTCTGTCTTCAGAAACATTCTTATTCTTCCAAAAAGTTGGAAATATTTAAATGCTTCAATCTTATTTTTGTGTGTGGGTGGGTGCATGCATGTGCACATGCTTGATCACTTCATATCTCTCACAGTGCAGATTCATTTAACACCACAGTGTTGATTTTTGATAGTTTTTTCATGATAAACTTTTAGTGTTTTCTCCAAGCCTCCTGTGTCTCGCATTTGAATCATTTTGGTTTATAGCACTGTGCTATTTTGGCCAGTTACTGTAAGCAAGCTATTCTACTGAATCCAAGAATATACATTTCCTTTGATTGTGAATTTTTTTTTTTTCTTAGTATATACAATGTAGATTTCCTGCCAGCTTCAGTACAAACAATTTTTTTTTTTTTTTTTTTAATGTTTCCTTTTGTGCCCATATTTACAGCTGTATCATTTTGAGCTTCACATATTATCTTTTCTCTTCTAGCATATTGTGGTTATCTTTGCCCAGAGCTTAAATGTGGAGTTGAATAGTTTTGGTGAGCTTTATTGTTGCATTCATTGGTTTAACACTACTCTTATTCATTTATTAGTCTATTCTTTGCTTGAACTAATGTTAACTGTAGGTGGATCATGATGCTCTTGCTTACTCTAGAATAAACCTGATGCCAGGGGCAGTTGGTGACTGAACTTTGGTGGTTCACAAAATTATTGCTATAATTTGAAATTTTTAAAGTAATTAACACTGTCTTAGGTTTCTCACTATAGGCTGATAAATGCACAAATAAGTAAATTCACAGCATATAATATATGCTCAGTTCACAAATACTGTATAGCATATAGCACTCACCTGTTTATAAGATCAGTCTCTCTCCTTCCTGCTAACTTACTAGCAGGCATAGGAATATCTAAGCATTAAAGCCAGGATGGAAATAAAATTGAGCTGTTACTAGACTGTAGACAGGAATATTACAGGTAACTACCCACATCCCTTGTACAGTCTTTTGATGCTCAGCCTGGCTTTTTACTTGCCCGTCAGTGACCCTCAGCCGCTGTTTACATTCCTTATAGTGACAATGGTTTGGGTGTTGAGAACTTCAAGCCAATGCTTAAGGATTCCTATGCCTGCTTATTAGTAACCAGCTTATTGAAGCTCTTGATCTGTGCAGTGGAAAGTATGGCCAAAACAAGATATCCTCTCCTTGTACATTGCGTTAAGCAGAAATGTAGTGTTTTAATTCTTTTCATAGTAAATAAACGTCTTTCTGCCTCATATGTCTTGGAGATTGGTATCACATTTAGTAGCTTAGCAGATTCAGTCAAAGAGGAACATAAGTTATTGTCCCTGTAAAACTCCACAATTGGAACAACCCTGGTATGTTTTTAAATTCTTCAGTGCTATACATTGTAGACATTTTTTGATCAGAATTCCAGAGAGTTAGTTTTAAAATATTAAAGGTATGAAGAGATCCTAGTATCTCTTGATTAACATCACTTTTCACAAACACTCCTATCAGCCAAATACCAAAAACAGAAGTAGAGAAAATGGTAAAACTGATAAACTTGTGCATCAAGAAAACTTCCTCACATTTAATCTGAAGAACTTTTACTGGCAAACCTCAGGCCTTTCAGTGGGAAACCCACTGTGCAATCCAGTTTAGTCTGGCATTGGCAGGCTGAGGGCAGCTTGAGTGAATGTTTAATAAGTGTACCTATCCGCGATGGTTTAACAGCTTGTTAGATGGGATGAGGGTTTCAGGACACTGGGTGAGATTGAGGTTGGGGGAGTGAAAGTAGATGGCTAAATTGCTCCTCAATGGCTCTGGTACCAATTGTCACCTCTGCTAGCAGATATTATATGAGTGTTCTAAAGATTTGTCTAACAACATCCTTTCCACACGTGATAAAGTCTGGGTGAGAGATGTGGATGACTTTTTTGCAATTGTACCAAAGAAGCATTTAGATGTTGCCTTGAAACTAAAATTTGCAAGACTGAACCATAAAATTCACCTTTGAAATAGAAAAATATGGATGGCTACCTTTTCTAGATTTCAGAATTATTAGAAATTATACAATTGAAGTTGGGATATGCAGAAAATCTACCCATGTGGACAACTACATAAAAGAACAATTACAATCCTAAATCACACCAAACTGATATATTCCACAGCCTGACCTACAGATTTGTTAAACTAACTACTCCAAGAAAATGAATACATGGTAAACATGTTCAGAAAGTAGCTACAGTATGGTTTCAACACACATAGTGCAGAAAATAATACGGAAGGCAAAGAAAGTTTGACATCAGCACACTCAACAGCAGAGATATCTTAATGAAAAGGTATAGTATATTCATGTTCCATCCAAAAAATTTATAACAATTCAATAAACTGTTTCCAGAATATGGCATAATAAACATCACCTTAGAAACTTACTTCATTATCCACTAAAGGACTTCATACCGAACACTTAACAAATCAGGGATTTACCAGATTGATTGTCATGAAGTATAAGAAAAACCAAGAGAAACCTACAAACCAGACTAAAGGAACAGCTAAAAAATTTAAAACTTAAGGAAATAGGCAAATCTGCAGATCATTTTTGGTCAATAGAAAACAGTATTAAACAGGAAATAAGCTTTTAAAACGTGCCAAAATATCGGCAGAACTCGACAGTATGGGAAAAAATTCACATAATCAAAAATGCGCACACAGTAATAAATTTTGCCAGCAGATGACATAGTGAAGTTCTCCATTAGACAGCTAGATGACAACTGATGCTGAAATAGGGAATCCCCTTCCAGGCACCAGAGGATGTACATCTCAAGGGCAGCTTTTATACGTGTTGTTCCGGGAATAATACATTATGAAAATCTACCACACTATTAGAACTGCTACTTCCCATTTGGGCAGCAATTCTAAATGTGTCTCATTTCAGTAATGATTATATCACACACTTCAATTGCATCTCATTTTGTCTTAGTATATTCTAAATTTTTCTGTCTTCACATTTTTGTCAACTGAAATAAAATTTATGGTTCTGTCTAATTTTGAGAATTTTCACCTCAAAATAACTAAATGTCGGACCATGCAGAATACAATCACTCCTCTGAAATTGCTTGTAGAAAAATATCAATGTGGGACATAATTTTATGGAAGGACAATAAAAATATGAAATGTACATCAGAATTCCAGTGAAATCAGATGCTTGAACAAAACAGATTCTCATCTCTGTATTCAAAAACTTGTGTTGACAGATCTAGATTGAAAGTTCTATTTTGTTTGTACTGACCTTTGTAGTTGCTTTTGTACCATTTTATTTAATACTGCTGTCTTCTAAAGAATTAGAGAGAAAATGACTTGAAAATACTGTGAGGATTTATGAAGATCCATACACTACTATTTACTGATACTGCGTTTTAACACACATTTAACTGATGTGCATGACAATGAATGTATTCTTCGAAGGTATAATTCTGGTTTATGATTGACTGAACACAATTTTTCGGCCTATACATAACATTAATCCCATTGTATGTTTGAGCAATCAAATTGTCACAGCCTAGTAGATATCGGCCAGCTCCAGCAGTGTGCATGCATCTAAGTTTTCTGCTTTGTGACCTACAGGATTTTACAAACCCACAGTAATTTTCCACTGGCTTGTATTTTACCAGATATCTGTAGATGATTACCATTTGATACTTGGAAGCTATGTCACTGGTTTCATTTGCTATGAGATAAAAATGGCTAATCTTGTGTTTCGTTTCATATCTCCTGGTGACATACTTAGGATACATTGCAAAATTACATTTTGAATTGCTTTGGAAGTTCCCTTAAACACTTGCATTCTCCAGGTGGCTTTTCAAAACAGTCTAGCTCTGCACTGAAATTTATCAGCGCATGAAAAATATTAGTATTACATGAAGTCGCTGACTCATTTCTTCACAGGGCCAACAAAACTTAATTCACTTAATAATAATGTTTAAAACATACCTATTTTGAGCCTTTTTCTGGTTGTGTTCAATTGCTCTCCAGTGTGTACTGTTCATCTGCTTTGCTATATTTATATTGCCAAGCATTACAAGACCAACAGTATTTTTCATGTACAACTTTGATGCTGCATGTGTTTAGCATGGTCATGAAGATGCTGCAAATCACCCCCCCCCCCCCCCAATGGCAAGGGAAGCAAAATGGCATTTTTAACATGACCACACATATTTCTCATTTAAATTGCTGTTAAGATTCTGTTAAAGATCTTGTTTTCAACTACCTGAGTGGTAATTAGATTTATTATGGGTCTACCAAGACCTTTGATTTCATACTTTTCTTCCAAGTTTAGTGTTGAAAAAAGGTTATGCTAACAAAAAAGCTGAATGGAACTCTTACCTGTATTTAACCGAATCACTAGGATTAAAAAACAATGCAGATTTGCACTACACAACACAAACCATGTGGCATACAGGCAATACAGTATGGATGTTCAGTGTATAGAAAACCGGAAGTGAAGCAAAATATACTATGAAATTATGGTGCTGCTCATGGGATGAAAGTCGAGGACTTGTTCCCATTAGTGATCATCATATCCCATGCTCTCTGGCTATTGGGTTAACCAACATACAGCCTTATCCCCAGGAACCCCCGTGCCTGTGCTCCCTGGGTTCATCATGACCTATTATATGACTGGTTTGCAGCTGGGAGTGAACTATTTGGCATCTGCAAGCAATATAACTCTTGCCGACGTCTACTCCACAGGATCAGGTCAGAATGAACCCAAGGTGTATAAATCAGTTTCTTAACATGCTATTGTATTATGAAGTCTCCCTTGCCAGACGTAATGCAGCTAATATCAGACCTATTTGAGTAATTCCTTTTCTAAATTCAACTCCAGCTTGTTCCACTTTATTACAATTCATTTCATTTATGTAGTCATCCATAAATTTATTCTCATGCGTTGCCATGTTAACAATCTTTTAAGATTGTATGATGGATGTCAAAGCTTTGTATTGGCTTTCTCTGATGTGTTCAACATTTATTTGGCAGTTGTACAGATATCAATTGGTTTTAGGTTTTAGTATTTCAAATGATACTTTTTGATACATTTCGTTCTCTCTCTTACTCTTCACAGGCTTCTAGAACCATTGCATTAGCTTGCTGCCACCCAATTTTTACTTTCTCTACTACGTATAGTAAGTAGGGGAAGTATTGCATTCCACCCAAAAATTCGATACCGAGATTTCACCGGAAATACCTGTTTTGAGACCTCCTGAATCCAAAAAAAGCATTTTTGGAAACATGTCCGTGTGTGTGTCTGTGTGTGTGTGTGTCTGTGTGTGTGTGTGTCTGTGTGTGTGTCTGTGTGTGTGTCTGTGAACAGCATAACTCAAAAACGAACAGTCGGATAAACACCAAACTTGGTATTTAGGTTCAGTATCTTCCAGAGATGCGACACGAAGGTTTTCAAGAAAATCCCCCCACCCCAGACTACCCTTTACATGGAACATTTTTCGAAAATTTTAATTTTCTCAAAAATGGCTCTAACGATTTTGATTAAAATATCATATGTTTAAGATAATGTCATGAGAAATAAAATGTATATCTCGAATTTTCTGGGAATGTCTCCAAAAGTATTCTTCATTGTGAACGACTTTTGCATAACTGGTAAACCATAAGAGATAGACAAAATTGTACTACACAAAAAATGTAGATCTCGTTAAAATACACAACTTATGTCATATACATTTCTTTTGTTGAGTGAACCGTTTTCGAGATATTGCTTGTTATTCCCTTAAATTTTCCAATACTTATACTTTTTCCCAAATTCGTTATTCATTTTTTTATGTTCTGGACTTGCAAAGAGAATGGAATGCGCCACATAGCAACCAGCGATAAAATATTTGACTATCGCTTAAAAGCTACCATATTCCCTTTGCATCTACAAGAAAATTACAAATAAGATTGACATCTCGATATCTCGATTAATATGAAGCATATGGAGAATAGGCGTTTGTAAAAATAGATTGTACAAGAGTAGAGAAAGTCATGTGAGTGTAACACATCAGATTTTTTAAGTTTTATTTACTCCATTCAGCAGTTTTTTTTTGTTTTGTACTATTTAATTTTTATTCACAACTTTTATTCTCTTTCCTTTGAGTACATAACTGTTGCCATTCTCAACAATAGGATATAATTACAGTGTAAGCTTTTTACCTTTTTTACCACATATATATGATAAGCTCAGGAAGTATTGTATTCCACCCAAAAATTTTATATCCAAATTTCACTGAGAAATGTATGTTTTTTAAGGTAACCTGAATCCATAAAAAGCGTTGTGGGACTATGAACAGCATAATTCAAAAACCAAATGTTGAATACATACCATACTTGGCATTGAAGTTCAGCATCCTCTAAGGATGCAATGTGAATTGCCATGAACCCCCCTGCTCCCCTATCCAACTACCCTTTGCGTGGAAAATGCTTCATTAGATTTTATTTTCTCAAAAGTATCTCTTAATAGTTTTGATTAAAATGCCAAATGTTTTACGATTTCTGCATGACAAATGTGTATCTGAATTTTCTGTGAATAGCCTGTGAAGTTCTCTTCATTCGAAATGAATATTCTATATTTTCATTCAGTTGTAAGAGATGAACAAAATTGCCCCCCTCCTTAGTCTTATAACCATTTCTAAGATATTCATTAGTGGTTTGAGTTATGCAAGAATTGCTGTCAGTATTAAAGCAATGCACTTGAAGGGCATAGAGTGCCAATTTCTCATTGCTGCAACTGTTGGAGAAATATGAACTACTTTGTTTACAGTGCAGCCCAAGTATGAACAGAACCTGTGAAGTGGGGTACTTGCAGCAGAAGAGTTAAATGATTGACAAAAATCACAATCCCCCATTGGTTTGTGGTGTATCCTCTTCTGCAAAGGTTCTGAAGCCTGTTTCAGAAGTATGTTTTAGGATTTTGATCATCACTGCTCTTAGAGCATGAGATGGGAAGCAGGTTTTGAAGTTTGTTTGAAGTGATCATATGCTTGACAGGGTTGTGTGTTACAGCAGCTCATATTTATTGCACTGCTTTAACCCATTAATGCATAAAGTTAATTAGGAATTTTCTTTTAACTTTTGAAATTAATTTATACTTTCAATGCATAAAAAAACATTTTGTAATAGTTTTTGAAGTTTCATATTTTTCAGTTTTCAAAATATTGCCCATCCGTTATAACGGATGCCATGCACTAGGTTCGATAGACTTGTGTACAAAGAGCAAGAGTGGTGGTAATAGTAAATGAAGCGACAGTTACTAAAGACTTATTTATTAATGAAGTAAAATGAATTGCACAAGTATCAATAGAACATAATGCATAACTGAAATTTTTTCTGAAAATTACAAAAGGAATATATACATAACTCTTTACATAATAGCTACATTTTCATTGAGGCAATTACTGGATGTGTTATTCTCTGAAGCATTTTGGATGAAGACCTAATTTACATTTGCTGCAAGTGATCTTAGTTTTCTTTTTACACAATGCACATCTCCTGTTTGTTTCATTTAGTAGTGGCCAATGGTTTATTCCATCAAAATGGACTTCTTTGATTGGTGTAGGGAAGAGTTTTCCTTGATGAGATACTTCCCTGTTCATTTTCAACAAGGTTACAGCTATGTAATGTCGAAATTTCAGGAGACCTTCAGAGCAATCTGGGTGTATCCTGCGGTGCAGCAGCCAAGCATTTACAACACTAACATTTAAGAAATAAGAAAATATTGGTCACCACCATTTCTTCTGTCTTATACGTGACCAATAAGCTGCCACATATTGGTCAAGTTGATCCACTCCTCCCATTCCTTTGTTGTATGATATAAAAAGTGAGGGTTGTGGTACGGAGACTTTGCTTTTCTTCTCACTTGACCACTTAGCCACGCCGCCAATTTTCAAGTCTTCATAATTTGTAGCGGCAGTGACTACACTGTTGTCATTCCAACGAATTATTACTAGTTTTCTGATTGGTTTCTCACAGAGAAATTGATTACTTTTTCAATCTCTAGATGTTGACTGTACTGCACATGTCGCCCGAAGCATATTCCCACCCAGATGCTTCAGGTTGGCATCATGTTCGTCATCAAATTTGTCACGTATGCATATGTTTCTAACTCATCTTCAGAAGGAGTGACAAAAATTAATTGTTCACCTTCAGGTTCAAAGTCGTCAAAAATTTCCAGCATCTGGCTTACTGACAGACTGAAAACGAGTGCAAGAAATCATTTCGGTACCTACACAGGCATAAAACCACGAGGAAAACGGACAGTTTTCAAAATAAAATGTAGAGAGTAAAAACCATAATAAAATGACAATTATAACTTGGTAGAAACAAAAGAAGTAGGTTCAAAATAAAAGTATATTATAGTAGAGTAGATACAGTATAAATAAATTAATAGTACACCTGTATAGCATCCATTTAAACGGATGTATGCCTTTAAGAGCTCGGCACCGTAACACTAGTATCATTTCGCTGGTGGTGTTGTATCTCAACATATGCATATTGATGTTAGAAATATAGCCACTACTTTAGAATTATAATTTTCTCAGTAATTAAAGACTTATAAATGATTAACCTACCTCTTGTGTGTAACCATATACTGTCTCACTGCCATCTTGTGAACATGTGTGTCTAAATCATAGTTTCTCAGCCAAATCCGCAGGAAACACTTAAAAGTCAAGTTAGCTGCTTTCTTCTTAAAGTTAATGACACCAAGATGGAATACATACTCCATTTAAACAACCCCAAAATTAAGATTTCCTTGAATCTGTTTTAACAGACGCTATGCACTAATAGGTTAAAGGAACAGTGGCAACATATCAGTTTTGCAAAGTGTTCACAATTGTATCTAAACATTATGATCAAATATGCATTTGAAAGGTAGAGCATTGGAGCAACATTTTCTCCAAGTTGAAGCACCAACATTCCCCAAAAAGTACTGCACACATGAGTGAATGAGCAGTTTTATTGGTGTTGTGTAGTTAATTTACTTTCAGTTATCAAGTAATGAGAGTTTGTCTCAGCATATTATACTCAAAGGTGCAGCAGCATAATTTTTAAAACCCCTTTTTTTCCCCCCATTCTTTTGTTTGTGTATCCCTTTTAACTTCTGTAGTCATATTGGGGACTTGAGAAGCAACTTGTGGACATAACATCTCATTCCCACATGCATATTTCCAGAGGGTGGGAAAGATTCTAATTAAGGAAAAATTGCCCTGCCCTAGCTGGGAATTGAACCTGGGACCTTTGGACAGGGAAGCCAGAACACTGACCACTCAACCACAGAGAGTCTTATTTAAAGTGTTTATGGCATAGGTGGTATGAAACTGTAAATAGTGCATAGTTGGATTGGGACTTCATGTAGCAGAAATTTGTGTATAATTAGTAATGTACAGAAGCTCACAAGCATAGCTTTTTTACCACCTGCAGAAGCATACTATACCTTCCTGCCATGACTCCTCCAGTGCATCTTAAGTAGCGCTAATTAGGCAAACATGTTAAGAGCAGTCTTGTCTGTCAGCTTGACATACTGCTTCAGTCACAGGGGAAACTCCACTCATTACTGACTTTAGGATCAATCTATATTAAACCAACACCCCATTCTCTGGGATCCTAAAGAAACTTTGCAGGTTTCAGGAATTGGTAAATTTATTTAGATATATGGAATATAAAATAGTATAACAGCACAACTTTTTGGTAAATTTTTAAAGTTGTTTAAAAGGAAAGAGCTGTATATTCTTAATGCTGTTATGTGAATTCCTTTCTACATAAGCCACATATGTCTCTTAGGTGTCTCCTGAAAACTAAAACAAGCTTCAAACTACCGTGATATAACAAAAATGAGATTTGAGTGTCAGGAACTGGCATTCAATTATAGAATTGAACAATTTAAGTACAATTATAGAAATCTGAAGAATCACATACTAGTTTCATGCTTGTTTAAAACTTCCAGCCCAAAACTAATATCTAGCTAATTAAACATATTGTTCATTTTATAGTGGTCTATATATGCTAAAATATGTGCTTTTTGATATTTGCTTTAGTAGAATAGAATGTTTAGGATAGAGCATTTATTTGTGCACACAACATACAAAATTTTAAATACATTTGTCATTTCTTAAAACTAATTACATTCTAGTACAAAGTAAGTCTGATTTTCCTTCCTTTTAAGGGCTACTTTGCGCCTGGCACCTAGCCCTTTGTCTTTCAGTTAGCCCTTATTCTTTTCACTTCCCTGATCCCTACTTTCCTATTATTCTCCTTTCCCTTGCCCTTCCTCTTCCTTTCCCCTTGCTTGTTTTGCTTTCCTTAACCATTTTTCATTGAAAACTCTCCCATATCCTTCATTCTTTTTTCCCACTTAACTGTTAATATTTAATAGCTATCATTTCCTTGCACAATTTGTCCCATTTTGAATCCCAAACATCCTGTTTCCACTTCTGTAATTCTTTACATTTTACCTAGTAATGTATCTTGTTCTGCTTTTCTCCACATATGGCACATACTCCCGATTCACTCGCCCTTAACCCTCTAAGGAGACCTTGACCTCACCCATGCTAAACCTTCCCATTCCTGTCTGCTACATAAGTCAACATAACATTTTCTTCCCCAATCTCTCTTAATTGTTGTACATTAACTTAAGGACTTTATATTTTCAAAGTTTCCCCAGATTTCTTGATTCTCTGTGACCACCAGCCATTCTTATTTGAAGCTATTTTCTATCAATCCACACAAATTATTAATATATCTCGTTCTTTTCTTTGAAGACACCTGTACCAATATTTCAAGATTCTTTCCATAATTGTTCCTTTCCTCCTGTTCTTCCTAATTCTGCCAATGCTACTTCCCTTGGTGCTGATCTGCTTATTCCCAGAAGTTCTTTGCAAAATAAACTGTTTATTTGATCTACTTTTTTGCTTAATTCTGAAGTCCCCCATATTTCTACTGCATACATATTTTTTTATTCTACCAATGCTTTATACATCCTTTCCAACCATTTAGCAGAGATTTCCAATTTGTAATCTTAATCCTGTATAGCAGCTGTACCTTTTGTCATCACCTTCCTACCATGTGCTTCCCACCCACCATTAGTACTTAATTTTATCTCTAAATAATCAAACTCCTTTACTATCCATTCAGACACCATTGTTCATCTTTTCTTAATTTATTTTCATTTTTGGACACTATAGCTTTATATTTACTGGAATTCCCTGTTCTATACAACATTCGTGTATTTAATTAATGGCTTTTTGCAAGCCTATTACAGATATAGCTCCTACAAGTCATCTGCATACAGCAGTCCTGGTATCTCCTTGTTCATTAATATAGGACAGTGCCCATTACTTTCCCTATCTCTGTCTAATATACCATCTATAAATAAATTAGACATGATGGGACTTGGTTTACATTCTTGTTTAATGTTGTTTTTGTTCAGCCATTTCTGTAGTTCTGTTTTGATCACATTTTAAGCAAAAGTTTTATTTTCTCATATATTTTTCTAATTCTCTCAATAAAGTCATCACTTTCCCTTTTTATTACTTTCTCTACTACGTATAGTAAGTAGGGGAAGTATTGCATTCCACCCAAAAATTCGATACCGAGATTTCACCGGAAATACATGTTTTGAGACCTCTTGAATCCAAAAAAAGCATTTTTGGAAACATGTCCGTGTGTGTGTGTGTGTGTGTGTGTGTGTGTGTGTGTGTGTGTGTGTGTGTGTGTGTGTGTGTGTGTGTGTGTGTGTGTGTGTGTGTGTGTGTGTGTGTGTGTGTGTGTGTGTGTGTGTGTGTGTGTGTGTGTGTGTGTGTGTGTGTGTGTGTGTGTGTGTGTGTGTGTGTGTGTGTGTGTGTGTGTGTGTGTGTGTGTGTGTGTGTGTGTGTGTGTGTGTGTGTGTGTGTGTGTGTGTGTGTGTGTGTGTGTGTGTGTGTGTGTGTGTGTGTGTGTGTGTGTGTGTGTGTGTGTGTGTGTGTGTGTGTGTGTGTGTGTGTGTGTGTGTGTGTGTGTGTGTGTGTGTGTGTGTGTGTGTGTGTGTGTGTGTGTGTGTGTGTGTGTGTGTGTGTGTGTGTGTGTGTGTGTGTGTGTGTGTGTGTGTGTGTGTGTGTGTGTGTGTGTGTGTGTGTGTGTGTGTGTGTGTGTGTGTGTGTGTGTGTGTGTGTGTGTGTGTGTGTGTGTGTGTGTGTGTGTGTGTGTGTGTGTGTGTGTGTGTGTGTGTGTGTGTGTGTGTGTGTGTGTGTGTGTGTGTGTGTGTGTGTGTGTGTGTGTGTGTGTGTGTGTGTGTGTGTGTGTGTGTGTGTGTGTGTGTGTGTGTGTGTGTGTGTGTGTGTGTGTGTGTGTGTGTGTGTGTGTGTGTGTGTGTGTGTGTGTGTGTGTGTGTGTGTGTGTGTGTGTGTGTGTGTGTGTGTGTGTGTGTGTGTGTGTGTGTGTGTGTGTGTGTGTGTGTGTGTGTGTGTGTGTGTGTGTGTGTGTGTGTGTGTGTGTGTGTGTGTGTGTGTGTGTGTGTGTGTGTGTGTGTGTGTGTGTGTGTGTGTGTGTGTGTGTGTGTGTGTGTGTGTGTGTGTGTGTGTGTGTGTGTGTGTGTGTGTGTGTGTGTGTGTGTGTGTGTGTGTGTGTGTGTGTGTGTGTGTGTGTGTGTGTGTGTGTGTGTGTGAACAGCATAACTCAAAAACTAACAGTCGGATAAACACCAAACTTGGTATTTACGTTCAGTATCTTCCAGAGATGCGACACGAAGATTTTCAAGAAAATCCCCCCACCCCAGACTACCCTTTACATGGAACATTTTTCGAAAATTTTAATTTTCTCAAAAATGGCTAACGATTTTGATGAAAATATCATATGTTTAAGATAATGTCATGAGAAATGAAATGTATATCTCGAAATTTCTGGGAATGTCTCCAAAAGTATTCTTCATTATGAACGACTTTTGCATAACTGGTAAACCATAAGAGATAGACAAAATTTTACTACACAAAAAATGTAGATCGCGTTAAAATACACAACTTATATCATATACATTTTTTTTGTTGAGTGAACCGTTTTCGAGATATTGCTTGTTATTTCCTTAAATTTTCCAATACTTATACTTTTTCTCAAATTTATTATTCATTTTTTTGTCCTGGACATGCAAAGAGAATGGAATGCGCCACATAGTAACCAGCGATAAAATATTTGACTATCGCTTAAAAGCTACCATATTCCCCTTGCATCTACAAGAAAATTACAAATAAGATTGACATCTCATCTCGATATCTCGATTAATATGAAGCATATGGAGAATAGGTGTTTGTAAAAATAGATTGTACAAGAGTAGAGAAAGTCATGTGAGTGTAACACATCAGATTTTTGTATTTTCCACTCCAGTGCTTCTCTGTTAAGTGTCAAATTCTTTTTCAAAATCTGCAAAAAAAAAAAAGAAAAACATACACACACCCTCTTTTCCTGTTTAAATATTTGTTAGTTATTGTCTGGATTATTAATACATTGTCAATTGCTTGCCTTTCCTAAAACCTTCTTGAAACTTGGACAACTTTCCTTCCGATTCTGCCCATTCTTTTAGTCTTTCTGCGATTATTCTTGAGTTTATTTTCCCCAGGATAGATGATAGACAATATACTTAATCTCCTGTAGTTATTTGGTTTATTCACCCCTCCCTTGCCTTTATGTATCGGTACTACTATACTTATTTTCCAGCTTTCTGGTATATTTTTACTTAATTTTATTTAGTAATTTTGCCATAATTTTTAGACCTTCCACATTGCTGAATGTTTTCCAGAATTCTCCTGGGATTTCATAGATTCCCACTGCCTTAACTTTTTTTAAATTTATTATCTGCTGCCTAACCTCTGACATCAATATTTGTCCATCTATTTTTTGTCCTGTTTTGCACTCTCTCTCTTAATCCTAACTTCATCACTTTCTCCTCCTCAATCAGTCTCCCAAAATACATCATCCACTCTTTTGGCAAAATCTGGTTTCCTATTTCTCCCTTCTTATTTGTCTTCCTCACTAACTCCCATTTTTTTTTTTTTTTTTTTTTTTTACTGTTTTTTTCTTCTATAGTCTCTTTTACCATTTTTCTGATTTTATCCTACCACACTTTCCTCTTTTTCTCTAATAAACATTTATATCGCCATTTATTGATCAGGAAATGTTGCCTATCATTCTCTTCTTCTCTTACTCGTTCTCTAACCACCTCTCTTTTTGCTGAGCCACACTCCTTGTCAAACCATTCTTTATTTCTCTGTTTTACTTCCATTCCCGCTTCTGCTCTTATTACTATTAATTCCATCAGCTGTAATGTTTTTTTTCTAAATTCCCATTCTTAATGGCAACCCTATACCACATTCTAAAATTTTTCCTACCCTAGAACGTGTTTCCAAAATGTCTCCCTTTGTTTCTCCCTCCATTTAAGTTCTAATTGTTTTTAGTTGAGTTATTTCTTCTTGTTCCTTACTCCTTGTTCTCTTCCACTATTTCCACAATTATTGGGAAATGACTACTGTTGACTATCTCCAATATTTTGAAATTTACAATCTTTTCCTTCATTTCAGAACTACATATATATATATATAGTCAACAACACTTTGGCCGTTTGCATTCGCAAATGTAAATTCTCCTTTTCTGTTCTCTCCAATAGCTCCATTATGTGTCATTAAATTATTTATTTCACAAAATTGTAAGGGTTTTTTCCCCTTATTACATGTTGCATATCTCCTTTTTACTTTCTCTACTACGTATAGTAAGTAGGGGAAGTATTGTATTCCACCCAAAAATTCGATACCGAGATTTCACCGGAAATACATGTTTTGAGACCCCCTGAATCCAAAAAAAGTATTTTTGGAAACATGTCCACATGTGTGTGTCTGTGTGTGTGTCTGTCTGTGAACAGCACAACTCAGAAACGAACAGTCGGATAAACACCAAACTTGGTATTTAGGTTCAGTATCTTCCAGGTTTTCAAGAAAATCCTCCCACCCCAGATTACCCTTTACATGGAAGATTTTTCGAAAATTTTAATTTTCTCAAAAATGGCTCTTAACGATTTTGATTAAAATATCATATGTTTAAGATATTTTTATGACAAATAAAATGTTTATCTTGAATTTTCTGGGATGTCTCCAAAAGTATTCTTCATTGTGAACGAGTTTTGCATAACTGGTAAACCATAAGAGATCGACAAAATTTTACTACACAAAAAATGTAGATCGCATTAAAATACACAATTTATGTCATATACATTTTTTTTGCTGAGTGAACCATTTTCGAGATATTACTTGTTATTTCCTTAAAGTTTTCAATACTTATTTTCTCAAATGGGAATTCGTTATTCATTTTTTGTCTTGGATATGCAAAGAGTATTAATCTGTGGCAAAGAGAATGGTGCTGCACCTAGCAACCAGCTATTAAGAGATATGTATGTGCTTAAAGGCTACTGTATTTCTATATTGCCCTTGTAAATATATATTCCCCTTACATCTACAAGAAAATTAGCAATAAGATAGACTCTGCAAATGTTTATCTCGATTAACATGAAGTAGATGGAGAATAAGCGTTTGTATAAATAGTTTGTACAAGAGTAGAGAAAGTCATGTGAGTGCAACACATCAGATTTTTTTATTAGTACCTTATCTGTTTCCCACACCCCTGAACTTTCTGTTCCTATTAGTCTAACATTTTCTTCGCCCACTCTTGCATTAAAATCCTCCATCAATATAAACTTCGATTTGGGAAGCTGCTCCTAATTTGTTCCATCTCTTTTTCCAGCTTATCAAATAAATTATCAAAGAAATGTGAAGTTTGCTTTAGTAATCTTGTAAGCTAGTCTGAGAATTAGTCAGGATGGCAACACTTGTTGCATAACTTAAATTTTATTTTGTTTACTTTCAGTTACTGTATCTGTGTAAGTCCAAAAATCCTCTGTTTACATCTGATAGCTTTGATTTTTTACAGTATACTCGGAACACAAAAATACATACTACACACCTTTTTATCAAGCTATTTGATAATCACTTTTTCGCACAGTAATATACAATGCTGTTCATGCATTTCTTAATTTTAATTAGTTCAAGAGAAAGAAATATATTGTATGCATGTTATTGAGTTTTCAAAATATTCAATGTGAGTTATGGAAAATAATTTAAACTAACAACTTTTAAATTCCTTATTCCTGAAGCTCTCCAGAAAATTTCAAAATAATAAGTTATAAACTGTAACCCAGGGAGCACTTTGAATAGTAGCAAATGCTTGAAAATAGGAATTAAGAAAAATGGAGTTTAATTAAAGTTGAATGGTAAAGGACAATTAAATAGCCATTTGTAGTTTTAAAATTGTTGATATTAAAAAACCAATTGTCTAGGATGAAAAATTATAGACACAACAACATTAATACAAAAAATAAATAAAATACCACATCTTTTCACTGATCTATTGCCTTAATTTGCTAAACACAGTCTTCACAGTAATTTACATTCAAATATAATAAATCAGAAAATTTACTTTCCAAAATAAACTTAGTTCTTAATACCATGTGATGTATGATTTGACAGAACTGTTTCCTCTACAAGATTATAGTTTTGCACATTGCTGGACTAATGCTCATGCTATGTTTAGTTACACAATCTAGTTTACTGACAGTAAAACCACAAATTATTATTTCCTTGAAATGCATACCTGGTGTTCGGAGAATAAAACTGTGATTTTTTAATATTGTGACACCTCCAAATTAAATGAACACAAACTTATGTAAGAAAGATTTAGTAACACAATATTAGGAGCCCAGAGTTTCAGCTATCATTCCCATCAACTTGAAGAGAAAGAAAACAGAAGCCTGTGCACATGCAGGTAATTTATCAGGAAGAGAATGAATGATCTTAATGACAAACTTCATAGCAGTTTATCAGAATTTCTGGCCTGCAGTGACAAGGATGAATGTCAGAGATTATGCTTATTTCAAGGCTATTGGTTTTAATGCGAGTGGCTTTGCAAACAACTATTGCAGAAATTTGCACAGTCAAGCCTCCTGAGTGTACTATAATTAAAATCCATGTGTTTCTTTACACCCCTGGTTAATTCTTGGAGAGTTGGATAACCACTTTAAAAAATGCTGTTTTTGGGGAGGGGGAATCTCTTCATTGTTGTGTGGATTGGCATTAATTTATAATGTGTCTCCATCTGGTGTTAAATTGTCAATGTACATACTGTTTTCTAGAATTTTCAGTTAATCTGTGTATGTGTCTTACATAAAAGAAGAATAGATACTAACAAATATGTGGTCCAAATGGCATTTGACTGAAGTGGTTAATCAAAGTTTCATTGGTTCCTATCCAACGATTTAACCATCTGCTGTGCAAAATGTCTTTTGTGTAATGCAATAGCACAAAATACATTTCAATAAAATCTGTACAGTTGCAAGACTTTTCTGTAGTCACAAGACTTTCTCTATGTATTACAAATTGGCATAACTACACCAATTGTTATAACATTTATTAAAAAGTAATTTTTCTATCCATGTTACTCAGGATGTATGTTTATCTAAAAATGTTTCATTTGAAGCAATAGATATCAGCAACATGCAGAAAGTGTTCAAATATTTTTTTGAAGCATGTTGGAATAAATCACTCCTTCATGGTTATAGTCAAGAGCCATTGCAGAAGAAAAATAAAAATAATTGCAATATTTCAAGTATTTTTTATCAAATGATGCATTTACAATAAATGGGAAAATGTAATCAGGCATCATGGAATACTTTGAAAACAGCTAGCACTATGAAAGGAATTATTTGACACTTTATTTTAATAAAATCTACTTTGCATTCCACCAAAATATTGGATTGAGAGATTTCATTGAAAATACTAGTTTTGAGACACTCTGAATTCAAAGAAAGTAGTTTTAGAAAAAGAATCTATGTGCGTGTGCGCAGCATAACTCAAAAATGAAAAGTTGGTTAAATATCAAACTTGGTGTTCAAATTCAGCATCCACCAAGGATGCGACACAATTTTCAAGAAAATCTCCCCACCCCAAACTACCCTTAAATGGAATATTTTTCATTTTTTATTTTCTCAAAAATGGCTCTATCAGTTTTGATTAAAATATATCATTAAGATATTTATATCACAAAATTTATATCTTGAATTTTCTGGGAATTGCTTGTTAAATCCTTTTCATTTTGAATGACATTTTATAATTGGTCCCGGGTTCGATTCCTGGCTAGGGGGTGGGAACCTTTCTTATTTCCTATCCTTCCCGTATCTGGAAGAGTGAGAGTGTGAATGTGTGTATGATCTAATGTTTAAAACCCAAAGTGCAAGAAACCCAATGACAAGAGTTACATGAGTTAACAACATAGCCAATAGGCAATTAGTTCCAAAGGAAAGGCTGCCAATAAGACCAATGTAGTGAAAGGCGGGGTATGAATGGAACTAATAAAAATGTAACCCTCCATTCTTTGAATATGATGGGCCTGCAGAGACTATGCCAGTGGTTTTTTTTCTAATGCTCTGTTGGAAATTGCACATTCTATGGAAGTAGGGCTAATTTTAGCTTTCAGTTCTTTGCATGGTAAGCTTCATGCAATGATTTGCTTTATAGTCTGTTGTCTTCTAAGTATCCAAAATTCCCATTTTCAAAATGTTTTACAATGTTCTTGTTCTTAAGGAAACTCCCTTTATGTTCAATTAAAAGTTTTGTGAAGTGCTGTTTAATGTAATGGGATGCTTATCACTTTACTTCATAATAGTAAATTACAGATGTTCTCTAGCTTGTAAATTGCTGTCTTGTATAAGCGTAGAAAATTTTTTTGATTTTGGACTCCTGGTGAATTCTAAGTTGCTCCTTAGTGCATTTACTTTATTTGAAAATGATTAGATTTGTAATTCTTTAATCCAAAGAAGTTTGGCATTTTGTATCTCTTCTAATTGCAATGGGCTCATGATTTCTCCTGGCCTCTTGCACTCCACTTTGTTATCCTTAAAGCTCTTTTTAATTTAGAAAATATTGTAATGTTGAAAATAGTGTCTGGTTACTTAACTGCTGTGAACCTTTTCTTCTGTTCTCTTTCCAAGTTCGGCTTCAGACATTTAAACTGCTTTTGGTCAAACCTATTCTGTTATGAGCAGTCTGGTGCATGCCACCTTGTTTTGCAGTCGATAAGCTGTGCTGCTGTTAATCCTCTTGTAATGCGATCGGCAAAGTTTGCTTTGTTTGGCAATGTTGCCACTGCGATGGAATTGATTTTTGTGAAATGTAATGTATTTGATACAAACACTTTTCCATTCCAAAGGTTTCCTTTTATCCAATGTAATATTATGTTTGAGACAATCTGAAATTGTACAAAAATTAAATTAAATTTAGTCTAATTTATGGATGCTCTTTAACTGCTGTGGTTCTTAGCATCCCATTGTATATTGGGCATGAAAGACCGGTAATTTTGCTCAGAGGCTTCTTTATCAGGCCTGAGGTTCTTTTATGTGCCATAAATCTATGACATGGGACCACTGGCTGTACTTCCCTTCTGAAGAAGCCATGCTAAGGATTTTTACACCCGAAAAAACCCATCGCCCTCAGCCGGGTTTGAACCCTCTACTTCAGGAACTAGAGGCTAACATGGTAACCTCTACACCACAGAGGACGACAAGAATTGTGCAGAATGTATTTATAAATGTAATTTAGGTTTCACATATTCCAAAGGTAGAATTGCTAAAATGGCTTCCAGAAGCTCCATTCATGATAAGGAGATTGAATTGATGCAAGTGGATCTTTAGCAGTGATTTAACTCAATCCTGATATCCTCTTTCATGACTGTTTTGATGTAAGTTGCTGCACCATAAATTTTCCCTGGCATGAAAGAAAATTTATAGTTCTCTTGCTTGTTCTGTTTTGCTCCAAGACCCGATCCATCGTAAGATTTTTACTGTATGTAGGCTTTTTAAACTTCTTAGCTATTAGATTCACTTATGAGTGAGCTGATGTGATAAACGTTCATCTCAGTCGAGACTTTTCAACCAAGTTTCTTGAAAAATAATCTTCTCTTATACTGTAACTAGCAACAGAAGTTCTAACATTGTAACCTCGCTCTTTGCACAACTGATTATTGCACGGTATAAATGCTGTTCCATTGGTCAAGTTTCACTCAAGAATTATTTATCTGTGTTTACATAAGTTGACACTAATTCATGTATTTCTTGCCATTCCAGTTTAATTTTTTGAGAATTTGATAACCATTCACGGCCTGTATTACGATCTCCGGTTAAGGTTTGGGGTAAGATTTACCTGAGAGTTACGTACTGCGACTGTATTACAATCTTTGGTTAAGGGCTACCCGGGAGTTATTTTTGGAGGTAAACTAACCACCACCTCAAGTGGTGGATAAAGATGATACCTTGGAGTTAACTCGTATTTCCGAATGAAACATGGCGTACCACCGGCAGAGATTGATTATTGAGAGTGATTCAGAATATATTTTCAAGTTTTTGGAAATGTTATCTATACATTAGAATAGTTCACTCCAACACCCAGTCTTAAATATTACTGTCAGGGCGTAAGGAACTAACCATTGTGCTTGGATTGTTTTTGGAAGGCCAAACATTTTAGGTTAAATGACAAGCAGTGTGGGCAAAGGTAAACGTATTTTGCGTGTTAGTTTATATTTAGGTTGGTTTTTAAAATTGTCGAATGGCTTTCCACGTTAGTTTTAAGTGATATTCATGAAATGTTTGCGTCAAAAGACTATGGTTTTCGGTTATTAAAGTGATTTTCGTAAAACCTTTATGTCAAAACTCTTAACACTATTTTTAACGAAACTTTGAAGTGTGGCATAGTTTTCCAAATAGAATAACCAAGGAACGGTATTAGAAAGATGCAACAAACTTAAGAATATTGTGTTGAACTTAAATGTCAGGCAACATGTGTAAATCCGAATCAACATTAGAACCATCGATGTTGCTTTTCTATAAATATAATAGCTTTCGCGAACGGAAAAGCTAATAAAAAGGTAATTATAACTATTGTTTACGGTATCCTATTGTAGCTCAGTAATCCAATAACGTACTAGAACCGCATCTTGTATGCTCAATGACATGTATATAAATTACATTTTAGGTTATGTTCATGTCAAAATTCTCTAAAAAAATCTCCAAAACCGTTCACAATCTATAATAGTCTGTCCGCTCGCCTTGTTACTAATGACCAATAATGACGCTATAATGTTGCAGATTACCACGAGATAGCGTTGTATAAACAGTGAAATCACTCAGAAAACTATTGCCAAGGAGAAATACATATCTCTTTGGTGTTGCCAACTTCTCGCCCAGCATCATAAACCTTAGGGTTACTAACCATCGGTTGATATGCGTTTGTAATACGCGGCAATGCACCTAACCTTCAGGTAGCGATAACTGATAGGTTGCAAACCATGACTTTTAACCGGAGATTGTAATACAGGCCGTCAGAAAGATTAATGAAATTCCTTAGAAAAATATGTTCTTCATTGTTGTGTACATTAACATTAATGCGTACATTGTCTCCATTTGCTGTTAAGTCGTCAATGTGCACACTATTTTCTAGAACTTTCAGTGCGTATCTGCGTATGTGTCTTACATCACTGTTCCTAGTTGTTTTAGTGTATACTAGCAAATACAGGCTGCATGTTAGACCAAATGGTAATGGACAGAAGTGATAAATTGTAGTCTCATTGGCTCTCATTCAACCAGCTGCTGCAAGTTGTTTTAAACCAGAAGAAACGAGCTGCATCTCTGTCTTTATACATAATTAGCAGCTGAAAGCTCTTGTCTCCCATCCATTGCAACATACTTGTTGAATGTTCATAATCGAAGTAATATTGCTATTGATTCTGGGTTCAAATGGGGTCCAACTTTCCAAGTTGTTGTTTACAGATAAATTCACCTTTCTCACATGTGCAGCAGTGCCAAATATGACTCTGATCTTAAGTGTATCATGGTCTTAAGTTACTGTCACGCACCGTGTAGAAAATTTTTCATTTAACACATTTTTCACTTGCTATCTGGAGCTGTTCATTTTCTGTGTACTTCTGCATTGCTGTATGTACTGATCTTTATATCCCTTATTCTTTGTGAATCATTCCTTCAAATTGGAACTGTTTCAAAGTTAGATTTTTGTTATGCACATAATGGTTGTCTCTCTTCCATGGGATATGTACTGTAGAATGTCTTTGTGTTTTTGCAAAATGTTTCTTTGTTTTTATCAATACTTTCTTTCCTTGTTGGTTAATTGTTGAATTTTGCCACTTTTTATTCCAGTACTCTAGAGCTGGAGTGTTTGTGAGTGTTGGATGAAATATATGAGTTTGTTTCTTTGACCAAACTTTCCATACATCTTCCAAACAGGACCCAGCTGAAAATGTTTCTGCGAATGGTGACTATTATAAATGAATGTCATCATCTTGGAAGATGTGTTCGTGGTAATTAGCACCCACCAATACTCCCAATTAGAATGTTCGACTTCATCAGTATCAGCAATATTCAGTTTGCTAATTGTTGTCTAATACCATTTGGAGCCAGTTTCATAGTCTGTAATGTATGTATATCTCCCAAAATTTCATTCTAATGGAGTTCCTGTATCTATTTTTTTGAATAAAAATTGCACTGTGTTGCATACTGTAGCTTTTCTTTGATGTTGAAACAAACAGGGAATCTTTTTCCTGTTTATTCAAAGTTAAATTTTTCTGCCAAGTCTTTTACAATGTATCTGCATTCACTACCAGTGTTCAAATAGTATCTTAGTCATAAGTTGATTGCCATTGTGATCATAAATGCACACTAACCCCATATTCGAGACATCACATGCAGTTGTTTATCTGTAATTTTCTCAATGTGGTTTGATATAATAACTGCTTCTTCCATAATTGGTTTTGTTGTAGTTGCAGTTTCAATTGTTCTCAATGATTTCTTACAAATGAATTAATAATGTCTTGTGTTATTAAAAACTCTGTATTAATAATCTTTAATCCTGCAGTTCATTTTATGGTTCTTGCCTAGACATATGTAGCATCATCCATCTTTCCTTTATTCTTCCTTTCTATCAGCAGTTGAAGTGACTACGACATTCATTGCTCCAGTGATGCTTTTATCACAAAAGGCACACATGACCGAGTTTATGTCCTTTGTGTTTTGGTTTAATTGTGGTGTTTGCTCATTTTTCTTCTTTTCTGGTTGCTTATAAAGGTGGTTAAATTATATTTGAATCCATTTGTGGCCTCTCTCTCCTTCTCTACTCCCACGCCAGCTGCTGGGACTTCGGACTGGCAATGTCCACTCGAAAGTGCACCGACGCCAACTCTCATTGGTAGTGCTGCGTCAGGTGCAGTCATTCAGTGTGCCTCTTGTCGTGCAGTAAACATGGTGCATCACTTATCTGTGGAAGAACGCGTGTTTATTTGTAAAGTTTACATCAAGCATGAATCTGCTCGCCATGTGCGCAGGGAGTTTGTTGAAAAGTTTCCGAACTCTGTACCACCTGCAAGGTCAACCATACATGCGATCATAAATAAATTTTGGCTTCGGGTTCGGTGTTGGACAAGAAACATTTGAGGAAGAGGTCAGTGTTAACTGAAAATAAATGGATCACTTTGGAGCCTCGAAAATCACTGAAAAAACTAGTGCAGCAAACAGGTGTATCTCGATCTTCTGCAAGAAATGCTTCACGTCTGTTGAAACTGTAGCCCTATCGCTACACATGAGTGCAAGCATTAAAGCCAAATGATCTCGCTAAACATGTGAATTATTGTAACTGATTTTTCCAATCCGTAGAAAGGGGTTTCATTGACCGACAGCTTTTGTTTTTCACTGATGAATCTTGGTTTCATCTAAGTGGACATGTAAATACTCAAAACAGTTGATACTGGGCTTCAGAAAAACCTGTGATACTGGATGAAATGCCTCATTATGATCAGAAAATTGGAGTGCGGTGTATGATAAGTGCTAGAAGAATAATAGGGCCCATATTCTTTGATGAAACAATAAATGCAGAGCAATATCAGAGATTAATCAGAGGTGCAATTTTGCAAACGCTTGACAGAAGAAGAGAAATTGTATGGTTTGGTTCCAGCAAGGTTCTGCAACAGCACATATGGCTGCTGAATCATTACATGCAATAAGAGAGGTGTTTGATGATGGAATAATTAGCATTGATTTGTGGCCCCCTCGTTCTCCTGACCTAACGAGTTGTGATTGTTATTTATGGGGTTCTTTAAAAGACAAAGTGTATCATTCCAGTCCTTGCATACTACAGGAACTTGGACAAAACATTGTGCAAGAAATCACATAAATTCCTGCTGCTGAGCTTTGAAGAGTGAGCGAGAATATTTACGCGAGATATGCTGCCTGTTTGAGAGCAGAAGGTCAACATTTTCAGCATCTATTATAAGGTAATGATTTTAGTCCGCCTCTGCCGGCGTAATTTCCCCGGCAACTGCCGGCTGTCTCGCACAGTAGAGAGAGGCCGCAAGTGGGTTCGAATATAATTTAACTACCCTTAGTTACTGTTGTGGAGGTTCATGGTTGTTGAAAATTCGTGCTCTGTGCCAGAACTGAACTTGTTCAACTTCTCTCATTTCTCTTTGCTGAGTACTCATTTGTCCAAGAGCTGCAACGGAAGGTCCTGGTTATTGTCTATTTTCACCATTGTGAACCAGTTGTTTTTTTTGCATTCTTTGGGAAGTCACATAAAATATCTACTAATACATACAAATCAAACCCGAGTCCTTCAAGAGTTGCAATATGCATTTTGCAACAGTTTTGTGGGGATCTTGAATCGTTCGTTGTACGATTTGAAATATATTTCAAGTTGTGAAAAAATTCAATGCTTTCTTGTTGTGGTCTGACATTATCAAAGTGTTCCTTAAGCTTCTAAGTACAGTTTCATAATTCTATAGACATCTTTAGACTGCTTATAAGTTCTCTTGTTTCTTTGTGTACCAAATTCTGCAGGTACAAATGTTTTATGAACTGGTGCAATTGC
The DNA here is from genome assembly GCA_030765065.1 of Deroplatys truncata. Classification (NCBI taxonomy): domain Eukaryota; kingdom Metazoa; phylum Arthropoda; class Insecta; order Mantodea; family Mantidae; genus Deroplatys; species Deroplatys truncata. The sequence continues at coordinate 141,126,782 of CM060977.1, forward strand.
TGCTTCAATCTTTTGGTGAAATCTTGGCCAATCTGATAATTTACCCTTGAAGGATTTAACTTCAGGCTTTGTGAATAATTGTCTTTTAATTGTGGGCTGAGCAGTACCTGATGCACTTATTACATTTTCTCTTTGTTGCGAAAAATTACTCTGTGATCTTGTTTGCTAGTGCAATGTTTTTGTCCTTCTGTGTGATGATTTTCAAAACTCTTCAGCATATTGTTCGTTTGCTTCATGTTTCCGAAATGTTGATTTATTTCAGCAAGAGTTTAGTAGTAACGTAAACAAATTTTCGTGTTCATGTTCGTAGCACGCATGTCGTATTCTTCCTCTTTTACAACTAATTCCCAAAATATTAGCTCAGTTTAAGCTTTTATGGGGTTATTTAATGTTATTTATATGCTTATAAAATGGTTACACATAGCTGGATTAGTTGGAGCAATTCCATAAAGGCTTTATTTAGTGGTAAAAATATCTCATGTTTCTGAAAATGCTACAGCCAATGCTCAAGAGGGAAGATGTCCCTTCCATTGTATTATGCACATGCTTTACTTAACCTCCTCTCTCTCCAGGCTGGACAGGCAACTTGGGTCATTTTTAGGTAAGAACAGGCCCGTTTTCACATACCAATAAGTTATTGCCATTTAGTTACAGTGACAATAGTGGTTCAAGTTGTGACAAGTTTTAAAAAAGGCAGACCTTTAAAAAGTGGAAGGTATTAAAAGTTTTCGACAAATTGTGTGAGAAAAATCTCCAATAAAGTTTTAATCATGTTGCTAAATCCACACCTGAATTAATGGAAGTGTTAGTGGCAAGAAAAGAAAGATTGGGAAAAGGTGTACTGACTACACCTGCTAAGAAAAGACAAAGGGAGAAAGTTGTGACAAATGTGTAGACAGCTTTTTTAGGAACTTAATACATTGAGTAGTAGTAGGAAAGATCTAAATGCGGTAATTAGTAACAAGGTATTACTGAATTACAAAGGAGTTTGGTTTGTTTTATATTGAAGCAAGATCAGCTTTGATTTTGTGAATAGGAAAAAAACAAAAGTGATTATCGACATTGAATATATTTTTGTGTGGCGTTATAAATATTTGCGAAATAAAGATGTGAGAAGTGGACGGTTTAGCAGACAGGGTAGTGGACTATCTGTTCATTAATATGGCCGAGTCACCGGGAGTGATTCAGATTCCGAATCTGATCTGGAAGGAATAGAGCCGCTGCCAGGATCGGAATAAAAGTGAGTACTAAGCGAAAGTTTATTATTGTTTACCTCCAGTAACATATTAGTTATGATCTACAAAGTAGCTTATTACAAAGGAAACAAATAATCTCCAAGTCCTGTGCATTAAGCAACGGCTGTGATGCAGTCTCAAATCTGCACCAGTAGTGTGAACCGAACAAATGCCTTTCTTTCTCTCACTCCCATCTTGTCCTTTCCGCTTACATGCAGAAGGATTTGTATATATCAACTCTCGCTGAACCAGTATAGTAGCAGTTCATGATGTCAGTGTGCTAATATTTCCATTCCGATGTTATCTGTATCATCTTCCATTACTAATTATAACTTATTAAGGATTATGGTTTCCATTCTAATGTGTTTTTGAGTTTCCAAGAGTTGTTATTTTATTGCTGCAGTGTTGGCAATAGCTGTACTTTTATTCCCAATGGCCAGTGTCATGCTGAGCTGATCTGTAGTTGGGTTTATGGTTCTCACTTTTATTGTAATAATGCTGCTCATGAAATATGCACAAAAGTACCATGAATTCCATTTCTGAATTTATTCGTCATTATAACGCTTCTTGTTAACTTAATTTTGCTGTGATCTTTTACTGTTTTTCTGCTGATTATTTAGCTGTATTTCCTTAACTGTTGGTTGTTCTACATATGTGTTTCATCGCCAGTGTTGTGTTAGTTGTTTGTATACTGCATTACATGCTTTAAACCAAGATATTTGATATATTTCTAATTTGACTTATTAAACTATATTTTCCATAGTAACAAAAAACAAATAACACAGAGCGCTTGTGATTATGAAGTTTCATCTCTACACTTCCATATCTCCTGCCTTCACATCATTATCCACATATTCACAGACCATTCCAGAAAGTTCAAGATGCATTCAATTACTCGCATTAGTATGCGGAAACAGTAATTTGGGATGTGAGGAATTTGGTGAAAAATTTTAAGATTTGAACTCTTTGGAAGGTGCTGAAGTTAAATGTCATTTTGGTATAATAATAAATTTAATATAGTAAATAAATGCCATATTTGCCCAACTTATCTCCTTTTTTTTTTTTTTCTAAAAATAATTGTTTTAGGGGTTCAGAGGACCTCACATGTATTTGGAGAAAAAAAATTGGCTACCATAGGTAAAGTGGTAGAGAAAGTAAATGTACCTATGGACCATCCAAATTAATAAATGCATATCAGCTTGTTTCCAGTAACCTCATATAATATTTTGTTCAATTTTACAATAGCAGTTTATATTTATAGAACTGTGAACATAGAAATATTGCTTTATGAAGGGGGTGCTTTTTATACATCGATCAACAAATAATTATCAATCTAACCTGCTGAACTTTACATGCACTATAGAGCAGAGAAAAGGACACACACAAGGCAATTGCCCTTATAGATTGCATTGCAAATACCAGAATGGTGCAGGAGAGCAGCTTATGTTCAGTGAAAGTGAGTGGATGTTGAAAACGAAGTTATCTTAAAACATTGTGTTGCATATTCATAGTGTGCATTGTCAGTTTTTTTTACTGCTTTGTTGGATATCATGTTGTGGATGTTTGGGGCTCCTTTCTCAGTAGTTTGACAAAATTCAAATTAGGCTTCTCATGCAACAAACATCAAAATTCGTTAGCCTGTTTATAAATTTAACCACACATATGTCTTCTTCCATGCAGTTAAATCTGAGCTTAGAAGCATACAGTTAAAATTAAAACTCATAAGGTTGAGTCGCACACTCTCTTATACTCTATGAAACAAGTTACCTTGAAACATGTTTCACACATACATTACATGCATTACCTTTTGACTGCCTTTCTGTTGGATATCCAGTTGTAGACACTCGGGTCATCTCTTTTGGTAGTTTGACAAACTTCAAATTAGAATTCTTGTCTAACATCAAAATTCATCATACTGTTTCTAAATTTACCATAGGTATATATCTTCTCCCATATGGTTTACTCTGATATATTTACAGTAGTCACAGAATAGTAGATAATGTTATTGAACTTGCAGGAACCCTCAACAAAATTTTTAGTCAAAATAAAAAAATATAACACCTTGCCCTTTTTAGAACTGAAAATATAAAAAAGAAAAATCATCTGGAATTTGAAAGGAAATAAATCCACTTGTAAGCAGTTTAGTACCATGGAGATGAACAAAACAATTTTAAAAGGTACCAAAAGGAATAATAATAATAATAATAATAATAATAATAATAATAATAATAATAATAATAATAATTAATAATGTGGAGCTACAAAATATAGTCAGTATAGGAAATTTATTAAAATCAAACAAGATAGACAAAAAGCCAATGGGAAAGAAATTTGGCATTTATAGAATTAACTGATGTTATGAAAAATCTATGTTGGGGTAAAAACAAAAGTAATGTAGGTATTGTTATACACCGGGGTAAGGCCAAAAGGTTTGCAGCTAAAATATTAAATTTAGTTATCCCGGCATAAACATTGGGGGATGTAGAGCCAGAGGCACACAGAGAGATACCAAGAACGTGATGCACAAACCTAAAGTGGATGTGGGATATTTATAAATAATACATATAAATGCACATTTAACTCCGGTTTATTATAATTAATAAGGTGCCCTACATTGTACACAAAAGGTTACAGGCAAACACTGGGGGAGATGTCCCACGCACACACACCGTAACACGCACTCCTCCATGCAAACCACACACTCAGGAGACCTACTCAAGACTGACGCTACCCACGCTACCAGACAAAGGCTCTTCCCTCAACCCCCCTTGACTAAGAATTGGAGGGAAGTATGTTGTGCCGGATAAGAATTCAAAGTTACAAACAAAATAATTAGTTCAATAATATCATTATACACAGCAATAATGCACACACATACGATACAGCATTATTATTTAAAAATATCAAAAACAAAAAATAATATTAAGTTTCCTACTTTTGATAAGAACAGCACAATATGGAGAATTTTTTTTTATACTAAGAAATGTTTAGTGAGCAGCAGAGTTAACCACATGGGAGAAAGTATATGGTGAAATTTAGAAAAGGCTGATGAATTTTGATGTTCCATTGGATGAGAACCCCAATTTGAATTTTATGAAACCACTGACATAGGAGCCCCAAGCATAAGGCAGTTGAATAAACTGATGTGTACATTGAATCTGCAAAACATGTTTTAAGTTAACAGCTTGTTTTATGGAGCATGGGAGTGTGTGAGGGACTTATGCTAGATGTTGTTTTTCATTCTTGTTAAAGGAAAAACTCATCATTCATTATTTTGTCTTGGAATCTTCAACAGAATAGAATTGCTTGTAATGACAGTCTCATATGAATTGCCATTCAAGGACAGCTGAAAGCTAAATGTGTTCTGCAGAAAGACAAATGCCAACTGCGTCAACAAGGATTGAACCTGCTACCTTGCATACAGTAAACCAATATCAACCAGTGTTACCCAGGTTGATTAAACTGCTGAATTGAGGTAGAACAAAAAATAAACAGCTAACAGTTTATTAAACTTTGCAGCATCTACATAAGGCAAATTTTCAAAAATGGTATTAATACAGTATTTCAGATACTTTGTTGCACGCAGCAAGAAGCATGTTTAGGTTATAAATTTTACATGATCCGTGATATCTTGTGAGTATGGTTAGGAAAAACAAATGATGCCAGCACCACATAGTAGGCATAGAAGCATTGGGTGTTTGTTACATTCCTTCTTAACAAATGATTTACTGCATTGCCAAACTTGACAGTCTTTTGACCTGAATGTATAACAGACACTGATAATTTTTTTTTAAACTGGTGCTGAAAAGTGCCATACAAAATGTACCAAAAGCCCCCCTACCACTCTACCGCTGCTTTTTAACTCCTCCATGGTTTGACTGGGTTCCTTGTCAATATTCTAAATAAATGCTTCCTGACCAAAGAGGAGGATTCAAGTGTATAAAGGAGTTATATGGGATTTTCGGTGCACTTGTAAGTGAGGATAATCACCAGTAGTTTGAAAATTCATTTTTGGATCTTGTATTGCTTGAATGTTTATTTCTGTCCAAAGATCTTTTTTATGGATTAGTATATCAGGTGTCTGAGGTTTTCATAAGACCCTCTTTTTTCTTTCTTTCTTTTTTGGAATTGGACTGGTTGAAAATAACTGGACAGTGATAAATTCGTGTAATTATGTTGTGTGTACATTAATGATTGCTATATCTTTTAACTCGTAAGCCTTAATTAAGACTTATCATGAAGAAGTGGCTTTTTTTTATCTGATTCTGTTTTCTTTATTGAACTACAAAAGAATGTTCTTTTGCATGTTTTGACCTTTGTTTAAAACTGAAATAAAACCATCAAAAGGTAGGTATAACGTAGCTGAGCATACTGTCTTTGCTTGCAGGGCTTTCCTTTGCGGATATGGTTTTCAGTATGCAGAGATCTATGCGTATGCCAAACGCAAGTAGCGGACAGCGCCAATGTTTGCAATGTGGACGATCATACAAGCAGACCAGCAGTCTTAACAGACATTTACGTTATGAATGTGGTCAAGCTAAGAAGCAACAAGAATGTAGATTATGTGGTAGGAGGTATTATCGTCCAGATACTCTTCTGGACCATTATCAGACATGCTTGGCACGATATATGGCACGGCGAGGATCGAATTGAAGGTGAAGATTTTTAGGAAAGTGTGCAGTGCACCCTGTGTGTGTGGGTGTGTATGTGTGTGTGTGCGTGTGTGTGAGTGAAAGGGAGGGGGTTGGAGAGAGTTCTAAAATTAGTTTATTCTTATTTATGAATTGATTTATTTCTGGCAACAATATGCAGTAAAGCATTATGGCATTGAAATGAGCATTCGCAGTCCATTTTTGTACAACAGGAACTATGTGTATGAATATTATATAAGCTGCCTGGAATGAAAAAGATGAGTAAGGGACACATTTTACTGAGCTGAGAAGGGAAGTATCAAATCTTTCATGCTGGTCTACTTGAAATCATGTAGTATAACAAGTCTATTTCTACTGCAAATGGTAACTTAAAATACTGTTAACAGCAACACGGTATGTGAATCAGTTAGATCCTCTTTCTTGAAGTTGAACAGAGGAGCTATGATGTGATGCAAACCACTTACATTTCTTGCTCCTAGGGTGACCTTCAAGCAGGTGGTTATGGCTGCTATAACCAGTCAAACTATTTACCCTCCTATACTGTAAAATTGTATGTTTCATTCACACTTTTGTAATTAAGATAAAATTTTGTAGAAATGGTTTCATTACATATTTCGTTGTAGGCACTAGGGGCACACTAAGCTGTTATGGCACATAAAAGAACCCCAAGCCTGATAAAGTGACCTCGGCAAAATTTCCAGGCTTTCATGCCCAATATACAATGGGACGTTAAGGACCACAGCAGTTAGTGTCCATAAATAAATAAATAAATAAAAAGAGATAGGCTGAAGGGATAATCAGATTTTTAAGTAGCAGACCCTGTATACTGGCTGTGAAATTCCATTCTTTTTTGCGTGACATCACAAAAAATAAATAGTTACTTAGCACTTCAAAAAATGTTAAAATGAAATATTTGAAAATTCAAACCAATAGCAATGAATATCTCATAAATGGTTGATTTCACAAACTAAAGTTGACACAAATTATGTGTTTTAATGACATTTACATTTTTGTGTGTTAAGTTTTTGTGTAGCTCTTGTGCTTTACAAGTAATACAAAATTAATTCAGGTTGTTCGCAGAGTATTAGTCATGCAAGTATCTTTAACATATAGTATTGTACTAGAAATAAAAATTTTTCAAAAAAAGTCACAATGTGAAATTTTCTTGAAAATATACATATCCATATTTGGAAATCACTGAACTTAAATACCAAGTTTGTATTAATCTGACATTTCATTTTTTGTATTACGCTGCTGACATACATGCCTTTATTTTATTTGTTTATTTTACCATAAATCAGTGGTAGAATGGGTAAAAGTGGGTAATTTGGTACCAAATTTTAGTAGGTAAGATCCGACTACCTCTGTGGATGGGATGAAATATGTTTTCAGCATGCATGGTTTGATACTTTCTTTATAAGAAAAAAGATGGAAAGAGACTTGGTCCAACTGTCATGTCTAATTCAGATCTGCTTTCTGTTTCTAAATGTAAAAGCTCACAGAATTCATTATACTAGTGTCATTGGCTCTTTTTTATAAATTTGTAACTACAGAACTGGAACTTCAGTGCTCTTGTTAGTATCGTAAGTCTATCAGATGACCCTCTTAATAAATAGCTATAAAAATATTAAGTGAAACATAGCCTTACATTAGCATCAAATGATACAAAGAAGACAAGTTCGAGTCAAACACCATTAGTCAGCTGCGTAACTGACATGAAACATGTTCAGGGTAAGATCTTAATGTTAAAGTAAGTTTTTCTTGTCTCAGCATTTTTACGTTTAATCTGTTCATATATTGTGGAATATTAAATTGAAAGGTGTTACTCAAACATGTACTGAGTACTGAAAGCTTGTTTTATGTGTTACAGACACAAACCGAATCCAATGTAATTTAGATGCATAGCAGAGCTACCATTGTAGGAGGACTCTGCAGTGAACTAATTATAATATTCAAACTTATACAGGGTGTGTGTTAACAATAGGGCATAGCTGAGTTTAATGCGAAAACTAAATTTAGTAGCAATTGACCCTTGCTAGTGTTTTGGGATTGTATTCATTTCAAGCTCATTTCAATGCAAAGTTGGGCAGCCTAACTGTTAGGCCAAAACGTGGTTATTGAAATCTTTCTCATGCTTGTTTAGCTGTTAATGATAATAACTGGAGTGGTATGCAGCCATATGTTTAGTCAATGCTTCAAACGATTTTGATAGTGCTAAAATTTAGAAATGCTAATTCCAAGAAATTAACAGATGGGGTTCTGTCTCTAATAGGATGTATTTGTAATAGAGATTATTTACATATTCCGCTCTTCATAGTTATTGATCCCAATTGTTGAATACTTCAAATTTGCATAAATTGATAATTTGACTTTGTAGACCATTGTTTTCTCAGATTGATTGTCTAGGTTTTATCTACCCCATTGAAACTGTGCAAAATTAGTACTTATAAGTTTTGGGCATCTAATAGAATTCATTATTTCTCATACAGTAAAGTAATTTCATGAATTTTGGATTTAATATATATATATATATATATATATATATATATATATATATATATATATATATATATATATAAAAATTTGTACAGGAATTAATAACATTGATAATCATTTGCAAGAAACAGAAAATCTAATACCTGTATCATAGATAAAGGGCATCTCCTACACAGTTGTGAAATTTGAAATAAAACACGTTAACTGGTATTCATGTGGTGATTAATTGAAGTTAGGTCATATGGCAACATGACAGCCATATTAGTAGGAGGATTCTTTTGCAGTTAAAAATATTCATGTATAAATTAACATGCATTAACATGCATTATCACCAGGGTATATTTTCTGTACATGACATAACACTTTTAACTCACCAGAGTTGATTTCGAAGGTTCTCAGCCTGAGAAACGAAACAAGATTTTTAATCCCCCTACATAGTCACCTTTCAGCTTTATGCACTTGGACCAACGCTACTCTCACTTCTTTAATATAAAATGATTTGCCCAATTCTGCAAAATATGATTGGTGTGAATTGTGATTTGCACAACTGAGGTAAATCTCTGTTCAGCAAGCCATTTCTTAAGATTTGAAAGAAGATGAAAGTCACAAATCGTGTGCATGTGGTAGCATTTCGAAGTTCAAATAATGTAACTCTATGATGGCAACTGAAGTGTGCCAGTGCATTTTCTTGTTGGAAAGCTCTTTTAACAAATTTGAGCATTTGACCTTTGTAGCATCCTTCAGCTGCTCCACCAAAGCTGCACAGTGCTCTCCATTGATGGTTTTGCCCTTTTTTGAGGTAGTCCACCAATATCACACTCTGGGGTATAGTGGCCATCACCTTTCCTGCTGAAGGAACACACTTGGCATTTTTTGGAGCTCTTTCAGCATCTTGCACCCATTGTCTGGACTTCGCTTCATCTGACGTGTGGTGGTGAATCCAGGTTTCATCAACAGCGATGTAACATCACAGAAAGTCAATTGAGTTTTGACCGAACATTCCCAAAATCAAATTTCGTCTGAACATTCCCTAGCACTCCTGTGAGATGTTCGTTTGGATGCACTTCTGATCAGCATGGCACCTATCACAAGCTTTCTCATGTGCAAATGCTCATGCAAAATATTCCAACTCTAATGAGATTTTGGCATTGTCAGCAAGCTCAAGTACCTTGATTTATATGTTGTTTACCTTGGCACTGTGGATTTTCATTATGTTTGTTTTCTTCGGTATTACCAGTGACATATCTTGAATATTATCAAAATTGGAAGAATGGCTGCATTTAAACCCTGCAGTCCATTTTTCACCATAGAAAATGTGGCGAGGGATCTTCCAAAGTGGAGTACAATTGCTTTTTTATCTTAGTTGGCATTAAACTTTTAATTAAAGAGGTATTTAATAATGCACAACATTTAATGTTCTCTATTTTTGAAACAAACCTCAACTTGTTTATTTTGCAGCAATAGTAACAGCCAAACAAATGAAAACACGTGTATCAAATTGCTTGTTATACCATAACAGGATCATACTTAACTATCCTTACTGTTTGATGCTGCCTGCACCATCTACATCTCAGGTCAAGAACTTGAAACAGGGGAGGTGCTATATGATATTATATGCATATTTTACAAACTCTCAAAGACTGGGTATCTGTAATAGTTCTTTTTAAGAGCGTGCATTATTAAAGAGTAATAATTTTATATTTAAATTTTGTTGTACTTAAGTGAACAAAGGACATCTAATACATCTACAATTGCAATAATTTAATTCAGTGTAATTCTTAATGGTATTGTTTAGAAATATCTATCATGTAATCAGAATAAACACTACAGTGTTGACAAAAGTAGTGTCCTAAATATGACATTTATTTTTGAAAATATGTGTATACAGATGCTCTCACAGGAATGCTCCAATAATTTGATTCAAGTGATTCCAAATTGTCGAACATAAGTAGTGCCTTAGGAGAAAGGAGCTCTTTAAGTTAATTAGTATACATATGTTGGTAATTTTTTTTAACTTTAATGTGGTAGGTCACATCTGAATGAAATTGGTGAAATTATGCTCAAATGAGCCCAGGATCCATAGAGCTGAAATTACCCGACATTTGTCTTCTCAGGATAGGGTAAAACCCTTATCTGGGTAACTCACCCTAACCGAGATTCGAACTTGGGACTTCTTGAATGTGAGGCAGGCACACTACCCTCACACCACAGAGGCAGGTTGGTAAATTACTTGTAGAATCTACAGAATTCTGTTAATGCTTTGTGTTAAGTTAGTCATTTAAGCTTTGCTAGTAAATCAGAGGAAGAGATCAGGCATAATATCCTTTCCCTTTTGTTTAACTGGATGTGTAAGGTGCTCAAATATAAATAAAACAATTTCTTAAAATAGATAATATAATTTCCTATGTAGTTTCATGCTGCTTGCAGAAAAGCATTTCCACCAGCAAACACAGAATTGCGTAATATATGTAAGAACTCCTTTACCATGGCATTGTCTGCTATTTCATTGCGAATGCATAAAGGTCTCCGGAGGTTAAGGTGGATAGAATAATTAAAATTCAATAGCATGATGAATTTATCTTTTTGCGCATTAGTCTGAACACTTAAACCTGTTTAGATGAGATTTGTGATCCATATCGTAGCAGGACAGGAACCTGAAATTTGTATGTTTGTGCTTAGAAAACTTCTACTAAAAATAACTGGAACAAAAGGGTTATATAGGACAACAGTGCCCCATCATAGAATGTGTTAACAAGAAAATTAAGAAGCTTAAAAAATAGCTGCCCCTACTCACTCATATCTTCTAGATCAAAGCAATAGGTTCCAAAGTTTTATTTTATATATAAAATATTTTTGAAGATAAACTAAGCGAAATGCTGAACTGATTGTAACCATACTAATGCATACATTTATTGTGTTAAGAAAATTGGTTGCAAAATCAAGTGTAGCTAAATAGCGTGTGGAATATTGGTGATATCAAAGTTTCTTTAGGCTATTCTTTCGTAACTGTCTTGTTGTATTGCTGTTTTTACCTGCAGCAAGGCTAAAATATTAATTTGAGGTAGGCAATCGAAAACAAAAGCCTAAGTACAAAGCCTTGAATTAAAACTACAGAGCTTAAAACACTAAATGAGTCTTATGTGATTTCAGATGAAATTTCAGTCCAAGTTCATTTGCGGTTCAAGTTTAATATTGATTAATAATAATTAGAATAACTGAGTGATAGAAGGATATTAAAATTGTACCAACTGCTGCAGTCATGGAGTGGTCAGGACTCTTGGCTTCTCAATCTAGAGATCATGGGTTTGATTCCTGGCTCAGGCAAGTGAAGTATTCTAATCGTCCTGCATTCTGCAGGGCATGGAAGCATGAATGAGTGTGTTTTTCATGGCAAATATAAATAATACCAACATTATAACATACAGTTAAAGTTATATCAGTTGCTTCACAAGTAAAAACTTTGAAATTACCATAGAAGTTAAAAGGGACTGTACAAATGAAATGGTTAAAAAAAAAAAAATCCCATATTCAGATTATATTAGAATATGAATTCTTCAATGGAACATCAACTTAACAGAACAGAAGTTTCATCAAAGACTGCAGACATCAGCTCAGTGTGTAGAAACAGGACTCCCAGCATTCCTTGCTTTAGCCCTAATGAAAACTACTCAATCATATGTTTGAAATAAATTGTCCACTAAACAAAGAAAACCTATTCACTATCAGTGCTACTGTATAAAATGGGAAATACCAAACTTTCAAATTAACCTTTATTGTCAAAATTATTTTGTTACATATGCTGCTCTTCCTCTAATCCTAAACCAGCTTTCATATCCCTTTCACTGGCACCACCAACGAACCGATTTGAGCTGTGATCATTAAAGTTAAACAAAATGGATTGGCCATGCATTCAAAGCCAAACATTGAGAGTTCAAGTCCCAGCGACTGCAGTCAAATGTGTCTTTGGTAAAGGACGGGGAGGGCCCAAATAAAATAAACTGTGTGATGGCATATAGGGTTACATTTGACTGCAGTTGCATGGATTTTGCTTCTTATAAAAAAACAAAAGTTCTATTGAAAAAATTTAATATTTTTAAACATAAAACAGCTATAAATACCTGTATTTTATTGTTAATGGTTAGTATAATATGAAATTAGAAAACCCGGCCATTAAGAAAACCTAAATCTTTAGGCTATAAGCGGTTAAGCTATCTGAGTCAAAATGTATTTTTCTTCCCATTGTCCTACATTTCCCGGATTGAATCCATCCATCAGTTTATCGATTCTTCCCTCCATCGTTGTGTGTTCTGATACACTAACATCTGGTGGCACATTTCCAAGTATTCGCATTTCATTTATTTTGTACACTTTCTGTGTGTATGTTTACATAGAATAATGCATGTTGTGAACAAAATATATTTGTTAGCTCGTGAATTTACAGGACTTCATTTGACAGTTTATGACTAGTTGCGAGGATTGTTGCAGCTGTCGAAGATGTTTACCAATCTCCTGGGATGCTAGAGCATATGTGACTATCCTTAATCCATTGCTACACAATTGGTTGTGATTATGGTAATCGAGTTTTTGAGCAATGTTTTAAAATATCACTGTAGTAATAGAACAGGCATTGAATAGTGACATAGAAGTATTTATACCTTTAGTTTGAGGATAGTTGCATTACTCATGTAATTTATTTTGTAATTTTTTATTATCTGTTCTCATACAAATAATATTATAATAGAATGTGATGAGTAATTGACATATTTTTTATCACAGTTCTAAAGACATATCAACATCAACTTGTAATGTGCCACCAGAAACCAGCATAGGTTCCTCATATCAAAACACTCGGCAGACATCCCTGAATAGTCACAAATTGAGTCTGTGCTCTTCAATCCAGGGAGAGAGAGGGAGAGGGAGATTTTCTTCAATATATACGCTGGTTCTTCAGAATATGTCTTGATTTCATGTAAAGCCAGGTTCATCAAAAGCATACAATGTACTTATATTAACCTATGATAATTCTATTTTGAACCTCACACTTGGAGCAACCAATGCATTTTTCCTTTTTCTCTGGTCAGCTTTCTCATTCAGCAGTTATACCTAAATTACTTTTCATTGTAGTCTCCTTTTAGATAGGAAATCTCTGTTCTTGAAACAATCCTTGTTGTCTATTTGGTAAACACATATACAGTTGAGAGGGGTTGTGCTTGGTTTCAGGAAGAACTAATATGTTTGAAATATTTACACAGCAAACTAAGGATGTTCAATGTAATTCTTGGTTAAAACTTGAAATGTTCATGCAGTTTGAATATGACAGCATAATTAACAAACGTGTTAACTTCAGGTTTAGATAATTTTTAGACTTTTTGCATTATATGTTAAAATGTAATTAAAATTTCTGTGGGTCCAGTTTTTTGGGACTTGACTTCTATACAAGAATTATCAACAGTTTTGTTTTTTAGTAATTATTTAATTGAATTTTCTTTAACTAAAACATTGGAAATGCTGAAGCATGGGTGGGGGGGGGGATCCATCCAGAATTTATAACAATATAATTTAAGAACTCTATGGAAAAATGAATCTTAACACATTTTTTATTTTTCTTCTAGTGTAATATAAATAAGCACCGATGTTTGCTGATCAATCCAAAATAACTGACATAATTTTTTATTTTATTCTCGAGAATAAAATTTACTACATTCTGCTCCATATGTTCATTTGCATTTGCAAGAAGTTGCTGCAGTTTGTCAGTTATTCTATAAATTGTAGAGATATCAGCTGGAAAGTGTCCTTGTGCTCTTGAAGCTGTTCAATAATTGATACTAAAAATGTAAAAGTTTTGATAAGTGGAAGACTTAGTATCATGGTATTGCGAAGCAAGCGGATATGAGCAATGGAGTTCACTACTACGTTAGCATGATATCCATTTATTCTTAGAGGAGGCTGCAAGAAATGAATAATTCATTTCCTTAGACTGATCAGTTACGTTATTTATTTTCTAGATATGTTGTCGTCAGCCCTGGTGTTGGGGATGTTGCACAGCAGTTCTAGAGCTATTGGTGGTCATGAATGCAGTTCTTGTGGAAAAATGTATAAAATGCGCAGCAGCCTGTACCGACATATGCGCTATGAATGTGGGTCAGCTAAGAAGCAACAGCAGTGTAACATTTGCGGAAAGAAATACACCCGTCCTGAATATGTTCGTGAACATTACCTGAAACGACATACAAATGTTACATACTAAGACTGTCCAAGTTACATAGCTAATAATATTTTTCGTGAATGGTGTTTTGTTAACAACTGCAACTGTGTGATAAAAACTTAAGTTTGTATTTTTTTTTAATGAAGACTTCCCTTTAAGCTATGTTTTAATGGTTTCTAGCAGGGATATTGCTGATAGTGAGTAGCCATCAGTAATATTTAAAAGTAGCTCAATGTGAAATCTTAATACTTCAAAGTTCTTTTAAAAGGCTTTGATGTTAAAATCAAGGCTTTCCCATATTATTACTGGTGTGATCCGTTGAACAAGAAGGAAGTTGGGAAATACGGATATTTCAAGCTGAAAATACTTAACCGCTTAACATTTTGACTATATTAAATTATTCACTATTTACCATTTATTTCTGCTTCGAGCACTACCTCATGTATTCGTCTACTATTCATTCCCGTGCTGAATTTCACTCATGTTGCAAAAGGAAGAAGAAAAACTGAAAAGAACAAGCAGGTAAAAAGTTAAGCTATTTAAAACAACCTTTGAAATATCTATGCATTGAGCTGATTAAAGTGTCTGGATAAAATATTAAGAAGGGTGCATAGTCAAGGCAGAAGAGACAAAATGAATATGAGCTTTGGAGGAAAGAAAAATGTAAGATATATGCCAAGAATCATTGGGATTCCACCAGTGAAAAGGTGTTCTATAATCTGAATGTAAGGAACTCTGTATCTAAAATGTTATACTATTTCTTATCTTGTTCTTAGCCTGTAGTAAGCTAAGAGGCTGAGGAAAGTATGTTGCAAGAAATGTCTATTCTATGCTACTGTCAACTATGCTTCTGAGAGATGCCTACTATGTGGTATGATGCTGGGGTAAGGTAGGTTGGCCTTCAGTGCCACTGGACCAAGATCAAATTCCTTTGTAAGCCATAATAAGAATAACTGTACATAGAAAATAATCTTTTACATTTTTATTTTGGATCTCTTTCTGGAATGTGATTCTGTGAGATTAGTATAATGTCAACTTTTGTGTCGCTGTAATGAATTATGAGTGCCCAACTGTAAAACTTCCAGCTTTGTTTTAAACATTGACATATTTTTATTGTAAATCAAAATTGTTTGCACACTAAAGTGAATCATGTGGTGTAAAAGGTGATTGAATCTGTACAGTAATTGTTTATAAATAGTGTGTAAATAAAACAGAGCAGAATCATATATCTCTATTTACTGAAGTATAGAAAATTGAAATGTTGGGTTCAGAAATATCTGAAAGTAAAAGAGTTTTTCTACTCCTCGTTTACTTTCATTTGAAATCCTTATTTACTATATTTATAATTATTATGAGACAAGTCTAGAGAAGCTCATAAACTGACCACATGTAGAATCTGATTGTTACAAGATGGACAGTTCCAGAGGTAAGAGACTTCATTAGATATAATTCCAGTTTTAGTTTTGCCAAGTACAACATAAAAGGCTTTCTCAATCTTCAAATTAAACAGAGAAATGTTGCAGCCGATATAGGTTTTCTAAAAAAGTGCATCCAACATAAAGTTATCCCTAACTTCGTGAGGAAGATGGTAAATAAACACAATAGCATACACCAAATAGCGGCCGTCAAAAAAGTAATTGAGATAGTAGAAAAAAACCTGCATTACAAAAAACTTCAGGAAATCAACTTGGAAGTTTGCAAACTACATTTAAAACTTGTGAATCAATTAAATATCATGGCATGGGAAAATTTGCAAGGTAAATGCGTATTGAAATTTAAAATTCTGCATGAAAACAAAATACCAGATACTTAGGAACAAGCTTAACAAATTGAGAGGGGGGGGAAATATTATCCCTTTAGTGAAGGGTGTAAGTGAGTATTCCTACTCCTCGTTCACTTTCATTTGGAGTCCTCTCAACCACTTCTATACTATTACTTTTGATTATAATCAGAAGTATTTTCCTGGCATATTCTCATTGCTTATATAAATTAAATACTGTACATCTCTTTCAGAGTTCTGATATACATTTCAAATAGAAATAAGTTTCAAAGCACCAACCAAAATACCTATCGGAAAACCACTTAAAAAATTCAAATGGGAGTGACATAAAGAAGAACTTCACAATAACTACAAACTGCTTTTAAAATAAGGAATAAAACAAGCTACTATGCACCACAGCATCCTTTCAGTGCTGTAGTGAATGTATGCATACCAACAGGAGTCTTATGCTGAGCACAACGAGCTGCTGTTTTCCACTTGTGTTGTTGGATACCAAACTTGTTTCCCTAAGATTAATATTGTTTTAAAACGCAAATTGTGCGATATGTTAATGGGTGTTTTGGAATGGATATGCTACTGTAAATTGTTGAAGTTATAGAATGAAAGTTTTGTTGCAGTGGAATTTAAGTACTTTCACGTGTTGTGTTTCTTTAGGGGAGGGAATACTGAATTGTAGGAAGTCTAATTTTGTCATGTAAGCTTCTGTATCTATATTGTAAAACCAAAATTAAGATATGTACTTTGCTCACTTACTGTTTAAACGTGTATCATTTATATAGTTTGTATATAATCAATGATTCAGAAATATTGCAGATATCTTTCAAGCTGTGTATTTCTGTGGACTTCAGGGTTGCACATTATACTATGTTCTCCTCTCCCTATTGATGTGTGTTTTGGATGATAAAGGAATAATCACATAAGTTGATCATGGGCAGATTGATAAGTATCAGTTTTATAATTGCTGTGATACTTGTTAATGCAAGAAATTAAGATAACTGTTATCCTCAAAGAATAACTAACACTTTTCATTGTGATTCACAATTTTGGTTTTGTTAAAGAATAAGCTGTTAACTGCCAAACGTTTTGATTTTCTGTGGTACATCACTTCATAATAAAATGCACTTGTAATTGATAAGCATTGAGCCTTAAATTATGAAGGTCTCATACTGTGAGAAGTCTTAGAAGGCAGTGTTTGTGGTGCTGGTGAGATCTAGGAGAAAATTAGGTTTTGGGCAGTATCACTCGCAACAGGAAAAATGCAGTTGTTTCCGAAAGTTTGATAAGTTTTGTCCCGGCACTTACATGTGTACAACATGGATAGTAGTATACAAATTTTCGTTCTTTTTTTCCCCTACAAAACTTATGGCAAGCTGCCTACTTTAACTGGTTTGAACAAATCGATGGTCTTGAGAGGTTGGTTAACCTCTGGCGTGATGACAATAATGAAATGCAAGCTCTTCTAGTCTCAAAGCAAAGAACAATCGCAACACATCACTGTTCCACTGCAGTTGACTTTCCCATGCATAATAGGCAGCAGCTAAGATTCAAGGAACTGCAAGCAAAGTAGGTAGTCAGGAAAGCACTAGTCAAATAACAGCAATGTTAAGAAAAGAAGAAAACTGGAATGTGTGATAGAATTTCAGGCAGACTACTGTATGTAACTGTTAGAAAATTGAAGTTAATAACATAATATTATGCTCACTCTAGGCAAAAAGTATTCCCCTCTCCCATAATTTCAAGCTTTAAACCAAATAAATAGGTACATGGTTCTGCTGCAGGCAGAGGAAAAGTTAAAATGTGTTTTTAACACTCTCTTGCTTGATGATGTGTAAATGTATATAGTAGTACATTTGTAAGTGTTTTTGCTGATAAAAGCCAATGTAATGTATAAACTGCCTTAGGGAGTTGCTAGCAGTAGTAGTTACTTATGTGGCAGTGCTACAATAAAAAGCCCTAAAGCTCTATTTACAGAAAACATCACATCTGAAGAAATCCACCCACCAGCCGCAAATGTCTACTAGAAAAAGAGATGCAGCATGTAGTGCAAACAAGATTGATCAGTGTATTGGTAGGCTGAAGGTCAACATGAGAGTTTTGACTGCTTATGTGTTAAAATGAGGGTTATAGGGCACGGGTGAAATAGAGGTAGGGAAATGAAAGGAAGTAGCAAAATTGCTCACCAACTGCTGTCCAGGGTGCAATGGCCCTTCTGCAGCCCTGTTGTGATGTGTTTTGCAAAGATTTACTTATTTGTTGGGGTTATTGTAATTTTGAACCACGCATCCCTTGAAAGGACTGTATAAGAGCTCAGCTTTAGCTGCTGGTGGGATGCAAACAAGAATCAAGTTTGAACAGAAGAAATGCATTGTTTGTCTCTGCTTGGAGAAGATGAAAATTTACCCTGTGACTTACATAGTTATCCATTTGTTAATATTTGGTCCTAATTTTATTGAAAAATCAAGAAATGCTATTGATTTGTATAAATTTTTGTGTTCTACTGTATTTCTTTAAGAGATAGTAATTCACTTTTAAGGAGTTTTATCAAGAGTTAACATTGCGATCAAAAATCTTTTAAATCTGTATTAAAAAATACAAAATAGGAGTAGGATGTAACCTTTTGTACTAGGGTCAGTGAAATAATACATTTTAAGTATATTTGCTATCGTTTATAGTTTATTAACGGCAAAACAGAATTTTTTTTTATCTCCTACAACACAATGCAGTTTAATTGCTAATATAAATGAAATTGTAATTTGTATTCAAGCTTATTCAACTTCTGATTTTATGCAAATTAGACACTATGATACAATATACTAGTGTTGTGGTGGATTTTGGCCAAACTAAACATTTTATATTTTGTGAGGAATTAAAATCCACTAGAACATAGCTTATAAGCACTGGGTAGTAGATGTTTTGTATTAAACATGTGAGGCTATTTTATTTTTTAGTAATGTTCCCCTCTTGTCATATTAAACATCAGCAGTTTATTGAGTTAGCTTTGAATATAACCATACAAGTTACAAGGAGTTAAACATAACTAAATAAATTGGATTTGGGAGGGGGATAAAGGTCAAATGCCAGTTCAACCTGCCTTTTGTGCATATTATTTGTGTTTTGTTTTAACATCTGTGCCTGATGAATTGAGCTAATATTTTATGATCCAGATCTCTATGTTGCTACGTTACTACTACTTCACTAATTTAACAATCATGGACAAACAAATTAAGCCCAGCATATACAAATGCATTAAAATGTTGGAGGATTAATAAAGAACATTCAATTTCCATTTCTGGAAAAATCCTCCTATAATGGCACCTAAATCTGTCATTGGATTAGAACATACAATGTAATTGTTTCTTTATCTGCAATGTATTGGAATGCAGTTACAGAGGCTGTGAATTCTGTGCAGTATTTTCATGCACCTTTCACATTCTATGAATATGCCAGCATTAACAAACTGCAAACTTTTGTTTATTGGAGCTGGGTCAAGGAATAAGCACACACATGTTGTCATGTTCTCCTTATGATAGTAAATTTAAACTTAAAGAGGAAATTCTTACCTCCTATTGCATTGATTGTGGGCTGTAAACCACAGTTGGCTTAGTGTATCAACATACACATTTAATTAATTTGTTTGGGAAAACAATATTTTCAATGTTGCTTGAATATATATAATTGTTGTCCACACATGTTCTGTATGTGTTAATGTACAGAACAAGGTAGGGAGAAAGTTATTTTTCAATAATTTCTTTTCATATTAGAAAACCATAACCTGTTTTGTTCTAAGCATTGCAAAAATTTCACCAAAACCTGTGCAATGAGCTTCAGTATTACATATGAAAAGCTGCACTGTGTATTTATTTTAACTTTTCATCAATGCTTTAAGAAACCACGATAATTCTTATTTAACATTTCCACTGCTAGTATATATTTTCAAAATTTTCATTTGGAAAAATTATTCAGCCACCAAGTATTATGTCACTTATCAAAAAGGGTTTACAAGATAATGTGTTGCCGTTAACAACTGAGTGAGTTTAAGACAGGTCACAATCTCCATATTCAGAAAAGTTCTTAAACTTATACTTTTACTTCCTTTTTAAAATACTTTTTTTAGGGACTCTGATGTTTGTATATGTTCATTTCAATTCAGTTCTTCATTTAGCAAATTTTCTCTTCCCTTTTATGTATTCAGCTCTTTAAATCTTTAACAATTGACTGAATACTACCATAACACTGCAGCATATTGTTCTGGCATATCATTTAATGTACATACTGAGGCTTTCACAGCTGGCGTCATAACTAATAAATGAATTACAACTATCCGGGCTTGTAGGCCGTGGTCTAGAGGGCATCGTGGATACCGACGTTTTGCCAAGTACAGCGCTTGGCGAAACGTCGGTATCCACGATGCCTTCCAGACCACGGCCTACAAGCCCGGATAGTTGTAATTCATTTATTAGATATCATTTAATAATTGCTATGTGAAAAATATTTATTTTAAAAAGTTGTTTGCTCTAACCTAAAAATATCTATAAATAATTTCATTTACTGTCATAAGAATAGTTAAAACTCCTGGCTGAAACATTTAGGATTTTGTCCTATATAGAAAGAGATTACTAGATAATTTTCATAAATTTATTTACTATCCAGATAAGTTAATCCTTAAGCATGGTCATTAGCAGTGCTAAGAAAACAAACAATAGTGGTAACCCAACTTTTCAGGATAGCCATGTTATCAGTGAATGTGGGTATTGGATTGATACATAATATTTGTTGTTTTAAATCTTAAGATGAACTTATATGTTTTATTTGAGTTGTATAATAAAGGATTATGAATTATGTTTAATTCCATTTTTAGTTGTTTTTGGTAAGTATTTGATCGTATATCATCTCATCATCATTGGATTGTAATTCCTCAGCCTACTGGGGAAGGTTGTTAAGTTTGTAAAAATATTTCAGGATTTTACAGATCTCTGTTCAAATTACTACGTGATGCTTGTCATAGATTGTGTTGCCGTAGAGCAGGAATCAGTAATCTTGAATGTTGCATTGAAAATCTCTTGGTGAGTGAATCTTTCCTCCATGGTTTCTATGAGCGTCGTACAATAAGTCATTTTCCCGATTTTATAAAAAAAAATTATACACAATTGATCATGTTGAATTAATTTTATTTATATTGTACAATCCTTCTGTTACTTTTCTACATAGTCGGCATGTTTTTCCAAGCATTTTTGAGGACGTGACACAAGTTTTTCCAAGCCAGTGTTGTACCAGGTCGGGTGCTGTGCTCGCAACCAGCTGTTCAGTGATTTGACTTCATCATCGGTGTTAAAAGTGCTTACCTTTTAGTTGGAAGAACATGTAAAAATCACTTGGGGCAAGCTCCGGTGAATATGGAGGATACGAAAAAACTTACAAGTTGAATCTTGACCCAGGCGGAGCTCAGAAGATTCAACTGGGAAGCTTTCTCACATCCTCCATATTCACCAGATCTTTTCCCAAATGATTTTCATATGTTCCCCTGATTCAAAGGTCATCATGGAGGTAAACACTTTAACACCGTGGCGAAGATCAATCAGAAGTGAACAGCTGGTTATGAGCACAGGACCCGACTTCTGGTACAACACTGTCTTGGAAAAACGTGTCTCACGTCCCCAAAAATGCTTGGAAAAATATGTTGACTATGTAGAAAAGTAATAGAAGGATTGTACAATATAAATAAAATTAATTCAACATGATCAATTGTGTGTAATGTTTTTTATAAAATGGGGAAACTTTGTTATTGGACGCCCCTTATAATTTGTCTTAGTTACCCCATCCAAAAAAGAATTTGCACTTACCAATGTTTTCCAGTAGGTTGATGAAATCTGCTTTGCTTTCTTAATTTAACAACATTTAGAAATTCAACTGGAAGATACTAACCAATATAGTCTTAATCAAGAAAGTTAAAGCTTCACGTTGTTTATTGATGTGAACAAAATAGTATATATATTGTTTTGTTTTTATGTTTTGTTTGTCTCAATGTGGTAAATTTGTGAAAAGTAGAAAGATGGTGGTATGATGGGACTAAGATGTAAATTGTGTTTCCAGCAATGTTTGTTGGAGAGGCAGATATTCGACAGCATCAGTGCATGTTGTGTGCAAAGACATACAAACGACGACACCACTTGCTCCGTCATTTGCGATATGAATGCGGTCCAGCCAGGAAACAGCAGCAGTGTTGCATCTGTGGTAAACGTTACTCTAGACCTGATACACTTCAAGAACATTATGCCTTGTATCATCGTGCTGATCTTGCATAAATGTGATATATATTGACTTTTTTCTTTATTCTTTAATTAAGTCCTGAATGAAACTAACCTAATAGGTTGAACCAGTTTATATTTGTTAGATTAAAAGAAAAATAATGTAACTTTGCATCGGAATTCAACCAATGTGCTCTTGATGTTCTCTTTCACATTAAGTAAACAGAGTGGGATCTCACTTTGTACAGATACAGTAATACTTGAAAGTTACATGTCAGATTCTGTATCATTGTATTTCATTAATTTAGATGTTTCTTCACTTCTATGTTGTAAATATTGTTTTAGTTGATATTGTTTCAGGTGACTATATTTAATAGGGATTCAAAAGTAAGAAGGGAGGAGAGAACAAGAATAGCATTTGAATACTAAGATATACAGAATGCAAATGAATTAAGGTTCCTTTTTTAAACTGATGAAACAACACAAATCAAGCGCCCCTTCTCTCCTCCCCCCTCCGTCAGTATGACTAAATGAAATGTATAAATATATCACAGAGTCTAATAAATGAGTGTGATAGATCAAATGCTCCCACACTCGTGTTTAAATACTTGACTCGTTTGTTTGGCAGAGCATATATAATTTGAGTTCTTATTCTAGTGGAAGTCGTATACTAAAATTTGTTGTAGCACTTTCAAAGTTTTGTTTTTTTAGTTTACCATACTCTGATCAAGTGGATCATTTCAAATTAATGAATGAGGCAATCAGTCAATAATTGATGTAATGAATGTAGAGACCTACAGCTTTAATGTTACTTGATATTAAATCCTAACAGTTGAGGAGAAATCTCAGGTAGGCTGGCCTGTCTCAACAGATATTCAAACCTGGGTTTGCTGCATAAGTTAAAAGAACCACACCATAATTTTACCACAGTGGTTAAGGCAAGTTTTTAAAACACCTTTTTAATGTTAAATAAAGAAAGACTGACCCAAAGCCACTAAAGGTGCCCTTTCCAATATGAAGGTTGGACCAGACTGGCTATATGATTGCAGAAATGAGCCTTAAGGGACCAAAAGACCAAGGCTGTGTTAACTTCCTTAGGAAGTTGCAAATAATGGCTTAACCAGGCAACTTGACTCAAATGGAATGTTACTCTTGAGTCCCTTGTGTTTTATAATTGTTCTTAATGTTTCCATTAAGCACAGGTCTGTGCTTGACAATCAGTGGTAAGAAGCCATAGCATTGTGATAGCTGTAGTAGATTCTGTGTGATTTGGGGTTACAGTCCTTATGGCTGTTCAATATATTTTTGCAGTTTAAAATATTTAAAGTTGGTTTACTACATTCTATAGAAAAATTAAAACTACAATTTCTCTTTAGCTAAAAATTTTCAAAGCCTTTAGCTTTTAACCTTGATTTCAATACTTGATTGTGGATGATTTATAAGGAAGATGTATTCCACCAACAATCTAAAATTGTAATTAGTTATTATTACCTTAGATGGCAATAATTTACATGTGATACTTTTGAAGCTTTCTAGAAGACAAAAACCTCAGTATAAGTGAAATGCTTACTCTCTGTTCGAACAATAAAATGCCGTACATTAGCTTATCAAAACTTTAACAGCTTTAAGTTGCATTTTATAAAATCACACTTATTCATGTTGAATATTAGGGCAATATAAGCTGTTTCACAGTCAGCATGTTTTCTTACCTTTTATACCTTCATTTTGCTTAGGTTTTACGTCTTCACAACCTAGAGAACTACTAACTGATTACATCACACAAACTCATTAAAATTACACTCTCTGAACCTCTTTTGTTCCAAACACAGGTGACCATTACACTTCTATAGAGATGCTTTGTTCATTTTCCTTAAATCCATTTAGAATAGCAGAAAATTGTATTTACATAATTATATATTCTATCACCAATGATAGGGTGAAACCTTATTTCTATTTATATTCTGTATATCTGACAGTACTGTATTTGCTGAAATATGATCATACTGATTTTCAGCTGAATTAATTGATCTTCTAATACTTTAGTAGCTTACAGTATATATTTAAATTATAAAGGGTAAAAAGTGAGAGTTCCTCCTTTCAGTGGCGATACTTTGGGAAAGGTAACCAAAATGTCTTATTGTTTATTCCGTAATAAATATGAAAATCCTTGTAGTAATAAAATAGCAGTTAAGTCATTCGGAAGTATGTCAAAGAAAGTTAGAAAATGCCTTGAATTGGTCTGTCAGGAAGAAACCTATCCTTTTACATGTAGAAATATGGCAATATGACACCGCATTATGTATGACCTGTTTGTGAATAAGCATTCAGTGATGATTGCACAGACTTTTGGGAAACTTAAATAGTTTTTGATTCCAAAAATAAGGCATAGAAGGTATTTACTTTTTAAAGTCTTGCAGCATTGTTAATGAGGCAGTTAACTAACCTGTCAGCAGTGTCTAAATAATTTGAATGTAAGAATTCCTATTTGATATTAAAACTTCCTGTACACACATTTATGAATTGTGGCAATAAAGAAACTGGATTTAGTTTTTACTAATTTCATTTACGCTTTCTTCATTCAAGGATGAAGAGTGAGATAGGGCATTGACCTGTGGATTCCTCTCCACCGTCACTCAAAGTTTCACTCATGCTGCTGGATCTGGCGGTAACCATTGTTAGAAACAGATTGTGGTCTCAGCTCTGTCAGAATTAATAACATATTAATATCAAGTTCCTCACATAGCTCAAAAAAACTACCACAGAAACTTGCAAATTGTTGACAGAAGATGACAGTCTTATATGCAACTTTTTGAGTGGTTTAAGGAATTGAGGATAAGGAAGACATCGAGGACGATTAAAAATTGGGACATCCTTCCAAAACTGCATAGAATGTGGAGAAAGTCATTAAAATTATTTGAGGACTGCTGATTGAGCATTCGAGCGATTGCTGAACTTGCCAACATCAATAAGGAAAGTGTTAGACAGACTTTTCATGATCTGGGCATGAAAAAGGCGTATGCTAAAATGGTGCCAAAAATCCTCACTCATGTGCAAAGGGAACATTGAGTGAACTGCTGTGTTGACTTTCTTGAAAATAATGAAAATAATCCTGATTTCTACAAAAACGTAATTGCATGCGACAAAGCTTGGTATTTTCCAATGTGATTCAGAGACTAAGCAACAATCCATGTATTGGAAAAGCTCCAATCCCCTAGGAGGAAGAAAGCGCATATGTGCAAATCAAAATTCAAAGCAACGATGATTGTTTTTTCATCATGTAGAGGGTTGTCTACATTGATCGCCTACAGGTCAGCTTTATTATAAAAATGTTTTGAAGCTCCTTGTGAATGTGATGGAGACCAGACTAGTGGAAAAATTCCTCAGGAAAGCTCCACTAGGACACTGCCCCAGCCCACAATGCACTATCCATGAAGAGTTATTTGTCGAAAAACAATGTTCCAATAATGGAACATTCACCTGGACCCGGACTTAGCACCTTGTGACTTTGCCTTCCCAAAAGCCAAGTCTATGTTCAAAGGACCAGGTTCGAGTCCATGGATGCAGTGAAAGCAAAAGGATGCAACTGTTGAACAGCTCAACACGAGATGACCTGCAACACTGCTTCCAACAGTAGAAAATTGCATGGAGCAGTGTAGGGACAGGGGAGGGGACTACACTGAAGGGGATAATATTACCTTTGAGTGATTCTTTTTTTCAATGAAGTGTTGGAGCATGAATCTGGTTTCTTTGTTGCCACACCTTGTAATTCAGCTTAAAATTTATAATGTGCTTTGGTTTTAATTAGCTTTGGATCTAAAGTGAAAATTAACTTTTTAATGAGGAAACTATCATCATCCTTGATTCTATTTTTAAATGATAAAAATTATTATTTATAATCCTTCCATTTTTGGTAGTTTAAATTATTTGGAGATGATTCTCCTTTTGTCAGAAAATTCAATTTTCATAATAAACCTGTTCATAGTTAAAGCATAAGTGACAGATGATGTGTTGCATGAGTCATAATTAGCAGGGGGTGATGGATTTTGTCGGGTGTAAAAATCCTTAGTATGGCTTCCTTTGTAAGGGAAGTATAGCCGGTGGTCCCGTGCACGTAAAAGAACCTCAATCCTGATAAACAGGTCTCTGAGCAAAATTTTCGCCGTTTCTTGCCCAATATAGAAGGGGGACTAAGAACTACAGCAGTTAAAGAGCGTCCATAAATAAAACTAAATTTTTTTTGAGTCATAATTAAATTAAAATATGTATATAATCATGCAGTTTTTTTATTTGTGTATATTTAAAAGTAAGAAGAAGCAAAAAAAAAAAAATGATAGTCCGCATCCATTAAATCTGTATTGAATTATTATTATTATTATTATTATTATTATTATTATTATTATTATTATTATTATTATTATTATTATTATTATTATTATTATTATTATTATTATTATAAACTTCTTAATGAAGGAGACCATCTTAATCCTTGATTTATTTTTTCAATCAAAGAGAAATCATTATACTTTTTCCGTTTCTCAATAGCTTATAAATTATTTAGAGATGACCCTCCCTTTGTCAGAAAATTTCAGTTTTATTCATAACAAAGCTGTTGATAATTACAGCGTGACACACAATAGTGTTGTGTGTGTCATGGTTAAATTAATATATATGTAATCATGTATTTTTTATATTTGTGAATATTTAAAAGTAAGAAAAAGGGGAGAAAATATGTTCCTCATCCATTAAATTGAAATATTAAATCTTTCTGTGTAATTTACTTTGCTTATAAGACTGGTATGGAAATACAAAAAAGGACATACTTCAGCAAAATGCTCAAGAATTAGCTTTGAAATACAGGCAATAAGAAAATTATGAACCTGCATTTGGAAGGCAATATGATTACAAATATAGGACTGGCCAGTACCATATAATTTCAAAGCTTTTCAACAGATCAATGATTTGTAAATAGAATTTGTTGCTTAGACACATTTTGCTGTATATGGACATGGGAAGTTAGAGATAGAACATGCTGTGTATGCAGATGCTGTATTATGTGCACTGAAGGTTTTCTTGTGTATTTTATGTATTTTATTCTGATTTAGTTTCTCCCTGTTAAACGTAAGTAATACAAAGAAAGGGCTGAGATTAATGATACTTGTAACAATATGTTTGTATGAAACATGTTGAGAGCAGTGTTACAAGTAACAGATCTTAACTTTGGATTTGGAATGAGAAATATGGATTAATAGATGTAAAATTCATTGTTTTCAAAGATGTGCAGCTATTATGGGAAATACTTTCAATAGAAAATGTCAATTGGGTCATAAAAACCAATCATTGGTTTTAAAGTGCTTGTTTACATCTTTGAGTAAATGTATCAGGAAAATGTCTTGATATATGCATAATTTAAAGTCTGTGTACATTTGAATTCTGGGTTACAGAAGGTATTTTCTACTAAATATAACTTACTCCGGCCTATTTTACTCGTACTGTTCATTGACTTGATTTTATTTTAAATATGTTACATAAAATTGTGTCATTTGCTAATTTAATATCTTAACAAATGTTCTTGCAAAGAATATTTCACTTGTTTGAAACTGGGATTATGTTTGGGTTTCATAGGTAACTGGCGAAGTTGGCGTACTTATCAGAAATTGATATGGTTTTGCCCCAAAGTGATATTGAAATTGATATGGTTTTGCCCCAACGTGATATTTAGTGGCATTTTGCCACTATTCTTATTTTGTTATTTTCATAACACATGAATATATAAAAGGTGGTAACCCTATCTCGTAAGCATTTTTACAGAGGTTCAGATCATTCAGACTTGCAAAAGCCATATTGTGTTGTGCAAATCAGTCATTCATTTCATAAATGTGAAGTTTGTCATGAAGTGAAAGGGAAATCTGTGACAAAAAGCAAAATTCACCTTTATTACTGATATAATAGAGTTTGTTGAAATCATGTATGTTAATTGAATGAGAATCCAAAAGAAATACATGATCATCTACATCCATTGGACAGTCTCATTCATTAGTTTATACTGATGAAGTAATGTTCATAATGTAAAATACAGCCTCTTAAAGAAGTTTAATATAAAAGCTTTAAGAGGAGGAGCAATTTGAAACATATAATAGCTCTTGCAAGGCAGTATTGAACAGTGGCTTTTCTTTAGCTCATACTGTTTTTCTAAGCTTATAAAAGCTAGTATGAAATAGTTTGTGTAATTTGTAAATATTGGGCATTCTGCTATTTTCCAGCATACAGAACACTAATGTGTCAGTTTTTGCAATCTGCATAATTTCAAGACAACAGTTATTCTATTTACAAGTTAGCTTAAATGATAGAAATATATTTTCTCATCTTTTTAATGACTTATCTTTAGTTGAAGTGTGATCTTGGAAACAAGTGTTACAAGTGCTAAAAGGGCAAGGAAAGCAAATTTGTACGTGTAGAGTTTCAATCATGCCGTAGATGAG
This sequence comes from Deroplatys truncata, assembly GCA_030765065.1. Lineage (NCBI taxonomy): Eukaryota > Metazoa > Arthropoda > Insecta > Mantodea > Mantidae > Deroplatys > Deroplatys truncata. The sequence continues at coordinate 141,155,874 of CM060977.1, forward strand.
GAACCATAGCATATTGGAATCCATTATAAAAGGACCTTGTCAAACTTTAGATTTTCATTGTAGGAAACCATACCAAAAAGTAAATATATAGGTTGTGTTATGTTATAATTGAGCATAAAGAACAATAATGCGCTGTATAATTTGAAAGGTAGTTCATTAGCTTGAGTACATAAGCGTATGCCAAAGAGGATACGAATACAAAACTTTGCAGAAATGGTTATTTTGAGATGATCTACAAATTGGGCAGGTTTCACTAAAATTGGAGGATGCTTCAGTAGATTGGGTAATTTATCATTGGAATGATGAGGTGTGCTCCAGTCAATATCAAGACATAAAATGTCTATTAGCAGACTATTTTGCTTTGTTTTGTTCTTTCAAAATTTTAAATGTCCTTTAAATGGATAACTAATGTCTGATGAATGAAATACTAAACTAACACACAAATGATCCTAAGAAGCTAAAGTGCTGTATGCACTGGTATTCATCCTAAGGTTATTGTCATACTATGTTGTTCTGCCACTGAAACTGAAGGGACAGAGCAAGCTTGCTCCTGCTGTTTTAAGTGCCTCTGCCAAATTGGAAGCAAAGAAGAATTTGTCTATGTTCCTAATTGAGCTTGGTGACTTATCCACTTGATGCTAGGGTGTCTAAACTGAGGATCTGGGAAGTTCAGTACAGAAAGGCAAAAACGCTTAGTTTGATTTTTTGCTTTGGTATGAGCATTTTTCAATTCTCATGCAACCAGATATCACTTCGAAAGCAATGCTAATTTTAGTCTGCCTTGTGTTTTATCAGGGAAAATGAGTCAATTGGAGAATTTAATGTTTATGCTGGCGTATTGTCGTGATAGCTTGGCTGGTTACAGTAATGGCACAGAAAGCTGAAGGTCTGTGTGTCAAATCCCAACTATGACATTGAATTTTTCAGTGTGATTTTTTTACCTTTCCAATTTTAGCTTACACAGGGCATGTGTGGAAAAACAAGTACCATTGATTTACCTAATAGTGGTTAACTATAAAGGCAGGACTTAAAGAACTTATGAAATTTAAGTCACCATTGGGGTATGTTATCTTAAAATAAATTTGAAAACGCCTTGTGGTTTACTGGAAAAAATAATGAGTCATTTGGAGAACTTAATGTCATGTCAGCATGTTGCATTGTAACTCAGCTGTATAGAGCAGCAGCACAAAAAACTGAAGATCCATTGTTCAAATCCTGGCAATGGCACAGAATTTTCAGTGTTATTCAACCTTTCCAAACTTAGCACAAAACACCATATATAGGATTCATCAAGAAAATGTACACACACTGGGTACTGCCATTTGGTATTGTCATTCCTTGAAGAAGGGCATCCAAAATAGATGGTTTCCTGTGTTATACAGTATCCTTAAAGGTCCTCCAGAGATAAAAGTCCAGAGGCATTATCTAGTGAAAACATGCTAGGAACTCAAATGCGCTGGATAGTGTTCCTGCAGATTCTTGTCTGAAAAGCCGTTATGTTTCTGTGATACTTCTACTTGTTGCTAGAAGAACTCAATATTTCCATAACATGCTGTTATAACTGGCAAAATTGATGTGCTTAGCATTTCCAGTCCTAATAAACCCTTAAATGACATTCCATACCAAACATTGATCCTAATAGGTAGACTGCCTTGTCAGCATAAATGTGTGGATTTTTTAATGCCCAGTTAAGTCAATTATGATACACTCTTCTATTATATTTGAATATGGCCTCATCAGACCGCCCAATCTTCACAAACTTTTCATCCTCATCTATTATTTGCAATAATCTTGATACATACACATCCACATAGTGGTTTTCCAAATGTGTCATACATTTGTATTGCTAACCATTGTCTTATGAGCACATAGTGTAACAGGCCTCTGAGGTGACTTGCAAACTGTTCTAAGACTATAGCTGAAGAAGCACGACTTGTAACTGTATGAGGTTCGGACCTTCCCTTTGAACATCACAAATGGTACTATGCATCTCACCAAACCATGTAATTGTCAAGTGTGTTGGAGGTTATGTTACAAAATTCATGTTCCCAAGCACATTGAACTTAAACAGTTTTAAGCCAGAACCACACCTTTAAAATGAGCTTCCGATCCTTAAACGCCAAGCATTCCGTGGCCATTCTGATTCATTATTATACGTCACATGTTAGTTATAAGTGTCATACAGGTACCGACATCTATTGAGAAACTACCATACTTCATATTTTATAGATAATTCAATGCAACTCTGAACGCAATACACAGATGCCATCTGTTGAAGTGTATACATTTTTATGACAGACCCTGTATATTAGACCAAGTAGTTTCTTGTTTTGGGCAGTTTCTAACTTTCTAATGTACATCATTGCTTCATCTTGTATACAATGCTATTGAATTCAAGGTAGAGTCACATTACTTATTCTCATTGCTCTCTGCTGGTTCTCAGCCAGTTCTCATATGTGATTTACAAATTTTCATCCCTCATTTTTAGTTTCTCTACTACGTATATTCCACCCAAAAATTCGATACCGAGACTTCACTGGAAATACATGTTTTGAGATCCCCTGAATCCAAAAAAAGCATTTTTGGAAACATGTCCATGTGTGTGTCTGTGTATCTGTCTGTGGAACAGCATAACTCAGAAACGAACAGTCGGATAAACACCAAACTTGGTATTTAGGTTTAGTATCTTCCAGAGATGCGACACGAAGGTTTCCAAGAAAATCCCCCCACCCCAGATTACCCTTTACATGAAACATTTTTTGAAAATTTTAATTTTTTCAAAAATGGCTCTAACGATTTTGAGTAAAATTATCATATGTTTAAGATATTTTCATGACAAATGAAATGTATATCGAATTTTCTGGGAATGTCTCGAAAAGTATTCTTCATTGTGAATGACTTTTGCATAACTGGTACACCATAAAAGAGAGATAAAATTTTACAGCACAAAAAATGTAGATCGCGTTAAAATACACAATTTATGTCTCATACATTTTTTTTGTTGAGTGAACCATTTTCGAGATATTGCTTGGTATTCCCTTAAATTTTCCAATACTTATACTTTTTCTCAAATTTGTTTTTCATTTTTTTTTGTCCTGGACATTCAAAGAGATTGGAATGCGCCACATAGCAACCAGTGCTTAAAAGATTTGACTATCGCTTATAACCTACCATAATCCTCTTGCATCTACAAGAAAATTAGCAATAAGATTGACATCTTGATATCTTGATTAACATGAAGCATATGGTGAATAAGCGTTTGTAAAAATAGTTTGTACAAGAGTAGAGGTGGTCATGTGAGTGTAACACATCAGATTTTTTTGTCTTGGATATGCAAAGAGTAATAATCTGTGGCAAACAGAATGGTGCTGCACATAGCAACCAGCTATTAAGAGATATGTCTGTGCTTATATTGCCCTTGCAAATACAAAACAAGGGGAACACAGTAGGCCATAAGCGATGGTTAAATATTTTTAGAACTGGTCGCTGTGTGTAAAATGTAATTATCTTTGCATGTCAAAAGATCGTTTGTGCAAATGTTTATCTCGATTAATATGAAATAGATGGAGAATGAGAGTTTGTAAAAATAGTTTGTACAAGATTAGAGAAAGTCATGCGAGTGTAACACATCAGATTTTTTGCAGCAGTTTTTATTTCAGTACTCTTTTCTCAGAGCACTAGTTTCTTTCACATCCACTCTATAAATTCCATTTGCGTCAAACATATTTTCAAACTACAAAAACAAGCTGGAATAAGTTTGAAATGACACTAGAATCAAGCAATCTTGCCACCTACATTTGACTTCAGTGTGCTGCAGCAGTACCAGAATAAAATGTGAACTTGCAATTTAAACACATGTGAAAGCACAATTGATTTAAATTGGTCTGGTTGAACAGGACCTGCAGACTTGCATAGTGTGACACCACCACCTAAGATTGAGGTATCTAAAAATTCCAGCATGAATCAGAATTTGAATTTGAGCCTGCATAATTAAAGATAATGTTATTTGTGTACGAGTATAATGACTAGTTCATTACATTGTTGATAAGATATAACCAAATTGTAACCAAATTATTATGTGAATTAAATCATCATAAAAATTCAAAATTAATGAGCTTAAAGGCAACTGACATAGCATTCTGCACTTTTGTTACTTCGAAGATATCTGTAATGATATTTCCATGATACAATATTGTATTGTTTATTTGTTTTTTTTATTGGTATTGTATATTTGGTATATCTGTTACAGAACACGTAAAAGAGTTATATACATTATTTACAAAATACTCATTTACATTATAAAATAGTTTTTACATAATTACATATTGCTTAGTTTTAGTTTTAAAAGTTGTGAATTTTTGTTCTGCTCTTTATTTAGCAAAGCATTATATATTTTTACAGCTGCATGAAGTACTCTATTTTCCATAATTTGTGTATGATGAAAAGGATTTTTTATTTTTTAAGGTTCAAATGCTGTGGGTATGAATTTTTTTATTAAATTGAAGGAAAGAGCTGTTTTGTTTTGCAAATAATAATACTTCCAGAATATTCAGTGGTAGAATTTCTAGTCATTTAAATGATGGTCTACGTTACTCTTTTACTTTACTCCATTGATAATTTTTTGTGGTGGATTATAAATATTAATTTTATTGATGGTGAGTTTCCCCAGAAGATAATACCATATCTTAACAAGGAGTGAACATTGTCAAAATGAGTGGCTCTTAAGGTTTTTATATCTGTGTAATAATATGACAGGGTTCTTATTGCACATGTTTTTATTTGCGGTTTTGGCCAGATTATTTACATGTTTCTCATTTTAGGTATTTTTTGGATCTACAGTCTTTAAAATATTTGTTTCATTTTTATTATTATTATTATTTTTTTAGTTCCATTTATTCCCCGCCTTTAACTACATTGGTCTTATCGGCGGCCTTTCCTTTGGAACTTATGCCTATTGGCAATGGTGTTAACTCCTGTAACTCTTGTCATTGGGTTTCTTGCACTTTTGATTTTTAATCATTAGATCACACACACACATTCATACTTCCAGACTCTGGGGAGGATAGAGATTAATCTTGGCTAGAGAAAAATTCTCACCCCCAGCCAGGAATCGAACCCGGGACTCCTCACACAGCAGACAGTTGTTCTATCAACTGAGCTATGGGGCCAACATATTCGTTTTATGGTAAGGTTTTAATTAATTGTTGTTAAGCTTTAATATGGGGGAAAAATCATTATTTTATTTGTTTGTTTATTTAGAAATTTTAGGCAAACAGTTTTTTCTGTATGTACTAGAAATTATTAGTATTTGTCCAGGATGATAGTTCCTTTGAGTGTGTTTATTACAAAGACTGAAACCCTTCCATTGCTTTTAATTACTATACTAGTATCATCTGCGAAAACAATGTTTCCATTTAATTTAACCTGAGAGTTTATATCATTTACATATAATATAAAAAAGAAGTGGCCCTAATGTAGATCCTTGTTGTACACCATGTTGGTATTATTTCAACAGAAGTAGTTCATGACTATATCCAAATCTTTAGAATTTTTAATCTCTGTTATTTATTTTCTATTATTAAGATATGAATTTATCCATTTATTTGCTACTCCCTTTAAACCATGATTGGATAATTTCCTGTAGTATTTTATTTTCTAAGGGCGGAATGCTTTGGTTAAATCTAGAAAATATATTCATAATATTTTTTTTGTTCAGTCAACTGATCTCATAGCGATATTTAAGAAGTTAAAAATTGCTGTTTTGGTTGACCTGTTACTTCTAAATCCATGTTGTGCATCTATTATCAATTTACTTTTATTTATATATGAAATCAATCTATTATACATGAGCCTCTAAACAACTTATGAAAGAATATATTGCACTGAAATGAGTCTTTAGTATTCAGGAATTGCAATGTCTCCTTCTTTTATGTATAGGGATTACTTTGGTTACTTTTAAGGCGTCTGGAAATGTTAATTTGCTTAATGGGGATATATATATTAATGGCTTTATTTTGAATAATGCAGTACTCTTCATTAAGAAATCAGGAATGCCTTCTATGCTTGCAGTGCATTAATTGGCTAACTTATAATATCATTATTTCTTATAATTATATATATATATATATATATATATGAGCTGTATAACAGATATACTTTATTAGTTATAGGATTTTTGAATGTTTTGAAATTAATTCATCTGCTATCTTTACAAAGTAATATTTGCAACTTGAGCTGGATTTGAGATAGTTTTTTATTCATGAATTAATTCAAAGTTTGTGTATTATTTGATAGCTTTTTCTTGTCTTTTCATACCACATTCCATATCACCATAGCTTTATTTTCAGAGTTTTCAATATATGTAGAATAGCTCTTTCTTTTTGGTTGTTTTATTACAGAGTTTAATATTTTGTTATAGCTCCTCATGTGGAATATACATTCAGGAAAGTATGTTATCATTTTGAGTATTTCATGCAGCTATAGCTTTCTTTTACATGATATCAATTTAAATTTTGTAATCACTTTGGCTTGAGGCAGCTATATAGCTACACTTTCTAACCTTTTTTTATGGGGCATTCAATATCGAGGCAGTACAAAAATGTTGTGATAAAGGTTTACTTTTTTTTTTTTTTTTTTTTTTTTTTTTTTTTTTTTTTAATCAATGTCTGTAGCCAACTCTCTCTGATATCTCATGTGATCTATGTTTACATCATTATATTATTGCGTTTGAATAATTTAAAATTTCCTTCCAGTTGGATTATTGGTATTTAATTCAATAATTTGTGCATTATAATCGCTGAAGCCAGTGTTAAATATCTGAGTGGTATATATGGTATTTTTATTAGTATAATTTGGTCAATACCTGTTTTTGTTACTCTGCTTGGTGAGTTTATGGCTAGTTCAAATTAAAGATTTTGGTAATGTTTATCACAACATTCTTCACCTAAGTATCCTTTAAATAAATCTATATTTATTTTTAATCTTTGACTATAAGAAGTAAATGATAATATACATTTCCTTCAACTGAGAAAGATATACATTTTTTGAGACCCCTACATGTATTGTCTCACTGGTTGTTGACATGAGTTAGCCCTATTTCGACTAGTTTCTCTATTTTGCTCTTCACTTTCCTAATCTATTTGCCTCTTACTCTTCCTAAATATTCACCCATGCTAGTACTTCTTTCCTGCGCTCTGACTGTCAACATTTTTATTGCTACCATATTGTTTTCATTTTGTTCCATTTTGGATCCCATATACCCTCTCTCCACTTATTTGATTTCTTGTACTGCATCAAACAATGAAATGTACCGTTTCCCCCACACATAGCACATACTTCTGGAGTGCTTTTCCTAAATATTTTAACATACACTGCCCCAGTTTGTACCCATGCATATCACAACTGTCAGCATACTTCTCCCTATCCCAAATATTTCTTTGTTATTTTGTACAATCTCACAACTTTTGTTCTCAAAACTATTCATTTGTCTCTCAATATCTTCTGCCCTCCTTACTTTCCTCCAGAATCCTCCTTATTTTCTCCCTTTCGCCGTACGTCTTCATACCTATCTCTACCAGTTACCATTGTGAAAAACTGTTCTTAGATAAGTCACACAAGTTGTAATTATATTATCATCCTTAGTTTTGTACTCCTGATAAGCATTACAGAACTCTCAATCACCATTCCTTTTTTACCTATGTGTTTCCATGATACTTTAAGCAATTAACTATAATTGGAAGCATAATTAAATCTGTTTCGTAGCAGATGATTTGGGTATTGTTCATCATTCCTAGAGTTACATTTGTGGTTGGTGGGGGTTTACATTATGTATAAACTATTTTGTAAAATATTGTGCGTTTGTTTTGTTTTTTTCCGAATGCACACTAAATAGGTGGCCAATAACATTCAACTTAGCTGTCCATACTCAGCACACTGTGTGAAATGTTAAATTAGCCAAGTACTAAAAATTAGTTTTCTTTCTCAAAGAATATAAAATATTAGCAAGTTTTTGCAGAATGTGCTGATGTAAGGCAGACCACTGCATTTTGGGAGATTTCCCAAAGGTTGTTTTTATCAAACAGCAGTATCATCCGGTTTTTCTTCTGCTAATCCAGATTATATTTAATGTAATATGGTTTTTCAACATGAATACACAATAATTTGACAAAAGTTGTATATTTTAATGAGCTCTGCATTTTTCGTGTAATAAGATATTTCTTGTGGTTTCATACTTCCACATTCAAATTCAATGTGAATGGAGACTTCACAGGTTATTCACAGAAAGTTCAAGATATGCATTTTATTCATAATGTCGAACACATATTTTATCAAAATCGTTACAAGCTGTTTACAAGGGGGGGGGGACATTTTTCCATGTAAGTGATAGTTTGAAGTTGGGAGAATTTTGTGAATATATTTGTGTCACACCCTTGGAAGATGGCTTACTTAAATCTCAAATCTGGTATTTATTCAATTTTTTGTATTTTAATTGTGCTGCACACACACATACACACACACAACACACACACATCCTATTTCTCTCTCTGAAATGAATGTGTAATGCTCTTGTGATGTACAACTACTTTGATATAAACAAGTTGAATTTTGTTGTATGTAATCAATGACCTCACTTCACAATTGGTGTTTCAAGATTTTTTAATAGTGTACATTGATAATATTCTCTATCACCGTAATTATTAAAATTTAACTTTAGTTATTGTTTAATGTATAAAGAAAAAAAAATAAAAATAAATAAATAAATAAGCACTTTCATACACAAGTTAATTTTTTTATTCTTTTTAACCCAAATGTTCCCAGCATTACTGTTCAGCATGTATATTTCATACTCTGAAAGACTGGTGTAAAAAGTAACAGACTATTGTACATCATATTATATATGTAGAGACATTAAGTAAGTAACGGTCATTATAATGCCATTGTACTGACTTGGAAGAAGGTACTAGAACGCTGCATCTAAAAATCAGTAATCTACTGGCTGAATAGCTTTGCTTAATTTAATGTTATACAGTGCAGAGTACTAGTTTTCATAAATAACCTGACCTTATGGATTTTGCTGATTTTTGAGTTATATTTATTTCACTGTTAGCTATTAATAAAACTTTTTTTTTTTAAGATTTTCCAAGCTTCCAGTTTTGAGTTTTGGCTGTCACAAAATTTTAATTTGCAAGCAAACCCATCTTAAAGCTCCACACCTAACCTATATTGGTCCTAGATATGAGGTGCCTAGATGCAAACACGGACATTTGCACTTTTAGCAGATTTTCAGGAAGTTGAAAAAAAACACATGTTTAATACATACTGTTTAGAAGACAAACTAATGTCAATCCCACTTGCATATACACTATAGTTTTGCAATGCATTAGTTAATCCCAACACCAAGCTATTGCCTTCTAGAGAAATTCATTTAAAATTTGGAAATATCTGCATTTGAATTTTACCAACAATAGAATAGCAAGTTATGTGTAGGTTCTCATAACCACGCTGAAATAATTGCAGTAAAACGTTAATTAATGTTCTTCATATATTTTAAAATTACTAATAGGTAATTATTATTTATCACATTTAACAGTTATATGCACTAATAATATTTCACATTTAGCTCTATATTTTCATGTTTTATGGAGTGTGTTCATTAATGTTAGTAACAATATTATAAATGGGATGTTTTTTCTTTTATTACAAATAATACTATGCAGCATTGACGTAAACTTAAATTATTATTTCATAATAAATACTACAAAAATAATTATGTTTCGATATTAAGAATTTTCTTTAAAGTACTGTTATATTAAATGTAATACTCTTGATTATCCGCAGCAATGGAGGTCAGAAGTTTTGTGAATGAATCAAAACAGCAGCTAACCCGAAAATGCTTAAAAACCATTCCCTATGAATCTAATCAAGCTTTCAAGCTTCCCCTACCATCTTTAGATGATGACATTGTATTCAGTATGCTTAATATGAAATTTGAGTTATGTAAGAATTGAACTTCATTTCATTAATCAAATACACTATTGTCAACTGTATTACATTTTTACGTTTCGAATGCAGCATTTTTTCGAGGCATAATTACAGATACTGCATTCCAACCATGGGGTAAGAGAGAAAAGGAGGAGCAATATGAATCCTGTACAATGTAAGCATGAGCACATGTTTTTCACTTGCATGCACTACTTTGGCATAACATTTGCAAAAATGTAGAGTGGCACATTCCTCATTGGAGGGGTAGCATCACAATGCTTGGTTGTTCTCTGTGGTCAAAGGTTCCATGCTAGCCTCTAGCTCCTGAGGTTACGGGTTCAAACCCAGCAGAGGGAGTGGATTTTTTTCGGGCGTAAAAATGCCTGAAATGGCTTGCTTTGGAAGGGAAGTAAAGCCGGTGATCCCATGTCGTAGATTTACGGCATGTAAGAGACCCTTAAGCATGATAAGGAGGCCTCTGTGCAAAATTTCCAGTCTTTCACGCCCAATATAGAACAGAATGCTAAGAATCATAACTGTTAAAGAGTGTCCATAAATAAAACTCAGTTTTATTTTTAATCACAATATTTAAGGATGAATGTGTCCTTCATTGTTAGTATATGACAATGAAAGGCTGAACTTCGCTGTTGCCTGTGGTTGCATATAGTAATTTCTCTTGTGTAGTAGTAATTTTAAAGAAAATATTAATATATTTTAATAATATATTAATATATATTAATATATATAAATTATACTGGAAAATATTAATTTACCCCCAGATAACCTCATGGGAATATAATAATATCCTTACTTGATAAAATATTAAAATCTTCTGGGCTGGAAGGCCATGGTCTAAGGGTATAATTGTTTGCACGCAACGTTTTGGTCAACTCTTTGGTTGCCATCTTCAAGAGGGTAACGCCCTGGGCAGCTTAACAAAGAGTTGACCGAAACGTTGGGTGCAAATAATTTTACCTTTAGACTACGGCCTTCCAACCTGGAAGATGTTAATATTTTATCGATTAACTCTGGCTATGAAAGCCTTCGCACTTAATATCATTACTGTTTATTGTATCATACTGTTTATATCATTATACAGTAATGAAATTACATTTCAGCTTTTGGATTTTTCTCTTAAATGCTTCCAATTTTCTGGGTTTCTCACATTTTTCCTCCCTTGTCCTGGTGTAACTGAGATAATAGCAGTTTTCATCGTGATTATTAGTTTTCCTAATATCAAACAATGTAACAGCATATGCAAGCAATAAACTACTCACATTTGTATTTGTGTTTATTGTGTGTAGCTGAATACAAGGCATAGTAGGATTGGCGTTCAGACCAGGCACATTTACCTCTCCCACTTATAACATTTACACTTTTTTCTTACTTTAATTATTAACTATATTATGATCTAATTGTTTCGTTTCACTGTTCTCACTTTGTTCATAAACACTCCAACCTTCTCATAATCTTTCATAAATAAACTACTCATATGAAAGCATTGTCTTTGGCATGTTAACTGCTTGCTCACATGATAATTATATCATCCCATCTGTAGTAATTGATTGGCTGCAAAGAAATGTAAAATCATCTCACACCACAAGGATTTGAATTTTAGTTTTTCATAACGTTATAACAGCAGGAAATGTTGATATATGCATCTTACTTAACATATTATTGACGGGTTTGTACATGTCAAAACCCCAATTTTCGCAAAAAGCGGAAATGTTGGAGTTTGCATCTAAATGCTTCAATATGGCTGAGACTTCATTTTAAAGTTTATCAAGTAAGGTTTAATTTTGTATTAGCAGTATTATTTTAGGAATGATTGCTTGGCATTTACTTATTTATGTTGGTTTTTTACATTAGGCATTTAATTCTTTATTCCTTTGAAATAAGCCCTATGCTCACTTTTAAGTCTTTGCTAAGGTAAGAAATGATTATAATTAAAGAAATATAGGGCCACAGATACATTGGGATCAATCCCTATAAACTGAAGACATCCAAAAAGTTTTAATCTTTGAGACTATAGGAGGAAGTTTCATTCAGTATTAGAGGGGGTGATGAATGGTGAAACCAGTAGATGTTTCTATTAATGCATTTGTGATGGCCAGAAATAATGGATGTAGTGTTTTATAGGCACAGAGATAATAACCATAAAAATTGGCATAAGAATAACCATCCTACCGAAGTTTGTAAATATCAAAGCTTATCAGAGAAGTTATAAGTATAAATACACAAGTATTACTGTAATTTTAAGCTGCTCCATCTTTTTAGGAATGATTCTCTGTAGAGGTGTATGAAAAACTGTATTACCATTTTAGCCATTGAACATTTATTTCAGCAGAAAAAAAGTTTTATGCCCTTCATGGCACCATAATTCTACTATGAAAGAATTAAAAGTCTTTTGAAATGTATTAAAGAACTACATATTTTTCTTCATTTCCTTAAATGTCTCATTTTGGTTGGCTTAGTATTTTTGTTTTCTATAGATCACCATTTATGTCAGAGTTCAGGGGTTTCAAGTAAATACCAAGCTGCATGCTGTTGGAGTTATTTGTTGTCAACCTTGTAACTGCTACTACATCACATTTCCCCCTTTCTTTAGTTGAATACTGAAATAAATTTAGTTAGGTTTTTCTTTAATAACATTTTGTATGTTTTATTGTATTTCTGTAATTGTTAAAAATACCATTTGTCTTTTATTTTTATTGAATGCTTAGGTAAATGTATGATCACTTTATCGAAACCTGTTGGTTCCTAATATGTTTGTGTAAACATTTAAATCAAAATATTCATTTTCTTTTGTTATTTCATTCAAAGTTAAAAACAGTTGTGTTTTGGATTTACTTAGTTGAAATTATTAAACATTTTCTTGCAAATACATGAATGAACTGTTTTGAGAATTGGATACTGCTTAAGTGGTTTGATTTAGCAAGACCAGTGAATGCACATAAAAAGAGAGATTACGATGTTCATTTCTCCCTCCCTATAGTATAGATACTCTCTTCTCCGTGTTTACAACCTTTCCTACGTGAATACATAATATACCTTTTATGACAATACATGTTCCAAATATATCTTCTTGAGCTCCCTGAAGATGGAGAAAATGCTTGGTCTCTGAAAGCTCAGTTTTAACTCTTTGACTTGGATGGTAACCTGAGTCGCATTACTGGTACCTTTCTACGTTGCTTCATTTACGTAACCAGTAAAATTAACTACATAGCTTCTTCATTGTGATATTCACATTAGGTATTCTCCAGTAAGCTGGCGTGGTTCTCCATAAGAACTTCCTTCACCTTGCCTGGTGTTCCACCTTGATTTTCCCATCCACAGACCACCACATTCCTTTCAAGACACTGTTTTTAACTACCAAGCAGTTGCACTGTGCCTCAGTAGCTTTTATATATTAGGCCTCTCTGCCTCTGTGGGGCAGAAAATGCAGATTGTTCTCTAGTTTCTTTGTCAAGATTGGTCCTATGTCGTGGTCCTCCAGTTGCTCCCTCTTGAAGGTCTCTTAGTACCAATCAACTGAAGATTAGCAACATGACCAGGTGTAAGACTGTAACATTCATTGTCTCCATCTTCAGGCAATTGCTGCAGTTTTCTGCGCATGGTCATTGGGAAAGTGTGTCTGTTAGAATGACATCTTTCTGCCTGGTGCTCCCAATGGTGTCTCAGGTCCCTTTGCAGTTTTCCTGATCTTTAGCTGGGATGCGCTTGCAATCTGCCCTTATCTCCAATACATAGGTCTTGCATCCCCACTTCTACAATGATTAGACTGTTGTTAATCCCCTCCCCCCACTCGTAGCTGTCGCAGCTCTGTCTGATAAAAGATGGCCAAAATTCCAGTTTCTGAAAGTCAATTCTGGTGTAAATGAAACACTCCATTTGGTAGTTAGATTGTGTTACAACTGTTTATTTATCCTAATAAACACCTGACCATAATGAGCAGGCATAGGAATTTTTAGGCATTAAAACCAGGAAGAAAGAAAATAAAATTGAACTGTTGCTAGACATAGATAAGGATATCATAGGTAACCTACCACTCCCAATCTTTTGTACAGTCTTTTGGCATTTGCAGATAGCATTCAAACCAGTTTTTATCTGCTATCAGAGACCCTTGGCTGCTGTTGTCCATATTCTTTCTAATGATGATAATTTGAGTGTTGATGACTTGAAGCCAACTGCTTAAGAATTCCTATGCATGGTAATGAGTGTGTAAATTTAGAATCCATGATGGTGCAAGCCTGACAATTAATACAAACCAAATTTTTTTTTTTAAACATTGCACTTAAACTCGAATGGCTTAGTTGTACTTCAGGTTGCATCTGATCATTTTTGTTAAATAAAAGCTTTTGAAAGTACCCACCCCTTGTTGCCCCTTTTGTTTTCCATACACACCTTTTGTATTGTTGAGTAAGTTTTTAATTTTTAACGTATGGTTATTAAATTTCATTCTGTTTTTCTGAATAGGTATTTTCTTTTCTTTTTATTTTAGGGCCATCTGGTGTCAAGTTAATAACACACAAACCATTTTTTTGTCATAATGAAAGACTGCAATGATGATGGTATCAAACAAATACAGAAACAGGTTCAAAAGTTTCTAATAAACAGGGAAATTATTTGCAGACAAGCTTAAAGGCTCCAAAAACAAGTTTTCATTTATTAAGTCGGAGATTAAAGATAAATGGCTAGCTACTCACAAAATGGAATATAGATTCTTAAAAAAGCAATATTAGCTGGCTTCAAGGTACGCTAAAATGCCTAATACACTTTCACCTTACCATGCAGGTAGACAATCTAAGATGTTCGAGTCCAGCAACTGAAACAAAAGGTGAAAGACTCGACAGCTTCTGGTGATGTGGATTCAGAAACACTAACCTGTGCTACCCCAATGAAATTGTTAGCTGCAGGCAAAGTAGATGCTGTCAGATTGATAAAAGATTTTGTAAAATCCCTTCAACCAGCCCTTATATATAGAAAGGCTTATTTCAGCAGGCTGAAACAGAAACTAAGGAAGCAAATGGTACCAATAGAAGGTTTGTCAATGTTTGTTGATGCTGATCTCTTAAGACGACAATAGAATATTGTAAGAACAAGCAAGAAAATATTGTATCCTTGTTACAGTTATTTGCAGAAGCCCTCTCTCCGTTATCCTATTTTAGGGTCTTATACAGTGACATTTGCACACTACTACATAATATCACACAATTAAAGTCCTTTTTAGAAGATACAGTTAAAACGCTACTGACAAACTGCTAGTGAGCATTCTCATTGTTTGACCTTACACACAACAGCTTGCTTGACCTTAAGTTCAAAACAAACCTACGAGAGCAACCATGAGCACGTGTTTTACTACTTCTGCATATAAAGTAATTTACTTCTTTAATTATTATAGACGAATCCTTATCAGCGGCAATTATGGTAAAATATTTGTTTGATTGTGTTTAAATTACAGAATCTTACCATATATAATAGTTATTTTTCTTAATCCGTTACGGCCTACACTTGAAAAGAATAGAAGCTTCTTCACTTAAATAAAAATAAGAATGACATGTTTACTTATCAGTATGAAATTAAAGTTTAGGAAATCAAAATAAAGCTCACCTTTAATATATAATTAGATATAAAGTTTACAGAATTATAACAGCTTGAGGTTGGGAATTTTAGGAAGATACGATGAATTTGAACAGTTTTAATTACAAAACTACAATGTTCTGAATTTTAAGAGTTTGCATAAAGCATTGTATCAGGCTTGTCTCCAAATACAAAATGTTTCGTTTTGTTTAAAAAATGCAAGATTGAATTTCCTTCTATTTTGGACGGTTTGTATGGAATGTCCCACATGTAGCTGTAGCAGTAAGGGGTAGTCGTCTACAAGTGATGACTTCTTCAGACAAAAACATTGCAATTTTTTTCTCATTGTAGGTGAGTATTGTCTGAAGCTCAAAAAGTGATGAGAAGGAAATAACTCTGAATTAAAAAACTTCCCGGAGTTGCTTATTTTCCGTTTAATGTATACAAAAATAAAGGATATTTGTTTATTGGGTGTTGGTAATGCCCATACAACAGTTCATTTGAATTTTCGTAATAATAATGATTGCTGTCTTTGTGTGGCAACCACTTTTCGCTGCTTGAGCATGTTTGTTTATCGCATTTCATAATGTCGGCATTAGAGCAATGTTCAAATATAAAGTTTTGTGTTTTGTTACACAAATCTCCCTCAGAGACATTGAGAATCCTAGAAGAACCTTATGGAAAGCGGCAATGAAAAAACCCCTCAAATCTCATCTGAAGGGGCAAAGTTTTTCGAATGCTGAAGAAATTACTGCATGTGCGACAAGAGCATTATGACAGATATCTGAAAATGACTTCCAGGAATGCTTCCAGTCTCTTTACACAGGTGGCAGAAGTGTGTCACTGCGGAAGGGACTATTTTGAAGGAAGTGTTCTGTAAATTACTTTTAGGTAACTTGTTTCTGTGTAATTAAGAAATTCTGGGAACTTTGAATCTAGTATATATGCGTATCTATTTTGTATTAAGGTATGTACTGTATGGTTCGGGAACAGGGAAGATTTTGTGTCATTGCTAGAGTAATGTGTGTACATACTAAATTATATATAATATCCATTTCCAAAAACTCCTTAAAATATATTCACATTTATTCCTCTGTATTGCATATAAACATTTACAGACCATATATCTAAAGAAAATAATTTTGTCCATTTGATGCAAATACCCCACTGTGTGGTACCCAAGATTTGGGCTGATATCTTTGCCGTTTGAATGCATTATTAATGTTACGATATTCAACTAGGGGAAGCTGCTGCTGCTTCACCTCCCAGTCTCTCATGCTGCTGGTACAAGTAGGAGCTGCCTCTCCAGAAATTAAATCATGACAAACTATCAGAGTCCAGTGTGCCAGCCGCTCTACTTCTGTGGCAAATTCTTCCAGGGTCTTCAGGTTGTACTCTTGTTTACAGCTGGATATATTAAGCGGCATCCTGGCTATGTTCTCCATAGTGCCCTTCCAAAGCTTCAATTAGGTTGTCAGGCAAGCCTCTGGCAGGAAAGGTGTGAAGAATTTCAGCTGTCTGCCCCTGCAGGACAGCAATAGCTCTGTCATCTTTGCCGGTGTTCTTTCATTGTGGGTAGCAGTGGCCTCAAATTGCCATTTAAACACCACCCATGATGAACTGCAGGCTTTGCTATTGTGGCATTAGCTGGTTTCTAATCATGGAACTTTCTGTAACTTCGACATAAAACTGGGCTTCTAGGTCATTGAATGAGGTTGATTAAAAAAGTAACAGCAAACTAATGTTTGCGAAGTATATGTTTCAGTTACAAGCAGTTATATTTTTCAATATAATCACCCTGCTTTTCGGTACATTTCTCACACCGTTGCACCAGCTATTTTATTCCATCAAAATAAAAGGTTTTTGTTTGTGTCTGCAACCAAGAATGCATCACTTCTTTAACCTCATCATCACTTCCAAATTATCATCCTGTGAGAGCGTTCTTCAGGGGTCCAAACACATGGTAATCCAAAGGAGCAAGATCACGGCTGTATGGAGGATGCTGTAAGACATGAAATCCCAATCTCCAAATGATGTCAAGAGTTGCAGTGGATGATGGGGTGGGAGACATTGTCGTGAAGTAAGAGTGCCTCTAGATAGAAGTTCTCTGCGATGGCTCCGTATTGTTAGGCTACTCTCTAACATGGTGCTGTATCAGGCACTATTCATGGTTTCATCCATTTGCTGATAGTGCTCCAAAGTGGTGCATCCCAGAAGAGGGTGAAAAGGACCACTGTGCTGGGATGATCAGAGCATTGCTCGTCTGTGACTGATGTACATCCACTTTTAAACACATCTACCCACTTGTATACTCTTCTCCCACTGATGCAGCTACCTCCATATTTTTCCAACATCCTTTATGGATTTGTCATGGTTTATGCCCTCTGATTACAAAAATCTTATTACTGCTTGCTGTTCTTCTAAGATGCACACAGCTAGAGGTGTGGCCATTCTTGTTCCAGCTGTCCTTCGTATTCAGCACTTCATTTATTCTGTTGGCAGGCATATGTCAAAACTATCTCAAAGCATGTATCTTCACTTCCCAGCAGTCTGAAATTCCTGGAGTGTTAACATGCTGTATTTAATGTTGTTAGTTTGCTGTTACTTTTTGAATCACCCTCGTACATCTAGTCCACTGCAGCATCTATCATTCCCCTGCTTTTCTTCATCTAGTGGTGTAACAATTTTTCCTGATCATCAGTTCTGTTGAATATACATAATTTCTTCCAATGTTTTTAGTAACATTGTCTTTTTAAGTCTGTGGGAGTAGTGCTTATTTCAGATTTTGCAGTCAATGTAATGGCTCAGTTCAGATTTCATTTTCTTAATTTCTGTTTTTTCACTTTTCATTTCACTTTTTTTCACTTGAATTCCAGTTAATAATTGAAATACTGACTTAATTACGGCATTTAATTTGTCTCATAACACCAGTGTGACTTCATCCACACTATTCTGGTCACTATTTGATTTCACCTGATATAGCACAATTAGCAGGCACACAACTCAACCTCTTCTCTCTTCCTTGCTCGCTAACATGTGGAATTGAGGACACTCCTCATGTAGACAACTGTCACTGACATGCAGCAAGAACTTGCTGAAGAAGCAACAGAACTGAATAGAACCCAACAAAGGGCCAGCAATCAGACTTCCACATGTACCTTCCAGAAGATTCATGACGTAAGAGGAAGAGGATCCTGGTGGTTTCTGTGTCACAATATGAGTTCTGGACAGTTTGATAAACTGAGAGTGCTTTCCTCTCTTCTACCCACCACACACCAGGCAGTGGCAAAACCAAATCCAAAGTGGAGAAACATCCAAAGGTGACTGCCACAATATTTACATATTTATTGCTTAAAGTTAGGTTTGTTTTAATTTACACTGAAACGTTTTGTATAGTAATTCCATGTAACCTAAAATTGATGAGCTAAAACCATGATATTTGCTTCAATGAAACCATTATTAGATACCACAAAATTTCACATTAATTTATATATAAAAATTGTGTTATAAATATTAGATTTTGCATTTTGTCACGAATTAGTTGTAAGATTATTACAATTTTGCACAAATTTGAAAGTGATTTTTAGACAGAAAAAGAGGCTATATTGTGCAAAGATGGTATTAGGCTGGCAAATTATGCTTAACACCAGCAGCTTTCAGATGGACAATACCTTTTTCCTCCTCTGTCAAGTGTCAGTTACCAGATTTTGGGAGTAGGGGTGATATCTCAGTCGCCTTTGGAATGTGTGTATTTCCAATTCTATTTTTTGACTTGTAAATAGAGTGAATATTATGCTCACAAGTTCAGATGTTTAAGCGGTGCATCAAAGTTTTTTTTCTCAAAAAAAGTAATGAAATACATGTCAACCATTTTTTTTTTTTTTTTGCTGAAATTATTTATTTTGCTCTAAAAGATATATATCAAAAAATTCTCAATAAAAATATTGCAATTTTAGCTGCTGTTACCATCATATTTGTAAAGAAAAAGAAGCCCTTATTAACTAATAATTGTTGCTTTTATCGCTAATGTGAAATTCGTGGTCTCAACCATTATACATGTTAAATATTTATCCAAAAATAAAAAATTACTACAAAAATTTTGGTTGCTGTGTTCTGGTTTATAGATTTTAATTTGACATGTACACAAATGTTTTAAATTGCTTCCGTTATGATAATGTCCATATCTTAATGTTCTTATCCACATATTTATTTTACAGTTACTTTTACCATATTTTTTTATATATATATGTATGGGGTCTTCAGGTTTGTTTGGTCGCTGCTGCCAGTCAGTTGTCTGTGCATCATGTGAGTACTTCGAAGCGAGTTTGTCACCAGTGCCTCTTTCAGAGGACTAGGGAAGGATGAGTGGAAGGGGTAGATGTCAACAGTTTTGAGATCATTTTGTTAAATGGGACAGTATTTACATTTGGAATTTCTTTCTCTTGCACTGCGTAAACTCGCAATCTCAGTAAGTTTACTGATAATTGGACGGGCTTTTGTGTGT
Source organism: Deroplatys truncata (assembly GCA_030765065.1). Classification (NCBI taxonomy): domain Eukaryota; kingdom Metazoa; phylum Arthropoda; class Insecta; order Mantodea; family Mantidae; genus Deroplatys; species Deroplatys truncata. Next base: position 141,175,939 of record CM060977.1, read on the forward strand.
AGTGTGTCTTTCCTTTAATTTTATCTTTATCTTTTTAATGAAAAACAGCTGAAGTAGCATAAATATTTTAAAATATTTTAGTTGTTTCTCCTTATTTTGTTAATAAAACCAACTGTTTTTTGTTTTTCATCGTGTTCTGTTTCAGAACTTGATGAAACGCAAGAACAGAGAAAATCATTCACATGGTAGCCAATATCGTAATGATAGACTCCCCCTTGTATCCTTCCAATTCAAAAGTAACACTCAACCATGTAAATTCTGTGATTGGTCATCTTGCGTGCAGAGAGCACATAAAATGTCCTAGTGAAAAACTGTTCTACACTGTGGCAGTATATCAATCTGTTTAGGAAGTCAAAAACATATGCAGTCTGAGGTTCAATTCTGCACCTTCCCTTTGAGACAAGGGGCTCACTGAACTAATAATGATATCATTCATTTAAATTAACTGGTGGTAAAGGCTGAATAAATCAGAAGTCTCGTTTGTATAAAACATAATGAAAAACTTGAAAAGTTTTTTTTTTTTTTTTTTTTTTTTTTGTTTTTAAATTTTTAATTGTTATAATTACCTCATTAAGGTATTAGTCATCACTTCATTTTTATTGCTAATTTTTTATGAAATTCCTATTCCTTCATAGATTCTGTACTTCTTTGAAATTTGCAGACCTTTTTAGCCTTCTAGCACTAACATCTTGCTTAGTCCACTCCTGAAAACAAGTGTAAAGGAGTTTTGTGAACCATTGGGGAGTCTCACTACATTTGCATGAATGTTGAAAGTGTGTCCGTAACCAAAAGCAATGGATCACAAACATTTCTCTGTGTATTTATGGGGATTAGTGCTGCTTGCATGTATTTGTTCAAGAGGGGGGGAAAATGGCTGAAGTATACATTTCTCCATGATTCAAAATACACCGAAAATGTTTTAAAACACTTCAAATTTGTATATGATGGTGCTCGATGTACAATTTTGTCAAATTAATACCAAGTGATTTTGAAGTGTTGATTCAAATGATAGGTCCTTGAATCTGCAAATTTGACTCATAGAAACTTGTAACACACTGATAAGTAATCACATTTAGCTTCTTGGTAAGTGACAATTCTTATACAAGCCTTATGTGCACATTTTCATTTAAAAAACAGCAATTTAAGTGATTGTTCCAACAGTGTGAAGCTCTTAATAGGAGCTTTAGAAGGTTTAGTGAAACTGTTATACTATGTATATTTTTATGAAATTATAGCTAAGCTCACAAATGTTAAAAAATGATGATAAATGGCGGTGGTATTGTCTTTATTGGGCAGAAGTATATCCTGAATAACTATAAATGGTGTTTATTTTCAAGCATAACTAAAGTTAAGGAATAGTTACCTATGTAATTAATAGAGTAATTCAAATATCAACTCTATGGAATGGACAATTAGTCAGCTACAAATGTAAAATCTGTAAATAGATGTGTCTTGAATTAGAATACTGTGATGGTGGTTCATTGGGTGCATAAGAAGTTTGTGAAGATGCTAAGACCTTGGGTTATTGTGTGGAAGTAACAGCAGTGGTTGCATTGTGAAAGGCTAGTGGCTGTGTGCACCATTCTCATTAAAGAAACCCTTCAGGGACCTTCACTTACTGCTTTAAGAATTTAACCGGGATAATCACACAGTGGTGCACCAATGTTCACCACAGTTTAGGTGAACATGGTTAGCTGGCAGGTGCTCACCTTGGTTGAGGTAAACTCTACTGAACACACCTGGATGTCGTTTCTTTTTCACTTGTTCTACCTCTTTGCTGAAGCACATGCATGTTCTTGTTCAGTGTGCAATGGAGGAAAGCAAAAGTAGACACAAGTTTCTGTTGATATGTTATTAAGTTTAACATGCAATTCTTAAGAAAAGATAGAAATTAAAGAGATAGAAGCAATAACTTGATGCTGGACAAGTGGGAAAAGCTGGCATTAAATTGATTAGAAAAATATGCTGAACTATTATAGATTTTTTTTCTTTCTTTTCACACTAAGTTCCATTTAGCATAGTTGATATACACTTACTGAAAGAGAGGCAGAAAAAAAGAAAGGAAGAAAAGATATCCCGAGACAAGATTTGAACTCCAAACATCTTGAATATGAGGCACACACACACTACCCCTACCACAATGATGGCTTCAGAATTTGCCACTGACCTCTTTAGGTTTTTGGATTCCAATATCTGTAGAATTAATGTGTCCTAATATTCCTGAAAATGTACTAATGCACTAAATCCATTCATTGCTCCCTTTATTTCTTCCTTGTTATAGGAACTAACTAATATAATTATATGTAACGCTGTGATTGTGTGGACTTTCGTTATGTCTTGGGTCAGGATGTTTAAGGCACTTCTGCACAAAAAAGCATTAAAAATTACAAAGTATATTAAAGTAACTATCAGGATGCATTCATTGGCGAAAATGGAGTGTTTCTTTTAACCTATACCGTTCCACCATTTTAATATTTCAACACAAGTGAAGTTGGAGATAATTGACAAAAACTGGCTGTTCATGGCTGGTCAGATTTAACCGCGGTAAAATCCTCGATAAATTCTTACCGTCGTTGAAGCACCAAAAATGACCGCTCATCGCTGTAAAGTCCATATTTTACCATGGTAAAATCTTGATTAAGTATGGTGCACACAGTTCTAAGAGATTGTGAGAAATGTGTGGAAATGCATAGAGATGTGGAATATTCCTCCTCATTGATGTGGCAGAAAAGCATTCTGTTGAAAAATTCTTCCATTATTAGTTTGAAACAAATATTATCATTTTCATGATATGCCATAAGTATTTTTTAATTTAGATTTCACTCTGTTCCTTAGTTTGTTAGCAATTTTTTCTCAATGAAGAGAGTAGTCATCATAAGCAGAAATATTCCCCAAGTTTTCTTGCAATTGAGTGCTTCCTTTATGTAGAATTCATCTGTTGTCTTGATCTTATTTCTTTATTGTGAATGAATGAGTTTGTTTGCTTCTTTTACTGGAATTATAAACAGGTTTATTTTGCAACTCCAACCTTGTTTCCTAAGCTGCATTTTCCTATATGTAAGAAATACTTTCATTTCCTATCACCTAAATTAAGATCAGCTTCTCTGTAACTCATTCACAGATATATGTTTTTGGTATTTATTTATTTATTTGTTTATTTACTTCAGATGGCTACAAATGCTAAGAATGGACTGAAATAGCCAGTGGGTTTAATGAGTTGGAGTTTCCCCATTCCACTGATGCTTTGGATGAGAAGCACATTCAAATTATTTTACTATAACATGGTTGTAGCCTCTATTTTAATAGCAAGAAATTATTTAGTATTGTGATGTTTGTTATTGCACATACAATCTGTTATCTATCCAGACATAAGTTGCTAAAAATGAATATCTGATGGCGGAGTCTTAAATATAACCTCCTTCATAAACAACTAATAGAAGAGAGATTGAATTTACCATGCAGGCAGCCCCTGTCGAAAATAACTTCCATGTGTGTTTATTGCTGATGATACATTTGCTTAATCACCAGATGTTATGAAACCATATGTGGGATATCTTCTAAGGAGCAATATTTGAATCTGAATGGATTTATAATTATAGGCATTCAAAGACTTGCAGAACTTTTGAAAATGTATTTGGGAGCTATCATCTGAATTTAAAGTATTCCCTAAACACTTGGCCCTGCAGGCAAGAAAAATAGAAGAGCTTGTTTTAACATGTCTATCTTCACAATTTTCTAAAAAGAGACATGAAGTCAGTAAATACTTACCATCCACTTGGAGCATTTGACATTGAAGATATCAACAATAGCATAATTTATTCCTGGTCTATGGGGAACAAATGTAAGAAATTATGAATTGATTAATCTTCAAAATCTCATTAGAGGATCGGCAGCATTTGGAGAGGAAATGGAGGAACGGAGAAAATATTTATACCCAATAGGATCAGTTACCTAGTGATAGATGTGTGCATAAAATAACAACCTGCAAATAATCAAATTCAAAACATTTAGCATGAATTAATTAATTATTTCAATAGTTTTAACATTAAAGAAATTATCATAAAGTTGTTGCTATGCATATCAACCATGCAGTTGAAAACAAATTATAACAATTAAGCATTGTGTGTCATTTGTGTTCTCGTTTGCCTTGGCTAACTCATCTCGTAGGTAATTAGTGATTTTGAAATAATGACACTTTCATTGCCCTTAACTGCTACAATTTTTATTTATTTACCAGGGTCCAGTGAAACAAAGTATAGATTACTTTACCTAGCCAAACTATTACTACATTACTGAAACATTTACCTGTTGCAGACTTTATTTTCAAGCAAATACTATTGTTCACTAGATGATCCAAGAACACTTACACTAATGTATATCACTGTGAGTCAAATGAGTTGAATGTGTGAGAGGCACAGACTGAATGCTGAATGAATGCACAAATGCTTCTCGAGGCCCGCTGACACATGCCTGTTTATTTCATTTATGCTCCACCTCCTGGTTTAGGACATTCTCTTAGTGTTTTATTCCTTTTTATTTATTATTTTTGTGCAATGTTAGTTTGCCCTTTACAAATATCCTCTCCTAAATTATTCTTTCCCCCTAGCTACATGTTGCCAAATCTACTAAAATAGCTGGCTAATTCGCTGAAACCCTAATCTATCTGCTTCTACCTGGGCTTCACCTACTCCATTGAGTTACAAGAAACCCTTTACCTCGTACTTCATTAATAGCTGACCCTGTCCTGAGCCATTGTTTACTGCCCATCTAACAAAATTTTTGTTCACATCTTTCAGGCTTTTCCAGTTCTAATTCTTGCACAAAATACTACACGGCATTTTAAATAAGAATTATTAGACAAACATTTAAATTGCTGCAATAATATTGTGTATCATTATTAACATTAGGTGTTCCATTTTCCTGCTATTACCATTATTTGCATTGTATATTTTGTATGTACTTGCTTAATTTATTTATTACTAGCAGTGTTACCTATACTGTCTCAAAGTAAATAAAGTTTACCTAGTCAACATTTTAATCAGTAGATCAAAATGTTGGACTCAATAGCTTTGGAGTAAAAACATCAGTTTTTCATATCCATACCAGTGTGCCTTTTTTGGATAAGTGTCACTGCTTTGAGAGTGCTTTAATTTCTTATGCTCCCCCCAAATTTTTTTTTTAAAGCTTGAATTTCCTTCTCCAGATCCATTATAGTAACTTTATATTTTCTTGACAGGCTTTTGTATGCATCACCTTTTCTCCTACATTTAAAATCTTCATTTTGTACATCCCACAAGCATAGAGTAGAATGCATGTCCCCAACAATCAATGACAGTGTTGTTATAGACCACATTGCTTCCTCTCAAATATTGCTAAATTTGTTTTTTGATTATCAATCCACATCAAATGATTTACTACCAGAAATGAACTCCAATGCTGTAATCAATAAAAAAAATCTGCATACTGTTCACAAACAGCTTTAAACATGTTCTATATGGTTTACATACATTTGTTACTTGTTTGTGAGCCATTGCATATAGGTGAGGGCTAATCCTTAGAATGCATTGTAGCTTCTTTTTTCTTTGAGGTACAAAACTCTTTGGCCATATGTTGTAGGAACAAAAGTTAAGGTATAAGAAATATCTATTTATTGATAGAGTAATTTTGTGAACAAACAGCTAGTATTTCAATCATGAATTTAACTGAGGTTTTCATGTGCAACCAGTTTGGCACAATTTGGAATTCCAGATCCTGAGTTAGTAGATGTTAGTATTTTTCTGTAGAAGTTCTCCCACAATAGTTTGGTGTTGGATTTTGTTTCTTGTGCAACATCCACTTGGTTTTAAATGAGAACTCAAGTTATATATAAGGAAGGACTTCTTTGAATACAGTGCTTGCTTTCTTTACGCTATAGATAGTATACTAAATGAGCAAGGTCCATATTCAAAGACACATGCACGCTCTCTTACTGTTAACTTTCTTTGTATTTCCCTTCCATGTGTAGCTAGCAGTTTTTGCATGTGCTTTTACTTCTCCAGACAATGTGTGATAACATGTCTGATCCTCGTTGCAGTTTTAACAAACCTTTCATGGGCAATTTGCTCCGTTCTTGTGTTGCAGAGAATAAATTGAATTTGGCCAGAAGTCTATTTGGCCCAGACTCTTCTCATAGACAACAGTTACACCATCAACCATCGAAGGATGTATATTTGCGGGGGGTTTCTCCATCGACTGTAGATTCATTTGTTTGTCCTGCGTGTGGCAAGTGGTATGCCAGCCGGCACACATTGAGGCGTCATGTTAGGCTTGAATGCGGCAAAGAACCTCAGTTCCAGTGTCCTTTCTGCCCTAAGAAGACTAAACAGAAGTACAATCTTATATTACATGTTGCAAGAGCACACAAAAGTATTGCTTGATAAAAGTGTTTTATCCTTAGGAAGACTTGCGAGAAACAGCTCTTTTTAAGATTGTTGACATGACATTTTTGCTGCATTTATCTCATTGCCATTTGAATTACAAGATGAAAGGTATCCTGCAGGCAAGATCTCTTAGGTGTTCTGTATCCTACTCTGCCTTCTATTTAATTCTTCTTAAATGCTCTCTTATGGGAGTGAAATTCAGTATTTTAACAGCAATGATTGATAACTTCATACTGTAAACTATAATTTTCCAAGAATTATAAATGTTTATGCAGTACTACAGTTAAAGTTTTAGCAAGTATTTTAATAGTTTGGAGATTATTTTCAATTTAAATTATGACTTGTTTCTGGTATAGGACAAGGAGAAGAAAAATCTTACAAGGAATACTCCACTTGCTTGAAATTGGATTTCATTGAGTTTCATGTAGCTGGCCTAGGTAGCATACCTCTCAGAAATTCAAGTCATTTTAGCCAAAGTTGTATTTAGGGCCATTTTCAAGCATTAAAGTTTGATACATTAGTCTTGTGCTTGATGCATGGAAGGAATGTAAAAATATGTTATGCAGGCAACATCAGAGAGATTGAAAAGCTAGTGCTCCAGTGAGTGGTTCAATGTGCCGAGCATAAAGACAATCCTTCTGCTCAAAACATAAGGTCAAACGCATTCAATTGAGAAGTACACCACCTTAAACCAACTAACCTTGCAACCAAATTAAATCTTGATTTCAAACAAGCGGAATGTTTTTCGTTAAGAGGAGCTCAAATTACATAAAACTTTCATTGTAAATATGGCAGAATTTTATTTTAAATACAGTAGAACCTTGTTTATTTGTTTTCAGTTATGCATTCTGCAGATTAATTAATGACTCCCCTCCCCTGCATATAATGGATAAATATGACAGCTAAGACTGCAATGTGTACGGCATTCTATGCAAGACTGCTTTGTCAAAGAGATACATATGCATTAAACTGCTTGCCTGGAGTATTGATTTGCAAGAATTACTTTAACTACAGCCTGCAGTAGCTTAGTTCTGTGTTTCAAGTTCTCTTTTGAACATGGTGAGTGCAAAAAGAAAGTGTTATTAATACTAAGGCAAAAGTGAAAGTTATAGAAATATGTACTTGCTAATGAAGAACTAATGGCAAATTTGGCACTAGAGTTTGCAGAGTATGCAGTAATTTGGTGCTAGAATTTGTGGTTACAACAGAGAGTAATAATACAAAAAGTAGGAAAAATAACTGCAGTTTTGATTGACTTTAAAAGAGACAGAAGCAAACTAAATGTTTGAATGTGGCCATTTCCATCTAATCTCAAGAGTAATTTGGTGAAACAATCCCAGTCAGTAGAACCTTTCTTGCCACCAATATATAACAAAAAATTGAACTTTCCTGGATTTTCACAGCTGCATTTATCCTGAATGAGGTAAGCAGTGATAGGGAAGAAATTATAGCGCCAAGAACAAAATAAATGTTCCTCTACAAAGTGCATTGGAATACTGCTATATTCCTGTCTCTCTTGTTACAGGAAAACACCCTTAAACAGATATTCATTTGCTAAAAATAAAAGCGAACAATAGTAGATAACTAAATGCAATTAAGTTCAACAGAAAGTGTTAAATTTCTTCAAAAGAGATTATGAGCAATTTAGGTTGAGTTTTGCAAAGTGCAGGCTCATTTTTTTTCTCTTTCCTTCATTAAAATAGATTGTATAAATCACTTTCATTTCAATGTCACTGCTCTCCTACCTGTTATACCGGATAATTCGGGTTCTACTGTAGTCCAATAAAAACTGGTTTTTGCACAGTGCCTAAAAATTTAAATTCATGTAGAATTAAAAACTAGTTTACAAAATCCTTCAAGGAAATACAGTGGTATGAAAAAATGTTAATTTTAATGGAAAATTCATTTTAAAATAGAACAAAAAGAAAGAAAGAAAAAGTCAATCATAGATTACATAGTGCACATAATGGCATATGTTGTGTTTCACATGGAAATGTAATTTGACACAGTTCATTAAGATTCAGTTCTATTAAAAAGTGTAATAGGTTTATGTATGTTCATTTTGAGAGTATGTTGAAACTAAGTTAATTTTAACAACAATGGGTGCAAAGTATTTATTAAATATATAAAATGGTGAATGTGTTACGCCATTAGATTAAATATTGAAGATGCAATGCTGTGAGTATCAATTTCTTTTATCAACAAAATTAAATGTACACATTATGCTAAAAGAACATTTAATGTATAATGGTAGTTAGGTCAAGTTTGTTTTTATATAAGTCCAAACCGAATGTATACAGGATGTATAAAATTGTGCTAATGAGATAAATAAACAGCATGCAGCATTACATGGGTACTTCTTTAATTTTGAAAATGTGTTTCTCCTGTAATATTGCAGCAAGTGATATTAGAATTTCAAAAATCTGTTAGTCCTTTGAAGAAAGCAAACAAGCATCTGATGTACTGAAGTCATGAAAAAACAGGTAAACTAAGCTGATTAGGGAATGGCTATATGCAGGTGCAACAAGGGAAGGCCATAGGGCGTAGAATTGTATGAGTTTATCAAAGGTGCAATGGTGATTTCTGGCAGTATTTGTGGGACTAGCAGCCTCCAAAAGTATTTTAGTGAACAAGAGAGGAGAAAATTACTGACTATGGTCCTGAAGCAGTTGTAAAAGCTGATGTTATGTATTACTGTAAGTGCCCTATAGGCAGTATGTCAATGTGGAGAATGGTGCTGCAAACTTAATGGTCCTGGTTCTAGAAACATACTGGAGAGAAGAACTAGGGGAAGGGGTGCTGCAATCATGTCATAAAGAACATGATGTTGACAGTGTTTTGTATGTAGAAGCAGTCATTAGGCGCCATGAATTGCAGAATTTTTGTCATTGAAGCTAACTTTTAAAGTTGGAATTTTGATATAAAAGATTTATAATTCCGTGCATAGATACATTCCTAAAAATGTTGTAATTGATTATGGTATTTCCATTTTTGTGTTTTTAATTATTTCATTATAATTTCACATATTCCAAACCTAACACAGTAAGAGTTAAATAATTTACATTGTATTCAAATATTTTTATTTGCCTTTCTTTTTTATATTTTTAGTAAACATACATACAAACTTTAAAATTGCTTCTAATATTAAAGCATTGTAAATTTTGTATTATTAGGGATAAGAAGATAACAAACTCTCACTTTGTTGGCCAAGTGGAAGAATTTGATTTAACAAAATGCTGAATGTGTATGTAAGTATGTTTATTCATAGTGCACCATTCTTCCTGTGGCTCTAGAGTAGTTTTCAGCCTGAATATTGGAATTTGTCCAATTTTCCCTGCAGGAAACAGTTTTGTTACTGTAGAGTAATTTTATTAGCCACCAAACTTTGTTTAATGTAACCCAGCAAGCAAAAGCCAAATGTATTGAGGTCTGTAGATTGCGAAGGTCAGTTAGATGGAATGTGCCTGCTGCTGTGATGATTGCCATCTGCTCTGAAAAATTCAGGTTTCTGAATCTTTAAACAAGTTTTCTCAAAAATTTAGGTAAATTGTGCATTTGAAATAAGGGGTTTCGTGGTCCTGACTTTAGTGCACTGACCAAGACTGATTTATCTTTACACCAATAATGTTCAGAATATTTTTACTAAAAGGAGCATTGATCAGCTACATACTTGGTTTGTAGTGAAGCAGGTATTTTATAATAGTTTGAGTAAATGAGTAGATACATGAAATATTGGAGCAAAATTTCATTCATAGGAGGTGCACACTGTCGGTGCCACAATGACGAGAAAGGCAACTTAAAATGTTTGCACTTATAACATGGCTGGTAGTAGAACTGGGAAGATGGGTACAAGGGCAGTTCCAGAAGTACCCGACCTGACGTATAGATAGCGGTTGTCATTTCAAACAAATGACTATGGTAGAAAGTACCACCCTTATAAAGCTTAAGTTTGAAGTTTGATGTTGCTACGTTGTTCAGTAATTGTTTGGCAGCCATTAATAGTGAACACTCTAAGCAAATTTGTAAATATGGATAAAACTGGCTATCGTTATATGATACAATACTTTCATTTGAAAGGTCTTAGTCCAACTAATATTAAAGCTGAGCTAATTCTACTGTGGGGGAGCCTGCTACTTCGTTTACAACAGTAAAATATTGGGTGGCAGAGTTTAAGCGAGGCCATGTGAGCTGTCAAGGCGACCATCGAGTGATCAACCAAATGAGGTGACCACACCAGCATTTAAATGATGGAAAAAGTGGTCGCATTTAGCAAAAAAGAAAGTTCTGTTTCATCAAGACAATGCACCATTTCACACATCCATTATGGCCAAAATCAATGAGTTAAAGTTCGAATTGCTCCCTCTTGCACCCTATTCACCACACTTAGCCCCCTCTGATTATTTTCCGTTTCCAGAATTGCAGAACTCAACGGTTCTCACTATAAACAGTGAGTTATTGATCATTGCGGGAAAAGGTATCGAGCTGAAAGGAGACTATGTAGAGAAATAAAGATGTTTTTTCACAACATTTTTGTGTTTTCTTTGTTAGGTCAGGTACTTCTGGGACAGCCCTCGTATATGGCAGATGGCGATGCAATGGGAAATATTCCTCTTGCTTTATAATAGCATTGGACCAGATGTATGCTGCTATTTAATGCTAGAATCATGGTTTAAATCTTGCAAGTTCCCGATACAATATTGACTAAATTATGTTATAATTAAAATGAAAAACAAAGCTCATTAACTCTGCTGCACATAAGTGCTTGTATGTTTGTGTTAGAGTGATATTGGTTGATTATGTTTAAAGTTTGGAATAACTTAAAAAAACCAATAATTTGATGTACAATTTGCTTTGTTGTATAAATGCTTATAATCACAATATATATTTGATTATTATTAATCGTTAAATTCTTACACTTAATTATTCAAAACCTATATTTGAACAAAAATGCATTATAATGCATACTGTTTTATGCAAGATTGAATGCAACATTAAATTGTAACAGGCTACTTCTTTTCACTGTCACTTAATGGTTATAGTGGAAAAACTTTTACATTCCAGGTGATATGTACATCCTGCAATTCATAAAATGTTAATAGGTTGATATTAAGAGTATTTGGCCAGATTCGTGACTTGGCTGAATAGGCTCTAACAGAGTGAATGTAAATATACAGAGTGAGCCAAAAGACTCCGAACCCCTGCGCAGTGTTTTTCCTGTCTGCGTCCTGGACGCTCGCCATCTGCCGCTATCACAGAAAGGCGCGGATGAAACCATACATTTTTAAAACTACTTTTAAAGGCTTTACTTACCAACTTTATGAAAGGAAATGCTGAAACTGGCCACCGTCGTCGTCCATACATTTTTGGCACCTCTTTAGGAAACTATCCATCATGGAATTTTTTTTGGGGGTGGGGGATTTTCCAAATGATGACCGATGTAGTCTAATGTTTCTTCATTAAGAACCGAATGCCATCTTTTAGATTTCTTAGTCTGAACACTTCCTGTGGCTTGAAATTTACTGTAAAGTTCATGGATTGTTGAACGGCCTGGAACTTTTACACCTGGAAATCTTTTGCAAATCGTACTTTCACTAGATGAGCTTACCGAGTTAACACATACAATTAAAAATAAATACATGCGGTGCAGTAGAAAATATATGCTGAGCCATAATATACAAAGATATAATAAATAACTCGTAATAACTGAACTACATCACATCACCAATTCAATACTGCACTTCACGCTGCAAAGCTAAACTACAGCATGACTTTGTTTATAGCAGCAGTATGTTATCATGTTTTTATCATATTTCCACATGCCCAGTGGAAAAACACAGCGCAGCTGCCAGTATTGTTCATAAAATACCCCTTCGGGATAACATAAAACATAAAGTGTACAAGACAAACCCACACACCCTGGAAGAATTAAAACAAAATATCTGCCAGGAAATTTCTCAACGTGAACTACGTCGAGTTATGGATAGTCTCCTAAAGAGGTGCCAAAAATATATGGACGACAGTGGCCAGTTTCAGCATCTCCTTTCGTAAAGTTGATAAATAAAGCCTTTAAAAGTAGTTTTAAAAATGTTGCATGGTTTCATGCGCGCCTTTCTATGATAGCGGCAGATGGCAACGAGCGCCGAGAACATGGACAGGCAAAACACCGCGCGGGCAGTTCGGAGCCTTTTGTCTCACTCTGTATTACACACACGCACGCACACACACTCATACTCTCTCTCTCTCTCTCTCTCTCTCTCTCTCTCTCTCTCTCTCTCTCTCTCTACAGAGCACAATACAAAGAGAGTCCGTTACTCTCTATAATGGACAGTACAAAGCCAAGCATGCACTCCCTATATGCATTCATTTGACCATTTAGAAGAGCTTTTTTGTATCACTACCAGAAAGTTGGAGTTTCTTAAAGCAGTGTGTGTTTAACTAAACTTGAAGTTTGGACATAAGTAGTCATACATAGTTTCTTCCAAGAGACGTAATTTATCCACTATTGCAATCCTGCCACTGAAGGATATGACTTGAATTATGACCAACAGGTGTTAAGACATTTTATGCAAAATTTGAATAATTAATATTCATATTAACAAATCTGAAGAGCTTCCTCTTTATGACTGGCTGAATTGAGTCCATTTTAAGGCTGGTATTGTGCTTGCATTAGAAATCCACAATTATTGGATGAATTTCTCATATGAATAATTTATTTCAGCAACAAATGGATGTAGAATGATTTTGCCTAGTTCATGGCTGCAAGCAGCAGGTACTTAACCTCTCTCGTTCACATAAGGCATTTTTTCTCTCCCTTTTCTTCTGCATCCTTATCCTGATGTTACTGTGAAAGAATTCAAATTTGAGTGGTGTTTTTGACACATTCAGTTAGCTGAATAAGTTTATAGGTAAATCAAGAAAGACTCAAATAAATGGAAAAGTGTCGCACAGTGGAACATATAATGTGTAAAGCTCTGAAGAATGATGTGGTTGTATAGCTCTTGTGTTGTGGAAAAATAAAACCATTTATGTTAGTTCCTGATATGGTGGTGGAAGAGTGGGATACAGTATGGTGAATAAACTTTGGAAACAAGTTTACTTGACAACCCAGTTCCTTCAGATTTTGGTTTTATTTCAGACTTCTTGGTAACCTCAAATACAATGAATCCTGTCGTGAAACATTTAAACAGTTGAAAATTCTAACCCTATCAGACTATACTATACTTAAGAAAATTTAACTCTCTTCTTGAAACTAATCCTGATAGGCACAACTACAACACAAGACATAAAGATGACTTAGCAATCCCCAGTCATCGATTACGACTTTTTGAAAGGTTGTCTAGTTATATGGGAATAAAATTTTACAATAAACTATCTGAGAACATAACACTGTGTACAAATAATAAATTTAATGTGTTGTTAAAAAGGTTTTTAATAGAAAAAGCATATTATAGCATAAATGAATTTGTAAATAAATGAATGTATATATGTGGGTGTGATTGTGTGCATTTATGGTGAATGTGTGTATTCTTATGTGTGAGTATGTATGAAATTTTGACATTGTACTTTTGTGCTCTGCTACTGTATTGTACAGCAATAAAATAAATAAATCAATAAAGTGTTTGTTGCATGTTGAGTACTAAACCATATTTACTTGTGTGCTTTAGCATCTAAGACATTATTGAAATAGCCAATTTAATGCAAATTATATGAGAAAAAAAGAAAGATATTAAGATTGCTTTTACATGATAAGAAATTTTTATTTATTTTGTGTGACATTAGGTATATTATTTTGTTTGGTAAATGTCAATATAAGTAAGGGACATATTCATGAACAATACTGTTTTCAAAGTTGGCTTTGCAAGAAGCAAAGTCATGCATACATTTTCAATTCATAGAAGAAAATTTACCTTAATAAACTTTGTGCGAGACACTCCATACAAAGATACGGAAAATGAAGACTTTGGTTCCTAAAATAGACCTTCCTTTTGCAAACAGAGGCCAGGGAGCCAAGTAAACTGAGTAGCGCAAAATAGGCTTAGAGACCACGCAATTTGTACATGGATATAGCTAGTTCCAGGAGAATTGTTCTATAAATTTTGTAAATCAAATTGTTCAAATAAATTTATTCATTCATTCATGCAAATAGAAAAATGTCTGTTGATGGGATGGAAGTTTTCAAACTTCTGGAAGTAGTGGAAGGTATCGAGAAAATAATGTAGTTGCAGTTCCAAAACATGCAGTTAGGGATGCACACAATCTTATAGCATTTCATACTGACAGGGATCGTCCTCCGTGGTGTAGTGGTTACCGTGCTAGCCTCGAGTTCCCGAGGTCACAGGTTCAAACCCGGCGGAGGGTGATGTATTTTTTTCGTGTGTAAAAATCCTTAGCATGGCTTCTTTCAGAAGGGAAGTAAAGCCGGTGGTACCGTGTCATAGATTTATGGTACATAAAAGAACCTCAAGTCTGATAGAGGCCTCTGAGCAAAATTTCCGGTCTTTCATGCCCAGTATAGAATGGGACGCTAAAAACCACAGCAGTTAAAGATTGTCCATAAATAAAACTCAATTTAATTTATACTGACAGGGTATCACTTCAACAAGAGAAGCCATCATGCCCATCTTGGATTACTTGTTTATGATTTACATCAAGATACCTGATGAGTTCAGCAAATTCCACCAGTTATTCAGTTATTGAATTATATTGCACTACAGGTAAGAACAGTAATTAATTAATAGTAATAATACTAATAACAAAAATGAGATATTAGAATTAGAGTTTGTGATTTTAGTTTAATTATTAGGAAAGATGACATGCAAAGGTGTTGCATTATTAGATCATGAATACTTTGCAATTTTTAAGTTCAGTTTATATTAGGCATTCATAATATACATTATATTAAGCTGCAGGTAAGACCAGTAATTCATAATATTAAAATATGTACCGCACCATGCCTCAGTTTATTTTCAGTGAGATTTTAAGGTTAGAAAAGTGGTGACACATTTCATTGAATTTCTTATTGCTTAGTAAGGGAAAACATTGCTATAGTTGGCCAAATATCCCCCCCCTCCATATTCATTTGTGACCACTTTACATTAATTAGTATTTGTGATGTGTTTGTTAGTAGCACATGCAACTTGCACATTTATGGTGCTTTGCCCCTCTAATAAATAAAATCATCAGCATATTTTTCTCTATTTCTATATGAATGCAGTTTAACACTCCAATAAGCATAGGAATTTGAAACCTTTCTCATCATTTTGCTTTCACTATGTTTTAAGTGATTAAGTTATTTTAGAAGGCTTTTCAGGCTTTCTCCACAGCCCGGACTGTATCAGATATAGTGGTATAGTCAGTTCCAAAATATACTCCCCTTTGATACAATAGGTCATTGGATAAGGAAGAAATATTTAAATTTTGTTCCTTGAGGAAAGTGGGCCGCCATATGTTTCTGAGCCTCTTGCAGAAAATAATGTGTGATATAGTCCAACCTTTAATCCCTGAATTTGACATTCATGTAATGCTTTGCGGATTAATGTCTCCTTTCCCTGCATCACATTTCCTCATGAATGTGCATATATGTAGCATCACATTACAACATATATGTGCATGTGTGCTCAAATTAGACTGAAAAGTGAGTGTAAATCATCATAAAGATACCTGTGACCTATCTAGCAGAAAAAACAAAATATTAATTTGTATTGGCAAATATGTACTTGTTTTTATTTACCAATGTTTAAGAGAATATTCGTGGGGATTTTGGTTTTACTCATTCCAGTAGAATTTAGTTGCTGTAGGTTACTTTCGTACAAGTAATTACTTTCATTTTATTCACACAATCATGGTTATTAACTTCTTAAACCGCAGATAAAAGGGGGTACTTAATTTTATTTACACAAATTTAAATTCCTTGGGTTTATAAAATTTTTTATTGAATAGTTTAATTAAAAACATTTAATTAAGTAAATTTCAGTGATGAAGACCATGTGTTCTTTGGAAATGGAGTAATATTGCAGCCAAGATTTTAGATTGAGAATATTTAATAATTTAGAATCCACAGTGCATTATGAAAGCACCAAGAAGACAGGCAAAGCAAGGTGTGTGTGTTTCAAAATGATTTTCAAAATTCTTTAGAAATGATCGCCAATTAACTAAATTAAATGGACCAAGAAAATAATGTTGTAGGATTTGACAGATTAAGTGCCTTATTACTGATGCTTGGTTCAAACAGCAGAGATTGCCTAAGGACCTTTCTCTAGTCACTATTTGATGTGAGTAGAGAAAGAAGTATGTAACACTTCAATTTGCAGGTGTACAGCTCTGTCTGTTTTCTCTTTCGATCATTTGTTAAGATGTCAAACTCAGGACTCTCCTCACCTTACATAGATAACTGCTACATGCCTGCGTGCAGCAAGTATTCACTGAGGAAGTAGCAGAATAAAACTGAATGTAATGCAGAGCTAGTGGTCAGCCTTCCTTATGTACTCGAGCAGCATCCTCCAGAAGATTCACGCCAAGCCAGGGGCTACGAATTCTAGAGATTTCTACTTACATCCTGATAGAAGTTTTGGATTGTTCAATAAGCAGCTTCCCCTCCTCAGCTACCAACGACATGCCAGTTAGCACTGAGAACATGCCCTGGTTAAGGTGGAGCTAGTAGCCAGGTGCTCTCCACAGTATGGACATTTTTTTTTGTAACTGTTACTCAGCCTCTATTATAAAGGAATGTCAGCACAGTTGTTAACATTTATTTCCTCTGACAGCTTATAATTGTAATGAAATACTTAATTGTATTTTTATCCGAGTGTCAGCCTGCTGGAATTCATTACAAAGGTTTTGTATTGTTGGGAATATTGAATGTACCCTGTATTTCTGCTGTGCTCATACAGCTTTTGAGTAACATGGCTTCATGGCTTATAGAAAACATTATTTTCTCTTAAATCACTTATATTAAATGGGCGGTGGCTGCTGAGGTGCCCACAACAACATATTTCAGCAAAGGAATGAACTCTAACCAGTGCATTGTGCTACTAAACCTAATTACTTGAAGCTAAGAGCTTTATGTGTTTGCTTGCAGGAAAGTTTTGGCAAAGCAGCAACTCTGAGCAGTGTCGGGAAAAACGACCATCTTCACATACTTGTACACAGTGTGGTAAAGGATATACTCGCAATGACACTTTGCTGAGACATCTTCGGTATGAGTGTGGAAAGCCTGCTCAGTTTCAGTGCCCTTATTGTCCCAAGAGAACACATCAACGTTACAATCTAATTAGGCACATTGCCTGCTGGCATAAATAGGATGGATATCCACTTAATAATGGTTTTCAGTTCCAGTTATGATAATGTTTTTAAAATAATTGCCATTTTAATAGACAGGGTGGCAGTGTGTTTTAAGCTGCAAAAATGAGTTGGAACAAATTAGCGCATGAGACATCTTTCTCTCTTTCTGTCTCGTTTTGACGTTCTTCTTTCTATACATAAATGTGTAATATAAATTGCTAACCCTATATTGGTGCGATTAATTTTAACATCTTCAATGCATACTCATGGGAACTTCTCTGGTTATGGTTCAGTGGAATTAGTTTCACATGCAGCAAGCTATTTGATCAAAGATTTTGAACACAATGCATAAGGCTTCACTTTAGCAGATGTAAGCATTGAAGTACTAAAAATTAATGCTGTTGTATGTTTGACATTTAAGAAATTCATTGTAAAAATTGTATATTACCATACTTAAGTAGCTTAAGAAGAAATTAGAATCAATATATGTACATAATTTATAAAAGAAGTATTGTTATGTAACTGCAATATTCTTTATTATGAGGATACATCAATAAGTGTCTTTTATAAAGCAGAAGACTTAGTTACGTTATTTTTGAACTTTGTCCTTTTACTTTTCAGTACAGCAAGGTCCAACAGTTGGAAACCATGAGTAAAACCACACTACATATGCATACAGTAGCAAATCCTTATATTATGCGGCCAATGACAACTAGCCAACTAATAGAAGTAGTGTGATGCTATAGTCAGGGGCACACACAAAGATGGGTGGGAGAAGCCACTGTGCAAAGAGAAAGACAGAGATAGTATACTCTTTTTCTTTCATTCTTGTTCACTATGTACCAGCAGGCCATGTGACTCAGAACAGTGCTACTGTGCAACCTGCACTCACCCACCTTTGTGTGTACTCCCCACTCTACGGACTCGAACAGCAAGTTAGTGAAAAGAGAGCGAACTAGTTTATATGGCATTTTACCTATCACATGATTGTGAAAATGTCCTCTTTTTCAATTCTTTTCAGCCAAAGGGAACGAGCTGAAGATGTTTTATAAAGAAATACTAGAAGAATTTGACTGAATACATCTCAAATTTATATTCCAGAGACAAGATATGTACACCAGTGAGTGCATCAACATATCAATTCCAGCCAGCCATCAGGCATGATGGTTGTGTGATTATAAAATCTTTAGTGGAAATATTTTGTAAGGATATGCTGAAAATACAGCTTGTAATACCAAGGTTTTTTTTTTTTCTTTCACAAGATCAAACATAAACTTGTAACAAACAACATGTAACTTGTGCAGACTTTGTGTCATTAGCACAAGTTATGCAGCATAAGCATATGCTGTAACTAAAAGAAAATTGTTGGCTCATATCATGCTAAGAAAACCCCAAGATCCCTAAGTATAAATGTTTCAGTCCAATTTATGTGGAAATCGAAGAGAGTATAGGATTACTGTTTCGAGTATTTAAATTGTAAAGGTAATATTTTCATTGTGGTTAAAAGAGTATACAAGTTCATGTATATTGTGTACAGCTCCAGAGTAAATATACCTTCTAAATAAAGCGTTTTAAACCAAACTGAGGTGACTGCAAACGAATGTGTTTTTTTGGGTGCAGAATTTTGATATTACAAATGAATTGCTAACCCATTTCTTATACGTAATGATTAACACAACACTGCTTAATTACCAAAATATTTAAACAATAATCTAACAAGACAATTTCAAAATGACTTCTTACTTACTTCTCTTGATCTTTGAGAAAGACAAAAAAGAACTAATGTAGAATATTTCCCTCTATCATTAGTACAGTTCACTGCAGAAGAGTACATTGTTATCAAAACTCACATTGCAGAATTTCTTGTAATCAATAAGAGAAACTATTTGCAACGTATTCCGTAAAGTACTTTCATATTAGCCAGAATTGCTGCACATATGCATGCATTACTGGTTAAAATTGTGTGGGAGTTGTACTATTGAATGTACCCTTATACTGTAGTTAGACAGTAATAACTGTTATAATAATAACTGTGGATTATCATTGCACCAAAAGATAACATGTCGACTATGGATCACGGCATTCAGTTCAAAGTACAGGTTTAAGTTTGTTGCACAGCATTTCTCTATAATATGCAGTAGTTATACCATTATTCAGTTTGTATTGAATGTTGGAGGATTGTGTTCATTTAACCTTTGGGTAACCTCATCCTCTTCTTTCTTCTTCCCATCATCCCATTGTAAGGAAAATGTGTTCATATTGAGAAAGTTTTGGTCATGACAAGCTTACGATGTAAATGGTTTTTGTTTGGTTGAGTTAGTAATATACTTCAAGTCCTTCACTGTGTATCTGACAGAAAACATGTGGCATCAACCATCTGTCAGCTACTGCCAAGTGTAGACTGTTTTAGGTATTGTACTCCTTGGGAATCTTAGAAAATTGTAATCATCACTTTTTCTGTGGAATTTCTTCTTCACTGCAGATCCACTTCTTGTTTTCATTCCTTTCCGTGCATCCTGATCTTGCTCTCTAGACCACAATCATTTTGGTCCATTTAAAGATGCCTTTAATGGCTGGCAGTTGATCTTTAAGAAGTGAAGGAAACTGTGGCTTGCTGCACAATGAAAAACAACTTTTTCAAGTGTATCAAGAAGTTGCAAGTTAGACCAAGTACATTGAAAAGCAAAGAGACTACCTGCATTGTTAAAATTAATGTAAGTTCTCTGCTGGTATAATCAATTATAAGATTATTGTGCAAGTAGTTATTGACCTATCCTCTTATACAGAAAGGGACATTTAGTTACTAAAGATTAGAGAAACTGCTTGTAATAATTTAGTGATGACTATTACTGCTTTAAACATTTTCCTTTTTTGTATTGAACAAGTAGATAAATTGGTCATAGCAACAAATGAAAGAGATAATTGAAGTTACAGACTAAATGAAGCAAATATCCTTCCTTTATTGTTGACTAAGTTCTTCGTTCAGGCATTTGTAGTAATATTTGTTTTGATAGCCTCAAATAAGCCCTTACTGTGATATTTTTATGCAGAGATGCAGATCAAGACAAACAAGATAAAACCATAAACAACTGTTTTTCTCTTTTGTCCCATTATAATACTGTACAATTTGTGTTAATTTGGAGAATTTATGCAAGATCTATTATTGCGTGAAAGGAGCTCCTTGAGAGACCCAGTTGATGTGGACAAATGTAAGTACAGTGTAAAAGTATACGTTTATTGTTCCCCTACATTTAAATTTAGGAAGGTTAACAGTGTTTTTTCTTTCTTTCTTTCACAAAATAGTGGAATAAAAAAACAACAAAAAATATATGTGGAAACAAAATTCTGTTCTCTGTAAATTAGAAATTGGAATCTCCAAGCATATAGGTAAATGTTTTGTTTTTGATGGAGATGCTAATATTTGTGGGAAGTGGTGGCTATGTGCTATGTTACAAAATAATCGTAAGAAGGAAGAAGAAAATTAATCCAATTTGGGGAAGCATACACAAGTTAACTTTATAAATGTAATAAAAGTTGGAAACCTAATTCGCAGGGTCAAAATTAGATTTATAATTAATGCATGTATCATATGTTTATTTCTTGTAGATGTTCCCCTATTTTTTACCTCTTTCAAAAATCATTGCTTGGAAGAAATATTTATGCTTTGGAATGCAGCATAAATAACAAATTATTTAAGGTCCATTATTTGTTTATATTTAAAGTAGTGCATTAGCTAAACTTTTGCATGTATTTTGAGAGACCTGGATTTAACTTTGGCATAAGAATTGGCATTAAATTCATCAATTTTGAAAGAGACTCTAAAATTAACAGTCTTTAGAATTTGTTTCTGCTTATTTATATGCTGAATAAACATGACTAGTTTTACGAAATAACACTAGTTTGACATTCTTTGCAGAAAATGTTATTGTTACTGAATTTCTTCATTGCTGTGAAAAGGTGATAGCCTCTATTTGTATTGTCCACAGGCTCTGCAAGCAGAGATTTCTGAGATATCACTTTCAGTAACGCAACAAAACTACCGCAGACACAAGTTGTTTGTTGTTACTCTAAACTAAATATCTTATGCAAAATTTAATCTCTATGCTGCTTTTTGCGCTTACACAAGTAGCAAACACATCACTAATTTGAATGCCATTTTAAGAGCTTGAATGCAAAATAAGATGAATAGTTTATTTATTCATATATTTATCAACAGATTCTGCTGTCTTGAAGCAGGTTGATATTTGAGAATCCTCTAGATTTGTGCATAAGACATCCTACCCTATGTGTGTCAGTAGTAAGATTTTAATGGTACCTGTTTTTCTTTCTTTCTTTTTTTTGGGGGGAGGGGCAGTAGTTGTAAGCTTCTACCTTTATTTTTCTATATTCTTACAATTCCTAATTGTCATTTGTGCCACTAAATTTTTCCTCTGCTCTAATCGTCTCCTCCACCACTTTCCTCTTACTTTTACTATATGGTTTCCAAATTATATCAGAAACTCCTACTGCTTCCTAAAAATTTAAATATTTCCATATTTTGATTTCGAGGTATTCTATTAAATAGTACAGATTTTTTACCATATTTCTGCTTAGTGGGAAACATTCCATCCCTCCTCAACTTGCATAGGCTTTCAATATTCAGGATGTTTTCAAATATTTGAGGTAATGCATTTCTCCATACTCTCTAAATTAGTATATATACATTTTTCATCATTGTTAGTATTTACTCAAACTTGTACTGCATATGGAGGTTATTATGAGGAGACAAAAACATGCAGTATTATGTAACTTGCTCTTCATGAGAAGAGTATCTATTAGGTTTATGGTGTTCAGATTCTTACATTGCGAAACTCGTAAGCTTTAGTACAAACAACACTGGCTACACTTGCTTCCAGTCAAAGTACAATCTGTGATCACAGTCCATCCTTTAGCTTACCTTATGGGTAATATAGCACTTTGGTTTTAATTACATATATGAGTTCATATATCATGTATTTCCAGCATTGCATTCATGAGTAATTTTGGAGAATGGGTTCTAATATATTCTATTCCAAGTTAATTAAAATAATGTAAACATTTGAGTATAAAATACAGTTCAACATTTTGTTTGACATTTCAGACTTGAAGTATAAGGGGGGGAGGGAGGTAAAGAGCTGAATGTTAAAGAAATTATTTTTCTGTTTTATTGCTATTTAAAGACTTTCTTAACTAATTTGCACTCAATAAACGTAAATTTCCTTATTGTACAGGAAAAATGCTCCATCTATTGTAATTTATATCATGTAAATAAATTTTAATTTAGGTTTTTTTTTTAATTGAGATTATCAGCTTTCTTTCATATATAAAATACTTGATAGTGTACATACAAACATTTCTGTCCTAGCCTTCATTGACATAAGATAGCTTTGTCAGGAAATGTGGAGGGGCAGTTAGTTATTTACCAAGAATCTAATGTTGTATAATCAAGATCATAGAAGAACTGTGCCTGTGAACTTTGCTATTATAATTTTTTTATTTACGTTATTTGTCTATTTTGATTCTGTTGAAAATAGATATATGTACATACCAGGTATTTCTCCACTAATTTTGTTTTTGAGTCTATAAACATTAGATAGAGGTAACTCAAGTTTTTATGGAATGAGTTATGGATCAGGATGTTTAGTAACATTCTAGCTCCTATACTAAATTGCGCAAGATTCTAGTTGAAATGTTGCATATCTGTATTTAGTATGTCAACCTTTTTGCTGCATCTGAGAGAAGTGTAAGAGAAGACTTTGATAGAAAATGGGTTGCTTAGATCACTTCCTGAATCATTGAAAGGTATTTCATTGAAATATTGAATATCACTTTGCCAGTGATGTGAAAATGTAAATTTCTACGAAGGCTCACTTAGTGTATATTAATTCCTAAGAACAAAACATTGGAATGGATGAAATTTTGTAATGAAAAGAACTTTTGTGAGATAAGAAAGCTAATATATTCATTAATTTAAAAACAAAAAAATATATAAATTATTAGTTAAAAAAAACAATGTTTTTCTGTTGGATCTTGTTAACATGATAAATGTTGCTCGAAATGATGTCATTACACATATTGTTGTAATTACACTGGAGCATAGAGGGGGCAGCACAACATTCAAAAGTTTAAAAAGTAGTTTGCTGTGTACTCGCCTTGATATACCATATCTTTGTGCGATATCACAGGAAACAAAAGGATGGTGGCTTAGCACATCAAAAAATGTGTGACTTAAAATATTGGAAAATTCATGCTAACAGCAGGAAATATCCTGGAAATATCAAAGATTTTGACATAAATTGTATATTTTAATGAGGTGCTGTAGAACCTTGATTATTCATTATAATGGGGTGGGTGGGGTTGATGGTTAACTAAAAATGACGGATAATACATCTTATTATAAACAGTAAGTTTAATAAGTAAAAAAGCCACTAAACTCATGAGTCCTATGTTACATTTCTTGTATATTTAGAAAAATGGCAATAAAGGTGATTGTTGTCTGCGGGGCGGAGCTGTGTGGTAAGAGGTAACAGACTTTTGTTCCCTAAAACCAATGTAAGTGCACATGTGTACTCATTCGCATCCATTTTTCGATAATTTTATAGGTACATTGCTAGACGGCAACAATATATTATCACTACTATTGCCTGATTGCATGATGACTTTGTGATTTGAAACTAAAACTTAAGTAACACACAGCCGAAGGCCTCGGAACCACCTCTTGACAACAGCACATACATGTTCATTCTGTATTCAATTTGTAACATTTACCACGTTTCCATGGGGAATTGAAATTGATTTGAGTACACATTCTGTATTAAATACTGCATGGAAACGTGCACTCAGATTGAACTGAATCTTAGATTATGTTCTCTTAGAAAGTATTGTACTCATTGCAATAAGCGATCACTTGTCTTTCTTTTTATTCCCTTTTCTTTCTTTCTTTCTTTCTTTCTTTCTTTCTTTCTTTCTTTCTTTCTTTCTTTCTTTCTTTCTTTCTTTCTTTCTTTCTTTCTTTCTTTCTTTCTTTCTTTCTTTCTTTCTTTTATTTTTCTTTCTTTCTCTCTCTCTCTCTCTTTCTTTCTTTCTTTCTTTCCATTTTTTTTTTTTTTTGCAATCATTAAAACTTCTAAAAACTTTTTGTTTTGCCATAAATATGATTTAAACCATTCGTATACGAATTTAAACGTGACATGGCTCATTCGGAAATTTTTTGGCCAATCTTCCTCCTTAAAATGATCTCGCCAATCTTTGCTTCTTTCTTTAACCCAACATACAGACCTACTTTTGCCCATTTTTGCTGAAGCAGTGCTGTGAAATGTTAGCTTTGGGTCTGTAATTTTTGCAAGAAAATTACTGCTTTCTTTTGTTGTGCCCATCATTCATGCTACAACTTTTCATGAAGCAACAATAAATATTTTCATATTGATGTTGCATATTCTTTACTAAACTACAGAACACTTAAGATTGTAAATCCAGTTTGTGTATTCAGATTGATCTCAATACATAGCGAATATACCATGGAAATGTGGATAGTATTCAGTACAGAATGTGTACTCAAATCGATCTCAATTTCTCATTGAAACAGTAATTGTTGCTGTGCTTGCCTGGGACTTTTATTCCAAAACAAATTAGTTTTTGCCATGTATAAGAATTTTTATTCCAGAAGACTAAACAAAAAAAAAACAAAAAAATGAAAGAAAAGATAATGGTTAATGAGCTGAACAATTAATCGAGTGGTGGATAATCAAGGCTCTACTGCATTCATTCTTATTGTAGTAAGTTTTTGTCTGTTTCTTACATTCTCCCAATTACACAAAATTATTCAAAATTGTATAGAAAATTTGAGTCGGAGTTGAAACACTTAACATCACTTACATGTTTTACATCTTGACTGGTTTTGAGAGCTAATTGCTCCCATCATCGGAAGTGGCCAACTGGTTCCTCATGGTGTTGTCCCATATGCATCTGTGTGTGATGGAATCTGGTGGTGTAGGGATGAACCTTCACAGTGGTTTGGATACTTGGGAAAAGTTATTAATCATAAAGCATAAGCACTGTATAATGAATTTTGAATTGCCACCACCGAACCCACTATGGAGGTTCATCACAGCAGAGTTGGATACTTGGGAAAAGTTATGAATCACAAAACATAAACACCGTGTAGGAATTTTGAATTGCCACCACCAGATTCCATCACACACAAATGCATACTGGACAACACCACATGAAACCAGTCGTCCACTTCCCATGAAGGGAGCAATTAGCTCTCAAAACCAGTCAAGTTGTAAAACATGTAAGTGATGTTAAGTGTTTCAACTCTGACTCAAATTATCTATATAATTTCAAATTCACAACACTGTTATAGCTTATCCGTATTTTATACTAATTGAAAATTCAGTTATTTTTTATTTCAATATCTCAGACATAGGATATTTTAATAAAGATTAGTTGTTATTGAGAAAATAAAAAATAACTGCAAATTTTACATGTAAGGAATAGTTTGAGCTGGGGGGAAATTTTTATGTTGCATGCTTGAAAGATGCTGGACTTAACTACAAAGCTTGATGTTTATAAAACGTTTTATTTCTCTCACACATGCACATGCCTGCACATGCATGGCGCCCGTGCGTGGACCTTTTTCTGATAATGCTTTTTGGGGATTCAAGGTAACCTCAAAACTTGTATTTCTGGTGAAAATTTTGATGTCAAAATTTTGGGTGGAATATTTCCTCTGTGTATCCTGGATAAGTGATAGAAAAATTAAAAACAATACTTATTTGAATTGTTGTGCTTTGTTGGATGAAAGTATGATACGCACACATGCTTGTGAAATAATGAAAGAAAATGTGAGAAGCCCCAGTTGGCATTCCTGAGAATGAGCACATGGTAGTTCTGTTTAAAAATTCAAAACTTCCATTAATAAATACTGGACACAGCATTGATACTACGACTGAAAGGATTAAGATTATTTACAAAACAATTAAAACAGCAATAGAATCTTCTCTGAGGGAGGATGTAAAGGAAAAGCTTTACAGATGCGATAACTATTACAGGATAATGTGAACATATATTGCAGTTCCAGTGTACAGATATGGCTATAGTTTTATGCAACTTTAAGTGCTGGAATTCTAAGTATTTTCTTTTGCCCCCATATTTAGCTCTTAAAATTTTGGCTGCATTTGCTGAACTACTTTGAAGAAATACAATCACTGAAATCTCTACCCATCAAGCTATAAAGGAATAGAAGTTTTATTTTTTGCAGCTTGAACAGACCAATATCTGCTTAATTAGATAGAGAATGTTCGTGATGATATTAAAGGTACAGATTTGCTTTAGGCAACTAAAGAACTTTGCAACACATTCTTTATGAAATTCTGATTTGAAACTTGTGATTGTTCCAGGGTTTATCTTTTATCACCTCAATCAAAATATTCCTATTAGTACACATCAATTTATGTATAAAATCAATTGGTAACTGTTATTTTATTATTCCTGTTACAGATGTAATTGCACAGGGAAATTTGAAGAACTCTGTTCAGAATCTTACGAATCAACATGCTGGTTTCTCTATGGACTTTGGAATTCAAGAAAATCTTTTAGAGCAATTTGCTGAAGAGGATTTAACTAGCACAAATCAGAATTTTTATCCTGACAGTAATTTTTATGAACTCGTGAATAACCAAAGCCCATTAAATTCTGGATTAAATGTACCTGAACAATTTGTGTCTTTTGGAGCGCATAGCTGTCGCAGTTGTGGAAAGGCATATTCAGCAAAATCCACGCTGGTAAGGCATATAAGGTTTGAATGTGGCAAAGAACCCCAGTTTTCATGTGTTCGCTGCAAGCGACGGTTTAAGCACAAGAGTCATTTAATGCGACACATGAGATCTGTGAGTTGTGAATGTCACATGTAAATGATAAAAATGGTCAAAGACAATTGTTTATACCAAAGAAGAACCATAATTAAATTGTTTTTGGGGCAAGTGGCACTGTGTTTTAAATAAACTCTTTGTGAAAGGTTTAATAAGCTACACATATCTAGATTAGACGTTGTACTTTTACATAGGAATCAGCATATAATACCCATGATTCATGTTTCACAGATAAATGCGTTTCTATATTTTTTTAAGTTTCCATTTGTATATTGATTACTCTATCAAATAACAGAACAACAAAAAATTATGAACTTAAACTATGTTGATCAAATGTTCAAGTATTTACATTCAAGATGCATTAGAATACATGTAACATTTGTAGTAAACTCTGGTAAAACTATTTGTATAAGACTGTGATTTTGTAAAAAGTGATTAAAAGATCTGTAATATAAATTTGTTTTTGTTTTACCTTTTTTCTTCTTCCTTAAGTTGATGATACACACATACATACACATATGCGCCACACGCGCACGCACGCATATATGTATATAAAAATGCATCAGCTTCTCTACTATTTTACATGGTAATATTTTTCTGGAATACATTTCTTGTTTTTTTTTCTTTCTTGTGTTTGTTTGTTTGTTCCATTGATATGCTGCCTTTAACATGTATATCTTAATGGCAGACTTTGTGTTTGGAACAGTTGCTCATGGCAGTGGTGTTCACTTGTTTACTGTTTGTGTTTATCTTTGGGCTGTCTTTAGATTCACACACACATTCACACTCTTTCTTGCTTCCAGTCTCTAGGAAGGAACTCTCTTATTATTTGTGTTTATCTTTAGGTTGTCTTTAAATTCACACATACAGTTATACTGTTTCTTGCTTCTAGACTCTAGGGAGGATAGGAAATAATCCTGGCCAAAGAAAAATTCCCACGCTCCAACCAAGAATATAATTCAGAACCTCTAGATTTGGAGGCTGTTGTACTTTTCATTACAAAGAATGTTTGTTCGATAGAGTATCAGTCTGCCTAATCAGAGAAAGACTCCCACATTACTGTTATCTATCTGTACATAATTGGTTTTACTGCAAATTAACATTTAGTTCTACAAGAAATATTAAATAGTTTTGCTTTCACTTCTTACCAGGCACTGAAGCCTATGGCAGAAAATTAACAAAACTACTCCACTTATGGCCCCAAATAGGAGATAATGACCAAACATATTTAAAAGAAAGTCTTTTTCAGTCAATCATGGTCATGATTCACCCCAACTTTATCAAAATCTCTTTACCACCTCCGTACATGATAAATATATTATTTCTTTTTTTTAATATTCTGAACAGGTCAGAGTATGTCTCACATTGCAACTGAATGAACACCTTTCTGACATGATGCACAAATTAAGAAACAATATGCCTATGAGCTCATCTTCATTAAACATAACAAACAATGAACAGTTTCCATCCAATTCTTACAAATTTTATAATTGTGTGTTTAAATAGTGTTTGTTGCAATAAAGAAAATTATAACCTACAATGTTGGTTATTCCAGCCTTACAATATTGCATGCCTACTTCTAGTTCCCCACACCAGATGACAGTAAATAATATTGAATGATCAAGTTACCCTGTTTACAGTGCAGGTAAATATAAATATTTTATGACTATTTTAATAATCATGATTTTTGGGTTAATTATTTAATTTTATTCGTGAAATAGTTCTAGCAAGTGCTACTCTTGATTTCCAAATCTTCTAGATAAATTCTCTCATCACTTTGTGACTCGTAAATTTATCATGATTTGGAAATCAAATGTAACATTACCTATGCTAATTTTCAATTCATGAAACATTATGCTTCACTTGCTCTTTGTCCTTACCACTAACATAATTTGTCAAATTTTTGGGATAGAAGTGCCTCTAATGGTGGTTTGATGAACTTGCAGTTTAGATTTTCTTTCCCTGTGGTGTCAAAATTAAAAATTCTGTCATCCCATGAACTACAGTTGAGAATAATATCACTCAAGAAATGAACTGTTATGGTGGAGCACATATTCTAGTGTTTTTTCTTTTAATGCTAATCTTCAAGGGCAGCAGAATTGACAACATGGCAGAAGATTTTGAATTTGAGGTCAGACTTCTTTTGACATCACATGGGGGCAGGGGGAATCAAGGTTAAGTTCACTGTACCACCAGTAGAGACAGGCTCCTTGATTGATTAGAGAGCTTCTGATCAACATCTGATTGTCAGTGCTAGCAACATTGCCATAATATTGATTTGCCATTCTTTTTTATAACTAGTTTTAGCAGTACTGAATGGGCAGAGATCTCCATTAACAATTCATTTAAGTAATACAATTAAAATGAGTAGCTATAGGGCTTTAGTTTTATGTCGGGACCATCACACAGGGATTTTCCACTGGGCTGTTATGTGTGTATTGGCCGGCCATGCAACTGCTATAACTCTCCTTGCTAAAGTAACTGTTCAAGCTTTCTCTCTCACATATTGTTAATGCCTGACATACAAAACTTATATGAGGTGCAGAAAATTGTGTTCTCCTGTGGATAAGCAGGCATCATAGTGAGAAAACACATTTCGATTCACACGATTCGTTTGGCTACTGAAATGTTTCTGACTTTGTGTTGTATGTTTCCCATCAGTTCTTCCAGTGTGTGAAGATTTCTTTTGTAGACTTCGCCTTCAGATCACCCCACAAGTAAAAATCGCACACTATTAAGTCTGGGGAATGAGAGGGCCATACACCAGCACAAATTACTCTATCTTCAAACACCATCCAGAAATGCAATTCACGACATTGTGAAAAAATTAGAAACCACAGGTTCTGTGGCAAACAAGAAACACGAGCAGAAATGCACAGTTCTAACAGAGGAAAACTTGGGCAAAATAGTTGCAAATCTTGAGCGTACACCAACAAAATCACTTTCAAAGTTAGCACAAATGGGAATTTTAGTTTTTCTACCCTAAAGCAACAAAATTACTGAAATTGAAACCCTACAAGTGTACAGAGTCCATTGTTTGAAACAAGGTGAACCTGCAGCAAGAGCGCATTGTTGTGAATGGTTTCTTTTGTCTGTGACGGAAGGATTAATTGATCCTCAGCTAGTGTTCTTTTCTGGCAAGGCATGGTTCCAGCTAAATGGCTGTGTGAACACTCCGAATACTTGCTATTGGTGTTCTGAAAATCTGAATCGTATTAATGAAATCCCTCATTATGATAAAAGTAGAGTTTGGTGTGCTGTTAGCACATAAAGAATAATCTGTCTGATCTTCTTCAAACAAGAAATCAATGCCGAGAGGCACCAAAATAACATTTTACTCCATTCTCATGCCAGTTGAGAGAAGTAAAGAAAACATATGGATGGTTTCAACAAGATTCAGCAGCCCCTCATACAGCAGTGATCTCCATGAATTAAATTAGTGAAGTGTTTGAAGATGAATAATTAGTGCTAGTGTATGGCCCTCTCGTTCCTCAGACTTAAGTGTGCAATTTTACTTGTGGGGTAACCTGAAGAGAGAGCCTAAAAAACAAATCCTTACACACTGGAAGAACTGATGGAAAATATAACACACGAAGTCAGAAACATTTTCAAAATGTGTTTTCTCGCTACGATGCCTGTTTAGCCACAGGAGGACATAATTTTTGGCACGTCATATAAGATAAGTTTTGTACATTAGACATTAACAATATGTGAGAGAGATAAAACTTGAATAGATAATTTAGAAAGGGAAGTTATAACAGCGGTGCGGGCGGCCAATGCACATGTGACAGCTGAGTGTAAAACTCCAGTGTGAGGGTCCTGACATAAAACTAAAGCTCTGTATCTAATCTTGAAAGGCTGATCCATAACAGGAGCTTAAATTTTTGTTTTCTTGAGAAAGTGTAATAATCACCATTCTTGAAGCTATTATGAATGTTAATCCAGTAAAAAATAATTTTAAGATTCAGGTTCAAGGTTTTATCAGGTAATCTTCCTATGCAGGTCTTGCCTGTGTTGTTTGCCATTCAGGCTTTACCGGTATGTTATCTAAAAATACCAGCAAAAATACATCAATATTCAGTGTGTTTCCCATCAACCATTCAGAAAGACTTGGAGAATTAATGTGTTGGGGTGTTGCCTAGGCTGCAAACTGAAGCACCAAAGCTTAGCATTTGTAAAGCAAAATATTTTCCATTGCACTTTTATTTTCCATATATGTGTATATTTTTTGTTCTTTCATGTGACTTATTTTTTAATCATTGCATTGCAACTTTTGTTTATGCACGTTATCTTTTTCTGGAGGTTAAGATAACTTGTATGTCATAGAAAACCAGTATGATTTCAGTGAAACATGCAGAATTGTTTCCAATTTTTAAACAGCAAGATTTATTTGCCAAAAGTATTTACAAGTGCAATCTACCTTTATTGCTGTCTTTTTATTTTAAATTGGTTATTAGGAATTAAAAATAGTGTCTATTTGTAGTAATTAATTTGAAATAATATTACTGGTTTACCCACTACATAATTTGCATATACTGTACCATAAAAGTTATTACTTTGCTTCCATCAGGTACTTTATTGCATGTTTTGCATTGTTTAAAACGTTGGTTTGCTTTTCATAATTGTTGCATAATTTATGTATAATAAGCCAAACACTAAAATCTTACTTTTCTTTGTTTATTAATCTTTTCTATAATTTCAGATGTGCTACTTTTTTAAGTTTTCAGCTGACATACATTGTTATAAATTTTTCTGAAAACACTATAAGACATCTCCTCCTGATACTTAGTTTTGCTTACAATGATAGCTAAACCCTACATAGTTGTGATTTACTCTTTCCTGCAAATGCTTTTCATTTCTTCATGTGGAGAAATATTTCATTTCCCTCTGGTCTCTAATTAAAAGAAGAAAGCATTACTGAGGATTGTGTTATGGCAGCATCCCTCTCTCGCTAATGTTAGATATTATGCTTGCTACACACATAACATGTTGCATAAAACAACTTTTACAGTCATCGTTGCAACTGATTATTTTCTGTGCAAAATGGTTCCAAGTATTTAAATATGTGTTAAAGCCATCCTGATCTGGATAGAATGCTTGGAAACAACAATAAACACAGCAAATATAATTAGCTGCAAAAAATAAATAAATAAGGTTGCAGAATGTTTGCGTATAAGCAAGGTTGTAGTTGTGAAGCGTGCAGTGGAAACAATGCAAGCATGCATTCTGGGAGGGCTTTCTAAATTTGAAGAAGTGATAAGCTAAAATGAATGCTTTGAAGCTTGGGTTCATTTTGCTAAGTACCAATATCCAAAAGTCAATAAAATGTTTGTACCAAAAATTCACAGTTTTAGAAATGGATTTCATTGTGATGGGAAAAACAAAAATTCACATATCAGAGAAGTATAGTTCATCTTGTGATGAGGGTTGTCTGTGAAATAGATGGTACTAAAGCATTTTTTTTTACTGAAAAATGCCATATTAGCATGCTATAGAGCAAACAGTTTGTTTTGTAGCTAAATCTGTTGCTATGTTTATAGACCAAGCTTAGAGTTGCAATTTTTTTAAAATAAGCAAAGGAGAGTGAGGAATTCACAACTCAACATAGCTTGAAAAAGCTGCAAATTTGTTTCATTTTGGCATACTTAAGAGCACTTTATGTAGATCTTGTATCATAAGTTTTCAATTCTTTATTATAACAAAGATTAGAATTTCTTTCTTTGAATGACAGTTTATAAGTTCTGATTTGCTGAGATCTCTTTAGGCATTTTAGGTATCTGTGCATTTGTTGCTATATAAAAAAAAAAGATCGTGTAAGAACATTACTCTGGTATGCTTAGAACAACATTTGTCATATTTTGTAAATTTATAGTACTCTTCTTTTGATCAATCAGATGCTCTCATTGGTAGTTGCCATGATATTACCGTAATATAAACTTGCAAAGTTTGTCAGTTCTAAAGCTGTGAAAATCATACCACAGTATTGCTTGGTTTCAATTGATAAACTAGAAAATCTATGTATACAGATATTTTCTTTCTCTCGGTCTGTCCTTTCTTTGTTTATTTATTTATTTTTATTGTGTGTTAACCTTTTCAATGGTTACATTTAGGGAAATAATTTACACAACACATCTTTGTGGCTCTTTTATATGTGAAATAGTGCTTATAGCTGTTTGCACATATGTCCCAAAATGAAATAAATGAACACTATATAAATGGGAAATGTGATAGTTAAAGTACTGCCTTTAAAACACATATATAGCAATAGAAACTGGTTGGCATCTTTTCCTTAATCTAATTGCCAACATTGTTGTACCAATCTATTCTAAGTAAAATGAAAAAGCAAAATGTAATTCTGAAATAAAAGTAAAGGAAAATAACTAGAATGAAAGAAAAAAAAATCATGTGTTACACTCACATGACTTTCTCTACTCTTGTACAAACTATTTTTATAAATGCTTATTCTCCATCTACTTCATGTTAATCGAGATAAACATTTGCAGACTCTATCTTATTACTAATTTAAGGAAATAGCAAGCAATATCTCGAAAATGGTTCACTCAACAAAAAAACATGTATATGACATATATTGTGTATTATAATGAGATTTACATTTTTGTGTAGTAAAATGTTGTCTTATCTCTTATGGTTTACCAGTTATGCAAAAGTCGTTCACAATGAAGAATACTTTTGGAGACATTCCCAAAAAATTCAAGATGTATATTTTATTTGCCATGAAAGTGTCTTAAACATATGATACTATAATCAAAATCGTTCGAGCCGTTTTTGAGAAAATAAACATTTTCGAAAAATGTTACATGTAAAGGGTAATCTGAGGTGGGAGAATTTTCTTGAAAACCTTCGTTTCGCATCTCCGGAAGATACTGAACCTAAATACCAAGTTTGGTGTTTATCCGACTGTTCGTTTCTGAGTTATGCTGTTCACAGACACACACACGGACATGTTTCCAAAAATACTGTTTTTGGATTCAGGAGGCCTCAAAACATGTATTTCCAGTGAAATCTTGGTATCGAATTTTTTAGTGGAATGCAATACTTCCCCTACTTACTATACGTAGTAGAGAAAGTAATAAATGCTGGAAGGCTTAAATATGGGAAGCCTTGGAAGTATTGGCAACTCTGCAATCCCTTGTGGGAATAATACATCAAGATTAACTGTAGATTAATTTAACTAGACCATGATTGTTAGGAGAACCCTGTTAGGTAAACATTACCAAAGAAGGTATGGGAGGAATATCCAAGGCAGGCATACAGATAGCTGGACCTCTGTATTGGAAAACATCATATTGAGTGATTGAAGTAGTCTCCAAGAATTCCACCTGTCCTGATGTCCTTAAATATTGTTGGTTAATACATGTAGTAATATAATAGTAATTGTCATAGCAACAATGTAGACATGTTGGCTATGGAAATTACATTTACTGTGCTTATTTTCTTCGAAATGCCTTTTGGAACCAATAAAAACATCACTGGTTTCAAGAGGATTTTTTTTTATATAAAAACTGTAAGAAAGAAAGAAAAATACAAGAAAAAGTGATAACTCAACTTTGATAAACAAGAAACAGTACCCAATAAAACATAAAATTATAATTCACAAATTTTTGGTTCTTAAGAGGTGCTGCTGCAAGTGCTTTGTTTGTTTTATCATGCAAATTAGCGTAACCGTTTATTATTGGTAGGGAAGTATGTGTTTGGAGGTAGTTATGAGAACAGTGACATAATTTTATTATAAATGACCAGCAGCAATTCTCATCTGTTGACACCATGTACATTTTGTAGTTATTTTAACTTTTTTTTTTTTTAAATATTTATACGTGTAATACACTAGTAATTACCAGCTTAAAGCCACTGATGTCACCTTATTCTACTGATTAAGGGCAAAGCTAATGAAAACCATACAATGCACTCTTTAATCATATTGCTTTTTACTAACTTTTCTGGCATCATCTACAAGTGTTTTTGGGTTTATTCCTTTAAGTTTTAACAAGTACTTAACATGCTCAATTAACTTGATTTGTGGTTGAAAAAAGGATTGTTTTATTTGTTGCACTTTTTCATCTTTAAAGACGTTAAAGAATGTTTTATATTGGTGTGTGACTTGTTTCAGACATGGGACGATGGCCTGAGCAAGAGCCTCCAGAGCTGGAAAAGTTCCTAACAGGGCAAGATGGTTTGGCCAGTGCACAAATTTTTAAAGACTTTGGCTTAAGACTTTGTGGTAATGAATACATGATTGATAGTGCCCAGAGTACTACTCATCCTCATTTTTTTATTGAGGACAACATCCAGCACAAATTTCTAGCTGAGGTGCAAGAAAATGCTTATAAAGCGTTGATTACTGAAACCCATACAGAAAGTAATGTAAATAAAATTTCTGCACCACAGAATTTGACACCAAAAGTGAAATGCCCTAGTTGTGGAAAACATTATACTTGGAAGTATACTTTAAATCGACACTTGAAATTTGAATGTGGCAAGGCACGCCAGTTTCCCTGCCCATTCTGCCCATATCGTTTCAAACGGAAGTGTCATTTGACATGCCATATGGATAAAAGACATCCACCTACTACGGATATTCAAATGAAAATTAGAAAACTAGTCTAGGATGTGAAGCAGATAATTCAACATCATGCTGATTAATTATCTGGTAGAGGCAAGGCAACAAAATACTTTGTTGGTGGTGGTGGTGATGATGGCGGCAGTGGCTTTTGTTTTCAAAATATGGTAATGGAATAAAATTCATTCTTTATTTACTATCACATAGCAAGATTTTGTTTTGCTATATTGTTAAGCTTGGTTACATAAGCATACTACAGTTCTTATATTCTTTGTATTGAAAAGGTTAGTTCTTCTGATTCATAAATGCAGCAAGGGATGCTATTACAGACTGCTTTTATGCTTAATATAGAGCAAAAAATGTGTGTGTGCGCATCGCGTGTGCGCGTTTGCATGCTCAGGAGTTAATAATGAAATCATTCTCCTTCTTGCTTCCCAATATTTTGATGTATATTTTCAAATAACAAGTGTGTCACAATTTTTAAGATGTTTCAAGTACATTTTGGAGATGTTACTGTTGCAATTTTGTAAAGATGTTTATTTAAACAATCATGTCCTGTGATAAGTCGGAATTCAGCAACAGAAGATTTTCTTGGTAAATCAGCAAAATATGGAGCAAAAATATGGTTTAAGCTAGAAGCATAACATTTGTGTACCCTAAATCCAGAAAGCATATAAATACGGATTAAAAGCTATTCTTAATTGCATGCTGCTTAGGAATGTCCGTTATAGGCAATTGTATTCATGAAGCCAGTTATATACTGAAGATTTCAGCAAGTTATGTATAATTCAGAGCCCCTGATTACAGTTTATTATCTATGTGGGAGATATTAGCTAAAGGAGATGGTACCTTCAAACCTTTAAACAAATTTTTTTAAAATGCATTAATTTTATACCATATGGTTACTGGAAAGGGAGCATAGGATGTAATGGGAGATAAAGATTTTCAATTATTTAGAGTTTTGACATTGGCAGTATTCTGCAGGCATTGCATTTACACTTACTCACTCCTCATAAATATTAAATTCTTATAATAGCACAGATATCATGATTCCTATCTGGATTCCTTCTAGCAGAATTAAAGAATTTTTATGGATCTCCTACTGCAAGTATTCTGCCAAAATATGTACCCGTCTTCATCCAAACCACAGAATGGGAAGATTCCTCTGCCAGAATTGTTAGTCATTTTCTGTCTTCCAGCCTCCCAGTCTAAACCATGCCATTCCTGATTTTTCTTTCTTCCTAAGTGTGTGTGTATGTATATATAATGCCTCTTTACCCAATTCAGTTTTATTTCATTTGCTAGACTTAGAGGTGGTTTTATTTTACAATCCGATTCTATTTCCTGTTGGCTGATGTGTATTAGTCTTCTTTTGACACACATGTTTCTGCTATTTATTTCGTCTCTTTGCCAAACTGACCCCCCATGCCTACTCTCTTCAGTTAGTATCTGACTGCTGCATAATCCTCTCGTGCTGCTGGACTATGCTAGGGTGATGGTTGGAAGAAACGATTAATGAGGTCCCTCTCCTTAGTGATAAAGTTCATTAGCCAGGGGATATTTTTCACAATGAAAATCTCCCAAATGGTTAATTCACGAGGGTGGTCTGTGGCTTTGAGCAAACTACTATGGTCCTTAGCGTGCCATTCTATATTGAGCGTGAAAGACCAGTAATTTTGCTCAGAGGCCTCTTTATCAGGCTTGAGGTTCTTTTACATGCCGTAAATCTACAACACGGGACCACCGGCTTTACTTCCCTTCCGAAGGATTTTTACACCTGAAAAAATCCATCGCCCTCCACCGGGTTTGAACCCGCAACCTCGGGAACTAGAGGCTAACATGGTAACCACTACACCACAGCAGACAACTGTGTCCAGTTGTTTGTATTTGATATTGAGGTGCTCTTTAGCCGGCTTTTTAGCTTCCATTTTGTTTTTTCCTATGTAAAATTTACTACAGTCTACACAACTCACTTAATAAATACCTTATACACTGATGTTTGTGAAAATTGCAACACCAAGAAAGAATTTCCCAAATAACTCCAAACTTGGTGGATGTGTAGAAGAGTGTGCAAGCAATAAGTGATTAGGTTTGCAGAGAGATGGGTACAAGTAGGCCAAGCAGAGTCCTTTCTTGTCGGTCCGACAAGGCCAGTGTTGCGCCCAGTGTGATCAGAGCAGAGCTGCCAAATAATAAAGTGTGTGCCAGTATGCCTTGTCGATGTCAAAGGGAGCCATATTGGCATGTGAGTGAGTTCGAATGGGGCAGAATGATCGATCTCTGGGAAGTGGGTTTGTCATACCATGACATTTCGGCTCGTACAGAGCATGCTGCTACGACAGTGATGAGTGTGTGGAAGCAGTGGATAGATGAAGATTCTACACAGCGAAGAGCGGGTACTGGACCACAGCACGGGATGACAGTCATCTTGTCTACATGGCCATAACGGACTGTACAGCTTCATCCACAGTGTTGGCTCAACGCTGGAGCACTGCAACAGGTGTGAACTTGTCTACATCAACGGTTCGTCGCCGTCTGCTGCAGGTTGGACTGGTTGCATGTATGCCATTACATCAGCTTCAATTGTCCAGAAACCACAAGCTCCTCCGACTGCAATGGGCACGTGAACACCGTTACTGGGGTGCTGAATGGCAAAACGTAGCCTTTTCAGACGAGTGCCACTTCAACGTGTCCTACAGTGATGGCCGCATATGTGTCTGGTGGTACCATGGTAAGCACAACCTGGAGGGCTGCATTGTTGAGCAGAATAGCGAACAAACACCAGGTGTGATGGTTTGGGGCGCCATTTGTTACAATAACCGATCTCGCCTCCTACGAATTGAGGGCACTTTGAACAGCAACTGGCACCTAACGGTGGTCGTAGAGCCTGAGATACTCCCCCTGTTTCAGGCATCTCCACAGGCTACATTTCAACAGGACAATGCCCCACTACATATTGCAAGGAATGTACAAGCCTTCTTCGAAGAGCAACCGGTACCAATGCTTCCCTGGCCTGCACGTTTGCCTGACATGTCGTCCATTGAACATGTCTGGGATATGGTTGGTCAGTACCTGGTGTGTCATGGTCCTCCAGTAATCAGTGTCACGGACTTGTTGGCTCGAATACAAACTGCATGGAGGGAAATCCCGCAGGAACTTATTCAGAACCTTTTTGATTCATTGCCACGGTGTATAGCAGCTCTAATTGTAGCACATGGAGGCCACACCAAATACTGAATATTAGGGCTCAAAGGTCATGTATAGATTTGAAAAGTTTATCATTTGTTACTTGTCATGTACCTAACCTGTGGTATTAAATTCATTGAATTCATGCGTTTCCTTCTTGGTGTTGCAATTTTCACAAATGGCAGTGTATGTTTTCTGGAGGAATTTTTCCTTTGTGTGATTTAGCATGTTCTTAATGGAGAATCTGCTGTATGATGCTAGTGTAATATTGAATTCATTGAAAATATTTTGGAATTTGC
Source organism: Deroplatys truncata (assembly GCA_030765065.1). Classification (NCBI taxonomy): domain Eukaryota; kingdom Metazoa; phylum Arthropoda; class Insecta; order Mantodea; family Mantidae; genus Deroplatys; species Deroplatys truncata. The sequence continues at coordinate 141,215,591 of CM060977.1, forward strand.
TGTTGGCCCACGAGTGTATGTGATTTTTTTTGAAGATTTCTTCCTTAATCCTGTGTAAAGTGCTGACTTGCTTGGATTCCTTTTGTCTAAATTTAGCTATTTTCTTGTCCACCAAGTCTCTGTTAAATCCATTGTTCATTGCGATTTTCATGATTTTTCGGTACTCTTTATTATACTCTGCTTTATTTAGATTGGCATTTACAAGTCTATATGTTAAACTATTTATAATTGTATGTTTAAGTGGAGTTCAATTATAGCCATTTACCTTGATATGTTGTCAGTCTGTGCTTCTTTCCTGTGTGTGCCAAATTCAGTTTCTCCATTGCAGTTAAATAATTTAAGGTTCAGAAACAGAAGGCATTCATCAGTTTCTATTTCTAATGTAAAGTTTTGTTTATGTCCTAGTTCTGTAAGTTGAACAACTTTATAGCATCTTGGATGAATCTATCTGTACCACTGGAATGCTGTGGTAATTTGGGCTTCCATGCAACTTAAACAGATTTGCTAAAAATGAAGAAATGGGGCTACCCATAGCAAGACCAGATATTTCCTTATAAATTTTCTCATTAAAGGTAAAGTCTGAAAGGTCAATATACAATTCTGTTAATTCAATATATTCCGTAATGTCTTTCCTGTCTAAATTCATGATTTTAACCTTTTTGCCAGAAATACAATTAGGGAAGCTGGGAAATAGAGAAACTACATTAAACTATACCAATCTATCTATGATGTGTAGCTTCAGTTTTCAATTTCTTCTTCAAGTTCTAAAGAATTTCTGATACTTAAAGCTTCAAACATAGGGCAACTCTGGATTTTATGCTTCCCTGGCCTGCACGTTTGCCTGACATGTCGTCCATCGAACATGTCTGGGATATGGTTGGTCGGCACCCGGTGCGTCTCGGTCCTCCAATAACCAGTGTCACGGATTTGTGGGCTGGAATACAAATTGCATGGAGGGAAATCCCTCAGGAACTTATTCAGAACCTTTTTTATTCAATGCCATGGCGTATAGCAGCTCTGATTGCAGCGCATGGACGCCACACCAAATACTGAATATTAGGGCTCAAAGGTCATGTATAGATTTAAAAAGTTTATAATTTGTTACTGGTCGTGTACCTAACCTATGTATTAAATTCATTGAATTCATGGGTTTCCTTCTTGGTGCTGCAATTTTCACAAACAGCAGTGTATATGTTAATGATAAATGCAACACAATTGCTAATGTGAATAACTACCCAAAAAGTATATACTTCTAGATAAGGATGTGGTATATACATAAAGCTGGTGACGCTACATCATTTATTGTTTGGAAGAGAGCAATGGCAGACTGTAGGTATATACAAAACTAGTTTATATATATTATATGGTCGCACTCTCTCCAGAATTACATTCGAACAATAAGGGAAGTTTGGAAAAAATGACTCATTAACTAGAGGCAAAATATAAAATTTCTATGTATAAACACAGTTATTTTTCTCCATATTTTGTAGGATAATTTCTTACTCCTTTAATATTTCCATTAACATTGAGCTAGGCTATCCAGACATAGCATTGAAACAGTTTTCCAGGAAAATTGCATACTGCACTCCAATATGTAGAAGGTCAGGTGCAAGAATTGAAAGTAATTCCAGGGACATTTGGAAAGCCCATTCCTACTAGATTTAGTGTACTAATGGAAAAGGATTTATTGTATTCTATGTCAAATTAGCAAGGTATTTGAAGCTAAGAGTAATGGAATACCAAAAAATATCAAGCCACCATATGCAGCATCATACAAAGCAATAACAGCTAATAGAAAATGCAGTGTAAAGCGTTACATCCAGCCAGTGCAACCATGATTCTTTTTGTCCTCTCAAATTTCATGAATTTGAAAGACTATAAGTCATTGTCATTTATTGTATTTTATTTTTTTATAATTTTCTTAAGTATGGAAAACCACGCTCAATAATAATTTAAAACTGTTCCATATAGTTTAGGAACAATGTTTTTTTTATGTTTTCATATTTAGGCACATAAATTCAATATTTTGGAAAATATTTCTTCATTGTGTGCCTATCTACAAATAATGTTTAAAAACATGAAATGTGTGTAATGTATTAAGGATGGCATGTTAAGATCTAAGCTTTTGGGATTGGGTTAAGTATGACAGTTTCCATTGGATAATTATGCCTAAGTTTGCTGAATTACATGAGTAGTTACTATGTCATACCAGAATCACTCCTATAAACTATTTTTGAGACCAAAAATATAAAGAAAAACATTTTTACAATATATTTTTAGGAACAACTAATACTTCTAAATGGGATATACAGTTATATAATTCAACAATATCGTTTTGAGGCTATGTAGCACTGGCTTCTATGTGAAAACAGGACTTGCCTATTTGTGAAAGGGCCTGTCAGTTTTATTGATTGAATTTGGTTATAGCTATGAAATGACTATTTGATGATTAATGCTATTCTATAAATAAAGCAGAAATATATTGTAAACCTTTCTGTTCAGTAGAAAACTACTCTTTTATTCCATAGAAGTGCCTGTGTCAAAAAGTATACATGTATGCAATTCTTTTAATTAAAAAAATTTGACAAAAGACCTTTCATAAATAAGTCATTTGGTTGTTGTAAGTCACTTTGTTATACAAATTATTTGTGCATTTTCTGATTATGAAAAGTGATTCCTAGAAATACTTACTTTTATGTAAATAATTGGTATTATTTATTAAAATAACTGCTATTAATGTTATATTAATACAGTGCAAACACACTTTCTGTTCACGTATAATACAATATTAATGTTCACGTATATACAATTTTAAGTTTATTGCGTTGTATTATTCCATATATTATTGCAGAAAATTGTTTTGTAAAGTTTCTATATTTACAAGAAATCTAATGATAAAATTATATTTAATACATACCCATATCTAGTAAACCTGATATTGAAGTAGTAATTATATTATAGAATGTATTCTTTCTGTATAGTGTATTTGAAATAAAAATTAGCTATATATTTTGTGCCGTAAAGTATCATGCTTGAAGCTATCATGAGTCCTTGCAGACTATGTAGACCGATCAGGTTTACTTACTTCATAATGCATACATATGCCATGGTATAAAAGATCTGATTATTGTGTAAAAATACCAATGTGTAAATAAAGGAATATTAAAGGGTATGTTAAAAATTGGTGCCTATTCCTGAAAACAAGAGGGTATTCACAAGAGAAGTATCAAACCTCTTGTGTAGAAACCTACCTAATTACACATATGATTTGTCATAATGAACTTCATATCTATATACTGGGAAAAGCTAATAACAAGTACCTAATGTAAAACATTCCAGGGATGATGTTATATTGCACATTTTTCTATCCACACTTCTGCTTAATACACTTTTAAAATTCTGCTCTACATTAAAATTGATGTTGAACATTGCACTTTGCTACTTCTTAGTGAAGGGAATCTTTTTTCCCTGCTTCTAATGTGTAAATATCTTGGTTGTCAGATAGCTGCACCTAATTTTTGCAGGAGGTGATTATACAATTCTAAATCTCGCCTTAGACATCTAATAAAAATAATAATTCTTCCACCATAGACAGATATTGATGGTGATGTAAACACGAGACAGAAGAAGTAATACCAGCAGCTGAGGAAGAACACAATTAGTTTTCCTTGGTACTTGGAAATATTGCAAGCTAACATAAAAGCTTACATGAGATTTCCTAAATAATAATTTCATACAATTTAAAAAATGCCAATTGCTAAGAGTATTTCATAAAACATAAACAGAACTGCAGAAGCAGTTTCTTACTCTTTATTTTTGGTGAATCATTCATGTATCTTTTCTGTTGCAACTTAGAGGTCACAAAACACTTAAATAAATTAAGAAATGCTGATTGTAATCTGTAATAAAATTGTAAGACATGCAAACATGAATATTTAATCATAAATAAAAAGTATTACCTGCTGCGGTCTGTTAAGAAAATACAACATACATTCCAGCATGTTTTTGCAATAACATAAATACAATGGTTTTTATATTCACATCTGTGGCTCATGTAGTTAGTTTACATTTTTCCTCCCTGCTTTACAATACAGCAGTTTTTATCTAAGTAAGCTTAGTCTTTAGTCATTCTGAAGAGAGGAAAAACTGTTTCACTTTCTGAGAATCACCCCATTTAAGTCAGCTAACAGAATTCCAATTCCAACAAGTAGAGCGTTCCTTATTGGATATCATTGGCTCAACACTTCTTTATGTCTGTTTGGATTTATTATTTTTGTTGCTTTTAAATACATTATTTTTTGTTGTCATTCTGAGACTTGTTAAAAATCTTTTTGCAGAAAAGGTAATTTATTTTGAAATAAAGTAGTTGCATTTTAACCGTGTAAATTATTTTCTTGATTTTATGGAAACAAAAATGGACAGTAAACCCTGGAATAACATAGGAAGTGTTGTTTTTTTTTCTTTTGCAGACCTAATTGAGTTCCAGCATCATTTCCCTGTGGATGGCAATATTACACATAACAACGTGGAACAGCATAGCCCTCTTCTTTCAGCAAGTGCAGCATTTAGTTGCCCATCTTGTTTCAAGATATATCAATGGAAAAAGTCTCTCTTGGTACATATTAGATATGAGTGTGGCAAAGAGCCTCAGTTTCACTGCCCACGCTGCCCGTATACCGCCAAGCTTAAAGGCAATCTTATTAAGCACATGAAAAGAAAACACTTATAACAAATGGAATGAATGAATTAATAGTATTACAGTTCTCTGTACATAAATAAAGCTAATAAATTATTAAAGTAAATTATCATTACAGACATTGTGAAATGCTCTGAAAACAGCTACATTGGTGCCACCTTTTCCTAAGCTGCACATTCCTTTGTTCCATATGCTAATTTTGAGAAAAGAGAAGCCTTCAACTCTTGATCCAACAATCTAATATAATACAGTGGTGTATGACACCATTCAAGATTTCTTATGCACATGGCCTATGTGCAGCTTGCCATTAGGAGCATAAAGCTGTTCTTGCCTAAAGAAGACTTGGCATTGATTGTGTAAAATAAGAGGTTTTAAGTTCATGCATATATCTATAGTTTTAAAGCCTTGTATTTACAGTTCTTGGAATTTCAAAAATGCTTATTGCAAGATTTTCTACAGCTTTGATCCAGTATATCCAGTGCAAGGATGTGACTCCATGATGTGAAAGTAATGGACACTATAGTAATAATAGTGGAACCATGTTTTATTCTATGCACACAAACAAGACTGACAAGGTAGTGATTTACAGTTCACTTTTCTTCCCGCCATAGTTTCACTAGGTGATGAATATCCTCCTTAAGACTACAACTCAGTTGGCACTGGTTCTTATAAACTATTCTACAAGGGTTACAATACATTATCTTTTCCCTAGACCTGTCCTCTATTTTAAGAAAAAATTTAGCATTGTCTTTTCTTAAAACTCTATATTTTCTAATATTTTAGTAGAGGCTTATAAACTGATTTCATAAATATCTCTCTTTTCATTTAAACTCTGGCTAGAATTTCTCTATCGCTCTATTACTCCCATGTTAGGTTCTGCTCTCAGCTAATATTACGGATTACATACCACAGAGCACAAAAGTTGGAAATAGCTGTGTACATACTTATGAATTCTGACTTCCACTTCTGTTAAGCAATTAATAACGACTTCATGAGACCGCATTCAAGTGATGTTTACATCTCCAAGTTTTCAGCTATCTGTGCTTCAAAGTTTTCTTCTGGGTAATAACCAATGCAGAGAATGCTTCAAATCTCTTCCATTCATTAATTTTCTGGTTTTGCAGTGGTTAGCATCTTGGCTTTGCCTTGAACTTACCATTACTGAATTTAATAATTATTTCTTGGTGGAAATCAGCATGTAATAATGACTAATTGAAAATGTAAGTTCAAAGAGGAACTTAAAAGTAAATTTACACGTTTTCAGAGCTGCCAAAATAAGTATGGATCAGAAAGCAATGTGCTTAGTGCTGACACCTGTGTTTTGGTTGTGAACAAAGAAGCTTTGAACTGGAACAGAAAACTGCCAAAAGATAAATGGTTTGTGGCCTGTTTTGACCACCAGAGATTTAAAGAATGGTGTACTACGATAAGGTGACCAGACATGTAAACCGCGCTGGTCCGTTTTTGCATTAATGACACATCGCATAGGATTTCAACAAGAATATTCTCTATACTCCTTTGCTTGAGTTTGAAGACTTAAGATTAATAACAACTGAAAACAGCATGGTTTATATTATTGATATATAAATACACCTGCAACAATGTGGAATGAGGCTTGGGCTCTGTGCTGAGTTAAGGCAAGGCCAACTAATCATTCTTGTACTGTTTGTTATGAATGCTGCCAATAATATTGAAAACTGCTAGCACATGCTACCACATGCTGTTTTCAGTACCACTGAATTATTCTTAGAAACAAGTTCATTACAGTTAAGGCTTTGGTAGAAGATTGTGTATTGTGAAATGCACTGAATTTTTTAAACTGTGGCTAATAACATGCAAGGAAATGTGTCCTAGCCCTAAAGGAAGTGTATTATAGGAACACTGTTTCCATGCTGCTTTGAAGTAAGTGTTGATTAATAAGGAGAACTTTAACCAGACCTGGTAAGCTCTTACAGAATGCTGTCTGATAAAAGGGACGTGTTAGAGAAGATACATTCATTGGCAAAATATCAGCGAAAGCTGCTTTAAATCTAAAGGACTGTTTGGTTAGAGTGAATTGGTACTACGATCATGAAAGTTACACAGGTCTGTTAATTTATTTGTCTCCAAACTTAATTATATATACAAAACAGTGTTTTCGAAATACCCTTATTTTGTCATTTTCCCCCTCCTTTTTTATTTTTGATTTATTAATCATATATATATTATAATATATGATAACATTCAAGGTGCTGTTTTATTTTAAAAATATGGTCACCTTATACTATGATGACTTTACTAGTATGCGTTTGTGAAGAGGTTACATTGGAACCAGAAGAAATATGTCTGTGAAGAGTTTAAGGAATTTAATTAACAATTCTGATGTATACTCACGTGAGTTTCTCTACCCTGTACAAATACCTTATGTGCTATAAAATTCACATAAAAGTGATTCATTTACCCCTGTTATGTTATTCACTATATACATATTTTTTACGGAAATAATTTCAAAGCCAACAGCAATAAGTGCTGGGTTACATGTAACTCTGGAAGTAACATTCAGATGTATCAGATGCTTGGAGGAATAAATTTGGAGGTCATGATAACAAGCTATTTTTCTTCTACTCCTTTCTCTCTCTCTTTCTTTTTTTCTTTCTTTCTGTTAGTGCCATACAGTTCTGTTAATTTTAGATTTTCATACTCTGTGACTGAATGTGTGCCCAGATATTTGCTCAGTGGCAGTTTTGAACTTGTGAATTTGTTGGTAAATAAGCAGATACACACACTCAAGTGCACTCACATACAAACACCAGGATCTGGACATACAGAGAATCCTTCCTAGTTTTAGAAAATTTTCTTTAGTCCAGCTGGAAGTGAATCTCTTTCAGAGCAGGCATGTGTGAAGAAAAATAAAAATTTTCATAGGTTTCACAAATTGATTTTCTTGGAAGAATGTAAACATACAACATGGAATATTTTGAAAATGACTTACATTAGGAAAAGAATTGTTTAATAAAATGATATATGTTGAATCAGCTTTACATTTCTTGCAATAAATTTTTGTCTCTCTTGTGGTTCCTCAGTTGTAGAAAACCATACCAAATTCAGTCAGAATGAAGACGTCTTCGCAGTATATTTAGAAAATTAAGGTTGTGTATTATATTCTTCGTGCCAGTGTTGCAAACATATGATATTTTAATCAAAATAGAGCCGTTTTTGAGAAAATGAAAAGTAATACAAATTTTTTTTCTTTGCAAAAGTAGTTTTGAGTAGGAAGAGTTTCATGAAAATGTTCATGTTGCCTCCTTGAAAGATGCTGGGTTTAAATACGAAGTTTGATATCTATCCTACTTTTAATTTTTTAATTATGCTGCTGTCTCCTTTTTTTCACCTTTTTATCCTGAAAGTATCTTTTTGTTTTATCCGATTTCAAAATAAGAGTGGAGTACAATACTTTATCTGCCATAGTAGGCAATAGAGGAGAAAAAAAGTCTTGTGTTACATTCACATGCCCTTCTCTACCCACTGTTGTTCATTTTTATATCTTTTCTGTAAACTATTCTTAAAAAAGCTTAATTGTTCTCAGAAATGGTTTCATTAGACATTTCAGCGTAGGTGCAAGGGGGATTCAGATTCAATCGATAATCACAGTCTTAAGTGGGCCACTGTATGGCTTTGAAATTCCATACACATTGTATGACATCATGAGTCTTGACTTAACAGCTGATGCATGGTATAGCATTGGATAATTCTAAGCAAGACCAACAAATATCACAAAAAATTTATTGGACCTAAATTGTGTGTCTTAAGGATATCTACAGTTTTCATGTAAGCATATGTAAAGTATAACATGCTTAAAATTTAGAGTATTACTTTTTAAAAAAAACTGTTGGCTTATGAAGAGCTAAACCTAGAGAACCATGTATCTTCCCTCAGAAAAAATACAACTTTCGCCTGTTTCCTGTTTGAATGATTCACTTAGGTAATTAAATTTTTACAAAAAATAACACATTGAAACTATCCACTAATAAGTTAGATAAATGCATCTCTCATAAATTATGTTAACAAATTACAGTTGAATTTTATTTCATAAAGGTAATATAGATGTTCACTGAACTTAGATATTGAGGAAAAATAATCAGCCCAAGAATGTTTCGTAAGGATACAACAGTTTTCTTAAAGTTTTTAATATTTATGAATGGAATCCCATCATTCAGGGAAGGCAAACAATATTTACATTGATAATACATGCAAGCACCTTTTGGTTTATGTATGGTCTCATTGATCAATCAGAATCAAACATAATCGATAGTTTTAAAGCATGGTGCCAAAAAAAGACTGATAGTTTTTTTCCTAGATTAATTTTTTATTACTATTATTTTGGCTTCAATTCAATAAGGGATCTAGGAAGTATATTCTCATGCATTTTCCTGTACACTATTGGCAATTGGTACAAATTGTAAAAATGACTAGATTTGGTGATCTGCAAATTCAAAATATAAAAGAGCCAGTACAAGATCTAATTTGAATAATACAAACAGAAACAACAAAAAGGTCATACAGAATCAGGTAAGCAATTTCAATTATTGTACTAAAAGTACAAAAATGTAGCATTGTCCTCACTTGTAATTATCTCACCAAATCCCCTTCATGCTTATAAATTTTCTTAGGTCTTTTAATTAAGCTTTCAAACTCATACTTGTCATTGGATAACACTGGTCAACATTGATTCTGTAGTATAAAGGAAAGTATGACTTTAATGGAAATCAGTGCTCTGGTTTAAAAAATGAAGCCCATTTCTGACTATAACATCTAGTTTTTATGATATTTGCGTATATGTCTATGGTACTAAATTCATTAATCTTATACAGCTTACTGCTACATTTTATTATGCTATTCTAAATCTGTTGTTGATTTTCTTCCTAATCGCCTTACTTCTGTCTTCCCTTGTCACCCAAATGTTTATATGCCCAGCACTTATCAGTTTTGTTCTATGGGCCAGGTCTATCTTCCTGTGAGGTATTTATATTTACAGCTATCATAAGTCTCAACTTCAGTTGAGCTGAAAATTTGTGTTAATATGCATGTTCAACTTCTGTATGTGTAGTGCTAAAATAAAACTTTGAGTATGACTTCTACATCAGGATTACGCAGGAGACAGTATCTACAAAGTCCACAGAAGTTTTATTACATTTGTGGGAGTTAACATGTTTGCCGGGAAGGTATGTAAAACAAACTCGCAAACAAAGAAACTATATTACTCATATTTCAAAGAGATGGTTGGTGATCAGGATAAATCTTTGCCGCCTCATGTTGCATGTAACAGTTGTGTTGAGGGATTATGTTATTGGTATGAAGGAAAATGGAAGTCAGTACCATTTGCCAAACCAATGATATGAAGAGAGCAGCAGAATCACCATGATTGTTATGTTTGCATGTACAAAGTTGCTGGCTACAACAAAACAAAAAAAAGAAAGCAGGAATTAGAATATCCAAATCTCAACTCAGCTACACGGCCTATTCCTCATGGGCCCGGACTACCTATACCAACACCACCAGCAGACCTCAATTTTAATGAATCTGAAAGCAGCTCCATGACTTCTGACAATGAGTTGGATTCTGATCCATAAGAATTTGACAATTCACCGCAACAGTTTAATCAATTTGAATTAAATGATTTAGTGAGTGGTTTAGGCCTCACAAAAAAAAAGTGAATTACTGGGCTCAAGACTACAGGAGAAGAATTTGTTATCATCTGGTATTACATTTTCGTGATATAGGAATTGCGAAATACAGTTCCTCAAGTGCTACGCAGAAGAAGATCAACTAGTGTTTTGGTGTGATCTTGTTCAACAGTTGGACAGGGAAGCATATGCGCCAACTAACTGGCATCTTTTTATTGATTCTTCCAAACAAAGTCTTAGGGCAGTGGTACTTCATAATGGCACCAAGTTAGCTTCAATACCGCTTGCACATTCTACAAACCTAAGAGAGTCTTATGAAACTCTGAAGCATGTCGTTGAGAAAAGTTAAGTACCACGACGATGAGTGGCAAATGTGTGGTGATTTGAAGGACATTGGTCTGTTACTAAGACAACTGGCAGGATAGACAAAATTCCCTTGTTTTCTTTACAAATGGAATAGCAGTACTGGGACAAATATTGGGAAACTGACCAAAGGCCTGAGAGGCAACAACTGGAACCTGGATCAAAAAATGTTGCTATGTGCCTCTTGTTGATCGTCAAAAAATTCTACTCCCTCCATTACACATAAAACTTAACATGATGAAAAATTTGTCAAAGCACTTGACAAAAGTTGCCTTTGCTTCCAGTACTTATACACAAAGTTTCCATCATTGACACAGGCTAAAATCAGAGAGGAAGTATTGGATGGACTACAGATAAGGAAATTGATGAAAGATGTTAATTTTACCAGCTTGATAAATGAAATTGAAAAAGATGCGTGGAACGGATTCAGAGGGGTTGTTAAGAAATTTTTGGGCAATGTGAAAGACCTTCAATACAAAGAAATCGTCAGAAATATGCTGGAAAATTTCAGACTCGGCTGTAATGGGAGTTTGAAGCTTCATTTCATCAAGTCACATCTTGATTACTTCCCCTTGAATTTAGTAGCTGTTGGTGAAGAGCAAGGTGAAAGGTTTCACCTTATTAATGTTGAATAACATTATCAGGAACGTTCAGACGTACATATGATGGCCGATTACTGCTGGTGTCTTCATGCAATGATTCCACCAGACAACACTCTAAAGTTCCATGGGAAAAGAAAAAGGGGCTCACAAGATAACTAACATACATTCACAAATTCAGGTACCTTTTTATGTCATTTTCCTTTATTTTCTTTAAAAGTTGTATATGAGTGTGTAATGTTTTTGCAAATTTTAGTTATATTTTTTATTGAACATTGTCATATTGCCAAAACGGATGTGCTATGGAAAAACAGAATGCATTTTAGAACTCTCACACCTGAAATTAGAATAAGTCACCTATTTTTAATCGTACCACAGAAAAAAAGCTTTCATTTGTAACCTAGTATAATTCTCAAAATTTCAATCTCAAAATTATTGTGACAGGTATTTGTTACCCTCCATTAAATTACCAAAAAGGCTATCAGCATTCCCAGTGTTAATGAAGATAGTACAACAGTTTTCTAAACATTATATGTTATCACCCAAACACAAAGACAGCCCTTCTTCAGATTCATCATGATGCTTATACGACAAATATTTTGTATTGTCAACTCTTCTAAGTTATAGCAGAATTAATTTTCAGGGTGTATAAATTGAGTGATCAAGTTTAAGCAGTAACAGCTGAAATATGAAGAACTATATATAAAATTAGGAAACTGTACTTCAGGTGAATTAAAAAAAAAATCATAGTTTGTAAAATATTGACTGGCATTTTGCATTGAATTACATATGTTTATAAAGGTGCTGATATAATATGTTGTATTTGTAAGTAAAACAGTGACTTTGAAAACAGCATTTCAAGGATTTGTGAGAACTGCTGCTTGCAATGCAGTTTTCAATTTTTCTTTCTTTCTTTCTTTCTTTCTTTCTTTCTTTCTTTCTTTCTTTCTTTCTTTCTTTCTTTCTTTCTTTCTTTCTTTCTTTCTTTCTTTCTTTCTTTCTCTCTCTCTCTCTCTCTCTCTCTCTCTCTTTTTTCTTTCTTCATGAAATATGACATTTAGAGATGTGGCAGAAGAAAAGTCTTAAAAGTAAAAATCGCACAGGAAACATGTTTTGCTTTCTGTAGTATATTCTCAAAAATTGTCTGCAGATGCTTGAACTTTCTATTCAGTGAAGGATGGCATGTGTTGGTGTTGAGTCGTCCTCCATGGGCTAGTGGTACCGTGCTAGCCTCTAGTTCCCAAGGTTGCGGGTTCAAACTCGGCGGAGGGCGATGGATTTTTTCGTGCGTAAAAATCCTTAGCATGGCTTCCTTCGGAAGGGAAGTAAAGCCGGTGGTCCTGTGTCGTAGATTTACAGCACGTAAAAGAACCTCAAGCCTGATAGAGAGGCCTCTGAGCAAAATTACCGGTCTTTCATGCCCAATATAGAATGGGACGCTAAGAACCACAGCTGTTAAAGAGCGTCCATAAATAAAACTCAACAATTTTGTTGGTGTGACTGTTTACAACATTTCACAGTAATTTAACATTTGCATCATAAGGAACATTTTAAGCTTTGGCAGGTGTCTATAAAGATCTGTAATGTAGAAAACTCAGTTTAGAGTTGGACATAATGCTGATCCATGGTAAGAAATATTTAAACTGTCATATGATGAGTTCAATTTTGCACATATGATAAAAGTAGCTATATGGAATTGTTTTTTTAAAAATCATAGTAATGAAGCTAAAAATTGATTTTGTGACTGCTTATTCTCATTGTTTTACTCATCATTTGCTTTAAAGCTAAGTTTTAAGTAATTTTGTACATTGTGCATATAATACTGTGGAGGTCAGAACTATAGTGCTTATTTAGAGGGTAAGCACCTGACATAAGTGCTGTCAGAAAAAGCAATGCTGGAAAAAGGAGGGATTATGGAAAGCCTGATGCTGTAGTAACTGTAGCTGTGTTGCCAGCATTATTAATGCTGCTTTATGCTTATTCACTGATTGCATTCAATCTCTGTGTTAAGCTCTAGCTTCAGCTTGTAGCTATTTTGTAGCATTTTTTGCTGTTTTCTGTTATTCTATCTGGTTCATTTGTTGTACTAACTGAATACTTTAAAAATATTTTCTCATACATATGTCAGGTGACCACATTGGCTACATTGCACTATAGTCCCAATGTTGGCTGCTAATGTGTCTTGAAATTAGTACAAAATGTATCTTAGCCTGCAATAATATGTGTATCAGAAAAAGCTATATCGTGAGCTCAAGGTTGCTTGGTCACTGGATTGTACCACCACAGCTTAACGCATCATTGCATCTAGGTGGCCAAACTTGTCATGTCCAATGATAAGTAAGAATTCAGTAGCATACGACTTAAACAAGCTTGTGTTAAAGTCAAAGTTAAATTCCAAATCACTTTATTGTGCCCTTTAATGATTAACAAGAACAAGGGTTAACGTAAATGATAGAAACAAAACTTTAATTTTATTTTAGGAGGTAAGGAAACAAAAAATGGACATTTAAGTGTTACTGGGTGTAGAAGCTTTAAATCATCTGCAATTGCAACTGAAAAGATGAGAGTGCTATTACAAGTACTAACAGTAGTTCACTGCTTAGAGTACAAACTGTAGGTAACTGAACTGGATAATGCTCTTTCATGATCTTAAAATGCTGCCTAGGTGATAGTTTGTCTTTCCTTATCTTCCCCCTTTATTTTTGATAAAATCATAATCAAAGTGCTTACAGCCTACCTCTGTGATGTGGGTGTAGTATGTATATCTCACATTCATAAGGTCCTGGATTTGAATCTTGATTAGGATTACCTGGATAAGTCTTTTTCCAGGGTTCTCCCTTATCCTGATAAAACAAATGAGTAACTAAGCTTTAAGGACCCTGGACTCGTTTGAGCATCATTTCAAAGATTTCATTCATTCATCGTCCAATATGACCTGCTAGGTTAAAGGTTGTTAGACTTGAATAAATAATAATAAATAAAAGAATAAAGTGCTTGTTGAGGTTTAAGACAGGAAGGGGTATGCTGCTTTCATGCTTCTGTTTAAATTTTATTACATTTTACTTTTATCTTAAGCATATTTTAAAAATACTTTGCATTACCAATGTTTTGGTGTCATTTGCAGATGCCTAAAGTGAATTTCTGCCTTCAGAATTGAAAAATCTGCATGGGATTGTTGAATCTTCCTGTAAACCAACTTTCAATATTACAAATATCAACAGTAGTAAATGTATTTCCAGATGCATCTGCTGTAAATGAGCACAATCTATTGTAATGGCTTAATTCTAGATAAAAAAAAAGTTTACGTTTCAACCAGATCTATTGCATTTTCCTGTAACAAATGTGAAAATTTTGTTCTAGTATAAGGTATATTCATGGTAAGAGTATAGTTCACTGGGTGACAAAGTGTACTGTATAACAAGACACTGTTGCTGCAAATAAAGCAGGTGCCTTTACAACAAATGGCTTTTGTAACTGAACCAAAGCAGCAGCTGTTCAAAAACCCCAGTCACATTTGAATAGCAGTATGGAATTGTCTATGCTAATGGAAGTTGAAAGAAGTGGCACTATTGCTGGAGAACTAAATGAGTAGTTATCAAGCAATGTGAGAGAATTAAGAATTATCTGTTTGCAGTTTGTGAATGCTTGATTTTTTCGTAGAAGATAAACTATACCTTTAAAATATCAAGATGAGAGTAAATCTTCAAAGAGCAGAGTTTACATTTTGGAGTTCATGGGACTTCAGAGCAAATGCAACTTGTTGCTTAAATGTTTCTGCATCAATAAACATAAGAATTTCCTATTTAAGTGAGAAATTTCAAAATCAACTAATCCATTTTCAGGTGACCAGAAGAAAAGTGCTCTTGCTATTTGTATGGACTTCCTACAGCGTGTAAAAAAATATATATGCTACAAGGTTCAGTGGTAGACACATGTCTACCATGTGATCGTAATTGTTTATAAAGTCTTGTCCAGAAACTCTGTGTGAGCTAAGAGCTTTTGCAATAGGAAAGGGGATGACTGTAAGTAGAGTTTGCGGCAGGCAGTAGATGTTACATATGATAGTTAAGAGTTGTTTACCAATGGCACTGCATCAGCTGATGTGATGCC
Source organism: Deroplatys truncata (assembly GCA_030765065.1). Lineage (NCBI taxonomy): Eukaryota > Metazoa > Arthropoda > Insecta > Mantodea > Mantidae > Deroplatys > Deroplatys truncata. The sequence goes on from CM060977.1 coordinate 141,231,022, forward strand.
CAGCTCACTCCTTCACCATACCTACAGCCAGTGGGAGTGTTTAGGATATCATTCTGTTTAATAGTTTCATACTATATAGTATTCATTCGTGTGACCATTATCAAGTGTGAATGTAAACGTAAATGTTAGATAATCTGTGCAACAGCAGTTAGCGCAGTTGTTTAAGATGCAGGATATGTTGTATCTACTGCCATAGTTTGCTAAATTTGCTTCAGTTGTTTTATTGTTCCATTCCACATTGTGCAACTTTTATGTTTATTTTTCAAGGTTTTTCTGTGTATATGTGTAATTAATAATCACATATTGGATAAATCAAATGTTATTTTAAGGTAAAAGATATATAATTGAAGACTAAGGGAGGAGGAAGTAAGACTATGGTACAGAATTTTGCAGGACTGCCATTTTGAAACAAAGACATATCGACACTGTAAGCTAATATTTCTGGGTACATTATCTTTGGGCTAATTCCAACACAATTTTTATAGAAGGGTCCTACCAATTGTGAGCTACAAGATGGCAGTTACATCATTTTTAACTCAGCATGGTCTTAACTCCTCCTTCCACTATAGACTTCAACTGTTTTGATTTTTTGCACCGCCTCCACCAATAAAGCTTCTGAAATCCCTACTGCTGCATAGCAGTGCTCTTGGCAACATTGTGCGTTTGAATTATGCCCTTACAGTACATAGATATGTTGTGGATCACATGTGCTGAGTTTTCAAACATGCAACTTAGTTTGAAGGCTCATGAGTAACTAAAAGTATGATGGATACAACAATATTGATGATGAAATCTTTGTTTCTCTGATTTCTTGTCTCTTAAAAGAAGCATGTTTTAATCCTCTCTCCGTATGTTAGAGTTGGTTACACTCAATGATAAAATTTTCGAATACAATTTTTAGATCAACTTTTTCCATTTTACAGACTTAAATGACCAGCACTATTTCCATGCAGATAGTAACATTGAAGAATCTCACTTCACTCAGCATCCTCCTCTTCTAACAACAGCCACTGTATATGCTTGTCCATCTTGTCAGAAGACATTCCAGTGGAAAAAATCTCTTCTTGTACATATAAGATACGTTTGTGGTAAAGATCCCCAATTTCACTGTCCTCATTGCCCTTATAATGCCAAGCTTAAAAGCAGTCTAATGAAGCACATGAGAAGAAAACATATTAAGGTATTTGTTTAAGTGTACTAGAATGCTGCAGTATATTTGGTGTTATTCTGAAATGTATGTAACAAGTTAAAGTCAATAAAGGAAAACAGTTTAAAGAAGTTTTGAAATGTGTCATATTCTGCATAACCCTTTCCCAAGGTATCTGTAATGTAGCCACTTTTTATCAGCCTGTGCTAGAGGCTTCCTTCAATTCAGAAACTAAAAATCATCTCCCTTGTGAATCCTCATCTGTATTCTGTTACATCAATCCATTATTGCATCTTTATAAAAAGTAGGGGACCCCTTTGGTTTTGCTTAGAATTTTAAAGCTTAAATTTTTTAAAGAAATAATGTATCGTATATGACAATTATGCCATAATCATTTATCTTACTTTTGATTGACGGCTTGAAGCATTTTTATAACAGTTGTCATTCTGTCCTCATCTCAGCATCAATTTCAACAGTTAGTGCTTCCCCTTTCATTTTGGGTGTTTTTATTTTTTTATTATTTTTTTTTTTCTTTATCATTACTTTAAAGCTACTGTTAAATGTTGAATATTCAGTACAGAAAAAAATTGTTTTTACTGTTTTGTTCATGAATACAGATAGACAAGTATTCAGATATTTAGTAATTAGAGTTAATTAGATTAGATTGCATTCTGTGAGTTCACTAGCAGCCATAAAGGCTTGTGAACATATCAAGGAAATGTACAAAAACTACATATAAACATAAATATTACACAGAATATAGAACATTTAAACTAAAATAAAGACGTACTATATGCTTTGAGATAGGGATAATGGGTTACAGAGAATTGCTACTTCCTAATAGGTATTATGGCGTCACTGAAGAGATTAATTTAAGCATTGTAAAAACAAAGAAATAACCAAATTTGAATGTTTTATTCATGGGATTTTAAAGCGAGAGTGGTTCGAGGGTAATGCAGTTATATAAAACTGATATATCCCACATTTCAAACACATTTATTTTAAGGATTTTGGAGGCCCTCTGGATAAACATTTTGAGACAGGAAAATTATGCTGTATAGGTTCCAAATTTCATTTAGTGTCATAATTTCTGAAAAGGGTTAGCACACCACAGATTATATTTTGTAAAGATGTAGATTCAAGACATCTCACAGAATAAGCATTTGTGAAATTATGTGCATGGTTATTGTGGTGCTCAGTTAGTTGCCTAAAAGTGCCCACAAGCAGATGCAACAGCATGTGTTGCTGAACCAGCATATAAAACAAATATATTCATGTAATTAGCCTATTGCTTTCTCAGCCACATATATGTAATTATTGTGAATTAACACCAAATTGTAAAAGTTGAAAACAGAATTGTAAAAATAAATATTAGTAATACTGGCTAATATGCTTAAGTCTGTTTGCATAAGTATTAAATTCAAGATAATTTGAACTAAGTAAAATAAAACTGTTGTGCTTCATCTTGCCTCTTAAAGCATTTATTATGAAAGACAAAATATGTTTTTGAGTATAGCAAAGAAAGAAAATAAAAAGTATTTTGCAGATTTCTTAACTATATATTATGCAAATACCAAAATGCACAGGTAAATCTTCTAAAAGCTGCTGCTTCATCTAGCAGCATCAAAGGAGATGTTCATAATGGAATTCTTTAGTTTGTATGCATGCTTCATACCTATTCTGCCAGCTTGGATGTATTCTCACAAAGATATGTAAATAATTTTTTAAATCTTCAGCTGTTAGTAAGATTTGCTTATGAAGTTCCTCCAAACTGCTTATTTTTCATTTCATTTTTTTTCTACACCAGAACTTATTGGAACATGTCTCCATTATCAGCCTAGTTTCACTGCCATGCTTCCTCCTGTGACTTGTAGATGGCGTTTTCCAGCTGGACATACTGCACAATGAGATACTTTTCATATGGGACATCAGAGTTTAATAAACTTTGTTTATTTTTATGTATGAATAATTTTTCCCAAATGGAGAGTTCTGCTGATTTTCAAACAGTGAACCTAGGCTGTTGAGGAGACAACAGTCACCAAAACATGTCCCAGTAAGTTCAGGTGTAAAAAGTGAAGCTAGAGCAATAAAATAAATCCCAATTTATGCATATAAATGTGAAAAAAAAAGAAAAGAAAAAAAGAGTTTTTCATGCCAACACAGAAGTAAAACTGTTGCAATACAGATCCAGATCACTCAATTCAATGATTAGGAAAGCTTTGGTTAAATGATGATATGCCATACTGGTTATGTGAGGAAGTGTGCTATTGTGAAGAAACCACATTGTGTTTCTAGTTAGTTTGGGTACCTCCTTCATAAGGTAGGGCAAACCATATTTCAGAAACCTGTGGTAGGTTACTCCCAACAGTGTCGAAGAATGAAACGTCTAATAAAGAAATCTCTGATTGTACCAGTCTGGACATTAATGGAGAATTTAGTTTGAAAGTCACTCAATTTTATTGCATGTGGATTTTCCAAAGCCCATGTGTATGTACTGTAAAGCTGTGCAATACTGCTTTGGTTGAAATGGGTCTGTCTGTAGTTGTGGTACTCCCTAAAGAAGCTGAAGTTTGTGCTGATAATTAAAAAGCCATTTATATAATCTCATGTGCGGGAAGGTGAGAGTACACTGATTTTCCTCTTAACCTCCAGCATCCCTGTGTGTCATATATGATACATCAAATTTTGTATTTCTTCTCGCTCTATGAATGAGTCAAAGTCACGATGGCCAGTTGTATTATATCTGATGCATTCTGTACTTCATTCTCGTATTTTTTTTCTATGTCTGCTGTATATCAATGGTAGAATTGAAAAACACCCTAAAATCTTTATATAGACCTAATGTATCACAACAATCCAAAAATTCCCTTAACCACCTCAAAATTAAAACAAAATTTGATATCTTGAATGCTCGAGTTATTTTGGTCCTTCATAACACATTGATCCACAGAATAAAACTTACAGTTGTCTAAATCTCATTTTTATTCCCCAAAAAGAACCCCTCCCAAATTTTCAATACTTTTTTGTTTTGTTTGTAAATTTGTTATTTCGATCCATAGAAACTCATTAAACCAACAAATATAAACGCAACTGTCAGAATTTGATATCAGAGTCTCTAGAGGTTAAGTGTCCTTAATGCAGTACAATGTGATATTCCTAAGTTACAAATAAAATGACAACTGTTACTGGATTTAACACATTTTCCTTCTTGATCACAATTTCATTATGCTCTTTTTTACCAGGTTATAGCATCCTGGCACCTCATTCGTGAATAAGGAATTCACTGACACAATGTAATGGGTGTTTTCGGTTATATGGTAGCTCTTCTTGTTACAGCTGTTAGGCTTCACACGAATTTCACTTCATGATAACATAATACACCAACAGTTTGTGTTTGAATATTGTGAAATATTTTGCAGTTTTTCTGTGACCTGAATGGCACACAAGGCCTATATTAGGACAAGAGTGATTAACACATTTCCAATAACAGCTATGGCGCAGAGTCTCAGGTCAAGAATACCAAATGCTGCAGTAATTTCAGTTACTATCTATGAAATTATTCAATAGAATGAGAAAACTTAAAGAATAAATTGTTGCTTATTAATTGCTCTAAAGATATAGCTGAAAAACAGGATCAGATTATACTTATTGAGTTACTAGCCATTAACTTTGTATATCACTTTGTGGAAAAAATTAAATTAAATTCAAAACATTTATTGCCTGTAGAGATTAAAACTTATTAGACTGCCAGAACTACTAACAGTAAATAATTTACAAAAATGTGTGTTTATACACATCACAAAATACATCTCATTAATAAATTTATCAATTGAATGAATAGCTTATGAACTAAATATTTACATAGCTTTTTCTGCATTAAAGAAAACGTATCCTTAAGAGTGTGGTATTAGATTTTTTTTTATTGCATTTAACCAAGGAACACACTTGTGAAATCTGCACACTTATCACTTCTTTGTTATGTATATATATGTGGGTGTGTGTATATATTTCTTTCTTTCTTTCTTTCTTTCCTTCCTTTCTTATCATTTACCATTTTTGTTTCTTCTCCTGTTTTTCACTAAACACTTGCACAAAATATGCTCAAGAAGGCAAGCTACTCCAGCAATTATGCTTGCAGGCTCTTTTTTTCTTTATATAAGCATCTGACATAATCACAACAGATAAAATTCTAAGATTTACTTTTAACATCATGTTTCATCTTTGATTTGATTATTTGAGATCACTTTCTTAAATGAAGTGTACGTAAGAAAACATGTGGCCTTAGTTGTGTTTTTGGAAGACAACCTATATTGGAAAAAAAAAGAAAAGGGTAAAGCAAGTACTATCTTAAAACTATTACTTATTATTATTGATTATTATTATTATTATTTTTTCTCCATGAGATTTATACATAGATGTATGACTTAAAGCTGCTTATACTACATCAGAGTTTTAAAGAAGAAAGCTGCATTGTGTTAAAGGATACTTACATGAAAATTATGCAAACTTGCTTTAAAGAGCCAGTGAGTATAGCTTTCATGTGACTGGAGCAAGAGTCATGAACAGAAGTATCTTACAAACTGGGAAGCCATGCAGCTGAACCCTTACATACCAAGGAGACTTCCAAGACTTATTTCTACTTATTAAAGTACATAAAGCTATTATATCTAGTATCAGTTCTGTGTATAAAAGAACTGTTATGCTCAGATAGCCATAATTTGAAATCTCCATTGAAGGCTATGAAAAGGACAAAGAATACAATATAGAAATGGCTGTTTAAATTGCTAGTGAAAGTGATGGAGAAAAACATATATAGCACAATGATTACTTTGTTAACTGTGTGTGTACTTTTTTTGTTTGAAACGGAACATACTCTTAATGTATCATTCTGTTTGACTGCAGCATCTTTGGTTTTATAGTCATGGCTTTATTAGTCACCATTTTCTGCTGTTTTGAGTTACATTTGAAATCGGAACAAAGCACGTAAATTTTCAGTATTTTAGTGCAACTAACAGAATTATGGAATTTTTCAGTGTAATTCTATCTTTCCAACCTTGTCGTACACACAGCTTGTTTGAAAGAACAAATTACCAATTAGGAGAATAGTTTTCATATATCACAGTCAATATGCCTTCATGTTTCTTATTACTCAGCATTGGATACATTGCACCATTTTCTTTGATTTGATTGAGCAAGACACCGAAATAATAGTATAAAGTCCATAAAAGCTGATAATTTTCACCAAAATGTTTGATTATATCCAATGTATTATTAATAATAATAATTTATTTGTTTATTTATTTAGTTATTTACTTACTTTCTATGGATGTGTGAAATACATTACAAGGCAGCAGTAGAGGAAATCCTGCTGAGCAAAACCACAGTAGAGTAGGACACTAAATATTTGCTTTCATATACAGTTTACAGCAAATGGAGAAACTTCACAGCAGTAAACCTTAAGGCTATAAAATGCTTCAAAACAGCAGAAAATACAGCTAGAGAAGCCATAGCCTGATGTTTGTTATTTATACATACAAGATAAAAGTATGCCTCCCGTGCAAAGACGTTTAAAATAGAAAGCAATTAACTTTATAATAATAAAATTTCTGACTAGGGCAAAGCTTTTAATTGATCGGCAGAATCTTAAATTTACAAAACTTTTGAACTGAAAACTAAATGAGAATTGTTCTACTTCGTATAAGGAATGTAATATAGAAGGTGTTTTATAAAAACAGTTCAGAAATATTCTTAGATAGTTCTTAAAAGGGATCCAGTGGCCCATTGCTGCAGTGACCTGAAAATTAAAAAAATGCTATATACTTCTAATCACTAACCGATATTTATTATTGTCTTATGTTTCAGATCTACAGTTTGACAGTGGATTTCGTTTTGACTACTGTCATAGTATACTCAGTTCATCAAAATCACTGCAGAAACTGACATCCAAACTCTCTAAGACTAATAGTAATGAGGTAGTAGCAGATGATGACAGCAATTACATTTGCTTTGCACCACACAAGTTAAAAACTTATAGATGCTTGAAATGTGGCAATAAGTACAGCTGGAAGAAATCTTTAAATTTTCACATTCGTGTTGAATGTGGCAAGGAACCTCAGTTTCACTGCCCTTACTGCCCATATCGAGCAAAACAAAAAGGAAACCTAATGACACACTTAAAGTACATGCATCCTGATAAGAATGGAAATGTTTAAGAATTTAGCCACCATTACTATTATTATTACTACTACTAACAACAACACATAATTTTAAAAGGTGCATTGTTTGTAAGCTTGAGGTTTTTGGGAAAGGAGTCTGTAAAGAGTATCAAATGGTGATGATATACACTTTATAAATAGTAATTAATGTATGTATGAAAGAAACCTCAGTAAAACAATATTTCCAATTCTAGAAGTTCATTACCTATTATTTTGGAATTGGTATGCAGATTGTATCAAGAAATGGTAAATAAATGCTGAATGATAAAGGATGTCTCTTTATTTTTTCTTCCAAAAGTCCAAAGTATTGTATGTACAACACTTAGCCTTGAATTTTTTCATTTTTTGTTCAAATCCCTAAACATGTATGTGTGTAGTGTTAACTTTCTCCTGTTTTAACATTGGAATATGTGGGTATGTTTTATTTTTGAGAGTAACAGTCTGTTAAATTGCAAATTGGTAAGGAAAAAAATGCTTTGTGTTTACACATATTGGTGTAGCTCGGCTTCTGAAGGGCTTATTATGGTGCCTCACCAGGCATTGCTGATTTGGGGGTTTAACTTCCTGAAAAATCAAATAGTGAGATGACCACCACACCCGATCACAGGAGTATATATTATCATACAATAATTTCTCCACATTAGTCACTTAGGTTGCCAATACTGGTTATGTTAAGGTAAATAAGTAATCAACTGTGTTCCAAGATTGCTCCGTTGGTGGATGTGGTAAAAGTACTTACTGGTTATCACATTATGAGTTGTGGAGTATTTATTATAAGAAACTTTTAAAAGGGGGAGGGGACTGTTAAAAACCCATGTGAGTTATACCCAAAAATTGTAACATTTTAATATTTAAACACAAAAAGTTACTTTTTACTTGTAATCATTTATTTTATCTAAATCATCTTTCAATAAGCAAAACTGTTTCTCCTTCCTTCATTTACTGGTTTTCTGTGCTCAAGGTTGTGTGTTTAAAGATCAAAGTTGTATAATTTTCATATTATATATTATGAAATGTAATACACAGTTTTCCTCATGATTATTACAAGTACTAGTGTGCAAGTTTTCATTTTCGTCTTCTTCCTCCAGTTTAATGCATATGCATGCAGAAATTGTCTCATCATTTAATCAAATATCAGCAGTAAGTGAACTGAGCATACATATCCAAGTTGTTAGTGTTTTACATTAAATCAGCAGAATGCTCTCAGCACTTAATGATTGTTGAGGTATGTATTCTTGAAATGAAAATAATGAGAATGGTGCAAAGTATTACCAAAATAAGTAATTTAAATATCTGAGGAAATTCTTCACAGCGACCCTCTACTGTCAAAACTTGACTATCAACGCATATTTACCTTTTATTTCTGTTTTTCTTTACTGTTTCAGAATCTAATGCACTTTGGACAAATATACCACAAATCAAACACTTCGGTAGAATTACAAGCGCAGCAAATGCAACACTCAGCACTGAATTGAGAAGATTTCAAGCTTTTCCACAAAAAGTTCATAATTATCAAACAGAGTCAAATGAAATAGCCAAGAAAGGATTATGGACTCAGCAAGCTCATGGACATTCTAATAAGTCTTGGGTTGGTAGCTTTCCTTGTACTGGATGTGGCAAGGTATACCGGTGGAAGCAATCCTTGATTTCCCATCAACGACATGAATGTGGAAAGGAACCGAAATTCAAATGCCCACTTTGCAGCTACAAGTGCAAACAAAAAGGAAATTTAAAGACTCATATCCGATACTGTCACCCAGATAGACTAAATGAGGTTTTCAAATGAATTTGAGTTGTGTATGTCAATCTGATTGGACTTGTTTAAACACTGTAGGTTTTACTATGTACATTTCATTTAGTGACCAAGATTTGTGTTGTTCCACAGCTCTATCATGGTACAAATGTTTGTTTACGTCATTTCCAAGCTGTTGGTAGATAGTTCCATAAAAGTACAGTGCCATTAATTCTGCTTTATGGCATTGGAGATACCATCTTTCATGCTATAATGTGTGCAAATAACCAGAATTTCAATTTCCTGAATGAAGGCTGTAGTATGAGGTTCAGATGGAACTCATGTAGTTGATAATTCATGAAAGGAAATATTACAATGTATTTACAAGATGGTTCAGGTATAACCAGAAGATATTTTCAAGCAAGCAACCCCATCCAGCAGGTTAATGACCTTAGAGGGGTAATGTTGAAACACCTCCCTCTCAGGCTTTTGAGATTACACAAGTGTGGCAATTGTTTGTGAATTGCAGCCACATAATAATGTAAGATAAGGAAACTTGTATAATAAAATTTTGAATAGTACCAGTGATTGCACAGTTGAACTATAACTCTTTGTACAGATGAAGCTAGATTTAATTTACTGAAATACCGAATAACAAGAGAACTTATCAGAAATGTTTAACAGACAAAGTTGTAGGTTTCAACATCTTTGATAAGGGTAGCCATTTATTGGAACTGCAATTGCAATTGAGAAAATTGTGTGCTTGAATTGATAGGATATACATAGCGACTTTTGTCAGCTGACAGCTTCCCTTTTAAGTGGCTGCATAGTACAGAATTAATGGCACTGTCTGGCATTCTGTTTCAGTAATTAATACCTTTTATGGTAGAGATGGGGAAAGTTCAGTCCTGTTTATACAAATAAAAACATCAATATTAAATTAAGCTAGACTTTGTATAATGTCAAACCAATTTAAGCTTGTGAATGAAAAAGGACGTCTAGGCATATTCAATGACTTTCTGTTTCTTGATCGTATACATTTTTTCTTCTCATCCATTTTTAATGTAATTTATGGATCAAGAACTAGAATAAATATACATACATACTATAAAAATTATGAAACAGAAAATATTTGTTGTTTTGAATCAGATAGGAGTTTGAATTTTTGCTTGAAGGATGTAAAATTATGAATGCGGCTCTTACACTTGCATAAAACTTACCATATATTCTAACTGGTTGGAAAATGAAAGTGAAAATATTTCACAAGCACTTCATATCTTACAGCCTATAAGCTGTGGTTATCTAAACTTTAAGTAGTTTGAAGGAACACTTTGTGGACATTAAGCATTATTACAGCAAATGTATATTTACTTATTTAAGCTTTCAGACATAAGACTTGCTAATACTTTTCTTTTGAATTTAATGAATGTAAGTTCAAACAAAACTAGGGTTGAAATTTAAGGAAAGAAATATGCTTTCTCAGTATTGAGATGTTCCTTTCACTGTTGCCAGTAGCCTAGATTTGAACCATGAACAGTTCAGTTCTTATATGCTAGTGGTCATGTATACAAAGTGGAATATTTTTATAGACTCCATTTGTAAAGCAGAGTTTTAAGAATTTTTATATTTTTGCAGTTGTATTTACTTCAATAAATATATAAGTAATGACTGATGAAGTTTACTGCTGTAGTTTCTGTTAATATGAAAATGCAAGTTAATTTGATTTTAGCTTAACCACATTTTTATTCTAATTTATAGTTTTGCTTTATTTGTGATATGGACTAATTGTCGTAACTAATAGTAGATTTCACCCAAGCTTGCTTTTATGGCTTACATTCAATCTTTTAGGTATTTTATCCATTTCATGACATTCAAAATAATTATAAGCCACTCTCTGTCTTTAGTTGCCTGTTTTTGTTTTCTTTATAGAAGACTTAAGATTTGACTAAATATGCAACTATATTAAGAACCATTACTAATTATTTCTTTCTTTTTCATGTTAATGAGTGGATATATGAATGAATAAATGAGTGTATTTAATAAACATGTACTAAAGGTGATATAAACATGCAAGGGAACATGTACAATCCTTTATGTTGTGTAATTTACTCATCTCAAATCTATCTTTGGCACCAGTAATAGAGTAAAAAGATTTAACGCTTTCTTTCTGAAACCCAATGCAACATTCAGCAGTTCTCTCTTCCTCTCCCTCCACCTGCCCCTCTCTCTCAGAATGAAGCATCCGTGTAGTATAATGAATTGCTTTGGCTTTATCACTGCATGTGGTAAAGGATATAGAGCAGAATATCCTCATGGATGCAGGTAATATAACTTCTTGTATTGATGTTGCACATTTGGAAATCCTTATTGCAGACACTAGGATTAGTAGGAAGCATTGAGTAGGTAGTGTTTTAAATAGCAAACTGAAGTAATAATATCAATGATTAACGCTTTTTTAAGATTTAAACTTACACAACTGAGAGGCATTTAATTATGTATCATGGCAACACTAACATCTGAGTGAGAAATGTCAGAGAAATTACACAAACATTAAAATACAGAGAGCGCCAAAAAACTACGAACCGCCTGCACAGTGTTTTTCTTGTCCGCATCCTCAGCGTTCGTTGCCGTCTGCCGCTATCATAGAAAGGCATGGATGAAACTTTTTAAAACTACTTTTAAAAGCTTTACTTACCAACTTTATGAAAGGAGATGCTGAAACTGGCCACCATCGTTGTCCATACATTTTTGGCACCTCTTTAGGAAACTATCCATCACTCGCCAATTTTTTCGAGTCAACAGTTGACGCCCATACATACGTGAATACAATTTGCCCCCCCCTTTTTTTTTAGAGAATTAACAGCCAGGGAGTGTGATTTTGCCTTTATGGCCAATATTTCGATGAGAAAAATTGAAAGTGTGTTTGAGGACAGAATTATTAGTAGACATTTGTGGCCCCCTTGGTCCCCTGTGATTTCTATCTTTGGGGTAACTTAAAACAAAGATACAAGACAAACCCACACAACTTGGAAGAATTAAAGCAAAATATCCGCCAGGAAATTGCCAGCACTTCTCAACGTGAACTACTACGGCGAGTGATGGATAGTTTCCTAAAGAGGTGCCAAAAATGTATGGACAACAGTGACCAGTTTCAGCATTTCGTTTCATAAAGTTGGTAAGTAAAGCCTTTAAAAGCAGTTTTAAACATGTATGGTTTCATCCGCACCTTTCTATGATAGCGGCAGACGGCATGAGCTTTCTTTCTGTTTTTTTTTTTTTTTTTTTTCAGTCATACCTCTACTGCTATTTTGAGAAAATATTGTTTATGTGAATACTTTGAACATGAATAGTGATTGCAAATGGTGTGAGTAATAAGCCATTTTCTAAGATTTGCTGGTAGAAGAATAGTGGGTGGAGTTTCAGGACAGAGAAGTGAGTGATTATTAAAAAAGTCATATAAATGTATATTAATTGATACTAAATGGAGAAGAAGCTTGAATGCATATAATTTGAGGGCACCAGAAAATATTAGGTACAAGAAAGTATCAACTTATGGCAAAATGTTTACTTACAACATAGGGACCTTAAAAATGCAAAATAGATTTCAAGTGCAAAAGCATTTTATATTTCAGTGCATTTTGTGTCTGTAGTTTTTAGAGGTTCAAATTCATTGCAATTGCCAGGTTTTTGGATCACAAGCTGCCACTGTATGGTTTTATTGAAATATTGACTGAATTATGTTCAGTGCACATGTTTACAAGAACTTGCCCAGTCGAAGCAGAAGATTTAAACACTTCATCTGAAAGAATATCTGTAGCATAGAAGTTGTACCTTTATAGACATAGGTTCTTGTTCATTCCATTATCTGTTCTTCTCCCTCTACTTGTCTAGGAGTTTGCAGTGCAAGTTTCCAAAGTGTCTGTACATTATGCATAACTATCCCAGTTTTGATATTGCACATGGAACTGTTCAAAGAAAGCATCATTAGTAGCATAAAATTACAACTTAATTGTTGTTCTTTGAAAGCACCTTCTAAAATTATATGAGCTGAAATGACTTCCTTGAGACATAAGTTATCCATAAATACTTTGATGCCTCATCATTAGGTGCATCATTCTTCGTGCAGATTTGAACACCTACAAATAGTACTTTCCAACAATGAAAGTTTATAACATTTCATATAAGAGTTTGGAAAACTATGTTCTCTGTTTCAATTTACTCTTTGACTTAATTACAGCATGAATATTTTTTAAACAAAGTGCACTGTTGTTGCAGAATGAAAATATAACAAATGGCTCACAAATGTACCCATGAATAGATTCCAATAATGATGAAAAGTTTTTCTGTCACTGTGGAAGAAAGAAAGGGGGGGGGGATCAGATGTAAATTACAATGGCATTTTGTTGCATGATCCAAGTGTACACAATTAAAGAATATTGGTTGAGCGTTTGAAACAAAGTAGTGTTTGTTCCATTTGACTGTCACTACATAAACATAATGCTGGAAAGAAACATGATCACTGTTGGAATTCCTGCACAACTTATACTTGTGAGCCCCTTGCTGTGTTTTCATTCTGAGAAAACAGCACATCATCTTATTTCAGAAATATTCATTGTGGTAGTTCTAAGTGATTCACCATGTACAGTCAGTGCACTTAACAATACAGGAAATTATAAAACACTATAATTAGATCACAGATAATGATGATCAGGAACAAAGTTAGTGAATTTTATGTTTATTGCTGAAAATTACTATCTTTCACATTTAGATCATGTGTTAAAACATTATCAAATAAAGCCTTGGTAGTAATTAGCTTTCTGAATGTATAAAATCCCAACTTTTATGTAGGATTGGTTCCTTTTTTCAATATAATTAGTCAACACTAGGGTACTGTAAGGAACTTTTTTTTCCATTTTAGTTTCAGTGTATTTTCCTACCCATTTTAGTTGTTTGTCCTTGCAGCAACAGTTCAGTTTTTCAGTAGTGATTACTTGAAATCAGAATGTATTTATTGTATATATTTATAACTTATAGACAAAATTCATAAATGCCGCTTTTATTTTTGTTACTTAAGTTGTTTATGCATCAGGGACAAGGGAAAAAGGATTCTCTCAATAAGAAGGCAGTGAGTAGGTGCACTCTTAAAAATTGAGTGTTATTTATGGATGCTCTTTAACTACTATGGTCCTTAGTGTCCCATTCTATATTGGGCGTGAAACATCGGTAATTTTGCTCAGAGGCCTCTTTATCAGGCTTGAGGTTCTTTTACGTGCCATAAATCTACGACATGGGACCACCGGCTTTACTTTCCTTCCGAAGGAAACCATGCTAAGGATTTTTATGCCCAAAAAAATCCATCGCCCTCCGCCGGGTTTGAACCCGCGACCTTGGGAACTAGAGGCTAGCACAGTACCACTAGTCCACGGAGGATGACTAGGTGCACTCTTGAACAATATAGAGCTCTGCTGTATGCATAACAATCTTGTAAGTGAAACAGAGTATTGTGAACAGTAAAATCAATGAACATCACTTGTGGAACTACCATCACCACCACCACCACTATTATTATTATTATTATTATTATTATTATTATTATTATTATTATTATTATTATTATTATTGTTGTTGTCATTGTCGTTGTTGCTGTTAAATGAAAATAATTAATTGAGGAATTTGTGCTGAAAGTTGTTTAAATTAACTTTCACATCAAACTGCACATCAAAGCCTCTGAAGAATATACACTTAAAGTGAAATGAAACAAGAAAGAAAGGAAAAATACAGATGAGCTACATATTTCCCAAGTTTTTTTAACTTCCTTTTTTTTTTTTTTTCCAATCATGTTATTTATATATTGAGGGATAGACTAAATTTGGGGTATTAACTACTATTTACTGCCACAAGGATTACCTTATCTGTCTGCTCACATTAAATAACTGGTGAGCTGCTGGTAAATGTTGGTGCTGAAGTTCTGTGTAGTACAGTAATGAAGGAAAAGTTATCATTATATTCAAAATGAATGGCGTTGGTAAGAAGTTGAGGATAGCCAATAGGTAGTTAATAGCCGCTTAAGAAATATTTCTGATATTGTCAGCTTGCAAATGAAATATACCACAAGCAACTTTCCACTATGGTGTGTTTCACCAGTAGAGCATGAGCTGAAAAAATATTCTGCATCTCAAGCAGTATAATCATGAAGTTTTTAATAGTGATCCCATTTTCTTTTCAACAGGGAAAGCAATCACTTTGAAAGACTTGGATATTTATGCTGTTTTACTTATTTATTAATTTAATTAGCTTCAGTTTCCAAAACATTTTCTTTATTCTTAGCTGAAAATTGACTGATGGCTGGGGTTTACCTTGACCAAAAAAGTTTATTGTTATATTCAACAACATTATTTATTATCATTATCAACATCATCATCGGTTTAACATTTCACCATCCGTTGGGTTGTGGCAATGAATGAAGAATATATGAAGGAGTAAAATGAAGGCACCCAATTAGACAAAAAATGCTAGTGCTTAATGTTACTTTTCAGGTGAATGATAATCTGGAACACTATCACTGCTGCATCAAAAGAGATGAAAAACCAAAGTTGCAATAGCCAAAATAAACTTTATTGATTTAATATAATTTTCAAAGAAAACCTTTTTATTGTTTAATGAAAAATATAAGATGAATGTTTCCATTTGCAAAGAAAGTTCTTCACACAACAACAACAACAGCAACAACAACAACAATAATAATAATAATAATAATTTGTTATACTTTGGTAAGAATCTTTTAAGATGGTGGAAGGGGGAGATACGGACATCACCCTGGCCACCCCAGCAGCTATCAAAGTGCCATCACACATAACAGATCTTGCCATGAGTAACTTGTTTTCTACCTTCTCCTTTCTACTGTCTCAAAAGACTCTGACCAAAACATACAAACTTCTGATGTTGTCAAGCTTACAATAATTTATTTGCATTAAAACTCTAAAGAAACAAAAACAAGTTAGCAGACTTATTACTACAATTTAAAATAAAAAGAAAATAATATCTAATGACATTTTGGTAGATTATGTATAACTCATTCAGGCTATACAAATATTTATTGATTCTAAATATTTTTAGTTTGTTTTAAATTTGGCTTCAGTTTTCAAATTAATGTAATTTAGTAATTTATTATACAAAGTTAGACCTTTCGATTTAATTGTTATCTGAAATTTTCTCGTTGAGAGACACTATAAATTTGTATTCTGTTTAGTGCAGCAATGGCGAATATTGCTTTTTCACTTCCGTTTTCAATTACAAATATAACCTCCATGTATACATAAAGTGAATAGGTTGCAATATGTTAAAATTTAAAAATGTTTATACTAATAATATGAGGGAAAAACAGTGAAGTAGTGTAATTGCAAGAATTATTTCATTGTAGCATGCACACTGTAATAACTTCACATTTTTGAAAGTTATCTTGAACATGTCTTGGAGACATCTCTTCTCACAGTGGCTCTTAGCTGATGATGATGAGATGTCTCTAAAATGTGTTTGAGGTAACTCTAAAAAATTAGTGAAGTTATTACAGAGAGAGAGGGGGGGGAGGGGGAGAGGGAACTCTTACAAAAAGAGTTTATCTTAGTAACACTCAGAAAATTAGATGTTTTTTAGTTGAACAGGTCAGGTTAACCAACTTAAAAAATATAAAAACAAAAACACACCAGAAAAGGAATGAGTTTGAAATGAAAATACTTCTAAGAGAAACTCATTGAACACCCAACATTTTCCCACCTTGAGTTGTAAGAACAACTCAACACAGTATAGATGTATTTTTTAGACATGCCGAATGACCTTCAGATCTGTGCAAGTGATGTCATGCAAATTGATGGTGGGATAACGTATCTGCTTCCTACTTGATAAACAAGAGACTGCTGACAATGCGAGAAGGTTAGGTGACAGGCACTGTACTGAATGATGCACAGTCCCACGACATTTACTACATGGAAGTTGCAGAGATGCTAACCTGACACCTCTATGCTCTTATAAATACAAAAGTGAATTCAACCACAAACCACTGTGCAACATTACGCCATTCACCATATCTAAAAAGTACATCTATACCATCAGAGGTTCAATCGTTTGGGAGCCATTATCAGACTCCATCTCAGGTTGTGTAACCAGAAACAGATAATTGTCTAATCATCTTAGTTTTCTCCGTAACACAACCAGGACCAATGGAGACATAGGTTCCTCATTGAATCAACTTTTCTAAATCCACTTGGCTGGCTTGATGTGTGGATGTTTCAGGAACCTCTAGTGAGTAGAGTCTTTGTATGGGCAGATCAGCTTGCCCCGAGTATTATGTAGCTTCACCACTCTTACCCCTCCATCATTGCCAGATATTGCTTTGGTGATTCTGCCACTGTGTGGAGTCATTACCAACAGGAACTTCACCAATCTTAATAGGAAGCTGATCCTTCTTCTTTGCTTTGCAAATTTTGGATCAATAAGCTGGTAGTTTCATCTTCTCTCTTTTCAGAGCTTTCATCACAAATGTCCTTGCACTGGGTTGAACATGACCATGCTTTAATTGGCATTTTCATCCAAGTTAGTTCCTCCAACAATTTCTCTGCACAAAAAAAAATGTTTAGCTCCACATTCTCTTGAGGGCAGGTCAGCCGGATTTTCTTCTTCCATAACATGACCCCATGATGATACGTGAGTAACCTTATTTTCTGAATCTGGTTTCTTACAAATACAGACCATTTTTCATCACCAAAAATCCAGGCAAGGACTGCGGTAGAATCAATCCAGAAGTACAGTTCTTCAGTGTTCGATTGTGTTGGCCAAGCATACTCCAATAGATTGCAAGCAACTCTAAGTGAGGCATGGTGGTGGCTTTTACCAGAGCTACACGATATTTTGATGCTAGAAGACTCAGTACATCATTCCCTGCACCTATTCTGAGATACGTAACAGCTGCATAGGCCTTCAAGCTCGTGTCACAAAATGTAGGGATACTGCTGTTCATCTTATTATGAGTTGTACCCAACTTTGGGAACTCTTTGAGTTCCCTCAGAACATGAAGTTCCTCAAACCATCGCAGGAATTCCTCTTTGAGATCTTCTGTGACTCCAGCCTCCCAGTCTGCCTCTAACTTCCAAACTCTTTATAATGTCTTCAGACATATCACAGGAGAGGTAGCTCTCCTATAATCATACGTCAAAGAGTTGTCAAAAGAGTTGTGTGTCAAAGACGATATTGTTCTCTTAGTGAGAGGTTCCTTATTAACTGTATTGATCCAATCTAAATTAAGATGCCAAACATCACGGAATTTATCCCAACAGGCTCCTAAAACAGGATAAGGCATCTTTCTCTAAGGTTCCCTTTCTCTTAACTCAAAACTTCCTTTTGCCAACAAAGCTTGGGTATCTGAGACAAACTCTTATCACATTTTCACTGTCTTTACTTGTCACTAAATTGTCAACATAGAAACTTTAAGTTCTTGTACACCATCTTAATCCAAGTCAGAAGTATTTCAAATATGGTAATCAATAACGGCTCCTATAGGAAAGACCTGCAGATGACTACAAAAACTATCCGAGTGTGATGATAAACATTCACAAAGTTTCTGTCTTACTTACATTAATCTGAAGGAATGCCTGTTTGAAGTTAGCAGTTATACCAAATCTCTTCTGTCTAAACCTAAGAAAAATATCTGGTATCAGGCTCAATATGTTTGGGCCACTATCTGGGTACTGGCTGTTGCTACTGTCCTTTACTACAGAACCTGTAAGGTAATTAGTAGTTGTACCAATCCACTCCTACTGGAACCTCTTCGATGATCCCTTCTTTCAACCATTGTTGCAAGATATTGTCATAATCTTGGTAAAGGTTATTGGATTCAAGCTTCTTTCTGGTTTTCTCAAGTCTCTTCATAGCTGGATGCTTATTGTCACAAAAGAGGTGGATGCCCCTTCAAGCCAGGCCAACAAACTTCATATCACCCTTGATTATTAATTTGCACCTTTTCCAAAAAAATTTTGCTTAGTTAGTAAGTGTGGTTTAGTTTTGAACTTTGTTTCAGAGACATCAGCAATTCCCATTAGGTCTAATTTCCAAAGATCTGAAAGATTTGCCTCCTCAATAGTCCATATATTTAACGAGTGGTAAATCTGTTTATCTTCTAAAATTTTTAAAACTTTTAGTAACTTAAACTTAGTAATAAAAAAATCTATTATGAAGTAATTCATCTGCACAATCATGCCATTGAGATATGGGGTATTTTAACAAAACTCATACAACATGCCTCTTTACACTACAAAAGAAAGGCTTAAAGAGTAATTTACAACCTAAAGCCCACAGAAACGTGCAAACATGCATTAATTGAAAACTGCTTGTTTGTTGGGTGTTTAAAGTTCTTTTGGAAGTGTTTTTGTTTCGAACTCTCTTCTTTTCTGATGTGATTTTCTTTTTCTTTTTCTAAGTTGGTTAACCTGAGCTATTACACAAGAAAACATGTAATTTCCTGAATGTTACTAAGATAAACATTTTTAATGAACTGCATGGCTTTGCACGCCAAAAATAAATAATATTACCTCCTGAAGTGAATTAATCACTAATTCTTAGCTTTTTTGGTGACTGGACAGATACACTTTACTGATACATTATATTTGAAACATCAAACATTGTGTCAAAGAAGAGTTACTTGCGCATCTTTTATGAGAGAGCTTTAAATAAGTTGAAAGAGATTCTTGAAGCAGAGAAAATTGATCTGCAAGTCTCTTATAATTTACTGGAAGAATGAGCTGTGGAATTGCAAGCGTTGGATGCTAATATTATGGATCTACTGCTGGAATACAAAAATGCTGACTTTGACACTGAAATGACAGCACCAAAGATTATCACAATAAGTTCTTGGATATGAAAGCCAGAACCTATAGATACTTTTTTGTGGTGAGGGTGAGCTAAGTGATAGAAAATTTGAAGTGCCAAAGCTAGAATTAAGGAAACTTGGAAACGAGTTAAAAGAATAGCTGCTGTTTTGGAGTTAGTTTCAAAGGATAGATCAGGACGTTGATATGACACCTGAAGATACATTCCAGTATTTGATTCATGCCACAAGTCTGGTCTAGGGAAGTTGTAGTCAAGAGCTAGGGAAATTGTAGAGAGTTTTCCTGCTCAGCTGAAAACTACCCAAAAGCTATAATTAACCTGAAGTCAAGATTAGGAAAGGAAGACTTACTAGTTGAAGTTTACATGTGGAATGTCTTGAAGTTAATATTGTCGAGCCATGAATCAAAAGAAAGAGTGGTTTTATCATCACTGTACGATAAGCTTGACTCATATTTAGGAGCTCTTGAAGCACTAGGTGTCACAACAGGTAAATGTTCTGCAATGTTATTTGCTTTGGTAGAATTATATTTTTCAGAAGAGCTTTTAAAAGCTTGGCATAGCAGTGCTAATAGGGAAAAAATGAAGGACTCCAAGGAAAGGTTTGATAATTTGATGGAATTTTTTAAAACTGAGGTGGAAGGGGAAGAAAGAATTTCTCTTGCTGTAACTGGTTTTTGTATGAAAACTAGAGCGAACAAGTCAAGCATTAAGAACAAGTTCTACCCTAAAGAGAATATTTTTTCTACAGCAGCAGGACTATTGTCAACATCAGGAGTTAAAGAATGTAGAAGAGCATGTGTATTTTTGTGACAAATTTCACAGCAGTTCCGATGGTTTTATTGCTTAAGGTATGAGTAAGACAGAGGAACATGTGTAGAGTCCAGAAACAGAAAGGTTGTTGTTTTGCATGTTTGAAGCCAGGACATGCAGCTAAGAAGTGCCGAGCTACATTGAATTGTTGTGTTTGTGGAAATCACCATGTTAAATAGATGTGTAAAGAGCTGAAATCTCAAAATGACCTACCTTCCAAGTCGGAGACACAAAATGTATCCTTAGCAAATTTTTCTCATAATTGTAAGATTCTGCTACAAACATTAAGGGTGAAGCTTGTATCTGGTAAAGCAGAAATTTATATCAGAGCTCTCATTGATACAGGTGCTGTATTAGAAATAAACATTCCTCAATGTGAATGCATATCCATGCAAACAAAAGCTAATCTCAGAATCACATGAGTTTATACTGTTGGTATAAGTCATTCACTTCGCTCTAAGTCATTATTTTCTAAACTTTTGTGCAGAGCATTCTACATCTTTATCACCCAACTTTTTCCTCCACAATCATCACTTTCTGAAGGCTGAAATTTTGTGTGACTGTAGTAGAAAGTTGGCCTCAATATCTTGCAGGGAGAGTTTAATAAAGTAAGTTTATCAAAGATATCCTAAAGATACGACAGGTTCAAAACAAATTCACTGTCAATGACCTCGACTGAAATGTTTTTCATGAACTAGACTACAGTGAAGATCATTGCTGAGTTCATACACCCTTTAAAAGACATTCCCTGTGAAAGTCAATGAGAATTAACAGTGATAAAATAGAGAAGTGTACTCGGCCTCTTTATCAACACACATTTGTTTAAAACATCTGAACTTAAATGGCTAACTTTTATTGAAGTTTATCACTTCAAATACTGATTGAGGAACCTCATGAAGCACAGGCTGATGGCTTTTAATGCCGGTGCTTTCCTGCAAACAATACAGTGTACCTGTGTACCTACAATGGAGGAAACTGCAGAAATAGATTGGAACATCTCTCTTACCTGTTTCTGTTTAGCATGTCTTCTCATGTCAAAATGATAGCACCCCAAAAATGTAACAATGTTTGCCAGGAATCGATTGGGACCGAGGCTGCGTAGTTGCAAAAGGTGTGTATTTTGGCTGTTAAGATAGCTAGAAAGTGTTAATTGCACTTCTTTATATGAGAGCGGGCAAAGCTCAACCACACTATAAAGCTCTTCTCAAGTCAGTCTACTGCAATCAACCTTTGCCTTTAATGTCTCTACAATTTAGTCCTCAGAAAAAGCAGGAATAATTGGACCATAATTGGTGTGTAGGTTAAAAGGCTGGCTTCCCCCACATAGATTCCCCCCCCCCCCAACATTTTTTCTTCTTACATGTCTTCCCTGTCAACTCCATCACCTAAGGGCAGGAATGGGGAATTTGAAATTATACACACCCAGAATGTGATTTGAGGTTTAAAATCTTCCTACTACTAGATATAGAAACTATATGGCTGTAGAAGTGAAACAGATACGACATCAAAATGATTATAGGCTGTCAAGGCCAGTTTGATCAGTAAAGTATAACATGCCTTCAAAGCTTTTGCCTGTGGTCGAAGAATAAGATTGATAAAACTTGATGTTTAGTATTCTCAACTATGGAGGACATTTTCAGAAAAATAGAGGAATAGCTAGCAACTGTGGGTTCACATTTTTTCCTTTCTTTCTTCATTTCATTTGGCTGTAATTAATACTTTTGGAGAGGTGGGAGTGGTTGCATATGTCTGCTCTGTTGTGATTGGCTGTTGTGTTGTCATTTGCAAAGACATTGTAGAGCAGGAATCCAGTTTAGCTTAAATTCTTCTATATTGAACTTAGTGGTGCTCTGTACAATCTTTCTCCAAGAGATTCACAATAGTAATCCCAAAACAAACAATAGTTTTAGAAAATGCATTACATCAACAATGCAGAAAGGCAATTGCACCCTGACCAGCAGCCATCAAGGAACAAATTTAATATCTCCTTTCACTCCCCACCTCAATCACACCCGTCATCTATAACTGTCAAGGACACGTGTTTACTTGTTCATTTCATGTGGTACATAATGAGATTTGCTCGTTCCTTTGAGCCCAACTCGTTTGAAAAGCGGCAGCAAATATACCAAACTATGGTTGAGCATCTGCTCAGAAGTGCTCTCTTGGGAAATGGGCAGTTACTCGTTCAACAGTTCACATCATAGTGTCGCTGTAAGGCATATTGCCACAGAGCATTAAGGCAAATGAATGGCAATAGCATATGCCATGTTACTGTGCTTTCAAGTTTGTTTCTGTGTACCATTACGGTTAAAACTTCTTTTTCGACATTATGATACACAAATTTAATTTTGTTACATTTTCTTCTGTGATTACACCTAAGCAAAACATACATCAAAATATGTTCCAAAATAAATGTCATAAAGGTTTTATATAGTTTCATTCTGAATTTCTGTGAGGGGCATAAACAACTCATTCATGCGTATAAATGTTTAATTAAATACACATGAATTATATATAATACAATAAAATAAATAATGATTATCCTTAAAACTCAAGAAATTGCTTAGCTACCATTAAAGTAAATTATGGTGCTACCAACCATTAACACAAATTAAGATTAAGTCAAAAGTAGTTGCCTTACATTAATGCTATATGTAATGGTTGTACTTAAAATTGCATTTTGTTTTAATGAGATGCAGATGATCAAACATGAGAATAAACTTGGTAATGACAAAAATTTGGAATGGAAGAGAGAGCACCTTAGCGTTTCACAATATGAAATTTCAAATAGTGTAAAAATAAAACCAAAGAGAGTTTTCTTAAAAGTAAATTTAAGATCACTTCAACACTTCTTGTTGTGAAGAAATTATTGTTGGTGTTGTTGTTGTTCTTATTATTAATTGTAAATGTTTTTCAATAATCCCAAAGTGCTTCCATACATCGCTTCTTTCTGTTTCATGTTTTGATAAACTCCTTCATTTAATTTGAAGGAAACATTTTTACTTGAATACTTTACTCTCTACTGGAATATCAGGCAAACTTAAGTTGTGCATAAGGCAACCTAAGCAGGTTGCAGCAACAATGCCATTGAAGCAAACAGACTGAACCTTCCCCTTTCATCTGGTCACACTGTTCATTCGAACAGGAACTGATATACTAATTTGTTTGGTACACCAATATAATGGACTGAGAATGGGACACTGTTCAAACTCCAGTATACCCAACTCGCCTGTATGCACAAGCTCATTTGTGTTCAAAGGCATGAATGGTGCAAATTAATGACCAAAGCTTGTTCGATGGACAGCTCTACCATCATCCTACAACCCCCATTCTATCAACAATCAACAAGTGCTTAAACCCTATCAAGGGTAGGTACCTTTAAGCACTCTCTTGGACAAACCCTAATCCTGCCAATGCATTGTTGTTGGCTTAATGTGTATTTCCATATTTCTATTGCTTCTCTGAACATTCTAGGGTAATACTATTTGGTGGTTGCAAGGACTTCAGTCTGCTGTAACAGACTGCTTATCTAACATGAGCACATGCTAAGCAATGACTGATTTATTGTTGTTCCAACTTGACAATATCTTTTATGTTTAGCAATGTGGGTTTTTATACTCTATTTTGTTATGCTTTATAAGATTGGCTGTGTGTAATCCTAAGGCAGATAAAATGAGCTACAAGCAGAGAGGGAATTTGATTTGCAAACATCAGAAACCTTCGTTAACACTACATTCATAATACATAATCATTTGCAAGGTATGTGATAAATAGGATGATGTATATCAGATTGGTTGTATTTACTGATGGCCGAGCGGTAAGATGCATATATCTAGCAATTGAAACAACCTGGGTTCAAATCCTGAAATACTTCAGTTTTATATATATATTTGCTTTTAAAGTTAAAGCTAAATATTCAGCAATGCTTATGTTTTCCATGGACAGGATGTATTTTAATATTAAGGAATTCATGTTTAAAAGTATAAACATAAATTAGCCCTTTTTTTGTTTTCAAAATAAATGCACTAAGTAAATATTCTGAAGTGAAGGGTGAAGATGTGAAACTTGTTTATCTCATTGCTAAGTACCTGCATATAACCGTTTGTCTGACAGTGCACATTTAGTAGCATGGAATCAGTATAAATGGTGATATTAGAATGAAACTAAAGGCTCGGTCCCAAGACATATAATTATGAACACAGAATCAAATTGAACTTTGCGCTTCGAGTGTTTGCTCATTCTTGTGTAAACACCAGTAGTGGAAAGATGGTCTGACTTAAAAATTTGTTTTTGTTTTTGGATAGCAAGAAATATAGTATTAATTTGTTGTTTAGCATTTTGCAGATTCTCTTAGTGACACCTTTAATATATGGCAGAAAAGTCTTAGCTCTCAGGTTAGATCAAGTTTTCTTTTCCTTATGAGATGTTTTTAGAATGTGTAAATTCCATTTTATAATAGCCATTATGGCACAGTCCTGTTCAATATGTTCTTGGTTAATTTTCTGGGTGTTGTGGCTCACTAAAGTTTTTGCCGCATTCAGTTTGTTTTAATAACACCTCATTTTTGTTGGGGATAGTGGTCGGAGTCCTTGTGCTCTCAGATTTTCTGTCAACTTAGTTGCTGAGTTAACCTTGTGTTTCTTTGCTGGCCCAGATGTCTAGAAATGGTAATTTATCACATTCAGACTCAATATAAATTAGATCTTTGAATTGATAATATTTAAATGCAATAAGAAAGACTGGAGATTGGTGCTCCCATGAGACCATATTGCAAAGATATCTATATATTGGTACAAACACATCAATCTTTTTGCCACAGTTTCCAAGCACTTGTGTTAAAATGTTCCATGCGGTAAATGGCAACTACTGGCATAAAAGGGTTACCCATAGCAACTCCGTCAAGTTCAAAATATTCACCATTCCACTGGAAGTTGGTCATCATGAGGCCATGTTTTTAATTAGGCCCACAATATGTTTTGGTAAAGATCAGAAATGTAGTTTCAGACTTCGGGGATTGGCACCATAGTAAAGAGAGAAGTGGCATCAAATCAACTAGTATATTTGAGGGAGCGTTAAGTCAGTTGCCGTAGTTTTCTCACAAAATCTGTGGAATTCTTAATACATATCGTTTTTGTGATGAAAGTCTGTAACTGAGTGATCAGATGTTGAAACAAAATATGTGATTGCAGGGCTGCCCACAGGGGGAATCATGGCACAAGTTGTGCCATCAGGAGCATTTTGGGGGGGGGGATTAAAAATTTTGGGTAATATAAAAACACTGGAGTAAATTAATGGAAGTAATATACACATTTTTAATCGAATACTGTAATTCCCCCCCCCCCCCAAAAGGTAATTTTTTACAATTCATACTGTATGGTATATTGTGGCATATCAAATCATAATTTTTGGAAATGTTTAAAAGAAAGTATAACATAAGTAAGTATTAGTTGTTCAGAACTTATAGCATTATTACGCATATTATATTGATCTATTTGGATAGATACTATAGGATACATGGAAATACGAAATAATAGAATACACAACTTGCCAAATACTTTTGTTTGTAATTATTAGTTCAAGCTTTTATTGTGTACTGGAAACACAATAGCTACTATAGTATATAATTATGAGAAGTACTATTAAAAGTGATGTTGCGTTCATTGTTAAAATGTACTGAGTCGACTTATTTCTCAAATCACAAAGGCACTTGGTGTTGATGGCCATAGCAGAAGTGCTTTCGAAAGGAACTGTCCTTTTATCCTCAGTTAAAGTGTTGACCATCAACACCAAGGGCCTTTGTGATACGAGGAATATGTATTGGTATAGTACATTTTAACAGAGCTACTATGCTACCCATAAGACAGCTCCTTTGCAATGTGCTCCAGTGGCATAATAAAGGAACTAAATAGTTGAAATTGAGCTCTCAGAAAAATTGGGGGGGGGTTGACTTTTGGGGAGGAATGGGTACCCTTGGGTTATTGAATAGTCTGCTTAAGGGAACATTATCCTTGTGGAATCTGAGTAGTTTATATAACTTGAGCGAACTTACTACTGAAATGACTAGGTGATAATTTCTTTTTGGCTGGCATAGAAGGAGAATCCTTTTCTAGTTTGTTCATTGTCTTTAAGATGCTGGCAATGGGATTGATAGTAATTTTCTGTAAGCAGTAGGATCCAATATAGCATTGATTTTACACTGATGGTTGACTTTGGTCACAATTACAGTTGCATTTCTTTGTTGGCTGGGAAAATGAAGTCATTTTTATTCATGTTCAGGTTTTTTAAGCTTGCTGTTCTTTTATTAAAGTGTTTCTTTTCAGGGTGTTCTTTGCATAAAATCTTAGCCATCTCCATACATATTTCCTGGGAAAAGCCTGCTCCTACATTAGTTATATTTATATGAGATCAAACAGTAAAGAATGCATCCTGTTGAAGATGATATTTTATGAAATTAGTTCTAAAAATGCTAATAGTGCTTGGTTCCTGAAATACAAATGACTGTTAGCAACTAGACAGGTTTCACACTTGAGTGTGATAATTGCAAGAAACACTATTTATTCAGTTAAACACAAGTGTGATTGACATCATTTGATTTTCTTCCATTTTAACTGACCTACCAAATGTATAATATTAAATGTATATTCATCATATCCACTTGTGATTTGTCAATGAAATAATGCAACAGCTCCTCTCCTCAAACTCTTGCTGCAACTTTTAAATTACCTGGTTTAAAGCATAGGTTTGAAATCAGCATTTTATCAAGCAGAATAAGAGATACAGAATGATGCTTTGACATAGAATGTTGCCCATTGAAGCAGTACACAATGCTCATCAAGGTTTATGGGTTTTTCTAAAAGCTTCAGTCCTTTTACAAATTTGAATACTTTCCAAATCCATTCAGTTTCAAGCAATGCTGTGTGCTGCTGAGAGTGTAAGTGGCTTCTACACTTTCTGAAACATTTGTGATAACATTCGTCAGCCATATTCGTAGCACACAAGGTAACACACACCCTTTAGTTGCTGAAACTCTACCTCATACTTTGTATATTCCAGGTATATACTGATATATATAATGATAAAGGTAATCTGCGAATGTTACCTGGCGTATTCATTGTAAAGCATTTACAACTTACCAATATAGGTAGATGCACAGTTAATAGTTTTCCTTGCAATGTATCACTGTGCACCTGCTGTACACTTTCTCTTACAACTGTGAGATAACCGATGACAAGTTTGGACTTAATGCAGACTTCTTATTCTACAAAGAATTGCATTTAAGGCATGTTCAAAACATAAATTTCTCTTTGGCGCACCCTGAATAATGTATTTCTGGTAACAGCTATATCTGTTGCAGTTACTTTATGTTAATTAACATAGACCAAATAATGATAATGGTATAATTGGCTTAAAGCATTATATTTTTATCATGGTTATCCATTGTGCAATTACTTTGCATGGACAGTTACAAGTAGGAATTAGATGCAGCTGTGTAGATTTATGAATTGTGTTAACACCAGCTTAGTTTATAGTTAGTTACCTGCTACAGATAGCAGTTGCTGCTAGTGTACGCCTATTACTAAGAAGTTTCACTTACCCTGTTAACACATTGATTACAATGCAGTTATGTTGCACTAAATTCTATTTCATCTAAACCTCCTTTGCATGTGCACATACCAAGATCTGTGCCTATGCTTTACCTTCTCCCTGATTGGAAAAGCTGTTCACACCATAAGAGTGCCTTTTCTAGCGTATGCAGAATGGGTCTAATGGATGACAATCCATGGCCACAAGTGAACTGCAGCAAACACACGTTTATACAAATGAAATGCTGAAAGTATGCAGTTGTATAATATTAGTAAAGAATCTCGACTCACAGTTACAGAATGTTCGGTAATGGAGCAATCCATTACCATTAAATAGGGTTCACTGATTTAGTCCTGTCATACTTCTGCAGGTCCTTTGTTGTTTTAGTTATGCAAGGTTAAAGGCAAAAACATCCATAACAAAACCAAAGGAGCAACAAGCTATATGCCACACAACTTAATTTGTCTTTACGAATCTAAATGTTTGAAATTTCACATTAGGTTTAACAAACTCGTCACGTATACCAATGCAGGCTTTTCTCACGTAACAGTTTTCTTCTTGACACTATAACTTTGAGGTCAGAGGTATCCATGGATTTCTCCATTTCACAGTATGTACACATAATGTATGCAAAATTAAGCACTTTTAAATGTCTGCGAATAACACAGTTAACGCAGTGCAGCTTTATGCATAACTGAGCTCCAGGCAGTTAACAGCACTAAATATGTACACTAAGGATGATTTAATGGCTGAAGTTTTAACACTAGAAGCAATCACCCATATGCAAAATTTGGTAATGTCTTTCTTTCTTTCTTTCCTTCCTTTTTTTCTTTTTTAATAGTACTTAATGCCCATTCTTAGTACATATGACACCACAGATAGTGGACACCGATGATACATGAAATGCTAATTGGTGAAGAAACTGTTCCTCACCTAAATTTAGGGTGCCTCCCTGGCAATTGCCAGTTATGGAGACTGAAGAAAATCTGGAAAAAACCTCAAGTGAGGGAGGATGATCCTGGCAAGATTTGAACTGCAGACCACCTGTTCATGATTCTAAATCTTAACATCCTTGTCAGTATTTGGTAATGTGCTCTTGAAGATCAGTATAATACGACATAATATAGTAGACAATTAGTTTCCAATATGTAATACCTAGTATGTATTTGCAGTGACTAAAGTAGCCTAGAATGAGTAAGTACTTACTTTCTGCCCATCAATTTTCTGACAGTTAAGTTTCTTCTGAATCGTATCATGTTGATATTTCTGTCACTAGATGATGTAACAGAACATACACAGTGAATGCATGCAGTCACTGCTGTGACCTGAGTAACTAGCTACTTTTTCTCTCCTTTAATCTCTACTTTACTTATTACAAATCCTGATCTTGAATGAGAGTATTTGTATCACATTCATTCAGCTAGCTTATATTGAACATTTGCGCAAACAGAATACAGTTAGGTTTGAGAATTTGGGGGTAACTCTAATCCATATTTTGTGGCAGAGCTTTTCATTTTTTATTATTTGCATTTCTATATTGATCACTTGGATGTGGTAAATGTTATTTACAGGTTATATTACGGGTTTTCCGGAATACTTGAATTGGATGAAAAGATTTAATGCACATACGGGTATCTTGCCATAATGGCTCAAGTGATAAGAGCATCAGCACATAGAGTCAAAGATCTGTGGTTCAAGTTCTGGCCATGTTACTGAAGATTCAACTTTCCGATTTGCAGATTACTTTGTCATTTAAGTATATGCAAAGTTTCTGGTTAGGATGCAGCATGGAAGTATTATAGCAACCCTTGGAGCAGATAGCCATGGGGGCTGTTAACAACAGGGGGATGATGGTTTCAGATGGAAGAGGTAGTTGGTACTGGTGTTGAGGGATGCCATTGGGAAGCTAGGGGTGTGTGAAATAACAACACCAGGTTAGGATGGGGTTCAAGACCCTCTGTTGATGCTTTGGTGTGGTGGCAACAAAATTGATAGATGGATTGTCCGGTTGACCTATGACCAATAAATACCCTCTGCCATGCAACTTCAGCAATATGCTATCCTAGTTGCGAAGTTTGTTCCACCTTTGAAACCTAATGCAACTTCCCGGTTGTGGATTGAAACCCACAAAGGGTCGTTGCATCATGTTCCCATGGTTAGTTGTATATGTCCTATGGTTACTTGTTATATTCTTCACAAATGCATATATGGGTAATAATTTGCAGTTTTTTTATTATTATTTTTATATATATATAGATTTCAATCATGCAGCTATTTCTTTGCTTATACATATAACTTCAAATGGTGGCTGTACTTTCTGCAGCATATTTCCTTTAGATCAGAGCAGTTTTTAGAGGGCATTATAAGCCCTAACTTGCTATTGCTAAATTTTATGTTTAAGACCCATTTTCTCAGAAACTACTGCAAATATCAAAGTGAAACTTCTACAGATTTAGATATACAATTTCCAAGATCATTGATATGCATTTATGAATGAAGCTTGTGTATTAAGAAAAAAATGACTCACAGTTTTTGTAATTATGTATTTTAAGTACTATTTTTAAAGTGTATGTATATATTTTTTAAACAAACCTCTCATCATGAGTCACATCACTGTGGAATGATGATAATGGGTAAAAATATTTGAGGTCTCTTTCATAGTTTCTGAGAAAATTAATCATTTATATAGTTTGTTGTTGGAAATACCAGTTTAAATATTGAAGTGAACAAAACTTGTATTTTTTGTAGATCTGCATCAAAATCCTATTTGAGAGCTACATAATACATAATATTTCAAAATCACTATTTATTTAGAACTAGTTTCTTTTAGAACTACCATTATCAGCAATAGTTTCTCGTGCAAGTTAAGTTCCTGTACAGAATTTGTTCACTAGAATCTGTTTTCTTTGTTTTAATGCCACTTTTTGGCTAAGTCATTGTTAACAATATTTCATTTTCATGATAAAAATAAAATAAAAGCACAAGAAAAAAAGGACCAGAAAGTAGAGGCTCACAACTTATAAAACCATAATTTGCTTGTAAATATAGAAGTGCTGAGGGTACCAGATTTGACAGATACATCAGTTGATTGAGTATAAATTCATCTACAATTCAGACCAAATTGCTATCCTCTACTTCAAATTAACATCAAAATATCACTTTTGTTCTGAAATGAACTATAATACAGTGCAAAGTTAAAGGAAGAAGGTACTGTAATATTTTTAAACAAATTACTAAAAATACTTCAATAATTTTGAATCTTTCTTTTTAATTTTAAAGTATTAAAAAAATGAAAGAAAGAAAGAACAAAGGTGTTTATAAGGCAGGTTACTCCTTCAATTAGACCTTCTCAGAGGTAAGCAAGAACATTTACTTGTAACCTAGATGGATGTGGGATGGTCATAATACCTGTACAATGCCATATTAGCTTATGTACCACACAGTGTAAGCTGGGTGGAATGAAGCATTTCTGGAACCATGCTCAATAAAACGTACTTGCATTCTATGAGTGGAGTGTATCCTTAAATTGTTTATGTACATTCTATATAGGTGGTGTGTACTAAGATAATTGATATAACATGTTTCCAGGTGAGCATCACTTGTGCTTGCATGACAATATGCATATTCTCAGTATATAGCTACAATTTATATTATCTGAAATATAATAAATTTTATGCACATTTGAATGTATAAACAGGTTATGGATTTTGGCTCCCTGATGCAAGTGCTCCAGATAGTTGAAAAACAAAATAGACATCAGACCTCTGACTGCTATATCACAGTTGTCTTGTTTCTTTTTGAGGATTGTGAATGAAGAGAACTAGTTTCACAGTTTTGATAATCTGTAATTTAGCTGTAATTTAAGAATTTGGTATGCTAATTGCAAATTCTAAATTATATTGAAATAAATTGAAGTATCTTACAAGAGTGCATGGGTGTGAGGCATAGTTACTTAAAATAAGTACTACTTTTTTCATAGAGTAGAGTAAACTGTAATTTCAGTTTTGCAGAATTTCTAGTATTTAGATTCTCTGGTTTCTTTCTTCCCAAGTGTATGGAACCATGTTCTCTTGTCCTAAGTTCCGTGAAATAAAGAGAAAAGTATTTTTCAGAAAGCCAATAGAACAGATTATTGAAAATAACAAGAATTTTGTTTTGTCTCTCTTTTCAGATCAAGAGACTTCTGTTCAAGGGTCACATAATTGGCATCTACCAGCATTACATTTCCTTGCCAAGAATGAAATGTCCACTAGAATACAAAAACTGAAGGCAGCTACTGCAAAATCAGGTAGCAGTAAACGCATGCTTGGCCATAGGAAATCTGAGGATTGGAATAGCAGAAAGTTTAATCTAAATGCATCCTTAACAGCTGGCAGTACTCTCTCTTCTGTTCTTGCAAGAACTGGATTGTCAAGCACCTTATCAAGAGCAAGCTTATCAGAAAGTGCTTTTTCTCAGAACAGCTTTATGCTAGGATCTGCACTGCCAGGAAGCATTTCGTTGCTTCGCTCTCAGAAGTATTCTGCATCAGACTGGAAATCTCCTGGTGCATACAGCTGTCCATCTTGTGGCAAACTGTATAGATGGAAGAAGAATCTTATATCCCATAGACGATTAGAATGTGGAAAAGAACCACAACTACAGTGCCCTTACTGTCCACACCGTACTAAACATAAAAGCAGCCTTGCAAAGCATGTTGATAGACTTCATGGACAGCCATCAAATTAAATTTATTGATTCTGAAAGTGGTTTTATTTTAGTGAAACATTATGTTAGAATTCATTACAAGTGTTAAAAGCTATTATTATAATAATAATTGCTTGCAACCTGTCCAACCTATGCCGACTAACGACAGTGTTAAATGTTGTTGAAGTAAGAAGTTGGTGAACATAGCAAGGCCATTTGAAGTAGGCTTTCATTGAATATGAAGCTTAAACATTTTTTTCTTGTGGAGGTTAGACTGATATATTGGATATACTTTATGTAAGACAGTACAAAATAATGTTCTGAGATAAATGCTCTTAAAGTATTTTTGCTGAGTGAACCTCGGTTTATTTATACCACAATATAAAAATTAGTAGTTCTGCATCTTAGAAAATGGCTAAATCTGAATTTTGGAATGAGCAATTAGCACAAAAGTTGGTATTAAAGTTCTGCATAAAGTTTCCTTCTCTTGTTCTCCCTCTGTTGTGTTTCATTTTTCTTCTTATAGTATGACCAAAGTATGTTATAATATAATCAGAAACACAACAGCATCTTAGGTTGGCATTCTGGTTTTTCTGACAACACTGATGACTGAGATATTCTATAAAAACCTGGAAAATGTATTGAAAAGTTGGGCTGTTTCTGAAAAATGCATTACCATTGGTAGGAACTGAACCATGAACTTTTGGCTTACAGACTACCACTGAGTTATTTGGGATTATGCCCATGAATGTGCACTATATTTGATTCATTATTCAGTGCATATTTTTATGGCATAAACCTGGTTAGCTCAGTTGTAGAGTGTCAAACCATTAAGCTAAATGTCTAATTATAGTCCTGACAATGACATTGAATTTTTCAAATCAATTCAGTTTTCCATCTTTTGCGTACATATGGTTAGTGGTAAAAACAGTGTATATAAATTGTAAAACATGTACTTCATATCAACATTTAAACGAATATACAATAATAATAATATACTCGGCAATTCACTATATTCTGCCTGTGGGTAGGTGAATTCATAATTTCTTTTCTACTTTTTGCAGCGAAATAAATTTATTGTAAATTCTTTACCAGTTTGAGCAGAAATAGAGCCATTACTTATTTGAGAACAAAACTTTTTTAAGCAAGGTATTCTACAATTTGAGAGTAAATAAGCTGTTATACAACTTTACATCTTCATTTTTCACCAGTAATGTACATATTGACATATGCTTTCAGTTTAATCCCTTTTATTATAATGTATTTAGAAAATGCATAATTTATTTATTCTTCAACTGCTTTAATCATATTAATATGTGTGGTTATATTTGCTCTCATTTTGAAGATTATATATTTAGCTGAGGGTCAAATTAAATTCCGTAACAGCATACTTGTGATTTTTTTTAAATTAAACCTCATTACATGTCGATGTGCAAAAACATGGCGCCTTATCTGATTTGAGTATTTCTGTAGTTTTACAATTTTTGGGTGTCCAGGTTGCATTTAAAATTAGTATGAAATACTCAAATGGAGATAAGAGGATGCAGCTTATATGGAGAATATATGGAAAGAGCTTATCAGTAATTTTTTATTTAAGGTTGCACTATTATCTATTGCTTCCTGATATATTAGTAGAAAATAAATCACAGATTGAAAGCAATCAGTAAATATAACAGTGTATTAATACTTGTACCTCATCTACAGCATTTTGTAATATGTTATGACCACTACAGTGTGTTTTATTAGAAAATAAATCATAAGCTGAAAAAAAAGAGGTTTAAAATTTAATGCTGTATTAAAACAAGTACCCAATCTCCCAAGACACTGTAACAGCAATCACTGTTCACATTTCACTTATTTAGGAAACAATGGCAAATGTACTGTTTTTGTTGTTAGCAGCTACACTGTACCATTGTTACTTGAGTACATTTGCAAGATGACTTGTTCTTTCCACTGCAGAATAACTTGCAATGTCCTTTACAAGAGTCTATATCCACAAACAATTCAACTATACTTTTGTTTTAATGGCTTCTGGGAAAGATATATTGTGACAACACCTTAGGTGAAGTGACATTGATTGAAACCAATAGATGATGATCGATCACATTAATAGCTATCATGTTTACAGATCAAACATTCAATGTTACCACATTTTCATCTGAAATGGAACTAAGACTTGACACAAGTATCATTGGTAGAAAAGTATGATAGAAGAAAATTTTGTTTTAACACATAATTCTAGGGGTAATGTTGAAGTAACACCCCCTCCCCATAATCCTTTCTTTTGTAGTGTAAGATTTCATTCCCCGACGTGAAATTTTTTTTCAGTTTTACACTAATTGGAAAATATTTTTAGCACACTACCCTCCAAATCCAGAGGTCCTATGTTTGATTCCTGGCTGGTGGTTAGGAATTTAATTTTGATCCATGATTATTCCCTAATGTTTATATATAATAGAGAGAGAGAAGTGGTTATTGTGCTGCGATGTTTGTGTGGGGAAACTGCTCATTTTAATAGGAGCCTGCCACCATCTTGAATTATGTGGATGGCATGTGAGTGAACAAGCTAATGCCCCATTTGAATATCTCCATTGAGGCAGGTAGGTAAAGCCAATTCAAACAGCAGCAGGCTTTATAAGAATGGTTTTCTACATTTTACCATTTTAATAAAATATAAATACATAAATGAGAATCTGCAATTAGTTTGTTTCTGTTATGGTGTAAACTGTGAACTACGGTGTCTTCCACTATATGTTCTCTCCACCTAAACTTGCATTCTCATCACATTGAAGTACCGTATAGAATTACCTAGCATAGTTACTTATTTCTCTTATTTTATTTGTGTGGTTCTAGCTATTAGTTGTAATTCAGAATTGCAAATATGTGATAGTGAAAGCAGAAGGATGATGAGGATAAGGTATGAGAAAGCAATATTCAGTTTACATGTTAGGTGAGTGCCACATACCATGTGCATCTTTTTGTTGACACTTTAAGGATTCTGTGGCATTACTTTTCCTTGCAAACATTGTAATTGAATATGTGACAGAATGTTACAAATATATTGTTTTCCAATTACTCTAAAACATTCTTATCTTCAGCCTGAATAGTGTGATTGAGGTTTGGCATTTAATTATTGTAAAAGAAAAATTAAATAACCTTTAAATATATGAAGAAAAGGAAAGAAAGACAGTAAATGATTATTTTATGTTATGCTGAAGCTCAGTGTTATTTTTCATTGTAAGTGCATACCCAAAGATTTATGAAAAATGAGATGTACGCTTAACTATTTTTCCTGGAGTTTAATTATTTATTTACCATATGAGAAGTCCCATTTATCATTTTATCTGCCACTAGTTTGTGTTAAGCTTTGAGTATTCTTTTACAGTTTTGTTGTATCTTATAGCTTTCATTTCTATGAGTTTTCTTTCTTTTGTTCTTCTTTCTTTTTCCCTTGATCTATTACGAAGGTCAAAACATATTCTTACAGCAAGTAGCAGCTGTGTCATCCTGTTTCAGGCACTGATTAAAAATATTTGACCACCATATGGACACATCCAGCAGTTTTAAAACAAAAAAAACACACAAAAAAAAAGCGCTGTGCATGAACATTCTGCCAATATTTCAAAAGGTGGGATCTTAGTATTTGTTCACTGGATTTAGCAATTAATAATTAACAACAAAGTGCGTGCACTAAGGAAAGAATAGGTTCATCATATTGTGACTTGTCAAATCATGCTATAATCTCCTTGGATGTTTTGTCATGAAAAGATCAACATCTCCACCAGAATTCTCTCTTTGCTGCAATAAACACTGAACAACATCAAATCATTCAGTCTACCCTGTTACATATTAAGTCTTAGATAGGCTTTTAAACTCCTTAAATCTGAAAACAACTTTTTGGCTGTGCATGCTTTCACTGGTATGAACACATAAGTAAATGTTTCTTGATATTAGGATGTAATTTTTTACCAGCATGGAGAAGAGTTTCAGTAGTCATATTCAGTTTATTCTATTGTGTTTTTTAAAGGTGAAACCACATGCTTAATTCCCTTGGAAGAGCTCTATAGCAGTGCGTGGCAAGTTTTGTTGGTAAATGCTTGCTGCTTTTACTGCATTGGAATTAAAATCATTTTGAGAAAGAGGTTGCAGGGACTGGAGTTTTATGGATGTGGTTGTGTTTATCATGTGAGAATGCTGCCAGCATTAATCAAGGAGAAACAGCTGAAGAAGTTGTAGGAACATTACTTTGATGTGCTTCTCTGGGTATTATTCAAGGTACTAGCATTTTCAAAAACAGAATCATAGGTTTATTTTCATGTCGTTCTTTGAATCATTCTGCCTCTGATCAGTTGGTTCAGAGTTGGATTCTGCAGCTGTTGGGAAATTTGTGTTGCCTTTAAAGCTGTAGTAACTACTTAAATTGTTAACTTGAACTTTAGGATAGAATTGATCAAAATATATTCTATTCATTTTTTCTAATGCATCCTGCCTCTTCTAGGAATGATACAATTGGGGGGGGGGGGAAACCTCCTTAAACTGTAAATCAGCATCATGACATCCTATCTCCTAGTTTCACACAGTGATACCAGTTTTGTTTTCTAATGCTGAGAGCACAATTCAGCATTAGACTCTTAAAGAAATTACTGATTTTGCAAGTGGTGTCTAGAGCTTGCCTAGTGAAAGTGACAACGTAAGTTTTAGAAAGGGACAGATTGTTGAGGCAATGCTTTACACAGTTTGTATGGTATGCAGGAGGTTGAACCATTAAAATTCAGTTTATACACCCCAAAATTGAACTGAAAATTTTGCACCATCACAAAGCTTCAAAATACCCATTTCCAAGCCTAGCAGTTGATTTAGTGGTAAGTTTTGTAATACTTCACCATTTAAAGTATGCAGCACAACAAATCCTAAAAAATTCTCCCTCATAGAAGGCACTACTAGTTCCACAAAGTGTATGCATAACATCAGTTGTTTGAGCTCATGTCTGTAGTTTCATTAAGTAATTATAATTTGACTTTCAGTTATAGTTGCACAATAACTTAGCAAATCATTTTGTGATATCTTAGTTTTAGAACAGAATTTTTATGTACATTTGCAAGATGACTATGCAGAAGCTCATCCCTTGTGTTGGTGCAAAATATAAAAAGATTCTTATAATTTCCCTTATTTTCACCTTCAAATTCATGCACTATTATCTCTATGACTGCACATAAAAACTTTTTCAACCATGCAAAATAATGCTCTTCATAATAGGGATCAGTTTTGCACAATTTTCATTTTCTTTTGTTCTTTCTTTAATTTTGTTATTAAATTTCATTGTTCAATTGAACTTCTGTATTGTTTTTTCCCCTTCATACATTCACTTAAAACACTTTTAAGGAGGGTTTGTTTTTTTTTATTTTAGGTGTTCTTAAAATTTTCTCAGAACATATAAGACGCTTTTTAAAATTTTATTAGAGGCAGTTACTAGAGATTGTATTGGACCCTACTATAATCCCTCTTCCTTTGAAAGACAATAGGCACCTTCATCCTTTTTAGAGCAAAGGAGAGCAAATGATAGTCATAATTTACAAAAAATAGCAAATGAAAGCCATAATTTACAGATAGACAAATCCACTGTAGCCCATTTCTGGTGAACCAATTATGAGATCATACTCAACATAACCCTAAAGGCTACCAATTAACCAGCTGAATTAGATACATGGGGAAAAAGTACAAATACCAAAACACAAATCACCTAATGAATTTTAATCTGCTGCCACTGAACAACCTTTGAAGGTTCATCACTTGACCAACAGATGCCACCAATGCAGATGACTTTTCTCTTCTTCTCTTTATGGAGTAGGAGAATCTCCTGTTTCTTCCTCAACTCGCCATCTTGCTCCTGGTCAACTAATATCCCTTCTCCCTCGTGGATTTTAAATTAGTGCCTAGTTCGGGAGTCGTTTTTCCTATTCATTCTACTCAGATGGTTTAACCAACGAGTCCTGTATTCTTTTATCTTCTCTATAACTAGGAGTAGGTTTAGTTCATTCGTTATATCCTTGTTTTTGTATCTATCCAATCTTGTGCAGCCTTTTACCCTTCTAAGAAACTTCATTTCAGCTGACTATTTTCCTAACATCGTTTTTCTTTAGGCTCCATGTTTTGCATCTATATAACAAAAATTGGCACACCCATCGTCTTATAAAATTTTGTTGGTGTTTCTTTTCTTCTTTTATTTTTTAGGCTCCTGGAAATTGTGCCACATATATTCTGAAAATGCGTTTTGATATAACTTTAATTCATTATTTTTATAGTGCATTCCAGTGTTCCCTATTGAACTGAAGGGTTCCTCATAATAATCAATGAATCCAATATGTGTTTTTCTAAACGAAATTTTCGCCTTTTCTGTATAATCATATTAATTATGAATATCATCTATACAACATCTCCCATGTCTAAAACCACTTGGTTCTTTAAGCAGTATTTTATCAGTTATAGTTGTGAACCTTTAATTTATAATCTTTGTATATATTTTATATGCTGTGTTTAACAAGGTAATTGCTCTACAGTTTTCTGGTGAACTTCTATTTCCTTTTTTAAAAAGAGAGATTACTTTTCCTTTTGTCCATTCGTCTGGTATTTTGCAATTCTTTCAAAAGGGATTTAAAAGATGTAGTAGTCTGTGTTTTAGTGGTGTTCCAGCACATTTTATTAACTGTAAAGTAATTCCTCAAGTCCTGGAGCCTTTCTGTTTTTCGACTTTTGCAGTGCTTCAAGTTCATCCATAGTAAGTAAGTCTGTATTATATATCTCATATGAACTTGCTTCCTCCTCTTCAATTTCTGAATCATACCACAGCTTTTTATAGTGCTCTAACCACTCTTTCTCTCTGATAATCTCTTTCTTCAGTGTTTTAGATGTTTCATAACTTTGTAAGCGATTTCTTACCCCTGTGAATGTCATTTTCAATATTACTTACAAATCGTTCCTATGAATCCTGGTGAGCCTTTGTTACTAACATCTTTGAGTAGTTTCTTTTTTGTTTATATGTCTCTTCTGTATTTAGCTGTAGCATCTTTTTATATGCTTTCTTCTTATACTCAATAGCTGCTGCTATCTCTGGTGTCCAGATTCTTAGGCCTCTTTTTCTTCTGTTTTTAGTTTTTAGTCCTAAATCTTCATTTGCAATATTTTAATACTTTCCTTTATGCTATTCCATTCCTTATTTATATCAGGGTCTATTGGAATATTACTTATGGTTGAACTTATTCATGTCTGGTATAGATTTTTAATACTTTTGTGGTTCAGAAGGTAAATTTTATACAGTTTTGTCTCTGTTGATGATGGCATTTGTTTTTTTTTTTTTTTTTCTTTCTTTCTTGCTTCTCATCCATCTAACTAGAATTTGAATCCTTGATATCGCTAAGAAGTGGTATGAGTTTACATCATTTCCCCTATAGACCATCATGTCAGTTACTTGTGATGCTATTTTCCTATTAGCAATGGCATAATCTATGATTGATCTGCTTCCCTGGCATTCCAGGTGTATTTATGGATTTCCTTCTTCCTTATTTTGAGGTCATTATAGGTCGCAAACTCCCTCAATTCTTCTCCATTTTTATTTATAATATTTTCTCCAAATTGTCCAGCTGCTTTTGGAATAGTGGTATTCCCTACATGGTATTCAAGTTCTTCTCAATAATAAGATGATTGCTTTTATTCCATTTATTTACTTGTTTTTGGAGAATTTCATAAAATTCTTCTGTGTCTTCCTTTCTGCCTTCCTCCAAGGGCATATACTCCAATTAGAGTTAAATGTCCTCTTTCTATGTTAAACCTGGTTATTGAAATTCTATCATTCACATAGATATAACTATGTAATTTATTTTTTCATTTTCTGTAAGTACTGCTATTCCATTGCTAACTCTTACATATCATTAGATAATTGTCCAAATCTTTTGTTCCCTACACTTCATCTTTGTCTCTTGATATTATTGCCGTATTAATTTTCTTAGAACATTTCATTTTCCAGCTCTTTCTCTTTATTTCTTATTACTCTTATGTTCCATGCTCCCAGATTTATTGTGTCCTTGATACTTGCTTGTTTTCCTTTTTACTTGCCATGATCATTACCATTATATCCATCTGGCTTAGCTTGCTGAGAATTGTTATTATTAAAGATGTCCCCATAACATATTACGAGCCTGTTGATGGGTTAATCCAGTGATGGGGCTGTCACCTTAATGCCTCCAGACCTGCATCCTCCTTTATCACCCTAATGGGAAGGGTGCCTCTTCTGCTAAGTGTTCTGAAGGACTCCTTCCCTGCCTTAAGTTATCGTTGAGGTCTTCGCTGTAATCCTAATATGGATGATTCACATCTTTAGAGGCGTTTTAGTTCTCTGGGTGATATAAAACCTTCCCATCCACTCTTCCGTCTTAATGAAGCCATTGGCAGATGGGTGGGACTGCTTAACCTGGTCCATGGGGTCGCCACATCCGTATGCCTGTGCAGATAACTCCATGACAAATTTCATCCATCAGGAATCAGTTAGACACTTGCTGAGTATGGTTATAATAAAAGTCTGAAGGATGCTGCAAGCTGAAATACTTGAAAAATAGGCTTGTTTGAATATAGGAAAGAAGCATGTACATATTTGTAACTTCCTATTTCTCCATACACTATTATCTAAATTGGCCTTTTGGGTAGTTAAAGATAATAATGCTCTATTATTTTCTAGTTTAATGGTTTCTAAACCTTAGTCCAGAAAAGGTTTCAAAATTTGTGATTATTAATGAACTCAACAGAAGTAGAAAGTAATAGGAGGAAATGTAAACCATTAGAGTATGCACTGCTTTAAGGAATTTAGAACATAAATGAAGAGCACAGGGAAAAGCAGGCAATCCACTTTAACGTGTTATAGACATGCTTTATTTTATCTTTTGATTTTGATTGTTTTATTTTGTACAATTTATTTTCAAAAGTTTTTAGTGGGCAATGAATATTTTAGGATAAAAATTCTGAATTTTCCCAAATGAAGATTTTATTGTTTTCCCCCCTCCCCCTTCCCTGTTTAAATTTTTAGGTTTTCAGAGAAAGGGAAGGGGGAAAAGAAACAAAAAAAGCATAGCGTAATACAGCACAATTCTATTTACATGCTGTTCAAGGGACAATAGCTTAAAGTATAAAATGCAGGATAGCAGTATACACAGTAAATATTTATGAGATGATGAAATTTACTTTGACACAATTTCTTTGGAAGTATATTATTGTTGTTCAAAGTTACATTGCAAATATAAGCTCATTTTGTCATAGTTGTCTTAATTTTGTAATTTTTCACCAATAGCTTTACCATTTTGTTTCATCACAACTTTATTCACAGTGCAGAATTCAAAGAAAGAACTAAAGTACATGGAAAGAGCAGAAAATTTACAGGAAAGCTTTGTGTTAAAATGCAGAGAAAAGCTGTCAAGAAGTTAAATGCAAGTTTCTGTTACTAATAGAAGTTCAGTGGTTATGTAAATTACTAACTTCAGAGTTGTGGCAGGGAGACAGGTTTCAAAGTTCCTGGAAATGTTGATGCCAGAATTTTGTCTTCTTTTAATCCTTCATAGCAACATAATTCTTCACTGGCTTGTGAAACTTATATTTTACAGAATTATTGCTTGGGTTGAGTTACCTGGACAAGTTTTTTCTAGGGTTTTCCCTAACACTCAGAAAACAAATGTTGGGTAGCTCTTGAGTTCTATGGACCTCAGTTCACTTGAGCATCGTTTGACCAATTCCTTTCATCGTCTGATATGGCCTAACTGGTTAAAAGGTATAAAAGGCAAAAGAAAAGAGTGGGGGTACTTCATGCCTTCGTTCTGTAATTTTTAATTTATTATTATTATTATTATTATTATTA
Source organism: Deroplatys truncata (assembly GCA_030765065.1). Taxonomy (NCBI): domain Eukaryota; kingdom Metazoa; phylum Arthropoda; class Insecta; order Mantodea; family Mantidae; genus Deroplatys; species Deroplatys truncata. The sequence goes on from CM060977.1 coordinate 141,273,969, forward strand.
TTATTATTATTATTATTATTATTATTATTATTATTATTATTTTACTAGAGGCACGAAGTTAAATAGTTATGTGAAGCAATGTCTCCATTATTGAAATCTTTTAAACTTTTCATTGTAGGTTGTTTTATGAAACAAAGATTTGTCAAGGTTGTGTAAAAGGCAGATCCTTGGTCCTTAACATGTCCTAAATTCCTTTTCTTGGAGTCCTGTTTTCTTCTACAATAATTGTGTTGTCTCTTTAATTCCTTTTGTAACAAATAGAGTTGATACACCTCTCGTTCTTAATTGAGTTTTTACAATATTCTTCCTTTTCACTTATTCAGTTTACAGCCTCTTCATTATGCAGTTATGATAATTTACGTACCTATATGTGATTTATAAATTGTTTCAAAATGTCTCAGTGTCCTGTGAATGAGAAAGAAAATAGGGACATACAGTCAGGGCTGCCTTCAGGAGTTTTGCTGCCCTGTGTGATAATTATGAGTGCCACCCCCTCATGCTTCAGACAACTAATTTTTATCTGCAGTGTCAGTCCTCCATGACTTCTCTCACACTAAGTATATAATATATTTGCAGGAGTAATCAATAAATAAACTCGAGAAGAGGTACATGTGTGAAACGAGATTGTTCTGAGTGAAAGATAAAACATGTGCAGTCACACAGTAAAAATATTCAATATTTCGGGTTTACCCCTTCATTAGGAGGTTGAAAAACTAAAAAGCGCACACAAAATGAAAACTCACTTGGTCAATTGCACTAGTTAATAATCCACAACATATTTGGGCCCTGGGCTTTTATCATTTATGAACAACAGAAGTTAAAAAGTTCCCCTTATTTCATTGTAGTGTTACATGCTACATTGTGCGAGTGAGCACTCTACCATTTGTACTTCAGCTTACTGTTAGTGTTCACTTATCTATTTGGATTCTTTGGTATGGAGCATTGTCCATAACAATAACACGAGTTAAGGAGTAACTTATCTCTGTAAATCATGCGTAGAAATGATAATCCACAGGTATAATCAAATTGAAGAGTATTAGGTGGCCATAAAAAATGAAATGTTTCAGCCCTTTGATACGTATGCCTGGCATGTAGCCACGTTTCAGCCAACCGTACTATTTCCCTCAAATACTTTTGTATTTATCTTAAGAAATGATGCTCTTAGGCCTCAGTATTGGATCTTTCGAATACTATTTTTCTCTTATTTGTTGTCTTGAACTCAAATCTGAGATCATGGAGGATCTTGTTTAAAGAGCTAAGTTTGCCCTGAAATAGTTTTGCTTTTTCAAGTAAAGAAATAAGTTTGTGTGTGGTAGGATACTCATTTTGGGTGTAGTAGCTGTAGAAGTGTCTTCCTTTTGCATTTAATTTGAAATTGTCCAGTTGAGTTTCTTTGGATTTAAAAACAGTAGTTACTAACAAAGTAGGCTAACAACACAAGAAGTCTGACCACGCAAACAGGTACTTCCGGGATACCACTAGGGCGATAACTGACAGAGTTCGTGAGTCATCCATGTAAGCAAATAAACTAAAGCTAGTGGCTTGATGAAACACTCCTGTTTATAAGCATGATGCTAAATGTTGAAAACCCAACATGCCCAGGATGTTTTGATGGTGGTTCTCAATGAGGGTTGCATCAGTAACCAACTCTGGCGCTTATTTGTCACCAGTTTCATAACAAAAAATATCAAGAAAGTAGTTGGATTTTAATTTTGATGTGTTTTTCCATATCTTGTTCATGTTTTAAGATTTTGTTGCCCCTAAAACCTGCCGCCCTGGGCAGTGGCATGGTTTGACCTCCCTTGAAGCGACCCTGCATACAGTATAACTCCAGTTATATGTTTTCAAAGGGGGATGGCTAAATATGTGTAAATGAAAAAAATGTAAAAGTTAATTTTCTTATTAAGTATTAGATTGTTACTTAAACTACGTAATTATGTATTATTTAATATAAGAAATAAATAAACATAATACACTATTTACCATACTTACATGCATGCCAGTACTGTTATTCGTAATCCAAACTAAAAAAATCTGATGTGTTACACTCACATGACTTTCTCTACTCTTGTACAAAGTATTTTTACAAACGCTTATTCTCCATCTAGTTCATGTTAATCGAGATAAACATTTGCAAACTCTATCTTATTGCTAATTTTCTTGTTGATGTAGGGGAAAATATATTTATAAGGGCAATATAGAAAAACAGTAGCCTTTAAGCACATACATATCTCTTAATAGCTGGTTGCTAGGTGCAGCACCATTCCCTTTGCCACAGATTATAACTCTTTGCATATCCAAGACAAAAAAATGAATAACGAATTCCCATTTGAGAAAATAAGTATTGAAAAATTTAAGGGAATAACAAGCAATATCTCGAAAATGGTTCACCCAACAAAAAAAATGTATATGACATAAATTGTGTATTTTAACGCGCTCTACATTTTTTGTGTAGTAAAAGTTTGTCTATCTCTTATGGTTTACCAGTTATGCAAAAGTCGTTCACAATAAAGAATACTTTTGGAGACATTCCCAGAAAATTCAAGATATACATTTTATTTGTCATAAAAATATCTTAAACATATGATATTTTAATCAAAATCGTTAGAGCCATTTTTGAGAAAATTGAAATTTTCGAAAAATCTTCCATGTAAAGGGTACTCTGGGGTGGGGGGATTTTCTTGAAAACCTTCGTGTCGCATTCTTGGAAGAAACTGAACCCAAATACCAAGTTTGGTGTTTATCCGACTGTTCGTTTCTGAGTTATGCTGTTCACAGACACACACACAGACACACACACGGACATGTTTCCAAAAATGCTTTTTTGGGTTCAGGAGTCTCAAAACATGTATTTCCGGTGAAATCTCGGCATCGAAATTTTGGGTGGAATATAATACTTCCCCTACTTACTATACGTAGTAGAGAAAGTAAAAAAGTTAAGATTCAGAGTACAAAAAAAAAACGTAAATTTTTCTTTGCTACTTTGATTTTTCCACAAGTCATATGCTAGTTGATTGTATGCATCAATCACATAAATACTATCATAATTTAGCTTTGTGATGATAGAAATCATTGTGTAATTTCCAGAGCTTGAATTTCCTCATTATTAGGCCACTTCTTCTCACCATCATGACAGTATCATCAGATACAATATGGGGAAGAGTGACCTTGCCTCTCTCTATTGTTAATGCATGTCAGCAATAATGTGTCCTGAAAATATTGATGACTCATTACAGCAAGAATATACAGTGCCTTATTTTCGACTCCTAGCCGGCAGCTTGGCAGATGTAGCTGCATGCTCACAGTGCTTCTAACCGGCTCTGGCTCCCTCTGTTGTTGTCCATCCACTCTGCATGTCAGTGCATCTGTGACCGTTGCTAGCGCGAGTTCGTGTTTTGTTTTTTGTGTTTAAGGTGTGATAGTCCTGCATTATAATGCCAAGAAGTGCGTTTATTTCGTGTTTTGTTCTTTGTGGTTAAGGTGTGATAGTCCTGCATTATAATGCCAAGAAGTGCATTTATTTAGAACACCGCATATTCATGTATAATTCCTACGTGCGAACAGAGTCTTGTAGACGAGTGACATGGCTATTTATAGACAGATTCCTTGGAATCCGTGCGCCTCACAGAGACAGTTTGTAGTCTTGTTAACCGATTTAGAGAAACCCAAAGTAACTTGCTCTGTTCTTACAGAGGAAAAACTCGATGAGATAGAACAAAGGTTAGAACATAACCCAAGAATTCTCTGAGTAGGTTATCACAAGAAACGGGAGTTTCACAATTCTCGACTTGGAAAGCCACTAAACTTAAAAATTAAAACCTTATAAGATAACTGTAGTTCAGGAACTGCAATCACGTGATACTGTGAGTAGAATAAAGTTCTGCAATTGGGTGTTAGGTGAAGTTAAAGCCTCTGTGGACCCAAAGTTAATTTTTTTAAACATAAAGCATGGTTTTCTTTAAATGCCATAATATCAACACAAAATAACAGATACTGGAGTGCAGAAAAACTCGATATTGTACATGAAATGCCATTGCATGACCAGAAAATTGGTGTTTGGTGTGTTGTGAATGCGTACTGAATTATAGGGCCTATGTTCTTTGAGGATACGGTTAATGGACAGAGGTAATCAAACCATTCCTGGAGTATTTGTGAGACATTGAGTGCAACAGGCATATTTTCAACAAGACTCAGCTGCAGCACGTAAAGCTGATCTCTCATTGAAATTAATTATGAAAATTTTTCGGTAAAGGACTATGACCACCGCGCTCCCCAGACTTTGTGGTTTGCGACTTTTATTTATGGGAGAACTTAAAATATAAAGTGTATCGGAACAACCTGCATACGTTGGAAGCAGAGGCGGATTTAGGCCTAGATAACCTGCAGAATTTTCTCTATCTTTGTGTTCCCTTTTTTTACTGTAAAATTTGTATTTTTAAAAAAAATGTTGGCAAATCTTTACTGAAGTTTGATCTTGTACAACTTGTGGAAGTACAGTATTATTGTTTTATCACATTGTCGCAGTCTCGCGGCGAAAGTAAAAGGAAAGACTGCAGCTGCGTAATTTTATTGCAAAACATGTAGAAGGGGCGGGGAGGAAATGATTACATTTAACTGCTTAGCTACTACAGAAGGTTAAAATGACTGGAAAAACACAAATCAACGTATGAAAGAACATGAAAATTCCTATGAACATAAATGTGCAATTACAACAATGTTAGCAAGAAAAAATACGACTGAAAGAATTGATAGGGCTTAGAAGAAATGAAGTATTGGAGGGAAGTTCTAAAGTGTATAGTAGCAACAAATCCCTTGCTATGCGTGGTTTGCCGTTTAGAGGCACAAATGAAAAGTTTGGTTCAAACAATAATGGAAATTATATCATGTCATTAGAATTGATTGCACAGTTCGACCCATTTCTTGCCGAGCATATAAAGAGAGATGGAAATAAACGATGTGGCACATCGTATTTGTCATCACAACTTTGTGATGAGCTCATTAAAATAACGTTCCAGGAGGTGGTAAATGTTATAGTAAATGAAATAAAAGTAGCTAAGTATTTTTCTATAATTTTAGATTCAACTCCTGACATTGCACATACAAATCAATTAGCATTCATCATTCGATACGTAACTGAATGTGGCTCACCAGTAGAAAGGTTTGTGAAAGTTCTGCCTAACTGTGGTCATAAGTCTGAAAGCCTAGCAACAGCTGTGATGGAAACTTTGAATGAGCTTGGTCTTGATATTAAAAATTGCCGTGCTCAGTCCTATGATAACGCTAGTAATATGTCAGGCACATACTCAGGTCTTCAAGCACAAATTAAAGATTTAAATCCCTTTGCTGTGTATGTTCCATGTTTGGCTCATTCTCTGAAACTTGTTGGTTCTTCTGCTGTGGGGGATGCTGTATGCCCGCAGTAAACTTATTTGGTGTTATTCAGGGGCTATATAATTTTTTCTCAATGTCTACAAACAGGTGGAAACGTTTATTATCTCATCTGAAACCAAACTCTACGGTGTTGAAAAGTCTTTCACAAACAAGATGATCGGCCAGGTACGATGCCTGTCATAGTTTGTGTTCTTCGTGGTTAGAGATCCGATCAACTCTAACTGCAATATCTGTCGACAACAGAAAGAAACCATTTAATTGTTCTGAAGCTGCAGGACTTCATGATTCACTCCAAAATTTGGAGACATGCTTTACTGCATTATTGTAGAACGATATTTTAGAAAAGCTTTAACTGTGGAAGCAAAACGTTAGAATCTGTTGAGGCTGAAGTACAACTTGTCATCAATCTTTACAATTCATTAGTAACATATCTTGAATACAAAAGAGGTATGTTTGATCTTTACAAGGATAAAGCTATGAACCTGTGTGGTGAAGATACATATAATTACGACAGCACCAGGAAACGTAGATGTAAGTTGCAACTTGGTGAGCAAAGAGAAATTTTCTGGCAGAGACAATTACAGAATAAATGTTTTCAATGTTATTATTGGCAGGTTGTGTCAAGAACTGAAACTAGATGTAATGCGTATGAAGGATTGTATGCTAATTTTGATTTTCTTACTAAGCTCCGTGAGTTAGACACAAAACAAGTTTTCGAACGGACTCACACTTTAAAAGTGACTTACTTGGACGACATAGAGGATGAATTCGACAATGAATGCATTTACCTTCGATGCTATATGAGTGAGAACAATTTAGATAAAAAAATTTCATTGCTGTGTCTATACAAAACACTCCATAAGAAAGGCCTCTTGGATGTTTATCCTAATATTAGTGTAGTGCTACGTATATTTCTGTGTACACCTATAGCAAATTGTTCGGCAGAGAGATCATTTTCAGTGGTCAAGAGAGTTAAAAATTATTCGTTCAACAACACGCCAAGAGAAGCTGAACGCTATTCAATTCTTTGCATCGAGTCTGATGTGCTTCGTCAGAACTACTTCGATGATGTCATCAATTTATTTCTCTATGAAGAAAGTACAAAGGAAATCGCTATAATTTACAAGTAAGATGCATGTATTTTTATTTCAAATAATTGATTTTTTTCTGAGTTGTAACTTTCATTTAATGTCATCTCAGTTAAAACCAATTTAAACTCATAATGGCTTATATAATAGCTGCTTATATTGTTTGGGGAAAATTGGGGGCGGAAAATTTAAGCACTGCCTAGGGACAGCAAAATACCTAAATCCGGCCCTGTTGTAAGAACTGAAAGACAATGTCAGAAGAGAAATTACTGCAATTTCAGAAGAAGAATTAATGCATGTTAATGGAAATTTTCTTAAAAGATGTGAGAGATGCATTACAGCACAAGGACATCATTTCCAACACCTTTTGTGATAAAGGTGTGTGGCTATTGTATGCATGTAAATGTATGCACTTTGACTTGCCGGCATGCTATGCGCTTGAGTTTAGGATCTATGAATATTTAACTTGGCCGACAGCAGCGGGCTGTGAAGCAGTTGGCCAGGAGTCAGAAATAAGGCACTGTAGTATACAGAAACCATGCATAATATATCTTAATGTAGCATAAACATAGTGTATAAATGAGTAAGTAAGTTACTATATTTCATACAAGGGAACCAAAAAAATGTCATGTACCAATTAAAAAATGTATAACTGAAAAACATATAATTGAGGTAAATATTAATGGACAAAGTTCAGTTCCTAAAAAAATGTAACAGAAGTGAATAACATATAAGTGAGGTTCAACTATTTCTGATCTTTAATTTTATTATAGCGATAAGTCGGTGAGTGAGATAAATCAAAATATTGTACATGAGTAAGTTGAATGAAGCAGTTTTTATCATCTTCTGATGATGGGGATCACAATAATAGTTTATCTAACTGAAGGCCTGTACAGGTATGTCGCAAATAGTGGAAGGATTTTCACATTTAAGTTGCCTCAGCCTACAAGATGCATAGCACAAATTTGTAAAAGATTAGGAATAACTAAGAAATGAAGATGAACAGAAAAACATTAGAGAATTGCTTAAAAATTCATTGCTGCAGGAGTTATAAACATCATAAAGCATACCAACGAAGAAGCATTAGGAGAAACAGATATCTGTGAGTCTATAGCTTATATAGCGCTGCTTGTATACCATGTATTTAAAGTTTACTTTCTCTACTATGTATAGTAATAGGGGAAGTATTGCATTCCACCTAAAAATTCGATACCGAGATTACACCGGAAATACATGTTTTGAGGCCTCCCAAATCCAAAAAAAAACATTTTTTGGAAACTTGTCCGTGTGTGTCTGTCTGTGAACAGCATAACTCAGAAACAAACAGTCGGATAAACACCAAGCTTGGTATTTAGGTTCAGTATCTTCCAGAGATGCGACACGAAGGTTTTCAAGAAAATCCCCCCACCCCAGATTACCCCTTACATGGAACATTTTTCGAAAATTTTAATTTTCTCAAAAATGGCTCTAACAATTTTGATTTAAATATCATATATTTAAGATACTTTCATGACAAATAAAATGTATATCTTGAATTTTCTGGGAATGTCTCCAAAAGTATTCTTCATTGTAAACGACTTTTACATAACTGGTAAACCATAAGAGATGACAAAATTTTACTACACAAAAAATGTAGATCATGTTAAAATACACAATTTATGTCATAAATTTTTTTTGTTCAGTGAACCATTTTCGAGATATTGCTTGTTATTCCCTTAAATTTTTCAATGCTTATACTTTTTATCAAATGGGAATTCATTATTCGTTTTTTTTTTTTTTTTTTTCCCCCCCTCCTGGTAATGCAAAGAGAATGGAATACTCCACATAGCAACCAGCTCTTAAAATATTTGACTATCGCTTAAAGACTACCAATTCCCCTTACATCTACAAGAAAATTAGCAATAAGATTAACATCTCGATTAACATGAAGCATATGGAGAATAAGCATTTGTAAAAAAGTAGAGAAAGTCATGCGAGTGTAAGACATCAAATTTTTTCAGTATATGTGTAGTTCACTTTCACTGCAGTGACCTTGAAAGTTTTACACAGCGCATTAGTGGTGAATGACCTGCTCAAGGTTACACTATTGAGTTCGGGCTGTAAAGACCAGCTTAAACAAGGATCATCTAGGCAGGTGTGCAGACAATTTTAGGTAGAATTTTTTGGTATTGCAATTCTAAGTAGACAAACTGTTAGATGTCTGGTTAATAAGTTTAGAACAATGGGATCGCTGAATACTAAATCTATGAAATGAAAAAGAAATATTCTAACAGGAAAAAAATGACAAAGGTGGTGCATCATTCAAATGCTGTGCAAAGAAGTGTCTAAGATAAGTTGCACAGCAAGCAGGTATTTCAAAAACCTCTGTTCATAGAGCTGCTATACTTTTAAAATTGAAACCCTACAGAGTGACTATTGTTCATGAATTACAACTTCATGACGAATGTCAGAAATGTTTCAGTGCAGATGGACACCACTTTCAACACAATTTAATAGCAAGGTTAGTACTCATTACAGTGCATGTTACTATTGCTCATGAGAAAGTAATGCCGGAGTTTTAGAACGGAAAACAACCCAGTGCAATAAGTAGTGGTGCAGAGCATGTATACATGAGATCTGCAATCCAGCAATATAAGGAACACACTGCATATTATTTGGGAGTGGAATTATATTTGATGACTAAAAGACCTGAAATAAATGCAGGGAACAACATAAATTTGCCACAGTATTACTGGCATCTGAAAACATGCACTGCCAAGAGGTTTATCTGTTGGGATGCATGAGTAGTTGATGAATGCTAGCATTGTTGCTTAGAAGATATCCATACAAAGCGTTCATGAAGGACAAACTAGGGAACTATGGTTTAATTTGTGTACTCACTGATTCAAAAATGGGATATATTCAAAGCATGGATCCATATACTGGACAGAAGAATGATGCAACTAGGGAATTCAGCCATTACGAGGGTCACTAGATATGTACTGAAACATGGAAAATTGGCCACCCCTGGGGAAAGCAATGTTTTTTTTTTTTTTTTCAAAATAGTTGACTCATTGGTAATGCAATGGTTGCAGGCAGACCATTGTTGCACCATCTATTTTTGCTCAGTTTATGTTTTAAGTCTGGAAAGTGGATGTTTTTTTTCAAGTGCAATGGAGATTCAGAGAGAGCATTTTCGTGCAATGATTTTGTACGACTTCAAATGTGGCTTAAATGAAATGCAGTCACTAGAACATTTGAGAGGGGGGGAGGCTTTTGGGGACTATTCTCCAGCATGTGCCACTGTGTTCCACTGGTCTGCAGAATTTAAGAGGGAACAGCAATCTCTTAAAGATGAAGAGAAGAGTGGCAGACCAGCAACAGTAGTGTCTGACAAAAACATCACTGCTGTGGAAACAATGATTAGGGAAGACGCAAGACTAACCTACAAGGACATTGAGTTGGCATTGGGGATTAGTTCACCAAGTGTTTCAACCATCCTTCATGAACACCTTCGTATTTCTTCAAGATGGGTGCCCCATAATTTATCTGAAGCACAGAAGCTCCATAGGGTGGAATGGTACGAAGAAATGCTGAAAAGATTTAACTGTGGAGAGTCTTGCCATGTTTCAGATATTGTTGTGGGTGACGAAACATGGATCTATCAGTTTGACCATGAAACAAAACGCTAGTCCTCCATTTGAGTGTTCCCAGATGACCAAACACCCGTCAAGGTCAAGAGAGCAAGAAGTGCTGGAAAGAAAATGGTTGCTTCTTTCTTCTCCACAAGTGGTCACTTGGCAACAGTAGTACTCTAAAGTCAGGAAACTGTTACTGCAAAATGGTACTCAGAAGTTTGTCTTCCGAAAGTGTTAAAGCATCCAAAGACAGGACTAAGGGGCACATTGCTACATCATGACAATGCATCAGCTCTCAGCGCTAAAGTCAGAATGGAGTTTCTGCAAGGAACTGAGGCAAAACTATTGACTCATCCACCCTATAGTCCCAATTTGGAGTTATCCGCAGTGCCAGAAACTGAGTGGCATGGATGCTTCCAGAAGTCCTTCCGGAAGATGGAATGCTGCATGCAGTGCCAGGGAGAATACTTTGAGAAACTGGGATAAACAAAACGTTTTTGTGACTATTCATATTTTGCTGTCTCAATACAGATCTAATGAAAGATTTAATTAAAAATTTTAATTATTGTATCATAAATATTAATAATTTTCAAAGCATTTTTCAATTTGTGTGCTCACTGCATCAAAAATTGGATATATTCAAAGCATGGATCCATATACTGGACAGAAGAATGTTGCAACTAGGAAATTCAGCTGCTATCTCATAAAATGCTGCTGCATCCTAAAAATAATTTTGAATACAGTGTAACAATGAACAAATTAGTTGTATGTATTGTAATGAAAAGAAGCTAGAAACAGTGATGTGTATTCTATTTAAAGGTGAGTCGAAATTGTAACACTAACATCACTTAAGTTTACTCACTTAACATGTTTCGGGAAACCGTTGTTCCCATCCTCAGAAGGTTATTAACTCGACTAAAAGGTTATTAACTCAGTCGAGTTAATAACCTTCTGAGGATGGGAACAACGGTTTCCCGAAACATGTTAAGTGAGTAAACTTAAGTGATGTTAGTGTTACAATTTCGACTCACCTTTAAATTAGTTGTGTTGATTTTGCTGGAAAACTATGAAGAATAACAAGCTTACACTTGTTGGAGCACTACAGTCCAACAGCAATCACATTCCTCAAGAGCATAAGGATATTTCTGGAAGAGAGCAGTAGTAAATCAACTTTGCTTTCAGTGAGTCCATCATAGATTGTAGTATAAGGGGTGGTATTGTTTTTCTGTTCTGAATTGTTTTAACTATACAATGCTATACAAGAGGTTGGCAATGATGTATTGAAGACATGTAATTGAGGAGCTCCTGAATATTCACATGTAATTTCCGCCATGTATGTATTAATAAAGTAACTAACATTACTGTTTAGGCAGAAACTTATCTAGAATTCTGCAACATAGTAATTAGTAAACAGCAACAAGAAGGTGTAATGTAAACCCAGTTTAATAATCTCGCCCAGCCGTTTCACTGAGTTAAAACACGATCGGCATATTTCAGAACTGCCAACTCAGCTACACCACAGTACAATGGTTTTCCGCAACTTTGCATAATCAGCTGTTCTACAACTGCAAATTTAACTGTCAATATTGGCATCTTTTGCACAAGGATTCGTGTTATGTATGTAATGTGAAATTCTCTGGAAAAGTAAGAAGACCAATTAAATTACATTGTGTCACTGCAGCCAGATGATACATTTAAAATTGTTGAACATTTGCAAAGAAGATTTATAATTTGTGAAACAAGGTTCTGCAACAATCAAGTGTACGAACTGTTCTTGAAGGAAAGGTGACCTGGATGCTTAACTATTGAGGGCACAAATTCTGAATAATAGAAATGTTACAACAAATAAAAAATAGCATTGCTACAGTAAAAACCTCTCAAAGAACACTAGAGGTTGATCAAGAAAATCAATCGATTGTTGTCAAGCTTAATAAGAGTTCAAAAAATAGTGTGCTGGAAAAAAAAACTAGAAGAAACCTTAAAAATCTTGGAGGATTTCAAAAGAGAAAATTCAGTTACACAAAAGGAAAACAGAGTGAAAGTAATGCCACGAAGACCTTGAACAGTTTTCTAGAATTAATATGCTTGAAATCTATGCCTATCTCCTCAGCCCCAAGAAAACATCACTGAATTGATAAACAGAATTGGCAAAACTATAAATGTGAAAGTAGATCATAATATTGAGGTGTGCCATCATGTGAGCTTAAATCCTTCATCCTAGCTACTCATTCTGATCATCATTAAATTTTGTAGGAGCTCAACCAAAGAGGAAATACTAGGAAGACAGTATGTCAAAAGGAATTTATCCTCCTTGGACATTGGGTTTACATTCAGCAATTCTGTCTGCTGAATGAGAGTCGTTGTCCAGCGCAAAGAGGTCTACTTGCTAATACAGACAACCCCGTAGATCTACCAACGTAAAGTGACTGTGGACAGAATTGTAAAAAAAATATTTCTGAGGGAAAAATACTCTTCACCAGTCATCAACATAACCACAGAAGAAGATTTAGGGACATTTAGTACACCTAATTAAAGTATGACTTTAGCACTTAAATCTAATAAGTAACACAAAATTATTGGATACTTACTATCAAAATACTAGAGGAATACGAACAAAAGCACAAGAAGTTTACACTAGTATACTTTCCTCAAATTATGCTGATTAATACATCTGGGTCCTGGTTACTAAATGGCATCCATAATTCTCAATTATTTGATGACAGATACACTGTTTTTCGAAAAGATAGAAATTTGCAGAAACCCGGTGGTGGAGTAGGTATTAGTCACAGTTAAATCAACACATCATCCAGAAAAATCCTTTCCCTTAGCTCAACAATGAATCACTATGGATTAAATTTTAATACTATAATATTAAATTCATTATAAACATGGTTTGTTTTCCTCCAAATTCTAACATAAATTCTTTCAAGAATACATATTTTGATCAGATAAAACAAAATGTTGAACTTCTCAACTCGCATGTAGTTATTACAGGTGACTAATATACTTAAAATGCCTGACAATGCTTATGATCTTAGTAAAGGTAGCAACAAAGTAAAACTAGTTAATAATATATTGTCATTTACAAATATAGGATCTGTGAACAATGTAAAAAAGAAGTGAGGTGAAGAACCTTGGATTTAGTTGTAGCTAATGTAGCAACACTTAAAGTAAAAATAGATAGTAATTTTTGGCATCCATAGATTTAACCATCCTGCTCTAAACTTAGTTTAAATTTGAGAAACTAGTAAAAGGTAACATGGCAGCAACCAGCGCCTATAATTTCTGCAAGGTGGATTTTAACATGTACAAGCGATCATAGAGCAACATCTCAAGATGTTAATTATACAGTGACCATTTTCTATGATAAAATTTATTCAATACTAGATAGATGTGTACCTAAAAGAAGACAACATAAACGTAAATGTCCCGTTTGGTTCACAAAAGAAATATAAAATTAAAAGTAAAAAAAATAAAGGTGTATCAGAATATTACATGTCCTGTTATAAAATATGTGTAAACAAATTTAAAATAAATATATATATATATATATATATATATATATATATATACACTACGTGATCAAAAGTATCCGGACACCTGGCTGAAAATGACGTACAAGTTTGTGGCGCCCTCCATCGGTAATGCTGGAAGTCAATAGGTGTTGGCCCAACCTTAGCCTTCACTCTCACAGGCATACTTTCAGTCAGGTGCTGGAAGGTTTCTTAGGGAATGGCAGCCCATTCTTCATGGAGTGCAGAACTGAGGAGAGGTATCGATGTAGGTCGGTGAGGCCTGGCATGAAGTCGGCATTCCAAAACATCCCAAAGGTGTTCTACAGGATTCAAGTCAAGACTCTGTGCAGGCCAGTCCATTACAGGGATGTTATTGTTGTGTAACCACTCCGCCACAGTCCGTGCATTATGAACAGGTGCTCAATCGTGTTGAAAGATGCAATCGTCATCCCCGAATTGCTCTTCAACAGTGGGAAGCAAGAAGGTGCTTAAAATATCAATGTAGGTCTGCGCTGTGATCGTGCCACGCAAAAAAAACAAGGGGTGCAAGCCCCCTCCAGGAAAAAAATGACCACACCATAACACCACCCCAATGAATTTTATTGTTGGCACTACACACGCTGGCAGGTGACGTTCACTGGGCATTCGCCATACCCACACCCTGCCATTGGATCGCCACATTGTGTACCGTGATTTGCCACTCCACACGTTTAGCCACTGTTCAATCGTGTAATGTTGACGCTCCTTACACCAAGCGAGGCATCATTTGGCATTTTCCTGCGTGATGTGTGGCTTATGAGCAGCCACTCGACCATGGAATCCAAGGTTTCTCACCTTACGCCTAACTGTCATAGTACTTGGAGTGGATCCTGATGCAGTTTGGAATTCCTGTGTGATGGTCTGGATAGATGTCTGCCTATTATTCTTTACGACCTTCTTCAAATGTCGGCGGTGTCTGTCAGTCACCAGACGAGGTCAGCCTGTGCGCTTTTGTGCTATACATGTCCCTTCACGTTTCCACTTCACTATCACATCAGAAACAGTGGACCTAGGGATGTTTAAGAGTATGGAACTCTTGCGTACAGACTTCTGACACAAGTGACTCCCAATCACCTGACCACGTTTGAAGTCCATGAGTTCCACAGAGCGTCCCATTCTGCTGTTTCATGATGTCTAATGACTACTGAGGTTGCGGATAATGAGTACCAGGCAGTAGGTGGCAGCACAATGCACCTAAGATGAAAAATGTGTGGGTGTCCGGATACTTTTGATCACATAGTGATATTTCTTTTTTTCACCGCAGAGCAAATGCAGAAATCCATAAAAAGTCACCATTAAACAGAATTATGCATTTATATAACCAAGCTGTTTTGATGTAGATACTTTAAAGATGTCTGAAATTCAGTTAAAATGCTACTACAGTTAATAATTACTATTTAGTGGATTAAGAGAAATATGAAGTTTAGAAATAATTGCATAATTAACAACCATGCCACTTTTCTTTCTTTCTTAGTTTTTTTCCATATCTTATTCTTTTATTTTTCTTCAGCTTCCATTTCCATCTATAACTTTTGTTTGCTTTTTCTATATTAGCTAGGTATAACTAATGTGATTACATCTTACAATGTACATTGTAATTGGGTTTAGGCCTGTAATGTTCATAATACATAATATACTTTAAATTGCACTAAATTTGATTAGAACTAAATTTCATTTTGGTTAACAGAATTTTTTTCACATGCGTCAGCAGTGAAATTGAATTACTCATATGGAAAAGACTACATGGAAAAAGAACCAATAGCGCAGCACCTTGAACTCTGCCAAATTTCTGTTGTCTCTCTGCACCTCTTGCCTACAGTCAAAGCATTCCTTTATGCACATCTCACCTGTAACAGTACCCACAAATGCAAGAACTCTCTGAAGACTTGATGTAGTGCAAAATACACTCTGTAATGAAAACATTCGTGCTACTCATTGTAAGTGTTGCAAATAGATTTCAAACAAAAGAGAATCTTTAAACCAATTTGGGTAGTGCAGAAATTTATACTATAATGACATCTGATGTTATCCATCCTTTCCTGTGTTTATTTTTTATTTATGGATAGAGCATCACCCTAGAGTCCTCCATCATCAGCCGCCACTGTTTCGTACATTAAATCTACATTGGAGGAGAGAAAGGAAAGCCTTCCTATCAATGGAATGTAAATTTTTAACAAAATAATTAACCACTCCTATATCTTCATTATACATTCACAGAGTGTACATAGACAAATAGATAGTTTTTCTTTCCGAATGGTGTATTTATTCAACTGTAACAATTTTACAGCTTTATTTTCTTTGCATTGAGTTGCTTGATATTAGCAGATCCTATACACTTAACTTCCTGGTTGTTGTGTATATGCATCCTATATTGTTCTGAGTAATTTAAATCTTAAGATTTTATATTATGGCTTACATCTCTTATTCTATTTCTTTCTTGCATTTCTTACAGGTTAAATTATGTTTTTCACTACATTCTTATTTGGTCCTAATAATTTTTCCCCATTTCTCTGTTACTTTCCCTATGTGGTTCCCCAGTTGTTTAGCAAAGTCTTTCTTTTTATTTCCAAACCGTTTAAAACCAAAATTTCTATATTTGAGTTGTTCCAAGTTTTATTCCACAGTTTTTCTTTCCAAATTTTGGTTTCTGTGCAATCTATTAAATAATGCAAAATTTTATCTCTGCTTCTATACATTGGACAGAATTCCATCATAGCTTATTGCCCATTTAGCCACCTTGCCCCTGTTCTTGTCCATGCAAGTTCTTCTCATTCAATTTTGTCACAAATATCCACATAGTATTCCCTACCCTATTCCTTCTTACAGCTTCTGTAGTATTTTAATGTATTCTATTTCTTGAGTCTACTAAATATTTTTTTTGTTTTTCATGGTTTTCAATTCTTAGTTTCACTTTATTCCACACTCCTTGTCTACTAATTATGTGCTCATCTATATTACCATTCTATTTCTCATACTTTCTGCTTTGTTTGAACCAACCAGCTCCCTCCGTACTTTGCTTTCCCTCAAGTGAACTTTGACAATATTTCTTTCTTCTAATGATTCAATGCTGTGTCAGTATTTGAATTTATCCTTTACCATTAAACATTTCCTACCTATTCTTACTAATTCAGCTAAAGCTACACAATTTGGAGCTGTTATGCAGGTGATACCAAAGTTAGTTTACAGAATGGTCTTGTTAATTTCTTCCCAGTCTCTCTGCGTCCCCCAAATTTCCATCCTGTATATCATTTCTGATTCTATATACTGTTGATCAGTAAATTCTCTCTAACCAGCTTACTTTCATATTTGGTATTTTTTTTAAAAACAACTTCTCATTATTACTCATAGCTAGTTTCCTCTTCCCTATAGCACTTTTCTTCTGCTCTGTCCACCTCCCATTGTTATTTAGTCTTGATCCCAATTTTTCATTTTCTTTACCACTTCTATTTCTGTGCCATCTAGCCATCATTTCTCCTTTCTGTTAAACTTAGTACTTTTTTTTTTTTTTTTTACATATAATAATTTTAGATTTATACTTGTTTATCTTTAAACCCAATTGTTTACAGTACCTTGCTATTGCTTCTAACACTTTCTAATGCTTTAGCTAATCCTGAGCTTGTTGTGTCTGTATCTATAAGATCATGTGCAAAAAATAGGCCTAATGTATCTGTATTATATTTTATAACTGTGCAATGTACATTTTCAATCCTGCTTTCTTTAATTTTGTCATATATAAACAGATTAAACAATATTGGACTTAGTTTGCAGTCTGTCTCAAATCCATTGTTTTCAATACCCAAAAATTACTTTATTACATGTGTATTTAATACAGAAATTGTTAACATTATGTATCCTTTGTAATGTCGTGAGCTTCATACTCGCCCTTTTTTTTCTCAATTTTATTCACAGTGCATCTCTGTTGATGGTGTTAAAGGTCTTTTCTAATCCTTTGAAAAACATATATATATATATATATATATATTTTATTGCTCAACTATCATTATCTATTGTGTATTTTTCCTTTCTGAATCTTCCTTGGAATTCAGACAATTTCCTTTCTTTCTCTGTCCATTTTTGTAAACACCCAGCTAGCACTGCATTTACACCTCACAATCACACCCAATTCCCATTTTTATGGAACTCACCTTCTACAGAGAGAGCCAAAAAAACTATGAACCGGCTGCGCAGTGTTTTTCCTATCTGCATCCTCGGTGCTCGTTGCCATCTGCTGTTATCATATGAAAGGAGATGCTGAAACTGGCCACGTCGTCCATATATTTTTGGCACCTTTTAGCAAACTATCAGTCACTCGCCATAGTTCACGTTGAGAAACGCCGGCAATTTCCTGGTGAATATTTTGTTTTAATTCTTCCAGGGTGTGTGGGTTTGTCTTGTACGCTTTGTTTTAAGTTACCTCTGAGATAGAAATTGTAGGGAGTTAGGTCAGGGGACCAAGGGGGCCACAAATCTCTACTAATAATTCTGTCCTCAAACACACTTTCATAGAGTTGTTAAGGAAAGCCTTTAAAAGTAGTTTTAAAAATGTTGTCTGGTTTCATCTGCGCCTTTCTGTGTTAGCGGCAGACGGCAATGAGTGCCAAGGACGCGGACAGGAAAAACACTGAGCAGCTGGTTTGTAGTCCTTTGGCTCTCCCTGTAGTAATGCATTAAAGGAGTTTTACTATTCTCTCCTTTATTATCCTCACACCCTATCTTTTAGAATTCCCTGGTTATCCCATCAATCCTACTTGCTTTATTATGTTTTAATTTGTGGTTTGTTCAGTTATTTCCTTCTCTGGTATTTCTGGTTTTAATTCTTCTGTGTAATTAATAACTCCACCTAACATTTTCCATCACACTTGCATCATTAATTTACATACTCTTTTACTGCCCTCCTCTACTGTCACCTCAAACAATTTATATGCAGTTTTTTCACTCCATTCTTGCTTTTCTGTCCCAATTAAGCACGTATATCCCCATCTTGCTATTAGAAAGTTTTCTCTTTCTAATAGCTCCTCTGTCTCTTTAACTCCATCTACACTTTTTCTTGGTCATGAAGCAATCATAACCACCCTTTTTCTTTATCTCTGATCTATTTCCTGCCTGTCATTGTACTTCCTGCTGTTTTTATTCCCTACCCTAGCTGCTCCATACTTCACCTTTTTCAATTAATTGTGTAACTCTGTCTAATCTCCCTTCTAAATTTTCCTCTAGCTTTCTACAAACTAATTCCTTTTCCTCTTTTCTCCACCTATAATTTTCTAAAGCTCTTCCTTGCCCTGTATTGCTTTCTTAGTTATCTACATGATTTGCACTTTGAAATGTTGTTATTAAAGGGAAGTGACTACTAGACCATACCATATTCAGAACTTTATAATCTACAAGATCATTATCTAGATTACTTGAGCAAGTCAAGGATATTTACATAATGATGTTATCAGGTAGAAACAAGAAATTAAACTCATTATAAATTTTTAGATTATGGGTGTTCTTAATTGTGCATACAGGTGATAACAAGTTAATTTAATAAAAATAGAAACATTTTTCAAAACAAAGATTTGAAAATTCTTGAATTATTTGTATATGGGTTTTATTTTATTTTTTATATGCTAGATAATATAGACCCACTAACTGAAAGAGGGGGTTAGGGGGGAGAAGGTTGGTGTTTATTTTGAGCATGTAAAATAGACTGATTAACTTCTACATCCACTCTGTTGGGATACCTACTAATTTGTAGATGCTTTTGCATTTGACATTAGCTTTATTTTTCCTTGTCTTTTCATTATGTAATACAAAAGCAGTCAATGATTTCCTTATTCTTTTTATCCTTTGCTTTTGTAGGATATATGTTATTCCCTACCCTATCAACATAATGCACACATACTTTATTTCTTTTACTTATAATCCTACAGCTTATTTTATCATTGTTTCATACAGCAGGCCCAAATTTAGGCCCTGAAAGTAACCATAGGAAGTTATTTCTTTATTTTTTTTTCTTTAAGAAGGGAGACGTTATAGGAAGCAGAATAAAAGCTGGTAAAGCTGGGATACTTTGTATATAAGCATTTTTAATTTGCATGACCTAACTTAAACTATATGAATTTGTTTTAGGAGGTTATGAAACTGAAGATACTTTAGCATATTATCAACCTAGGATTGTCGAATCATCACTTGCTCCCCAGGTTGGTAGATTTGAACTATATAACACTGGTCCACCATTTCATTGTCCAAGTTGTCAGCATGTATACCAACATCGGCGTTCTCTCACCAAACACATGAAGAATGAATGCGGAAAGGAACCACAATTTCAGTGTCCCTACTGCCCACAAAGGACAACACAAAAAGGTGGCTTGAATAAGCATATCAAGAGACGACACCCTTTTGATTTCTTTCATTAGTTTAGTAAACCCAGAAAAGTGCATTAGTGTACATTTGTATTTCTTTGAATACAAGTTTTATGTAAATATTATATAAACATTGAAGTTGTACAGAACTTTTTTTTTCCCAATTCACATTTTATGTAGTACAGTGAACTGTATAATAAAGCTCTTAAAAAATAATTTTGTGCTATCAGACCTAAAATGTTTGGTTGAACCTGTTATCCAACCATTATTTCATTCTGTTGCTGCAAACTCCCTTTGAGTTGTGCTATACATCATTAAGTGCAAGGCATTTTTAACTGTATGAAACTGAGTGAAATGAACTCAAGTAAGTATACATTTATGGAAGGTATTATTGTAAATGCTTGGTAACCAACTGTTCCCCTTGCATCTCAGATATATTTTCACAATATTCATATCAGGTAGTTCTTGAACCCAGAACAAATATTTCAGTATCCTTTCCATCATTTTACTCTCTAATCTTAACTTCTTCATCCATTGCAAAATTTCTGTCTTTAAGGTTTTCTACTCCAATGTTGGATCTCTCTAATAAATATATTTGTTTGTTTTAATTTCCGGGATGTTTCCAGTACTTCATATGGAGTTTATATTGTTACAGCTCTAGCTTTCTTCCTCCATTTCTACCTAGTCAGAAAGCCCCAGTGATTTCTCATTTGTTCAACGCTATCTCCAATTGTCCTTCCAGAATCTGTCTCACTTTCTGAGTGAGCATATACCTCTTCTCTCATCTACTCCTGATATTACTGAATTTAATTTCTAATATTTTTCTTTCAAATATTGTAACTATTCTTTTGATAATGGCTTAATAGGTTTAAAAAAAGGAGGGAATGAACAACATTAAAAGTTGCTAAGAAACCAATTGCCATTCTGTAATAATCCAACGCTTCCCCTCAAGTTTTGATTTCCTCAAACCTCCTCTCTGTTTTTATCTTTCATATTGGTCATGATGTCTGCAATCATATTTTCCGTACTTCTATATATTATGAGCTCCATGAGTTTTCTACTAACCATATCTTTTACGAAGTGGTATTTTCTGTCCATATGTTTTGTTCTTTTGCTTCTTTTTTTCATTTTCTGTTAACCTAAAGCAATTTTATCTTCATAAACAATAGGAACACCTACAGTCTTATCGAAATATTGAGTTAACCTGCTCAATCATATAATTTCTGTGCTATAAATTCAGCTTCTAGATGATAAATGTCTTGTTTAACCAACTCCATGAGATTAATCTACCATGAAAATAAATACCACACCCAATGAAGGACTTGCAAACTGATTCATCTCCAGACAAATCAGCATCATACCACCTAAGCTCCCTCTGTAGTGTTTCCTTTACTGAGTTCTGAAACATAGTCAACAGTTGGTTTTAAATACCAGAAGACTTGCTTTACTTCAATCTAGTATTTCCTTTGAAGGTTGCTCACATTCTGTGCTAATATTGCTATTGCAGCTGTGATACCTGGTCTTATATTACTAGATAAAACAGAGCGAGCCAAACAACTCTGAACCGCCTGCGCAGTGTTTTTCCTGTCTGCATCCTCGGCCCTCGTTGCCGTCTGCCGCTATCATAGAAAGGCACAGATGAAACTATGCAACATTTTTAAAACTACTTTTAAAGGCTTTACTTACCAACTTTACGAAAGGTGATGTTGAAACTGGCCACTGTCATTGTCCATACATTTTTGGCACCTCTTTAGGAAACTATCCATCACTCGCCGTAGTTCACGTTGAGAAATTTCCTGGCAGATATTTTGTTTTAATTCTTCCAGGGTGTGTGGGTTTGTCTTTTAAAATTTGTGTTTTAAGTTACCCCAGAGGGGTATTTTATGAACAATATTACCGGCTGCGCTGTGTTTTTCCAATAGGCATGTGAAAATTTGATAAAAGCATCATGATGTACTGCTGCTATAAACAAAGTCATGCTGTTGTGGTTTTGATATGCAGTGTGAAGTGCAGTTTTGAGTTTACGGTGATGTGATGTAGTTCAGTTATTACGAGTTATTTATTATTTTGTCCTGTACTTAGTCACAAAGTATATTATGGCTCAGTATAAGTTTTCTACTGCACAGCATGTATTTATTGATGATTCGTATGTGTTAACTCGGTCAGCTCGCCAAGTGAAAGTACGATTTGCAGAAAGATTTCCAGGTGTAAAAGTTCCAGGCCGTACAACAATCCATGAGCTTAAAAGTAAATTTCAGGCCACAGGAAGTGTTCAAGCTAAGAAATCTAAAAGATGGCGTTCGGTTATGATGCAGTAATTTGTATCACAAATTACTTAAATGTAAATAATGATTGTAATATGAATATGCATTTTTATGTGACATTGATTTCAGATGTTTATTAATTGTAATTATTATTGGGAAATAAGTTTATAGGCTTTACTGAAACTGTCAATAATAGCGCAATAATGCAGCGAGGGGGTGAGCTGTTTATCATTATTGGAAACGAGGAAGTTACGTAATGTTGGCGCGTTTTCGGTAGAAACTTCTGGAATGTGTACTCCCTAAAGCATATGTATTCATAATTTTCATTGGATATTTAGATAGACGCTAATGTTGGCGCGTTTTATTAGCCAATAGCAGCTCAGTTATAATCTTTAGGCGTATCTGATTGAAGGAGTATAAATAGAAGCCAAGTTAGAGGTAAAGTCAGTCAGTCCTTCAGTTCACCGAAAGCATTCATACACTACACGTCGTCTTCAGTCAGTCAGTTCGTCGAAAGTATTAGTTCGTCATACATCGGATATAGATTTACAAGTTACGCGCAGCAGAATTATGAAAGATCTAAAGTATTGTAAGGTTAATTATATAAAAGATTGAAGTACGTGGATTGAAAGAATTATCAGTAAGAAGTTATTATAACAGTTTCAGTTTGGCGAGTATGTAGATCAATATGTAAAAGTGATAGTGAACGTGTTCGACAATAAAAATTATAAAACAAATTTCTTCATCAGTGTTCTTTTTGGATAAAAGATTCCTTTACGTTTACACAACCCTGATCAAGACACATGTTCGACACAAGATAAGATAATAGCTAGCCGGAGGACATTTGAAATGAAATCAAACAAAAACTAACACTGATGCAAATTGCTAACACAAGATGGAGCTACAAACCGAACAAATGAATGACGTCGCAAGATGGCTTCAACACACGTGATGTAAACAAACATTATAAGTAATACCGTCGCAAAATTGGCTACCATAACGTGGGGCTACAATAATGTTATTATAAATTGGATCCTATACGTGGGGCAGTTAAAGTTATGAAACCAAACAAAACAAAAGCAGCACAATATAAGATCTTCAAGTTCTAATAATTTACGTAAAAATAAATTACGTAAGAACCATCTATCGCAGTTTTTACCGAAAAAACATTAGATGACATCAGTCATCGTTTGGAAAATTCCCCCCAAAAATTCCATGATGGATAGTTTCCTAAAGAGGTGCCAAAAATGTATGGACAACGTCGGTGGCCAGTTTCAGCATTTCCTTTTATAAAGTTGTTAAGTAAAGCTTTTAAAAGTAGTTTTAAAAATGTTGTATGGTTTCATCCGCGCCTTTCTATGATAGCAGCAGATGGCAACGAGCGCTGAGGACACAGACAGGGAAAACACTGCGCAGGCGGTTCGAAGTCTTTTGGCTCACCCTGTATAATAGTGCTCCAATCACACTTCTGTATATTTCCATATTGAAAAAATCCTGACCAATCATGGACTGCTTCTGATATCCAATATTCATGCAATTACTTGAAGGGGTAGCTTCTGCTACAACATATTTTAAGAGCTTTTGTTATATGCAATGTTGATGTAGCTGGAATGTACATTTGCTGTTTGTTAATGTGAATTCCTAAGAAGCTTTTTAGTCACTAAGGTCCTTCACTGAAATATTTGCATTTATTTTTTCTTCAAACCACTGCAGAAGTTAATCGTCTATTTCTGCCACAGCCACATGATCCACATGTACTGTAATACACGATTTCTTTTAACCCTCACTCTTACAATATAAGCAAGGGTAATTTTTACTTCATACAAAGTCCAGTGGTTTCAGTTGACTGTAAAGTTCTTTATTCCACTCAAAATCATCTTACTTAAGACCCTACAAACCCTTCTATAATCTCTGCACTTATCCTTCATTCTTAACAGATAGCTCAGGCTGATCATTCAGAAATGTGTGTGTGTGTGTGTGTGTGTGTGTGTGTGTGTGTGTGTGTGTGCGTGTGCGCGTGCGCGTTTTTCATCATGCTCATACTCAAATTTCTGAAAATATACTTGTGCTTGAAGCAAGGTTTATACTGAGCTATTTCTCCTTTATCATTATGTTTTAATTTGAATATCCATTTGGATCCAACTGCATTCTTTCCAGATGTTAAGGTGGGGAGTTTCCAAGTTTTATTTTGTGTTAATGCCAATATTTCCTTTTCATTTCTTGTAACCAATAATCTTTGTCTTCTCTCTGGATAATTTCTTCAAGATATCTCAGTTCTCAAAAATATCATTTCTTTTCATTGCTCTTATCTTCATTGCTTCAGTTAGTAGTTCAGGTGGTTTATTTCTGGTAGATTTATTTGATCTAATAACTGCTTGCACTAAGTCTTCTACATATGGAGTAGGTTTGGCAGGATCTAAATTCTTACCTTTACTTTCTGAACTTATAAGCTGTTCATTTTCTGCAACTGGTTTTCCGTTATCAATGACCATTATATCTTTGCTAATCATAATGATTTCATCTTCTGCTTATAATGCCATAAAAATTACTAAATTGAAGCCATATAAAATTCAGATTGTCCACAGACTAGCACCAACAGATTTTGAAAAGAAAACTAATTTTTGTAGATGATTTCAGCAAATCGTTTATGACAGACACGTTGATCCTGGTTTAATTTTCTGTACGGATGAGGCTTGGTTTCGTCTCATAACCCTGATATGAATTCTTGTGATTTTATCTTTGGGGAACTCTGAAAGATAGAGTTAACAAAAATCATCCCCACACAACAGATAAATTAAAAGACATCACAAGAGCAATTAGGAACATCTCATTTGAAGAGCTACATCACGTTTCCAGAACCACTTTCAGAAGATATGAGATGTAAAGCAGCAGGTGGCCATCGTTTCGAGAGGATGTAATTAAAGGTAGGTACACTTTCATTTTTCTAGTATGTTTTAACAGAAAAGCTAACCTGCATTAGCCACATTGCAATAACAGATTAAGGTTGTGTGAGTGGAGTCTTGTGCCACACACAAATAACCTCCTGTTGTTATTAATATACATTTGCCTAATACTTACCTCTTTTTACTTTCTCTACTACGTATAGTAAGTAGGGGAAGTATTGCATTCCACCCAAAAATGTGATACCAAGATTTCACCGGAAATATATGTTTTGATGTCCCCTGAATCCAAGAAAAGCATTTTTGGAAACATGTCCGTGTGTGTGTGTGTGTGTCTGTCTGTGAACAGCATAACTGAGAAACGAAGAGTTGGATAAACACCAAACTTGATATTTAGGTTCAGTATCTTCCAGAGATGCGACACAAAGGTTTTCAAGAAAATCCCCGCACCTCAGATTACCCTTTACATGGAGCATTTTTCGAAAATTTCTATTTTCTCTAAAATGGCTCTTAACGATTTTGATTAAAATATCATATATTTAAGATACTTTCATGACAAATAAAATGCATATCTTGAATTTTCTGGGAATGTCTCCAAAAGTATTCTTCATTGTGAACGACTTTTGCATAACGGGTAAACCATAAGAGATAGACAAAATTTTACTACACAGAAAATGTAGATCGCCTTAAAATACACAATTTATGTGACATACATTTTTGTTGAGTGAACCGTTTTCGAAATATTGCTTGTTATTCCCTTAAATTTTCCAATACTTATGCTTTTTCTCAAATGGAAATTCGTTATTCATTTTTTTTGTCCTGGTAATGCAAAGAAAATGATACTCCACATAGCAACCAGCTCTTAAAATATTTGACTATTGCTTAAAGCCTACCAATTGCTTTGCATCTACAAGAAAATTAGCAATAAGATTAACATGAAGTAGATGGAGAATAAGCATTTGTAAAAATAGTTTGTACAAGAGTAGAGAAAGTCATGTGTGTGTAACACATCAGATTTTTTCTAGAGCATTTTTACATTCATAAATAGTTTCCTATGATTTACTTTCCTGTGATTTACACCAATATTCTTTTGCTCTCTTGCATGCTGTTAAAGAGAGGAATACTATAATTATTCATCCTTACAGTTTTCTTCTACACAATCCTTAGCCTTTTTATGTTTTTACATACATGCTCTTTGTTGAAGGAAATCTCTGCTGAGAAAGTTTGAAAATTGGCCAAAGGCAATTCAAAATAAAAATGTTCTTCTTTTCTTTCAGTAGTGGTAAGTTAATGACTGGTGTGCTATTTTTGATAAATGATGCTGTATTCAAATTAGTCTGTCATTGTGCACACTTATATGTCCACAAGAGTTAACAAAAAATGAATAGCATTGCTAGTAATGTGTTGTTATGCATTTATCTGTTTTATTCCTAAACAGTTTTTTTTTTTTCAATCCAGCAGGTCTCTCATTATCAGGATCTACCATCATTCTCAGATTCAGATAGGGGTAACTTGTGATTGAAGACAGAATAGACAGACTTAACCCCTTAGTGCTTGCTGTAGCATATTTTACACAAAGTTGTTTTGTTAAGGCTTTAGACTTTTTTTAATAGTTTTGATTTTTAATTTCATATTATACTAACCTTGAGCAATTAAACACAAGTATTTATAGCTGTTTTATATATATATTGCTTTGGAATGAAAATAAAATCCATGCAACTGCACTCAAATGTAACCTGTCAGCATCCAAGCATGCATCACACTGATTATTTTACTTGGTCCCTCCCTGTTCTTTACCGCAGGCACATTTGACTAGTTGCTGGGATGCAAACTCGTGACATTTGGCCTTGAATGGATGGCCAGTCCATTTTGTCTTGCCTTCATGATCATGGCCATTCGAATCGCTTTGGTTGTGGCACGTATGAAATGGATACGAAGGCTGGTTTAGGAATTAGAGGAGGAGTGGCATATGTAGCAAAGTCTGGCATTAAGGAGTTAAGAATGCGTGACTTCCTTATTTATTTATTTCTCTGCCATCTATCTATGGTAGGTGGAAGAAGTATTTCACTAAATAATTTCATATGAAGATTTCACTGGAAATGCATGTTTTGAGGTTACCTGAATCCAAGAAAATTGAGCAACAATTATTTTTTCTTGCATTTTCTTCCTCTAAGAGCATGCATTTGTGAAAATACAAAATTTGATTGCTTTGACTTTTTTGCCATATACTCAGAACACAAAGCATATAATGTACACAACATTTTAATGAGCTATGTTAAACCTTTGTTAAGATGCTAGTTTTTTTTTATTCATAATTAATCACTTTTATATGTTAATATGAAATGTTCCTTGGATACTACAGTCTATTGTATCACTGCCAAATTTTTAATTTGAGCTTAGTATACAAACATAAAAGAAATCATTGTGCAGGCATTTCTTAATCTAAATTAGTTAAAGAGAAAAAAAAATGATATGCACATGTTATTGATTTTTCAGCCTTTTCAGTGTGAGTTATGGAAAATAAATAATTTCAACTGAACTATTTAATATTTTTACTTTCTCTACTAGGTATAGTAAGTAGGGGAAGTATTGTATTCCACCCAAAAATGCGATACCGAGATTTCACCAGAAATACATGTTTTGAGACCCCCTGAATCCAAAAAAAGCATTTTTGGAAACATGTTCATGTGTGTGTCTGTGTGTGTGTGTCTGTGTGTCTGTGAACAGCATAACTCAGAAACGAACAGTCGGATAAACACCAAACTTGATATTTAGATTCAGTATCTTCCAGAGATGCGACATGAAGGTTTTCAAGAAAATCCCCTCACCCCAGATTACCCTTTACATGGAACATTTTTCGAAAATTTTTATTTTCTCAAAAACGGCTCGAACAATTTTGATTAAAGTATCATATGTTTAAGATATTTTCGTAGCAAATAAAATGTATATCTTGAATTTTCTGGGAATGTCTCCAAAAGTATTCCCCATTGTGAACAACTTTTGCATAACTGGTAAACCATAAGAGATAGACAACATTTTACTACACAAAAAATGTAGATCGCGTTAAAATACGCAATTTATGTGACATACATTTTTTTTGTTGAGTGAACCATTTTCGAGATATTGCTTGTTATTCCCTTAAATTTTTCAATACTTATTTTCTCAAATGGGAATTCGTTATTCATTTTTTTGTCTTGGATATGCAAAGAGTATTAATCTGTGGCAAAGGGAATGGTGCTGCACTTAGCAACCAGCTATTAAGAGATATGTATGTGCTTAAAGGCTACTGTATTTATATATTGCCCTGCAAATACAAAACAAGGGGAACATAGTACACCTTAAGCGATATTCAAATATTTTTAGAACTGGTCGCAATGTGTAAAATGTAATTCTCTTTGCATGTCAAAAGATCGTTTCTGCAAATGTTTATCTTCATTAATATGAAATAGATGGAGAATAAGAGTTTGTAAGAATAGTTTGTACAAGAGTAGAGAAAGTCATGTGAGTGTAACACATCAGATGTTTTAACTAGTACACAAGAATTTTTAAATTTGTAATTCCTGAAGATCTCCTAAAAATTTCAAGCTCATATGTTATAAATTGTGCACCAAGGAGCATTTTGAACAGTGAAAAATGCCAGAAAAATAGAGTTAAAGGTCAATGCAGAGCCATACCCAAATGGAACAGGGCCAATTGAATATCCATTTTTGGCTTTAAAATTATGGATATTAAAAAACCAAAAATGTTTCACCATTTTTACCGAATTTCACCAATGCATTGCCTTTTACTGCCCTATGTGAGCACAAGAGAGGCAGGATTATTATCCATTCTATGGTAAAACCGATAATTTCATTTGTAAGGCTAAAGTTCAATTCCATAAGTTGCGAGATGATTTTTTTCCCCCACTTTCCTCCTATCCTTGAAAAAGAAAAAGCTGGGTAAATTGGCAACATTAAGGACTCAAGGTGATTTGTAACCTCATTTAAAGAGTTCATTCCATTCATTATGTCATAAGATTGGCAATTGACAGGAGGTTAATCGCCATTGGTAAGTAAACGGCCATTAGGCTTTATGAGGATGTCTGTTTCATATTGCCCAACATTTTGCAGAAGCAAGCTTCAGTGAATATAGCTATAGAAATCACAGTTTTTAAGAGAGAGAGAACATTGTTATTATTATTATTATTATTATTATTATTATTATTATTATTATTATATTTTTGCACAATAGTGTATCTTCTCGTCATTGCCACCATGATTGGAAGATTATCTTCCTGAATTTAGAGTTGTTAATTCAGATAAGTATGTTGTAAGTAAAACCATTGCCTTCTGTGTAAGCAATAATACATATAAAATTCATATTCAAAGGAAGATTTTTAAATGTATTACCTTAAAACACGCTGACATGCCAAAAAAAAAAAAATGGTAGAATACATATTTGTGAAGTGTATTACAGAACATTGAAAATAAAAACACTTGCTTCACTTGTGTTTTAATCCTTTCCCTTAATTCCGTAAAAACCACTCCCCAACCTCATATCTGGTGTATCCAAATAGGCATAAATATTTTATTAAAGTATGGCAGCTTGGACCATAAAATAGACCACAACTTCTGAGTTGTGCATTTAGCTTTATACTACAAGAATAGACGAAAGTCTCGGTTCAATTTATTTGTTGTAGTAGCAGCTTCCGGACAAAAACGATGATGCTGTCACGCTTCTTTGTTTTGAAACTGAATCATTGTTTGTTCATGTGCTGAAAAAGAAGAGGACAGTAATTGTCTGACATTGCCCTGGGAGCATTTTGCATTTGAAGAAGTTCTTGCCCTTGAGAAGAAGTGTATAACCCAAAGAATTGCTGTCTTCAAAAGGTGATTTCCTGTAAAAGATTTTGAAGCCTTACCACATTTGAACTTGTTCAGAGTAACTTACCTCCTATCAACAGTTTGCCATAACAACTACATATATTCATAATACTTAGAATTTTTGTGATGGACTTGGCAGGAGATATACTCAGTCCACACATAATCATTGAAAATGTATAGAATTTTGAAACAAACAAAAATAAAAAAAAAAAAAAAAGAGTTCAGATGGCATGATGGTTACCTTAGGAAAAGTTCAGAGTTTTAAAGTTAAGAGCCAAGCTAGACTGAAGAATATATTTCAAGTCTTTAGATTCAAATTCAGACCAACTTCATAGTATTGCAACATTGCTGATTTTAGTGTGAGAGTACTTGGATTCAAGCACTGGTAACAGCATGGGATTTTTTCTATGTGCTAGAGGTCAGGTACAAGGTGTACTAAGCCACGTGATGTCCTTGAGGACCAATTGAGGATATATTTGATTGAGAAGTAGTGGTTTCTATTCTGGCAAGCTACTAAACACATGCTATTTGCAGTACTAATGCTGTTATCTACCCATCATGTCTTGAGTAGATGGAGGTAGCGAATGCTGAAGTCCTGTACCCAGACCCATCTTGGGCTGCTGCACGAAGAAGCTTATTTTCAATTTGAAACAGAAATGGAAAACTTAATCACTGCCTGATCATAGTAACATCTTTGGAAGTCTTAGGGAAGGTGACAATTTGCTAAATGTGCATAAGTGCTCTAGATTGAGGTTTATAATGATATTATATTGTGAATTCCAAGTTGATCTGCTTAGAAGGATTAATTGTAAACAGTTATGCAAACTGATAATGCATTTACTCTGTAAAGAATATACTGCTTAAAAATTGTTTTAGGGGTTTCAAATAATTAGTCAGCACAAACCCTGTATTTCCTTCATGGTCTTAAATAATATTGTTATAAGTGTATATAAAAGAAGTGTTCTTTAATCTGTAGCAGTCATAGACTCAGTTCATTTCCTGGCTTTATTTTTGCAGAAATGATTGGAACATTGAAGATAACTAACACGCTGACAGAGGAGCATTTTGAGTTTGATCAGCCACTTGAGAATTTCCCAGGAGCGACACTGCAGCATCAACACTCAGTAGAACAATTTCAATGCCCTCAGTGCTCAAAGATTTACCGTCATTATCGAACTCTTACAAGGCACCTGAAATTCGAATGTGGCAAGGAACCCCAGTATCAGTGTCCTTTCTGTCCAAGGAGAATAACACATAATGCTGATCTAAAGAAGCACATAAAGAGAATGCATTCTCTTTGTTTGTAATACACTAAGAGCAGAAAGTAATCAGTTAATTGTAAAATTAAGCGCTGGCAAAAAGTTTCTGGGATTCTGTGTCTTTACTTCAATGTATACATTAAAACCTATGATTCAGAAGGTCAAAAATACCATTTAGTGATTATTGAAATGTTCTTTGGTCATCTTCAGAGAATTGCCATTCTTTTTCCTATTTATTTGCCATACATTTCCAAAATGTAGTTGCAGTATTTGCAGCAAAAACCCCTACAGTCAAATATATTCAGATATGTTTCATTCCTTTTGAAATGTTAATATTTTATTGCTTCAGATTCAAAAGTTCAGTAGTATAATCTTCAGCATTTTCAAATGGTTTTATAAATAAAAAGAGCAAAAAATAAATCATTTGTTCAGCTGATTTCAGAGCAGTTAAAGGAATCACCTTCTAGTTAAAAAGTTTTCACAGCTACATGTATAACCTCTGTTCCTTGGTCTCTAAGGTGATTAGGCCAAGTATTATGGCTCCAAAAATGAAAATTTCTGTAATCTCAGCTCAGCGCACTCATGCCAGCACATTGCATTTTACTTTTCATTCCCTCCTCCTCCCCTGCCTCTTGTTTTATTACTTTTTATTTTTATGTATTACAATTTAAGTAGTTAATATCTCTATTATTTAACAGTTGTTTGTGAAATCCATACAGGTGCATAATTTCTCCAGCTGTGTGTATGTGTGTTTATTTACTTATGAGTACCTTAGAATTGTGTTAAATGCACCTAGTGTGGCTGTGGCTTGAAAAGAACTATACAGAAAAGGACAATTTGTTTCTTTTAAAGTAAGACTACAATTTACAGATTTGTAGCTGTCATATCCTGTTTGTATATCAGTCGGAACTGTCAAAGTCAAGTGATGTTTAGCATCAAACAGGGAGATGAGATTTGCTTCTATGCCTTATCTGTTTTAATAGGGACCAGTAGCTCTGATGCAAATGATGCATTTCATCAGTTGTGTAAATGATTCTTAATACGTTTCTTTTATCCTTCTTCATTCTGGTTATTTAATTTTATCATATGGTTTTTACTTCAAATTGAAAGAAATGCAAGCAGCAGAACTGTTATTGACTGTCTTTGGCTGCTGATATTAATTGTAAATGGCTGTGCAAGAGATTTGCTATTTCCTGTAAAATTAATTTCCTTCTTCATTAATGTACATGTGAGCCAGGAACAGTTTTCCCCCCACCCCTCTGCAAATGGAATGTTGGTGTGCATTTTTTTTTTTTTAAATATATTCTTTTGTCTATTTTCCTCCATACTGCAGTTTTCAGTACAAAAGTGCAGATTTTTTTATAAACACTGACATTTTGAAGAAAATATATTTTAAAGCTCATAGCGTTCAGTACTTGAACTCAACATTTTTAATTTGCATTATGATGCCTCTCCAAATATTACCAAGCATACCTATTCCTTGTAGTGAATTTGTTACTGATAGACTGTTTCCTGTTGTGTAGACATTTTAAAATTCATGCACCTTACTAATGTGATGTATGAATCTTGAAAACTTCCTATTGGTTTAGGGGATTATTATAATCCTATGCTGTCTCTGCCCTAAATTTTTATTTTTTTGCATTCTTCTTCTTTAGAAAGTTTATTTAATTTACAAACCTTTGCAGAGGAGCAACTAAAATAAAAGGGAAAGGTGTTCAAGATCGCATTTTTGAACAGAGATTATATAGGGATATTTTCAATAGGTAGATTAGCAGATCATCCTGTGTAATAAAATATCCATACTACAAAATGAAAAGAACTTTTACAAATATTTATATGTATTTATAAATCATTTAGAGACAGGTTGAAGCTCATAAATCCGTTACAGAAAAAACACATGTCCGTGGAATTAAGTAACTCCTCTGACTATATGGTAAAATATAATTTTTGTGCCAATTTTTTTATAAAATACCTTGAGAAAAGAGGTAAAATAAAGTTTGGTAGAAATCACAGTAGTTCAATCCCACTAAGGGAACTGCAGAAGTGAAGTTGTGGCACAAGACACCTCATCTCTGAATGGTATATTGAATATTTGAAATAATAATAATAACAATTTGGTGTTTTCAATTTATTTTCTGATACTGAATTAAAATATTTAATGAGATAGAGTGAGTGGTATGTATTAGCATTATTTTTTACATAAATGACATGGAGCTGATTTTGTTTTCAGATGCAAATATATCGTGGCTAAGATATCCGGATTCAACAGAATTTTCAACATTTGAAAAGATAACAGAAAATCAAAGTCAGGTACTGTCACTTCCATCAGATGGTATTACTGGACCATATAGCTGCTCCACTTGTGGAAAGCTGTATAAATATAAGTCGAATATGTTGCGTCACAAAAGGCAGGAATGTGGAATGGAGCCTCAGTTTCAGTGTCCTATCTGCCCTAAAAAGACCAAACAAAAGAGCAACTTGTACCAGCATATTAGAACATTGCATGGAATTGAGTAATGATTGCCTTTCAGTACGTGAATTTGGTGTATAATTGTTTCATATAATGCTCTTCATGAACAATTTAATATTATTTTTATACCAAAAGTTGTTTTGTATTCCTTTTGTGTAAGGAAACATAGGAAAATAAGACTTTGTTTGTAAGTTCAGAAATTAAAATCTAATGAATGTTTCCCACTTTGTTTAATAACAACATATAATATGTAGTTAAGCTGCATAAAAAGGAATAGCATACCTTTTTATATATTAAAAAAATGCAGGAAAAATAAACATTATGTAACCATTTATTCAGTGTCTGATTTTCTTTTGTACCTCTGCATTTTTCATTTGCATATTTTAATGAATGAATTTATTTAATAACTTATTTTTAAAATATTTCTCAACTAGCTTAACCTATTTATAAATTGTCTGTTTGTCTAAGCATATTATGTGCTACTCAATTTGCTTGGCTCCCTAGCCTTTAGCTCATTAAGTAGTGCTTTAACAACTATGGCCCTTGCACTCATTCTTCATTCTGCCCTTTGTTGCTCTTCCTTCCTTGTATCTTACTTTTTCTTTTACTTCCTTAAAAACTACCACACATCTCTAGTTTTCTTTTCTTTTTTCCTGTCAGATTTTTATAGTTATTGTTTTTCTGCCCATTTTTTCCCATACTTTTTCCCTCCATATCATAAGTCCTTTACATTCTGTCATATAGTGCTCTATGTTTACATATTTACCGCCATTGTATGGAAGTTGGGCATAACTTTTCGGAGCATATATTCTGCCTAAGTCATTATATTGGAAGTTTGAGAAGCAAAGTGATAAAAGGGTCATAAAACATGATTTTCATTTAAAAAAGAAATAGGAAAATCAATTATGGAATGTTTGATAACTGCTGTTTCAAAATGGCCATATTATGTAGGCTAAGTTGGAGTGCTAAATTAGACTTGAAAAATTGTGTCATAGCTGTTACTCAAAACATGGATATTTGAGTGTTTATGCCAATGCTCTACTGCTGAGCATCTTTAGCATTTGAAACTTTATGGTACATTTCAACTAACTCAGCGCAACATTAACAGTGAAGGGTGAACATTCATTGTTCAAGTCCTGGTCATGGCATTGAATTTTTCTATATGATTCAATTCTCCAAATTATGGAATCGGTTTGTTACTCTGCAGTTGTACAGTTCCTTGCAAATATTTTGTCCTATGTAGGGAATGATTTTGTTTTGCCCTTGCCTGGCCATGAAGCAGAAATTTGCACAACCCTAGACCAGTATACAGATTGAAGTCCACAGCAAACTCATCCTGTAGTGGAAAGGGTGGTAAGGTCATCAAGATGTAAATACCTTTGATTTTAACAGCTCCTAATGTAAAGCAAGATGAGGTAAAACTATTATAAACAAATTGATGATCTAGCAAACAGCATAAGCTTATTAATCCATCATGTAATGATTGGTATTGTTTAATAATAAGTAATAAAATAAGCTGAATTGTATTTGAGTTTTGTTTTAACAATAGCTACTGCAATTGCAATTATATGAGATAACTTAGTCCACTCTTGCTTAAGGAAGCAAATAGTGTTTGTATATAATTACCCGATGAAACTATATTATCCATAGTCTTCTGTATCATTTCCCACGACTATTGTGGTATGCTAGCTATTCTTTTATCTAGGACATCTTCATTGTGCACTTGCGCTTCAGCCCAAATGTTCTCAATCAGGTTGGATCTGTGCTTAAGAGACTCAAGGGATGATAGACATTATCAAACCACCTCGGTCTTAAGTAAGATTTATGTATGGAAGAAAGATCCTGCATTAAACAAAGTCAGTGAACAATTATAATAATTTACATTTAAGTAACATTTGTTAATTCGAAATTCTGAAATGAAATGTGTGCAACAAAAATGAAAAAAGAAATCTGACCCATGGACATCCCAATCATAAGAATAGGTAATAAGGATTTTAAAGAAAGAGTTGTATGTTTATACTCCTGAGAACTTACCTGGAATTTACTAATATGATTATGTACTTTTATGTTTTATTGAATATTATTTACATGCTGGAAATACCTCTTTCCTCTGGCTGCAGTATAATATGCATGCTGGATAGCAATATGTCCTCCAGGAATGGAAATATATTTTTGGGAAATAAAGTTTGTCTTAATCTAGAAATCCATCCCTTGAGACAGGTATGTCCACTGTGTAATCTTGATACCATATATTCTGGTTGGAATCTCCTTGATGCAGTTAGATAAAATACTTGTGTAGGATCTTGCTGGTTCTGGGCAAAGTTATCTCATGAAACATTTTACATTTTCTCAGAGATATTCATAATATTTATGGCAGAATGCAGTTTGATCTAAATTATGAGCTTCTGTTAATACATCTTGGAGAGCAGCTCTTTGTAGTTTAATGTCAGCTAATTCCTTACGAAGACAAAGAGCTGTGTTCCATGATCCTGGAAATTTAGCATGGGTACTCAAGATTCTTGCAGTGGTGAACATGTGTAGTCTTGCAGTATTGTGTTCCAGATAGGAAATGTGCAGATAGCCCACAATTTCTTATTAAATATCTTCATTCTCAGTATTACCTCATCCAACCAGATATTCTCGAGTGCCCTTCATAGTGTTCTTTAGCATTGGTAGTGCTTCATTCCTCCTCCTTCAGTAATTGCAGTGATTTTAGCATAGCATTATCTATTTCAGTGCTTCTTGCAAATGAAAATCTAAGTTTTACTCTTAATAAAATTGAAGATCCAATGTAATTTTTGAGTAACCTTTATATTAATGTAAGTAATATCATCCATAAAACACACTTTTATACCAGAATCTCCAAGAAGATAGTTAACACTTCAACAGAAATTATTTTCAGCAGAAGCATTGATACTGAGAAAAGAATCACTGAACCGCAAAATATAACTTTATTTCCAATTAGCTCCAAGTCATGCCTTCAATAGAGATTCTATATAATTTTTAATGGCATCCATCATTAGGGAGTTGAATTTGTTTGATTGATGGTTCTCTTCCACATGACTTTCTCTAGTCATTATTGTACAAACTATTCATATAAAAGCTTATTCTTCTGTCTGCTTTTTGTTAATCAAGATAAACTTTTATTACACATTTACATATTTCAGTGTAGGTATAAGGATACATAGACTAAAGGAATAGTCAGTTTTTTTAAAAAGCAGGTCTCTAAGTGATGGCTTTGAAATCCATGCCAGATGCATGATCATGAGAAAAAACAAATAGTGACTTGCCACTTGAAAAGGATGCAAGTATTTGAAAATTCAAACTGATAACAGGAAATGTTTTCTGCTATTCAGGTAGTCTCAAAGCTTATATTTCCAGTCAAATCTCAATATCAAATTTAGTATTTGAAAACTCAAACCGATAACCAAGAATATCTTGGAAATGGTAAAGCCACAAAAACTTTTATTTGGCATAAATTGTGTGCTTTAAAGAAATCTACATTTTTTGTGTCGTAAGATTTTGTCTATCTCTTATAGTTTAAAGGTATACAAAATTCATTCAGAATGAAGAGGATTCACAGACTATTCCCAGAAAATTCAGGATACATTTTATTTGTCATGCAAAAAAACTCAAACATATGGTATTTTAATCAAAATTATTAGATATTTTTGAGAAAATTGAAAATTACAACAATTTTTCCAAGGCTAGTTTAGCATGTAGGATTTTCTTGAAAATCTTGTGTCACATGCAAGGAAGATGCTAAAGTTAAATACTAAATTTGGTGTTTAACTGACTTTTTGTTTTCTAGCTATGTTGTTCACACATGCACACACATTTTTTTTTTTAAATGCCTTTGGGGGGGGGGGGTTGAAGGTGTTGAAATGTTATTTTCAGTGAAATCCAGTATCAAATTTTAGGGTTAAATGCAATACTTCCTCTACTTACTATAGGTAAGTAGTAGAAAAAGTAAAAATGGAAAAGATTACTGTCAAAACAGAATGACACCTTAGGAAGGATTATACCTTACTTTTGTAGGATACAAGATCACAGATAGGGATATAATTTTGCATCATATGTTTCTACTCATGCTGCAGCAATGGCATTTTCTAGTAAAGTCTCAGAACTCTACCAAACTTACTCTATTGGAACTAGCCACAAGTGGCTTTTTTATTTCCTTAAGGATGGCATAATAGTAGACATGCAGATGCAATTCCTTATGTGATTTGATAATGAGAAAGAGGGTAAAAACTCCTACCTTTAACTAGATAAAAAAATTTAAGGCTTGTACACCATATTATACTGGGCTCCTCTTCCTCCTTCCCAGACATTTCGTTTACCACAGTAGTAGACAAAATGTATAGGGAAAGGAGGAGCCCAGTAGACTGTGGCCTACAAGACCAGGAATTTCTTTATCTACTTACGACATTGGCTGTGAAAGCCTACAAAGCTTGATGTACTCTGGAATTTACTATAAGGAAAAAAAGAGCTGAAGCACAGTTACCACAGGTAATAGCATGCTTATTAGTCAAGGCATAAAATGTAATGGCAATGAGTTTTTGCAACAGAATTCCTATAATATACTACCTAGTGTCATAAGTCCTCTAGAAAGATTTCAAAATAAAAGTTAAAGGTTTACTTATTACTAGATTGCATGTAAATTACATGAATGGACAACATTTATTCAGGTGTTAAAATATTTTTGTAAATATTATGTAAGCTAATGGATAATGGTAATTTCTCAAATATATGTGTATTGACAATAATAGGGTTGTATCATAATCTTATCATTATCCAATGAAAAATAATTTTTGGGAATTGGGGAACTTTCTTCTTTCCACTATAAGTTATTCTTGTTGTAAATCAAGAGTATTTGATATCCTTAATATTGGAATAAGCCTTACATTTCTGTCCATGATATTCCTTAACCATAGTGTTAGCATTTTTTTTTTTTTTTTTACACGAAACAACATCCATTTCACTGGTAAATGTAACAGATTTGCAGATTTTGATATATGTATCTTAACCTGCAATAAGAGTAAGTATATATGTACATGCCTTTTATTCTAATAATTATTAAGCAAAATTTGTTGAATAAGATAGCTGACAGAGAGATACCTTATGTTTGTTCTAGGTTTGGTTATGGAAGAAGAGTATCCACTAGACTTCGAATATGTGGGCTTCAAATATGATGATACATCTAACTATGAGAGTACACTTAGTTCTCAATATTCTGTACCTGGAGATTTTATATGTATTAATTGTGGAAAACGATATAGACAGAAAACTTCATTGCATCGCCATTATAAATATGAATGTGGCAAAACACCCCAGTTTCAGTGCCCACATTGCCCAAATAGATTCACACGGAAGACAAGTCTTAACAAGCACATGCTCCGACGTCATCCTCAGTAGGGGAATCATGGATCTGGGTGAAATGCCATGACAGGAAATAAAAGTATAAAATAAAAATAAAGATAAAAAATGTACGGAAAAACATTGCAAATAAAGTTAAGATTTCCAGATGTTAGCTGCATGAAGATTATTTAATGTTTGAAAATTGTACTTGTAGCTAGTACTACATGTCTTTAAAAAAACTGCTATTTCCTTGCACATCAATCTCTACCTGTCCAACTACATTAGCATTACTATGTGAACTGATTTGCAGTGTAGTCCATTTTTTAATGAGCTGCACTGCAAACTACAAAGACAGGAAGAAAATTAAGGAATTTCCTTTTTTTCAAAAATGTCCTGGTTTCCAGTTCAGAGTTAAAAATGTATTTTCTGTTTGTATGTAATTTTTTCCCATGATAATATAACAATGGTATCAGATTATAGTTGTGTTTTTTGTATATTTAAATTAGTCTAATTTTATGATTTGTATTTTTTGATTGTTAATCATGTTGCGGGTAAGAGACATCAAACATCTGTTAGATCCATTAACATTAACAATGCATAATAATAGCCCAGTCACAGTCAGTCGTCAATTGTGTAGGTTAGAACAGTTGAAAGTAGTAAAAGTATATTGTGAAGTTGCCTCCAAGAAGGAAATGTGTTTTTAATTCAGAATTGAAAACTATTTATCCAATCCTAATGAGAAGAAAAACTGACAGTGTCATTCAAAAATGCCCAGCTGAGTTTTACTGTCAACAGCGGAAAGTCTGAAATAACTTGACATCTCCAAAACGTAAATCATTTGACACTGTTATTGCATTTAGTGCTACACTTTCTACATTTTTTAGAAATAAGGATTATGGATCCAAAGAACAAAACTTGGCAGCAGAGGAAGCGTATTTTGTAGAGCTTCAAAAAGGCTTAGACCAGTAAATCACATTACAGTTTACAGAGATTTTTCAAACCATAAATATACGAAATTGTTAACATTGTTGCTGCACTAGTTCTATTCTTCAAGTGGGGTACAGGTTGTTCTTGATTTTCAGAATCAGTGTGGCAAAATGTTCGATATTGCGTCTTTGTATATCCTAGACATTAAATGAATACAAAATTGAAAATCAAAATTGTTGATTTATGTGTTGACAACACATACTGCAACTTTGGA
The DNA here is from genome assembly GCA_030765065.1 of Deroplatys truncata. Taxonomy (NCBI): domain Eukaryota; kingdom Metazoa; phylum Arthropoda; class Insecta; order Mantodea; family Mantidae; genus Deroplatys; species Deroplatys truncata. The sequence goes on from CM060977.1 coordinate 141,314,277, forward strand.
GGAGCTACAAGAAAAGGTAAAAATAATGTTTACTATATTGTTCAGGAGTATTTAAACAGTTCGATTGTAGGTGTAGGTTGTTCTGCACATATAGTAAACAATTGTATACACACTGCAGTGGACTGCCTTCCAGTTTGCATAGAGAGTGTGGTGCAGAGAATATATTCCTACTTTTACATATATAGAGTATGTGAATCTGCTTTATTGAATTTTATGACTTTGTGGAGATAGAGTTGTTAAAACTTCTTTCTTACAGTAAAACTAGGTGGCATTTTTGTTACCAGCAATAGAACATATACTTAAAACTCTATTCAGCTTTAAATCATACTTTCAGTTATAAGGCAAGGCCCTACAATCATTCAAATGTTGAAATGAAATATGGCTATATTTTATTCATTCCAGTGCACCAGTTATTAATGATTTTGTTCACTTTCTTGAGGGTCAACGAGTTTCCATGATAGAAGGTTCTGCATTTATTATAGAAGTTAAACACAAATTAATTAACAATATGACTGTATTTTTGCCATTTATAGTACAGTCAAAACTAAAAGTCTAGAAGAAAATGGGTTGGTTTGTGTGAAAGTTTTAAGAAACATGTGAGTTTATTTTATTCCACATGCATTGAATATATTGAGCAGTAGTCTACTCCCTTTACAGACCTGGTGAGGCTAAATTCAGTGATTGAATGGCATAAGGTGCAAAATAACTTAAAATTTATCAACAAATGGACAATAAAACAACTAAATGTTTTTATCCCTTCAATTAAATTTCAAATGTTCTAGCATATGTCACACATGAAAAAGTTAAAGAATGGAACACTGCTCAAATGAAAGTAGATTCAAGATGAGTTGAGATAATCAAACACTTCAGAAAAAATGCATTTCCTTTTCGCAGGTATTTGATACCATAGAGTTGCAGTTTGTGCCTTCCAGCCACGCATACAAACTGAGAGAAATTTCTCAGTAATAAATAATACATGGATTGTTGAGGAATCTCAATTAAAAACTGAAACTCTGAAACAATAACAACAAAATGTAATTTCAGCCATACTATTTCTATGATTTGATTCTGGAAAACATTAGAATGCTATACACTCAAATCAAAAGTACAGAACCATTAAAGATGACAAAGATTGATAAATTTGATTGTATAAAACTGTTGTTCATTTCAGTTACTGAAATATTAACATGTGACACGTTGGCAATAAAATTTGTTTATAACAGTATTTTGCTTAATGTGGTAAAATGTTTATCATTTTTTTAAATATAATTTTGTTTTATACCATAGGCTATATACCATATAGGCTATAGTTTACATTTGTTGGACTTTTTAAATAATTACTTTAAAAAGTATGTTGTTCTTTGTGTGTCTTTATTTTTTATTGTTGGAGTTATGATTGGGTTGATTATGGTATTACATAAATTGTTGTGTTGTATTTCCTGCTTTTGGCTCGCCAGAAAGTAATATAGTTAGGAATAAGTTGTTTTTTTCCCCCCCTTTTCATTTTTATTTCAGTTGGCCTAATTATTCTTAGAATCAGTCATTCTTTGACTTTTTTGTTGGGATTCAGGGTTGGGGTAGACTGTAATATTGAAATCTTGTATGTGCTATATTTTGTGTATTACAATCTGGTCATCCTAAACTACTTGTTCAAGAAATAACTGAACAAGTCTGATGGAACTGATTTGAGATCACATATCAACTAAGTAAAGTTAACAAAATGAAAATGAAATGGTCATTAACAAAACTAATGTTCAGGTTTATTCATGTGAATGTTTTATAAATATGCAGATGTGCATGCTAATGTTCAATGTAAATAAGTAAACTCATTTACAGTTTAGAAGGTAATCACTATTTCTTTAAACTTTTCACATTTTTTGAAGACTTAAATTTCGGTGTAACAGTTGGAAAGTTTCTCTTTGAAGCAAATTAAAGCTAAGTAACTGTGTGTATAGCAACCATGAGGTACATATGTATAAAATCCCTGTTAATACCAAAATGCACTCAATAAAACGTTAGTGAAATGAATAATTTGTTTGTAGATCCAAGCTTCTACTCCTGCAATAAGGTGACATGACAATGTCATTTTCTTTACAACTATAGTGACCCCCAGAAACAAATAAATCTATAGCTGTTACCAAGTGGGAATGACCCTAATAATCTAGTTCTGTTGTATACTGATGCTGTTCAATAAAAGCTTGATTTTAGAAATAAATATTTTATGCCATAATTTCACTGGTTACTTGTGCTTAAGGGGAGGTGCTACTGAAATTTGAAATTTCTAAACTTTTGGTCCTTTTTATTTTTTAATGTTGCACACAGTCTCTGGAATAGATTTAATGCATTTTTTTCAAATTTTTAGAATGATTATTTTGGTTGTGATGAAATAATTCTTTATAGTAATTAGGGATTTGTTAGTGATGCTTTCATTTTTAATTAATACATTTAATCACAAACTAAAATTATTTTCTGTTAGCTAAAAAGCCCTGTTGGCGGCGCCGTGGCCGAGTGGTTAGACCGCTCGCCTCCCATCGAGGCAGACCGGGTTCAAACCCAGGGACCTGCATGTGGGATTTGTGGTGGACGAAGCGGCATCTGGGCGGGTTTTCTCCGGGTTCTCTGGTTTCCCCCGCCATTCATTCCACCAACTGCTCCAGCATCACCTTTCCTTTCATCCATTTCACCTACATTTCACTTCATCTACTTCCTTCATCCCATACCAGGCATCGGGCTGATCAGCCATCCTGGTTCTGTCTGATCCATGAGTGTCTGCTCCTCGACGGGCCTCTGACCCCAGGCATCCGCCTGTAAGTCCTGGGGGGTGTAAGTCCTACATAAGAGGAGGGTAAACAGATAATGAATGAATAAAAAGCCCTGTTATGGGATGTAGCATTAAAATTTTCCTAATGTAAATATAATATTTGAAAAATTTAAAATTCATTAAAAATTGTTAAAAATATAAAAATGTATATTGTGCTTTGTTAAAGCAAGTATCAGAATTTTCTTGCTGTGTTCCTTAGATGCAACCTTGCTGAACATGTGTACTAAATTTCTTAAAAATTGTTTAACTCTGTGAAGAACAGCATAAACACTTGTATGGAAAATCTTTACATAATATGTATTTATTTGTTGGCCGTGCTTTTGTAAATATGAATCAGAGGAATGTTTATGATGAGCATACAAAATTTTAGTACTTGTGTTGTTTCATCTAGCTTCAGCACATAGCAGTTCTCTCTTCTTATGTTTACATTTATGTTCATAGCAATAGTATTTTGCTTTCTTCTAGCCATGATGTAACCTAACTGAATAACTCGTGCACCAAACACTAATTACTACCTAAAACTATCTAAAAACTGTAATCAACAGCACTTATTCATAGGAAAAGAAGTAATTAGAAACAAACAAAATGCCAAGAAGTAAACACACTTTTACAAACTTCCACAAGAATGAATGAAAATCAAACTGTAAGCATTGCCTTTAAAACACATGCTCACAGTGATTTGCAAAGCCATCCATGGAGAAACATTTCAACTAAAGAGTATGGTGCTTTGATAGCATTTCTCAATTGTATTATTCTTTATTTTAAATATAGATAAAAATAAGGATTGGTATACATCAAATGCCCATGCCACCCCTCCTTCCCCAAGGAATTTAAATGACTAAACGGATTGCAGCAGCTATTTGAAATGTATTAAAGCATCACTTCAGTTAAGATATTGATGTGAAACTTTTACTAAATAGAGACCAAAATTACCATATTTCAGTAGCGCTTTGCCTTAAACTTGTAAATTGCCTTTTTTGTTGAAATTACTGTAATAGAAGAGTTCTATTGCTTCTAAGAATTTAAAGGTTCATCCTTTGTTCTAAGAATTTTAAACTTGTCATTTAATCATAATGAATCTTTTAGCACTTCTATGCTAAAACTACCAAACACTTCTGTGTTAAATTGTCATGTTTAAAAATAGTTGTTACATTGTTTTTGAAACAGCTTGTATTATATAACTTATGTTGTGAAATATAAGCTGATGTTAAGTACATTGCTTGGCAATTATGCTGTGCATAAGGGAGTTTGCTTCAAAGTGGGCTGAGTTAATTAATGCTTGCAGGAGCATTTAAATCGCTATATTCCATCTTGCTGGAGTCAGAGCCTTGCCTTCAAAGAAGAGTTGTCTGATGGTAAGTTTAGGATGTGTATATCCGTAGGTACTATGTTGCTATAACTTATGAGTTATACTTTTTAAGTGAAATAAGTCTTTTTTGAAGGAAAACTTAATGCTCCTCAAAATGAAGTTTATAGAAAATTAAAATATATACTTTAAATGTGTTTTTCTAACTGCAAATGTCTTACTTCATGATTGACTTCATGGCATGCATATTTCTTTTGGAGTATTCCAGAATCTGATGTTTATTAAAATAATCCTAGAATAACTTAAAATGAGAACTTCCCTTTCCCTCACATCACTCACTTCACCTGCTGTGGACTACCCGATACCAACTCCCTCCACCACCCACTTAATGTGTATGTATTTAATTACATTAGAAGTATTAACAAGCACATTCAAAAATGATGCAAATGGGTTGAACTATATCTTGAGGAAATGCTTTCTAGTACGCTGTTATGATGAGTAATCCCTCCAGTCTGTAGTTAAATAAGAACTTAATAGGCTGGTACTTATATATTGCTTTAACCCAAATATTTAATCATAGCAAATGCTTGAAATAAGCAAATTGCATTCTGTGTGTTATGGCAGCTTATATTGAATTTATAAACTTATAATAAAGAAAAGATTTGGATGATTCCTTATGGAATTCATATGAACTTGTGTGCTTGAATATGAGATGTTGCTGGCTAAACAGCTATTGTTTGATTATTTACAACACTTCTAAGAGAAATGTCTCTCAGATCCTATAAGTAAGGGAAGAGTTAGTCCTCTTACAGAAATCCACGAAGTGATGAAATATAAACCCACTACAGAAATGAATTATTTGCCAGCAGGTAGGAGTTTATAATTTTAGTCTTGCATAAAGCAGTGTTTGCAATCACTTGAGCACAAGTTCCTCTACCAAGGTACCTGATTATGGAGTGTTGTTTTACAACCCATCTCAGAGGAAGTAACTTAACTGTACATAGTAAGAATTGATGTTTACCATTCCTCTAAGAAGTTGTTAAAGTGAGGAATAAACAATTCACAGGATGGAACAAATGGTCTTCATTTTTAAACCAAATTAGTCATAATGTGTACTGACATGCATAAAATGTGGTTCATAATGGAACACAGCTGTTTATGTTGGTACTGACAACCTAGTTCCTCCCTCTGCCAGTGTGACCTGCTCTGTTTTCAAGCATAATTCTAGTCACTGGATTGTTAGGGTACTTTACTTCCCCAAAAATATTGTGAACTGCTGAAGGGTAACATTACAACTTAAACGTTTTATTTTCATGCTACACTATCGTTTTCTTAATCCTCTAATGCATCAATTATTTTGCTACATGTGCTGCTCTTCCTTTAATTCTTAAACTGACTTTCATATCACTTTCACCGGCACCACAACAAAGCGATTCGAATAGCCGTGATCTTTAGAGCGATACGAAATGGACTGCCACCCATTGAAAGCCAAATGTCACGAGTTCGAGTCCCAGTGACTACAGTCAAATGTGCCTACGGTAAACGACGGGGAGGGCCCGAGTAAAATAACCAGTGTAATGGCATGCATGGATGCTGAAAGAGTTACAGTTTGACTGCAGTTGCGTGGATTTTGTATTCTTTATATTAAAAAAAGTACAGTCTTATTAAAAAAATTAATATTTTTACAATAAAGGCAACCTACATATATCTTAATTTTATTGCTGAAGGTTAGTGTACTATGAAATTAACAAAAAACGCTGTTAAGCTATTCTAAAACTTTACCAAATGGCAATGCTGTGCATTTGAAGGTTAATATCAGTTTGATTATTTTCGTTCGATAGCAGTAATAACTTAAACCTTCATCTCCATGTCGCTGATGAAAGCTCTCATATAAATGTTGTAGCTTGTCATCCAGTTTAATGGCATTTGCAAATAATTCATCCTTCCTCTAGGAGGCTGAATCATGTTTAATTGGTTTAACCTTTTTTTGAGTACCTATTGTAGTGAAACTGTGAAGCGGTATTAATGTTACATATAATGTTGATGCTTGTGATGTTTATGTATGTGTGTTTACTTTACGCATATTTGCGAGAGAACTTGCTTTACATAATGTCTTTTTGTTGTCGAGCCCCACGTTGTGGAGCCAATATGAAGCGGTATATAAATTGTATATATGTTTATAGCACCACGTTGTGGAGCCAATGTTGATGTGGTATTAATGTTATGTTGACTTCTGCGTTGCCATCTTGTGTGACGTCATTCGTTGGTCTGGTCCGTAGCTCCCTCTGACGTTAGCAATTTGTATCAATTAGTTTCTGAAAGAATATAAGGTTATGTATATTGTCCTCCGGCTAGCTATCATCTTATCTTGGTAGAACTTGTATCTCTTGCAGGGTGCGAAGCGGAAAGGAATCTATTATCCAGAAATGATATTGACGAAGAAATTGGTTTTATAATCTTTATTGCAGAACACGTTCACGAACACTTTCACATATTTATCTGGATACTCGCCATACTGAAACTGTTTGTAATAACTTCTTATCACTTTTAACTCACGTACTTCAACTTTGTGTATTTTTAAACTGTATAATACTTTATAAGATTTCTCGTACTTCTGCTGCGCGTAACTTGACGAATTGAAGGACTGACTGACGATATGTAGTGTACTGAGAATTCCGTTGAACTGGGGGAACGCTCCTTTGAATCTACACTATTTATAGGCTTGCCTTAAGATACGCCTAAAGATTATAAATGAACTGCCATTGGCTAATAAAACGCGCCAACATTAGCGTCTATTTTACTATCCAATGAAAAACACTAATACATATTACTTTTAAGGAACATTCTGGAAGCTTTTACCGAAAAGGCGCGAAACATTACGTAACTTCCTGGTTCCCGGCAATGACAAACAACTAACCCCTTCATTGCATTATTGCGTTATTGTTGACAGTTTCAGTAAAGCCGTATATTATTATTTACCAATAATATTTACAATTAATAAACATCTGAAATCAATGTCACATAAAAATACATATTCATATTACAATCCTTATTTACATTTAAGTAATTTGTGATACAAATTACCGTATCATATGCCCCACTAGAAACATAATTATAAATATTTATAACTTGTTTAGAAATTTTAAAATTGTGTTTTTTAGTCTCCTAAATCTTGGAACACACATTATCACTTTCACTTTACACTTCACACGCATTTAACACACGACATATGTTTTATCTCGCCACTACTTACTGGCTCTGGTTTAATTAATTTAGATATTAATCTGACATTACTATTTTTTATAGCAAATACTTTACCCTAAATTATTTAATCACTGCTACCAAATTGTTTACTTTAAGTTGTTGACAAAAATTTATACATTTAAGATTTTTTGTAATTATTATACATATTTACCAAAATATTCACCTTCTACACAAATATTTACATCTCTTAAATCTAAGTACTGTTTCACATTTTCTGTTTGCTACATAAGTATTTGTTTCAATTATTTTTAATTATATTTACCAATTTTTTTTTTTTATTTTGTACTTTGCAAATATATTTACATCTCTTAAATCTTGACAATGTTTCACCTTTTCTGTTTGCTACATAAGTATTTGTTTTGAATTATTTTTACCATTTTTGTTATTTTGAATTTTATTTTAACAATACTCTTGGAATGGTATTTATGTACTTTACTTTAATATAACATCATGCTTTATTTCACATGTTCAGTTACTAATAAAATGTTATTTTCCTCTCAAACAGTTAGTCATGACCACAATTTATTTCTCCATTTACATGACGTACATTTTTATTTAACCCTCTTACGTTCCAATACATTTCTCTGCAAGTCGCCTTTAACTATCCAGCATTTACTATTTATCATCTTTGTCTTTTATTTCACCATGATCTTCGTGGTTATAATCTTTATTGCAGAACACGTTCACGAACACTTTCACATATTTATCTGGATACTCGCCATACTGAAACTGTTTGTAATAACTTCTTATCACTTTTAACTCACGTACTTCAACTTTGTGTATTTTTAAACTGTATAATACTTTATAAGATTTCTCGTACTTCTGCTGCACGTAACTTGACGAATTGAAGGACTGACTGACGATATGTAGTGTACTGAGAATTCCGTTGAACTGGGGGACACGCTACCTCGGCCTGGCTTATTTATAGGCTTGCCTTAAGATACGCCTAAAGATTGTAAATGAACTGCCATTGGCTAATAAAACGCGCCAACATTAGCGTCTATTTTAATATCCAATGAAAACCACTAATACATATTTCTTTTAGGGAACATTCTAGAAGCTTTTACCGAAAAGGCGCGAAACATTACGCAACTTCCTTGTTCCCGGTAATGATAAACAACTCACCCCCTTGCTGCATTATTGCGTTATTGTTGACATTTCAGTAAAGCCGTATATTATTATTTACCAATAATATTTACAATTAATAAACATCTGAAATCAATGTCACATAAAAATACATATTCATATTACAATCCTTATTTACATTTAAGTAATTTGTGATACAAATTACCGTATCAACTGCTTCATAGAGGTGGTATGCAAACCATCCCTTCATTTCACATCGATTATAACATTTTTCATTGGTTCGTTTTTGTATGAGTTGTTTTTCAGCCCAGTAACTTAGAGAACTGATATTGGCTGGGTGAAGTCAGCGGTTGGTTACATGAAGGTGGAAACCTTATGGTGGGAAAAACACCATTGTGATCTAGGGGAATGGACCACTTTTTATGCACATAAGTGTGCTATAGCAAATTTTGAACAAAGTATTTAATCATCCTAAGTAATTATGAATAGGTTCAACATTGGTGTCAAGTGCCAAAAAAGTTAAACATAGCAACTGTAAAAGCAGATCTCATCAAATTAAACACTGTGTTCAACATATTTATTATTTGGCTTTCAATCTGTTGTGTATAAAAATTATGCTAGTGTGAAAATTAACACATGTCCTTTTCATTTGGCTTCTCTTATTCAACAACTTTTCAGGTATTGCTAAGTCAGACAAAGGATAATCATCAAGTCATACAAACACTTTTTTTCCATTTGGAATTAATTTGTCCGCTTCAGTATATAATGTTCATACATGCTTGCATACTCTATGTAAACCATGTGCTGTACAAGTGCATGTACTATCTTTCAAGAAAGTAAATGTACGCTTTTTGCGGGTCTTGTGGTCACGATTTTAACCTTTTACTTACTTTGAAGATTGTTATGGCTATATTAACCCAGTATGACAAACATGGACTAAATATCATAAAACAAGTTGCAATTCTCTTGCAGCTGAGCAATTAACTATATGGCATTGGAAAGAAAATGGAAAACATGTGGAATGATTTTTTTTTAATTTTTTTTATGGACGCTCTTTAAATAATATGGTCCTTAGCATCCCATTCTATATTGGGCATGAAACACCTGAAATTTTGCTTAGAAGCCTCTTTATCAGGCTTGAGGTTCTTTTACGTGCCGTAAATCTATGACACGGGACCACCAGCTTTACTTCCCTTCCAAAGGAAGCCATTATAAGGATTTTTGCACCCGAAAAAATCCATTGTCTCCACCAGGTTTGAACCCATGACCTCAGGAACTAGAGGTTAGCGTGACATGGAATGATGATTTTAATAGAACTAACATCTATGTTATAAATAACCCACGCACTAATATCTGCTGTCATAACTCATTGATAACATGCATGCTGTTTCAAGTGTGCCGAGGGTTCACGGTTCGAACCCCAGCATGTAGTTATACTTTTTATTGCAACTTTTTCACCTTGTAAGATGCAGTAATGTACAAATTTACAGTTCTCCTACAGCTAAGTTATTACTACATGACTTTGAAGAAAATGCGAGAAGATTGAAAGGTAATTTTATCAGCAAACTTTTAAATGCTGTATACAATCCATCTGATCACAACAATAAGCTAATGCATACAATAACAAGAAACTGATAAATCTCATCTTGAGAAAAGCAAACTTACAGCTGCAAATATAATTGTGTATGATTCAATGGAGTAGAATGCATAAAACTGAAAAGGTATATTCTGTGTAACTGCTAGTTACAATATAGTTACTCCATTTATTATAAATGACAAAAAGAAGGCAATCGCTAAGGATAATGCTGCTTAAAAAGCAAACTAAACAACTGCTATTTCATAGCTGAAGCCACGCCATATATGAAGAAATAAATTAATTTCTGAAACATTTCAGATTTATAGATAATGTATTTCTCCTGAAACAAGTAACTTGTCGAAACAATGAATGGAAAACAAAAATGAAATCTTGTGTTTTAGAACCTGGTATAATCGCCCCAGCTACGATTACATTGTTTATTTTTTCGTGCATGTTTGCAACCAGTGCAGAACACCCGTTTGGATGTTCACTCATACCCTGTATGGTCGATGTTCTTTCCATTTCTTTATCATGAAGATCCATACATGCTCATTGGGGTTCAGATCAGGAGATCTTGGATGCTAGTCCATGCAAATTATTTTTGGATGTCTCGTTAGCCAATCCTGGGGTGATATATGTGGTACGCACACCACTATTGCCATGCATAAATATATATTCTTCTTGTTCTGTGAACCTAGCACGAAGGGTTGACAGCAAAGTGTTTTCGAGAATATCTACATAGACTGCACTCGTCATTCTTTCTGGCACTTAAATTGATTCCCCTTGTCCTGATAGTCCCAGAAATGTGCTGCAATTCTTCCCGAATGTTCTGCTCGGACGAGGTGCTGAGGCGCATGTCTAGTTCCCTGTAGTCTATACAGAGAAAGGGTCCCTCTCAGGTTGGATCGAAATACCTTCTCGTCACTCCAAATTGCCAGGTCCCAGTAAGCCTGAGGAAGGTCAATATTATGCTGTGCTAATTTGTAACCTTCTTGCCTTGTTGGAAAGGTAAAATCAGATGACGGCTATGGCATTGAATTTTTCAGTCATCTGATTCTACCTTTCCAACCCTGTCCAACACACGGCTTGTGTGAAAGAATAATTAATTCCTTTAATTGACCTAATAGTGGTTGCAACTATAAAGCCCGGGACTTAAAGTACTTAGAATGAATGTAAGTCGCCATTGGGGTATGACATCTCAATACAATTTGAGATCTCCTTGTGGTTTACCGGGAAAAATGCGAATCAGTTGGAGAATTTAATGTTGTGTCGGCATGTTGCCATGGTAGATCAGTAGTTAGAACAACCGGACAGAGACCGGGAGATCCGTGGTTCAAATCCCAGCTATGGCATTGAATTTTTCAGTCATCTGATTCTACCTTTCCAATCCTGTCTAACACACGGCTTGTGTGAAAGAACAATTAATTTCATTCTTGGCTTGTGTGCCTCAGTGAGAAGGAGCTTAGTGGCAGGACGATGCGATGCAATACTGGCGTCCTTTAATCGTTGGCGTATGGTTTCATATGAGCAACCATACTCAACTCTTTGTCCAGAAAGGCAGACCTGTGTATTAAAGTTTGATTCCTCACATCTTCTGCTAGAGCTTTGTCTTGAGCAACTGTTGTTGCACGAGGCCTACCTGAATGCCTGCGTGATTTGGCCCTTACAACTTCTCCCTCGTGATGCCAGTCTAGACATTGTTTCCCTATTCTTTGGAAATTCTCTAGTAATTTGAGAGGAGTTCTCACCATGAGTAGCACAACCTACAATTTCATCCTTTTGGAGCTGTAGTCGGCTCCACACAACCTCGTGGACGTAACATGCTGCTTTACTGTGATGAAGCCTTATGAAAATGTTCGAGTGCAGTGCATAAAGAACATCCAGCAACATTTTGCGCATGCGCAAGAACTACAAGGTGAAAAAGTTGGAATAAAAAGTATGACTACATGCTGGGGTTTGAACCGTGAATCCTTGGCATACTTGAAACAGCATGCCTTTTACCAATGAGCTACTGCAGCAGAAGTTAATGCGTGGGTTATATACAACATAGATGTTGGTTCTATTAAAATCATCATTCCACGTGTTTTAAATTTTCTTTCCACTGCCATGTAGTTAATAGCTCAGCTGCAAGAGAATTGCAACTTGTTTTGTGATATTTAGTCCATGTTTCATCATACTGAGTTAATATAGCCATAGAAATCTTCAAAGTGAGTGACAGGTTAAAATGGCAACCACAAGAGTATACATCTACAACCACAGCTGATTTTCATACCCCCTGCTCACGGAACGCCTGAATGATACTGACCCGCGAAAAGTATACATTTACTTTCTTGAAAGATAGTACATTTTTGAGAAGCTTACAGAAAGACCTTCTGCTGCCTTCTTCATATACATATTAACATCCAAGTAAGAGCAAAACATTTATCAAATTTAATTTCATTAGACCACAAATGCAGTAATTCATTGAATAAGCAAGCCTTTGTTACATATTGCATAAAACTGTGCTGATATTTCTCCACATGCTAATAGAAAACACTGCTTGAAAACTATATCATTATTTTTAGCACACTTATGACATTGTTCCCCGCTTTTCTACTGCTAGAATCTGGCTATTTCACATTCTGCTCTGATCTTTCCTAGCATTTCTTCTTAACATGCAGGGACATAAAATTTTCATAATATGATTCATCTGGTGTTTCAAAATTAGTATATTTTGAAGGAAATTTCTAAGTTCTTTCACTCGATATAAAGGAATATTGCATGAAAGAAAAGTATTGTGTAAACCTGCATAATATTTGGAACTTTTTGAAACTGTGATGTACAAAGAAGAAGCTGCATAACCTAAATGAATTTATCTAGAGGTTGCTTATTAAGTGGCCATTCTACTTTTACTACCTGCTAAATGTTGCAAGACTTAAGATTACTGATCCACATTTACAGATTTCTTGTATTTTTGACAGAAAAGAATTTTTCTATAACTTGTAAACAATCCACTAAATTCAGCAACATGTTGTTGCAAACAGAATCAATATTTGAGTTTACTTTTGGCATTATATCACTTCACTTAATATATTGGTACTGTATAAATGGTCTGATTTAATCAAGACAAGGCCAATGACTGACTGTAGAATATTCAAATCGAGGGCATTGTGTCAGCCATCATCACAAATAAGGTATTTCCCCATGAGGCAGCAAACAGCATATGCAATCAGATCATGATGCAGTATGTTAGGAATGAAATTCATTCACATTGTGTTTTCATTAATATAAGAAATGTACAAAATTTTGTATTAAATTAAAACTTAGAATATAAAAAAAACAACATATGTGTTTTTAGCCAAATTAATTAAAATATGTACTTCCAGAAAAATAATAAAAAATATATATTTTTATGTGAAATAGAATTTTGTATGCAACTTATGTTCTAGTTCAAAATTTCTGTTTTAGTTTTTGTTTTTTGTTTATAAAGAGGAAAAATTGTTTACATAAAAATCTCCGTCCTATTATCAGATTCCATGTCTTCTCCAGAAGCAGTTTTAGTGCTTTGGAACATAATAAAGGTCGAAATAGCCTGATATCTTTCTTATAGATCATATCCTTGGCCATCTTTGCATTGGTTTCAATGATTTCACTTTTCTCCAAAATATTCTGTTGTGTTCAAATCTCTGGTACTTGAAAGAGTAGACTTTCAGTTAACTTTACCTTTCTTTTGCAACAAACTTGATCATGATGCAGTATGCAGTGGATGGGTGTATGCTTTGCATACTTCCATGGAAGGCTGGGTTCCTTGAAGTAAATGAGTGTAAGATATTTGTTTTTATCGCTTCACTTCTATTGTTGTTCTTTATCTCAGTTGTCCATGAGAAAGCAAAATTGCTCTGTATTTGATCAGCCCTCCTATATTTAGGTTAGTTGACAATACAATCTTGTTTATGATTACTGTTTTATTCTGTTCATTTAAGATAATAACTATATCTTATTAGTAATCTGGTGGCATACAAAATAAATTAGGAAAAATATTTAAATTTGACAGTAGACAATGGAATAAATTGAAGCATTGAGGATAAGATAGTGGGCAGTGTAATGCTTAGCCACATTCTGATAATTTTATAGCAAAGGGGTTTGAAGAATTCCAATGTTTTCACTAAAACAAGCTATCTTAACTTCTGCTTAAACTGTGTTTTGCATTATCCTCTGCAACTTCATATATACAGGGTGAGCCAAAAAACTACGAACTGCCTGCGCAGTGCTTTTTCCTGTCTGTGTCCTCGGCGCTCGTTGCCGTCTGCCACTATCATAGAAAGGTGCAGATGAAACCATACAATATTTTTAAAACCACTTTTAAAGGCTTTACTTACCAACTTTATGGATGGATGGATGGATGATGGATAGTTTCCTAAAGAGGTGCCAAAAATGTATGGACAACGACGGTGGCCAGTTTCAGCATTTCCTTTCATAAAGTTGGTAAGTAAAGCCTGTAAAAGTCGCTTTAAAAATGTTGTATGGTTTCATCCATGCCTTTCTATGATAGCTGCAGACGGCAACAAGCGCCGAGGACGCGGACAGGAAAAACACCACGCAGGAGGTTCGTAGTTTTTTGGCTCACCCTGTATTATGCTTATGATAAATATAACTTACTGGTTTAATATCTATGTTGACATCTTTCAAGAATGAATAGATGAATATAGTGGTGTAAAACTCGTACATAATATAGGTTGAATATACTTCCAATTGCAGATGACCAAATAATATTTGAAATCAGAATATTAGATCTGCACCCTTGCTCACAAATTAAACATACCGTTTAAAAATATAACTTAAAAATTTCCACTAAGAACAACAAAGTCATGACATTTAAAGAAGAACTCCTGTACTAGGCAAGATTGTAATACATGTAAATATAATAGAAGAAATATTACACTAACCATTACTGGAAAGTGATATCTCATAATATACAAGCAATGGCATCTAAAAGCAAATAATATATTTGAAATGTTAGGTTAAACACTAAAATGATGTCTTAAAAATAAAGTTTGAAAGGAGATGTTAATGTTTTACAAAGTCATGTTGCTTCCTTCACTATCTTTGGAAGTGAAGCTTGGCATTTGAGAAAAACAGAGCAACAAAATCTACAGGCAGCGGAAATGAAGTTCATAAAGTTTGTTACAGGAATAGGACAAGATAAAGTTTTATACAAACATATACTAGAAGAGCAAAATACCTACTTATGCTGTAAATCATAAAGTCACTGACTATAGCGAAAGATGACAAGAATGTTTATACAGAATGGAGGATTCCTGATTAACCTATTATGATGCAACTCTTGAATCCCAAAGGAAGAAGAGTCATTGGTCAGCCAAGGAAATGGGTCAAAGAACCACTCTGAAGAGAACAGGATACAAGGTAAAATGTACTTAATTTTTAGCAATAACTATTTTATTGATCCCCAGGGGAGGAAAAAAATTCTCACCATGTGAAGCCAACTTTGCATAAAACTTTCAGGAAAACTATATGTATTTTCCTTTCTTCTTTTTTCTTTCCAGTTTATATTGAAATCTTCATTCTGACATCTGGATTTTGACAAAAGTGTGGCTCAGCACTATGTTGCCCTGAATTTTCCATTTGTTCACAGTGTTTTTTCTGAGACAACCTTCCCTTTAAACCTTGAATGCTGGGGTATTTTAAATATTACTGAATTTAGAGTACATTCATTGTTTTTAAGACTCAAGTTTATCAAGAGTGCCGAAAGGTTTTTCTTAAAATAGTTGTATATACTTTTTATGCATAAAAAATGGTAACTGATTTCTGGAATAATGTCGCATGTCTTTAAAGACTGCATCAAAGGTTCAATTTGTACCATATGTGATTTATAGTGTTTTCATTTTCATCAGTCCTTTCAAGGCCATTTTTTTCCCTCTTGCAGGAGCAGTAGTATTGTTGTAACTCTGGTCACAAGCTTTGAGGAGGGGAAACTAAACGACTGGAGGGGAGACATACGTATACATAGAGCGAGAGTGGGGATTGCCATGTGTGATCTTCTCTGGACTGAAACCACTATAACCTATTTGCTCTTTGCTGCTGTTATGACAGCCAGTATTAGTCCCCCTCCCTGGTTTTTTCTCCACTAAAAGTGGAGAGAATGGGTATTTATTATATTGACCTAACTCAATATAACAATACACAATATAAGAGACTAATCACCTCTATTTTTTTTCTTCATTCTTTCTTTCTTCAGTTTCTCTGCTTGTTGCTTTGATTGCAATTTCTACTTCTGAATTCAGCTTCAAAGTTTGTTAACACAGGGGCATTGTCATCAATTAAACAACTTAATGTTATTTATAAAACAATGAATACTGAGCTATCTTACTCTGATAATAACACATGCTAATCATAGATGTAATAAAAAATATAATATAAGCAAAAAACTAAACCAAGGAAGTTCAAAGTAAATAAATTAGTACTATAATTATGGTGGAATCATACACAGTGAAGCAAAACCTAATGCACTTATGTAAGTGAAGTCAAACTTCCGTACACTCACAACATCAGAGAGGCGAGTGAAGCAATTAGGAGTATTTAAGTTGACTCCAGATAAGTGCATAGAAACATTAGTGTTATCAAAACAGTTGAAGAATGTGTAGGTAAACTACATATATGCAATTAATATATTCTCCCTCACCAGTTGCATTTGCAAGGCGATGGAGCGCATGATCAACGCGCGGTTGACTTGGTGACTTGAGTCTCAGAAACTTCTAGCGAACGCTCAGTGCGGATTTTGTCGCCATCGCTCTACCGTCAACCACCTGGTGTCTTTGTCGACGTATATTATAAATGGATTTCGAGAGAGTGTCAAACAGTGGCTGCGTTTTTTGACCTGGAGAAAACTTATGACACTTGTTGAAGGGGCGACATTTTACGTACACTCCACGCATGGAATTTACGCGGTCGTCTTCCCATATTTCTTCGGGAGTTTATGACGGATCGCGTCTTTCTGGTACGTGTGGGCTCGGTTTTATCTAGTTTTATTCAAGAGAACGGTGTACCGCAGGGCTCTGTACACAGTGTCACACTTTTTGCGATTGCTATCAACCCCATTGTTGATTTTATTCCACCTGATATTTCATTGTCCGTTTTCGTTGATGATTTTGCCATTTATTGCAGTTCACGGCGGACCTGTCTGCTCGAACGCCGTCTCCAGAGCTGTATCGACCGTCTCTACGCCTGGAGTAACGCCAACGGCTTTACTTTCTCCGCCGAGAAATCCGTCTGTGTGAATTTCTGGCGCCGGAAGGCTTTCCCTTCGCCCTCTCTCCACCTTGGGCCGGATAATCTTCCATTTGCAGACGAGGCGAAATTTTTGGGGTTGATCTTTGATCGAAAGCTCAGCTGGACTTCGCACATTTCGTTTTTAAAAGCAAAGTGTGACCGTTCTCTTTTAAGTGTTTAAGTGTTTTAAGTGGCACATCCCGGGGAGCTTATCGGACCGTCCTGCGTCTTTATCGCTCTTTGGTCCGATCCAAGCTTGATTACGGGTGCATTGTCTATTCATCGGCTCGTCCATCTGTGTTACGTCGCTTGAATGCCATTCACCATCGTGGTATAAGAGTCGCTACAGGTGCCTTTCCAACTAGCCCTGTACCCAGTCTGTATGCTGAAACTGCAGAGCCTCCGCTGTCCTTCAGGTGTGAGATGCTTTTGTGCAGCTATGCCTGTCGACTCTCAAGCTTGCCTGACCACCCGTCATTCGAGATAATTTTAGAGGATTCGCTTGATCGGCAATATTTATTTAGCTCCTCTGCTCGCTCCCTCCAGGGGTTCGATTTCGCCAGCTTCTTCGGCATTTGGACATTACGCCAGCGCCGACCCTTCCCAGGTTTCCTCCTTGGTTGCGCGCCGAGGCCCACTGTCACCTTGGGTTAACGTCGATGCCGAAGAATGAGACCACTTCTTCAGTCAGATCAGCGTTTTTAGAAGTTCAGGCGCAATTCGGGGAATGTCATTTTATATATACTGATGGATCCAAGACTGATGTTGGAGTAGGGTGTGCCTTTATTGTTGATCAACGTAGTTTTACCTTTCGTTTACCGGGGCAATATTCGATTTTTACCGCCGAACGTTTTAGTATTTTTCAATCACTTTTATACATCCAGCGGCACGACTTACGACGCTGTGTTCTTTGCACTGACTCTCTGAGCGCCATTCAGAGTATTAACGCGCTGTACAATTACCATCCACTTTACAGCGCATACATGATCTCTACTCACTCGGTGTTTCTGGCACCAGCGTCTGCTTTGTGTGGATTCCGGGTCATGTGGGCGTCTCTGGCAACGAGTCTGCGGATGCCGCTGCCAAATCGGCAATTTTATCGCCCAGATGTTTTACTTCTATTGTTCCCTCCACTGATTTGTATGTAATTTTACGTCGTTGTATCTTCTCGCGTTGGCGCGATGAGTGGGCGGCCCTTAGGGGGAATAAGTTGCGGGAGGTTAAACCTCTTCCGGTTGTCTGGGCCACCTCTTTTCGTGGGGAAGAGGTAATTTTAACACCACTTCCTATCGCACATTGCCTTTTTAGTCATAACTATCTGCTCAGTGGTGACCCCGCACCACTCTGTGAGCAGTGTAATGCGCCCTTAACAGTGAATCACATTTTAACACAGTGTGAAGTTTTAGCTCCATTGCGCGTTCATGTGTGTCTGCCTGTTGGCATAGCCAATTTTTGGCAGACAACGCGCATGCTGTAGGATGTCTTTTACCTTTTATCAATGACAGTGATTTTAATCGGTGCATTTGATGCGCTGAGCATCTTTTCGTTTTGTGATTTTATATTATTGTTTAATGGGGACTCTTCTCCCCGGTGTACATATGGTGCTCTTGTCACTTGTGTTCTATAGTTCTTGACACATTGTTTTATTCTTTTATTGTTTTCTTTACCATGTCTTTAGTGTGTTGGTCTTTAGAGTTTGTTGACTTGTTTTTTAGTGTTTTAGCCTAAGCGGGTTTGTGTCCCGTATTTTAGTTTTTGGATTTTAAATTTTATACTTTGTAAGGGCGCTGATGACCTTAGATGTTTAGTGCCCTTAAACCCCATCTCATCATCATTAATATATTGAATGACTGAGGGATGTTTAATTTATGTTTTTCTTTCACCATGTAGCAATAGCTGTTCCATTACACAATAAGTTCTTCAAAATTGATAAAAATAATATTAATGCTAAGGAATTCAGCATTTTAGTAAGCGAGGCCTTAACTCTGAAAAAAATAAAGTACAAATTAAACAAAAAGAATTTGTCATTTATTATACCAGATTTTGCACTTAAGTCAAATCATGTACCGAGCAAGGTGGAGCTGTGGTAACTTTGTGACTTGCATTTGGGAGGTCCTGGGTTCAAACCCCTGGGGCCAACCAACCACCTGACCAATGGCTTTTTTTTGCGGCTTTCCTCGGTTGCTAGGTGAATGGTTGGATAAATGATCCACAAACTTTCCTATCATCCCTTTCATCACTACATTTCATTTCCTTCTTCACTGCCATACCAGGTATTGGGCTGATCACCCATCCTGGGAATGGTATGATCCAAAGTTTGCTTGCTACTCATCAGACTACTGACCCAAGACATTGGCTTGTAAATCCTACAAGGAGGAGGATAAGAAGACGGCATCAAATCATGTTTAGGATTTCATTGAGTTAAATGCTGGAACTTGGTATGTAGCAACTTATAGCAAACCCACTCTGTGTATGAGCAAATGGTTTTCTACTGGTGAATTTACCAGATATTAGTTCCAAATAGTAGGAGAAGAAGTTTAACTTTACAACATGAATCCTTGTATCCAGTTTTGTAAAGTACAAGCAGTAAAAGTGTTAAAACTGGTGAAAATTCTTTCAAATAGCAATATAACATGTACATTCAAACATGCAATAATTTAATTTTCACTTTCTCTGCCATGTAAATAGTAGGTAGAGCAGGTATTGCATTGCATCCAAACATTCAATGTCAAGATTTCACAAAAAATACATGTTTTGAGGCCCCTTGAGTCTCCCCAAAAACATTATTAGAAAAAGGTCTCTCTCTCTCTCTCTCTCTCTCTCTCTCATGATTCAAAAAAAGTTTATTGGTATTTAAGTTCAGTAACTTTAAAGATGCATTTTCAAGAAAATCTCTTCACTCCAACTCCCTTTATATGCAACATTTTTTGAAGTTTTTGATTTTATAAAAAATGGCTGTAATGATTTTCGATTAATTTATTGTATATTGAATATATTTTAATGACAAATAAAATGTATATCTTGAATTTTCTGGGAATAGTCTGTGAAGTTCTCTTGTTTTTTTTTTTTTTTTTTTTTTTTTTTTTTTTGTTTTTTTTTTTCCCTGTTACGTTTATGGTCGCTTAAACAGTAAGTCATAGCGCGACCAGCATATTACAATTAACATAGCACATGATTATAGTTCACACTAGATACAATAGTTAGAGTTCACATTCATGTGTTAATCTCAACAATTAAAGTTTTTCTTAGACTAAAACATAACTCAACTGCAATCAAGAGTTCATAAACGTTAACAGTTTACAGTATTAATTATTTACATTAACATCTTAGATAAACCATAATAAAATTGTTGAGAATTAGAGTTAAAGCCAATGGTACAGTTGTATATCCGTAAAGAATTCAAGTATTTTCTGGTTCCTGAGTGCTGTAACCATATTTGTGTAATCTTGCATAACTGGTAAACATTAAGCGATAAACGAAAACATACTACAAAAAAATGTAGATCTCTTTCACATAATTTATGTCAAATAACCTTTTTTGTAACTATGGCATTTCTAAGACATCAGTTATAAACGGGTCAAATTGTTCAATACTTAGCTATTCTTTTAAAGTCTTGTCAATTTTCAGTTGTTTCTCGCAATGTCATGGAAGGAGTATAGAATTTTAAGGCAAGCGTGTAGCGTCCAGTTCTAAAATATTTGACTATCTCTATTCCCTTTGTATCTATAACAAAATGTATAATGATGTGTGCAGTATGTGATTTAACTGTTTTTTTTTTGGTGAGACTGATTGCTGCATTTATTGTTTATTCATTTCTTTCTGCATTCTGCCCCCCCATATCAATATGTGTGTTTAAGTTTATGCAGAGAAGCTCAAAATTTAGTTAGGATTTATCTAGAGTATTTTATGAATAAAGTCATTAAAGCTATGCTATTATTATTATTATTATTATTATTATTATTATTATTATTATTATTATTATTATTATTATTATTATTATTATTATTATTATTATCATCATCATCATCATCATCATCATCATCATCATCATGTAATATAATAGAATATTACTTACTTAGAATAGAAGTTCTGCTGATTAAATGTAATCCACAGTTTTGCAACAAATTAATGCAAAAATTAAAAGTTACTGTGTACCTAACCACAAACATTAGAGAAGCTAACAGAAACTTGTGCATATGGGACTAAAAACAGAATGTTATATTTATTTATGGACATAATAGGTGGATGTCCAATTACCTACATTGTCAGCTGCTGTTGGCTGGTTTGTACATCAGATCCCTCATGGCTGAACAGGTGGAAATTTGAACAGTTTCACATATGAATTCACATAGTTGGAATTTTTAAAATTCTTCTTCTGTTCTTCATGCTTCTCTATAAAGATCATCTCCTACACATCTAGTTCTTTCATGTTTCTCATGACTTTCAATAGTTTTCCTTATTTATACTAAGGTTTGCTTTACAGAAATGATCGGCTACTACTGACTTGTCTATTTGTTTGTATCTAATATTTCTGAAGTACTCTTTTTAGTCTTTCCTTCAAACTTCTCTTGGTACTTCCAATGCATATCTCATCCTAACCAGAGCAGTTGATTTGATATAGGTACTCCTGATCCTGATGATTTCTGGAAAACAAAACCATAGTGTAAATGAAGAAATCAGACTGTTGAAAACCACAAGGAGTGTGAAAGAACTAGATGTGTGAGAGATTGCTGCTGCCGCCGCCGCCACCACCACCGCCACCACCGCCACCACCGCCACCACCACCACCACCACCTGTTGTCCTCCTTGGTGTAGTGGTTACCATGCTAGCCTCTAGTTCCCGAGGTTGCGGGTTCAAACCCAGCGGAGTGCGATGGATTTTTTTTGGGGCATAAAAATCCTTAGCATGGCTTCCTTCAGAAGGGATGTAAAGCCGGTGGTCCCGTGTCGTAGATTTACGGCATGTAAAAGAATCTCAAGCCTGATAAAGAAGCCTCTGAGCAAACTTACCAGTCTTGCATGTCCAATATAGAATGGGATGCTAAGGACCACAGTAGTTAAAGAGCATCCATAAATAAAACTCAATTTCTCAATTTACTGCCACCACCACATTACATGTATAGGACTGCCCATTGAAATTGGCCCTAGCCACTGTTCAAGTTGGCAGGATGGATATTTACATAAGATGGATATCTTATGTTACAATCTACAAACATTACATTATATATATTATTTATGCACTCACAAATTATTGTTGTGTTCCTCTTTTAACAGTCCATTACAATTTACTTGCTCTATTTTCTTACAGTTTTTATTTGTCAGTTGTCCTATTCATTCTTAACCATACATTACCTTTTCTCCAAATTTCAGTTTAATAATATGTGTTGTACATCTTCTCTCCAAATGTGCACTCACCTTGTGGTTAGCCATTTCGTTGGTCTTCTAACCTCCACACTCCTTTCCTTAGCCATGCTATCCCTCCTCTTTCTTCTTTATTGGTGTACCTCTCTCTTTCTCAACTGTTTTTCATTGAAACAGAATACTAATGACCTCTTACTCTGCTAGGTGGCTGAATTTGTATCTCAATATCTTCATATCTTCTCCTTATGCCTTTCCAAAAACCTTTATTATTTGTATCTCTTTTTCCCCAAATATTCCCCAAGTCATTATTTTCTAAGTTATTTCTTAAATCACTTATCCAACCCATACTTTGTAGACTTGTTTGTTTGTATTTTAAGCATTGTTTTAACAGATGTATTCATCATCTAAATTCAGGATCATATACCAGTACTCATAGTTCAAACCTCTCTCCATAATCAGTCCTTTCCTTGCTACTTTTACCATTTCAATTTGAGCAACTTTATTAGCTGTTGCTGTTGCAACCCTGAATTGCCCTTGTAACATATCCTTGTGCTAAGTCCACAATTTTCCAACTATTTTCAAGTTCCCATATTTCAATACCCTATAACATTTGAGCCGCAACCACTTGGTTGTATACCCTTTCCAACCATTTCACCTCCACCTCTGACATTTTATACAAACATCCTCTCATAGCCATCGTTGCTGCTTTCTCTTTTGCCAATGTTGAACTCTTTTGTTTCTCCCATTTTCCTCATGCATTTATTTTAGTTCCTTGGAAGCGCAGTCACACATCACTTTATACTCATTACTTCCTTTCTTTCATTTCTCATGTTTACTCAGTTTACCAACTCTCTTAAATACTACAATTTGTGTTTTCACTCTATTTGCCTTTAATCCTCATTCTGAGCAGTATTTATCTGTTTATTGTAAATAAACCTATAAAAAGTATGAAGAACAGGTGATAAATTTTGAAATTGCCAATCATGTTAAATGGTTCATCCACCATGACCACAATGACATTCAGCCACAAGGGATTTGGATGTCTAAGCTGGTGGATTAGCCAATGTAAGTAAGAGCCTACGAAAAGTATATTCCTCCAAATATATGTATTGAGAGAAAACTTTGTGTTTTGTTAACTCCATTCTCAATGGAATTCAGTTTGAATTTGGTTTCACTATGCAAGTTCCTTCTTGTTAGTAACTGATAATAAAGAAATACAGGGATACTTTCTGCAGCTAGCCACAATTAAAAACTGACACTGAGCTTCTGAATTAGGGGTATAATTAATAATAATAATGTTTAAAATTTACTATTATCACCATCATTATTATTGTTCCTGAATAAAATATTACTTTTTTATGCAGGAAAATGTAATCATAATTAATGACATTTTATTTTCATACTTTAGTTATTTGTTTTCTGTATTTTAATCTAATAATTAATTGACTTTGTTAAAAGAAAGAAAGACTGGCTATCTAGCTTATAAACAGAACAAAGACATGGAATGCATTTTGTCTGATATAGTGTCAGGTATAATATTTATTATTAATAATTTCAGTTTATTAGACAGAATTTACAAAGATGTGACCTAGATATTCTTCTGTGCTCATTTTATTTTATATTATGCAACTGAAACAATTTTAATGTGAATGAAGGTGCAAGGCTAGTATATAGTAATGTCAAACTGCAAAATATCTTTTTACATTAAAAGAAATGTTTTGTTGAATTGGTTATGATATTGATTCAGTATCAGCCATATGGCAGTATGCTACCCTTGTCACTGATTCTTCTCTCCCCAATCCTTTCTACTCATATGCTACTATCTCAAAGGCAGACCCGAGTAAGCAAGCAACTTAAGCATGCATCATAGTGCTTTCAGTTAGTTATTCCTGATGTGGATTATATTATGCCCATTGGTGATGTTGTAGAAGTCTCCACTCAGAAACAAAATTGGTACTATTATAGTTCTAAACAATACTGTTGCCAGCTCTTGATACAAGATTTTTTTTCATTCTTTAATATATTTACTGTAGATTTTGAACAGTTGAAAATATGGCAAATAAAATCAATGGTGCAGTTATGCTGACACGCCTAGGTTATAAGAGTCAGTCATTTCAAAATTATAAAGAGGGTTATAGCTGTTATTGGCCTTCTTAGATTGGTTTACCATACAATAAAAATGAGTTTATTAACGTATGTAGTTCCATTTTGGACATTCTTAGTCTTGCTAACAATAAACATGTTGATAAAATTTCTTGTCATTAAAGGTTGTGCATAGAATGGGGGGAACAAGGATATTGATGGATAGGCTCCTAATGTTTGTTCCAGGCATGGTAATGAATCAGGAGTGTGTAGAAGACATTGCAGGTAACTTGTATAGTGCACTTGAAGGAGCCCTGCCCCACTTCTATGAGAACATCTCTGGTCTTCAACATTCTTTACCAGGAAAATTTGTTTGCAGTAACTGTGGAAAGCATTACAGGCAGAAAGCCTCCTTATGGCGCCACTACAAATATGAATGTGGCAAAACACCTCAGTTTCAGTGTCCTTACTGTCCAAACAGATTCACACAGAAAGCCAGCCTCAAGAAACATATTTTCTGCCGACATCCACAGTAAGCATTATTTAAATTTACATTCTTGTCTGAATTAAACCTTTAATTCACTTTAATTTTATGATTAAAAATAAAAACTCTTATTTGCTTGAATACTTATATATTATCAGAGATTGAACAGTTTTAGTTAACACACAAATTTTCTTTTTGATTGTGCATTTCACATGATATTCAGGTCATCTTGATACATAAACATAAGTGTAAATTCAGTGAAAGTGTATGCATTTTAGTTGCTGCTTATATATAAAGCAGACCACTGAACCATTAGTTATTTAGATAGCTGTAGCAATAACTACACATGTGTATTTTGGTGCAGAAGTGTTTTAGATTAAAAATAAATTTACTGCTTATAATAATGTATCAAATGAAATATTAATTTCATAGCATTTGTTTATATGTACAAAAATGTTCCACTCTACTAGCCAAGACTGTTAGTGCATAACAGCTAACTGATCTGATAAGATGTTCATTGTTCCAAGGAAATATGAAATACAGGGAATCCAGAGTATGCCCTTGCCACTTGCATGTGGTTCTGTATCTCTGCACTTGGACACTGCACAGCCAGCATGTCTGTACTCTAACTTCACATCTTAAAAAATAGAGTGTAAAGTCTTATCTTAGAGCAAATGTTGGAAATGTCGTGCTCTCCCAGCTAGGCAGGCCTGTACCAAGTAAACACATTCCAATTGACATAGTTTAGTTTGAACACTATAATGCTTTTTGTTTAATTGTTTATGTTTTCCTTGACTTCTTCAAATGCTTGAGGATTTTTATTGTACACCTAGACCTTTAGGCTACCCCACAAATAAAAATAACAGACTCTTAGATTTAGGGATGAGGGGGCCATACATACATTAATCAATTTCCAAACATCTAATTTAACTATGGATTCTTTAGCTTTACGAGCAAGGATGGAATTGCTTTGAAACCACCCATATGATCAGATGATTAAAACATGGAATCAGAATGTCATTTCAACCCCCTCTCAATTTATTCTGTGTTCATGAAAATTGGAAAATTATGTGTCTGCATACAAAAACTCCAATTTTCCTATGGTAAGGGGTTTCTGTGTACAGTTTAGTTTTTCAAAATGCCAATAGCAAGTGCTTGAGGATTTACATGACCATTTTGTGGAATGAAACAACACAAGCTGTGGGTCAATTACCCTTCCAGTCAGTGATGAAAGAAACCATGCACAATAACATGTACATGCTATGGAATCATCTTGTCATAGACATTGGACACGTGTACATTTGTAAGGTTTGAGCTTTAACAACTTTGTTGCTGTATGTGCAGAAGACACTGAAACACCAACTTGTGCTAATTTCTGTAATGATTTTGTTTTTGAATGTTCAACATTTGTACCAATTTTGTCTAATTTGTGTTTGTTATAACGGTATGTCTTTGTATGTGTTTCTTATTTTGTACTGAACATTAGTATCAAACTTATTCATAAGATCATGAGTTGCAATTCTGGAAAGAGGCAATTGCTTAGGTAACTTCTGAAAAACTTCTCATGAACAGACGAACTGATTCATTTTACGTACAAAAATACATAGCTGTAAAGTCAGCTTGTTTGCTGTCTTGACAAATAGATACAGACAGATGATTGCTCGATAGTCAAGGATAGGCAGGTAAAAGGGAGCTAGTTTCAGCCAAGGTGTAAAACCTGTGGTGTATTAAAGGCCTATTATCAAAGCCTGGCACAAAGGAATAGGAAAACCAGCAGTAGCAATATTGTTTTTAGATGATAAACTCCATCAAAACAAATGAAGCAAAATTCATAACAGCTACATGAAATGCAATAGAATTGGACATAGAGGAAAAGCTATTAATAAAGAAAGCATGAAGCAGCTTTTAAACTTAAGCACTCTGAACAATAATGATACAGCCTCCAAATACAGAGTGTAAGGGAATGTAGTGCCAAAAGCTTCATGGACTTAATGGGAAGTGTATTTGTTATAAATTGACTCATTAAGCAACTCTATGTTGACTCTATTTTCTAGAACTGAACAAAATGTTTTTGGTTTTCCTTTACATTGCTGGCGTATGGTGAGCATTTAACAGTACAAAGTTGTTTACGTTCCTGGTGTATGAAGAATGTCTGTAAGATGAGAAGGAACTTCTTTCTGTTGATCTTGGCTGGGCAAACAGTTATCAGCATTACCCCACAGTCTCAACTTTAACCCTCTGCCTGGCAGGTGGTATCACCGAGTTTGCCTGGCTCTACTGTAGATGATAATTTCACACCAAAAATCAAGCAGAAAGAATTAGAAAACTTACTGTGGTAGTACAATGCTTTCTACAGTTGGTGTTCTATGTGTCTGGCATTTGATCGTAAGCATGCTTCACAGCAATGAATCCAAGATGTGTACAGATGTTCAAACTCACATGCATTGGCCTTTTTGGAGTCCATTACAGCAAATATCCATTGCTGGAGCTCGTCCACCATGCTGATTTTGCTGGTGTTTACCATACTGGTGATGTAGCCCCATAAATAAAAATCCAGAGATATTCAATCTGGGCTCCAAGCTGGCCAATGAATGGGTCCATTTCAGCTTACCTATCGCTGTGGATAGTTGTCATATCAGGTAATAGTGACTTATGTGCAATGGAGCACAATTATGAAGAAAGTACATGTTCATCCTTATTTGCAGTGGTATGTTTTCAGATACTGTGATAGATCCTCCCAAAGAAAAGCTAAGTGCTAGCACCTGTCAAATGAGTGGATAATACATCAGACCCAATTAGAAGATCACCACAATTCCCACCCACACATTTGCAGCATACAGCTGCTGAAAACCCCTCGCTGAGATCTTTGGTGACTACCATTTCAATAAGAAGGCAAAATAATGCCAGCTTATAATTGCCAAAATGCAGCTATGGACTTTCTTCTGTTTGGAGCATAGTATTAGGAAATTTTCCCTATACAGCCTCCATATTGCAGTGGGTGTCCCTGTAAATGATACTATCTGCCAACTCCTGCATGGTAAAGCTCATCATTATTCCTGGAGGACAAATTCTGTGCAATCTTAGCCGGACGACTGCAAATCCTTTGTTTTCACTCCAGCTATAAATGGTGTCAAATGTGCTACCAAAGGCAAAAACATGCACATTTTATAATCTGATGCTTCAATATGTTATAAATAAATTTCTCTGCTATCCATAAGGCTTTCAGCATTACATTCCCTTACACTCTGTATATCCAAAAGCTACATCTGCATCTGTTTAAACCAACTTAGCAATATTTCAAAGCTGATAGAGGTAACATGCATGTGAAATATAGTTATTCTAAGATCAGTTCTCTATTTGAAATTGATATATCTTCTATAAATATTAGGAGTGTGGTTCCACATTAATACCATTATGTTTTTTCTTTTTTTTCTTTTCTTTCTTTCTTTCTAATATGCATATCTTTCTTCTTTTGTCACTATGTGAAATGTGTTCTGCTTATATAAATAAATGAGGTTTAGAATATTGACGGCAGCTACAGAAGAATAATTGTTTTTTATCTTTATGAACTAATCATGGCCTCCTTTATTGACAATGTTCGTATGTACGGAAAAGATATCAAATGTTATATGGAATAAGGTATGGACCCTGCTCTGTAAAATCATTTTGTAAGCTGGTTAACAAATTTGAAGAAACTGGTTGTTACTGATAGAAAGCAAACTGGTAGACAAAATGTGCTAGAGAGCAAGGTAAGTGCAGCTGTAGTTTAACAAGAAGTGTGCGAAATTCTGCATATAATGTTTGTAGTGCTAATAAAGCTGCAAAGCATCTGAAAAGTTATTTACCTGTGTGGCAAATACTGGGAATACAGTTTCAGCTCTATACCTTTAAAATGGAAATGCATTTTGAATTCAAAGAACAAGATCAACCAATTTGTGTCGCTTTTGCTTGGCAGATTTTAGCAGAAGCACATTTCAAATTAAATGGAGGTGTTAACTCTCATAATTGCAGGATATGGGTGGAAAATAATCCAAGCAAAATTGTACAGCAAGGATTGCATGCTGAAAAGGTGGTGTAGGATGTGATTTTATGTCAGATTTCATATCAGGATCTTATTTTTATGAAGAAATGAAAAATGGACAAACGAAGGCAGTAGTGGTAAATGGGGAGTGATATTTTTAAATGTTGTAAAACTTTATAATACTAGCATTACAGAATCACAAAATTTAAAATATTGTTTTCTTGCAAGATGGTGCTCCACTTCACATACACAATCCTGTAAACCACTGTCATCCTCTTAGTCTAAAGGTACCATTGCTAACTGCTAGTTCCTGAGGATGTGGGTTCAAACCCAGCAGAGGGCGACAGATTTTTTCAGGCATTAAAATACTTAGTATGGCTTCCTTTGGAAGGGAAGTAAAGCTGGTGGTCCCGTGTTGTAGATTTGTGGCACGTAAAAGAACCTCAAGCCTGATAAAGAGGCCTCTGAGCAAAATTACCAGTCTTTCACGTCCAATATAGAATGGTATGCTGGGCCACAGCAGTTAAAGAGCATCCATAAATAAAACTCAATTTTTAATTTAATTCTGGTTACCATTCTCGGTAGTTGTGAACCAGCCTTAAATGGAAACTCTCACTCCCAATACATAGACAACAGTGTATTTGTTTTTCATTTAAATGTTATTGAGGTACAAGATGCTTTATATTTTTGTCTCCCATGTTCTGTATATGAAATTAGTAATTTACATATTTTTCTTATTTTCTTCAGTTATTTCAGTAGGTAGCCCGTGTGATAGAGATGTTTATTATTTATCAGTTTGCCACAGAATATTTTTTATATGTTGTAACAGGAAAAACTGGTATGAATCGGACCTCATGTGAAATATGCAGGAAGTCCAATAATTGTGCATCTGAAATATGCATATTATATGAATTACACACTCAAAACAAAAATACAAAAATAAACTACAATAATAATACAAGATACACAGTAGGATGCACCAAGTGGGATTACAAACACAATAATGATGTGATGAAGGAACTACGCTTAAACCTATCAAGTACATACAAGAATGCCAGAGTAACTGGATGAATCATTTGTGACAAATGAGTTTGGATAGAGTTCCCAAAGCCATGCTTTGTTATTGCCCAACTGGGAAGAGATTTTGAGCTGTCCAAAAGCACTGTACAGAAAACTTGTAAGAAGAAGAATATTGAGAATTAAATAACTTTAAGCACATTTTACCATTGCTAATTTCAAAAGTTCGAACCCTAAAAAAACTGATGTGATACACTCACATGACTTTCTCTACCCTCTATCTTTATTATTCTTGACTAAAGCTTATTTTTCTATCTACTACATTTAAACCATTGCAAAAATAGCTACATTACATAATTCGTTATAAATACAAATAGAACAGCAATAGTCTAGATGCTATATACTGGCTTTAAAATTCCATACTGTTTCCATGCAATTGCGAGAAACAACTGAAAATCGATGGGACTTTAAAAGAACAAGTATTGAATAATTCAAACCTTTTATAATGGATATCTCAGAAACGGCTTATGCCACAAACAAACTACGTATAATAAGTAGGGGAAGTATTGTATTCTACCCAAAAATTCAATACCGAGATTTCACCGGAAATGTATGTTTTGAGGCACCTTGAATCCAAAAAAAGCATTTTTGGAAACATGTCCGCGCGTGCGCGCGTGTCTGTGTGTGTGTGTGTGTGTGTGTGTGTGTGTGTGTGTGTGCGCGCGTGCGTGTGTGAACAGCATAACTCAGAAACGAACAGTCGGATAAATACCAAACTTGGTATTTAGGTTCAGTATCTTCCAGAGATGCGACACAAAGGTTTTCAAGAAAATCCCCCCACCCCAGACTACCCTTTACATGGAACATTTTTCAAAAATTTTAATTTTCTCAAAAATGGCTCTGACGATTTTGATTAAAATATCGTATGTTTAAGATATTTTGGCGGCGCCGTGGCCGAGTGGTTAGACCGCTCGCCTCCCACCGAGGCGGCCCGGGTTCAATCCCAGGGACCTGCATGTGGGATTTGTGGTGGACGAAGTCTGGGCGGGTTTTCTCCGGGTTCTCCGGTTTCCCCCGCCATTCATTCCACCAACTGCTCCATCATCACCTTTCCTTTCATCCATTTCACCAACATTTCGTTACATCTACTTCCTTCATCCCATACCAGGCATCGGGCTGATCACCCATCCTGGTTGCTCTGTCTGATCCATGAGTGTCTGCTCCTCGACGGGACTCTGACCCCAGGCACCCGCTTGTAAGTCCTGGGGGGTGTAAGTCCTACATAAGAGGAGGGTAAACAGATAATGAATGAATGAATGTTTAAGATATTTTCATGAGAAATGAAATGTATATCTCGAATTTTCTGGGAATGTCTCCAAAAGTATTCTTCATTGTGAACGACTTTTGCATAACTGGTAAACCATAAGAGATAGACAAAATTTTACTACATAAAAAATGTAGATCGCGTTAAAATACACAGTTTATTCATATACATTTTTTTTGTTGAGTGAACCATTTTCAAGATATTGCTTGTTATTCCCTTAAATTTTCCAATACTTATACTTTTTCTCAAATGGGAATTCGTTATTCATTTTTTTTTTTTTTTTTTTGTCCTGGTAATGCAAAGAGAATGGAATACTCCACATAGCAACCACCTCTTAAAATATTTGACTATCGCTTAAAGACTATCAATTCCCCTTGCATCTACAAGAAAATTTGCATTAAGATTAACATCTTGCTATCTCGATTAACATGAAGCATATGGAGAATAAGCATTTGTAAAAATAGTCTGTACATGGATAGATTTTTTTATCCTAATTACCTACATTACCACTACCAGGAATGCCTGTTTTAATTAGCACAGAAAGTTCACTCAGAGTTTCTTCTTCAGTCACAAATTTCTTTCAAAGGAACTGAGAGCATGCACAGTGTGAAGAGAACCAAACTCTTGTATGTTTATTTCTAAGGGGAGAGAATAAGCTCAGGTTATCCCTCCGAACATTTGAGATCTGTTGATACAATTTAATCACAACTGCCACATATTAGAAGAATGTACACTGCTTGAAAGTAAAATCTGTGCTAAAATGAACATTTGTGCCATTCATCTTCCATGCTTAAGCAAACAGTGCAATTTTATGTTGCTCATTGTCAAGATAATATTTTGATTAGAAGTAGGCTGCAGCAGAAAACATAAAGCTTTTAATGTGTTTGTGCCTTAGTCTGAACACAGAGATAATTTCAAGACAGAAACCCTGGGGAGCAAAATACTGTTCCCCAGGAAAAAAGTGAATAAAGACGTAACTTTCTCCTTCATTCATCAGTATTGATAGAACTTTTTTTATTCTTTTTATTTTATGTCGCTTTTAACTCCTTGGTCATATAACGACGGATCTGTTAATGGATATCTCTTAAAACGATATGTGGTGGACAGTTAGCCTTCTAGGTCTCTTTCCTGTAACCTTCATGCAGTGCAGATGGCATTAGGGTGCCATCCAGTCTAACTGCCGCCCTCTCACAGAAAGGCGGACAGTTAGCCTTCAAGGTCTCATCCCTGTAACCCCTTCATAATGCCATGCAGATGGCATTAGGATGCCGTCCAGTCTAACTGCTTACATTGTCTGTGGATAGATGGCATAGCATTTGCTATTACCACTTATTTTTCATTTTACTATTATTTTAGACTTAAAATGAAACTTTGGGGTCATGGTATTAAATATCCAATTAAGTATTTACCTTGGTGACTGAGGGGAAAATAAAAACCTCAGACAGATTGGTCAGCCCACGGGATTTGAACCCGAGACCTCCCGAATATGGGCCACAGACTTTACCGCCTGAGCCATCCCACTCGGTTTGATAGAACTTCTTACTGCAACATTGCAAAAGTGGCATAGTAAGTCACATTTAATTGTCAGAAAGCATTAAAATGGTGAGGCATGTAGTTTTGTATAAAATTACTTATGGCTTAAAGAATTAGAAACAAAAATAATAGTGTGCAGCATTAATTTGAAGTCTGTGGTTTGTCTCAAATAGTTACACACTTTGTACAATCTTGTTATGATAAACATGATGCAAGGAGTTTGCTTTCTTTCTTTTTCTTCCTTTCTCATCTATTGTTACAATTTTAAGATGAAACAAACAAGGTTAGAAAAAAAATATGATGTGTTACACTCACATGACTTTCTCTACTCTTGTACAAACTATTTTTACAAATGCTTATTCTCCATATGCTTCATGTTAATCGATATATCGAGATGTTAATCTAATTGCTAATTTTCTTGCAGATGCAAGAGGCATTGGTAGGCTTTAAGCGATAGTCAAATCTTTTAAGAGCTGGTTGCTATGTGGAGTATTTTATTCTCTTTGCATTACCAGGACAAAAAAAAAAAATGAATAACGAATTCCCATTTGAGAAAAAGTATAAGTATTGGAAAATTTAAGGGAACAACAAGCAATATCTCGAAAATGGTTCACTCAACAGAAGAAATGTATATGACATAAATTGAGTATTTCAATGCGATCTACATTTTTTGTGTAGTAAAATTTTGTCTATCTTATGGTTTACCAGTTATGCAAAAGTCGTTCACAATGAAGAATACTTTGGAGACATTCCCAGAAAATTCAAGATATACATTTTATTTGTCATGAAAGTATCTTAACTATATGTTATTTTAATCAAAATCGTTAGAGCCATTTTTAGGAAAATTAAAATTTTCGAAAAATGTTCCATGTAAAAGGTAATCTGGGTTGGGGGGATTTTCTTGTAAACCTTCGTGTCGCATCTCCGGAAGATACTGAACCTAAATATCAAGTTTGGTGTTTATCCGACTGTTCATTTCTGAGTTATGCTGTTCACAGACAGACACACACTCAGACATGTTTCCAAAAATGTTTTTTTTGGATTCAGGAGGCCTCAAAACATGTATTTCCGGTGAAATTGCAGTATGTAATTTTTGGGTGAAATGTAATACTTCCCCTACTTACTATACGTAGTAGAGAAAGTAATAGGAGTATTGCCCGTGATTAAAACCATGTATCAATATTCTTATCAACAGAGCTGCTGTATCGTTTTCATTAACTACAATAGTCAAGTTCTGTCATCTGACTCCATGTTCATACTAATACCTGGTGCCATTGCTGACTGTGTGTAGGTTTTTATAATATATTATACACCAATAGAGAAAATCATAGACTATCTGAGCATGATCTGTTTCACCATGTGGTTTATATAGTGTTGCATATCAAATGAGGATTGCAGTGAGACTTTTTCTAAATTGAGTAATATGATGTATTTGTTCAATTTTAAAAAATCTGATGTGTTACACTCACATGACTTTCTCTACTCTTGTACAAACTATTTTTACAAACGCTTATTCTCCATATGCTTCATGTTAATCGAG
The DNA here is from genome assembly GCA_030765065.1 of Deroplatys truncata. Lineage (NCBI taxonomy): Eukaryota > Metazoa > Arthropoda > Insecta > Mantodea > Mantidae > Deroplatys > Deroplatys truncata. The sequence continues at coordinate 141,348,958 of CM060977.1, forward strand.
AGATCGAGATGTCAATCTTATTGGTAATTTTCTTGTAGATGCAAGGGGAATATGGTAGGTTTTAAGCCATAGTCAAATATTTTAACGCTGGTTGCTATGTGGCGCATTCCATTCTCTTTGCATGTCAGGACATAAAAAAAATGAATAACAAATTTGAGAAAAAGTATAAGTATTGGAAAATTTAAGGGATTAACAAGCAATATCTCGAAAATGGTTCACTCAACAAAAGAAATGTATATGACATAAATTGTGTATTTTAACGCGATCTACATTTTTTGTATAGTAAAATTTTGTCTATCTCTTATGGTTTACCAGTTATGCAAAAGTCGTTCACAATGAAGAATACTTTTGGAGACATTCCCAGAAAATTCGAGATTACATTTCATTTCTCATGACAATATCTTAAACATATGATATTTTTATCAAAATCGTTAGCCATTTTTGAGAAAATTAAAATTTTGGAAAAATGTTCCATGTAAAGGGTAGTCTGGGGTGGGGGGATTTTCTTGAAAACCTTCGTGTCGCATCTCTGGAAGATACTGAACCTAAATACCAAGTTTGGTGTTTATCCGACTGTTCGTTTCTGAATTATACTGTTCACAGACACACACACACGGACATGTTTCCAAAAATGCTTTTTTTTGGATTCAGGGGGGTCTCAATACATGTATTTCCGGTGAAATTTTGGTATCGAATTTTTGGGTGGAATACAATACTTGCCCTACTTACTATACGTAGTAGAGAAAGTAAAAATCTAATGTGATGCATTCACAAACCTTCTCTACCAAAAAAAAAATTCACATATATCCATTATATTATAGTATTCTTATAAAAGGTGATTCTTCTATCCACATTATGTTACAATACATTTTTGCTTAGGAATGATTTTAAAATAAGGAAGATGTGCCTAGTTACAACATGCAGACACAGTATTAAAATTTGATGAAAAGAAAGGAAAGCAAGAATTGCAAAACTTTCAAGCATGCCCTTTAGATGATGTTCAAATGGAATATTTTTAAAATGGCTAACACTACAAAAATGTTTCACAAATTGTGCATTTTAATGATCTCTACATTTTTCCTGTAGCAAGTTTTGGCTTAACTTTAAGGTTTTCTTATAATATAAAATTATACTAAATCAGAAAATTCAAGATATACCTTTAATTTCTCATATTAAACTATGGTACATTAATAAAAATCAATAGAACCATTTTGACAAAATAAAAATAACATTTTTTCCATGTAATGGGTAGTTTGGAAAGATATTCTTGAAAAAGCTTCATTTTGCATCCTTGAAAGATGCTGAACCCTAAATACTAACTTTGGTATCTGGCGAACTTATTTTTTAATAATGCTGTTATCAAACATAAGAATGGACACACAAACACACATGGACCTTTTTCTAAAAATGCTATTTTTTTCTCCATGGGATCTCAAAACGTGTATTTCTAGTGAAATCTTGATATTTGGTATACAATTTTTGAGCGCAATGCAATATTTCCCTTCCTTTCTACAGGTAGGCAATAGAGAGAATAAAATTATAACAAATCTGATATTTATTGAATTAGTAAAACAATACATCAAAATATTGCTGCATTGTATGACTTAATTCTAAAACCAGATGCATAATGGCAACATTGTAGAACAGTAGAACAAAAATAATTTGCTTTAAGTGACAGCAGCACTGCTTGTGCTTATTGTACTGCTGAAGTAAATAAGCACATGATTACATAAGATTAGAAAAAGTGGTAAGAAGTAGACAGAGAGAGAGAGAGAGAGAGAGAGAGAGAGAGAGAGAGAGAGAGAGAGAGAGAGAGAGAGAGAGAGAGAGAGAGAGCGCGAGCGAGTGGGCGGATTTAAAATTGTGGTTTCGAAACTGTCTCATTATTATTAGGTATTAACTACACTATACAAGAATTGCTTGCTTCACAATTGATGCTGATAATGACCTCCCCATTCCTGCAGACATCTCTTTACTCATTGTTGCAGCACTTCTGGATCAATATTGTTGATTTTGGTAGTGATATTTCTCTTCACATCTCAATTTTGTGGTTTGATGATAGAGACTGGAACAGGTGATATCACCTAATCCTTGAAGGGAGAAGAAGAAGAAGCAGAATCTTCAATTTTGATTTACCATCTACAATAAGCTGAATCTTTAAGAAATCTTGTGGTGCGAAGTTGGATAGTAAGAAATCAGTTCACGTATTCTCATATAACCCATATTTTATTCATAGAATGTTCCATATTCAGAGAAGAAGGCAGTTTTATACATGGTTTTTGAAAGCCAAGTGTTAGGGACATTTGGTTCCAGCACATAAGAAACTTGAGCAGCTGGATTACAATGAACTGATTTAGTGTTTATTTTCAGCAAGAGAATACTGCTTATTAATAGTCACATGAGTCTTGTCTCTCTCCATAGCGGAAATTTTCTTTGAGGGCCAAATAATTCAAAGGAATTTATGATCTCCCAGCCATTCCACCTCATGCCACTAACCAAGAAGAGTTGAGAATTTAAAGGAGAAATAAACAAAATTGACCTGCAGATATTACAGCAAACAACCAGAAATATGCAGCAAAAATTACAGATGTTTCTAGTGGAAGAACTGTTTTCAGCAATTGCTGTAAGAGAGGCAATTCTCCCAAATATATTGAACATTAAGGAAATATTTGCTGGTTGTAGCTACCCGCCAAACAATAATGAGCCAGTTTTACAAGTCACCTGTTTCGTATGAATTGCTCTGTACTAGGGGATGGAGGAAAGTTTGATGTTGTTTTAGATCTCTTTCCGTTATTACTGAGATTAAGCAAAGTACATTCATAGTATGAAATGTGTATTTTACTAAAAGAGAATTATGAGAACTTATGTATTACAACTATATACATTTTTGAAATAAAGTAATAACAAAGTTTATTTTTTTTACTTTCAGGACTGGCAGCTCATTGCAACCTCGACACACTGTTAATAGGATGTAGCAGAGGAGCTGTCAATCCCCATTCAAGCAGTGACAAAAGTGTTATTCCAGCTTCCTACAGACCTGGATTATTTCCATGCTTTGCTTGTGGGAAAGTGTATCAGTGGAAGAAGACATTACTTCGTCATGTTAGACATGAGTGTGGCAAGGAGCCACAGTTTCAGTGTCCCTATTGTCCCCAGAGAACAACACAGAAAAACAGCCTAAAGAATCATATCAGAGCTCGACATCCTGAGCAAGCAAGACTCTTGTAATCTTCATTCCTAAAGTTAACTACAAGAGCAACTCCATGTGATAAGCGTGTTTCTTTGCATGTTATTGATGTGTAAACATTCTAGCATATAATCTTGTTACTTTGGTAGAAAACTGTACACCATTTATTGAAATATTACAATATTATTTGTTTAGACAGTTTAAAGTTATCATATATAAAATTGATCAACTTATATTGTATATTTGGCAAAAAAGACATAAAATGCGATATAATACATTTCCCATTTGTTTACACCTAGGGAGATTGAGAAAGAGAGAGAGAGAGAGAGAGAGAGAGAGAGAGAAAGTAAAACATTACCTTCTATTACTGCTATACAAATATTCTGTATGTGCACTCTGGTTTTTTATTTGTTGATCAGCTTGAGCACTGTTTAATGTAATACAAGCCATTATAGCCTGTAAATTAATAATTTCATTCAGATTAAAATGACTTCAGCCATTAAAGCATAATGTCATCACCATGCATCAGTGCATATCTGGATTTTTTTGTTTTCCTATATTTATGGTCACATAGTTGCCGTAAAAGGACTGATTACAGTCATCAAACATGTATTACTTAAAATCATCATACATACTTTTATTGTGATCTTTTGCCATCTGGAAAAGTCCTCCCATTATTTCCAAAACATAGAGGTTTTTAATAAATGTAAAATAATTTTTAATGTTTTAATACAGTAATTGTAAAACCTGAAACAAAATAAGACTGTGATTAACATCAAATACAATAAATGGTTTTTTGTTTTTTTTTTCAAAGGATTTCCTTCTACTTCAGTTTGCCACTTTGTAATTAAATTAATTTATTGAATCCATTAATCATGTATATGGTATCAGACAAACTAAATTAAATTGAAGCAGGCTGGTCATTTGACCACTGCGTCCTCTGTCTCTATCCACACTGAGCTTTTTGGACAGACAGCCGTATTCAGTTAAGTGGTCAGTGTACTGGATCTCCATAGCAGCTTAAGTGCAGAGAGAAGAATAAAGGATTTTATAAAAATGTAACAACAGCAGCAATGATGATGATGATGATGATGATGATGAACAACCTTTATGTATACAATAAACACAAATTTACTTAATCACAAGAAGAACTTCCTGTGTTTTGATGTGTGTCTAAAAATATTCACTACTGAAATTTACAGAACAAAAATAAATGAGTTATACAATTTATGAAAATGAGAGGAAACATTTTCTGAATGAATACATTTGGGAGAACTGTTTCCCAAATCATGCAAAGAAGTCAAGTCACTAGATTAACTGTAAGCACTCTGAGCATGGAACTGTTTCCATGATATCGCGAGAAACAACTGAAAATCGATGGAACTTAAAAAGAATGACTACTACTGAACAATTTGAACATATAATAACGGATACCCAAGGAACATCTTATGCCACAAAGAGCTTTTTAAGGTTAAGAATACTTGACATGACCATATACAAATCCACAGTGAAAACATGGCAGAGCAATTTTGAGGTTAACCATGAAGCAGTATGGCAATTCATAAAACAGTTATGGAGGAGTAAATGAGGTGAAGGCAATGCTTTGGAAGTGATGTTATTTAATAAGGCCAGCATAACAACTTGTTGTTTCCAATATCTGAGAATGAAAACATTCTAGATTCCTTAAGCATTAATGAAGGCAAATTTCTGCCATTACTACTTAGTATGGCGGTTTATTTGAATGTTTTTACCTCCTTTTTTTTTTCTTTCTTCTCTTTCGTAGGTGTGTATTCTTGATTTGTATTGTTAATGTTATCAATTTTATTTTAAATACTTGTTCAAGCTACTTTTTTAATGAGTGCAATCTTGAATTCATAAACATGTTATTTGTGTTTCTTTCCTGCCAACACACTTTACACTTCAAACATTATGTATAAAGAACTATTTGGAGTTGTGAGACAATAAAATCATCTAAGTTGCCATAAACTGACCACTGATTTACGTTTCTTTTCTCTCTAAAATTAACCATTCTGTTTAGACTCTATACATATTAGTTATCTAAAATTACATTTTTACCAACTCTTGCATTTTACTGGCAACTTTGAAAGTAGTAAAATCTGACTGTAGGAAAAACAATGTCATTTTTTTAAATGGAATGAATTTTTTATAGCAATTGCTGTCATGTGCCACTGTTACATAAACAAGATGGATGGTATAATGGTAATAAATAAATTGCATAAGTTTAGTATGTACACTTGGAATATAATAGTATGCACATTGTAAGCATTTACTGAATTTTCTTCACAGCAATACATGCTTGTATCAATTCATCTCCAGTTCCGGATTCTGGAGTGCTGAAAGTAGGTGTATGAAGAAGGAGATAAATCCAGATTCTGAAACATAAATTAGAAATTGACTGTATAAGTTGCACACATTAACATACCCATCTTTTAAATAGAAACATTTATGCTATGACATTCTGTGTATTATGTTTTTAAATTTAAATGTCCTAGATATTCCCTTAACATGCCATAGTTAGATTGGTAAGAGTGAAAGTTTGTTCATATAAAATTGTGTGTATAGGAGAAGATGCCTTAAATTTTTGCCTCCCTTGTTCTGTATATGAAATTAATATTAATTTACATATTATTTTTCTTATTTTCTGTCAATTATTCCAGTAAGTAGCCCGTTTTATAGAGATGTTCATTATTTATCAGTTTGCCACAGAATATTTTTTATGTGTGCAACAGCAAAAACTATGAATTGGACCTCGTGCAGAATATGCAGGAAGTCCAATAATTATCCACCTTAAATATGCATATTTAATGCATTACACACTAAAAACAAAAAGTACAATAATTATATACTAGTAGGCTATGTGACATAGAGATAAAGCAGTGTAGCTGGTGTCTGTAGAAAGAAAGAAAAAAAAAAACATTTGGGAGAGCTCCTGATTCATAGTTTCAAGTGATTTGACATCTGATCATGCCAGCATAAATATTATTGAAGTTTAGGTTTGTTTGTTTGTTTGTTGTTTTTTTTTTGTTTACCTAGCTTTGCCTTACAAGTGGCCCAACTTAAGAAGCAGTCTATAACTTTTGTCATGCCAAGGAAGAATCTTTGATGCGTTCCACGAAAATAAATGGTATTTTCAGAGCTTCCAGAATGGATCTTTGGCTACAATATGATGTTGCATCATCAGCTGTAATAGTCATTTAAAGTTATAGAGTAATAGTAAATGAAGTCTTTTGGTTTTCCTCTCCCAATGTATAATATGAAGAACATATTTGTATATATAGTCACTGTTGCTCCTTTTTTTTTTTTTTTAATTCATAAGAGAAATACTTGAGTGTGTGTATGCCTCTCTCTCTCTGTTTCTCTCCTTCCTGAGAGAGCCAAAATATTTAGCAGTGAATCAAACAAAGAATTTTTAGAATAATAGGATAAGAGTATAATAGTGTGGTTACTTCTGAAAGCTCTAATCTCAATTAATGGTGCACAAAGCATGTATTTGTATCTAATGAGGTATAGCTTTCTTGCCAAGTTCTAATATTTGTGAATAAAACCTCCTATATTTTGATATCTGTTGAACTTTGTCATTTCAGTATAATGCAATAGAATTAAAGAGAAAAAGTAAAGTGATGAATGACATTGCAAGACAAAATATTGCTCTTTCCATAATTATGAAGAACTCAGAAAAATTATACATCTTTATCAAGTATTGGCAGGAATGGTAATATTTACCAGTTTATTTGCACATCCAGAATACAAAGAAACATTTATAGTTTAAGAAAAACACATTGAGTGAGGTGATGCCATGGTAACATGTGTGACTCACATTTGGGAGGTCCTGTGTTCAAAACCCTGGTCCGACCAATCTGACCAAAATTGCCTACAAATTTTCCTATCATCCGTTTCATCACTACATTTCATTACTTTTCTTCACCGCTATATCAGGCATTGGGCTGATCATCCATCCTGGATATGCTATGATCCAGAGTTTGCCTGCTCCTCGACAGACAACTGACCCAAGGCTTATACGTCCTACAAAGAGGAGAGTAATCCGTAAAGAAGAAGAAGAAGCAAAACACAAAACCAATGAATATACTACCTAAGCACACACTTCCAAACCATTGTTTTATGCAGAGGAATCTTTTGCTGTTGCTGAATCCAGGTGGTAATGATGAAGTTAGCACGAATGATTTCAGTTTGAAATTTTTTTATATTTGTTGCACATTGTAAACAACTTTCTATTACTGTATGGACAAGTTGTTTTAAATATTGAAATGAGGAATGTTCTGAACTCATCCTTTCAAGTTTGTTTTTAAATTAGGCAAACCGATGAGTATGTGCTAGCAAAAGTTATTTTCTATTAGAGGAGAATAAATATTTTAAATATTTCAGGATATTGCTTATGTGGCATTCACTATTTGTTTTCTACACCTCATTTCTATGCAAATGTGTATATTACAAGAAAAAGTCCGCAATTAATGCTCCTAACTTGAGTAATAATCGTTAATACTGAACAAAATATTTTTAATTGCACAAATATAAACCTGAAAATCATATTAGTAAGACAGAAGCAACTTACCTTTAGGATGTAATAAAGCTCTAAAGAGACAATCTCAGTTGAGCAGCTACATCCAAGCATGATTAAGGGTGACCACATGGTTTGTGCAGTTGATTTTTTATCCATTATATACTGAATAAGCTAAGGTGACCAACATTTTGTGAATATTACATAGAAATGAATGTAAAATAGCATAACATGGTAAGTAAACAATTTCCAAATTCAAAACAATGAGAAAGGAAATTGTGCATCAGAGTAGATGATCTTAGATATGCAAAATGACTAAAACTGTTGTCCAGATACACACTCTCCTCCTTGCCCTTTTATGTTTTCCTTCTTTTTGTTCTGGGCATTGAAGCAAACATAGAAATATTCTATAGGTATGTATGTATTTTTTAGTACTTCATCATTGTAGGAATAATGCTGTTAACATTTGTTACAGATGTTGTGGAAGAAATATATCGTCATGGACATATGCTAGAAACTCTAAGGTTAAACCAATTAAGATCCAGAAATATGACTCCTGGAAATATACCTTGCCCAAATTGCGGCAATAGATATCGGCATAGACAGTCTCTTTGGAAGCATTTAAGACTAGAGTGTGGAAAGGATCCTCAGTTCCTGTGTCCCTTCTGTCCAATAAAAATGAAACAAAAGGCACCACTGAAGAAACATGTGAAAAGGATACATAAAATGGATATCTAAGTGCATTTTGACATTCCAGTTCATAATCTGGCATGATGAAGCCATAACATTTTATTTCACTTTTGGAAGCTATATTAGACATGTCAGAACATTTGAGTCAGTTTGGTTTAAATAATAATAATAATAATAATAATAATAATAATAATAATAATAATAATAATAATAATAAATGTCATTTGTATTATTGTTGTTGTTGTTATTATTATTATTATTATTATTATTATTATTATTATTATTATATTTTTAAAAGTTACCTGTTTTCTCCCACTTCCAACTATTAGTCTTATTTACTTATTGGTTAGAAAATAAAATCGTTTTGAATTAGTTTTGTTGAACTGTGTTTAATATGTACCTATATGTAAACTTAAATTTTTAATGGGTCAGTAATGAGGAATGTTCTAACATTTTTACCTGCAGTAACACTAGTCATTTCCTGCAGGGTTCATGTTAAAAACTCAGCATTTTATGTATGGGTCAACTGAAGTACTGATGTTTTTTTCCCCATCCCATCACAAATCCTACAGTGCTACAGAATGAGATAAACCTTCTTGTGGTGTGCTATCTATGGCTTCAGATAACACAGCAAATAATGCATTCATAAATATCTAATCCCATTGGACTATTATCAGTTTTATAATGCTAAAGGAACAATGAGCCCATTATTCAAATCTGTTTTCCAAATTAATGCTATATGTATAACCTGCCATAAGCATCAGTTTTGGTGGGATATAATCATTTCTATTCTCACTTGAAAAAGTTCTTGAATTATGAGCTTGAACTTTGCAATTGAATCATAATGCATCTCTGTTAATATAACACATAATGTTTAACAACTATTTTTTATAAATGAAAAGTTAAAAACAACAATTTCTGGTAGCTAAAGAGATAAAAAACTAAGCAAGGTCAAAGTTTAGCTGAGTCTGGAAAAGATATGAAGAAAAAAGAATCAGTGGCCTTCAGACGTGTGACTATTTCATTAAAAGATGGATATCTCACGATAATTTTGTATGGATAAAGCACTTCAGCAAAGAAAGAAAATCACAATGTATTTGTTAAATAAGTAAAAAATTAAGCAAAATAAAATTTCTAATAAAATATGAAACTCTTATGTTGGCTCAATTTTTATCTTTTGTGTCCATATGCTATTGCTCAATTCCAGCTTCCTTGAATAATGATTCTGCTTGCAATTAATTTTGTATGGTAATGCATGATAAAACAGTTACAGTGTATGCAATATATAAATGTTTATTACATTATATATTATTAGGTAATACATTGTTATTACCCAACCATAAACAAAATGCACCTATAAGTAGGTGGGACTTAGTCATCATATCATTGTACATTGGCTGGTATTGAGCCAACAAGACAGTAACAGTCATAATAACATTACATTTTAATTAATCTCATTGATAGTGTTGTCCAGCTCATAGCATTTTGTGCCCTCAGCACTTTAAATTTTGTACATAATTTTTGTAATCTAGATGTATAACAAAATTGTAACAGAAATTTTTCTGGTTATTAGATCTGAAATGAATAACTGAAACTAATGTAAGGGCAACCTATAAGCTAGAAATAACATTTTTAAAATTTATGTATGTGTGTGTATGATGTAAGCCTGTGTTACAATAGTAATAATTTTATTGCTTTCAGTTGAATCTTACAAGAGCATCTACTACTATCATTGTATCTATACAATCATTCAGAATACAATATAAGTTATTTACAAAATGCTCATTTTATAACAATACACTGTCATTATATCTATAGCATCAGTCAATCAGAATACAGCAGTACCATAAGATATTAACGAAATTATCATTTTATGATATTTAATATACACATATCCATTATAGTTCAGTAATATTATACAAGCATTTCTGCATTAGAAATTATTTTAGAATAGGTTAATTTTGAGTCTATAGTATTATTAATTGCCGATGGTAATAAATAATGTAGCTCCTATTTTATACAGATTCTTATTGGTTCAAGTTTTATTCATGCTCACACTGTGTTAATGATTTGTTCTTCTTATATCATATATATGACAGTCTTTATTGAGTATGTTAAATTCCGTTTTTTTCTTTAACAAGCATAATAGTTTTGAACACATACAGTGAAACTATAGTTTGTATATTTTGTGTTATGATCGTTTCTTGACACGTTGAAACCGGAGGTTGTACATGCTTCTTATGCACACATACTTCTTACCGCTATTCGTAAGAATAGCAGAACTGATTGTTAAGACACTTGTTGCCTATATAATGGATTGTTAAGTCCTATTAAAACAGTCTTATCTTAATAACAGTGCTCAATGGTTCTATTGTGGTGCAAAAAAAGATATTTATTAGTTTTGTTTTTTTGTTGTTAAATACCGTGTAATGAAAGTTTGTAAGCATAATGCCTCTAACAAGTTTTGATATTTACAAAATTTTGATAAAATGAATATTTAATAGGTTATAACAATCTTTTATGACTTTTTCATGTACATGAACATGTTGGAAACAGTATAGTTCCAATCACATTGCAAACATAAGAAAGAGGCACAAGTTTGGAGAATGTTAAACCTTTCACTTAGGTTTTAATTATTATTAACACTCCATAAGAAGTTTCATTACAGCTTTCAAAGCATATGACATTAAGTTGTTCAGAGAGAAGAGAAGGGGGTGAAGGTGATGGAGGATGAGAGAGCAGAAAGGGAGGGAGAAAGGAGAGAGGCAGAGTTGTAAGGAGGAGAGGGAAAGAGAAAAGCATTGAGAAAGCAGGAGAGAGAAATAGAGAAGAATTTCTGCTTTTAACACAATTATGCAAGCAGAGTTGCAGGTTCTGCTAGTACTCATATAAAATAACAATTATAATTTTCTTCTTCACTTGTGTATAATAGCAGCTGGTTGATAGGAGATGACGTTGCAGCATTAAGTGGAATGGAAGAATCTTTCTTCCACCACATAGGCTGAAGTAATTAAGTGCATGTCCATTTACAAGTAGTGTACCATTAAAACTAACCCTGTGGAGTAAAAGTCCGACTGTGCCAAGGCCTATCACAAGGCTGCTTTATTCTCTGTGTTTGTTCACACCATATCATGGACAGTGCGGAGTAAGAAATGGTATGTGTTGTTCAGCATGATGTCTCCGCCCCCCCCTTGCTTCTTAAGTGTGGTTTGCAAGACAGGAAGTTTGTACATAAACATAAGAAGCACATTGTGTAAAAATAATCTTTAAAAACCTGTGAAGTGACAGTCATTCAGCTTTCTGTATCCATTTTGAACTCACAGGTAACTATTTATTTAACAATTTTCATCAACTACTGAAGTTACCAAATGACAAGGAATATTTTATCTTAAAGAAAAAACTTATGTATTAAGATATTAAGGTTTAAAGGAACATGAAGTGAATTTTTTTGTTGTAATATTTGTTTTTTGGTTATTTCGACTGTTTGATCTTATCATGACCTTCCATAATTTTATAACGGATACAGTATTTCAACAAGAAGTTTACATATTTATACTTTATCATACAGATTAATATCCTTAAGAAACTGTAAAGCTTTTCTTATCTTTTTGGTTTGTTCATGGTACTGGAGAAATCCAAGATTCTGGCTTGTTGTCTACATTTGGCCAGTCCACAATGACGTACTGAATGATTAATTTTTAATATAGAGTCAACTGAAAAATTCAACGCCACAGCCGGGATTTGAACACGGTTCTCCCGCTCTCCGTGCGGTTGCTCTAACCATTGAGCTACTGTGACAACATGCCGGTGGGGCATTGAATTCCCCAATTGACTCAAGTTGTTTTCCCAAATGAATGATTAATGTTGCATTGCAATTGGCAAGGTTGGAGGCTGGTCTTTGGTTAGAAGAAAAGAGTGTGTCAGTTTGCAATGGCCAATTCTTAGATGGGAGATGATTATTTGATTTCGTCATTTGAGTGTTCATAGAGGTTGGAAAGAGTTTGTGCAGCCTGAACGAGCTTCATGAAGTTTGCTATCAAGGGATAATCACTCTGTCTTCCATTTCTTGGATGAAGGTGATGACGTCTTGGTGCGAGGAGGCTATAGATGGGGTCACTTACAGGATGTCAGGGTGCTTCTTCAGCGTTTCGATTGGTTATTTCATTTCCATTTATACCTATATGAGAGGAAATCCTTATTAAGAATACCTTTTTTCCCTGTGTTGTTAACTTTGGAGCACAGGGAACAAATGTCTTGTATCATTGCATGGGAGGGCTCATAGTTCTGTGTGGCTAGTAGCACACTTAAGAATCAGTGAAGATGGTGAAGTGGGCATTTTGGGGAGACTTATTTATATGTAAAAGAGCTTCTTTTATGATGAAGATAGACTTCACAAGAAAACACTATAAAGAGAAATACAGTGGAAAAAAAGGAAAATTATGTATCACATCAGTTTTTAGTTTCTCTACCACATACTTAGTAGCTAGAGGAAGTATTACATTCCACCTAAAAATCCAATGTCGAGCTTTCCTGGAAATATATGTTTTGAGGCCTCTGAATCCAAAGAAAGCATTTTTAGAACAAGGTCTGTGAGCTGCAAATACCATAACTTAAAAACGAAATGTTTGATGAATACCAAATGTGGTATTTAAGTTCATTATCTTCCAAAGATGCAACACAAAGACGTTCAACAAAATACCCCACTCTAAACTACCCTTTACATGGAAAAATTTTCAATATTTTTTTTATTTTCTTGAAAATGGGTCTAGTGATTTTGATTAAAATATCATATTTTAAAATATTTACATGTTAAAAAGTATATATTGAATTTTCTGGAAATAGCCCGTGTGAAGTCCTCTTCATTCAGAAGGAATTTTGTGTAAATTTGCATAATGGGTAAGCCATAACAGATAGACAAAAATGTACTACGCAAAAAATAAAAATCTCTTTAAGATGCATAACTTATTTCAAACAGTGATTTTGTGGCATCAGTCATTTCTGAGGTATACATTATTATTGGTTTGAATTGTTCAATACTTCATCATTTTTTTAAAGTGCTGTTGCTATTCAGTTGTTTGTTGCGACTTCAAGGCCAGTATATACTGATCAGTTTTTAAACATTTGACTATCACTATTTTCTTTGTACTTATAACAAAATGTTTAATGAATCTATTTAAATGTTTATCTTAAAATGAAGTGCATGAAAGAATAAGCTTTTGCAAGAATAGCTTGTAGATGCTGTATAAAAATAAACGATAGTGAGTAGATAAGGTCCTGTGAATGTAACACATTGGATGTTTTTGTTATATAAACTTGGCTGATGAATGAATTCTTAAAATGTTTCAAACATCAGTGCTTTGAATACAAATGGTTTTCTAATATATGAACTGATAATTTTAGGCTCTTGATGTCAATTTCCTTAACGATGTTTATGGGTATGCAGAAGGATATACTGTAAAGTAATTCTTTAATCTGCTACACTTACAGTAAATATTTGCTTAAAAATTATTTCAAATGTGGAATAAGAGTATGACTAGGTACATGTAAAATACAAAAGAAAAAAAACTGTATTTAATACAAATAAATATTCATTGTTAATGAGTATTTGTGTGACATGGGGGAAGGCGAGAAGAATCACATGCAACACACATTAGACACCAAAGTAATCAACTGGGAAAACATAATACAGCAACTAATGCTTTAGGAAAAATTATTTGACATAAATTTTATATTTAAATGATCTCTGCATTTCATTCTTATTCTAAAACAAGTTGTGTATGACATATGGTTTCCCAGTTATATAAAACTTGTTGAAAATGGAGATGACTTCAGAATTTATTTACAGAAAACTGAATATATACATTTTATTTGTAACGCGAACATCTCAGTCATGATGTTTTTATCTTAATCTTTTGATCTGTACTGAGAAGATAAAAAATAACACTTTTTCTATATTAAGGGTTATCTGGAATAGGGGATTTGAAATATTTGCTTTGCATCCTTTACAGGTACATATGTAACACTGAGATTAATTTGGTATTTATCCAACTTCTTGTTTCTGAGTGTGCTGTTCAGAGATTCTTTAAAAAAATTTTTTTTTCTCCATTGCTTTCATTTTTTTTTTAAAGACAAAATACAATATCAACTTTCCTAAGTTGGATGTGTTTGCTTTAGACAAGGGTAGGGAAAATAAAATTATAGATTTTAGTTTGTTGACGTATGCATTCATTTGAAATGTAGAAATGCTTTTGGTAGCAAAAAAACATTATTTGGCTGTTGGTATTTTATTTTTCATACTTCCCCCCCCCCCCCCACACACATTGCTTGTGTGCAAACTAAATATATTTGTGAGAAATGTAGGAACACATCTTAATAGTATTTTGTTTATAAACATTTGAGAATGTGGAGAGAGAAAATAGGAGCAACCAATTAAACAAACAGTGTAATACAGTGACACTTGCAGCACCAACTATGGCAGTGGTTCTCAACTTTCATATTTCATCTCCTCCTCCCCATGTTTTTACTTGAATAATTCTGTGTCCCCTGCATAATATAAGATAGAAAAAAAAGAGTTGATAACCCAATATTTGGGAATGCAGACTCTTTGGCAACACTGGTTATTGCTGTCAATGTTACACCTTCCGTCAACTGCCCCCCCCCTCGCTCACAAGGAGCTGTGCCACTTATTTGAGAACTCTGAATTAGGGCATCACGTTGCATTTTTGAGATGGAAATAAAATCATAATACTTAGAGAAATATTTAAGTAGAGAGAGATAACATGTATCTTACCTAAACTAATCTGAAATTTGTCTTAAAGGCAGTACACATCAATTTGCAGACATGAAACGCTTACCAAGTATTAGGCATTTATACCCAAATGACCGGGTTTATAGAGGAAGATGTTTTATCATTGGATATTTTTGAAGGTTTTATTGTGATGAAGTTGACTTACATGTCCTCAGGCTCATATGTAAAATATTTCTAGCAATTTATATGACAAGGACTTCTTATTTCACAGAGCCTTTTGTGCACAAAAATCAAGTTTTAAGTAGTAACAACCGAAATTTGTAGAAATATGTATAAAATTAGGGAGTTGTAGCTATTAAATCCATGTTTTAAGTCATTGTGTTCAATCAACTTGCTACATTTGTTGTGGAGGTTTGAACTATAATGTTAAGTTTGAAAGTTGGGGTTTGACATTAATGCTCTATTTGAAAAAACAAGTGAACATGGGAAGCTTGCTGCTACGGTAAACATAACTGTGCTGCTGGCATTATGGATGTTGCATTACCTTGCAGTCAATTGTTGGCTGTATCCATTCTCTGTGCTAAGCCCTTGGCTTCAGTTTGCAGTTAGTGTGTGCTATTTTTTTGTTTTCTTTTACTCCCTCTGAGTCATTTGCTCTTGTTATTATTTATTTTTTATTTGTTGGTTATTTGTGAGCTTGTTAAAAATCTATTTTGTATATACCTTTCAGGAGACCATATGTGCACACATTGGTTGTAGTTTTGATTTGGCCCCCAACTTTCAGAATTGGCATTATAATGTATATTAGCCTACTGTAATGTGGCCAACATAGGAAAAGGCTACACCATGATCTTAAGCTTTCTTAACTTTGGATTTGTAGTACTTAATTTAATGCACTGTTACTTATCTCGTCACTTGATAAGTGTATGATTCAATCACACTGACTTTCACATATTGGAATTACAGCAAAAGATAAAGTCTAATTTAATTTACTGTGCTCTTGATGGTTAACAAGATTAGTTTGAGTTTTTGGGGAGGGTAGGATTAATGTGCCCCTAACCTCCTTGCTACACCCTGGCTTCCCAGTTAACTTGAAAGAGAAAAGAACAGAAAAGCGAAAAATCACTGTACAAATGTTTGTTTGTTTATTGGTTTACATAGCTATGGATTTGTAAAAAATTCATATGTTGAATAAAGACAGACACATACACGCACACGCACGCGCACACACAATTACCACTTCATTGCTGTTAACTGGATGCTAAACTGTGCAGTATGGTGTTTGTTGAGTTAACTTTCTAATATTTTCTACTGCAAATTGAGTGAAAAAGTTGTTACTGAAAAATAGATTTAAGATTTTAGTACAGCTAATCCCCTTCAGCTTCCAATTTACATTCTGGTTTTCTGTGCAGCATTGTTTTGGAAATTTTGTTTTTGCATTGTTTATACTGAATTCCTGTGATGTTACTCTGTGAAGACACCTCTGCCTAATGCATGGTGTGAAGTGGAAGTAACAGCAAAGCAGGTTTAATTAGGTTAAGGAAGAGAGATAACTAAGGAAAACATCACTAGCGCTTGAGGTTGTTAACCCATTTGCATCATTTGACAACCAGGGCTCACACGCGCTTTTTTGGCATATGAATCGTATGGCGAGCTCAGCTCACAATGCTGCATTGCTGCATATAACTGCATGTAGTTAAGCTTCCTTCTCAAATGTCATTTATATACACTTGGAATGAAGTGTTAACATGTGAGGTTTGTAATTCCCTCAGTAAGACCTTACCAGTTGTGTTTCAACCAAGGAAAAATAATTTTATTCTTCCTGCACTTACGTCAATAGCCATCATGGCCGTGAAAAGAATCTGTGTGGATGACGAGAAGGGTTTGAGAAAACTGATAAAAGTGTTTTAGAAAGTGAATATTGAAAATGGTGATTTTTCTGAGTATGAAACAGAGATTGAAGAAAGTTCTAGTGACAGTGATAATGATTCTAGTACAGAAAGCTGTGAGGAAAATAATTATGAAGCCAATGATGATGTGTTCAGGCCCCTCAAAACACATTCATACTACAATGCAGAAAAAAAACAGTGTGATTGGAATTGGACTAAAACTGACAATCACCCTGTTCTCTACCCTTTTACTGCAAAAATGGTGTTTGTAAAGACTTACTGAACAAGTATGCGTTGCAGATGCCATTTACTCTTTCAATTTTTTTGGAATACATGAAACCTTTGTTTGACAAAATGTGTGACGAAACTAAGGCTTACGTAACAAAGCAGTTGAACAATCCTGACAGAAAAATGTTGAAAGATGTTGAAAAATTGTGTAACATTACGGCAGATGAAATTAGGCCTATATTGTTTTAGTTATTTTGATGTCTCTAGTGCAAAAATTGTGTATTCAGTTGCACTGGAGCAAAAACCTATGGCTTAACACCCCCAATTGTAAAAAGTGTGCTGTTGCTCATCATTTAGAGGATTGCTTTGAGGTATATGGCACACAACAGTAGTACTAGGAGAACAGTACTGGTGAGTTTATGCTTTTAATATTATGCACGTAAATTTTCAGCAAAAAATACATATTGGTTGATTATAAATTATCTTTTAAGCATTAAGCTGTTGCCCTTACTGCTAGGGGATTTAAATCTGGTTTCTTGGTTAGTTGAGTAGGCATTCAAACATGACACGATTGAGTTAAGGAAGAAGCAGTTTACTAAACATATTGTCTCATGTTTATGCAAAGAACTAAAAATCCAGTTGTGTAGGGCCCATAAAAGGCCAAAGTTGCACTTGCTATGCTCCCATTCTGAGAGCATTATTTAAAGAGATTTATGCATTGGCATGTTGATATCCCCAGCCATAAGATCAGCAATCAAGGATGTACTGCAGCTTCATAAAGCACCTCCATTTAGCAACAGAAAGTCGGCGGACCCAACTTCAAGTCACAGTCTTTAAGCAATTCCTGTGCAACATCAGGGATCTGCCTCTGTCTTCTGGAAGGCCAAAGCAAACTAACAATTTTCATATTATGCCTAACAATAGTATCAACACTTCATACCTAGCCCAAAATTTTAGTAATGGGGGCATCTAGCTTTTAGTTTTAACTACAATGTTTTGAAGTTGAACACCAAATCACAGATTTAAACTATTCAGAAGGAATAGGTCTGTTAATTTACCAGAGTGGATGGCCCTGAATATCTCCCTAAAGATCACATTGCTACCGAGAGGAGAGTAAAACATACTACTTTACAACTCCACTCCACTTCAAACAGAGGTTTGTAAGGTTACTCTTAAATCTGTTTGAAATTGGTGAATCTTCTGTATATATTAACAATTGGGTTCTACATTTATGCCTTTATGCTCTAAAGGGATTTTGGTTTTTTCAAATATGCTTTTCTTTCAACTTTTGTTACTGTAGTAATTGTGTCCTGTTTATTATAAATACTATGGTTTAGAATATTGACAGCAGTTGTAGAAAAATGTTTATAATGATTTTATCTTTACAAGTTCATATTGGCCTCTTTCACTGTTGTTATGAATGCAATAGACAGTATTCATATGCACTGAAAAAGTACCAAACATTACATGGATTAAGGTGTGATCCTGCTTTGTAAAATCATTTCATAAGCTAATTAACATATTTGATGTAACTGGATTTACTAATAGAAAGCAAACTCATAGACAAAAATTAGTACAAAATGAGGTGAGCTAAAAGTTAGAACTTCAGGAAGTTTGCAAAAATTCTGCATATAATGTCTGTAGTTTAAAGTTGCAAAGCATCTGGAGAGAGTTTATTCATCTGTATGACAAATACTGAGCTTCAGTTCTATCTCTGTAAAATGAAAATGTGTTTTAAACTCTTAAGTAATATGTATGGAATGTGTAGTAAATAATACAATGAGATCCTTGGCAGCTATCTGGCAGAGCAATGAGAAATAATAATAATAATAATAATAATAATAATAATAATAATAATAATAATAATAATAATAATAATAATAATATCTCTGGCAATGGTGTGAATTCAGTATATAGATGACTTTCTACTATAAAAGGTCTTCTTCCATATTTGAATTCAATTATGTTCTTAAAATAATTCTGTTAATAATTAATAACAAATGTTATCCTTTTTCAATCAATATTCTTGAAAGATGTAGATTATAATTTCACATTCAACATAATTATAATAATTTGGAACAATGCCAATACATCTTCCTTGTATGAGATAAGGATTGAGACTGTCAGATTTCTTTACTGTATACTGAATTGTAGGCTATGAGTATTACAAAGTGGAAGTAGAATTGTTGGTAAAGGGAGGGTGCAGGAGAGAGACAATTCTCTAACACACACCACTATAACCTTGCCCAAGCCTCTACTTCCACTTTGTACCACTCAAAGCCTGCAATTTAGTATAGCATAGTAACCTGCAAATTATTTATGAACAAGTTGCTAGGTGCATAGTTGATCCTTTGCATAAATAATTATGTGTGAGAACATTGATTGACACATATTTTGTTTATCTTAATTTGTGCTGACAACCAAATGGTGATTGCTGGAGAAGAAGGAGAATACTAATTACTCAATGAGAAATCTAGTAGAACACTATAAAGTATGAGGCCTTCAAATAAGAATACAAAGTACAAAATATGTTACAATAGGAGGAGAAAAAAGAGATTCAGAAACTGACAATGTTCATACAAGGGTCATGCGAAAGTTTTTAGCTGTTCCCAAACAACACAACTAGATTTCAAAACTCTCTCACATTTTCTCAAAGCAGTCCTCTGCGACACTTATACACTTATTCATTTGCACAAACCCCTTTGCAAATATTTTTTCAACACTTCACAGCCGCCAAATATGCACTAATGGCTTCACCATCTGATGTAAATCAGCACCCCCACAGCCGTTCCTTCATTTTGGGGAACACAAAAAAGTCACAGGGGGCCGAGTCTGGTGAGTAAGATGCATGAGATAGCACTCTGATGCCCTCTTGATTCAGGAAATCCATCATTCTGACAGTAGTGTGAGAGGAGGCATTGTCATGGTGCAGTAGGGGATGTCCCTTCCATGACCTCTGGAAGGCAGGACTCAATGTACCATAGCACAGTGACTGTGCATTGGTTCTCAAGTGGAATGGTTGCTATGGGACCCTTTCTTGAGAAAAAAGAGGTGACCATTTTTTTTCCTAACACTTCAGCCCCTCTTGACTTATGTTGGAGGCGGTTCATCTTCAAAGCACCAGATACACAACTGCTGTTTAGTTTCTGGATCATAAAGGTATATCCATGTTTCATCACCCATAACAATGTTATATACGTCCCGATCACCAGAATTAAATTTTTTTAGTATAAATTTGCACCAATCCACCCTGACTGATTTTTGATGATCGGTGAGTGAATGTGATATCCAACGCGCACATCTCTTGGTGAGACCAAGATGTTGATGCACAATTGTTTGTGCTGCTGTTGATCCAATGTTTAATGTCTTCTCTATCTCAAGGAATTAGGTATGTGGATCTTCTTTCACCATTTTCCTCACAGCTTCAATGTTTTCGGGCGTAACTGCAGTTTGTGGCCTACCTGCACGAGGCTCATCTTCTAAGGATTCTCTCCCCCTTTGAAATTCATGAAACCAGTTTCTAACTGTGGCCAGTGAAGGAGCAGGGTCCCTAAAAGTTTCTGACAAAATTTGGCGGCTCTGCTTAAGGTTTAACCTCTTTTTGAAATAGTAATAGATCATTGCTTGAAAGTCAAACTCCATCTTTCATAACACACTGGTTAATAGTTGATGTAGTACTCTCCCACCACGTGACTCAACGCTTACAGATATCGCAATTGTTTTTCTGGGCCATCCTAAATAAACATCAGGCTATCAGATGCACATAGTGGCAACTCCCTCTCATGGCATATTGCAACAGAGCTAAAAACTTTTGGCATGCCCCTCGTATGAAGAGCTGCAATACTTCTAAATATTTAGAACAATTTTCAATTCCAATGTTAAAATAGGCCGAAGAAAAAGAGCAATCAAATAGCTTATCTCAGTGCTATGGCGAAATAAATTCGCAAAAATAGTTAAATGCCTGATATACAATTTTAAATGTAGAAAACTTTTTTCAATTCTTCAGCACTATAGTACATATAGTGCTGAAGAATTGGTTACAACAAAGGCACACAGTGGTTGATAGTAATAGAGAGCTAGTTTATTGGAGGAGTAGTAACATATCTGCAACATACTGGAAATAAAGGAATAGGAATACATAAAGTAATTATAGTTAAAATTGAAGAAAAGAGACTAATATGGTTTGGACATGTGTAGTGCATGGTTTGTATGATAAGTGACCATAAAGGATATGGAACTGGACATCAGAGAGAAAAAAGAACAGAGGACGACCTCAGATATCTTGAAAGAAGGAGTTAAGGAAGCTATGAGCAGGGAGATCTGCGGGAGTGCGATTGGAATGATAGAAGAAAGCAAAAGCTGGGTATTGAGAAATAGCACCAACCATAATGAACTCAAGTACACATAAAGGAAGTCAGATGAAATCTACAACTAAATATATAATCTGGACTATAGCATGGACCCTGCATATTGCACAAGTATTTTCAGAGATGATGTTATTAAATATCTGCACTGACATTGGTCGATGTTTGAATTTTGGTCCTCCAGCTTGTAAATCAAGTCACCTAGACCATAGGATCCTCCAGGTTTCCAGGAATTGTTACATATGCCCAGTAGAGCCTGTAAACTTGTAACCTGGAGATGCTAGAGCAGTAAACTTTTATTTTGGAAAAATGTGACAAATCTTAAGAAGAAGCAAGGGAAACAAAGATTTTTTATTTTTTGCACCCACATAAACAGAAATGTTTACCACACATTGGTCTGGTTACACCACTGGATGTTAAAAAATATCTTAACAGCTTGTTTGCTAGCATTATGTAAAAAACCCTTCCAGTTCATTAACCTTTAACGATTTGTTAACTAACATCTTGTTAATGTCAAAGAGAACAGCAAATGGCAGCTTTCAAGAAGGTGGTGACCAAACTTGATGGCTTCTAAATGCACTCTGATGCACTTTGGCTGTGCATTACAGTGCTCTCTGTTTCAGTAGTAGACAACTAGTTACATTCATAGACAATTGCCATGTGATTTTCATGGTTGTTTAAGGTTATAAATTACAATGTCACTGAAAAATCTAGGTGCAGAGGAACTAATGAATGTTTCACTGTTCAAAAAGAAGTTATTTTACAACTGGTCGAGGAATCATTGAGTGCGAAAATGCCAACGGACTTAAACTATGAGGATGCAGCGAGAGAGAAAATCTACAAAGAGTATAATTGTAATGCGTGCATTTCTCCCAGGTCCAGTAAGCAACTGTGGCAACTTTATGCTAATGTAAAATGCAGTACCAAAAATACAAGGTGTTAAGAGCATTCAGAACAGTTTAAAAACATATTGAATTCAAAGTGAGCAAAAATGTGTTATCACAGGATCAAACAGACAGTAACAAAAATACTGTTTGCTTTGCAAACCTTCAGGATAAATCCACAAATGGTAGCTTTGGAAACGACAACATTATTATCTATTATTAAATGAAAAGTGCCAGTAGTATAAAATCTCAAGTATAGTTAACACTTGTAGCATAGGAGAAAGAGGCATATTTCTGTTGGTAGTATTCTAACCGCTCATATTTTCTATAAAACCATACTCGACCGCTTTGGACAGTCTGCATCACTTTAAAAAATTCCTTCCTTTGCAGGTTTTCAAATTTATTATGACACGTAGTTCTTCTTTAGTTAGGAATAGCATTGAAAAATGACAGATACAGCAAACTTGTATCAAACGGCTTGGTTTGTGGCTGCCATTTTCCAACCACTAACATTTTTTGAATGCCTTAACACAAGAGTATGGAGATGTTAACTGAACACTGAGTTGAACACGACGTTAAAGCTAACATTGTTTGATGAAACCAAATTTGCACTAGTAAAATGTTAAATCACCTTAACATTGTGTTAAAGTTTAAACATTGGTTGGTGAAATTGGCCATTCCCTTTTAAACTTCCTTGCATATTTGACTGGACAAAGTATGGATGAGATTAAACTCTGTTAACAAGTGCCCTTTTAACTTCACTTTGATCTTCTCCCCAAGTTAACATTGTGTGACTTTCTCACAATCATATTCAGTAAAGAGAAATTATTGTCACATGAAAATATTATAATAATAATAATAATAATAATAATAATAATAATAATAATAATAATGCAGAATTAACTGGTTTACCTTAACTTGGCAATCTTCTCCAATACTATTATCTGAAATTTGAGCAAATATCTACTATTTAGTTTTAAGAGAGCAAAGAATTAATTTGTTATAGCATTACAGTCATTAGGGGTGTTGATGAATTGTGAGGGCCAAGGGGTGACAAAGACATCCTTTGCTTCTGTGATATGCAGATCATTGCAGCTTCTGTTGGCTATTTTAAACAATTACTTTTTCTGCTTCACCCCTAGTTTTCCAGGACATCTTCTTAGTTGTGCAAACACAGTTGCCAGGATCTGTCTATAGCTGTCTACTATTTTGAACTATCTATAATAGCCAGAGTTCTGCAGCTCTTATGGAGCATTTACTGCCTGTCCACCAGTTAATCACCTTTGACAGGAATGCATTCAGTCAGCAGTCCAGTAAACAATTACAACTACACCTTGATATTTGATGCTGGACTTTCTACTTGTGGCAATAGTGTTAATTTTGAAGATAGATATTAAAGTGCAGTCGCTAAATGATTACAAAACTTAAAAGTTTGGTGCACTCTAGTTTATATATATAATTTATCAAAAAGATACACTCCATCAAACAAATAGTGCCGCCAGCTGTTTGGAGCTGAATTCACTTTCACTCGAGGAGAAAAAGAAAATCGATTGCTGCAGTCATCTTCCAGTGAAATAGCAATACTAATGTTGATTTTTTAAAAGTTTTTGGGAATCACAGTGAAGTTTTTATAAATGCAAAAATTAAGATTTTTATTATTCTAGCTTCACTTTTTCACCAGAACTTGCTGGGACATGTTTAAGAGACTGTTGTCTCCATCATCAGCCTGCATTCACTGCTGTGCTACCTCTTGTGACTAGTAGATGGCATTCTCTGGTTGGACATACTGTGTAATGAGATCATTTTCACATGGGACTGCTGATTATACCATCCTCTCAATAGTAATTTTCTACCTTCTCTTCATATTTGCAAAATTTTGCCAGGTTGTTTTGGTCACAAGCAATATACCTTCAAACATTATATTGCACAATTTCTGCAGCAATAAGTCACCTGTTATATTTCTTTCCTTAACCATTCATTTCACTTGAATGAGAATCAGTTCACACACATGAAGGCAAGCAAATGACCATGTTGCCCAAAAAAACCATAAGTGTGTTAGCATTAAACATCTTCTCTTTAGGTTTCCTTATTTCAGTCAGTTTTTTACAGTACTGTCAGACTAAACCTCTTTGTTTTGCAACCATGATAATAGCAGATTTCGTGGAACTCCTAGAAGGGGGTTTGCTCACTTCTGCAGTGTATATGGAAGACTTCTATTGTAAGACTACAATAGAAGACAGGAGCAAATTGGGAGCTAACTTTTCTTAAATCCTCTTTTCAAAGCTCACATAATTAATTTTTCCAGGTAGTCATGTTTAGCTGTGTCAGCCTTGTAAATGAGAAGAGAATTTTTTATATACCCATTTACACCATCTGCATTATGAGTTACTGTCCATTCCAAACCAGAGTGCCTTTTGCTGAAAACAAACCCTTTGTAATATTCGTGCGAAAGTAGTTCGCAATCCCCGCCCATAATGGCTGCTTGTTCCCCTCCCACATGCTTGTTGAACACTATTTAATCTATAAAAAGGCGCCCTGCGTGAGAATCATAGTTCAAAATGCAACCTGAGGTAACAATAGATTTTATAAGTATGCGGCAATGAACATTTTACTTACGTTAATCACAATTCTTGGGCAAAAGTGCAACACCCAAATCCGAATCCTCCGAAGATGACTTGGCTGCCATATCAGAATCAGAACTACTCTCCAAAATAATGGCAAGCTTATCCACAATTCCACAGCACTGTCGCACTTAAAAAAAGTTCCCACATTTTAGCCTCTTCTATGTTGTATTATGTCTGTTTATATTCCCTGCTCGCTTTCGTTACACTTCTCACTGAAACGCCTGTAAAATCCGATATTAGTTTCGTAATATGCAATAATGCAAGTGTTGGGTATTTTTGTAATAGTGAGTTGAATATATGAACTATTGTTTGTTTTTAGCCACTTTTTAACTGTTTCCCGCTTCTGTGTTTGAACAGTTTATTCGCACTACACGCACCTTCCTCTGCCATGTAAACTCAAATACCAACTGACTGAATCACAAGATTTGACCTAAGCTGAGCATATGTGTGTTAGTATATTATGAATGACTTGTTCGCTTATCAATTATCATATATCCTGTGTTACACAAAGTGTTTATTCGGTACTCAGATAGCACCTCTGGGAATTCGTTGCTGCATTTCTTGTGTATGTAAGAGAGTGGCAGTCATGCATTTGGTTGGTATTAACAAGCAAGATGATCTCGGCGTCAGCGCAATAGCAGGCGAAAATCATATTTTGTAATCTCTTAACAGCTAGTATATATCCATTACCTTTAACGATGAGTTCTTATGATAACCGCAATAAAATGTGCAGTTCTATACCTTTCCTGCTCTAATATTTCATAATACAATACATGTATTAAGGAACTATTTACGTTGGCGTAAGAGTATATTCTTGGGTTCGTGACAAGCCGAAGCACGTGCTTCTGTTTACATCAGAGGGAACTCTGGTTTGGAATAGACAGTAGTTCTCTGCATTAGTGTTGGTATGAATGTCATACTCCTCCTCCTTTGTCAGCACTTGCCAGATGTTTGCACTCTTTTACTAGTTCCAGAATTTAGAAGTGAAAATGAGAGATATCAGCTCTGAATATGAATAATTATAGCATAAAGAGTGTTAGTGCTAATTTGGCGGCATTAAGCAAGGATAACAATAGCAGAGATTTGATTAGATATGTTAGAATATTTGGAAATCTTCACAGTGAAGCACACAAAATTAAGATTAATAAAATTCAGTCACACACCCTTATGCTCTGTAATATCTGCACGTTTTAAGAGAGCATAATAGCAGAGATTCAATGAACTATCAGATAAGATTTACATGGAATACCTTGCCTCCCTTTCATTACCTGGAGACCTTAAGCTGGTGGACAGACAGTAGAACTTATTTCATAATGTTTTGTTTAATCTTAGGCTACTTTTGCGTATACTGCATAGCCCAAATAAAGATGCTGAAGGCTATTTACACGTTATTGTAATATTTTAAGGTGCGACTCTTGACATAAAATATTTTAGATATTTATGAGGATATTGTTTATTCAAGTAAACACTTCAGTATGACTCGTAACCCTTCTTACATTTTGGCACTTTATTGCTTCTTTTTAAAACAATAGTTTAAGGATTGCAGTAGATTTTATTTTTCTTTCTATCTTTTTTGACAACACATGAATGAACCATTATAAGTGTAGTTCCTACTGAAGCTTTTTGTTTTATACATCAATCCATTGGAACAGGAAGAGAGACTGTTGCAGTGTATATTATTATCAACTTACCCAATATAGGAGAAAATTTCCTTATGATACATTGAGTTCCACATGGACACTTTATATTTTGTTGCAGGTATGTGGTCTAATGCAGAGTTGGAAGAACAAAACTATGGGCCGACATCATTTAGAACATTAGGAGTAAGAAATATGACACCAGGGAGTTATGTATGCTACAGCTGTGGCAATGCATATCGACATAAAGGCTCACTGAAAAAGCACCTAAATTTGGAGTGTGGAAAGGAACCTAAGTTCCAATGTCCATTTTGTCCTGTGAGAATGAAACAAAAGGGAAATCTACAAAGCCATATAAGAAAAATACACAATCAGTTGTAACAATTTTAAGCTAATTTTAAGCTAATAATTTTAAGGCTTACTATTTTGCTTATACTACACTGTTATCTGTTTAGTGGTTCATATGTAATTACCATCAGATTTGTTATGTTTACTGAGATTTAAATACTTTGTACATTTGAAAAGTATTTCAAATTATGAAACTCATTGTAGATCAATAAACTTTTTGGGTTCATGTCTTTCTTTCCTTATTCTTTCTTCCTTCTTTCTTCTGTTAGTAATACCAGGAACATATAAAATGTAGTATCTGAGTTTCATAGCATGATGTCTATTAAAATTCAGCATGTGATATTATGGATTGTATAATAGCAACAAATGTTGTAAAAAAACAAGCAAATTGTTTTCTTTCTTGGTGTCCCTCTCCCTTGCCTGTTAACTATACTGAATATCAGGTTACTTGAAGAGTCTTATGCTTATTTATACATTAGGACAAGGGATGATAGTGCTGTTCAAATTCTGGACCAAAAAGTGATTCTTTTGCATCGTTTAATCAGTAAGATCATATTGGATTATGAATGAAAATGGGTGCAATGATGCTGAAATGTGCCCAGGGTCCATAGAGCTTAAAGTTACTAGATATTTATCTTTTCAGTATAAGGGAGAACCTCAGAAAAAAAACTTATCTGGGTAACTCACACTAACTGAGATTCGAATTGTGGACCTCTTGAATGTGAGGCAAACATGCTACCATGGGGGGAGACTTGTGATTCTTGATGGTCATTGCCTGTTAGGTTCCCTCCCCCCTTTTTGTTTTCTGTTCTTTCATTCTTTTTCTCCAGAGTTTTCCCTCATGCCAAAAAGATGGTTGTCAGCTAACTTTTGACACCAATAATTTCACTTCTTGCACTGTCACTAATCATCATTCATCTTGTTAAGTGCCAGCAATTCAAATGGTCAGAAAACATACAGAAAAGGATGTTAAACTTGCTATAGCACAGGTGTTAAGTCTATTTGAATCAAGCCTCCTAACTGAGATTTTTCCTCAGTGTCAAGAGGAGATGGGCAGCTTTAGCTCTTCTGTTTTGTGAATCTTATAACCTAAAGGTCTAAGTACTAAATAAAAGGTTCACAGTGAGGAGGAGGGAGAAAAAAAAACACCACATACGCACACAAAGTGTTAGCTCTGTTGGAAACAAGTTTATTCAATGGTTAAATTAATTTCAATTGTGTTTTATTTATTAGGTTCTTTCACGTGCCGTAAATCTATGACACGGGACCACTGGCTCTACTTTCCTTCCAAGGGAAGCCATGCTAAGAATTTTTACACCTGAAAAAATTCATCACCCTCCGCCAGGTTTGAACCCATGACCTTGGGAACTAGAGGCTAGCATGATAACCACTGCACCACCGAGGATGACATTTATTCAATGGTGGTTATATTCTCACCAGTAAAATATATATGTAGCCTTTATTTTGCAATAGTTTATGTTGAAATGTTGGTAACTATTAGTTATACTCTTGTGAGCCTTAACTGCAGTGCACAGTTATAGTGAATTTACACTTTAGAGAACAACACAGTTCTTATGGCTACAGTATTGCGACATAAATGGCAATGAACACAGCTATAGAAGTAATTTATTTATACACCTTGCTGCAACATATGCATGGCTTTGTAATTAACATCACATCTATAATGGAATATGAGACGGTAATTTGTATCACAAATTACTCAGAGGTAATTAACGATAATAATATGAATATGTATTTTTATGTAACATTGATTTCAGAGGTTTAATAATTGTAATTATTATTGGTAAATAATAATATACGGCTCTACTGAAACTGTCAACAATAACACAATACTTTAGCAAAGGTTTGAGTTGTTTATCGTTACCGGGAACCAGGAAGTTACGTAATGTTTCGCGCCTTTTCGGTAAAAGCTTCCAGAATGTTCTATAAAAGTAATATGTATTAGTGGTTTTCATTGGATGTTAAAATAGACGCTAATGTTGGCGCGTTTTATTAGCCAATAGCAGTTCATTTATAATCTTTAGGTGTATCTTGAGGCAAGCCTATAAATAGTGTAGATTCAAAGAGAGCGTCCCCCCAGTTCGGCAAGATTCTCAAAACATTACACATCGTCCCCCCAGTGTGCAACAAGATTCTCAACACATTACACGTCAGCCCACCAGTTCTACAAAATTCTCCGTTCAGTTATTTTATCAAGTTACGCGCAACAGAATTACAAGAACTATTCTAAAGTATTATACAGTTAAATATATAAAGTTGAAGTACGTGAGTTAAAAGTGAGAAGTTATTATAAACAGTTTCAGTATGGCGAGTATCAAGATAAATATGTGAAAGTGTTCGTGAATGTGTTCTGCAATAAAAAAATTATAAAACCAATTTCTTCGTCAGTATCATTTATAGACAAAAGATTCCTTTCCGCTTCACACCCTGCAAGAGTTAAATGTCTACCTAAATAGCTAGCCGGAAAATAATATACATAACCTTAAAATCTTTCATAAACTAATTGATATAAATTGCTACGCCAGATGGAGTTAACAAACGACCAACGAATGACATCACACAAGATGGCTACACGCGTGATGTAAACAACATTACGTGAGAAACATTATCCACAACGTGGTGTTTTAAAACATATATACAATTTGTTGCTATCGCAAATTGGCGCATCAACGTGGAGCTAGATGACTAGGAAAGGATCAACATAACCAGGAATGCAGCGGTGAAATCATCTACAAGACCCAGATTCAAGAAACAACAGGGACGACAGACTTCGATGGTAATTCCGAGATTATGAGGCAACAAGGAATTCAACGCAAAAACATCGAAACGACGTAGATTCATCACAACACAACGCAGAAGCGACATCAAATCTAGGAGAAAGGGGCAGAAAGCTGAGACATCAAAGTAACAGCAACATACAGCATCAGTAAGGTAAACAACTTTCAATGTTATTGAGGAGTGGTAGGATAAAAAAAAACAATGGCTACCAATAATTCAGAGGAAATAATTATGGAAGATGAAAATGTTAGTGCAAGAAATAGCCCAAACTTTTTAGGATTTGAAGATGAAAATGTTAGTGCAGAAAGTGAGAGTAGAATAGCAGGAAATGTTAATCCTGATACTATTATGATTATGGAAATGTTTAGAAAATTTGGTGAAAAACTAGATAAGAATAATGAGAATAGTAGGGAAATGAAGGAAAATATTGAGAAATTAGAACAAAAATTAACTCAGAGTAATGAGAAATTAAGGGAAGATATGCAAAAGAGTTTTGAGAGATTAGAAAAGAAATTAGATCAAGAAAGTGAAGCTATAAAAAAGGATCATAGGGAATTGAGTGAAGATATTATTAAGAGTGTAGAACAAAAAGTAGATCAGAGTTTTGAGGAATTGAGAGAAGATATAAAAAAGGATCATAGGAAATCAATTGAAAATATTGGTAGGAGTAATGATATATTAGAGCAAAAAGTAGATCAAAGCAGTGAAGAAAGTGAAACGAAAGTTACGAAGCTAGATAGTTGTATGCCAAAAATGAGAGATAAGAATGAGGAAGTAATAGCAAGTGAGATAGGAGAAATTTCAAAGAAAATGCTAGACATGAGTAAGGAAATAGGTAACAAAGAAATTGAGGTTAATGTAGAAGGCGCAGAGTTAGGAAGTCAAATGAGTAGTATTTCAAGTGAGATAAAAGAGGTTAGGAATGTAGATGTAAATGAGGTGCAAGTTAATTTCAGAGGTGAGATATCAGAAATACAGGAGTCAGTAATGCAAAGAAAGAAATTGTACCAAGATGTTCAAAATGAAAACTCCAGTCCAGTACAGTTTAGTACAGATTTGTCAGAGTACTCTCAAGTTAAAAAGATAGCAGATGAATTGAAAATGAAAGTTGTTAAAAGATGTATTGTTCAAGAAACTGTAGATTGTTTTCAAATATTATCAGGGAACGAAATGTCAAATGAATACAAGAGGTTATTCATTGATAAAAATTTGAAGGTTAGGTTACGGCTACGAGTAATATTTAGCCACACACAATTTGATCCAGGAGGGTAAATAGCAATGTGATGTAAAGTAAATGCTGGATAGTTAAAGACGACTCGCAGAGAAATGTATTGGAACGTAAGAGGGTTAACTATTTATATATATATGTCATTTGAAAAGAGAAATAAGTATTTGCTATAAAAAAAAAAAAAAATTGTGATGTCAGATTAATATCTAAATTAATTAAACCAGAGCCAGTAAGTAGTGGCGAGATAAAACATATGTCGTGTGTTAAATACGTGTGAAGTGTAAAGTGAAAGTGATAGCGTGTATTCCAAGATTTAGGAGACTAAAAACACAAATTATAAAATTCTAAACAAGTTATAAATATTTATAATTATGTTTCTAGTGGGGCATATGAGACGGTAATTTGTATCACAAATTACTCAGAGGTAATTAACGATAATAATATGAATATGTATTTTTATGTAACATTGATTTCAGAGGTTTAATAATTGTAATTATTATTGGTAAATAATAATATACGGCTCTACTGAAACTGTCAACAATAACACAATACTTTAGCAAAGGTTTGAGTTGTTTATCGTTACCGGGAACCAGGAAGTTACGTAATGTTTCGCGCCTTTTCGGTAAAAGCTTCCAGAATGTTCTATAAAAGTAATATGTATTAGTGGTTTTCATTGGATGTTAAAATAGACGCTAATGTTGGCGCGTTTTATTAGCCAATAGCAGTTCATTTATAATCTTTAGGTGTATCTTGAGGCAAGCCTATAAATAGTGTAGATTCAAAGAGAGCGTCCCCCCAGTTCGGCAAGATTCTCAAAACATTACACATCGTCCCCCAGTGTGCAACAAGATTCTCAACACATTACACGTCAGCCCACCAGTTCTACAAAATTCTCCGTTCAGTTATTTTATCAAGTTACGCGCAACAGAATTACAAGAACTATTCTAAAGTATTATACAGTTAAATATATAAAGTTGAAGTACGTGAGTTAAAAGTGAGAAGTTATTATAAACAGTTTCAGTATGGCGAGTATCAAGATAAATATGTGAAAGTGTTCGTGAATGTGTTCTGCAATAAAAAAATTATAAAACCAATTTCTTCGTCAGTATCATTTATAGACAAAAGATTCCTTTCCGCTTCACACCCTGCAAGAGTTAAATGTCTACCTAAATAGCTAGCCGGAAAATAATATACATAACCTTAAAATCTTTCATAAACTAATTGATATAAATTGCTACGCCAGATGGAGTTAACAAACGACCAACGAATGACGTCACACAAGATGGCTACACGCGTGATGTAAACAACATTACGTGAGAAACATTATCCACAACGTGGTGCTATAAACATATATAAAATTTGTTCACTTGCAAATAACTACCACAAGCACATAAACAGATGGATAATATGACAGTCAAGATTACTCTTGATGTAATTCCAGCATTATAAATCTAATTAAAGTAATTAATAATACCAAAAATATGAAAAATTTTCATTTTCATTTTTATAACTACCTTATAGATTATGATTGCATAAAAAGCTTACCTGTAAATAAAATGGTGCTATTGTCCCCATATTAGTTTCTGAATAATAAGAAAAAGAAGCAATAGCAGATAATGATGAAGCTCTGACTCAAAATAATCAAAGGATCTGTATCATCCTGCATCTTATCAGCATTCCACATATTTCTCTCCACTTCACATGTTCCACATAATTTTTTCCTATTCTCAGTTGTAATGCAGTAAAGCAGTAAATTCTGGCAGTGTCTTTAATTTAAAACGGGTGTTGTTGATTCCACTGATTGATTTGAGTTCTTACAATTTTGATAGGGTGGAGTTTGCAGTGAAAGTGATCTAGCCTTAAGGTACTCGTCGACGATGCCAGTTTTATGGCCTGCCACTTTTCTTGCGGGCCACAAATGTGGCATGTTCTGTTTACACACAGCTTGCAAAATTGCACGATTTCGAGTTGCGCCACTATAAAAGTGGCACGTCCACAGAAATGTTGCACCAAGCATTTACACGATGCTATATTTGTGGCGGCAATTTTTCTGCATGCCACTTTCTAGTCAGCTGTGTGCTTGGTATGGTGAATATGTCCGTCTGATAATGAAGTTTTATCCGTAGAATGCCTGTCTCTTATTTTACTTTGTCGACATAGAGAAAAACGTAAAAGGACAGCCAGTAAACAACTTGCTGCAAGAGCTCTACGACGGAGATCAAAATTTAGAATTCCCTACGCATGTCAGCAGTTGATATTAATTATCTGCTTAGAAGAATAGCACATGTAATACAAAACCAAATACAATAATGAGAAGGTCAATATCAGCAACAGAACGTCTTGTGTTGATACTGAGATTTCTAGCCACAGGTAATTCGGCTTAAAATAATGGAGCGGCAACATTACCGAGTTTAATATATAACACGTTCGGCTGTCATCTATATAATCAATGCGATTTTTTTTTAGGCAGCAATCAGTCAAAGATGTATTTATTTCTTATATTTGGCACAACAAGAACTAAGACTTTGTGCCATTGCAAAGAACTGTAAGTATGAATCCTCATACTGCAGCAAAAAACGTTAGGAATTCAAGAAGTATTTTTTGCCGTGAAGGAGAGGTTCCATGGCAATATCGCTACATTTAAAGTGAGTGTATTGGTACTTACCAAAGAATCAGCTAATCTACTGCATCATTATTGGTGCTGGTGTGGTAAAACATAAACCGCAGTGCATCGTAAAATTCCCATTTTGTTTTATACTTGTCTTTTGCACCACTTCCAGATTTCCCTGCCTTCATTTTGTTCCTTTTGTTGGTGAACTGGGTTCTCAACCTGTGGATTTTTACTTTAATTTCCTCTGCTTACATGTAGAACTCTTATTTCTATATCATGTAACACATTTTGTCGCTTTTGTTTATTTCTGTAATCCGCAGTGTCTACTCTCCACAAGCAATCTTTGTTCTCAATCAGTTCAATAAACTTTTTTGTCATTTCCCTCATCCATTTATTATTAAGGACGTTATTAGCTATGAAGAAATAAATTGTCACCATACTACAATAAATTTTTCGTATTGTTAAGGAAACAAAATGCACGTATCTGTATTAATTCTGTATTCAGTGTAACACAAATTATAATCCTTGTACCTACCTCTCAAACACCTATTTACTGTCACAGCAGACGACATAACAAAGTTGCACGGAATACGCCACAAAAGTTTTCTAAACTGTTCAAGCCACTTTCAGATGGCACAACTTTCTTTTTTTCGCTGCGTACACGAAGCAACTTCCCAAGTTGCACGCCACTTAGAAGTTGAGCTAAATTTGAGTTGCGCATGCAATTTTCCTACTTGCTTGGCAGTTTACATGATGCAACTCCACTTTTGTTGCGCAGTTCAAAGTTGCAAGCCATTTAAGTTGCATCGTGGATGAGTACCTTAACTGCATAGTGTTCACAATAAGCTTTTGCATCTATTTTATTTATTCCATGTTTATTTTTTATGCTGCCTACTATTTGTAGCAAGTCCATTTTCAAAAGGGATTCCTCAAATAACATTTGTGTATTGAACCGCTTTCTGATGTTCTCCTTCCTCCATGATGAGCTTGGGACTTACTCTAATTTTTGGGAGTGATGTGTCACATTATCCAATACAATTACTGAGTTAGGCAGAGTGCTGCGAAATAGTTGTGCTCTTTGAAATATTGCTCATAGCAATCCCATTCCACCTCATTATGAGCATCAGCTGTGTTCTTTTTACATTTGAACAACAGTTTAGCCCTTCCACAAATGGATTTTCATTGCCTGCATATATACATAGGCAAATCTTACCCATTCTACCTGATGGAGCCTTTAGCTCACTAGATAGATCAGAGAAACACTTGCTTGGTAGACTTAATTGCACAACGCTTTGCTTGCAGTAAGTCCTAAGTTGACCCAAGACTCATTAGTATCATTTCTGTCGCTGTGTACCCGCCAGGAGTGCTAAGCCAGCAATGGAAGAGAGAGGATGTGTGTGAAGCTAGGTCCTAGGGTTAAGAAAAATGGGAATTAGAAACAATGGGAGTGAGCATTAAAGTATACAGAGGAAGAATTGGGACATTTAATATGAAAAAGCGGAATGAATTTAAATGGAAATAAGGAAAAGAAATTGTAAACAGTGCTTCTTTTATTAAATGTTACTGGTATGTTATTGATAATTGGTGGAGTTGAAATCAACCCTGTACCTAATGGGAATTAAAGGTCATGGAAGAGATTTTGTCTAGAGTATAGGACATGTTGTTGAAAAAGAATTAATGGAAATTAAGGAAGAAATAAGACACTATACACAAGATGTGAGAACAGAGGTGCAGAATGTCAAAAGAAGAATGGAGAGTATGAACTGGGCAAACTTTGGAGAAGGAGGGGAAAATAATGTAAATGGTTTTTGGAAAGAAACATGGAGGGGATTTGAAAATATTGTGACTTAGTTCAGTTTTCACCATCACTTAACTTATGCATAACAGTGTAATAAATCAGTGCAAAGCAGCTTCTTCTTCCATAAGCTTCAGTTTCTGGTGTGTCAAACACAGGACTCCTCTGCTCTCTTCCTGTGCTCACCAGCTGTTGAACAGAGATTCCTCTTTATCGCTTGCTAACACTCTCAGAGTAGCACTTATAATATCTCACACAACCTCACTAACTGTCACAAACATGCTTGCCAATATATAGTTGCAGGAGCATTGAGAGAGTTCGTCAGAGGTGGAGAAGTTATCCAGAAATATCTCCTTAGGTCTCGATAGCACTTCTGGAGTTTACATCAGGCAAGAGTGCCTCTCTCTTTAAGTCCAGCCAATCGTGTTCCAATTAGTGCTGATGGATATGCAGCATAAATACCAACTTTGCCACAATATAGAAATACAAAAACTGTTAAGTGAGTTAGCTGGAAAAATATCCTAAGTGTTTTGTATAGCAATAGAAAATGCACAAGAAAGAGAAACAGTTATTGATAAATCAAGCAAAGAACAAAGAGAGAGTATTGCATGGACATGAGCAAGTGTGTGGAAATTAAATGAAGTAAGAAAAGATTTTCTGTAGAATCAGTGCCCAATATGTGGAGGAAATAAATAAATGCAATATGTAATATTTGAGTGCAAAGGGATGGAACTCTGGAGAAAAGAGCGTTTAAAGGAGAAATTGTTTAAATTAAATGGAAAAAATGGCTTTAATTAAACTCTTCAGTAAAGATAACAGGATTGTAAGGAAAAAATACTTAACTAAAATTAAAAATAAATGGAATCAGGTATTAAGAAGTGAAGTAAATCAAATAATTTTAAGGGTAATTAAATTGTGTGTTTAGATAGTAAGGAAATTTGTTGTATTAATATGGTAAGCTAAGAGTCTGGACTGAGTGCATAGCACAAATACACTGGTGTGCAAAACCTAAGGATGAGATGGGTAAAGTAACATAACAAATGAACTACTTGGTGGAAGCAGATGAAGGTGCGGGAGCATGTTGCCAGAGGTCTCTCACACCTACATGGAAAGCTGGATGTCACATGTCATGAGTGTAGCGAGCCTATAGTGCCAAATGGGTCTGGTCCCGCAACACGTGGCAGTTGACAAAACAGGACAAGACGGATCGTGGCAATTACCAAGCTGTTACGGTGCACTGTAGTGATGTTCTTCATTGCAACATGGCCCTTAGACATCATTTGGATGACTTCACACGGGGAAGAATCATCGGGAAACTGGAAAAAGGGCAAAGTGTGATGAGTGTTGCTCAGGAGTTTGGAATTGCTCACAGCATTGTTTCACATGCATGGAGAACCTTCCAAACCACAAGCACTGCCTGCCCGTTCTCCCAATTTAAATCCCAAATGCGTGTGGGATGCTTTGGGGAGACGCATTGCAGCACATCCACATGCACCAACGACCATCCAACAGTTGTCAACATCGCTGTGGAGGAATGGAACGCCCTACCACAAGAACTGTTTACCAACCTTGTGGCCAGCATGGGAGCACGATACATAATCTGCATTGCATTGATGAATTAATTTCATTTACTTCCTCCAATTCTTTATGAAATTAATGTACAATGATCTAGAAGATCCCCTTAAGGCCTAATAATTCTAATTTTGTACAGACCTGGCTATTCCTAATAACGGATGAAAAATACCTGATATTCACGCAAAAGGATGTGAAACATTGGTGGAAAATCCGACTTCCTTAACCTCCCCCTGACAGTTTTTCTGGAAATTCTGCAGAGCCTATAAGTACCTTTGGCTGTGGAGCAATCATTGAGCAGAATGGTTGAGAATTTGTTGGATAATTCCAGTGGCTGAAATTTGAAACCTTTAAATAACTATGGCACCTAAGAGATAGTACAATCATATAATATAGAAACCCTTAACATATACAACGAAATAGAGGTGAAGCTGGTGAATATGTGGATTCCGCACTCCCAAATTATCAAGTTAATCTCTTTGGAAAAGACATATAGTCGTGACCATTGAAAAAAACCAATCTCCTCAGTTGATAATTAAGAAATCTCAATTCACTGATTTTGAATGTTAGCAATTTTCTGTCATTGTACAATTTTTTTAGTGTGCCCTACTAACGAAACTGATACTGTAAGTTGATACATAAGTACAAAGCAAATAAAGCAAAACTTTCTAACATGGGGGTTATTAAAATATTTTGGCATTGGTATATCATTGGTATTGTGATGTTATAAATAGATTTGATTTTCTTTAGGTTCTGCTGTGTCTGAATGGCTAAATAGTGACCATCTACAAATATATTGCTTGGAATGAAATATTAGCAGCATTTGACTTATTTTACTTGCATATTTTGTGGAATAACCGCAATGTTTTTCTATTCCATGGCATTCTCAACTTAAAGTCATGGCCGCCTTCGCAGGCATATTCTTTTATAACTACAATGTACACATATTCAAGTACAAGGGCATTGCAAATCCTTTATAATATTTCAGTAGTTTAGGAAATAAAATTAGAAAGTGTTTTATAGCCCATGTTCATCAGAACAAATTGGGCTCTTCAATGGTAAAAGAATTATCAAAATTGGTTGAGTGATTTTTGAGATTACCCTACCTACACACACAGACTTTGTCTGCTTATAATGTTAATACCAATGTGGTAAAATTTGCTTTAGATACAGTAAAATTATAATGTTAATACCAATGTGGTAAAATTTGCTTTAGATACAGTAAAATCTGGCTATTATATCTAAATGTTTGTTGTGCACCTTTAATTTGAACGTTGTACAAATTAGGCAATTCAAAGTTTGACTGACACCAGACAATATTTACACAAATAATCAATATTTTTATTAAAGGTGAACATTGATCTGTAGTTAGCTATTTTACATGGCAATACTGAGTAAATTCAAAGGTATAGTTCTATGGCGGAGTAACATTTCATTGATATCAAACCCTTTTTAATGCTAGAGATAGTAGTTATTTGTAGAGGTATTCGTGGATTATTGATGTTTATTGATGTGCTTTTGAGTTTTATGTAACAATGTGTTTAGTTTCCTCATACACCACAGCTAATATTCTTCAGAAATAAACCCTGATTTCTTTATTGCCCTACAACCATTGATACTATATTACTCTGAATGAGAATTGTAATAGGTGTAGTGAATATTCTTAATAATTCACCAGAAAACAGTAAAGAGAAGTACTTAACTCCACAAAGGAATACAAATGTGCACTTTTTGCTTGTTAAAACTTGATGTACTACACTAATTGCTACAGATGGTAGGTGCTTGCTATCAGTGCTAAAACAGCGAGTAAGCCAATTGCAATGTGTACAGGCTTTTACTTTGCAGCATATTGGGCTGGGGATACAGCAGATGGTGATATCAGTATACTCACTGTTTGTATATTTTTACTCTATACCTCTTTATATTGAGCAGATGTTTTCTGAGATTGTCATCTCTCTCTCTTATTAACATGGATTTATTCCTCCTCTTGTCATTTACAAAGTCCTATCCTTTAAAAATCATACAAAATAGTCCTTATAAACCCAGGGAAATGTGGATCAATATTAAACTCATGTAAGATTTTGCATGCACCCACACTCACTCACTCACTCACTCACTCACTCACTCACTCTCTCTGTGGTTAATTAATGCCCCTCCCCCCCCCAAAAAAAAAAACACTTTCTGCCATATGGCACTGAGAGCAAAATTGCTGTACTTCATGTTTCTGCTCTTCTTGTGCAGTCTTGTGCTTTGCCTTTTCTTGTTTGGCAGTGGTGCTGGACCACTTTTTGCTGCTTTGCACACTTCATATATTGTGCTTGCCAATACACTTGTTGCCTTTGAGGTTTCCTTCACCTTCATGTGACCAACCAAATAGAGTTGCTGTAGGAAATATAATCACACACTTTTAGTAGCTTTCAGTGCACTCTGTTATTCACAATCCATTGGTTTTTTTCTCTTCTCCATGTTATAACATCATGAAAACTCATAAAATTGAATGTTATGTTAATGAAACATGAGCAATTACGTATGGCAAACCTACAATATACTAGCAATTGGAGGGTTGTTCCAATAGTTGTATTCAATCCCTAATGCAGCTAAAGTAATGAAAGTGGTAACACGGAAAGAAAATTGCTCATTTAGTAGGTACTGTAAATATGTTTTGCCAGGTCCTTTGTAATGTATATTAAATACATAGAGCTAATTTAGGACAAAGTCTTGCTTTAGATTTAAGAGGGGTACACAAAAAATAAAAGCCCATAACAATCTGTATTGTTTTCTTAAGTGTAATTCTCTGTAGATTGCACTATACAGTAAAAAACAAACATAGCTGATCAGCATTGCTTGATTCATTGAAGTAAAATGGCTGACAAGGCTTAATGTTTCATGCGCTTCAACGTATTCAAATGGGTTCTAAGCTCTACCTACCGTGTCTTCATGAATTTATTGGAAAATTCTGCATCTATGCCTCAACAGTGCAGCATGTTTCCTCCTTTGTTATCAGCCTGCCACTTCAGGAACAGTCTTGCACATTTCCTGTCACAAGTGCATATTTTTCTTAATTGTTGCTTTTCTTAGCATTTCAATACCAAAGATCTCAAAATTTGCACAATATTCACCCTGTTACAAGAAGCGGTTCCGTGAAGGTAGCCAAACTGCTTCCAGTAATCTTTATTACATGATAAATGGGCTCTGAATAGCCATGTCCCCTCTGCAACCCAGTTGCAAGGTTATCATAGTTACTAAGGTTCATAAAGTTATCAAAATGTTTCACCAATATTTCAACATAAAATAATTTCAAAATGAAAGATGGGCTTTGTGACTGTGTAGTTAACAATGATTCCAAAAGTGTTCCTTCTTATATAGCCACTACCAAGCAAATATTTCTGCATCCTTTAATTAGCATAGAGCTGTGCAGCTAGATCCAGCATATGAGGCATGCAGAACTGTTGTGACAATTATGCACTACTTCAGAAATTAGCTATGTCATTCATCACCTACCCAAATGCATGGTGAGAATGTCATTCACAAGAGTTTGTAATTTACCCTTGCCTTTTTATGTAAGATAAAGTCATCTTAGCATGAGCATGGTCTGCAGAAGAACTTATTGCCTGCCTTTCTCCTTCACTCCTTTCGTAATTGTGCTCCCCAGCAGAAGCTTTATACACATGCAGAAGAAAATTAAAACAGGCTTCTATGTGTTTCAGCAATCAAAGTAGCCTTTTCTTTTCTCTCAGAAACAGGACAGAAGTTGCACACATTTTGCTGATAGTACTCACATAATTCCAGAAATGCTTCAGAGTAAAATAACATCATTGAATAATATAAAGAGCAGTTACTATCCTTGGTTGAGCTTGTTATTGTTCAACAAACAAAAGACAGTTAAACAGTTCTGCCTAGTGGATAGTATAAACAGTATTATGCCATTTATAATAACATGTTGAAATAACCTTGCACAAATATGGATCATAAAATGAATGCAATATATCTATAAAAATTAAGCTATTAACCTACTAATGATAACTAGGAACCCTAAAAAGCTATGAAATATGCATGCAAATAGGTTCTAAAAACTTGAAAATATGCCAAATAATATGCACTTAAAATATATTTATGTCTGTATTATTCTTCATATAAATAGAGGGAGTTGAAATTGAACTTACATTTATTGTTGAGAAATAGAAGCTTCTGATTCACTGCCCAAAAGAAGCGACAAATTGCAGTTCACAATAGTCATATGATGGAGGTTTTCAAACTTGAAAGAACACCTGTTATTTCTGAAGATGGATTTGTATCTTGAACTCCTCTCTACATCACAGGATGATCCTGGTGCATACTTAAATGATGCTAACTGGTCCACAGTAAAAGGCAGTTTATGTAAATTAATTGTAATGTTTCCATTTACAATGTCTCCAGTTTTATATATATATATATGTTCATATCCAGGATTTTTTGATATTACACTCTTCACTTTGTTCTTTAGTATTTCCCTTACACTACCAAAAACTGAATTTAAGTTGGATGTTGTTTCTTCAAATACTTTGAGTGCTTCATTTAAGGCTAGCCCACTGTTTCTAAGGAGGTAACAGCTTTGGGTAGCCTGGAAAAGTGCGCAGATAGAAAAAAACAATTCACTATTACACAATAAATTTTGGGCTTTATACAGTATTACTAGGGTCTAAGGAGTTAACAACCTCTTTTACTGATTATAGATATTCTGCATAGTAGAGGGCAGCATCAACCCATATTCCCCATCTTGTTAATATTGGTTCAGGAGGAAGTGGAACTGATGGTGCTAAGGACCTAAATAATTGAACTCTCAATGGGGCTTTCAAAAAGACTATTTTACTACAACCATTAACTGATCCACTAAGGTACATTCTGCATATATCTGTTCACAAATGCGGTGGAGTGCATGTGCAACGCCCGTTATTTGTATTGAATTAGGGAGAATACCATTCAATGTGCATCCTGATTTAATCATGTAGCTGGCTCCGTCTGTAACAAATAAAAGCATTCTATCATATTTAATCCCATTTGATCATAGTAATTTTAAAGAATAAATTATAGATTGAGTTATTGTTGCACTGCGACCTCCAAATTTATCACATTAAGAAGATATGACATCGTTGGTTCCTGCTTTTTAAGAGCTCCATCTATTATATTTGCAGTAAATCTACTCTCAGAATCTGTTGTTTCATCTATCAAGACCCAAATAAACTCATTTTCCAGTTTGCATTCTTGATACAACATTGTCATACAAACAGCTGACTTAAGTTTCTCATAATGTGCTTTCGTCAGGTACATGATGTGTGGTATGGTTACGAAGAAAGTTTCTCGAATTAGGATTAGTATATTTCCAAAGCGGTATATCAGATGCTAAAAATGCTTCACATAAATAGGAAGAAAATTGATG
The DNA here is from genome assembly GCA_030765065.1 of Deroplatys truncata. Taxonomy (NCBI): domain Eukaryota; kingdom Metazoa; phylum Arthropoda; class Insecta; order Mantodea; family Mantidae; genus Deroplatys; species Deroplatys truncata. The sequence continues at coordinate 141,391,515 of CM060977.1, forward strand.
TAACTTGTTCCATAAACATTCCCCCACTTGATTTTGCTTAAGCTCGTTTTTGTTTTCTTTTTTGTATTTGTTTGCCAATAATTGCTTATGTTTTGCTGAGTTTACATGTTGGGTAACTTGAAAGCATTTTCCATTTCCCACATTTTTTTCACATGCTCTGCAAAATAATATTGTGCCATCTGTTCAAATCAAACCACTCGCAAATTCATTTTGAAGATTATTAATCTAGATGACTCACAAGCTTTTACTTTCGGCATAGGATTATTTTAATATATTTACTGACAAATACAAACCACTGACAATCACTTTTTTTTAAAGTAGTACACTCAGAGGAATGCAATACTACGACCGCACATGGAGCCTGCACACTGAACAAATTATACTGAGCTGTTTGTGAAGAGACACTGATGCAGGCTGTGCAATAAATTATACAGCTGCACACTATTTCAAGATAATAGCTCGGGACCTCCCTGACATGTTAACAAGTGGCTCAGTTTGGAGTTGCAACATTTATAATCTTGCATGGAAAAAAGATGGTTTTATGCCACAAAAAAACTAAAATGATAGAAAAATTAAATTGAGTTTTATTTATGGACACTCTTTAACTGCTGTGGTCCATAGCGTCCCATCCTATACTGGACATGAAAGACCAGTAATTTTGCTCAGAGGCCTCTATCAGGCTTGAGGTTCTTTTATGTGCTGTAAATCTACGAAGCGGGACCACCCGCTTTACTTCCCTTTTGTAGGAAGCCATGTTAAGGATTTTTACACCCGAAAAAATGCATCGCCTTCCGCTGGGTTTGAACCCGCAACCTCGGGAACTAGAAGCTAGCATGGTAACTACTACACCAAGGAGGACAAAAAAAAAAAAAGATAGAAATATGATGTTTTTTATCAGAAAAGCCAAAATATGCATTTATGTGAAACATCAAATTGGGTTTAATAAGCTTATAAATTGATTACCGGCATTGTAATTATAACAAAGAAAAAAAATTGTAAATGCATGAACTTCAGACTCTAATAATAATAATAATAATAATAATAATAATAATAATAATAATAATAATAATAATAATAATAATAATAATAATAATAATAATAATAACAACAGAACAAAAAGAAAATACTGCAAGAATTAAACTTCCATTGCTGGTGCATCGTATAATATTCCTATTTTCTTAGGATTATTATGAAATTTTGGCTTTTCTTACAAACTACACATATTCTGTTTGAATCAGCATTAGCTGAAAAAATCTCAGACCTTCGGAGAATGCTTTTTATTTGGAAAGAGGAAGGGAAAGTGAGTCACAATAACATTTTCTGTAGTACTGCAGTTAGAAAGTTGAAACTTGATGTACAAGATATCAGTGCAAACACTCCTTTCAGTCTTTGCTCATTTATGTGCATAACTTTCTTTATATTAAATTTCTTTGTATGTTTAAATTTTAGCAAAATACAAAGTCTATCTACTCCTACAGATAACATAATTTTAACCTAAAATTTTAACTGCATATCCTCACAACTTCATGCAAAAAAGCTATGAATGTATATTTAAGTGTTATCTAATTAATAGTACAAACAATTGAATTTATCCTGAAATTTTATTACATTGTACATTTTAAAGGAATTTAAAACAATTGCAAAACATATAATTCTGTTCAGCATACTTATATCAGTAACTGTAAAAATGTTGGTATATGTAGCCCATTATTTGTAGATGAAGATATAGATTGAAGTTCATAAAATGTCTGATTTTTATAAGTGTAGAAAACAAATCTAAAGAATTAAGATTCATAGTAATAGTGCCTTTTAAAGGTGGGTGTTAAATCAGCTGATCAGTTCAAAGGAGGGGCACCAAACTGTTTGAGAATGTTATCACACTTCACGTATTAATTAAAAATAAATAAGCTAAATAAGGGAAAAACTGAAATTTTGGACAAAACGATCATTTTTTCTCTTCAATTTCCCCTTAAAAGCACTGTTACGAGAGTGAGATCTGTTGAATTTCCATCCTGGTTCTGCTTTTATTTATTTATTTTTGTTCCAGTTAACTTGCATGTATGAGGCACTGATTTGGATAAAAGTACCTTAAAGTTTCCTCACAAGAGAAAAGCTTTTTTCATAGTTTATTCTCTTGTAATATAACATTATATTTCCTAATTGTTTATAGAACAAGTGAGGATACAAAATGTGGATATAAAGAAATTGTGTATGTTTAAAATGGTGCAAGAAATATAATTTTAAATAATCATCTGTTTGCTGCACCTTAGATTATTTGGCTATCTAAAAGCATAGAAGTTCTCAGTGATAGATAAACTCTTTCTGATCTTTGGTATAAGGTTCTTTTGAGGGGGGGTGGAGATCAGAGTTTGTCTGTTAAAACCTCTTAGGTCTACAGAAAAGATTTTGCGTCAATAAATTCAGTATATTACCAATATTCATTTTGTGGAAGTTTTATATAAATTTGTCTTGCTTTAATTGAAAAGGAAGCATGATGCAAAGTCAATTAAGGAATTTACCAACAAAATTACTAGTAGATGAGATCAATAAAAATTTAAAAATAGTGGAACAAATAGCAATATTAGTTATCAGTAAATCCACACAGCAAACGTTGAAGCTAAGTTCAAAATGTTTATGCCAAAATCTAAAAATAATTAATAAACAAAAGAAAGAAACAAGAACAGTAAACAGCAGAAAATAACACATCAGTCAGTATTTTAACCTTCATGTCACTGAAAAATGCTATTAGCATTTAGCTAATAATGTGAAAGTTAATAAGGGATTATACTGATTATATTGTTGGATATTTATTTGGCTAGTAAACAAAGTGCTTTCATATATCAGGTTAATGGTACAAACTGTAGAAACAAAACCTTTAAATAAGTTAGTGATATTTTCTGTTCTGAAGACCATGTTTCCTTGGTGGGGATTGCTAATACACTAAGGTTCATTTTACACAAACTCTGAAGATGTATGATAAATCACAAAGTACATCCTGGAAGATGAAGATGAAGGGGAAGGGTCCTGTGGACCATGTCCTATGCGACTGAAAATATTCCTAGATGCTTGACAGCATCTGTTAAAGACTGTATTGCTTAAGAAACAGCTGCAGTCTCTGTTTTAAAATAAGAATCATACTTGTGACACTCATTTCCAAAATACTGAACTCTAAAGACATATTTCACTCTTTGGTTTGAGATTGCAGACAATACACAATTAGGCAGGATGAAAATAAATGATTTGACTTTTACTGACAGTTTACAGTATATGAGCAACAAAGTGTGTACACAGTTGCTAACTTGAAACACAGATAATTATGGTGCTCAAGCAACGTTTCACTTCTGACATCCTTGTTGGACTGAGCAATGAAGAGTTTTACAACTAATTTGGTGTCAGAAACCCCAGATTATTGACTCTTGGAGTGTGTGCTTGACAAGCACTTAACACGGATTTATTTTTAGGTTTTTGCCAGGTTTTCGGCGTCTTTGTGCAATGGCGCAGTTGAAGTGATTTTCAGAGAACAAAAATATTTCCTTTTTTTTTATTTTTATTTTGGCACCTCTATGCCTTACAGAGAAAAGAAGTGTACATTCTCTAGTTATTTTTCATGTGTATAAGATCTAATTTATTAATAAATGATTAAGGTTTATGACATTTAAATTAGTTCTTATAATTTTGCAACCTTTATCAAGCTTTTCTTTCCTCAAGACTTTTGCTAAAATATACATGGTGGTTTCAAAGAGTTAAGCCAGGTGAAAAGAAGATCTTAGTCCAAACTTTCAGCACCCAAAGACTCTTTAACTGTTCTCAAGGAATCAGAGAAGCAAGTGTTCACTGCCCAGAAGTTAGGAAATACATATTTCAAACCTTTTAAATAATTAACAAGCACACTCATTATTTATTTATTTATTTGTACTAGCAATCTTCCTTAGAATATGGCTACACATCTGCCCAGGCTGTTATCTTGACATATTCTACCCATATAACATAAAAATGATGATAATTATATAATAGTGGTAATAATAAAATAATAATACTACTAATAATAATGATAATGAATATAATAATATATCTTAACATCTCATGATGAAGTATAATTCACATCTCTTTTTATTGACTATAACCATTTCTGTTTTACTTTAGACAGGTACTCTCCTACCTACCTTTTTGTTATCCTTTTTAAAGATCTTGTTTAAGACTACTTTTCTGTCTAGTTTTAACCATTTCCCATTTATGCCTTCCTTTCTCCAATGCTGTGTACCTTTCCAATCAAACACAATATGTTCCAAAGCTTCTCTTTTCCCACATATTGGACACTGGTTCTGTGGGTACCCATTTCTTATTCCTTTTAGTCTCCATGCACCTGCTCATACCCAAGCTATACTCTCTCTTTGTTCCTTATTTGGGTTGTCCACATACTCTTCTCTTGCCCATGCATTGTTTATTAATATGTTTGATTCCAAGGAACTTTTCATCCCAATGCTACTAAATGTATTCTGTATCTCTATATCTTCAAACCTCCGCCTAGCTTCTTTCCAAAAACCCTTGACATTATTTTCCCTCCTTCTCCAAATTTCTCCCAGACCACCATTTTCCAATACTCATTGTTATGAAATGTTATTCTATGAGTCAGACTGAATTGAAAAAGCACCAAGACTAAAATATCTCACTTTGGCTTTTTTTTAGATCCTTTTCTAATGGCTATAGATGAGGTTTTCATTTATGTTTTAATAGAAGACTACTACATTACCTAAACTTAGTGCACAGAATGCTTTCATAATGTTATCTCTGAGGGATGATAGAGGACAAAAGCATCAATATGAGATCTTGTTTGCAAATGCCTCGTTAGAAGTTATAATCTGAAACCATTCTTTTTAAATTATAGGAGGTACAATTGCTGCCTCTGTGATTGAATGGTCAGTGTGCTGGCTTCTCAATCCAAAAATACTGGTTATATGGACTCAAATCCTGGCTAAGATGAGACAATTTCATTCATTAGCCCCCCATAGAGTCTTGTAGCAAGAGTAAATAGAGTGGTTTCAAAGGATAAATTACACACATAAAAGCTGAACCAAAAACCCAACATAAGTTAGTTTTAAAATCAAGTGATTATTTCCAAGGACATAAATGCCAATCTGGTTAGCGTAGTTAAAGGTGGTATATAAACAAACAAAATTTAAAAAATAAGCACTAGCAGCATTCTATGAAGGTTAGTTGACTTTATTTGTTTAGGCCCCCCCCCTCCCACCTCCTGGTTTATCCTTTGATTTTAAATTGAATTTTTAGCCTTTCTTCTTCTTTTTCAATAACCATGCTCTTATATGATAAGGAATAATAAATTTGAAAATGAAAAGAAAGACATAAAATTTGTCCATGCTGTGTTAGTATCATACCATATACCACCATAAGCCCAAGGCTGAAGTGCGCCCAGAGCAATTGTGGAAATCTGTATTTAACAAGACAAGACTATGTACCAGCTATAAATGTTTTAGCTTATAACTTTTGACTGAGATGTTTCTGGACTAGGTTCCTTATATGAAATTAGTGCTTTGTCCTTCTGCATCACCCCTCAAAGTTAAGTTTCAACATCTTGAAAACATTCTATATTTCAGTTCCTTGATTTTGAATGTAATATGCTTTCCATATAATATGTAGAAACCTTTTTGGACATATTTAAGTAAATTTTTATGAGCTGATAGCAGTACTTCACTCCCGAGATTGCTGGTTGAAACCCGGCGAGGGTGTTGGAATTTTTTTTTCCAGCTTAAAAATCCTTAGCATGGCTTCCTTCAGAAAGGAAGTAAAGCTGGCAGCCCAGTGTCATAGATTTACGACACGTAAAAGAACCTCAAGCCTGATAAAAGAGGCCTCTGAGCAAAATTACCAATCTTTCATGACCAATATAGAATGGGATGCTAAGGACCACAGCAGTTTAAAAGCATCCATAAATAAAATAAAAACAAAAAACGTTCTGGCAGTACTGGTTGTGCTTCTGCCCTTACGAACAGTTTGTATGTAATAAGTGACAATGAAAGTAGGTCAAAATGCCATAATAAAACTAGAAGCTATGAGCTGGTGGATTTATTGTGAAGTACCGAGAATTTTCAGGGTTCCTCAAGTTTTCTCTAAGAATTTAGAGATTTAGGAATCAAGAATTAGCTAGACAAGACATTTGGCTGAAAACCTGGGTTACTAATTTTCTACTAGCAAAACTTATTGTGGTGAAATCTTGAATGAAGAATTTGGCCTGACACTTGAGTTTATTCCTTTATTCAAATTATGCACTTGTGACATCTTGTGAGGCATGGAGAGATCATTCTTTACTGACAAAACATATTAACTAGGGAGTATAAGTTCTGAAGGATGGGGTATATGTTATTGGTTATATGCAAAAGTTATGATATTAACAGAGACAATTTTAATAGTGATATTTATTTGCTTCATTGTGCATGTTTGATAATTTCATATTGCATGAATGGATGCATATTTTCAGATTTATAGGTCATGGAAATCTCACTTCTATTAGTCACACGTGCAGTCTTTCATTGTTGAGGCAGTTTCATTTCCAAATATCACAGCATCTATTTGAAGATTCAATATTTTTTAGGCATTAAAAATGTACAGGTAAGTATTGGTTTTTCTGACTGCCATTAAGCTCTGCAGTATTTTATTTTACAAATAAACACATTCTTACATATATAATGCTGACAATATTAGCTCCCATTTTGTGAGCTTGTAATCTTTCTCATTCTGGTTTTAAATATAAGATTTTAAGTTTTGCACAGGATGACTTGCTACATATGTGAGTTTTCTAAAACTTAATTTGAAGCAGCCAGGGCAAAAAATAGACTTAGATTTATATACTGTATAAAATATCCTATTATCCTAGGCAACTAACGAAGCAAACAAATAATAAAGCTATATGTGTGTGTGACAGAGAGGGAGGCTTAGGATGTTTAATAGTAGTCCATTATAAACTTCTTTAAGTCATATAAGTCTTCTTCTTCTTCTTCTTCTTCTTCTTCTTCTTCTTCTTCTTCTTCTTCTTCTTCTTCTTCTTCTTCTTCTTCTTCTTCTTCTCCTTCTTCTTCTTCTTCTTCTTCTCTCTCTCTCTCTCTCTCTCTCTCTCTCTCTGATTTTATGTACTGACTAATTGGATATATATATTTACTGGTGTGGGATTCCCAGCGGAGTTAATATTTTCCCTTTACATTTTGTTGTTGCAGATGTTTTTGATGATGGAAGACATCAGCGCTTACATAATCAAAGGAAAAATGACATGTCAGCTCTGTATGTAACACGTGCATTTCCAAAATTAGTTTTTCTGTGCACTAATTGTGGGCACCAATACAGGCATAAGCGTTCGCTTATGATGCATTTACGGCTTGAGTGTGGCAAAGAACCACAATTTCAGTGCCCATTTTGCCCTGTAAAAATGAAGCAGAAAGGCAATCTCCAGAATCACATTAAAAAAGTCCACAGTCTGCAGTCTGGTGAACTGTAGATTGAGCAGCATTTTAGTTGTATAATTTTTGTGTGAAAGAAGAATAAACAATCTATATTAATAAATGCTTGTATTGCAGATGTGCCTTCTATAAAATCTAGCACAAAATAAATGTTAGAGATGATAATCTTTCCCATTATGTGGATTAGCAAATGTTTTAAAATTTTAAAGGTTTAAAAAATCTGTTTGATCTAAGTCTATATTTGTGGAAAATGTAAATAAAAGCAAATTTCTACAAATGTGAATCATATTGGATCAAAAAGGTTTGAGCACTGTCACAATAAATGAATGAACAATTTGAATTTTAGTTATGTTAAGTTTATTCAATGTGATTCACATTTTCTACCTTTGTTTTATGTAGAAAATATTTCAGGTAGAAACCTACAGCCAGTTGAAAAGTTAATAAGAAACTTAATGAACAGTACTCACACATCCAATTTGCCTATTAGAATATGGCTTCTAGAAACAATATAAGTATTTCCAGTAGAGTATAAGCACTTTGTCAGCAAGAAGCCATAATTTCATTCATGTTTGTGGCCTATATTTTTCAATTTAGCAGCTTCTTAGGCACAGTTAGAATGAAAGGAAATAAATCTGGTGCACTTGCGTTTTATTTCCAGATTCACTCCATGTAGTTGAAAAGAGAGACAAGTGAGATATGGTTTAGAAGCATTAAGTTTTTTTTGGTACAATCCTAAATTACACTTTTAACATGTATTCAGTATAAGTGGTTTTATGTTAGATAGCATGAGTGAATTTAGATGCTATTTGAAGCATATGATTTGAAAATCATATTCTAACGATCGCTTGGCATCTGAGATACTAATTTTTATTTACACTTATAATTGTTGCTGTTGGCAGTGTTATTTTTATCTGCATTTTGAAATGTTTTCATATATAAGTCACGCATTAAGCATTTTGGACTTAAAACAGGTTGAATATTACTTTGTAAGAGTGTTTTGTTACCTTTTTATAAAATGTGTTAAAAAAAAAACTACTTACACCAGTTGATATGTAAAAGTATGATTATCTATGTAGATCAGTATCATTTTTGTGTTAAAAAGATTCAACCAAATGATGATCAGTAATATTATAAAATGATTAAAGTCCTGAAACACTACCACCTTTCATGTTAAATAATTTCATTTTCCAAATTATTCACACAAATTTTCATGGTGTGAGTAGTAATCCATTAAAATGACAAATGGCTGTACACATTGATGTGTTGTATGTGAAATTCCTCCTAGTTGTGGTTTCTGCACTTATGAAAAGATAAAATATTTTAAGTCATTATAAGGTTGCAACTACAACTTTGTTTCTCATCTTTGAATAAAGAATATATGCTGAAAATCATTATGAGCACCTTTTTATTACAAATACAGACCAGATAAAAGATTTATGAATGGTGCATGCAAACATCTGAAACAGAAATATAATTCCTCAAAATTGGTTGAAAGCTTCATTCATGTATGCAAATTGAAAATATCTGCAACATAGCATATTGTAGCCACTCCCATTACTGCACTCTGCCCATGATGCCTTGTGTGGATGGAGGAAGAGGATGCAATAGCTGTATGGTAGGTTTAGCCTGCTTGGGCTGTAGCATTAAGGAGCGAGTTTTTTTTTTTTTTTTTTTTTTTTTTTTTTTTTTTTTTTTTTTTTTTTTTTTTTTTTTTACTATCATGTAATGCTGGTTCAAGAAGTCAAGACAGCATATAAAATAGTATTCATAATAATGCAGTTAATAAGAAGAATACATTTCTCTGTAAACTTAATGCGATGTTTACAAATATACTTGTATGTAAATGATTAAGAATATTAATTAGGAATTCTACTAAGTGCACCAAAACTTGCAAGGGCATGCATCAATATTTCAAAATAAATTTTCATCCACTCATGAAATTGGTTACATCATTGGTTTCATTAAAATTTCTGCTGTAGACTTTAGCATTGCATACCTCATTCAATTGTTTCAATTTAGTCCACAACAATTTTCTTCTAAGGCTCTAATATTTTCTCTCATTCCATAGTTCTGCTGTGCACTGTGACATAGTGTTGTCAATTAAACATGTTTTGTATGTGAAATAAAAGTTTTAAACAAGTTCTAGGGAAGTGAGGAAGCGGGTTTTGCATTATTGGGGATAGGTATACCTGCAGGTCATATATCACAGTGCAAGGGAGAAGCGAATTTAATTTAAAGCTCTTTAGCCATAAACCTAAGACGAGCTAATGTATCTACAAAATTAATCTACCAGCATTGTTCAGTGAATAAGCTTATGGTAAGCTCCACTGATCCACATTGCATGTAGCAGATGGCTTGGATGCCGAGTTATTTTTCTTGCACTGTGAGTGTTGACTCCAGTTTCCTAATTGGATTTAAGATTATGCTTATGGACAAGCTCATTACCTCATTCTCTGTATTGCTATAAAACTATGAAGATATATACATCATCTCCATTGCTTGGGATTGCCATATCTTTAGCATACTTTGGAACAGTAGATGCCCCAAGAATACATCAGATTTGCTGATTCTTCTTGAATGCAATCAAAATAAGTGTGTATTTGCATTTTATTTAATGCACAGGATGTTTTATGCCAATAAGTCAGAGCCATCTGTTTGGGCATTGTGAATAAGAGTACCCTTGTCTTTAGAAGACTTAATACAACCCGTATTGAAAATTAGACCCTCCCCTTCATCCATTAGCAAATCCCTGCCATAGTTTTTGACATTAATGAAAAAAATGCTATGAAGAATGCAGTAAAGAATAAGGAAATTAAAAAAAAAATAGCAAAAATACTTATATACAAAAGAAATCTTATTCTAAATGATTGTGCCAGAAGCCATATTATCTCACCACATCCTCGAATAACTGATTGCCTCTTTATTTTAACCATTTTATTTTCTGGATGTTGAATCTGGTTTATTTGAATCTGCTAACATCTAAATTAATACTCTTATTTTCAGATACTAATTATGGAGGATGGAGTCAGGTCTTTGCTTCTCTGGAGTATGGAGACAGAAAAATGAAAAGTGCTGATGTAACTTATAACACAATGGAGATGCACACTACAGTCAATCAAACATCCTTTTACAGTCTAGGCCCATTTCCATGTATGCAGTGTGGTAAAATATATAAATGGTCAACAAACTTGCAGCGCCATATAAGACATGAGTGTGGCAAAGAACCTCAGTTCCAATGTCCATACTGTCCCAAACGAAGCAGCCGTAATGATGTTCTCCAACGGCACATTAATGTCGTGCATATGAAAAATCAAGTACCAAACACTTGAGTGAATAAAATAATAATTTACTCTTTGTATTTTATACAAGAAATGTCATTAGTATTCAGAGCTGTTTTATGATGTTCAAAATGAAATGTAGTGGAAAAACTGCTCTCAAATTTATCCATTAAGAGTGTAGCAGAGTTATTGAATTCTGAGGGAGTTCACTTTGGATTCCAATTTAATTACAGTGCTAACAGCTGTAATTCTGATATTTGTTGAACTATTAATGTTTAGTACTGTTGCATGTAGCACTATGTAAAATTTCATGCTGTGATGTTCAGAATATTTTGAATGACTTTTGCCTCATAGATGGTTAGTTTGCCAAAAACATGCTTTTGAACCCTTATATCTCAAAGCCCATTATTGTAAACTTTCTATAAATTTGATTACTGGGGTTGTAGTAGCTTTAAGACAAAAAAGAAAGAAAAATATGATTTATTAGACATATTAATTTTATTCAATTTATGAAAGTGTAAAGTATGTAAAATATTACAGCTTAGCTATAACTCTAGTTATTTAACCAGAGTCGTAAATCAAAATACAACCTGTAATGATTACAAATATATCACAGCATTTTTGTAACGCGCCTATTCTCACCACATATAAAACATGTTGACATCATTGTTAGGCTAAAGGGGTGATTTAATGCTATCATGTTTTAAATTCAGTAATCACTACAGAGATTTATGGCAAAGATTTTGATCGGCATTTGTGTTTATTTTTTTTCCTTGAGACACTCAGGTTTTACCTGTTCCTTTGTTCTGCTCATCCTCCAAATGTTTAAAACACCTCTACTGTTTCTGACATTAATTTAATTTCAGTTGCAAATTCATTGATGGTGATAATTTTGAGAATCGTGATGAAAACAACAATAATATTATTATTATTAGTAGTAGTAGTAATAATTTCTTTCTTTATAGTGTTGTCATTTCTTTACATGACATTGTGTGCATAATGTCACTATAAATTCCTCTTGTGGACAATAATATTTATGTTCGAAATAATGTCCTGAAATAATTATCAATGAATTTACATACCTATAATAATATTGTACAAAGTGTTTCTGCTTGAATCTGCTAAAGGAGGGGTAGTTCAGGAGAGGAGCTAGTGGAGTGGAAGAACCATGACTGAATTTTATAAAAATCATACCAAGGCAATTAATCAAATACTATAGTCCTTAAGGAAATAACCACAGATACCTGTAGGAGCTCTTGCAGGTGCTGATGTCACCAACAAATATAAAACTTAGGACAATTTTCATGTATGCTAGTAACACACAGTCTGCTTCAGATCTGCTCCTCCATGATGCTCTTGGGGACACTTATCTCTTGCTGGCTCTAGCTGCCACTGTTATCAGCATACTAGTTGTACCAATTCATAACCTGTGCTAATTATCACATTTTCTGACATTTTATTTAACTTCCTCATTGCTGGTTCGGGTCTCAGCGTAGGAATATTACGATATATTGTGCCTTTGCTTTTGTTTCCTCCCCTTTTTTCCTTACTTTTGGGGTGATAGGAAAGGCATTTCCCAATCCCTTGATATGATTAAGAGATTATGCAAGCTATGAACTCTCTATTTTATATTTCATTTCTGTACTAAAAGCATTTATAATATAAAGAGGAATCTCTAAGCCAAAGTGGTGCTGACACTTTGATTTTGCAATCCACAAGTGATTCTTTAGAGAGACATGGTGTTATTGCATGCACAGTGCTTTTCCTGTATGTGTTATGTTTCAGAACTTGCTGTGAATTAAAGCTTTTTCAGGCCAGATGAGAAGTATTAACAATACAGTCAACTCTGATTCATTGAGGTTAGAGGAAGCAGATTAAACAAACAAACAAAGAAAAAAAAGGGAATACAGGAAAACAGTGAATAATACAGAAAAATCATAAATTGCATATTTATTTTAATGTTCTCTGGAAGAAGTCAATTAATTTTTGCCTCTTTACTGCTAGCTGATCATCTGAACGAAAAAGTAAATACCAACCTTCATGGGCCCATATAAGTTTGCACCACTGTGCTTGTTTCTAGACCATTATTTCTGAGCTATGTTTAAATTAATAGAACATTTACAGTCTTGCCATGCTGCATATGCATAGTTCCCCTGCTCGGAACACATACTTCGCCTGCATCCTCTTCACTTTCCTATTTCTCTGAATGAAAATGATGGCACCTCCAGTTTTAGTCCATTCCTCACTGGTTGGTCATCTTCATGTCTGCCATCATTTTTATGAAGATCAGATAGTGATGCAAGTGCCTAGCTAATACACAATTCATGACTCAGAAGCACACGCCAAAACAGACTTGCTTTCAGACCTGCTCTTGTCCTTTGGTTCACACAAGCCACTCATCTAAGCCAGCTTTATCATAATGTTATTAATTTGTTAATGGTGTTTACATGCTTGAGACAGAAGAAACTACATGTTTCCATAGTGGTAATAAAAAGGCACAAGAGAAGAGGGAAAGAGAGAGAAAGAGATTGGCCAATTGCAGTAAGGTTTGCCATATGGGTGAGGAATTTTGGACCTATCCACATGAATAAAAGTAAAAATTTAGTGTAACACACCTTTGCATTGGTTGACTTTAAAAATTCAGGGCATTTGCAAGTTTTTAAAATATTCATTCAGGTCATGTATTTGGATATTGAAACTCAGGAAAATTCTGCTTTTTCAGGAATTACACTCCATTGCAGCCTTACCTCCTCAGGTTTAGGGTACATTAGAAACCACCTCTGGATTCCAGTCAAGCCCATTTATGGAATAGGTATAGCTTTGTAACTGGTGGCCTCTCAATGGGTTGGTGTAAGGAGATTTTCCACACTACAGAAATATGTGAACACACTAGAGCAAGGAAATACATCCAACATAGGGAAAGACAAATAGAATACCTCAAAATATAAATGCAGCGGTTAACTATCGTTATTTTTCCCTAACTTTGGATAATGCCCCTGAGCTTTGCTTCTTGTAAACTGTTCTGGGTATAACTGGATAAGAAAAGCATATTGAAATAAGGCAAATAAGAGGAAATGAACTCCAAGTATAGAAAAAAGGAACTGCAATATTCAGTAATGTGCTGCAGAGGTCGACGTGTCATGGTGAGTACCACCGAACTTCAGGCAGGCTACCTTGTTGAAATGAACATTGCTAAAATTTCACGAAGGTACAGCATTTGATCTTTCAATTACGCGAAAGTTGTTACTTCTGATTAGGTATTCTGGCACTACTGAATTATGGTTATGTTATCTGGTGTTACTTCTTCAGTGTATATCCTCTCCTCCGGAACTCCATCTTTCTTCTACATATGTCTTCCAGAACTTTTATATTCCTTTCTTTTTTTATATGCATTGATGCAAAACAGCCTTTATTAAGGTTAACAATTGCATCACGAACAGCAAGTATGTCCTTGAACATAATTACAGTAGCATATTTATTCACTTGTATTACATTTGTTTACTACTTGGCAGTAATTATTTAGTTATATTACATTTGTTATTACTTTGCAGTAATTATTTAGTTGTATTACATATGTTTACTACTTCATGGCAATTATTCAGTTGTATTAGTTTGTTAACTGTTTTGTAGTAGATAATTATTTAGTTGTATTACATTTGGAATTTACTGTTCTTCCACACAAGACATTTTGCAAATCTAGCAACTTATTTCCATGTTTCATATAGCCGCAGCATTTTTTTCTGCTTTACATTTGGTACCTAACATTGCACATTAACTTCATCCGCCATGACACGTCGACCTCTGCAGCAATATTACCCAATATTCAATATATGACAACTACCTAATATAAACAGTAAGTAAAATTGTGTTAATAATTATCCAGTTTAAACTTAAAACAAATTAGGAATCTTCCTATTGTCTCCTTTAGTAGGAATAACATTATTTTATTTATTGCAGAAAAGAGTTCTGTTTGAGGATATTTGGTGCCAATTCCTACTTTATGTCCTTCAGCCACATACATATTAAAGAGGCAAATGCTGTAGTGAGGTTCAAAACATGCTGTTCAAATACTACGTTAGCAAAAGACATATATACAAAACTCCACACCGATTAACATTAATTGTTCAATCTAATACTGTAATTATCAATATATTTGAGTGCTTCAATAACTTTTATAACAAAAGCATTGCCTTAGTTATTATCATTATCTTCTGTTTTGTTCAGTAATAGTACCATTCACATCTGAAGACAAAGTATAATTCAGTTTCCAACTGCAGTGATTAGAAAAGTCTGAATATGGGTGGCTTAGAACTCGAAAGTAGTTTTGACAAAGTTAGCATAAGTCATATGCAGTTGACTCATTCTGTGTACAAAAGAAGGCCAAAAGAGTTATTAATAGTTGCTCTTAAACAATGTATGGGACTATAAAGAAAAATCTTGCACTGAACATGCTGAGAAGTTTTAAACTATTTTGGAACATGTAAAAAAGCAACATAAATATTACGTTTCACCAAAATATTGTACATGCACTTCTCTTAGTTATGTTTTCTAGGTATATTTTATTATATGGCAACATAAAATGACCAATATAAACAACAATAATAATATATATTGGCAATAGTTAAGCTATATTTAAAAAGTGTCTGCTTAAGTGATTAATTATTCAATAAAGAAATGTGCAATGATTATAATAAGTATAAAGAACAGTTAATTCTATGGCTAAACAGGATATATAAGGTAACAAGATTGAAAGATTCTACCTATAGAATCAAACCATGAATAAATAAAATGTTTTTAAAGTGTTTCCTACTTGACTTTAGTCATTAGCAGTATAAATACTGCAATAATATGAAATAGTATATAAATATAATATTAGTAGAAAAAAGTATTTCCTACAAGGGAATGAAACTATAGTGGACATACCGACATGTAATGATACTTAACTCATAATACATACCCGTGATTTATTATATAGCCTTTTTCATTAATAGCTCTGGATGTATTTTAAGCATATAAGGATATAGTTGCAAGCAACAACAAAACTGAAAATCTTACTGCAGTTAGCTTAGTAAATAAAGCAAAATAATTATGACAATATAGATTATAAGACAGCCTGCTTCGTGTATTGCATTTATTTATTTTCAACATAAAATCATTTACATTTTCCAAAATGTTCATTTTATAGTACTTTTTATAAATATTAAGAGTTTTAATTCATCAATTATCATTATTATTATTATTATTATTATTATTATTATTATTATTATTATTATTATTATTATTATTATTATTATTAATAATAATAATAATAATAATAATAATAATAATAATAATGAATAATAATGAATAATAATGCATCAAGTAATGAGACTAGCAGATGCACCTCCTCTTGCAGCTAGATCACCTCTATTGCAGAAAACACCAGAATTTTTTGGGGGAGAGTTTCTTTTATTGTCTGTTTTATAATATTGTAATTTTATTTCTGTTAGAATAATTTGATTCTACAGTTCAGTATACCAAATCAACATTTTATATGAGGAACGACTAGTAAAATTAACACATGTGTACTCTTCTGGCCTACTGATTAACAGTACACATTTCTTTGGCTTAGTTTAATGATACAGAGTTAAAATTTGATGATCAGGAGCAGAAAAAGACCTATTCTGTAGCAATATTGAGTGTGAACACAGTAATTTATAGTATGAGAATCGGTGTTTACAGCAATATGATATTGATGTTTCCAACTTTTGCCCCATGGGAAGAAAGTTGGTACACTGCGCATGTTAGAGGTCTTTATGAGCAAAATTATTAGCATACATATCCAACTCTCAGTGGACAAAAATGGACACATGACTATTGATTGCTTACTGATAAAAGATCAACTGTGACTCTCATGTGTGCTATCTTGAAACGTTGGCAACAAATTCCATGCACTGGACTTTTTACGGAAAGCATACTTTGCTCTCCAATCAGTATGACCAACACTATCCATGACATACTGGAAATGTTCTTGCACACTCACTTGTTTGAGATATCACCATATAATTTTTGCATTTAAGTATACCCTCAAAACCAATGGTATGAATTGTATGAAAGCCACATTGCAATGGTTCCAGGAGCAAGCCAATCTCTTCATCCCCAGAGATGCTCAGCATCTTGTTTCGCAGCTGTATAAGTGTCTTAAGTGCACTAACAATTTGTGGCTAGCTCAGTGTTTATACGAGCTTGATTTTTGTGACACTAACTTCGCTTGTTTGATGATTAAGACATGTTTTGAGGGCAATAAAGAAGTTAGTGTCACAAAAATCAAGTCCATATAAATTTATAATCTGCTCCTTTACTGGTACTAGCTTCAAAATCAAGAATTTGCCAATATAATATTGCCTTTTCCACTTACATGCCTGAGATGATTGAATTGCGTGTTCAGAAGAAAGGCTGTCACTACAGACTCTTTGCAGTATACAACCCACCCAACAGCAAACCAAATTTCTCTTTTTTAAAGACCACAGGCATCAGTTCTCTTGGCGACTTTGTTGCAAGTTCCAATTTATAGGGTTTATTGTATTAACAATTTTATTGTTTGCTGCAACTGTACTTGGGTACATTTAGTTTAAAGAATGCTTATATTACATTTAAAAGCAATTACATAATATATTTTGTAACCGATTTGCCTTGTTAAGGGAAATCTTGCATCTAAAGATTGCATGTATTAACAAGCATTTTGATCTATTTTTCTGCTTTAATTGTCCTCATTAATAGTAATTTTGGCCACTGTTGACGAATGAATAGAATACATGTTGAATTAATAAAACTGGCAGTGAAATGAATTGATTTTTAGGAAACATTATTAGCATAATGGGTAAATAGTTAATGTATATGAAACTAAATAAATATCAGGTATATCCTTGTTAACATAGACCATGTCTACTTTTCAGAGGTAAAGTCATGGGATTTAGATGAACTTTTCTCCAGTGAAGCCACAAGCACAGTGCAGACTGTTACATGTATGCCTCAACAAGCTCTTAACAGCAGTTCAGCTGCATCTATTGATAGACAAGAAGTTGACACATTTACAACGGACCTCCTAAGCAATATTCGCCATTCAAATTTCGAGATCTATGCAAAAGAAATTCCTATCACAGCAAGTGATCAGTTGTTCAGTGAAATTTCAAATGAAGCAGCTAATGAATCATTGTTGAAGCATAATGAACAACAGTGGCAACACCAACAATTACTGCAGAATAGCAGTAGTCATCAGGACTCTGGAATTCCAGATAGATATAACTGTCCAAAATGTAACAAAGTATATCAACACAAATCATCCCTTAAACGGCACATTCGCTTAGAGTGTGGGAAAGAGCCACAATATCGCTGCCCATATTGTACTCATGTTACAAAACATAAAAGCAGTCTGTTGATGCACATGGATGCACGACATAAGGCAAATAGAACTCAAATTTAGCACATAATATAATTTATGATCTCTCCCTTTTTATCTAGTGATATAAAAAAATATAAAGCATCATCTTAGACGTTAGGTATATTACTTCTTAAGTGGAGGTTCTTTTTTTAATTTTATGAAATCTTGAGAAAGAAAAATTTACCATTATTCGATGCAGAAAATAAATTAAATAAATGTTGTAAGCTGTTGTAATTGTTGCATTGAATTTGCAGTTAGTGAGTTTTATGTAAGTTAAATTACTTTGTTCATTTATTTTGTTCATAAATTTTATTTTCTTCATATACTATTTCCATCATGTCATTTGAAACTACCATCTGTAGGTTCATTGGCCATCGATACTGTAAAGTACATATTAATACATTTTATTTGTATCCTTCCAGAAGGACATAAATGAATTTAAGACTTGTGTGTACCAAATATATAATAAACTGCAATTTAAATGAAATTGGACAAGCATTCTTTGTTTTTGTTTTGAAGTAAATCCTATGAGATCAAAGGTGCTTTTTGAAACTGTTTTGCATTTTTATACTAAGTTAGCAGTATTTTCCTTTGTAATGGGTACAGATTCTATGATGTCTAAGTACGTTCTTTGAGATTCAAGTTTTAATATATTAATTTTTCAAAGTATATTTATAATTCAGTTACTTGTAAATACCAAATAGGCTGAGTGCTATAAGGCTCATTCATAGAAATATACATAATAGGAGTTAATGCATGAAAATTCTCAAATTTTAACTGAAAATAGATGCAAATCGAAATTGAAAATTACTCTTCAGTTTTATTATACTTCATTGTATTTTCCCAACAAGTTGTGTTTTGATATGAATTAGATAATATATTATCAATGAATGAAAATAAGATGGTTATAAAGATTATATAATTGTCGCACATATTAAATAAAGTAATATTGAAACTTGTTTTTTGTTACTTTTCAGTGTGTTTTTTTTTCAACTGAAATAAATGTACAAGAATATATGACAGTAAATATGATTTTGATACCAGAGGCCAAGAAACTGGAATAAAGTGGAACAGTAAAGTTTTGTGTTTACACTTTCAAGCATTTCGTACAGATTTTAAGACTAAATTATTAATTTCCTATGAATGGTAGCTGGTTTTATTTTAGTTAATTGGCCCATATATTAAAATTATGTTTATGCAAAGGTATATATAGTTTTTCTTGATTTTAATCCAAAAATCCTGAAACTGTAGTGGCTTCCATTCATTTCACAAATTTCTGAATTTAAACACTAATTAAAGTGATGAGTCTGAATATTACTACTGCCATAAAACATTATATGTATGTAAAACACTTATCTTTCAAATTTTAAAAGGCTGAAATCCATCATTCCTGTGCCAGACATCTACTTCAGCTACATATCTCAGACTTGTATTCCATTTTGTTTGTTTGTATAAAGTCTGAAATAAGGCATGTGTTTGCTTCCACAGGCTTGGTCAACTCATTTGTGTGACATAAGAGTGGTTGTGGGGTGGCTTTGGAGAATTTTGGTTAAGGGATGTGGTCAGAAGGGAAGGGCACTGACTGCAACCATGTATGAGTAAAAGACAACTTGAATTCCCCTTGTCCTCTGAATTGTTTTATATCATAACTTCACCTTTCCCCTTGCCCTATGCTTTCAATGAGTTCCTCTGACTGTGTCAGGAGCATAAGAGACACGCCCTCTGGTGTCACAGAGCATTCAGCTGGCTGATGCTTCTCTAGGATACCACCAAGTTGTCAGCATTTTCAAAGGCAACATAACATGTACTATGTAAGCATTAAAAACACAGCTAATTGCAAGGTCTTCATTAGGCAAGTTCCTTTGAATGCCATTTGCTTTACACATACTTTCACATTTGTTGCAATATTAATCCAAGTGGATGATTCTCAAAATTTCACTACTTTTTGAATATTTATCTCAAACATGTTGACTCCATCGTGCAAGAAGTTATTAATTTATCCTACATTTTTATATAAAGACTTAAAAAAGTACATTTTACATACAGCATTTTAACAAAATGACATGATAACGCTGTTTAAAAATTTCCCTTAACACTTTCTAGTCTAACAGCAGTGTTAATAGTGAGGTGCAGTTTTGCTAAATGTTTTCTTGTTAATAGAAATCTTATGACATATGGAGTTATGTACATTAAAGCAACAAGAAATATGAAAATGAAATCTCATAAGAATCAGCCAATAGGTACAAATTCTTACAGTATTCTATTAGAAATAAATGTAGTGCATTCAGCAAATTAAAAGATCAAGACCAGAAAAAGACAAAATATGCTGTCACAGAATCAAATCTTCCATCATTATAAACAACTAGAACTTGGCATTGATCGCAAGATATTTCTATTGTGCCAGCTAAGTGATTGATGAATAGCCAACATGCTCAAATTTGCTTACTTTTGCTGAAATGTTACATCATTCTATGATTACTATAGATTTTGTACTAGATATTAAATCTATACATACTGCCACATCACGCTTGACATTATTTATGGATTTATATATATATATTATCTGCAGGCAAGTTATGATTGCATATATTTTCAGTAGTCATATAAGTTTATAACAAAAAATTTAAATTTTGTTTCAAGAAATGTGGTTAATGAAACTTGATGTTACAAATGCAAAAATTCCCAAGTGCAGTATGTTTATTCCAAGTGCATGTTTTGATTCTCTGTTGTGTTGCAGCATCCTAACATATACTAAAGGAATAGATATAGCAAAATATTTGCTCTGTTCTTACAGATAAATGCATAAAAGGGTCACATGCTTAAGAAGCATAAGTGCTGTTAATAATCAGCTTAAAATGACTGATGGCTGGGACTATCTGGATATCTGGTGGTGCACAAATGGGGAGAATTGATACTGGTCTGTAGTCTTTATAGGAAGAAATGTGGAAGAGAATTAACAAAAACAATCTGACATAACATATATAATATATATACTACATGATCAAAATTATCCGGTCACCTGGCTGAAAATGACGTAAAGTTCATGGCGCCCTCCATTGGTAATGCTGGAAGTCAATATGGTGTTGATAACAGCGTTCACTCTCGTAGGCATACTTTCAATCAGGTGCTGGAAGGTTTCTTGGGGAACGGCAGCCCATTCTTCATGGAGTGCGGAACTGAGGAGAGGTATCGATGTAGGTCGGTGAGGCCTGGCACAAAGTTGGCATTCCAAAACACCCCAAAGGTGTTCTATAGGATTCAAGTCAGGACTCTGTGCAGGCCAGTCCATTACAGGGATGTTATTGTCGTGTAACCACTCCGCCACAGCCCGTGCAGTATGAACAGGTGCTCGATCATGTTGAAAGATGCAATCACCATCCCCGAATTGCTCTTCAACAGTGGGAAGCAAAAAGGTGCTTAAAATATCAATGTAGGTCTGCACTGTGATTGTGCCATGCAAAACAACAAGGGGTGCAAGCCCCCTCCAGGAATAACATGACCACACCATAACACCACCACCCACGAATTTCACTGTTGGCACTAACATGCTGGCAGATGACGTTCACCGGGCATTCGCCATACCCACACCCTGCCATTGGATCGCCACATTGTGTACCGTGATTCATCACTCCTCACAACGTTTTGCCACTGTTCAATCGTATAATGTTGGTGCTCCTTACACCAAGCGAGGCATCGTTTGGCATTTTCCTGTGTGATGTGTGGCTTATGAGCAGCCGCTCGACCATGGAATCCAAGGTTTCTCACCTCACGCCTAACTGTCATAGTACTTGGAGTGGATCCTGATGCAGTTTGGAATTCCTGTGGGATGGTGTGGATAGATGTCTGCCGATTACTCTTTATGACCCTCTTCAAATGTCGGCGGTCTCTGTCAGTCAACAGACGAGGTCGGCCTGTACGCTTTTGTGCTGTACATGTCCCTTCACGTTTCCACTTCATTATCACATCAGAAACAGTGGACCTAGGGATGTTTA
This sequence comes from Deroplatys truncata, assembly GCA_030765065.1. Taxonomy (NCBI): domain Eukaryota; kingdom Metazoa; phylum Arthropoda; class Insecta; order Mantodea; family Mantidae; genus Deroplatys; species Deroplatys truncata. The sequence goes on from CM060977.1 coordinate 141,413,671, forward strand.
GGAGTGTGGAAATCTCGCGTACAGACTTCTGACACCCAATCACCTGACCACGTTCGAAGCCCGTGAGTTCCACAGAGCGTCCCATTCTGCTGTTTCACGATGTCTAATGACTACTGAGGTCGCGGATAATGAGTACTGGGCAGTAGTTGGCAGCACAATGCACCTAAAATGAAAAACGTATGTTTGTGGGGTGTCCGGATACTTTTGATCACATAGTGCGTATATAAAATGTGTAGAAAATATATTTGAATAAATATACAGAGGAGTACTACTCTACTTAATTCTCCAATTTCTCTGAGCATTTTTCTTATCATGGAACTAGGTTTTTCAGCTGTTAAATAACATGTTTTCCTGCCAAAGCCATTTGCTGCCAAACTTTCTAATCGTTTCCCACTAAGGTATTCTCATAGTTTAGGGAACAAGTGGAAAGCTGAGTGTGCAAGATTAGGCAAATAAGATGAGGGAAAGTTTTCAGTTGAAATTGCTTCGTAACATCAATTGTTGCCTACATTGTGGGAAGTGGTATGCTATACATCTTTCTCTGAACATTTTCACTCAAGTGAACCATTCAGCAGGCCGTAAAATTTGGTCCACACATTTCATTCTACTATTCATGGATTTCTACTTCTCTTTTATTTCTCCTAACAAACTGTTTCTTAGTTGAATATGTTTTTCATTGCAGGGACACATTAATTGCTGCCAAGATGCTACTGAAAGAAGGTGCAAATGGGTAGCATAAAACTCAAAAGGCGTTTGTCAACACAGTCAAACTTAAATAATTGTGCATTCAGATTAAATCAAGTTTTGAATTCCCAATGTTTTTGGTTCACAGCAAATAAATTGTATTTAAATTAAAATAAAATTAAAGTTATGAAATTTATCACTCACCAATTTTCAAATTCCCATTTACATGCAGGGAGTACTAATAGTATACTATAACAAATGCATATTAAATTTCTGGGTGCTCAAATAAACGACCAATTCATATTGATCTTATCAATTTAACTTGCCCAAACTTAGCTATGACTGTTATGTGGTTTGTGCATTATTAACCTTCAAATCTGTGAACTCTTCAGAGTTAGTTTATTCTACCAGGTATTCTTGCAGAAATCTCTTTAAGAACCTATAAATGCTATTCTCCCATGTGAATCTGTACTATATATGTAAACATTTAAGACAAAAAATAAATTCAAAATTTTTATTCAATCAAGATACATGTGACAAAAAAGAAATCTACATAAAACAGTTTCATCACTATCGTGTTTTCACTAAGGAGTTTATTATGAATTTTATTTTAATAAATAATGCTCTTCCCCTTACCCTGAAGGCTTTAGTTAATAATGCTGAATCTCTTTCAAACTACTCTTAAAAATACCTGTATAAAAAAGCCTATAATACACAGAGAGCCAAAAGACTATGAACTGGCTGCACAGTGGTTTTCCTGTCCATGTCCTTGGCGCTCGCTGCCATCTGTCGCTATCATAGAAAGGCACGGATGAAACCATGCAGCATTTTAAAAACTACTTTAAAGGCTTTACTTACCAACGTTATGAAAGGAGATGCTGAAACTGGCCACCATCATTGTCCATACATTTTTGGCACCTCTTTTGGAAACTATCCATCACTCGCTGTAGTTCACGTTGAGAAATGCTGGCAGTTTCCTGGCGGATATTTTGTTTTAATTCTTCTAGGGTGTGTGGGTTTGTCTTGTACCCTTTATGTTTTAAGTTACCCCAGAGATAGAAATCGCAGGTAGTTAGGTCAGGGGACTGAGGGGGCCAGAAATCTCTACTAATAATTCTGTCCTCAAACACACTTTCAATTGTTCTCATCGAAACGATGGTGGCCAGTTTCAGCATCTGCTTTTATAAAGTTGGTAAGTAAAGCCTTTAAAGGTAGTTTTTTAAAATGTATGGTTTCATCTGCGCCTTTCTATGATAGCAGCAGACGGCAACGAGCGCTGAGGATGCAGACAGGGAAAACACCACACAGTCGGTTTGTAGACTTTTGGCTCTCTCTGTACTATAGGTGAATGCATTAACAACAATACTATATGCTGATATATTGCTTTTATATGTAATTGATATTAATTGCTATAAAACAGGTATATGCATTTGATAAGAATACTTGGGAATCTGCACAGTGAAGCAGATAATTGAATTTAAAACTAATAAAATTGAGTTGCACACACTCTTATACTCCATAAAATAAGTTATTATCTTAAAACATGTTTTACATGTCCCTTGCATGCATCATCAGTTTCTCGACTGCCTTGTTATTGGATATCTTATTGTAGATGCTTGGGCTCCTCTTTTGGTAGTTTAAATTGGAGTTCTCATCCAGTGGAACATCAAAATTCATTAGCCTGGATTTAAATCAAACCATGTACATATCTTCTTCCATACAGTTAACTTTTCTTAAGGTTCTAGGTATTTATTATGACACATGAACATGCCTATGCTCCTGCAACTCAACTCAACTCAATGCAGTTGTCTTCAAATGACAACTGTATCACTGAATTTTTCTCTCTCTCTCTCTCTCTCTCTCTCTCTCTCTCTCTCTCTCTCTCTCTCTCTCTCTATTTTAACTTATTGGATGCCTTGTAAATGATACACAAATCAACACATCTATGATAATAGACACGCATCACATCAAAATGGAGGTTATAGATTTGGTTTTTGTCGCATTCATATTTATTTACTTGAAAAGTCAATGCTTATTGCCTATGTAATAATCAATGATTGGCTGGCAAGTATAAACCTCTGATGCAAAAGAAAAGGTTAGGAAGATCAAATCTGTCTACATCCAAGGCATGTTCAGATATAGACAACATTGGACTGTAAAACTGTATCCTAAAACCACAGGTCTCTGACTTGACCGTGCTTTTGGCAGAAAGAATTTGCATTTTCAAGAAAAAGACAACAGATTATTCAGGGGCATTTCAGAAGCCATAGTTGAAATTTTGATTCATATACAATTAAAATACAGTTCATGTGTCACAGCTTTATATAGGTTCATCACATTATTCTCAAATACTAGGTACTCAAGAGTGTTTGTACACATATTGAACACATACTGTTACTTAGAATACCTATTTCAGTAATAAAATTTTGGCTTATATATGTCTTATATTGTGCTTACTTATTTTTATGTGCATTTTATTAGCTACATTAAAAATAATTTATTACTAATACTGTAAGATTTAACTCAAAGGCATCAGCATTCCTTTTATCTGTTAACATTATTCTGTGTTAATTTCCTTTAAAGAAATTCACTTCAAAATGCATTATGGCTCTCAGATATAGCGGTCAGTGAAATTTGAGCATATGAGTAAATCTGGTGACTGCCAGAGGTCTCAGCATAAAGGTGATGATTTATAATGATGTTCATTTATTTGTTTTGGATTAACATGTGTTAATCTTAGAGGGTAATCAAATTATGAAGAAAAGCATAAAATGTGCAAATGTGTTCTGGCACCTCATAAAGCACTAAGGCTATCTGATATCATCCTAGGAAAGAAAAATCCCCAAATGAAAGCCTCATTAAGGTAGATTGGCCAAAAGAGGATTCATATGAAGAACTGTAGCTTAAATCATTTTTGATTCTTCCCTGGCATTTGTGCATATATTATATTGATTGTTAATCCTTCCCAAGTAATTTGGGGTATTAATATTATTAGGTGTCAGGGTGTACACAGATTCGCTCACCAACTCTCTGAAGTCATATTCTATAAAACAGTTGGAGATAAAAAAAAAGTATAGAAATTATATTCTGAGTATAAAATCAGAACTCTTAACACTTATAAGTTATAAGATAATTTTCTTAACATTTTTCACACACATTGTCTGTAGAATAGAAAACTGATGAGCGAATTCATTGAAATCTTGTATTGTGCTTACATGACATTAACTACACTTAGTTGCCTAATTCCAAAACCCTTAACACCACTCAAAATAAAATTCAGTAGGGGTTGTTATCTTGTTGGAGACATTGAACTATAGCTTTTTATTATTTGAAACATTTCCAAAACTCATTTCTTTCTTTAAAACAGAAATGAAGAAATAATAATAATAATAAACACTTCAAGTTCGACAAGAGTTCTAAAAAGCTTGTTAATTCATGAAAGTTTCTTTGTGTGTTGTATATGCTGAGTTGACGAGGAGTGTTTGGTAGTCAAAGCATGTTATCTAATTTATGCAGCAGAAGGCTTTTTCAGATACAGTTTTATCAATATCAAAATATTGCATTAAATACCTGCTGCAGCATACTGATGTAACTTCAAGCCATTTTAATTATTTAACCATAAAACAGATGTATATCATTTTCAGGAACTCTCTTCAGAATCTGCAATCTAAACATAAAATAACATATACTGTTCCATTCTTATTTTGTTTCTATTAGATTTTCGTAATAATTTTTGCATTGGGCATATATTTACACATTCCTTTATTTCAGGAATTATACTTTGGGGAAGACAAGAAGATGCTGGAATGAATCATCAAAGACTTAATGATGCAGCATTACCTAATTTTCTGAGAACGAGTTTTGCAACATCCATGTGTGAGGATGATAGTTATCAGTGTCCAAATTGCAATAAATCATATAGAAATAAAGGAACACTGTTAAGGCATATTAGGTTTGAATGTGGAAAAGAACCACAGTTCAAATGCTCATACTGTTGTTATCAAAGCAAGCACAAGAGCAACTTAAACAGACATAATATAAGAAAACATCAACGAGCTGAATAGATGTAAGATAAAACAATAGTTTGTCATTCTGCACACCTTGAGTTACAAAAAATGATGTATAGTTTTGGAAAATTAAGAGTTAATAAAATAATGATACCTCTGTATATGCTTTATTTTTTCAGAAGAGCAATGTGTTAATCTTTGATTTTCCTCTGCCCAAAAATGGAACATTATGACTCAGACACACCTGAATAATGTGCTTTTAATTTTTCAATATTATTTCAGATAAAACGAGCTTTTCATGGAATGCACATCATAAGTTTCAACATGTGGTACAAACTGTGCAGAACTGTCAATCACACACTGAAGGATTCCGTTGCATTCAGTGTTTTAAAGTATACAGTCATCGCAGCAACCTACTGAGACATCTTCGACTTGAGTGTGGTAAAGATCCCATCTTCCAGTGTCCATTTTGCCTTCATCGATCAAAGCGTAAAGGAAATCTTATGATGCATATTAGAAACTTACATCAGACTGAAATATACAAATAATAGTGTGTCATTAGACAAAGTGTTCTATTGTAGAAAAATGAGTCAAGAGTTGAAACACTTAACATCACTTACATTTTTTGCATATTGACAAGTTTCAAGAGCTACTTGCTCTTGTCAGGAGTGGCCAACTGGTTTCTGGTGTATGGTGACATCTAGCACTATAAATTCCACATCTTCTATCTGCCTAGCTCCATAAAACAAATAAAGAGAAATTACTCTGCAACAAATCAAAATACCAGATAATTTTAGAACAAAAAGCAGGAAAACTACCAAATCAGTTGCCCAGAATGTGACCAAATTTACATAGGTAAAACTAAAAGAAATTTAGAAGCCACATTAAAAGAGCATATGAGATACGCCAAACACTCCTAAAACCTATATAAAATACACAACAGATTTGGGGAAAATATTTTAATCATAAAACATAATCACCGTGTAATGAATTATGAATTGCTGCCACCATATCCACTGTGGAAATTCACCACTTCACCACTAGATGTCACCACACACAAACACCCACCAGACAACACCACCAGGAACCAGCCAGCCATTTCAGACGATGAGTACAAGTAGATCTCTAAACCGGTCAAAGCGCAAAAAATATAAGTGATAAGTGTTTCAACTCCGACTCATGTTTCTGTAATTTCAAATTCACGTCACTGTTTCTAGCTTATCCAAAATATTATATAAATAAAGTGCCCTATGCTTTCATTATTACTTCTTGGAGTATCTATATTGGAGTCATTTAATTTTATTTAGTGTAATGTGTTATTTCTGTACTGTTCTGGAAAATAAATTATTTTATTGTAGAAAGTATGAATGATTATTAAAAAATTAATTTTAATTTAGCAATAAAATGCTTCTTTTCTTTTCTTTATAGAGCACATAGATGCACTTCTTAAAAAAGAAGAATTATTTTTGTCTTTTTATTTGTACTGCTGCTGATTTTTTAACTTCAAGCAACATTTTGCAATATATGTATGTCAGCATATGTTTAAAAGGTTTAGCATATTTATCTTATTTGCTGGATTATTGATACAAAAACATAGTTATTTTCTTGCTTATTCGCTCGCTCCCTTTTTCCCCCTGCTTGGGTAACTATATTTTATCCTTGAATATCAACCCTGATGTTTTCTAAGCTGGTTACACTAAGTTTTCACAGTCATTTCAGTTTTCTGAGAGAGCATATTGTATTCACCTTTCACAGTATGAAAAATTGTTTTTTTGGAATTTGGAGCTTAAGGCTTAGATATTTACACTCTGAAATGAAAATGTCATTCTTTTAAAATGTGTATGAAGAGTATGTTAAATGACAAGGTGTGAACTACAGCAAATAATAATCATAATAATAATAATAATAATATTATTATTATTATTATTATTATTATTATTATTATTATTATTATTATTATTATTATTATTATTATTCAAACATTTTAATTAATTCATAATCGGGAAGAGCTTTAAAAGTTGTAAAACATTACTACAAAATTTCTTTCTTAACCACAGTATTTGGTATTGCAGGTATGAAGAGAGATGATGGACACCATTTTGGCTTAAATTCTCTAGATAACTATATGGAATATTCAGAAAGTTTGGATGTTAAGAGTTACTGTACAAGGGATGATGAGAAAGACTTTAGCATGGAACCACCCAAACCATCTGCAGTATTTAATGAAGAATGGAATATTGTATCTGAGTTCTCTGATTCCAACTTCTTAAAAGTAACTGAAAAGCATATACCCCACCCCCCAACCACTGAACGTCATGCATGTCCACAAGGGTGTGGAAGAATCTATAGGCAGCAGAAAAATCTTCTGCGCCATGTAAGATATGAGTGTGGGAAAGAGCCTCGATTCCAGTGCCCTTATTGCACTTATCGCACTAAAAGAAGAAACAATATCACTCGACATGTATCAAAATTACACTCCTCATTATTTCTAACCTATAAAACGCAGCTCTTTAAAAGCCTGACCAGTACAATTTAGGTACTTGATAAAAAAAGAGGAAGTACAAACATTGTCTTGTTCTATGTAAGCATGTGCAAAATGTGTAGATATAGTCCACTTGGCAAATTTTCAGTTCACTTAAGTATATGTTTCACAATCTGCATGAATTAAAATGTTACCAGTTTACATAGTACCTAAGAAGTATGAGGCTAAGCAGAATAAAATGCATATTTTCAAAAATGCATATTTCAGTTAATTAAATCTGAATGTACAGGAGGAAGAAATCATTACTTCAACAGGGATGTAAATGCATAATTAGGTACTTATTTCTGTATTAATTGTTGTGCTATAAATAAGCTAAACAGCTTTGACATATTACTGATAATGCTTGTCAACAATAGCATGTTGTGATTAATTAGAATCTGTGATGATAACTCAACATAAACTGAATTATGAAGAAATTAAAATAATTTGAAAATGTATGCTACTTTTACTTGCTATGTAGTAGCAATTACTTTTCTAAGATTTTCTTCTGTATGTAATTTTGCATTTTTTAATGCTGCAAGTATGAGATACAATTTATTATTTTTTATGTATAAATATATTACTTTTATTCTTAATTTTCATTTTTTTTTTTTTTTCATTCTTTCTTCGTTTCCTTCCTTCCTCCCCATTCGCTATCTTCTTTACCTCTGGCCAGTCATTTATATAGGAAGTTTTGAAAACTTCATATTTAAAATATACAATTTATAATCATCAAGATATCTCTTACTTCACAGGTCTCTGATCTCAAGTCTTTTTCTTCAATGTTAGGTGTTGTGCAGTAGTGCATTTACAACAGTCTTGCAATAGGTTCAATTAGTTCATGTCAAGGAAATTAATCAAAAAGAAGAAAGATCTGAAATATTTTGTAAAATGAATGTTTAGCAATATAAGGTAGTTGTAAACTTACTGAATTTGAACATAATATTCAAATAAAGCAGGAGCTTAAGTTCATGGATGAAAAATAACAACACATCTAGTAATGTATAAACTGTATAAATAACGTTTTCTTTATTGTTTCTTATGCCATTAAAGATATGTATTGAAATAAATCTAAACATTTTTGATTCTGTTAACTAATCTATCACAGAAGAACAAACCCTTTTTTTATGTTATTTATTCTTAAGTTTTTGTACAGCTAGTCAGGAAATGCTAACATTTCTTAAATTTTACATAATCAAATCCGTGCAATGCAGCTCTTTTAATGTATGTTAAATGCACACAATGGCTCCGGCATCAACTAAACAAGACATAATGATAACTTCATTGCTTCTGCATTCATATATTACTGTATTGTTTAAACTTTCAGCTATTATTTAAGAATTTATTTCTTTATATGTATATTCTTTGTAACAGTTGTTTCCAAAGAAGGAATTTGTTTCCAACTTATTTCAGATGTTTTTCTGTACAAGCGCATTTTGATCACTGTTGGCTTACCTTTAAGAATATATAAATAAAAGTCTGATGTGTCACACTCACACAACTTTCTTTACCCATTACAACTTCACATAATTCCTCAAACATATTTAATGGTATTCATATAAAAAGTGATTCTTCTGTTCACATTACAATTAATTTGTGATTAGAAATAATTTCAAATTAAGCCAAATGGACTTGATTGCATGCACAATGCAGAAACAAATTGTTCAGTATCATAAATCACGTTTTGTTAATAATGAACATGTGTGAGGAAAAAATGAGAATTGCATATTTTCTAAAATGTTTCATAGATGCCACATGCCAGTTCAAAGAGATTGGAGAGATTTAACAATGAGTATTCTGAAAATGGTTAATTTTCAGAATATTACATTACAGAAAATTATAGGCTAATTGCAGAAAAAGTAATTTTATATAAATTGTATATTTGAATGAGCTCTACTTTTTCTATTTTTGATTATCTGTTATGGTTTTTCAGTTATATGAAATTATACAAAATTAATTCAGGATGAAGAAGACTTCATAAACTATTCTCAGAAAATTCAAGATATGCATAAAAAGTGCCCATTTCCCTAAGCCAGAATAGTGTTTTTTCCCCCAAAAGGTTTCCACTTTCAGGTAACCAACCTTAGATTCCACCTAGTTGATATCAGTTCTCTGTGTGACTGGCTTGGTAAACAATTCAGAGAAATAAAAAGGAAGGAGTGAATGATGTTATAATCAATGTGAAATGAAGGGATGGTTTGCATACTGTCTCTATGAAAGAGTTTCATTACAATCGGTACACAAATAAAATCTTAAACAACACAAGATAATTCATCCTTCTAGAGGAAGGAGTGAAGAATTATTTGCATATGTTGTTAAACTGGAGGACAGCTAAGACATTTGTATGAGAGCATTCATCAGTGACATTAGTTCTATGTTTTTATTATATTTATCCACCAAGATTCAATGAAGCATTGTCTTAACGATACTCTGCTAGTGAGAACATGGACAAATGGCTTGTAATATTACCCTTCGGCAGTTCAGCCATATTTTGGGGGAGGTAAAGTATCCTTCCAACCCAGTGGCTAGAATTATACTTCAGGAACAGAGGTGGTCACACTGACAGAAGGTGGAGCTGGATTTGTCAGTACCAACATAAACAGCTACATTCCATGGGCCACATTTTAGGCACATCAATATACATGCGATTATCTTAAACATATTGTATTTTAATCAATATTGTTAGAGCCATTTTTTAGAAATTATCAGAGCTATTTTGGAGAAAATAATAAATAACAAAAAGGTTCCATGTAAAGAGCATTTTGGGTTGGAGGATTTCCTGGAAAATGTTTATGTTCCATCCATGAAAGATACTGAACTTAAAATACTGGGTTTTCTATTTATCCAACTTAACACACACTCACTCACTCACTCACCTACTCACTCACTCACTCACTCACTCACTCACCTACTCACTCATCCTTTCTCTAAATATTTTTTTGGGCCCAAGGGACCTCAGAACATGTTTTCCGGATAACATTTTTATATAGAACTTACTTCTTACGTGGCAATCTTTGTTTTAAAATCAAGCTTTTGGCAAGCTGTAACGTGTTGCTTTTTACAATAAGCTGTAGTTGGCCAAAAGCTGGACTTTAATATCTCTGACATGGTTGGTCAGCTAAGAATTTGTGTTTAGCAATTGGATTTTGTGAAAGCCTAAGATCTCATAAATTGGAAAGCATTTTTGAAAATATTAGATGTTATAGTTACAGAAATATATATATCTATGAATGAGGTTTTGAAATGCTGACCACATACCATCCCCTCCCAAACTACCCTCTACTCATCATGTTCTTTGTTAATAGAATAAGCTTATGCAGCAGTATTAGGCGTGGGCCCATTTTGGGTTCTTGTACCCTGAAGATTAAGCTGTAGGAATGAAAGCACAGCCTTTAGGAATTGCGAACTTCCAAGTATTGACATTTATCCTGTATTGCTGTTATTAATGATGACCTGTTTGAATGCTGTGCAATGCAGTTTTTGCTTTCTTGAAGACTTTACCAAAAACTTTGAATTGGTATAATGTGCCAATTTGACCATTAGAACTCATTCATAAGCTTGACTCTTTTTATCTATACAGGTTGCAGATTTGTTAGTATGTGTTATGTGTCTCTTATTTTAAATTGTATTATAATCAAATAAATTAGACTATTAAAATGATTAACATTGCATAACTGTTTAGGAACTGGTGAAGTGTACACTGTATTGTTTAGTATAGGTAAATATTAATTTGTAATGCTTTTTCAAGTTATGATCGCTCTTGAGCTCAGGCAGGTTACAAGAACTTGCATAAATGTTACAATTTATAATTCGGACATAACATTTGAGATAATACTGTAAGCATTGCAGAAGTTTATGATGTTAGACAACATGTTTTTCATTTAAGTTAAATATGGTTCATATATTGTAAAAGAGTAAGGCTTGATATGGCATGGGTGGTGAATTGTTACAGACAGCTATATGCCTTGGACAGATGAACAGAGGAGTGAAATTTCATTTCAAACTTTTGGAGCAAATTTCACTGCCACTGCTGCCCCCGCTGTGGAATTAAGCCATGAAGGAGAAGAAGTTGTTGGCATAGCAGAAAAATCAGATATTTACAGTGCAAGAAATGCAGCAGAGAGAAGATGGCTGCACAATATTCCTCACCCTTCTTCAAAAACAACACAAATATTCCCATGTCTTTCTTGTGGGCGGAAGTATAGAAGAAAGGCATCATTGAATTCACATCTTAGATATGAGTGTGGCAAAGAACCACAATTTCAATGTGCATATTGCTCGGGCAGATTCACACAAAATAGTAGCCTTAGGAATCACATACGACACAAGCACCCAAATGTAGCCCTCATGTGATTGCTTTCTAAAGCTGAACAGACAAGCTGAAACTTAAGTTTCAGAAGGCATTTATGCATCACTGTATATAGCAGAAAAAATTGTAACAAAACTTATCACATTTCATGAATTTTTCATAAAATAATTTGTAACTGCTAGAGCAAAAGCTGAAAAGATGCAAGGTAACTGCATGGCCTTGCATTGTTGCCTCTACCCCCCCCCCCACACACACACACACACACAGAGTATAAAGAGATTAGCAAATCTAGAAATCCCAGTCTAGCTAGTCAAGATGCGACATGTAAAAGATAAAATAATTTAAAATAGCTTTTTCCTCTTTTTATTTTTTTTTTGTATTTTTTATTTTGTTCCTTCTTTTTTTAAAACTAACTACTATGATCATACCATAGCTTTGATTTAGAAGCTAATTCTGATGCCTGTAACTCATTATGCATTGAATTAAACAAGCATTGCTTTTTAATTACTAGGGTGGTTCAATAAGTAATGCACTTTTTTTTTTTTTTTGAAATGAAATGTTGGAGAAGGACCAAATTTTATATATATTTTATTTCTTTGGGAATGCCACAAAGTTTCATTGGTATTGTCATAGTAGCTTAATAGTTTTGAAAAATGGCTACTCTATATAGTAATTACAAAACAGAGAGCTCCCAAATTTCTTTTTGGGAACAGGAGAGTGTTAGACATTCACAGGTTCTTAAAAAAATGTCTAGAGACAGGCAGTGCCTAGGATTACAGTCAGATAGTAGGTAAGGAGAGTCGCAACCAACGAGGTAAAGCAAAACTATCAGATGTTTAACATTCAGGACACCCAACTGTGACACTGGTAACAGTTTAACTTGCAGACAGACTTATTCAGGGTGCCAGGTGAATAACAACCAAAGATATGGCTAGTAAAGCAATTTTTGTATGTTCGTCCTCTAAAGAAGTCAAAAACTGCTTCCTTCAACATGGCAACACAACACCACACACAAACTTGCACACCCGTGAAGCAATTGCAAAACATGGGTAGACTAAACTTCCTTGACCACCTTACAGTCCAGATATTGCGCCATCTGACTTTTATTTCTTTGGTTCCTTTAAAGCTGCACTCAATGGAAGGCAATATGAGAAGGTCATAGGTGAAGTCTGGACATGGCTGAGAAGGGAACCAGCTGAATGGCTACGTAACAGTATATAGGTTTTTACATCTCATCAGGAAAGTCATAGATTTCTGTGGAAATTATGTTGAATAAAAGTCATTTATATCTAATGAATTGGGGAATAATGTGACCTATTTCCTGTTTGCAAATAAACAAACCTCCAATGAGAACAAAAATGATGTGCTTTATTTATTGAGCCATGTAGTATTTTAAACGTTGAAACTCTGTGATTCACTCTCACATTCATACTGCCCATCTACATGGAGGGTAGGGAATTGTTCCAATTAAAGAAAACTAGCCCCTTCCCCAACCACAGAAGTCAAACCCTGTATTCCTAGGACTAGAAGCCGGCATACTGATCACTCAGCTTTAGAAGCATTACAGCTTGTTACAGTGTAGGAGATTACAAACTATCATGGGCGAACACACTTTGAAAGATGGAGTGTTAGTTATTTCTTACTAGGATTTTTTTTCTGTTATGTGGGATAAATTAGAGATAATTTTAAGGTATCTGTTGATATTTGAATATCAATATTATTATTATTATCATCATCATCAACAACTTAATCATTATCGTCTTTTTGGTTAGTAAAATAGTTCATGTTTCTTTATCACATCAGTTTGTTTTATTTACATTGTTTTATATATATTTTTTTTGGCAGGGGGACTTCTCAGATGAAATTATGCATACATAGCAGTAGTAATTGTATTTTATTGCACACATTAAAATAGCAGTCATTTTGCAAACTGGCTGTATGTTTCTGAAAGAGTATGTACTCCTAAAATTTCCCAAACCTCCATGAGGTAAAAGTAAATGAGCAGCTTTATGTACTTCACTACAATGTCAAAGCAACGTGACTGCCAATTTTAGATATGTAGCTGTAAGTAGAGGCTTCTGTATTGAAATTTCCTGTGTCCTTGTAATGGATATGAATATTTTTGGGGGGCTGTGATATATTAATAGCTAAGACATGACAATTTTTGGCAATAAATTGAAAATATATTGCATGACATAATGAACTAATAAACCAAACTAAGGTCATATAGGGTGTAAATATGATTATATAAAAGTCATTGGTGCAAAAGTGCTGTGTTAGTTCTTTGCTTTTATATGGAATAAGAAAGTTTTTTTAAAACCAGTAGAGTTGCACAATGTAGCTAATTATGTGCCAAATGATAGAACTCTTTTCTGACCATTCTCACTTTTTTTCTGGGTGGAGCAGGGGAGGGGGATGGCATTCAGTTCCACAAAGTATAAGATAGCTCTGTACTGGAATGATTATGTTTGCACTGTAGCTGTTTTTAATTATTTATAATAATGTATGTATTTTTAACTAGCATAATAAATGTGCAAAGTTGAGTTGTATTTGAGCTTCATCATTTGCATTTTTTACTTAATATGCATCTCCAGTCCACTTCCTTCCTGTCATTTATGTTACAGAATCCTTTAATTCATACTTATTAAGTATCTTTGTTTTCAGATCTGGAGAAGATACTTTCCTTATTTGACTTGATGGAATAGGTTCTGAAAGGCAAAAATTGCTATGTAGGGATAAACATAATATGAATGTTTGCTATGGAAAGTGGTTGCTTTAGGGATGACATTATAAATGTGATTTAAACTCTTCTGTTTCATGGCAAATGAAGCTTTTTAGCTCCTTCATGTTATAATTAATACATATTAAAAAACTTAACATCCAAATTATCTGTAGATAAACTTTGGTGACACTCATGTGGTTTTAAAATTTAGTTTATGGTATACTTCTTGCAAAATCGCAATTTCATCAATTCATATAGAGATGTATTGAAATGTGTTAAGACTATGTGGTTTCATTACTGAAAGGCATCATTGACCCAGAATGTTCCTCAAACTCTTAAACATGCGAATCACACAGCTTTTAATTACAGATGGAAAATCCTATTCTTATTTCATCAAATTAGAAATTGTAGGCATTGATGCAGATAACTTTTATTTAAATAACAGCACAAATAGAAAAGAACTGCAGGTATAATGTCTAGCAGATACATTTGCATTTTTATACATCTGGTAAAATACTGAGATATCCATAAACACACTATATTGTGCATTGTACTGCATGTGGCACAAGTACTGGCTTCTTAGCCTCATATTAGAGCAGCCTATCACAGGAAGTAGAAATCGCAAGCAAGCTTTGGTTTTAATGAATTGTAAAGTTGTCCGAGTTTAGTAGAACTGTTGACTACATTCATGATAGGAAACAGCTTTCTGTGTCCTAACAACAACAACCACCACCACCACTGCTGCTGCCATTGCCACCACCACTATCATCTTATCATTTTATATAGGGTCTTACAACAAGAGTGTCCTATCTTTGAACTTAAATAAAACATGTTCTATAAATGATAGAAGTTTATTTCTTTTTTATTTTGGAACATAATTAATGTCATTATGTGTGGAAGAGAACATCAGTTAAGTGACCGCCGCGACTTCCTTGGGTTGCGCGTATACGTTTGACCCAATTTTCAATGACACAATAACATAAATTAGGTCCAACTTCACAAATAACATGTGTGATGTTATTCATAAGATCGTTTACTGTTTCTGGCTTGTTGAAATAAACTCTAGATTTAACATGACCCCACAAGAAGTAATCCAATGGCGTTAAATCACATGACCTCAGGGGCCAGTTAACATCACCACCACGGGAAATGATGAAACCTCTGAACTTCTTCAAAAGATCGATTGTTTCGAGAGCAGTATGATATGTGGTACGATCTTGCTGGAATCAGATGTTTCTGAGATCCATACCATCTAATTGAAGCCAAAAATAGTCCCTTATAAGAGCCCGGTATCTTTCTCCATTGACAGTTAGAGCTTCTCCATCTTCATCTTGGAAAAAATATGGACCAATGATTCCACCATACCAAAATCCACACCACACAGTAACCTTTTGGGGATGAAGTGATCGTTCTTGAATCTGCATTGGATTGTGATTGCTCCAATAGCGGCAATTTTGTTTGTTAACACAACCATCCTTCCAAAAGTGGGCTTCATCGCTGAAGATGATTTTTCGACAAAAATCCGGGTCAGCTTCCAATTGCTCCATAGCCCAGCCAGCGAATACATGGCGCAACCTATGGTCGTTGGGCTTTAGTTCTTGAGTTAACACCATTTTATAAGCATGAAACTTCAAGTCCAGATGCAGAATTCGCCAAGTTGTGGTCGGCGATAGCCCCAATTCTTGTGCTCGACGAGCAATTGATTTGTTTCCGTTCTCACGTACACTCTCACAAATGGTGCCTATGTTTTCGTTGGAGTACTTACGCTGATTACGTACATGCGTTCTTTGATCGCTGACAGAACCACTTCTTTCAAATTTATTGATCAAACATCGAATCATTCTCTCGCAGGGACGATTATGCACACCATAAACTTCACGCAATACACGGAAGGTTTGGCGAACAGATGATCCATTTTGATAATAAATTTTCACAATTTCTACGCGTTGCTGAATGCTGTAACCTTCCATGGCTATTTGTCAACAACTGTAACCACATGAAATAAATGACTGCTGTAACTCAATAACAACTGCAGCTATCACATGTTAAAGATAGGACACTCTTGTTGAAAGACCCTATAGATACTTTCTTTATATGAACCATTTTTATTGTAATGAATATTAATGATCATCTATCCTCAACTAGCTGTCCACCAATGCCAATGTACTATGGTTTAACTCATTGACATGTTGTAAATCAGCACCGATAGCTAAACTCTTGGTTGATTGGTTGGTGGGTGGGTGGAGGGTTGGTTGGGTTGGGTGATTACCAACTCAAAATTCTCAAATGCAGGACATTACTTGGAAAGAAGCAGGACATGTCTTTAAAAAGCCTGAAACTTTTTGGGATACCTTCTTTCTGGACAAATGGCTGGCACTGAGGGCTGTCAATACTGCTTGCTCAACATCACAAAAATATGGATATTGCCATAATACACACTATCGATCTCTGAGAAGCGCAAGAGAGGCAAGCAAGTTGATAGCACTTCCAGCCTCCACACTTGTGCCTGTCACCACCTGAAAGAAGGTACACCCCATATTTTTATCTAAACAGTGAAAGCATATTGTAGCTTTACTTGAATGTATACATAATACTGTATTTCAACCTTGGTATGCTTAGTGCATCTCAAAAAATCATATCACTGAAAGTGGCGTTAATTAGTTCATCACAATGCATGAATTCCTTGCTTATTGGCATCAAAATATGTTTCCACCACAGTCCAGTATGTACTGTGAATAATGCGCTAACAACAGCTTCCAAGGCTTGAGCACGATTGAAAGAGTGATTAAAATATATTGTTACGCAAAAATGCCAGACATTCAAGAGAAAAACTAAAATGCCTGCTGGGTATAAGTAAAACCACATAAATGTCAGACATATCTGGCAAAAACTGGACGGTTGGTAGGGGTGGGTTGGTTAGATTTAGCCATCAGCAAAAGTATATTCCTACTACTGTCCCATAATGCCATAAACATAAGTAAAAGAAGAAGAGGTAAATTTTGAAATTATATAATATGCATGTATTTCCTAATGGTTACTTTTGAAAATATCAATGTCTTTTGAAA
Organism: Deroplatys truncata; assembly: GCA_030765065.1. NCBI lineage: Eukaryota > Metazoa > Arthropoda > Insecta > Mantodea > Mantidae > Deroplatys > Deroplatys truncata. The sequence continues at coordinate 141,430,979 of CM060977.1, forward strand.
GTTGAAATATTGCTAAGTTTTAACAGTACAGCTTTACAAGGGGCATTGTAAAAGTTCTTGGCCTGACCAAGATTTAAGATCCCCTACACCCAACAGAGTTACCTTACAAAATAACACATTTAGTCCAATGACTTTGTAACTTTTTAATAATCTCAGTAAAAAAAGATTTGCATCAGCATCTGTCTCAGCTTCAACTGCATCATTTGATGTGAAGCATTTCTTTAGGTTTGGGAAACAAAAAATATGTAATCACTCAGAATCAAATCTGCTGAATATGGAAAAAGTGGATGCACTTGGAAGCAAAGGTCAGTAAGAATTCCAGACGTATATGAATGAGCATTATCATGATGAAAGAGAACTTTATTTTTTGCAAGATGTGGATGTTTAGCCTGAATAGCATCCTTCAGTTGGTTCAGTAGTGTAACATAATGCTACCTGGTGATTGTTCTGCGCTTCTGCAGGTAATGTGAGCACCATATAATGAGAATACCAAAACACTGTAGCAATGCCTTTTTCTGCAAATGAAACCATTTTTTATTTTTTTGGTCTGTTTTCACCTGTTTGGCTGCCCCATCTCTGGCATGTAATAATGAAACCATATCTCATCTACTGTTATGAAATGGAGAAGATGGTTGCTCACTGAGAGAAACTTACAATATTTTATTCAGCCAAAGAGATAGTCAGCATTACATCTTCCATAAAGTGTAGTGGTGCACTCTTTCTTATTCTATCATATCAAGACTTTGTAGTACCATAACTGCATGCTATATACCCATCTTGCCAGTTCTTCTGCCAACCATTTATAGGCGCAAACACATTGCAATTGACTCTCTTGGCACTTGGCTGATAGAGTGCACGTCACATCCTTCATAACTCTTGTAATATATGAAGCTTTAGAATACAAAAAGTGCATTTTTGTATTCCTTTATGGTGTTAACTCTTTACTGATTACTAGTAAATTATTAAGAATATTTGATAACTCTATCACAATTCTTATACAAGGTAAACTTAAACACATTGTTTATCATCAAGATCAAGTCCTTTCTACAGCATGTTACCAAACATTTGTAATGTGTTTGATGCAGTAAAATTGAATCTGGTGCAAATAAGAAGGAAACAACATACTTGGAAATAAAACAGATGCTAAAGTCTGTGCTTTTAACATCCCTTCTCAGTGTGTTAAAAGAATTACAAATCAGCAGCAGAACATATATATTTCAATGCACCATATATCAACAATGTCATTAATGTTATTGTTGAAGGACAAGCACTCAAGTTACCAAAATGGTTTATTGCTCTATATATCTAAGCTCCTAAATGGAGAAAAAAATTGTTGTGAGTGAATTACCATGTCAGTCGTGTGCATTTGTCAGTAGAGCTACAATCTGTTCCAAATGGCTGATTGGTAGGCAGGCATGATCTTGTGACATTTTACATTTTTCGGATGAGTATTTATGTGCATAATTTCTGTTTCCAAGAAAATGTGATTGTGAAATTTTAGTAAGTACAATACTGCAATTCTGAAAATTGGCTTTTATTGACAACAAACATTTTTTTAGGATTTGGCTCATGTGAGACTTGTTTCTTGTATTTCTTTACACTACTTCCAAAGATTTAAATAAAGAAAACTCTTTGTAGGTATATAAAGGACACACTTTGTTAACTAGTCCACGCTTTCAGCACTCAAGTAGAAATGCAGGTAAGTATTAGGTGACTGTTTTCAGCTGAATGGCAAAGCAGATATATAGTTGACACCATGGCAGTATAAGTACTAATAACTCCTGTATTGTAGGAGTTTTAATACCAAAATGCTCTAAATTGTTAAAGAATGACAGTAGTCAAGTGGCTAAAGAAGTCTTGTTTAAATGCAGTGATACGAGGTAAACCGAATGAATATTAGATTAATGCAAACTACATAAACTCTAGTCTATAAGGGGATTTTTATTCCACATATTCATAAGTAACTATCACACTTTTAGTTCTGCAATGATTCTGATTTACTTCTTCATGGAAAATTACCATTTAACATAGTGTTTAACCAAGTAAAGAAGTTGGCTGTGTAGTTAATTTTTTTCATGGACTGTACACTGCAGCAACCACATAGAAAGAGAAGAAGCTCAGCTGCTTGTTTGTTGTGAAACACAGTGATATGAGACGATGCTTATGCATTACATACTTTGTCCTTGGTTTCAGAGTAAGATATGCAAATAACCCATCTGAAAGTGTTTTGATACCCTTAAACAAAGTAAGTAACAAATAAGTTCTATATATGCTACCCAAATCTATGAACTGATAAAATTATTTTTTCATTCCAAGCTCTGAATGAGCCTTTTAAGCCAAGTTGAAATCATAATATACTTATCGTTGACTGTAACATCCACATTTAACTCATTTAGAGGCACAGTCACCAAGCAGAACAGTTTGCCTTTGCAATAAAGAAGTGTAGAATATATAAGCATACAGAGAACAGTTTGGTTTATAAATAAGCCTTTACATAAAGTATAAAGCCTGTGAAGGCTGCAACTTACTGCAACAGTGCACTTATTCCATTAGATGTATAATTAATTATAATCTGAATATAATTAGATTACAACTCTTCACAGCTTCCAACAGCATACTGGACTCAGGAATCATTCCATACGTAACAAGTGGAAGGTATTGATAACAAGTGGAGTGATTCTGTCCATAAAAGTGATGGGGTTAATAATTCAGAGCTAATTCACACTTGGAATTGAAATAATTATATGGTAAAGCATTTGAGTTAATACTGCTGTTACTTCATATACTTAAACTGTGCGTCATTGTGGACAATTATCCACACCGTAAGTCCTTATTGATTGTGGGAAGTTTTATGCAATCCTTGGATATTGTTCAAGTGGTCTATGGTCCTGCATGTCATTTCTCTGCTTCCAGAGGAGAGATTTTACAGATTTTTGTAAATATCTTCCAGTTAATATATTGAAGTTCATTGGTAATTTTTCATAATTTTTTTTTCCAATAGATCTTCTACCAGTACTTAGTTCTCTTGTTCTATTTATACTTTCAAGTTGAACTTTGTTATACTTTCTCTACCACTTACCTATGGAAACTATTGTATTACAGCCAAAATTTATATATTGTGATTCCACCAGCATGTTTTGAGATTCCTAAATGTCACCCAAAAAGATATTTTTAGAAAAATGATCACACACACACACTAAGAAGAGTGAGTTAGTTACTAAACTTGGTTAATTTTTGTAGAAGCTTTGTAACTGAAGACAAGATTCATTACTTAAGAATTGGGAGTCAAATTTGGGACACATTTGCTTCACATACTCTGCAATTGATACAGGGCATGTTTCAGAAGCTTTCGCTTCCTCAAACTTCTGCTAACTCAAAATACCTACAGCCGATGATGGAAGCAAAAGCTTCTAAAATATGTCCTGTATAAATTACAGAGTAAGTGAAGCAAATGTGTCCCAAATTGACTCCTAATGCTTAAGTACTAAACTTGGTAGTTGAGTTCAGTATCTTGCAAAGAAGCAATATGAGGATTTTTAAGAAAATTCCTCCAACTATGTTACGTTAGAAAAGTTTTCAGTATTTTTTATTTTTGCAAAAATAACTCTTTATGATGTGGATTAACATATAATACATTTAAAATATTTTCATGCTTAATAAAATGATATATAAACTGTTCTGTAAATAGCCTGTAAAGTTATATTCAATCTGAATTAATTTTGGATAATTCTTTATAACTTGTAAACCATTAGAGATGATCATTACCATCTGAAAAATGTAGAGCTCATACAATTTATGTTAAATAACTTTTTCTGTAGCATTAGCTGTTTTCAAAAGATGTCTTAATACATCTTAAGTTTCTCCGAGTTGCACTATCATGCAGCATCTATTAGATGTCCTTATGTAGTTCTGTTTTTCTCTGCAAGGTTTCAATAATAACAAAAAAACTATATGTTTACAACAGCCAAACAGTTGTGTGTGTATGTGTTTGTTTGTTTGGTTTTATTTTCTGTGTGCAACAAAATCCAAAGTGCTTAATTTGAGATTATTCCTAGTAAAGATTTTGTAACATGATATGAATAGAAGAATAATACTTTATATGAATGTTATGATATGTAAGGAATTATTGAAGTAGTAATGAGTAGAGAAAGTTGTCTAGGTGACACATCAGGTTTTTCAGTTTGGCAAAGTTTGCTGCTACCACTGAGTCACCAATTTGTTTATATTTAATATATGAGGCAAAGAGAAAGAATACTTCTGAAATAAACAAACTGACAAATCAATGGTATTAGCAAACTTCTAGAATGAGCAAAAGTATAATTGAAAAATAAACCTATTTCTTCTAAAATTTGTAAAAACACTTCCAGAGATCACTTGAATGAACACCAGGGATTATATTGGGACTTCTAATAATTGACAAGTATTTGAAGATACAGACAAATGCCTGGGAAATATGTTGAACATAAATTCATATTTGAAGCAATAATAATTAAGTTATTATGGTTACTATTTTTTGTGCACCTAACGCACGTTTTTAATGATGACATTCTATTGAGGTCTTTTTCTGGTCATCTGTAGGTGTAGGAGAAGGAGATTGTTATCCAATTCTGTGATTTGATAACTACAGTCTCTATAACTATTTGATTTGTGTGTTTTCATCAGCATTTCAACTGGTTTTTCCTCAACCCAAAAGAAAAAGGCAGATTGAGCTCTATTTTTTCTTCTGATTTCATTCAGTTGGAGGTACCTGTATGCATGCAGCATAGAATAGCTATAGCCAAAAGAGAGGTAAATGAACATCTATTGTTGTAGATTAGGTTAGAAAAACTTTCAAATTGAGCAAAATTACTTCGTGCGAAATCAAACCTTTTCTTTATTGAATAAGGTCACTAGGAAAGTAAAGAATGATAACATGTACATCTCATATGGCAATTTTGTTGCAGCTGATTACTAGTTTGTTGCATTCAGAAGGTTGTAGTTTAGAAGCAGCAAACATTCTCGTACACATGTACAACCTTGACAAATGTACTACTTATAGCTACTGTTTATGTCTATAGTATCAAGGTGTAGTTTAAGAACTGCTGTAGCAAGCAGTATGGATGACTTGAAATAGATGTGAGAGAAAAGGAACAGCTGACTGTAAGCTATGAAAATCTATATAAAAATTGTTTCTTATTTGATCTTAGTAAAATGGTATTGTGGAATTCAGACCATGGGTGACATGATGCTATATTACCAAATGAAAGCTTTTAAATCATTTATATGGCAGAATTATCCTTCTTAGGAAGTGAAAAAAGAAATTTACAATGTCAGTGCCTACAACATAGACTAAAACCACTTATACATGAATGTTATTTAGAAATAAAATTAAATTATAGCCTTGAATTTTAATATTAGTGTTTATTTCATTTTAAATTGAATATTACCACATATCTATATTTATATATAAAAGATTCTTGATTATATAAAAGGTTGCTGTAATGTTAAAAATGAACCTTTACATTGTTTCCCAAATAGTTTAATGAATAATCTATTTTTTCATCACCACTGATTTCTTTGTATTTATCAGTACCCCTGTGCACATTTAAATGTAAGGAAACATGCTATTGTATATACTTTCATATAATTTCTTCCTTTATATTATGTAGCAGAAATGAAGCTAAAAGAAATAAAAATGCATTCATTTTTTTCATAAAAACTAGTTTGTTTTTCATTGCTACTCTTGGTTGTTATGTTTCTATATTTTATGAACATTACTTTTATATAACTCTAATTTTGTATAATACTATTTTTACTTTCGCTATTGCTTACCTACAGTAAATAGAGGAAATATTGCATTCCACCCAAAAATTCAGTACCCAGATTTCACCAGAAATACATGTTTTGAGTATCCCTAAATCCAAAAATAGCATTTCTAGAAAAAGGTCCATGTGTGTTTGCATGTGTGTGTACACAACCTAACTCAAAAATGAAATGTCTATTAAATAGGTACCAAACTTTCTGGTTGGTATTTTGGGAAAATGAGTATTTTTCAAGGATGCGACATGAAGATTTTCAAGAAAATCCCTCCCACCTCAAAATACACCCCCACATGGAAAAGTTATTACTATATTTTATTTTCTCAAAAATGGTTCATAATAATTTTAATTAAAATACCACATGTTTAAGATATTTGCATGACAAATAAAATTTATATCTTGAACTTTTTGGGAATAGCCTGTGAAGTTCTTTTCATTTTGAATGGTGTTTATATAATTAGTATACTGTAAGAGATAGACAAAATCTTACTGCACAAAAAAATGGAGATCTCAATAAAGCATACAGTTTATGAGAAAACAATTTTTGTGACATTAACCACTTCCAAGATATTATTTGTCATTGGTTTGAGTTTTGAAATACAGGGAGAGCAACTACTTTTAAGGGCTTTACTTAACAACTTTATGAAAGTGTGTTTGAGGACAAGAATTATTAGTAGAGATCTGTGGCCCCCTTGGTCCCCTGACCTAACCCCCTGTGATTTTTATCTCTTGGGGTAACTTAAAACAAAGTGTATAAGACAAACCCACAGACCCTGGAAGAATTAAAAAAAAATATCTGCCAGGAAATTGCCAGCATTTCTCAACGTGAACTACGGCGAGTGATGGATAGTTTCCTAAATAGGTATCAAAAATGTATGGACGACGGTGGCCAGTTTCAGCATCTCATTTCATAAAGTTGGTAAGTAAAGCCTTTAAAAGCAGTTTTAAAAATGTTGTATGGTTTCATATGCACCTTTGTATGATAGCGGCAGATGGCAACAAATGCTGAGGGTGCCGACAGGAAAAATGCTGCGCAGCCAGTTCGAGTTTTTTAACTCTCACTGTAATGTATACTTTTTTCAATTGCAAATCACTATTTTTTTTCTTTCTTTTGTCTTTCTTTTTCTTTTCTTCCTTTCTTTCTTTCTTTCTTTCTTTCTCTCTCTCTCTCTCTCTCTCTCTTTTGTGTCATATTCATGCAAAGAGGACATTTCAAAGCCATTTATAGTGACCAGCTTTGAAAAGATTTGACTATCACTTTAGCTTACTGTATCCTCCTTACACCTTCAAGAAATGTGTATTTAGATTTATTCTGTATTAAGAAAAAGTATATAGAAGGACAAGCTTTTGTAAGAAGAGTCGAGAAAGTATGGGAATGCATCACATCAGAATTTTGTAATTTGCACTTGTATTTATGGTTGTGTAAAGCAATAAAACTCATCCAGTAACTATGGTTATGCTTAATTATATATCCTAATGTCTAATTGGTTTCATTACAGTACAAAAGACAAAAATAAATATTTTGTACTACATGGAAGGAAGTGAAATATTTGCATTCATTGATTTTCTGGAAAGCCACAGTTATATAACTAAGTGAAGATATACAATTAATTTTGAATATTGATCAAGGTTTCTCAACTCATTGGATTTTAAAACCTGACCCTTCAGTTGTCTTGATCTCTTAGTCCAAATGCAACTTACAGTCTGCCTGCTGCAAACAAAGTGTATTACCACAAGGGAACCAGAACCACTTAAGGGTATGATAGAGACATTTTAAAATTCCATTACCAACAAAAATCTCATATTTTGTTTTATAGCATGTTTCCATGCAGCTGAGGATTCACTTGATTGCAAACACAATTCCTAGCCTATGCTGCAGACAGGAGACTTGGTAATAGTAGAACCTATGATCGGGGGGGGGGGGGGGGGACTGACTGGTTACTTTTAGGAATGGTATGCGTGACTATTGGTGAGAATTCATAGGGATGCTTGTTGTCCTTCTGGCATAGATACGAGGGGCATCCAATAAGTAAGTTTCCCTATTTTATAAAAAACACTGTACACAATTGATCATGTTGAATTAACTTTATTTATATTGTACAATCCTTCTGTTACTTTTCTACATAGTCAACGTGTTTTTCTAAGCATTTTTGGGGTAGCGACACAAGTTTTTCCAAGCCAGTGTTGCACCAGATCAGGTCCTGTGCTTGTAACCAGCTGTTCATTTCTGATTGATCTTTGTCACGGTGTTAAAGTGCTTACCTCCATGATGGCCTTTGAGTCCATGTGAAAATCACTTGGTAAAAGATCTGGTGAATATGGAGGATGCAAGAAAACTTCCCAATTGAATCTTCTGAATCAATTGATTCAACTTGGAAGTTTTCTCGTCTCCTCCGTATTCACCGGAGCTTGCCCTAAGTGATTTTCACATGTTTCTCCAACTCAAAAGTAAGCACTCTTAACACCGATGATGAAGTCAAATCAGTGAACAGCAGGTTGCTAGCACAGCACCCAACCTGGTACAACACTGGCTTGGAAAAACTTGTGTCACGTCCCCAAAAATGCTTGGAAAAACATGGTTACTATATAGGAAAGTAACAGAAGGATTGTACAATATAAATAAAATTAATTCAACGTGAACAATTGTGTGTAATGTTTTTTTTATAAAATAGGGAAACTTACTTATTGGATGACCCTTGTAGTTAACTGGTGCAGCAAACGTTTTCGTGTAGTGGGTATAACCGATTGTAACACTGTACATGCCAATACCAATTCCACAGCATGTAGTGCAAAGCATGATTCATTTTCAGTGAGCGAGAACATTAGATTCAATGAAATCTATGGGAAGATTGTTGTTACTGTTAATGAATGTGTTATGAATGGTGCATGTTTAAGATTAGGTTGTTAGGAATAGAAGTTCAAGAATATGGAGAGATGGGACTACCTTCTGTAATCAGGGATGTATGGAAAGAAAATTTTAATTGTTTAATTCAAGAGAAACAGCAGCAATATGCTTCAGAAAATCAATCACACTTCGCACTTTATAGTTGGTATTGGTGCATTCATTGGCATAACCTATTACACTCGCCAAGTGAAAAGAACTACTATACCAGTCGACTGCCTGCATTTTGCTGAACACAGTCATTGAGTGGTTGGCTGCAACAAAACAACTGTATGGGATATATGCTTTAATATTCTTTGCTTTCAAAGTGACTGCTGTACTTTAGTTTATTAAATACATCTGCAAAATTGAAATATAATTTGCTGTTACAGATAATTGGAGGGATATTTCAACTAGTCACCCTTCTTTATTTGGCGTAGACTCAGAGAACCTGGACAGTAACAGTATATTTGCAGTCAGCTGCAGCAGAAATCATCAGCAAGTTGCAAACATGGATCTCTTTTTCAAGACTGGTAATGGAAATATTGTAGGGCCAAAAATAGTACCCTCCCCAAATTCAGATAACACTCTAAGTGGGAGCTCAGGCATGTCACTCAGGCAAGAAATTCAATCTGTGTTCGGTCAAAACGTTCAGCAGAAGAAGAGAAAAGTGAAAGATGTGCATAGTTATGTGCAGTCTGCAGTAGGTCCTGGTATGTTTCCATGTAAAAACTGTGGTAAGGTTTATAGATGGAAGAGAACACTGCAGTATCATGTACGCCTTGAATGTGGTAAGGAACCAATGTTTCAATGTCCATACTGTCCACTTCGTTCAAAAAGAAAAGGCAACATAGCAGCACACATTAAGTACTTGCACAGAAAGCCATCTTGAGAGTTGGTCATCAGCTCTTTGTAGAAAGAATATATGTAGATATGTTCACATGAAGTGTTGGGGAAGAAGGAATATTAGTGAGACAGGAGATGAGAAATATCATAATAGCAAATCAGAAATGTCTAGAGTAGAAAGTATAAACAATTTGCTCAAGAAACAAGTGATGATATAGGTGGGATGCACATTTTTAGGTTGGATTTTATGCTGCTAATGTTTGCCTACATTGATGATACGTGTGCATTACAGTATTATTGTGATAAATTATTTTATTTCTGATTATGAGAAGGCTCATGGTGCAAATCATTTGTAAACATCACAATCCTCTGTGAAGTGCTCTGGAAATAAAGGTTATCAGTTTTGATAAACTACTGGCAATTAATTTCCAGAGCTTTTTCTAATCCACAGCATTAATTTGAAGTATGCTTACAGTCCTTGGAGGTACACACTGTTTCTTTAGCTGTTCTTTGCCGTACATAGTCATCACTGTAAAAGAATAACAGAGAACATTTTAAATTTAATATTTTGTTTTATAAAAGGTGAATAAGGAAACTTTGATTTGATTAAACATAACAAAAATTTGTATAATAGAAATTTCAAAACTATACTTAAAAAATATAAAATAAAAAATTAAAATAGAAAATAGATACTTGAAGAGTTAAATCAGACTTGAAAAATTCAGTATCACCACAGGGACTTGAACCACAAATCTTTGGCTCTGTGCTAACTCTCTTGAGCTAGCATAGCAACTTGTAGTGTTGCAAATGAATATCTTAGATCATTTAAAGTTGCCTTGAAGGTTTGCCAGGATGTAAAAATCAGGAAAGAAAGTTTCATATGCATTTGGGCATCTCAATATGGTAGCTCAGTGGTGAAGTAGAACAGAAAATGATTGTAGTCCCAGCCATGACATTGAATTTTCAAGTGTGAATCAATTCTCCAACTTTAACCTACACACAGCCAGTGTGAAAGTACAATATCCAATTATAATAGACTTAAGTTGAATACATTATACAAAAAATGAAAAACAAATACTTGAATAATATCATATATATTTGTTATTTATGAAAACATGAGTAATGTAGTGAAACTAAAAATTATTAACTAAAGGCATTGAAATGATACAGTAAAATTAATACACCCTGTGCATGCAAAGGTCTTAACATCTAGCTTTTTATAAGAAATCTGAGATCTGCCTTTCACTTGCTCTGTTGTGACACTTTGTTCTTTTGAGCTAATTGATAGAAGACACTAAAAATGTTTATAAACAGAAGTAAAACTGAAATACCCTTTTCTGACTTCTATTTGAATGAAAGAATTTTGTCTTCATTAGAAAACATGTTTGTTGTTTATTTGAATAATTAAATCCTACTTACTAATTCTGGCAAAAGCTTTTTAATTCTGGAGAGACCATGTTGTTGTTGTTGTTGTTGTTGTTGTTGTTGTTGTTGTTGTTGGTTTTTTTTTTGTGTGTGTGTGTGTGTGTGAAGCAGTTTTGAAGTTAGAAAGATCTAAAGATCTAGATGATAAAAAAAATCCTCATCTCAATTAAAATGACATTCCCCAGGAGCTTCCTATGAGATATACTTCATATTTCTTTAGTCCTCCATGGCTTCTAAGAATTTATAACATTTAGCAAAGAACATAATGTTTATCAGCTTACTTTTTATGGCAGAACACAAAGACATTTTAAAAGAGAAAACTGTTGCACATAAAAAGTGATAGTAAAAAGTATAAGCATAGCTGCTGTGTTGTTTGTAATCTTCTCTGACATCTGTTTTCCAAAACAGTACTTATTTTTGAAAGCTCATAGTGTGCTTTGGTTCACATTGCTCTTTCTTACATTTGAAATATTTGTTTGTAACTTTACTAATGCTTGCTGTTGCTTTTAGACTTTGAATGATTATGAGTATGTGTTTTAGTGGTAAGGAGAAAAAATTATTGTACACTAATTAATGAATATGCAATGTCATTTGTGTACATATATTGTGATACATTTCAGGTGCAATAAATACTCTTTGTATCAACATCTATGAAGTCAACAGAATGGAAGCAGTAAGCTTTCAGTTATTAATGAGAGTTTATTAAAATTTCTTTTCAAATATTAAAATAAATGTATTAATTCTTTATATTTAGGAAAGTAGAACTGTGGAATGATGCAATATCAGCCCTTGTATGTAAAGAAAAAGCAAGCGTTAGTTTGTAAATGTATGTGTGTTAGAAAATGCATTTAATAAAAATGTATGATTAACATATTTATGTTTATTTAATTGCAGAAGTAACATTCCATGATGTTTTCTGTAGAAGATAATCTGGCTTGAAAGTTTTGTTGTATGTGGCCGCTTAACATATAAAATTTAATTGAGTAATTACGGGTGCATTACATCTGCTAAAAGGTATTGGTTCAGAATGAACATATTTACTCTTCAACAGATGTTAAAAATCTCTACTATCCATCTGAGGGTATTCCCATGCTCAATATACTACTATACTTAATATACTATGATGCATGTTGTCATTTTTAATAATAGTGCAAGCTGCAGGAGTTCAAATTAGCTAGCCTGTTTTTTTTTTTTTTTTTTTTTTTTTTTTTTTTTTTTTTCCCATTTCATTTTTATAGCCTCCTTTGGAGGTTTTTCATTTGAGAAACAACTTACAGTAACTTGTTGAACTGTAAGGCTTTAACATTGTTTTTTGTTTAATATGTTTATTCCCTAAACACACTAACTCCATTTTCAGACTTGCAGACTCTGTGGAGGGTAGGGGATGATTCTAATTAAAAAAAAAAACCTGATGTGTTGCACTCACATGACTTTCTCTCTCTTGTACAATGTATTTTTACAAATGCTTATTCTCCATCTACTTCATGTTAATTGATATAAACATTTGCAGAAACTATCTTATTGCTAATTTTCTTGTAGGCGCAAAGGAAATATGGTAGGCTTTAAGCAATTGTCAAATCTTTTGAAAGCTGGTTGCTATGTGGAGCATTCCATTCTCTTTACAAAGGTATAAGTATTGGAAAATTCAAACAAATAACAAGGAATATCTTGGAAATGGTTCACTCCACAAAAAAAATCTGATGTGTTACACTCACATGACTTTCTCTACTCTTGTACAAACTATTTTTACAAACGCTTATTCTCCACATGCTTCATGTTAATTGAGATATCGAGATGTCAATCTTATTGCTAATTTTCTTGCAGATGCAAGGGGAATATGGTAGGTTTTAAGCGATAGTCAAATATTTTAAACGCTGGTTGCTATGTGGCGCATTCCATTCTCTTTGCATGTCCAGGACATAAAAAAAAATGAATAACGAATATGAGAAAAAGTATAAGTATTGGAAAATTTAAGGGAATAACAAGCAATATCTCGAAAACGGTTCACTCAACAAAAAAACTGTATATGACATAAATTGCATATTTTAACGTGATCTACATTTTTTGTGCAGTAAAATTTTGTCTATCTCTTATGGTTTACCAGTTATGCAAAAGTCTGGGAGACATTCCCAGAAAATTTGAGATATACATTTCATTTGTCATGACAATATCTTAAACATATGATATTTTAATCAAAATCGTTAGAGCCAGTTTTGAGAAAATTAAAATTTTCGAAAAATGTTCCATGTAAAGGGTAGTCTGGGGTGGGTGGATTTTCTTGAAAACCTTCGTGTCGCATCTCTGGAAGTTACTGAAGCTAAATACCAAGTTTGGTGTTTATCCGACTGTTTGTTTCTGAGTTATGCTGTTCACAGACAGACACACACGGACAAGTTTCCAAAAAATGCTTTTTTTGGATTCAGGGGGTCACAAAACATGTATTTCCGGTAAAATCTCGGTATCAAATTTTTGGGTGGAATACAATACTTCCCCTACTTACTATACGTAGTAGAGAAAGTAAAAATGTATATGATATAAATTGTATGTTTTAATGTGATAGACAAAATTTACGGTTTACCAGTTATGCAAAAACCATTCACAATGAAGAGGACTTTTAGGGACTTTCCCAGAAAATTCAAGATATACATTTCCCTTGTCATTAAAATACCTTAAACATATGGTATTTTAATGAAAATCATTAGAGCCATTTTTGAGAAAATAACAATTTTTGAAAAATGTTCCACGTAAGCATAGTCTGGGGTGGGGAGATTTTCTTGAAAATCTTTGTGTTGAATCTTTGAAAGATAGTGAATCTGAATACCAACTTTGGTATTTATCCGACTTTTCGTTTTTGAGTTATGCTGTTTATAGACATACACACGGACCTTTTTCTAAAAATGCTTGATTTTTCTTTTATTCAGGGGGCCTCAAACATATACTTCCAGTGAAATCTCGGTATCGAGTTTTGGGTGGAATGCAATACTTCCCCTACCTACTATATGTATTAGAGAAAGTAACAAAACAAACAAAAACAACAACAACCACACATCCCAGCCAGGAATCAAACCTAGAATATCTGGGTTGAGATGCTGTCCTCTCTACCACAAGGAAAATCTGTTTTGAATATTGTTTTATGCTTGATGGTATGTTATTCAATTTTTTTGTGAATATGACAAATGTTGCACATTGAAATGAAACTGAGTTACATTCATTCTTTCTTAAGTTTATCCATTTGTTTAGGTTTTCTCTATATTCCAAATTCTGTTTTATTAAACTTCATGATTTTAAGATTCAGAAAGGATAACCAACGATACTTCTCTATGTCAACTGTAAATTGTTTATATAGTTACCAATATAGTTATATATATATATATATATATATATATATATATATATATATATATATATAAAAATCTGATGTGTTTCACTCACATGACTTTCTCTACTCTTGTACAAACTATTTTTACAAACGCTTATTCTCCATATACTTCATGTTTATCGAGATGTTAATCTTACCACTAATTTTCTTGTAGATGCAAGGGGAATTGGTAGGCTTTAAGCGATAGTCAAATATTTTAAGAGCTGGTTGCTATGTGGAGTATTCCATTCTCTTTGCATGTCCAGTACATAAAAAACATAAATAACGAATTCCCATTTGAGAAAAAGTATTGGAAAATTTAAGGGAATAACAAGCAATATCTCGAAAATGGTTCACTCAACAAAAAAAATGTATATGACATAAATTGTGTATTTTAATGCGATCTACATGTTTGTGTAGTAAAATTTTGTCTATCTCTTATGGTTTACCAGTTATGCAAAAGTTGTTCACCATTAAGAATACTTCTGGAGACATTCCCAGAAAATTCAAGATATACATTTTGTATGTTATGAAAGTATCTTAAACATATGATGTTTTAATCAAAATCGTTAGAGCCATTTTTGAGAAAATTAAAATTTTTGAAAAATGTTCCATCTAAAGGGTAATCTGGGGTGGGGGGATTTTGTTGAAAACCTTTGTGTCACATCTTTGGAAGATACTGAACCTAAATACTAAGTTTGGTGTTTATCCGACTGTTCGTTTCTGAGTTATGCTGTTCACAGACAGACACTCACACATGGACATGTTTCCAAAAATACTTTTTTTTTTTTGGATTCAGGAGGCCTCAAAACATGTATTTCCAGTGAAATCTCGGTATCGAATTTTTGGATGGAATGCAATACTTCCCCTTCTTACTATACGTAGTAGAGAAAGTAAAAATTGCTTTAATTTTCTGAATCTCAGAAAAACCTCATAATGAGGTTTAACAGTGAAACAGAATATGGAATATACAGGGTAAAAGATGACCTATGATATCATGCTTGAATAGGATGACTCTTGGTAATGAGTATAACAAAACAATCTTAGTGCAGTTTTGCTGTTTTTAAAGTAGCTTTTGAAAAAAATAAAAAGGCGAAAATTGCTTTATACGTATTAAGTATTTTAAATGAAGATTTTACGAAACTTAAATACTTTTTCAAATATTTCTTAGAGGAGATTGAAAGATAAATATTTTCTGCATGTTTAAATACATTTTGAATTAAACCAATTCACACTCTTACTGTTATTATAAGCTTTCAGAATTTGTCTTTAAAATCTATATATTTAGCCAAGAGACAACTTAACATGACAACACTGTAAATCAAAAGAAATGCACTTCAGCTGTTTGTTTATAAAAAAAGTACACTTCAGCTGTTATATATTGCATCTGTGGCTTCTTTTCGAAACAACAGACTATCAGTTACAAAATGTCTAACTTTATTTATACAGAGTATTTTAAAACGCTACTCATTTACTGTGAAACACATTGTAATGTGGCAGCTAGGACAGGAATTTATCAAGAAAGATTTCCAAACAGACCAGTATCACATCATAGGACATTTGTTTTCTGTCAGAGAGTTCTAGATACATGAAGTGTATAAGTGTGTCTCCTTATGTTGAGGGAATTGGCTAAAGAAATTTACAAGAAGAAGAAATCCTTCACTTGGTGGAAGAAGATCTTGGAAGCAGCAGCTGTGGTATAGCTCGCACTATCAATGTATCACATTGAAGTGTTTTGAGAACATTAAAAGAAGAATTGCTATGCCCTTGTCATACTCAGTGTGTCCAGTATCTCTCTGAAGCAGATTATGCACCAAGGATAGAATTTTCCAAATAGTTTCTTCCACAAGAAGGGGACTTTGGGACCCTTAAAAACTTGCAATGGATGAAGCAATGTTTACCAGAAATTAAGTAACTAATTACCATAATGCACACACCTGGAGTTTGGACAACTCACACAGAATAAGACAAGACAGCTTTCAGCATAAATTTTCTGTAAATGTTTGGGCAGGAATCATAGGAAACACATTAATCAGTCTTTGGATTCTTCCTCGGGTTTTTACAGGAGCCATCTATCTCCAGATTCTTCAAGAAACGTTACCATTCTGCTTGAGGATGTTCTTCTGGCAGTAAGAAATGATGTGGCTATTATATGATAGTGCACCTCAGCATATAAGTAGAGCCATTTGTGTCCATCTATGCAACACCTAAGTAAAATGCTGGAATGCTAGGAATGGACCAATAAGATTGTCAGATCTATATCCAATTGAATTCTTTCCTTGGAGCAATATGAAAACTCACGTATACATTACAGAAGTGCTTGATTTGGAAACATTGCAAGAAAGTATACTTCGAGCAGAGGAAGAAATAAAAAACAACCCAGACATACTTTGTAGAGTGCAGCAGAATTGGAGAAAACGTGAAGCATGTGTGTTGGTGAGGGGTGTGCATTTTGAACAATTTCTGTAAACATTAAAAAGAAGTTCTTGTTGATTTTCTGTTCTTATCTTACTTTAATTATTCACAGAGTTTTATAATTCACAAGGAAAGGAAGCATAAACTTGCAACTTAGATTTTTAAGCTTTTATTTACCTTTATAAATAGGTGTTCCTATTAATAATTTACATAATATTATAAGTGCTTCCTCAGTTCCATATTCTTATGATATTTAGGTTATGTTACAATTATGTGTAGTTTTCTGTTTATTTGTATACTGGAAGTGTTTATTTGTTCATTACCATTGGAGCAGAAGTGAAGAATTAAAAGTTAACCTGTTGAATGTAAAGTGAACCTGTTGAATTTAATGTGTTGCAATATTGTGCAAAGTAAAATAGTATTTATCTCGGAAAGCTTTATGGAAAAAAAAATTTATTAAAGAAAAACACTCAATGTACTCTTTCATAGTTTAAAAGAATGATCATAGGTTACTTTCCACCTTGTATAGTAAACCTACACACATCAGTAACTATATATAAAAGAATAACTGCAACTCGGGGTCATATAAGCATACAGTGTTTCAGAGTCTTATTCACAGACTAAATAACATACCACTAAGCACAGAACAACATTCAAGAGAATACCAGTATGTATTAGAGGTAGCTAATTTGAATGTTTCAATACAAACTCTACAGCAAGTAGAAAAAAAGAGAATAAATGATATCAACACCTTGAGGAAACTAGATGAATCTGATTGGATATTTAAACCATTTACTTATCATCTTTCCCATGGGCATTTAAAAAGTTTGAGGGAAAAAAATGTTTAATGATTTTATTATATTGGCTTGCAAAATAAATGTAACTTAAGAAAAATACATTGAATAAACCATTAAGGAATTCTATATAATACAAGGAAAAACATCTGGCATATATATCAGATATCATGTGAGGATTGTAAGAGATTTTATATAGAAAAAACTAAAAGGAACTGGATATTAAATTGAAGAAGAGAAACAAAGTTGAAGCAAATGTGTAAGTTGGCAGTTTCATAGCATTTCTGGACAGAAAATCATAATAATGGATAAGAAATTAAATTGTTGAATCAGTTAGTTATCATTGGACCACTTGGATAACATTTTTATCATTAAAAATTCCACTGAGATTTTAAACTTTAAAGTCCTTCCTGTATATTACATACTGTAGATTTGCAGAAACCAGCAGAGGACCAACAACAAGGATCCCAACCTCAGTTGATCTAACAGCTAATAATGAAGATGAATGTCTCCGAAATGTTTTCTTTTAATTACTTTATGTACCTTAGTGAAGTTTATGCGTGAATAGCAACTCATTTGAAAAGCATGAAAGTACCTTCACTGTTGATAGTGCTTCTATTTTTAATTTATAATTCAGCCATTGTTGTGTAGAGTAACACATGTTCTTGCTTGTCATTTTCTTAACCAACTTGCAGACACCCCTCCCCCATGCAAAAAAAGAAGAAAGAAAAAAAAAACTACATATTGATGAAGGCATTTGTAAACCTTTAAAGTTAATGTAGAACAGCTCAAACCTTATTATGCCACAATAGCACATGTTTTAGCACTAAAAGTGGTAATCATTTAAATATGCTGGTAAATTATGCTCGCTGCCAAAGAAGAAAGAGATTGACATTTCGCGGAGAGAGTGAGGCGTCATTGCTGCTTATCACGACCATGTGGAGAGTGTGTTAGAATTCTGTACAAAGGAGACTGGGTTGCATTTGCATTGTAGGGCAGGTATTATTTATATTCGTATATGAAGACAATTATAAAATAATCTGCATGCAAAGGACAGAACATGCAAGAATATATCAGTGTAAAGATCTGCGTTAACAAGAGAGACATACCTGTGAAATATTGATTTACTCTAATGGGAAAAAGCTGCTGATTCTCTCACAGAGCATATTATTTCCTGTGTTTGTCCTTTAATTAGAATACCTTTACCAAACATAGTTTATTCAGTTACCGAATATGCTCAGTTTTTTGTTTGGCTCGCTGTCTTCGTTACTATTTTTTGGATATTGTTAAATATCCATTAAAAGTGTTAACACAATTGCAACTGCTCACAACACACATACAGATACACGGACTCAACACACGTAAACACAAAGCAAATAACCGCACAAATAGGATGATGCAAAATAACTTCTCAGTACACAGTTAATCTCTAAACTGATGTAAATACATTAAGCTGTGGCTAAAGGAAGCATTGTTTATAACTGCAGGGACAGCAGAAGATAAGATATGTAGTTCATGTTACTACAACAGTCGCTCATCAGGTACGTCATGCTAATCACTTGTTACAGTATCGGCAACAAGGTTTTTGCGTCTATCGTAGCTATGGAAATTTCTTAGTTCTAATTGGTTCTTCTAATCATTGCTATGATTATCGCTATGATGTATCTATCCCCTCCCATTCATTTAAAGCTTTCTGCCACGTGGTTAGTAACTGTCAATCACCTTCTTGTTTGGCACCGACTATAGAACTATTTAAATATAACAAAAGAAAGCATATTTGAATAAATTCAGTAGATTCATCGGCAATATAATATATGCACATATTTGAAGGGCTCATCAGTAAATACAGAATTTTCATATGAAAACTAAGTTAGTGGAGGCGAACAGTAGTACTCTGGAAGTAATTTCTCTGTCTAAATAAGAGAGACTAATACCTCAACTTTTACTTCAAAATCTGGTTCAAAAAGTATTTAGAAGCATTTCCTATCAAGGCAAATATATTTAATGATGTATCATCATTAACTTGAAATGGACCCCTTGAGTGTATCATTATTAATACAGAAGTTTCAAACAGAATGAAAATTCACTGTTTAAAAATGTACACTAAGCCTGTAATGTAACAGCTTGTGAACAACTCGCAAGTTGCAGTCAAATCTACATGAACATTCCTAAAGGCACCAGAGAGCAATATAACTTTAGGCTTTTGCTGTAGTGTCTTCTTAGTAACAAAACTTAACTGTGGTAGTGATAAATTTAGCAGCCTTAATAATGACTGGTTTGATTACAAAAAAGAGAAAAAGCTGATGGTAGTGGAATGTACTAAAACATTCTGGGTTGAAGCTGACGTTGGCAGTAGTCATATTACTTTGGTGGGCAGTACAAGAATTGAACTGAATGCCACATGCGTTTAACAAGAATTTACTGAGCACAAGTTCTAAAATTTCCAATGCTCATATTTCTTACAGAAGACATAGTTGCATACATTAAAATGAGTTGAATTCATACAGTACCTCACTGAAGTCCAGTAATTAAAGAAGCATGTTTTAGAGATACTCACCTCCATTAGTTGTTAGTTCAAATTGTTTGTATAATATCCAATTTATTTGAATTTCTATTTGAATTTTGCATGAATTGCTGTACATAGTGAAACAGAATCTGTAATGAGTACATTAATAGCTAATGCACTGCAGTAAATGGTTCAAGGTAAAGAAACACACTACCTATTTGATATAATAAATGACAAATCACATTGCACCATGCCCACAAGATGCTCGTAAAATTCCAAGTTGAGTTGAGGATTCCTTTGTGTTTTCGAAGAGATGAGCAGCGCAATAGTGTCTTATAGTCTTTCAGTGCTTGTGAGCTGTTTCATATCTGACTCAGATGGCATATATATAATACATTATAATATAAAATTCTGTCAAGAATTTGTTGCCCAAACAAATGTAGGGCAAAAAGAAGAAGGTTAGGTACATTTAATTATGCTGAAAAAAAGAATTACAATGTCCATTGAGCTAGGAACACTGTTAAAATTCTTATACTGATTCAGGAACCCTTCAAAAGACTGTATTTTGTGAAAACATGTTTATCAATTATGTATGTTTCAGTAAATTACCAGGTATTTAGAAAATATGTAATCTTTATTTCTTAATATACTTTTCACCAATATTTACTGCTAGGCCCTTCATTTATGAGCACATTTATGGTATTGCAGATGTCTCAGGGGTTTTCATGGATTCTACAGATCTGCTGGACATGGAACACTTATTTATACCAGTTAAAGCCAATGCTACTCAGCAGCAAAGCCATGTCAAGAGCAGCAGCACTTTGGAATGCGACACAGTTGAGAGCAGCAGCAGCAGAAATCTAAGCCAGAAATATCAGGAAAGGTATACAGATGCAACTGGATGTTATTTATTTTCCTGTCAGCACTGTGGGAAGTCATACTCAACTAAGAGCAATCTTTATAGACACTGGAAATATGAATGTGGTAAAGAACCACAGTTCCAGTGCCCTTATTGCTCTGTGCGTCTAAGGCACAAGAGCAGTGTAATAATGCACATAAGTCGCAAGCACAAAGACAACATGGAAGGTGCTTCATAGAAGAATGTGATTGTGAATGTGATTTAAAACATTTGAAGCTGAAGAATTTGATTACACTTTTAGCTATTTACTTATGTGCCAAATTCCTGTGCTGTTCACATAAGTAATGACTACCTTTATTGTTCTTTTGTCAAGCATTTCTTCTAGTCTCATATATTTCCTTCAGTACATATACGTATGTGTTTTTTATGCCAATCCATGACTGAATAAAGGTTTGTTAAATTAGTGTTTCAGTCTTATTTTCTTAGTAGTAGCAGCACATCATGTAACAAAATAAATTATGAGTGAAACAGCATTTTATTCACCAACAGACTACCAATAAAGTGGAGAATGTATAATCTTGCTTTTATTCTCTGGCCAAGTTTTACAACTAAGGATTCATATTAATAAACTTGCTCTCAAGTTGACTAATCCTGCTTTTAGCTTATAAAGAGAGCTTGTAAGGCTTTGTTCAAGAGCATGTTGACAACTTCTTTCTATACATAAAAAGAAATGAAACATTTTTCTGAATATTGTGTGCCATAGATTGTGGTCTTCAGAATGTATTAATTTGCCACCCAGTTTTTAATTTCTTCTTGAACTCATGAATGACATGCAACCCTTAACTGAAGAATACATCAGGCCAGGCAGCCAGGTGCAGAGGGGAAATAATACACAGAGTGTATTACTTGCATGAATTGTTTTTCTTTCTTTTTTTTTCTTAAGTTAAATGTAAATATACATATTCATTTTCATTTAATTTGGACTTTTAGGGTGAGAATGACAAAACATGCATTAACCCTGAAATTTGAAAGCAGTTGCAACATTGCAAGTTGCCTTTTTCAAGCATTTGAGATTCACCTTGTAAGTTTGCTGGGATGCTTGAATTGTATAAGAATGTTTAATGCACCTTAAGCATCTCACCATTGTAGCTCAGCAGTAAGAGCAATTTCCAAGAAGCATATTGTTATTTTTAATATATGTATGTACTTTAATATTTTGTCACAAAACATGAGGATTGTTTTGCCTGTTATGTGGACGTTTGTTGTCTTTCTGCCTATCTAGGGCCTATAGAAGAAAAGGCGGAGACATGTCTCATTATGATTAGAATACTTTCAGTTGAATAACAAAACTAGTTTTCCAAATATTATAAAATGTTTTACTTCATAAACTGTATTGCATGAAACTGATGCATAACATTGTTATCATTGTTTTGATGGATAGCATAAAGCAGTGGGCATTAATAGCCCACAGTTGATGATACATCACTGCAAGACAAACCAACCACAGTCAATATTTTTAACTCGCACATAATCGTGGTATTTGTCATCATTGTCGTTCTCATCTGATATTAGCCTTGAAAGCAAGAGTTTTTGTAGATCACCTGTAAACTAAATAAATATCTCCAAACTTAGGCATATGGAATGCTTATTGAGGCATGGAATGTACTCATCGATTGCTTGATTCTTTGACTGGCATTAAGGGTGGGGGAGAAGAGAAAAAAAGAAAGTAAGAGGAACAAAATGAAAATAAATAATAAATTGTAACGAATCAGTATAGCATAGTAATAAACATCTAGATGGATCTGTTGTGTTGATGCTTCTTTTTTTTTGATGCTTTATTGTGCAGAAAATATCTTCATATAAATCTAATCGTTAAATATATTAACCTGCACAGGTAAACCCATGCATAGAACAATTCAGCTTTGGGCGGTCATAAATAGCCTGAATGGTTCTAATGAAACTAAAACAAAATAAATCACATTTATGTATTCAAAAATAAAGAAAAATGTACTTTGAATATTTGTTTCCTTTGTAATAGTTATAGGAAAAACATATTATGCTTTTTCCAATTTAGTTACTGATGTTCCCTTTTCCTCATTTGACCCTCATGAATGTTCATTTCATAAGTGTGATAAAGCGTCTCTTGTGCCTTTAAGCTTCCTATTAACATATAATTGAACAATGTATACCAATCTATTTTTTCAACCTGCCTTTTTCTTGAAATTATTTGGTTCTTTTTCATTGTTCCTGCCCATTTTATGTTTTAAACGTGTTCTCATTTTACTTTTTTCTGATTGCCAATCTTCCTTCTCTTCATCCGGCAAAATTTCACCCTTTTCTTCATTTTCAGATAATATGATATTGGTACATTGTGCTATAATGAATAAATATGTACCTACTTACCCATACTTTGCTTAAACCCATTTTCATCTCCGTTAATGACTTGCTTTTGCCATTGTCCAATTTTTCTTCCTTGTTTTTTTCCTTTTTTTGTTTCTTTCTTTCTTTTCTGAGCTTGCGTGCTTGTTGTTTGTTTGTTTTAATGACATCTGGATATGTAGATTTTGAATCTGATATGTTAATACTGAAATGTCAGTCTCATATAAAATGCTAATGTATGCTGTAATACATCAATGCATTTTATGCAGTTGGTTGATTACCGCCTGCAAAATAATAAATATAGTGAAAGTATATTATTAATGATGTCTTCAGAAAAACAGTGCCGCATTACCAATAACAAGGCTTCTGACAACTCCATATAGCAGCATACAGTATCACGTAATTTCAAACAATGGCAGATCATCATGCTCTATGGAACAGTTTAAATGCACAGTTCAGTACAACAGCAGAAATGATAAGAGTAGACTGCAACAAACATTACTAGCAAACTGATAAGAATTCAAATATTCAGCATGCTGGACAGCTCTTGGTGAGAAATTTTTATTACCATCTACATAAATTCTTTAATTTAATAAAGCTATATTATTAACTAGAAAACATCATCTTATGTGAATCAGCATATTTGAGGTAAGAATTTTCAATTTACAAAGAACCTCTTAGTTTAATTTAATTGATTTGTGTGTAAAGTTTCTCTTAGTTGGCAATAAATAAATCAAAGTACCTATGACAGCACACCAAATTATGTATGTTCTCAGCATGAGATTATGTATGTATGCACATGAGATGAAGACTTAGTGCATTACTTATCTTTGTTCTTTGTTGACTTGATTTTAAATCAAAGAACACATGCTTTCTCTATGTGCAATATATACATACATGACAAATCTAGTTGGCATATGTTGTTTCATATACCATTTGAAACAAACTACATGCAAATGATCTAATATGGTATTGTATATTGTTGAGCTTTAAAAGAAGCCTACTTAGAAGTGGCTTCTCAGGTTTTATTTTGTTGCTTTCATTAGACATTACTTATTACAATTTAAATCTGTATGAGATCTTTGAATGCAGGACTTGTAAGGCTACAGTGAAAGCTAAAATATCACAAATCCTTAATTTCCTAGTGCTTTTGAGTGTGTACCAATGTCTGTATTTTATATGAGATGAGAGGTGAGTGCATGAGAGATAGGAGAAAGGAAGAAGAGCTTAACTAAAAGATTTATAATAGTGTTTATAGTGTTCCATTCGGAGGTTGCAAGAAAATATTTTGAGGATAATTTCTGAAACCTTGTTTGTGAAACAGACATCTGATAATTTTGACTTCTTCAAAAATGGCTTTAATGGTTTTGATAAAAATAACACAAGTTTGAAATTACACAGTTTTCTATAAAATGCCTTTAAACCCATTGTTATCATATTTCATATAACTTAGTTAAAAGGGAACGAAACACAAAAATGAATATTTCATTCACCGCATTAGCTTATTTGAACGTCAGGAATAAATAAAAATGCACGCAGTTTCACCATCCTAAGGTGAATGGTTATCAGGTTACTGTCTGTTGTGAGTTGACACGTGATGTCATGAGAGACACATTGCACCCAGACAAGAGTATGCATCATATGTGTTTTAAATGACTAACAAGTTTACATGTTGATTTGACTAGAAGTTCATAACTTCTCTGAATAACAAAGAGTGGAGCTAAACTAGCCAATTGCTTTTCATAATCCAGTTAATATACCTACTAGGTGATAAACTGTAGCCCAACATCTGCTTTGAAAATGAGTTAACGTGGTATCCGACCTTATCGGTTGAACCAAAAAAGAGTAATTTTGGAAAATTTACACCATTCTGACAGCAATTCCAAGATAGTATGAACACTGAAAACCGTGCTGGTTCCATCCATTGGTGTAAGTGTAAGGAATGTATAACTATGAATAATGATGAGGAAAGTGTGTGTTGCTCGGACTATGTAAACACAAAATTGGTGAAGAATGATTTTCTCTGCATCACAAAGAATCCTAATTTTCACAAATTAGGTATAGATTGTGATGTTTTGAATATTGTGATGCATAACTTAGCATTAAAAACAAATAGTTGAGCTAAATAGAAATTACTCACCTCCAACAATCCTGCTAATACGACCTGGATATTCCTGCTATAAACAAATTCCAGAGCGGATTAATTCATGGACTGCTATTGGACACAGAAGAAGAGTTGTCATACCATCATGTGCAGTGCTTAGTATTAGAAATGCTTTTTCAGAACCAGCGAAGTATGTGTAGGCTTCAAACTTCACTAATAAATACACAGATTAAAAATAGTAAGTTTTAAATTCAATTATTATTATTATTATTATTATTATTATTATTATTATTATTATTATTATTATTATTATTATTTAAAACTATATAACGTGTCTGTGACCAATTCTTAGTTGGAAGTGCTTCAATTGTAGTAACTCCAATGGGGGCCAAAGCGTGGGAGCTATATTCTTCAATAGTGACAGATCAATTATTGCGTCCAGTAATGGATCCACATAATGTGCATGCAGAGAATTTTTTTTTTTATTTCATGCATTATCCGATCCAAGACCCAGATGCTTTGGAGTAGTGAGTTTTGACACCAGTCCTTTTTTTTTTACATTGAATTGTGATTTAGTGCTGCTATCATGGATCTAAGTTGCAGGCCATTATATGAAAAATGCATTCTTTTTGGAGCATATCTGAGATGAAGACACCGATAACTTTCTAAACTGCCAGTATGTATGTAATGTCGAATATGAGCCAAATTTTTTAAGAAGGTGCTGTCCAAAATAATTTTCTTCAGAGTATGATAGGTGTTTGATTCACCTTTGATCCATAATTTGTTTCTTTGGTCTTCTTCCAATAATTCAGCATGTTCACAAGATTTCCATTTACCATTTTGTAGCTGTTTATGTTCATTTTTATATGATGAAAAATTGAGGTGAATTTCTCAATTAATGTGTTACCATTTTCATTACAGTTTTGCGCAGCCCACCATAAATGGTTATTTATACAGGCCTTCCATGCCATCAGCTCTGGGTATTTTTTTTTTGACCATTTTTAATCTTTTTCATTAGACTTCTAGACAAATGCCATATGTCAAATTCATATTCAACTTCCGGATACTGAGTTTTTAACAGTTATCTTACACCTTTATGTCTGTCAGAGAGAAAAACTTCAACACTATACATTTCCTGATTTGCAAGTCTAGTCATTATGTTTTCCAAGTCGCCTTTTGCCATACCTCTTTGAACAAGTTCAAAATCAATAATTTTGTGGGAATTTAAATCCATGACAGAATAGACTAAATATTTGGCTGAAAATCCAGAGGAGTCATACCGCCCATCCCCTGCCAACCATATAGTATACCACAACCTTTTAATAAATTCAAGTTCTTTTTTCTTTCCTGAACCCAGTGGTTTAGAGAAGAGCTCAAATTGCTGAAATAATATACCAGATAATAATAAAGAACCTGCTATTAAAGCATTTCCTTTTGGTTTCTTTCCTGATAAATTTTGTGAGTTCCAAGTGAATGTACAACACACTGCTTTAACACATAGCATTGTCCCTTTAATGTAATGAGAAATAGTTTTGCCTTCATTTCTGCATAAAACACATACCTTGAAAAATAAAAGTAGAGATGTCCAAGCAGCAATGGAATATTCCACTGTAGCTTCATTTCCATGTATGGTGAAAGTCTCTTCTTCTTTTTCCTCGTTATCACTTATATCAGAATCTGAAGTATCAGGTTCATAGAAACTTTCATTCAGCTTTTCCTGATCTTCCTCATCATTGCTTGTTTCATAGATTTTTTTCAGGTCCCAACCATATATATATTTCCTTATGATTTCAGTACCTAGTTCATATTGTACTTCCGAATTCTTGGTTTTTTTCCATCACCTATTCTGAATCCTCTTTCACTGCTTTTATCACCACCTTTGTTGTCAGTCTTATTGCAAGTAACACTATCGCATAGCTTAGAAACTATGCTTTTATGATTTCTAGCCTCATATTGTTCTGTTCTTTGTCGTTGGCTCTTAGATGAAGATGGTGAAGAATCAGTTGTCTTACTAGAACTTGATATCTGGAAATTGTCTTCATTTTTCTTTATAGCAGGAATATTTTCAGGTTTTAATACACGCCCTCTGAAATTTTCATCCGACATAAGCTGCTTTTTTAATAACTGTCTGTTCACAATCTGTGTCCTTAAAATGGAAGGAACATAAACAAGCACTTGCAAAATTCTACCCATATTATCCTATATCTTTTGGGAGATTTGTCTCTGTTTGGAAATGTGTGAAAATGAGTTCCCTTGTGTGTTTCCCTTCTCGCATTACAGCCATATGCACAACATTGAGGCAGTTTATTTTTCACAATATTAAGTGTTTATATAATACTAAACTGACTCAGTAACACCATCACCAAAACACCACCACAAAGTACCTACTCTTGAACTTTAATACCAACAAGAACATTCATTCATTATCTGTTACCCTCCTCTTATGTAGGACTTACACCCCCCAGGACTTACAGGCGGGTGCCTGGGGTTAGAGGCCCGTCGAGGAGCACACACTCATGGATCAGACAGGACATCCAGGATGGGTGATCAGCCCGATGCCTGGTATGGGATGAAGGAAGTAGATGAAACGAAATGTGGGTGAAATGGATGAAAGGAAAGGTGATGATGGAGCAGTTGGTGGAATGAATGGCAGGGGAAACCAGAGAACCCAGAGAAAACCCCCCCAGACGCCACTTCATCCACCACAAATCCCACATGCAGGTCCCTGGGATTGAACC
The DNA here is from genome assembly GCA_030765065.1 of Deroplatys truncata. NCBI lineage: Eukaryota > Metazoa > Arthropoda > Insecta > Mantodea > Mantidae > Deroplatys > Deroplatys truncata. The sequence continues at coordinate 141,459,082 of CM060977.1, forward strand.
CGGGCCGCCTCGGTGGGAGGCGAGCGGTCTAACCACTCGGCCACGGCGCCGCCTGCCAACAAGAACAATTTTTGAAAATGTATTACTGCACGTGCAGCAATGGCTGACTTGTGATCTCCCAACTGCTTCCAGCTCCCAGCTGGCTCTGATGATGTATAAGGTGGCTATTATTCCACTTGTGCAGCGAAAATGGTGTGGCAGAGTAAGAAAACAATCTTTATACTACATTTTACAGGTCATATTCTTCATTTAGGAAGAAACGTGATTTTTGTGTTTCATTCCCCTTTAACCATAAAATTCATGTAAATACTCATTATGAGAAAAAATGCAAATTACATTAAAAACACACAGATCAGATACATCTTTTGAGGGTGGAAATTAATTCTTCCTAAAATACTATTCCTTATTTAAGTTTCCCAGATTTAATTAGTGTATTTTGAAATATTAAATGCCTTTTTTTGTTCCACATGAGTTCATGACTAGCATACAACAACTTGTTTTAAAACAGCTGATGTAATATCAGCTTTCATTATCCAACAAACTCAGTAGCATCAAACTGAACCTATTTGAAGTTATTTATCGTGATTCTTATGAAATGAAGAAAAAGAAATTTCTGTATGAATGGGCTGAAGAATTATTATAAGTTGGTAATAAATAGACTAGTAGTGTGACTTTGCACATCAGAGTTTTTGTGGCTGTAGTCATTTCCAAAATATTCATTGTTAACAGCTTAAATTGTGCATGTGAATCATCTTGTTCAAAAATGAGAACAATCATATGCTTCTAATGAACTCATGGACACAACAGGTCAGCTGGTTTTGTAAACACCTGACTGTTTTCTCAAAAGGGATAGAAAAGTAAATTTCTCTCTCTCTCTCTCTCTCTCTCTCTCTCTCACTCACTCTCATCCCAATAACCAGGTAAGTCAAATCAGACAGTGAATGAATGAAAGGGATAAATGAGCCCGGGGTTCATAGTTACTTGACATTCATATTCTGCAGATAAGGTAAGACCACAAATAACCTTATCCAGGTAACTCACCCCAATTTAGATTTATATTGGAACTTCTTGAATATGAGGCAGGCATGTTATCCCCACACCATGAAGGTGGACAGCAAACCTTTTATTTAAATGGTTCACAGAATCTGTATGAGACAGTAATGGGGAAAATGGAATTATTTACATGCTTTTGTTTGTTTCCTCATATTTTTATTGTTATTTACACTGATATGGTAAGAGATATTTTCAAAGTAGGGTGTTTACAATAAATAGATCATTAATGTTTGCCAATTTCTAAAGCAATTGAATTTATTTCTCATGTCTTGTGTTTCCATGCTTTAGTGCAGTAAATAAGCTAAGAAAACAGGTAACATAAAGTAATGGGAAAGCAAGGAAGAGAAGAGAAAAAAGGAAAAGAAATAAAGGTTGAAAGATTGTATAATCATGAATTTCTCTTATCCTTTCAGGAAGCAAGAATTGGAATGCAGGCTATAATGAATCATATATAACTGCAAAATGGACAAACACACTTACTGAAGATACTTCATTATGCACAACATGGGTTTCATCGCAGCAACAGACTGACCCTCATCATCCTGTTGATCCTTTTGCATGTCAGCGTTGTGGCAATACATACAAATATAAAAAGAGTTTGGTTAGACACTTGAGACTTGAATGTGGAATGAGACCACAATTTCAGTGCCCATATTGCCCATCACAGAGCAAGCAAAAGCATCATTTGTATAGACATATGAGGGTTAAACATAATGCCCAAGTCTAGCCATAAACACATTGTGTTCCAGTTTCTTGTGGTTAATACATATTAATTGCTTATGATGCTATGCTTTTTTTTTTAACATAATGTTAAAAAAACACTTTCTCTCCCTCCCCCTTTCTCTTCCCTCCCTCTGTCTCTCATACACACACTTATTACAGCTCTTTTTCTCCAACTCTACTTTTATTATATGATACAATACATAATTAAATAAAAATAGACACTGGAAATTTGTCTGAAGAAAAATGACCAAAATGGCTGGCATTAGCATGGTGCTACTAAAGCAATCAAGTGAATTTACAATAAAATGTCTATGTAATACATTGTTGAAATAAAACACTGGCATTGAACCTAAGAATTATGAGATGTTAAATCAACCCCATTCCAATTGTAATTACATTCAAACCAAATGTAAACAAGAATGTTCCTGTTAACTGGCAGTTCTGGTGTGTAGCTGTCAGCATAGCTATGCTGTCTTTCCAAACAAAAATAGAATAGTTTGCAGACCATCATTTGAGCAAAGTTGTTTGGGAGGAGCTGCAATTTGAAGAGAAGCACTTCTGTGCTCATGTTCATTTAAAATATTTTTATTATCTACATGAGAAGTCAATTTTTGACATTTTATTTTTATTTATTTAGTCTGATCTTCAAAGGATACGGAATACCAGAATAAATCAGTTATACAAATATGTTTGAACTGAATAAAATAAAGTTGTGAAGAATAATAATTGAATGCAATATAAGTAATTGATACAGCAAATTTTTTAATGGCAAACAAATTTGTTGTACTGTTGATACAGAATTCCATTAGACACCCCATATAATTTGTGCTGGGTATCTGCTTGCAGCCTTAACACTTCTACAACAGCAGTTTTTATTGAGTATATATCATGTCTATTTCTTATCTAACTGGTTTACTTTTCAATATTGAGAATGAAACTAAACTAAACTGTATAAACAAAACCATTATTGATATACTGCAGGTAATTACATGCATTTATTCCAATGTTGCATCATTCACTTCAAGAAAGCACTTCCTAACAACATGTGCATTGCATAGTTAAATTAGTATCATCATACTACTGGAAAAGGTTGGTTACCCACATATTGTAGAAAAATCTGATGTGTTACACTCACATGACTTTCTCTACTCTTGTACAAACTGTTTTTACAAACGCTATTCTCCATATGCTTCATGTTAATCGAGATATCGAGATGTTAATCTTATTGCTAATTTTCTTGTAGATGCAAGGGGAATTGGTGGGCTTTAAGCGATAGTAAAATATTTTAAGAGCTGGTTGCTATGTGGAATATTCCATTCTCTTTGCATTACCACGACAAAAAAAATGAATAACAAATTCCCATTTGAGAAAAAGTATAAGTATTGAAAAATTTAAGGGAATAACAAGCAATATCTCGAAAATGGTTCACCAACAAAAAAAAATGTATATGACATAAATTGTGTATTTTAACGCGATCTACATTTTTTGTGTAGTAAAAGTTTGTCTCTCTCTTATGGTTTACCAGTTATGCAAAAGTCGTTCACAATGAAGAATACTTTTGGAGACATTCCCAGAAAATTTGAGATATACATTTCATTTGTCATGAAAATATCTTAAACATATGATATTTTAATCAAAATCGTTAGAGCCATTTTTGAGAAAATTAAAATTTTCGAAAAATGTTCCATGTAAAGGACAATCTGGGGTGGGGGGGATTTTCTTGAAAACCTTCGTGTTGCATCTCTGGAAGATACTGAACCTAAATACCAAGTTTGGTGTTTAATCGACTTCGTTTCTGAGTTATGCTGTTCACAGACACACACACAGACATGTTTCCAAAAATGTTTTTTTTTGGATTCAGGGGGTCTCAAAACATATATTTCTGGTGAAATCTTGGTATCAAATTTTTGGATGGAATACAATACTTCCCCTACTTACTATACGTAGTAGAGAAAGTAAAAGGAAAAGAAAAGAAAAATGTAAAGGTTCAACTTATGCTCCAAATAGAATAAAACGTATTGACAGGAAAAATGTGAGATGCAACCCTTATGAAGTACCTGCATGGTGCATTAGTGGCCACATTTGCTCACTGGATCATTTTATTCGGAATCCATGTATTAGCACATATAAGTGGCTAGCTTTTACCTATGGCTTTCCCTGGAAGAAAATTCCGTTACATTGTATCAATATTACATGGAATCAGTTTCATAAGTCGCCTAATCCACTAACCTCCACACCAAATACAGAGTCAAACATTTTTCTGAAACCAAATTCTCCAGTTTGACAAGCCAAAGCACTTTAAGTCAGTAGCAATTTTTCTTTTCTTTCAGGGATTTTGCAACTGCAAAGTAAAAGATACTATTTCATGTACAATGCATAGCACTCCACTCATACAGTGCCAAGTGTTCTTTGTGATTACTCAAAAATCCAGTTACATCAGTGTAAGGAAGAAAAATTCATTTTCCATGATCGTTTTTTTGGGGGGAAGGCCTTTAAATAATTAACCTTTGTTTTTAAACTGTCAGACAAAAAAAAAATGAAATAAATAAAGCATGCATATTTTAATATAAGATTTATAATCGTCAAAGCTGGCATCATTATAAAATATTAAATTTGTCATCCAAACAGCCATTACAGTTGCTTTTAAAGTAAATAATTTCACTTTCAGTAGAACATTTAGCATTATTTAATTTACTTTTTAAAGTAATAATTGAATTGAAGCAGTAAGTAGAAGAGAAGGAATTAATCTAATGTCTGTCATAATTTCAATGACACACATTCAATCACACATGTTCTATTAAAATGAAAAGTTACATTTCAAAAACAACTTGAACCAAAAGTGTAGCATAAATAGCATTATAACTCTACTATTTGTTGTTACGTTTATATCTTACATGCATACATGACTATATGTATGTACAATCTCCTAACTCATAACAATTAATTTTCATGCAGAGACTCACTTTTACTAAGTTCAAATTTGTGGGAAACGTATTATGTTCTCTCTATTTTTGTGATGCACTTTAATGCGCACCTATTTAATTCACTATCATCTGGCTCACTGACACTTATATTGATTAACCTGTCCATACTAACCTAAAGCTCATTGTAACGCAAAACTGGCACACGCATTATCCTACAACCTAAGTAATTCCTTAAGATTCTCGAATATGTATCACAATATAGGAAAACTGAAAAGACCCATCATTGGGGAACAGCAGGGCAATGACGGTATCACACAAACACAATTCAAAATAGCAACATAAAACTATCATTATATATCAGATGACTATGTCCAATAAGTAGCATTGTTTATGTGTTGCTATTTTGAGTTTGTGTATGTGTAATATTGTGATCACCCTGGGTATATATAGCCAAGAACATGAACATTCAGAATTGGTATACAAATAGTTGAGCCTGTAAAGTTTCATGTTGATATTCAGTTTTCATTAAGATATATTTACAAAGTGATCGCCTATATTAGACATAAGGGTTTAAGCTATCCAATATTGCAGAAATGGTTCAAATTGGATGAATACCTTTCGAGATACGTTTGGACAAAAGTTGCTATTAGATTTCCTTTTTATGTCTAGTGTAGATAAAGGAGAATGTCAAGTATTAAAATAATTTCAACAATATTCGTTTAATCAGCTGAATACTAAACATTGCAAATGAATTGTTATAACCCCCCCCCCAGAAAAAACAAAGAAGAAGAAGAAATGACCATTATAAAGTTTCTTGCACCCCTCAAAAGGACTGTTAAAATCTTTTTTTTTTCTCATCTGAGTTCCTTAGCTTGGTCTAAAAATACATTTTTAATACAAATTTTAAGAGTGAACTAAGTTTCTTTTTATATGCATAAGAGTATAATGCCCTTGGCCAGTTGCAATATATACTCAAGATTGAATTGATTTAATAATTGTTCAGTTAAATATTTTGTTTCTTGATAATTGGACTCAATATGGAATATGAATATGAACACATGCATACAAACTTCTTGCACTTACCAAGAATAAAATCCAGAAGGTGCTACTTATAAAAATTTGCTTTGTTCCTTAGGCATAATAGTAACTGAACTTTTATTCTGTTCACTGGTGCTCTTTTATTTTGTGCGGTTACCCATAAAAGAATATGTGTAATATTAATCAAATGTGAGTAATCTGTAAATGTATATTTCACAGTAACTTTCAAAGTGTTTGTGTTTTTTCAGGTGAACTAGGGAATTTCCATCTAGTAGACGAATTTCATGGAATATGGAATGTTTCTTCTCAGCAAGAAACAAGAACAGCTAGTTTATTGACAAAGGAAGCTAAACCTTTCCAGTGTCAGCATTGTGGAAATGGTTATAGATATAAAAATTCATTATCCCGTCATTTGCGACTGGAATGTGGTGTACATCCACAGTTTAAGTGTCCTTTTTGCTCACATTTCTCTAAACACAAAAGCCACCTCCAAAAGCATATGCTTACAATACATAAATCCATTTTGTGAAATAATAAAGCTTGAAGCTACATTTATGTTTTTAAAATTAAAGTGCATGATGTATCTGATTTATTTTTGTAAAAACAATTAACTTTTACAAGTAATAACTGTGACATTTGTGGCGTTTCTTAGGGTTTATATTTAACGTTGATATGGCAATTCAGGTTTAAGTAAAGCTGAATTCTCATAGTCTGTAAACTCTGTAGATTCTTCATTTACAAATTCAATTAAGCAGGTCAAAAGTATTTAAAAAGAGAAAATTGACATTAAGTTTCTAAAAGCTGAGGAAGCAGTTATAAAATGAGCACTGGGAATGAGATAAAGTGCAGCCACATTCATTTTACTTTCAGCTTTATGCTTTTTATACAGCGTACACACATGAAAGTAATTTGGTAGCATAGTTTAGCATTTACTGTTATAGCAGTGCTCTAGAATTGTATTTCTTTTTTGGTGCTAGATCCACAATGAAAAATTGTGGTTTTTATGAAGAGAAAACCATTTAATGTAACCCTATGCATAGTTGAAACCCCAAAACCAAGCTATTATTACATTAATGATCAACTTTGCATTTTATATTATTCTATTTCATTTTATATGAACGGAATCTAAAGGAATTTAAGGAAGAAAAAAACAATTGTACTTAACTTATTCATGTGGATAACTGTGATTGAACATGTAAATTACATTGTTGTTATTCTTTCAATGGTAGTTATTACATTGTAAAAATATTTTAAAAGAGTTTATAAATGTTTAGTGGGATGTGTTTAGGCTACATGCAGATACTAAAGCATGTTGAATAAGGTCCAATGTAGACGGGTCATGCCAGCAGTTCCCCAATGATGCATTACATCATGTCATAAGCACATTGTCTCATACATCAGCAGACCTTTTAAGATCATTTATGTGTAATAGCAATAATCATTAAATGCTTATGTAATGCTCTCAGAGATAAAATAGAATACAAAGATAGCTATCAAGTTTCACCTCAGTTTTGAATAACCCTTCACGAGCTTCACTGAAGGATCTCAGAACATTTCTTAAGGACCATATTATGCCAATATAGTAGCTTTAGTGTACTTTCTATTTGTTGTGTACTTATTAACATACTAGCTATATTAATTGATAAAAGATAAGTCAAAATCCAAAGTACAATGAGATGTAAAAAGAGGTGGAAATTAAAATTCACAAATCCATTTAAAAAATAACAGAAGCTGGTCCTATTCACTTATATCCCCAATTCCAATAGGGTCTTAAACAGAAATTAATGATTACTATAGCTTGGAGACTGAAGCCTGATAGATAGAGACAGTGATATCCCAAAAACAAAAGGTCAAATAAATACGAATATCGTACTTAGGTCAGACACGTTTTAAGTTGAAGGATCTAAAGATACCCCTTCTACTCGAAGAGTTGTTTTTTTCTTTCCTGCCTCAAAAAATTGCTGTAACAATTTGCATTAAAATATCACAGATTTAGACATTGGAATGATGAATATTATATTTTCTGTCAAATCCTTGAATTGTATATGTATATAACCGAGAAACCAACAGGGAGACAAAACTTACTGCAAAATAAATGTAGATTTCACTAAAATGTACAATTTTTAAGCTCTACACTTTGAACTGTTGACTGGTTGGTTTTGTTTTTTCGTGAGCTCATGTAAAGAGTTATATAATGCCATCACATATTGACTATCTTTTAACTAATTGTTAAATTCTCATTTGTGCCAGTGTCCAATAGCCACAAAAGTGTGTTGAAAGTTTCTGGCAGATACTTATCATGTTTAGTAAGAGGTAGGTAGAAAAATAAGGTTTTGTGCAAGTAATTTACTGAATAATTACGTAAATAAATCATAATGGATAGAGAAAGTATTGTGATTGTTACTCAGTAAATCCCTTTTTCCTCTTCCTCCTCCTTTCTCCTTATATTGATGTAAGCCAAGAGGTATAAGAATAAATGTTTATTTTTCGTTATTTCATATACTTTATTTAAATGTTAGTTTATGCTTGTCTTAATATTTTAAATACATTCCTATCATATTGACATTGAGTTAAGCATTAGCATTGTCAATATTTGAGTAGTGCTTTGTTTTTTTAATTGCTCCATTTATAACCCTTCTTTAACTGCAATGGTCACATCAGCAGTCCTGTACCTTTGGAACATGCTGTCTGTCGGCAATGGTGTTAACTCACATACCATTGTAATTGGATTTGTGATTTTTCCTTAGGTTTTATACACTATGTGATCAAAAGTATCCAGACACCCCACAAACACACGTTTTTCATCTTAGGTGTATTGTGCTGCCACCTACTGCCTGGTCCACATTATCCGCGACCTCAGTAGTCATTAGACATCGTGAAACAGCAGAATGGGACGCTCCGTGGAACTCATGGACTTCGAACGTGGTCAGGTGATTGGGTGTCACTTGTGTCAGAAGTTTGTACGCGAGATTTCCACACTCCTAAACATCCCTAGGTCCACTGTTTCTGATGTGATAGTGAAGTGGAAACGTGAAGGGACATGTACAGCACAAAAGCGTACAGGCCGACCTCGTCTTTTGACTGACAGAGACTGCCGACATTTGAAGAGGGTCGTAAAGAGTAATAGGCAGACATCTATCCAGACCATCACACAGGAATTCCAAACTGCATCAGGATCCACTCCAAGTACTATGACAGTTAGGCATGAGGTGAGAAACCTTGGATTCCATGGTCAAGCAGCTGCTCATAAGCCACACATCACGCAGGAAAATGCCAAACGATGCCTCGCTTGGTGTAAGGAGCGTCAACATTACATGATTGAACAGTGGCAAAACGTTGTGTGGAGTGACAAATCATGGTACACAATGTTGCGTACCAATGGCAGGGTGCGGGTATGGTGAATGCCTGGTGAACGTCGTCTGCAGTGCCAACAGTGAAATTCAGAGGTGGTGGTGTTATGGTGTGGTCGTGTTTTTCCTAGAGGGGGCTTGCACCCCTTGTTGTTTTGCATGGTACGATCACAGCGCAGACCTACATTGATATTTTAAGCACCTTCTTGCTTCCCACTGTTGAAGAGCAATTCGGGGATGGCGATTGCATCTTTCAACACGATTGAGCACCTGTTCATACGGCATGGGCTGTGGCGGAGTGGTTACATGACAATAACATCCTTTGGGATGTTTTGGAATGCTGACTTCGTGCCAGGCCTCACCGACCTACACCGATATCTCTCCTCAGTTGCGCACTCCTGGAAGAATGGGCTGCCATTCCCCAAGAAACCTTCCAGCACCTGATTGAAAGTGTGCCTGCGAGAGTGAACGCAGTCATCAAGGCTAAGGGCGGGCCAACACCATATTGAATTCCAGCATTACCGATTTAGGGTGCCACGAACTTGTACGTCATTATCAGCCATTGTCCGAATACTTTTGATCACGTAGTGTACATTAGATCACATTCTCATTCATACTTCTAAACTCTGGGGAGGATAGGGAATAGTCTTGGCTAGATTATTCCCTGGGAGGTGGGAGAGGTTCATAGTTTCCATTATTGTGAAATATCTCTTAACTTAAAAGCAGAACAAACAATCAAAGGTATGCATCATTGTCCATATTGAGTAATATTCATTAAAAAGATAACTAGTATAGGAGCTTCAAAATCATGTTCATGGTGTGTAACTGAAGATGGTAAAGGTGAAATTTAGGTACTATTAACATAACAATAACTGGCTGAAATTGATATCTTGTACAAAAGCTAATGGGTACAGTAAATCTGAAAAGAAAAAAAGAAAGTAACATAAAGACTACACAAATTAGGACTTGAACCAATATTGTATATATAATGCAGTCCCAATATACGGTGGTGAAAATTTGTTTCAGTTATATGAAAATTTAAATGTTTACTACAACATATTGATTCACTATACAGTTTAAATCTCAAATGCATGGTTTACCACTAGCAGCAGTCACAGATCTTATGACACCACCTGCTACCTCTGTCTTATCACAGTCATGTCTCAGTCACATGCAGTAATACTGCTGAAGTTTTTATAATATATTCTCAGTAATTGCTGTTGTCAAATAAGCGTTTAACACAGTAATATTGAGATCATTTTTAGGATTTTTTAGGTCATGAATCTTGGTTATAACTAATTGAACATGTATGCACTAATGGCTACATTATTGAAGTCAGGAATGGACAAAAGGATTTTTTTCACTAAAGCCAAGGGTAATCCTAGCTTATACTTTTAGTGAACATTTTAATCTGCTTTAGAACTGAAAATTGCAGCACTCTTCTCTTTACAAATGAGAAAAAGTGCAGCAGAATATTCTCCATATTACAAAACTTTTATTCTAATGTATAGTTTTTTCACACTATTTTGTTTTAAAATTGAGTATTATTTATGGACGCTCTTTGACTGCTATGGTTCTTGGTGTTCCATTCTATATTAGGCATAAAAGACCATACATTTTGTTCAGAGGCCTCTTTATCAAGCTTGAGGTTCTTTTACATGCTGTAAATCTATGACACAGGACCACTGTCTTTACTTCCCTTCCAAAGGAAGTCATGCTAAGGAGTTTTATGCCCGAAAAAAATCTATCGTCTGCTGGGTTTGAACCCATGACCTCAGGAACTAGAGGCTAGCATGCTACCACACTATTTGTGTATCTTATGTCTAATAGTTGAATAGTTTATTGTGCTAAGAGTTTTACAAATTTGATTGTCTACTGCATTTTGACCCTGGTCACTTATTCAGTAGACAATCACTACAGTTTATTTACATTTTACAATTTCTTGTCAATAAATTATCTTGCTCTTTTTTTTTCTTTTTTTTTCATGTCCCATTTCCACTTTTTTTTCACTTTTCATTTATTGATTACTTAACCATCACACATTCACTATAGTTTTCCATTCAAAGTAAGATGCACTACCTCTTACTTTTCTCTTTCCACTGTCCAAAGCCATTTATTTTTTACTTTATTAAAAAACTGTCCAATACTTCTAGCGTCCTTGCATATCATTTCAATTATAAGTGTATTTCTATCCCCCTTCAACCACTTCTTATTAAAAAATTCTTTTCTCCAATTTTCTGTTCCTTGGCACTTAAATACTATGTGTTCAAATGTTACAGTAACACATGGTATAACTTTCAAAAATATGTTGGAAAAAGGTGCAAAACATAGAGTAGTATCTTAAAAGTGACTTCTGAATGGTAAAGTAATCTAAATCCCCCAGAAAGTATGAAGAATGTCCCTTTTTTACTGTAAAACAGCAGTTTCCAACCTTTGCTCCACACTTACGCATTGTCACTCCACGAAAATGAAAGAAAAATTTAATTTAATTGAAGAACAAGAAAAGAAATTTAAAATAAAAATAAGAAAATCAGAAATTACATTCTGAACAGAAACTTGTCAAGTTGAATTTTGCACCTTCTTGGTCATTCTACGTCACTAGCTCTGCTGCCAATAGCACAACACTTACCTTTTCTTGGAATGTCATTTTTGAGTAGTTTCTCGCTCATTGCTGACTGTTTAAGAATACCTGGAATCCGCTTATCCAAATTTAGCCCCATATAAATAGAGCCTAAGGAATCAATTTTGAATTAATTAACAATGAATATTCATGTGTTTCATAATGATAACATTATGATTTATTATTAGTCATCTTTCATGACTTTTCTATGTGATTGATCTCTTTGTGACTGTTTAGTTGTATTGCCAGTTGTATAATTGCATTAGTTGTGTTACAATTACATTATTGATTTGACTGGATTGGTTTTATAATAGGTAATAACTAACTTAAAATTTAAATTTAAATGATCAATTGCTCTTAAAAGTATCTTCAAAAATTAATTTATTGTTTCTTCTTCAATTATTTCTGGTGATTTATGTAAGTTTGTAATTTTACTTAGTTAAGTACGTCTTAACATTGGCTAAATTCTAAGTTAATATTTTCAGTAATGTTAAATATAATATTTAATACAACATGTAATAAAACTCTTTAAATTAAGAGCTCATTGTTAACTGAAAAATAGCTCAGTTTTTAAATGAAAAATGCCTCGTTAAACAATGAAAACCTCATTTTTATATAAAAAAACATTTATGTGCCTTATTTTGTATTATGAGTATGAAAGATAAATCAGTTATTATCATAATTCTGTTTGATTTTCTTAGATAAAATTAGATTGATTAGGCATTTACATAATAGAAAGTAATGTCATTACAAAGACCAGTCCCAGAGATATCATAAAAATCAACAACACTATACAATGCTGCAATAACAATGCAGTTCTGACCCTGCTTTTATATATAATAAATGGCAAATTTCTAACCTGAGGGGAGAAATGATAAATAAATCAATAGAGATAGATTAAAAGCTTTTCTGTTTTTTGCTATATTTACACATATTTATAAATTAAATTGAGTTGTATTTATGGATGCTCTTTAACTGCTATGGTCCTTAGTGTCCCATTCTATATTGAGCATGAAAGACAGGAAATTTTGCTCAGAGGTCTCTTTATCAAGCTGGAGGTTCTTTTATGTGGCGTAAATCTACAACACGGGACCACCGGCTTTACCACGTATTCATATATAAATTACGGCTATTTCTTGTAGAGTATTTATGAATTGAGTCACTAGTTATAAACTGATTTACATCTTTTATGACATACAGGCTGATCACGATGTGAATTATTACCCCTATCCTTACAATTATTGTTTGCACAATGTGCCACTTTTCTATTGCTTGTGCTAGGATTTGTATCTTCAGTATGATCACTGAAGTTAACAGTTAACTTACTCTCACTTATTGCACATACTTCTGACATCACTGCTTTAATGGCTGCAATAACACCACTATTACAGTAATCTTCTGTTCAAGATGTTGAGCAAGAAATGTTATTCTTTCTTGAAGCTTGTGAATGAGGGAGTCCTTTTGTTTAACCATATAGTTTAGTGTATGCATGTTGATTTTACCATTAGAATCAGCAGCATTATTCATCGCATCAAAAAATGCTTTGTCAATAGACATGCAGTCTATTCACCACTTGGTTTTTGCATTTCTTATACGAACCAGCCATGAGACAAGGTTATGTTAATACAAGCAGAGTGAAGCTGGCTCACTACAAGGTCGTCACTATACAGCAATCGCAAGAGATTTTCTAAGAACTGTTTACTGTTCTTACTGTTTCAAATTAGTCAAGGTGGTTTCAGCTTACAGAAACAGTATTCAAGGCATAAAAATTAAGGCAGTTATTGTAAAAATGAACCAATGCTCTTACAGTATTCTAAGTTAAGATGTATTTTATTATAAAAAATCTGATGTGTTACACTCACATGACTTTCTCTACTCTTGTACAAACTATTTTTACAAAAGCTTATTCTCCATATGCTTCATGTAAATCGAAATATCGAGATGTTAATCTTATTGCTAATTTTCTTGTAGATGCAAGGGGAATTGGTAGGTTTTAAGTGATAGTCAAATATTTTAAGAGCTGGTTGCTATGTGGAGTATTCCATTCTCTTTGCATTACCAGGACAAAAAAAATGAATAACGACTTTGAGTAAAAGTATTGGAAAATTGAAGGGAATAATAAGCAATATCTCGAAAATGGTTCACTCAACAAAAAAAATGTATATAACATAACTTGTGTATTTTAATGCGATCTACATTTTTTGTGTAGTAACATTTTGTCTATCTCTTATGGTTTACCAGTTATGCAAAAGTCGTTCACAATGAAGAATACTTTGGAGACATTCCCAGAAAATTTGAGATATACATTTCATTTGTCATGAAAATATCTTAAACATATGATATTTTAATCAAAATCGTTAGAACCATTTTTGAGAAAATTAAAATTTTCTCAAAATCTTCCATGTAAAGGGTAATCTGGGGTGGGGGGATTTTGTTGAAAACTTTTGTGTCGCATCTCTGGAAGATACTGAACCTAAATACCAAGTTTGGTGTTTATCCAACTGTTCGTTTCTGAGTTATGCTGTTCACAGACACACACATGAACACGTTTCCAAAAATGCTTTTTTTTGGATTCAGGGGGTCTCAAAACATGTATTTCTGGTGAAATCTCGGTATCAAATACAATACTTCCCCTACCTACTATATGTAGTAGAGAAAGTAAAAAATTCATCTTTATGTCTAAAAGAAATGCATGTTTAGGATAATTATACATATATAGAAATATTGTAAAATACTGACAGTTGGTTATTTTATCTAATATTTTTGTTGTTGTAGTTATAAATAAAAAATGTTTTTAGTTTTTCCTACTACTCTTGTACAGTTAAGATAATTTCAAAGACACTTAAATAATAGCAGCAACCTTGGAAACATTTGACATTACTGGTGCAGTTTGCTAATGGAATTGTAATAATGTTTAAAATGATATGCAGGGTGTGGAAAGACCTCTTACATACTAGGCTGTGCTTGTGACTTATGAATCTGTATTTTATGACTTTAATTTTATTTCTTTATGTTTAAAAATGTATTTTTTTTAGTTGCATTATTTTAGATCACTTTAACAGTGAAGTCTTATTGAATCATAGAAAGTTCAAAGCATCATTGTAACATGAAATTACAGTATACTGTGCCATAAGACATGTACATTATAACTCAGTTGAGATAAAATTTATAAGATACAAGTTACAGGTTTTATTGCATTTTGTTATTTAAGTGTGTTGTATAGATAACCTTGGGTGGCAAGCACAAACCTAGAGTAAGCTCTACTTTTGTAGTAAACTATTAATCAAGTCAACATTCAGCAGCTTCCATATGAGAGTAAACTACTTCTGAAGTATTTTACTCCTTTCAAATACTTGCAGAGTAAAAAACTGTAGTAGTAAATGTTGGAGAGCACCGTCATCTAGTATATTACTGCGAGATTAAATAGAGCGCAAATATAGGTTAGAATTTACTCTCGCGACCTGGATAGAGTAATTAACCTGTCATTTGAACTGTACCACATTTTGAGGAAGATATTTTGATGTGTTCATGGATTACTTATATTACATTGATGATCCTGATGAAGAAAACAGCAATTATTTAGATTAATTTGATGAACTAGACAAAGAAAACAACAGAAATGTGATAATTTGTAGGCAAGAACCATTTGATGCTTATACAGAGAGAGAGAAGAGTTCAAGGAAAGTTTCAGTATTAGGAAAGAATCTTACATCCCTTTAGAACCTGCTTGGAAAGCATTTATAACAAAACTCAGACAGGAATTCAGTTGTATCACCCAAACTGCAATTGTTATGCATCCTATGAGTGTTTCATACCAGAACATTTCAGATAGTTACAGGCAATCTTATAAATGTTCATCATACACCTGTTGGTCGTATCTTTCATTGCCTTGTTACAGCACTTTTGAGGTTAAGAGCGAGGTACATACATGAGTGTTCAGAAAATAAAAGACAGTTTTTCTTCATTTTTACAGGTTTCCCCCACATTGTGGGTGTAATTGACAGAACGCTTGTTCCTATTTTGTGCCCATCTGGTGAATATGGTGAACTTTTCCAAAATTCGAAGGGGTATTTCTCCATTAACATGCAAGTGATCTACAATGCAAATATGAAGATTAGGAACATTGTTTCGAAAGAATTTTAAGCTGTTCTTTAGTACTTGTCGCTCGAAGCATTAAACTGTTCTTCACGACTTTCCAAGCGTTTCTCTTCCAGCATCTTTACATAATGTTTTTTGCACTATATATTGTTTAAATGGATGTGCTTTATCTCTACCAACAAATATTTATCTATTTCGCTGAACGTTTTTCCCATTTTCCTATCACACACAACCATATACATGATCACTTCAAGTAAATCGCACAAACAAATCAATGCTCCAGGAGTAATGAGCTCTTACTTCCGTAGTTGTAACTAAAAGAGTAAATTGTAACTGAGTTCTCCAACATTACTTCTCGAGTAAAATGCTCCTGTAGTAACCTACTTTCGTAGTACAGACTTTAGTAAATGTTACTTCCAAAGTAATTTATTCCAACATGTTTCATGCTGCCCCTAGTGTGTATCTGTAACCTTATCAGAGTTGAGAGCATTCTGTAAATCGGCAATTCTAGTTTGTTGTCTCCATTTTGTGTATGTAGGAGATATGAATGAGTTAGATTACAATGACCAGCAGAGATAGAACCACTTGGTTTCTTTGTGTGTCCAGATAGGTTTGTAGATACTTGTGGAGCTGCAGCAGACATAATGGGGTTTCCAGTTTAATGTCAGCTGTTCTTTCTTCTGTTGTTTGATAAATGTTATAACATCTTGATGTGGTAATTCTATTGTGAAGTAGGTAGGAGGATGTCAAGTGGCTTCTCAACCTCATCTGCTTTTTCATTTCCTTTAAGAATAAGAAAGATTTTATTGTCATTGAACTATTACAGTAATAGACAACGTCAGATAATATAATGCTAGTATAGACTATTTACAAAATTATATTTACATTATTATTGGTACTAAGATGTACCTACTCATCAAAAAATTCTTGTAGTGAATAAAAAGGATTAGTAACAAGCCAGTCATACAATTTATTCTTAAAACTAGGTATGAGACTTTGTTTTAACTTTACTGGTAGCTTATTATACAATTTAGAGCCAAGTATTTCGAAACTCTTCTGTGTTGTAGTCAATCTACAATATGGTATATCAATCAGTTGACATGATCTAGTATTATAAGAATGAATGTCTTGTCTGTTTTGTAATTCTGATATGTGTTGTTTTATAAACAATACCACTGTGTAGATGTACAAATTAATTACTGTCAAAATTTTTAATTTCTTAAATAATAGTTTACAATGAGCTAATTTTGATTCATAAGACATTATGCGAATAGCTTTTTTCCGTAATACAAGAATATCGCGAATGTGAGTACTGTTGCCCCAAAGTAAAATGCCATATGAAATAACACTGTGGAAGAAGGCGAAATATGCAGTTCTAATGTATACTTCTGGAACATGCATTTTCAATTTCCTAATCAAATGTATTACTGTAGAGAGTTTAGTTGTTATAAACTGTATATGAGATGCCCAGGTTAATTTATTATCTATTATAACGCCTAAGAATTTTACTTTATCCATGTAATTTGTACTATGTGTATCTCTACAGTTAAAAATCAACATGTGACAAGACCCATATTAAGGTGACATATGCCGATTTTGGTAAATAGAGAAAGAATGTTCTGAACCACAGGTTAGGTTGGGATTATTATTTTGGTTAGCCTGTATCACGCTTGAAGAGTCTGTAAATATCACAAATTAGTTTCTATAGCTTGCACTACTACTCCAGGGCTTTTTGGGAGCAACACATTTGCAGAAGAATACGTAAAACAGCGTGGAAGGGTATATACATAATATAATCAGGATAGATTACTGAACAACCTTGAACATCAGAATCAGCTGATTCATCAATGAAAATGTAAGCATCTTTTAAGGCATCAAACATGTGTCTGAGAATGTAAGAAGTGTCTTGAGGTTTTGCAGCAGTATAAAGTTAGGTATTAAGAACTGGATGTTGATCATACCATACAGCTATATCGGTAATATACAAATAGGGAAGGATGAGAATGATTTTAAAGTCCATTTCATCAAGTATTTGTAGATGTAATGAAAAAAGAGACCATATTTGTTAGGCTGTGTTAACCTCTCTGAAAAGATATGGCAAAATATTTTAGATGAAGGTCTTGATGCAGTCTTTGTGGCATAGGATAGGCTTAAAATCTTCTGATGCATACTAAACAGTGACTCAGTTTCCAGTTGAACACTTAAGATTGGATTTGTGAAGAATGCTCCAAGGGCAATATATAGAGCAGAAGACTGAATAACATCCAACATTTTAAGAGTTGCAACAGAGGCAGAATTATACACAGGAGCTGCACAGTCTAGTTTGGAGCAAACAGTGACTCTATAGGCATTCAGCAGTATTGTTAGATCTACTCTCCAGATTTTCGCTACCAAAACTTTTGTAGCGTTAAGTTATTCTATGCAGTCATTTCTCATTAAAATTGTCATACTTTTATTAGGGGCTCGTGATGGATGGAGAGACTGAACAATATTGTTTATAGTGATGCATTTGTGATCAAAGTGAGAGTTTCAGCTACTTTGTTACTCAAAAGATAAATGCAGATGTGAGAATTTAAGATATGTGAGGTGTAATGAATGTTTGATGGTTTAGTTAGCTTGCTTACTGCAAGTACATATTCTAATAGTGTGATGCTGACATGAGATTCTATGATAATTGCTTGGTTGCAGCTTGGACAGCTGTGGCATGTGCAGTTACCTTAGAAGCCATGTTGAGTCATTAAGATGTAGTAGATGAAGTCGCTGTTGTCAGTAGCCTCCTTGTAGAAGCAAAGAATTGATATAAATACAGTACTAAAATTATGTTAATATATGGTCAGTAACTCATTGACACCGAAGCAGATGGCATTATCTTCTTCACCATTTTTAAATAATATTGTTAACAACCAAAATTATTCTTTAGGAAATTTAAAACACAGGTAACAGTTAAAACAGTGATCATGATGGAATTATTGTTGCTCCTGCTGTTTAATTCAATAGGATTTTGAATTCTAATGACCACTAGAAAGAAAATTACTATATTAAGATATGCCTCTTGCTGTATCAGAAAGACTGTTAAATGAGCTATAATCAACGTATTTTTGTTTTTCACATTGTAAAATAGTTCAAAATTAATATGGAATAGTTTAAATTTTCCAAGTATTCTACCTGGGGCTACATGATTGTTTTCATTTTACAGAGCTTAGTTTAAATGTAGAAACTTTATATTGCATCATTTTGTGCTGAAATTTATGTCTATTTATATTAATACATTTATGAGGTGGAGATTATATATACATAAAATGTTCAGTGATAGGTATTGAAAGTTTGGAATGAGGCTTTTCTTGAGATTAATAGATGACTGATTATTTATTTGTGTATTTACTTATTTGTTTATTCTGAATTAACATAAGCTTTACGTTTTATCTCAGAGCATAGAATTTTCAAAACTAACAGCTCAATTTTTTACTTTTTTAGCAAATTGAAGTTAGAGAGAAGGGTGGAAAAGAAGAGGAGCTCCCTCAAATACCTTTAAGTGACTAAATGTTTTGCTGACTGCTGTTGTACATTCACATCTGTACAGTGTTGCAGTCTTACAAAAATATCTGAACCACAACTCTAATAATTTATTAATCAAAGGTTAAGGTCTGCAGAATAAATATTGTATATGCTATCAAAGTTACTTATACAAGTATTGGAGGCAGGGCGGGCCATATTTAGAAGGGATTTTAGGGTTTAACCCCCCCTCCCCCCAACTGACTTTTTTATTACATTTCATTCATGTATCTGCTGATTAAAATTAGGAATTCATGATCTTGTCAGGAGAATGCTAAGTACAAAAGAAGTTAATACAATACATTAAGTTCTACCTACATATATACAATCTTCCTATTACAAACTATTACAAAGAAAATGTGTGTACAAAGTTTCTCCTTAAGCTAATGTACAGTTTTATCTAATAGAAGAATTTAATAATGTATACTACGAAAAGCGTAAGAATACTAAAATTTAATTATTTATGAACTCATCTATTGAATAATAACATCTTTGAACCATATATTTTTTTCAGTTCCCTTTTAAATTATTTTATATCTTTTATTTGTTGAATATGTGTTGGTGGTTTATTAAAAAAAAAACATACATGCCACACAGTGGGTTTCATCTTGAATAAATGCAATCTATGTGAAGTTATATGGAAATGTGCATTACCCTAGTGAAATGATTGTGAATATGGCTGTTAATTTTTGTATGATTTTTCATTATGCTTTAGATACATTATTACATCAAAGATATATAGTGAGTAGAGAGTTAGAATATTTAATTTTCTGAAATAATTTCTGTAAGATTCCTGTGACTTTAGACCTACCATTACCCTAATTGCTCTTTTCTGTAATATAAAAAGTCTTTTGGTGTACTTAGTTGCACTTTGTCCCCAAACTGTAATTGCATATGATAAATGTGGGTATATTAATCCATAATAGATATTCATTAAGATGTTTATATCAACAATTTTTGTCATTCTTTTTAATAAGAAAATACTTGAACTTACTTTGTTGCAGACTTTATGGTTTGCACCGATCTCATTTTGCATATTTCCATGTATGATAATTTCTTCCCGTTGTTGCCTTCATTTATGTGTTGAAATTGATGGTTTTCCTTATCACTGGAGTCACTTCCACTATCATTTATTTGAATTCATATCAAAACAATATGGGAAAATTTCATTAGATAATAGCACATTTACAAGGAAAATGAATACTAAATATTGTTGCCTTACATATGTAAGGTGACCATACATCCCAGATTTTGAAGCAGTCTCAGCGTTTTGTGCTGTAAAGTGGAATATGCTCATTCTGGTCAGTTTTTCCTGTCTACATAATGCCTCCAAGCAGTTTTCTTGTCCACATAACGTCTATGTACTACAGAGTAGATACATGGTAACTGTGTAGGGTACTGTTAAATTTAGATCTAGTTATGGAAATCCCCCTCCCCTCCGAAATATTTTTCTGGGTATGTGATTTATTGGAGGAACTCCAGGCTTTACCGGTAATTTAAACATTGGTAAAAGAAGAAAGTCAAATATTTACAGAATAGAAAAATAACATAAGGATCATAAAGGTGTCCAAAATAATACATAACCAAGAGTGGACTTGTGTGAGATGAGAAATCAAAATCTAACCTAGTAAGTGGAAAAATTATGGAAATGCATATTCCCCCTAATTCAATAGAGCTTCATATTCTATAGGTAGCACTAATATCATTGAAAATATGTAATACTTTCTGGTTTTCAACCAAGAGCTTCATCAACTTCATCCTTACTTGTGCATCAACATTCATTAAATTTGTATACATAATTTCCTTGCTTAGTGCTTATTTCAGAGTAATGAGAATAAATTGCCCTTAAGATACATTATTTGTTCAGTAGCTAAGAAACTTCTTTAAAATGTTTGCATTTTATCTTGTGACAGATTTTCTGATTTGTAAGGAGTGCTTACAAAATTACTCAAGAGAGGTCTTTATTTGGTTTATACAAATACTAAATAAACCCACTTCAGTACATTCTTACTGCTTTAACTTTATGAATTCCTAATAGATGTTGCTCATCATTTTTTTTCTTGCACAAGGACCAGACCCACTTAATCCGATTACACAATGTTTCTGGAGTATTTGTCATGCTGAGGGTGATGGGGTTCTTTCATGTATCATATCAAATATACAATATTGAAAAATTGCATTTTTTACATTAAATATTTGTCAAACCATGGGGAGGGGAACTTAGAATATAAAAAGGTGATATTATGTTGCTTGTAATTTCTAAAGAGAAAAAGATGCCATCAGACATCTCTTTTCTCTGAAGTAGGTGCTTGTTAAGGAAATTCCCAATCTAAAAGCTCCTCTTAGTTAAAATTATTTTAATAACAAAGAATTATATTACATTGTATAGGAATTATTTGTAACCTATCTTTGTTTATGTGTGTTATGTAACCTTTTACTAACTTTATACATGTTTACTACTTATAAGACAATTTATGAGAACTAGATAGAATACATCAAGAGCTTAAAGAAAAGGAGGGGAGAGTGAATGTCAGTACACAGTAATTGGTTTAAGATTTCTCACCTGTTTACTATTGTGAAGTTCAGCCGTATATCTTAATTTAAAAATAGATAATTAGCAATAATTGTTTTATGAGCAGCATGAATGAAATAGGATTATGATAGAAGTTGAAGGTTGCAATAACCCAGGGAATTTTCCTTACTCATTTGGTGAAAACACTGAAAATTACGTAAAGTTTACCAAGTTATTCAAGATTGAAATATGGGTAACAACATGACGTGCTCTTGTTGCCTATGTATTTTAACCATCAAAAACGTTTTATTTTTAAGAAATATAATGGGGGGGGGAACAATAATTGTCAGATACTAAACATTGTTTTCATTTGTCTAGAATGTTGATTTCAGCATATTGTGTGCAGTAATTACAATTAACTTACAAACATAATTACTGTAAATAAGTAGAAAGGATGACAAAACTATCTTCAAAAAGTGAAAAGAATATGTTTGATAAGCAGGAGCAACCTACAGCATACATGTCATTGACTTGATATTCTGAACAAATTGAATGTAATCTCATTTCAAAATGTGAATAAACTATTGTTACTAATATTAAAACTGTTTAGGGCTTTAAATTTGATTTAAGTGATTCATTTTTTTATTATAATCTCTATCATATGGAAATGTATGTAAGTAATTATGAATATTATATAATTGAATTCTAAAATAATGTATTTCTTGCCTTTAAATGCAATATTTGTAGTTGTTTTTGTAGTATTAAAGAATAGAAACAAACTTCAAGAAAAAACATAATAATGTATTTGTTCAATGGTGGTTGCACATAAGAATGTGGTGGAAATAGATTTACTTGATCTGCTAAGTGACGTTTTATGTACTTTGGCACATTCTATAAAAAGGTTATGGTTCCATACAAAGAACATATTCAGTCAATAAAATACTAATTTAATTGTTTTACCAGTGAAGAATGTTTTAATAGCTTTGGAAATAAAAATTGATTATATCATTTAAGAGTATTAAGCATGCTCTTCTTGCATGTATGCCAATGGCAATGTTTGAGCACTCACTTGAAATGATTAATATTTTGGCTGTTTTTCTGTGCTATCCAAGCCTTTACCACATTATTGAATATGAGTGTTTTCTTCCCCTGACAATCTTAATTCTTTATTTGGATACTATAGGACTGTACATGCCAATAAGTAACCAATCAAAGTATTTTAGAAAAACCTTATATTAAAAACTGAAAGATTTGATTTAAATAAAATAAAAGGTAAAACATAAAAGAAGATGAAATTTGCAGTATGGTAATAGGATACACATAAGTTTGTATATATATTGAAAATATTATTGTAATTAAAAGCTTATAAAATGATCATTTGTTGCAGTAGTGACTTAAATGTAATATACCTACACTGCATTGTGTCATCTTGAACTTAAAGTTAATTTTTTCAGTTTTTCTCCATAGCATTTCTGTAAACTGATATATAAACCTTAAATTTTTACATTCCTTGCAAAAAATCTCAATATTGTGTGTCATTCTTACCTTCTAAAGCTGACAAAGTATCTAAGCACCAATTACAGTCATAACGCTGTGCTAGTTTTATGTTCTACATCTTGGTTACCTGTATGTTTCAGAACATGAACCATGGTTGCCAATCTATCAAGGATACTCGACATCAAGGCTGGGTCAAGCTTACATGCGGGATATGCAATATCATAACTTGAAAATCTCATTAAGGAGCCTACCAGGTCTCAGAGGTATTCCACCTTCAAGAATACCAGGGGCTTTCAAATGTCCTAGATGTGGGAAATCTTATTGGTACAAGAAGACAATGTTAAGGCATCAACGTTTGGAATGTGGAAAGGAACCCCAATTCCACTGCCCTTATTGTCCTCATCGAGCTAAGCAGAAGAATCATTTAGTGAAACACATCTCTAGTCGGCACAAAGATGTGCAGTAGGTTGGGAATCACGCATGGTGAAGACCTCCATACTGAATAGCTCTAAATGTGTTGTATTTTTTGTCATTAGCATTTGCTCTTTTTTATTTATTTATTTTAATTAATAGAGTTGAACAAAATGGAAACAATACTGATGCACTAGGCAAAGTGATATTAAAGATTGGTGCTTATTAACTGACCATGTGAAAGCATTAGGCAAAGCTATAAGATGGAGTGAAATAAAATCATTATAAAAAAAATGTTAGCCACTATAAATGAAAAGTGTTTATGAAGGAAGATACATGAAGGAAAAATAAAACGAAATAAAACTAGAGCAGTGTAGCTCTAGATCCGATTCTCTGCTTGTTTGTACTGTGTTATTTACCTCTTAACCCTGTCCTCCCTTTTTTAATGCATTGTTATGCTTTTCATACATTTGGGGCATAGTCCTCTATCAATTCTCCCCATAGCCTAGCACAGATTATAGCATAATTAATTGTGTGTGATGTAATTGATGCACACTTCTTTGATAAATCAGTTTGATCATCAAGTAGATGCTCATGATTCACATTGCATTTTCCAGGGGACTGTTCTAATAAACCACTAATACAATTACAAATTTATTTATTTCCAGACTTTGGGGCCCAGGATCCATTGATTCTTTTTATGTTGGTCTAGAACAACAAAATCGAACAATGACATAATATCAAAACATTGGGCATACAGAAAAACCAAGTTTGAAATCATGTCATATTGTCAAATATCCATAAGATTTTAGGTTTTAAGTTCAAGGTCCTCTCCACTGCAGAATTTGGTTATACCTGGCTGAATAGAGGAACTATATCAATATTGTAAAGGAGGAGGATTCAGATCAGATCAGTCATGCAAACTGAACCTGTACTTGTACATCATCCAGCACTCAATGCTATGTTGGTCATACTTGCTATTGTTTACTTTCTGCTTTATCTTGCAGCTTGATAAATTCAAAGTTTCTAGATAAAACAGTCATTAAAAAAGAGGCTAGGGGACTGCTTCATCATTACCTCAGATGAGAATGAAATGTCTGATATCATAAAAGGAACTGTTGGACTATGGCTCCAAAAGCCTGAAACAAATAATTATGTATACATAAATATAAACACTGCAGGCAAGTATGATGGTGGCATTAGCCCAAAGAAGAAGCTGAGTACAGACTACAGATATTGGCTTGATTAAACAGTCAGCATTACATGACCCCATCCAGAAGCTAAGAAGGAAGTATACTTCTGTAAATATTGAAAGAGTAACCATCATTCATGTTTAAATGCAACTTCATTTCATTGCCAAAAAAATGTGGCACAGTGGGTTGAGCACCGCATTTCTGTGCCTAAGGTTGAGAGTTTGAACTGAGTTTAGGATGATGGCCTGTAATTGTGCTTAAATATGATGACAGCCTCATGTCAGTAAAAATAACTCCTGCAGTACAAAATTCTGAATCTCAGATAGTGCTTGATGTGATCATGGCAGATGCCAGTATTGCTAAATAAGCAACAGTTTTTGTTGAACTTGGAAAACAGTTATTGTTGTTAATATTCAAAGCACATATCTGATTCTCTTTTTCCACCAGTAATTCATGCCCAGTTATTATATCACCACTTAGGCATCCATTAGGCTGATTTAGTTTTTACCTGGGCTATTAAAATCTTATATTTGCTAATGCATTTATTTAAATATTTCATCATCAATTGTGTTCACTCTCATTGATACCAGAGCCTTTTTAAAATGTTTCCTAATGAGAAGCTACTTAAAAAATTTCAGCATTATGCAAATTCTGTTTAGTGCCTTAGAGTGCTTAGTTTCTGTATTTGCAGCCATTTTTGCAGAACTTAAATCCTGAGAATTTTGAGGGTAGATTTCTGGGACAAATTCTGACCATGGATTTTAAAGGGTGTTTGCTTACAAAAACAGATTTTTCATTTGTTTTTTACAAGGAAAGTACAAGGTTGGTAATATCATTAAATTTTTAAATGCAGATATTTTTATTTAAAATTTGCTTGCACAGAATAACTCAACACTGAAGAGCAACTACATTGAATTTGAATCTTAGATCCAAGATGATGATGAGTATATGATCAATCTCCTTTGTAAACATAAAATGGTAATGAACTGCAGAGAGAATGGAAGTTTTCGAAACAGTGCACAAAATATCTTGCAGTCTTTGTAAGTAAATCAGCATTTAATACTGTAAATCAGGAAAACCATGGCCAGACTTGAAACTCACACTTTGAACCTTTGCACGTGAGCCCCACTTTGGTGTCTTTATTATGTGTAAGAGTTATCAATGTGTCTCTTGCAGTAGTCTCTTGCAGTACTTCATTGTTATGGTGAATTTCTAATTAACCTTAAGGACCAGAGTGATTTTCAGTGCAGTTTTTTGCTTACATATCTTCATTCCTAAAATTTTTTGATCTCACTATGTATCTTAAGTGTAAAAACAAATTATTATTATTATTATTATTATTATTATTATTATTATTATTATTATTATTATTATTATTATTATTATTATTATTATTATTATTATTATTATAATATTTTATTTATTTATGTGTAATATCAATGCTGGAGAGAAAAGTAATCTTTCAGTTATTATTATTATTATTATTATTATTATTATTATTATTATTATTATTATTATTATTATTATTGTTTAATAGATTATACATTCCTATTCCTTACAAGGTGGACTCCTATAATGCTGATAAATGCTTAAGGCATTTGCTTATAGTACAAGGTGTGATAATGTGCAGACATTTAAATGGTGCACTCTACTTTCTCTTTTTCTACAATAGCTTCTTTAGAGTATGTGGCAGTAAATGAGTATGTATTAAAGTGCTTCGTTTGTTCCAAAAGACTAAAAAGAAACTACTACTTGCTGTTAAACAAGTTACTTCAGAATGAAGACTACCTTACCTAAACCACAATAATCAAAATGCATGTGCATTGAATCATCAATATTATGTACTTTTAACTTAACTTTTGTTTCAGTAGCTAAAGAGGACTTACAATCTATCTCTGTTAGGGCTAATTGAAAGTAGTAGACATGACATCCCTCTACCCCATCCCTCCCCCCCTGGTCTGAGAACTAATTGCATAGGCAGACACAGGTCTGTGTGTGCTACATTCAACCTGATAAATTTGAAGTAGTGAACAAGAGAGAAATGTCAAGGTACAAAGTTCAGATCTTAATGACATGTCATGCTTTAATTCACACATCATAAACATTGTTCACTTCACATAAATTCTGATCCAGCATTGATTTCTGGTTCTTTGTATGGTTTTTGTCCTTTTTGTCAGTTTATGTTTCTGAGGCATTGTTAGTAATTTTTTTCCAACCAGCGCAGCACTCTTTTTGCCGTTGTGATTCCAAAGAAAGATATGGTTATGTACATAAACAGTTGCACTTATATTGTCTGTGGCTTCTTTAAAATAGTGATTTATGCTGCTTATAACTAGTCTTGTGTTACCAACATATGCTGTACCCCCTTCTAGAATGTTATTATTTTGGTGTCTAATTTACATTAACACTTCTAGTGCCTTTCTTCTCTAAAACCTTTATATAAATTGCACAGACATATATTTGTAAATAAATCATTATTAAAAATAATAATTACTTTAAATCTAATACCATTGTTACATTTATGCCTTGTTTGCAATTCTTTTTTAAACAGGTATTTTAGGTGACAACATATATACTTTTTTTCTTTTTCTCTGTTGACACAGATATTTCTAGACTGTTAAACTGTACTTCAAAAATGCTCAAAGTATAGCCACCTAAACTGTACCATTTAAAACTCCTTGTTTATGAATTTGTGAAAATTTATTTATGACGGATTGTGAGATATTATTGGATAAGACACAAAGTAGTAGCAGCAAAGAAGAAATCCTTAATGCTGCAGCATATCAAACATGAATGTGTACTCTCAAAAATGCTGCCAAAAAATTGTAAACATCACTGTTAATTGCAGCAGCAAGTCATAACAAAATCATAAGGTATTTTTAACTCTTTTGCTGCTATATACTAAGTGTAACAGTTACTCGTGTGCCACCTAGGTGTGCAGGTGATATACAGGGTATTTCAAAAAGAATCATCCTATTTCACAAAGTTATGACTACTTAATGAATACAGATAGAACCTTGCACCAAATTTTAAAATTCACATCAAAATAATGAGTTGTCCTTGGCTTCAATTGCAAATTGCTGGTTCATATGGTTGCTGGTAGGGATCTTCCTAGTGCAACTATGGCGGACACAAAATTTCATGCAAGTGACAGGAGCACGAAATCCAATGAGAAGCTTGCCCCACCTTTGTATAGTGAAATTGTGCTGTAAAATTGGGTATAAAAATATCATTTGTGCCCACAAGATTTAGTTGCACCCCAGGAAAGAGAATAACCTGTTCATGAAGAGCATTTTATTTTGAAGCTTACAGTTTAAAAAATAAGTTCCTACTTTAACTGGTTGCAGAGATATGGGTGTGTATTGAAATCATCTTTTAGTAAGAGATTCTGCTAAGAACCTGTCTCTGTCCAACTCCCTTCGTGCCTCTTTTGTTTATTGTGTCAGTTGTAATTCAAAACAGATGCCGGAACCAGCTTTAGGTAAGCAATAAGGAAGGAAAGGCCTGTAAGCTGCTAATGTTACAGCTTCAGTAGAGATTTTTGCTTTCATGTTAGTGATGGTAACTTCAGTTCCTGTAGTTCAATTATAGTGATTGTGTTGTGTTATTTTATTGGTGTTTAGTCAAAATATCACTTAAGGAACAAGGTGCTAGTAATGAAAGTCAACCAATAATACGTAAACAGGAAGTGTTGCATCACCAAAGTAAGAATATAATTTACAATATGTATTCTTTTTGCTTGGTCTGCGCAAGATTTCTATTGCTGTTATTCAGGTATAACTTTCAGATTACTGTACTTGTTAACTTAGCAATGTACACCAAGTTTATGTTTGCTTCCCACTCTTTAACATGTGGCAATGCCACACTTTTCCCGCAGTGATCAGCTACCACCCGCCATTAAATTTTCTGTCTGCCATAGCTCACTTGCTTGTTCAGTACCCAGTATGCCTCAAATTGCAACAAAAAGCATTTTGTTTTAACAGGTGCAAATAGTTACAACTGTGTAGCATGAGTTTTGTCCAGGGTACAGCACTGCACTTCAGAGCATTCAACATTGTCACCTGCAGTTTCAAGACTCTGGTTGTTTATGTGAGAGAAAATCCTTAGTTTGTCCCCATGTACCTGATGAAGATGTAGGGCGCATTCAGCAGGGCATAAAAGCCTACTTGTACCAGCTGAGAACTAGCCATTCTTCATGTGACTATCCGGCAAGTTTTGTGGCAACATTTGTGTTTCAAGCCATACAGGTTTCAATTGCTACAAGCCCTTTGGAATGGTATAAACAATGTTTTGTGAATTCATTCTGGGCCTTTCCTTTTACATTTGGTATTCAGTGATGAGGTTAAGTTGCAGTTAAGAAGAAAAGTGAACTGCCACAATGTAAGAATATGGGTAACACAGCAGGCAGCATGAGAAACACTTTGCAAAGCTTAATGTGTTATACACCATTTTTTGAGTAGAGAAGAGCTGTATGGTCTCCTTTTTCTTTTTTGTTTATTTATTTAAATTACATACCTGGAACATCTTGGAGAACTAGTGTTTTCCACAATTACAACAACCTGCCTAACATATTTTTCAACCAATGCTGTAAGAGCATTTCTTAACACCGTTGTCCTGCAAGGTTATCTGATCTCATGTTGTGCGCTTTTTTGTGGGGGTTTGTGAAGGACCCGTCTATGTGTCTCCCTTTCCAACAACTGTTAGTGAACTGCGACACTGCATAGAAACAGCAGTAGTTGCAGTAACACCAGACATGCTCACACAAGCATGGAACGTGTTTGACTATTGTCTGGATATTTGTTGTGCTCTGGTGGAGGACACATTGAACATTTGTGAAATGCTTTCAAGTGATGTAAATGAAAACTTTGTAGTACTAAACTATAATAAAGTTTATGCTAAGGTTTTATGTGTATGCATGTACAAGATTATAGAATCAGAATATTCTTTTTGAAACAATCTTTTTTTCCATAGTCTTTACATATTATTGCAAAATTCTGTAAAACTACTGAATTTAAAAAAGAAACCCACACAGTTTACTAGAGAAGTTGTAAAAGAAGGCTGCATGTCATTCCTTGGTTTTGAAAATAATCCATGAATGACATAGCATGTGGCTACAGAAAACCAATGCATCAAGAAGGACAACTACAATCCCACAGATCATAAGCGTGCAATATGCAACAGCCTGACATAAAGACTTGTTCAGTCACCGCAGTTAAAATCTTTACATGATTAATGCACTTGGTTTGACCTCCCACCACCATACAAAGCAGTATTCAGAGCTACAAATCATGTGATTCTTGAGTGCAGCAGCTTGCTGTCATTAGCAGGCCAGCTCTAAGTCTGCTTGTGGTATTCATAGAGTTTCATTTACATACTGTTGCAATCATATTTGTTATTCTGAGAGCTTATGTGTCTGCTTCTAATACAAATA
Organism: Deroplatys truncata; assembly: GCA_030765065.1. Taxonomy (NCBI): domain Eukaryota; kingdom Metazoa; phylum Arthropoda; class Insecta; order Mantodea; family Mantidae; genus Deroplatys; species Deroplatys truncata. The sequence goes on from CM060977.1 coordinate 141,489,484, forward strand.
ATGAGTTGTAAAAATCTAACTGCTGAAGAGAAGACTCATGCTTTTACTGTGTTGGAGGTAGGCACATCTATAATTTGTGTAGCCGCTGATCTAAAAGTTTCAAGACAGACTGTTTATGACCTAAAATAAAGCAGCAGTGCCATTGCCAAATGTATCATACCAAGATGAAAAGTATGTTCAGATGGTAAAAAGAAAACACTGCCAAGGACTATGAACTTTAAAACATCAAATGATAGCTAATCAATAGATTACAGCAGCAGAGCTAAAGATGAACCATCCAGATCTGCCCAACAGTGTTACAATCCAGACCATACAGCATCACCTTCAAAAAGACTTAGGTTTACCAACTCAGTGTGCTGCCAAGAAGCCTCTTCTAATTGAAGCTAAGATTAAATTTCTGCAACACATTTAAACACAGGACATCAGAGGACTGACATAAGGTAATGTTTTTGGATTAAGCACTTTCAAACTGGTCAGAGGAAAGTCCAAAATGGTGTTAAGACCAAATAATGTTTCACGGTATGATCCAAACTTTACAGTCAAAACCATCAAACATTCAGAAAGTGTGACAGTTTGGAGTGCTTTTAATGGTAATTATGGTTGAGGGGGCTTATATTTTTCCCCTAAGAATGTCACAGTGAGGGAAAGTAACTACTTAGAAGTGTTGCAACATTATTTGCTGACATTTGGACAGTTCATCAGGTCAATACTGTATGTATGATGGTGCCCCTGCCTATCGAACAAAGATAGGTAAGAAGTTCCAAAAAGATAATAATATATGTCTGTTATTATTGTTTTTCATTATGTACAATTAATGAAATTAATTATACTTTCAACAGCCTGCCTGGCTAGCAAATGTGGTATAGAGCTAGTTGAAAAATTCAATGTTGTAACTGGGATTTGAACTCAGCTCTCTCGCTTTCTGTGTGGTTGCTCTAACCATTGAGCTACTATGATAACAAACTGACTCAGGTTTTTTACCAGGTAGACCACCCAAGGCATCTCACTATAGAGATTGCAATCATGACGGCGACTTGCAATTGCTTTATTCCTGGGTAGTCATATAGTTAAGCCAACTATGAGGCAAATATTATTATGTTTTATTACATACAATTAATGAAATTAATTATTTATACTTTTAACAGCCTGACCAACTAGGAAATGTGAAGTACTCAAATGCCCAGGTAACTAACCCCCTGACTTAAACTCTATAGAAAATGCTTGGGATATGATGACACATAAGATCGAAGAGGTGTAATCATCAAATATGGAGAACAGCTGCAAGATATATTGAAGTTATGGGTGGAAAAGGTCAAAAAAGTATTTTGAAAATTTGGCGAACTCAATGACTAGAATGTTGCTGAAAGTTATACTTTAAAGGGGAATATGACTAACTACTACTACTATCACCACCACCACCACCACCACCACCACCACCACCACCACCACCACCACCACCGCCGCCGCCGCCGCCGCCGCCGCCGCCGCCGCCACCACCACCACCACCACCAGTAAAGAATAGCAGAAATAAAATCATATAAAACCAGTAATTGTTATTTTTATTGCCTTCTTCCTGTAGTAATGTCATGATTTCCATTGTAGTGACTGTAAAAAATGTTCCTCGCAGTAAAGAGGAATACAAGATGTAAATGTGGACATTGGTTTCCACAGCTACAAAAACTGTCTAATAAACAGATACTGATTAGACCAGCGGTTCCCAAACTTCTTGCACACACAAGCCCCTTTTCGATAATGAAATTATTGGCGACCCTCCCATTCACTTCGCTGCTTAATCATTAATTTGCAAGTTTTTGCGCAAAGTTAAAGGATGAATTACTTGAGCTTTCTTCAGACCAAAGTTTAAAACTGACTTTCCAGAAGGAAGATGTGTATCAGTTCTAGCTAGCAAGAAGAACAGAATACCCTGGTGTCTGCCGCACTAAATGTGCTTATTCCATTCTGCACCTCATATCTCTGCGTAATTGGATTTTCGTCAATGATGAACATCAAGACTAAATCTAGGAATAGACTGCAGTTAGAAAGTGGCTTAATAATGTGAGCAACTAATATACAGCCAGAATTGAACGATTAATTAATAGCAAACAGGCTCATACTTATCACTAATCATCCTGATGTGCAGTGTAATAATTAATGGTTTACATAAAATTGTACATGTGCATTTACTGTGAAATTGTAGTATTAATATGCTTCTTAAATAGAAAACATGATTCGGTTTAAATGTAATATATAATAGGTGACTAAATTCCATTTTCCCCATTGTTATAATAATAATTAACAATAAAAATGATATATTAATAATTCCAAATATCCACTGCGACGCCCCAGATAAAATACTGCTGCCCCCTTGAGGGTCGCGACCCACAGTTTGGGAACTGCTGAATTAGAGCATAGGTAAATTCAAGTGATAGATAAACATAAAGGAAGGCACTGTACACGTATAGCAAAAAAGATAAGACACAACTTGAAATAAAAACACACAAAGAATACCACAAAACTGCATAACATAAAAGATCATATACAATTCAGGAGATTTACACATCACTCTAAAACATACCACAGTGTCAACAAGCTTTTCAGGAAACACATCATCACAGAATAGGCTGAACATACAGAAATTACCTTGCAGAAGTTGGTAAGTGGAATCAAGAGATGAAACATTTAATGCCTTGCTTGAGACATGAACCACAAAAAGCCAAAGCTCCATGGTTTGAGTCCTTGTCATGGAATTGAAATCTTCAAGTCTGTTAAACTTTCCAGCTTAGTGCCTATACAGGGCTCATGTGAAAGAAGAATTATCAAAATATACTTTGCAATAACTTGAGGGGCCCATTACAAAGAAGCAAAAAATCTGGTTTACAAAATAAATTGTTTGGACTGCAGTAAATTATACGTGAGTTGAGCCAAGAGAGATTTAAAAACTAGGTTGAAAGAAAATATTACAAAAATCTCCTCTATCAGTGCTTCTGGTCTACTAATCATGAAAATATACCAAACATAACTTTCTTAAAATAACCTAAATATGGTAATAGAGTATATTATGATAGGTATCAAGAGTACAAGAAAATGTATGAAGCTGAATTAAAATTATTGAGGTCAGAAAGTACACAATATAAGGTAGTCAATGCAAAAAATACAAGTAAGGCTATATGGGATGTTATAAACGCAAATAAAGAAAAATGCAAAAAAAAAACCAAGAATATAGTGCTTAAACATGAGAGTAAAATGGTAGATAATCCAGTTAGTATTAGTAATATATTTAATGAATATTTTTTAAATGTTGCTGTGCCTAAGGGTAAAAGTAAAGATAAGATGCATATAACTGGCGAAATAAAATATGTTGGTAACACAATGTTTTTGAAACCTGTTACTAAGTCAGAACTGATTTCCATCATTACCCAATTGAAACCTAAAAACTCAAGTGGGTGGGATGAAGTTTCGTCTAAAACATTTAAACAATGCAGGGATGAATTAGTTGATGTCCTGGCACATTTGATAAATGCCAGCATATCTGAAGGTATTTTTCCAGACTGCTTAAAAAAAGGGGCTATAAAACCACTGTAGAAAAAGGGTGATGCTACCATTGTGAGCAATTATCGGCCAATAACATTGACGTCAACTTTTGCTAAACTCATTGAAAAAGTTATATTAAAAAGGTTTACAAGTTTTTTTTGGACAAAAACAAAATCATGTCTAAATCTCAACATGGTTTTAGAAATGGCTACTCTACTATTACTGCTGTAGTAGAATTTATAGATGAATTAATTAGCAAAATGGAAAGTGATAATCAAGTTATGGGAATTTTTTTGGATTTATCTAAGGCGTTTGATAGTGTTGATCATCAAATATTAATTAAAAAATTGGGGAATTATGGTATAAGGGGGATTGCAGGTCAATTAATCAAAACGTATTTGCAAGGACGGGTTCAAAGTACAGAAATAGTATGTAAAACAAATAAATTGGAGACAAAATATGAATCCTCATTAGCAGTGGTAAACACAAGGGTCTGTGCTTGGGCCTTTATTATTTACATTGTATACTAATGACTTGCCTGTTATTAATAATGTTAAAACAGTGTCATATGCTGATGACACATCAATTATTTGCTGGGGAAGGACACTTGGTAATTTATATACATTCAGGTACAAATATAATACTTAAATTTCTTGCTATTAATAACTTAATTAATAATCTAGATAAGACAGGTGTAATATATTTTAAAATTAATAAATTTCTATATAGGAATATAAAAATTAAAATTGGAAATGAAGAAATTGATATCTCTGATGACCACTCATTTTTAGGGCCACATATAGACAAAACTTTATCATGGACAAGGCATGTAAATTATATATCTAATAAAATTAGCAAGGGTGTCTATTTGCTGAACTACATGGCTCATTATTTGGAAAAACCAAATTTAAAACTGATTTATTATGGAAATATCCATACTCATTTGAACTATGGTATTGAATTATGGGGCACAAGGCATAAAGATAATTTAAAGCAATTATTAGTGCTACAGAAGAGGCGTCTAAGTATTGTATGCTCATTAAAATCCAGGGATTCTTGTAGGAAGGTATTTAAAAAAGAAAGAATATTAACTGTGGTTTCATTATATATTTTTAGAGTTATTCTTTTAGTCAGACAAAAGTCAGATATAAAGATCAATATCAATGTACATACATATGACACAAGAACAAAAAATAGCATGTATAGGGAAGGGAAAAGTAAGTATTCTTTTGAAAAAAATCCATATGTGAATGGTAAAGTATTATACAATAAATTACCTTCCTCGATTATACAAATTCTAACAGGTTCCAAATTCATTAAAGAGTTAAAGAATTACTTCATAAATTGTGCATTTTATGACATAGATAAATATTTGTAAGTAATTGTTAATTTTAATTTTTAATGTTAAATGACAATGCCAGGAACATAAATAGTCTATTGGTTGCAATAAATGAATTGAATTGAATGTCGCCGGATTAGATACATGGGAGAAAGTATCCATTATAAACAATAGAACACACACAATAAATTTTGACTTATTGCCACAAACACCTCTGGAAGTTCATTTCACTGCTTCAAGATGCCACTATTTTCCACAAATCAACAACATTAACTTGCAGCTTAAACTGGTCAGATGCATGCTGAAGATAGACAGATATTCTCTGAACCATGTTTTTCAAGCAAGTGTTATTAATGTCTCAAATATCTACTCTACAATTAAATACTTAGATTATAGCTTCCTGTTTTGAAGGTTCTATCACCATTTTTATAATATAAGTTTGTAGTAGATACCTGTTTAGTTTCTCCAGATGTGCTGAAGTTTTAATTCATTTTCCTTTTATTTTCTATATCATGTGGTTTATCAATATCAATTACTGGCATATGCAGGTGTAGAAGGCCCTTAAGTCAGTTTGATATCACACTTGCTTGTCCAATATAGGCGCCATCAAGGGTGCCCATCCCACCCAAAGGCTATGCTGCATCCCCCTCAATTTTTCTGAGAGCTCAATTTAAACTATTTAGTTCCTTTTCTATGTTGATGGAAAGCTTTGTAAAGGGGCTGTCTTATATGTACTATAGTAGTTATTGTGATACCGGTGCATAATAAAGGCTTAAACAAGTTATTGGAAAGTTAAAATCAATAAAAAATCATAATATTTACAGCAAAAATTACAAATAAAAACATTTTGGTAGGTGGTGTAGTTTATTACTTAGTATTTCGAAGTATCCTATTGTATCTATCTAAATACATTCATATAGTAAGTGTAATAGTGCTGTATGTTCTGAACAGCTGCATACCTACCTATAATGTTGTTCCTTTTATACATTTCCAAAAATTATCATTTGATATGATACATTATACTATACAGTATGAATTGTACTTAACATTACCTTTTTGCGGGGATACAGAACATTTAGATTAACATACAGATACAAACTGAGTTAACAATTACAAAATTCCAGACTCAATTAAAAATGTTAATAAATGTATTTATATTACCTTCGTTAATATACTTCAGTAGTTTTGTATCCCCCCCAAATGTTCCTGATGGTGCAACTTGTCCCATGATTCCCCTCCATGAATGGCCCTGGGTGCCATGCGCACTCCTAGAGATAGTGAGTAGCAGTAATTATTATAGGGAAGTACAGTTGCCAATCTACAGGAGAAGCAGCTTCTGGGTAGAGTAATTTAGAAGGGTTCAATTAAATGTTGCTTTTTGCTAATAAATCATGAAAATTTAAATGCCAGTTCTTTGCGAAAAGGCAAAACCTTTGTGAACATGATCACCTGAAGAACATAAAGTAGACAAAAACATAATGATAGGGGAAGTAATAAGATAAACATAAATTATACTTCCACCCTAATTGTCATCACTTAGTGTTATAATGAGTCATGAACAACAATTGTCATAAAAAACAGTTATTACTGTTGTCATTGCTGCTGTTGTTGTGTAACTGATTAGTGGTCCTAAAGAGCTTTTCAAAACTTTCAGTTTGTCAGTTGTCTGGCCCGATCTCAATATTTTTTAAGTATATGTTCACTTAAATAAAATTGTAGTTACAGAAACTACATATATAAAAATGACAGTGTACTTCCTCCCACCCAGAATTAATAAACACACAACATATAGCAATGCCATTTTTTAATTGCTACTATTGTTATATACTGGGGTAGGGCCAAAAGGTTTTGCAGCTACTTATTAAAATTTAGATACCCCAGTATAAACATTGAGAGGCTTAACTGCAGAGGCAACGAGAGAACCAGGTTCTTAGCTGCACATTTTAGAGCAGGCGTGAACAATTATCACAAAAATACACTGGTTTTCACATGCGCATTACCTGTGGTTTATTAAATATTAAAACTTGGTGTTGTTACATCGTTCACAAAATATTAAAGAACAGACATAGGAGGGGGATGTTTCACACTCACATGATCCCCGCATGTTTCCATACACAACACTCGCCCTGAAGGGACACACTATGACTGACTAATGCCAGCTTCCTATACAAAGAAACAAGAATGCTTGCTTCCATACTTCCTCTCTCCACCTCTGGCCAGGAGGTGGGGGAGAGATATCACGTTGGACAAAATTAAAAAACTCCAGCCAAAATAATTATACCCAACAATGTCATAGCTACAAAGCAATAATGTGTCCGACGTGACAATGCACACGCTACACTATTTAGTTATCCCCATTTATTGAATTTCAAGCAAATCATTGTTCATTAAAAAGATGCTTAGGCAGTGCAGGACTATTAACTAACCCTGTATATAATTTAATGTAATGTTATTCAGGTAGAAATTAAAAAGCTGTTGTTCTTCTTCTAATAGAAATGCAGAACCCAACATACTAAGATTTTTATTGTACATAGTGTTAATTGATATATTTATTATGTCTGTATATATGTACATATAATACAAATGGAATATGTATTAAATATTAATGAGTATTTTCTTGCATGTATCTTTTTCCACTTATTTACTTTTCTATACACATACACTTTTCAATTATTCTTTGTAACTATACTTAAAAAGAATCAAGAGGCTCATAACCAAAGTCTTTTTAGCAATTTCTGTGATATGCAGTCTTCATTTTTTGTTAAAGGGAGTTATTTTATGAGATTGTTAGAGGTCCTGCAAGTAACATAGATAGAGCTGACAGAATTGCATGGAAAATCATAGGGAAGAAATACTAACCAAATTTACGTTCAGAATATAAAAGACTACACTGCCACCAACATCTCCTCCTCCTCCTCCTCCTCCTCCTCCTCCCCTTCCTCCTTTTCTTCCTCTTATTTAATGTTAGAGGAAGTAAAAGGCCTTAGTAAGTCAGCTGTTGCCTGAGAAAATCAGGACAGGGCAAGAGAAAATTCCTTTTGCATGTATTTAAATACTCCTTATTTTGTTAACTTTATTAAGCATGTTTTTGAAGTAAGCTTTTGTATCAAAGGCAGAAAACAGCTAGAATTTTGGTTAACAATCAAGTAATAAATCAAGTGTTGATTTATTATCACTTATTTCAGAGGTTTTTCAAGAACTGAAGGTTTGCTAAATTTCTTTAATAAAGAGTTTTTCATGAAGTAAAACTTGTGTTTGGAATCTTGTACATTTTAAAATATATGGAATGATTTTAATGTGTAAAGGTATGCTCTTTTCAAACAATAGCTTGATCATTTCATTAGCTTTCTTTTCTTTTACACGAGAAATCTTAACTGTGTTACTGCTTCAGAAAGAGATATAGAGAACCAAAGAAAACAGAGTTTAACTATTGGAATCTATCATGAGTGTTTAGTTGTCAGATAGAAGAAAGTTATAAAATATGTTAGCAGAAATTCACACTGCTAGAGCTTCATCAGAACCTTTTATGTGGCTAGACAGACTTCATTAAGAGAGTTTTCCATCCTTCAAATGAAGTCATTTTTATTCCAAGCTTTTCCCTTGGAAATATGTTGTTTTCAAATTAAACAAAGAAAGCTTTTAGAAAAACATCCAGATTAAGATAAGAATTGAGAAAAGAATACCAGAGCTATATAACTGATGTTTGTTTATTTCTGTACATTAAATTCATTGGTAAGCTCAAGTACATCAGCAGCATTTTAAGGTATAAATTATGGTTAATTAAATTAAAGTATTAATACATGTACCCTGTGCTTAGACATTGATGTTTGTTACGTAAGTTAAAGAAAAAGATTGTTGACGGTGGCGGTAATGAAGATCAGGATGCAGCAAGAGCATGATGATACTTTGCAGTGGTCTGTTGCTTTACTTACAGACAGAAGAAAAATAAAAACCTGAACAAGATTATGAAACAGACTTTTATAGTGATTGCAGATATAGCAAGCTCACAAGCTGTTTGTTAAATGTGTAAACTTAAATAGGTTCTACATTCTTGTAATAAATGTGGAAAGAATGAAGGTTATTTCATTGATAAAAAGCTTTGTTTATTGTGGTTGCATTTTAAGGTGACACGTCTACCCAAACCTGTTGTGAGTATATGAATAAAATGTGTGCTCATTTCTGTGGTCCAAGCACAGGCTTGTAAATAGCTTTGTAGCATATTCAGTTTTTAGTCAAGAGAGATTATCTGGTTGAAGTATATCTGTTGAAAACAAGAAATGTTACATAGTTGAACCAAAAAGAGATTTTTGGTTTGTTTGTATCTTAGGTTAGCATTTCATTTATTATTTCAAGAAACAGTGGCAGTAAACAAGAAATATCAAGGCATACATATTACTTTCATCAAGTAGTTTTAAAATGAAATACATTACAAGCTTGTGTAAATCCCTGTGATATACAGGTTAATAGTTCATACTAATTCTTTTCTAGCACCATCATGAATCAGTTGTGTAAAACTGTTTTTGTTCTCAGTGTACATATTAATAACAGCATCAAGATTTTGTAAAATACATTAAGGCAAGAAGAAAGAAACAAATTAAGAAGACAAAGTAGATACCCAACATTTAAAATTTCTCATTTCAAAACAGCATTGCGTAAATGTATTTATTAGAATTGTTTTACAGTAAATGCTTGTGTGTGACTTCTAAATTATACATTTTCACACAAGCCACATTTTCTACAAAAGAATGCTGTTAGTTGTGATTAGTTTCTCTTTCTTTATTTCTGGTTATTATTTTGTAGAGTGATATTATTACTAACAAAAATATTTTTGTTTGCAGTACCCAAAGGAGAACATCCAGAGTATTCTGAGGAAAATCTAGAGGATCCTCTGTCTCTCCCAAGTGAGCATCTTCAGCAGCGCATGTCCACCACTGAAAGGCCTGCATCTGGCTATAGCATAGCAACAAACATAGATGGATCAAAGACACAAGTTGCTATTTTTCATCCTCTTGATCCTTTTCAGTTGAAAAATCTAAATCAGTTTCATTGCACTAAATGTGGCAAGAGTTATCGTTATAAAAAGAACATGACAAGACATGTCCGTTTTGAATGTGGCAAAGATCCACAATTTCAATGTCCATATTGTCCCCACCAGACTAAACATAAAAGTAGTGTGATGATTCACATTAGAAATAAACATGCTGAGGTGTTTCGAATGTCAGATCTGAATTTCCCAGTTGACTAATCATACATCAATTCACTGTAGTAATTCTGAAGGATGTGTTTGTGACAATCATAGTTTGTACTATGTTGTGATGATTAGGCAATGTAAAGGTATTACTGCATTTTATGTTATTTGAGTAAATATGCTTTATTTTTCTTGAAGACTTATGCTTTTGTACAGATTCTTGTGAAACATGGGAGCTTTTCATATCTTATTCTACATAAGTAAGCATGTTTCATAGCATAGTGAACTAGCTGATTTGAAGGTTCTGATAAATTTTGTGATTTATTCACCAACCAGCCCTCAAATCATTTAAGCTGCTTGACATAGCAGCATAATTTTATTGTGTGTTGATAAAATGAAGTAAACACGCATTTTTTAAAATGCATGTTTATAATTAGTTCACTAAAACATGGTGGTTTTATTATAGTTCCCAATACCATTTTGTATAATGCGTACATATTATCTTCCCATGCTTGCTGACAGAGTTGCAGTGATGGTGCACAGCACCATTGCCCGCACTCTACAGCTGACATAATTAGCTAAGGACAAAAGCTATGCTAATTCTTTTTAAAGAGGATAGTGAGAGTGTTCACTTTTTGCTTGCAGATGCAAATACACCTAAATACATTCTTATAAAATGTTGCAGCTCACCTTCCAAAATGGCGGTTATTTACTCTAATATGTAAATGAAAATTCTTAGTTCTGTATTAAACCTTGCACCACGGATCAAGCATCAGATGTAAACAAAGAGATGAAACTTAACACTTCACACAATGACAGATTTACTACTCTGAGACTCGGCTAACACTATACACAATAACAGCTTCCATCTTACAAACAACTATGCAGGTTCTTGAATGGCTTTCTATGCCAGGCTTTTTGACCCAGGCTCTATGCATGAGCCTGGAAAAATAAGATGCTCTCATGATAGTTCATTGAAGCATGAAATAAAATATAAACATCTTTTAAAATAAACCATTGCACCAATGAAATGAAATATACAAATATGTAATCTCTTGCTTCAGAAACAATAAATTCTAATTTCTGAAGTCTGTAATTACTGCATGTGATTTTTTACTCCATGATTATTTACATACATTTCCTCCTAGTTTATGGTTGATTGGCATGTTCTTAAATTCCTTATATCAGTAACAAAAAAATGTGCAGGGGGAGAAAATGTGAATGAAAGAAAGAAGAAAACCAATGGTGAACATAGGCTTGAATTCTAGTTCTTTTGACGATGACAAAAGCAACAATAATAATATTATAATAATAATAATAATAATAATAATAATAATAATAATAATAATAATAATAATAATAATAATAATAATAATAATAATAAAGAACTGATGTAGAGGAAACATGTATAAATAAAGACTAAGAGTGATAATTACCTTTTATCCCTATGGGAAGAAACAAATAAGACTCTTCCAGAAATTGCTGTAATCATCTGTATGTTTATTGCATAAAACAGAATGTATGACATGAATTAGCATGTGCAGAGTTAGCTTCTTCTAGGAATTAGAAGAAAAATTAAGAGAGTTGTGCTTGAGTTATTGCAACATGCTTTGTGTATAACTTGTTGAATGCATTTATTTTTACCCCTACTTACCACAGTGGTAGGTAATATTCTACTTTATGATTTGCATTTGTCGTAGGTTTTTGAGGTAACCAGTCTCTTTATAAAAATATGGTGTGGATTATGAAGAACAGGCATAAAGTGAGGGGGAAAAAATGCATTAAAGTATACTTTCTGCTGCAATTTTTCATGAAGTAAATAAAGGCAATAGATGGATAATGTAATTTTATTACTTACATCATCTAATGGATCTTTCTAAAGGCCAGCAGATAAACAAAAGTGAAAGAATACCTGTTTTTATACTGCCTTTGTGTTTCATACTTTGTAAAAGATGTAGCAATGTAGCATGTATCTAAACTGAATACACAGAATCATTTCATGCATTATAATATTTAAAAGTCAGATTTGGGCATGTTGTGAAAAATAGTCAAATATGTAGGCTATTATGATGTTAAAATTTCTGAAACTATAACAGTAATGTCCTGCGCCCCCTTGCTTTGTTTAATATCACTTTAACATTTAGGTTGTGACAGGTATCCTGTAGGATCTTTAGTACACATGTTTCAGTGTGTGTCTGACAGATGACCTTAGTTTCATAGTCACTTTACTGTACCTTGAGTAACTTACTGATAGTAGGCCTCAGTTGTATAATGGGTTTCCCGTGCCATCAAGTCTGTTGTTGATGTAATTAGCAAGTGGACTTTTGCAATTGTGGGATTGCTGTTCTATTTGTATATACACTACATGATCAAAAGTATCCGGATACCTGGCTGAAAGTGACGTACAAGTTCGTGGTGCCCTCCATCAGTAATGCTGGAAGTCAATATGGTGTTGGCCCACCCTTAGCCTTGATGACAGCGTTCACTCTTGCAGGCATACTTTCAATCAGGTGCTGGAAGGTTTCTTGGGGAATGGCAGCCCATTCTTCACGGAGTGCGGAACTAAGGAGAGGTATCGATGTAGGTTGGTGAGGTCTGGCATGAAGTCGGCGTTCCAAAACATGCCAAAGGTGTTCTATAGGACTCAAGTCAGGACTCTGTGCAGGCCAGTCCATTACAGGGATGTTATTGTCGTGTAACCACTCCGCCACAGCCCGTGAAGTATGAACAGGTGCTTGATCGCGTTGAAAGATGCAATCGCCATTCCCGAAATGCTCTTCAACAGTGGGAAGCAAGAAGGTGCTTAAAATATCAATGTAGGTCTGCGCTGTGATCGTGCCATGCAAAACAACAAGGGGTGCAAGCCCCCTCCAGGAAAAACATGACCCCACATAACACCACCACCTTCAAATTTTACTGTTGGCACTACACACGCTGGCAGATGATGTTCACTGGGCATTCGCCATATCCACACCCTGCCATCAGATCGCCACATTGTGTACCGTGATTCGTCACTCCACACATCGTTTTGCCACTGTTCAATCGTGTAATGTTGATGCTCCTTACACCAAGTGAGGCGTCGTTTGGCATTTTCCTGCGTGTTGTGTGGCTTAGGAGCAGCCACTCGACCATGGAATTCAAGGTTTCTCACCTCACACCTAACTGTCTTAGTACTTTGAGTGAATCCTCATGCAGTTTGGAATTCCTATGTGATGGTCTGGATAGATGTCTGCCTATTACTCTTTATGATCCTCTTCAAATGTCGACGGTCTCTGTCAGTCAACAGACGAGGTCGGCCTGTAAGCTTTTGTGCTGTACATGTCCCTTCATGTTTCCACTTCACTATCACATCAGAAACAGTGGACCTAGGGATGTTTAGGAGTCTGGAAATCTCATGTACAGACTTCTGACACAAGTGACACCCAATCACCTGACCATGTTCAAAGTCCTTGAGTTCCACGGAGCGTCCCATTCTGCTGTTTCGATGTCTAATGACTACTGAGGTCGCGGATAATGAGTACCAGACAGTAGGTGGCAGCACAATGCACCTAAGATGAAAAACATATGCTTGTGGGGGTGTCCAGATACTTTTGATCACATAGTGTACATGCAGGCAGTGTCATACCAGTCAGATGGACATATTGGCTTAGTCATCATCCTTAATCATCTGCTTGAGTAAATTGTTAGATTGCCTTAATTATATGGCTGCCTTACTGTGCTTCTATTTCATTTCTGTTTCTGGTATTCTTGGGTGGAACCTTGGGTCATGGTGTGAATATAATAATCTGGTATTTACTTGGTGACTAACGAAAATCATGAGGAAAAGCCCATATTAAATTAGCCATACATCGGATTTGAACATGTGATCTGAATGTAAGCCGCAGATATTAACACTTGATTTATCTCAACAAATTAAATTGAGTTTTATTTATGGATGCTCTTAAACTACTATGGTCCTTAGTGTCCCATTCTACCTATATATTGGGGAAAGTCAGGAAATTTTGTTCAGAGGCCTGTTTATTAGGCTTGAAGTTCTTTTACGCACCGTAAATGTATGAATGGGATCACCAGTTTTACTTCCCTTCCAAAGGAAGCCATGCTAGGAACTTTTATACCCAAAGAAAATCCATTGCCCTCCACCAGGTTTGTATCCGTGACCTCAGGAACTAGAGGCTAGCATGGTATCACTAGACCACAGGACGACTCATCGGAGTTATCTTGCTTAGTATAAAAGTGATCTCTATCATCATTATAGTCAGTTTTGCTCATAAAATCTGTTATATCTAAGATTTATGTAGTTTAAGCACTGTGCTATATACTTAGTCCTATAAGTACTGATCCTAAACATTAAACAGCTCCTCTGAAAATGTTACTAAAAGTCATAACAAAACTCTCCTGTTCTCACCTCACTAAATATAAAATCAAGTCTTTTTCTCATTATACAGAAAGGAAAAGTACACTTAAAATACTTAGTCAATATAGCACAATAACTTACAAAATACTTTGTTGATATTCAAAATAACTTATAGAGCATATATTATGTGGAAATAAAATCTTGCAGTTATGTGCCATTTAATTTTCTTAATTGGAATATAGCAATAATAATAATAATAATAATAATAATAATAATAATAATAATAATAATAATAATAATAATAATTTTATTGCCATCAATAGATTCTTACAAGAGCATCTGGCACTGTCGTTATATCTATACAATCAGAATACAATATGTCATTTATAATATATGACTCACACAAGTCTTTCAGTTGTGTCAATTAACAAACAAGAGAGAACTGCATACAAAATGGAAGTTTATTTGTACTACTGCCTGCTAACAGTGATATTCCAGTATCCTTGAGCTCTATGGAATCAGTGTGTATCTACCTGCCCCTTCCCTTGATAATACTTTTATATGCACAATCTCTTGTGTATGGTAGGTGTATGGATGTTCTTATATATATGTTCCACTTATTTATTTTTCCTGACTAGTCAAAGGACTGCCTCTGAGCAAATTACTTGAACACACATTTTATAGTCATTCTACATGGAACTGTATCTTAATGAACTGTACTATGACTTTGCACTATGATTTCTGAAAGGTTAACTATAAAAGAAAGCAATATATGCCCTTTCTATATCTTCAGTCGTGAACCATAAATCTTAAACTCTCACATATTCATTGTAGTTGGTTATTTATTTAATTTATTGCTGGTAAATAAGTACATTAAATAAGAACAATTATAATATCAAATTTTCTAACACTATTCCTGCATGAAAAAGTTTTATGTTCAGGCAAGAATTCCTTACAAATGGGCTGAAATTCAGAGCATTCAAGTGTATATAAAAAGTGTAGATTATTAATCTGTAGTGAACTAAATTAAAGTTTATACAAATAAAAATTATACATGTGGTTAATTTAAATTGCTAATTTTATTGCATAAATTCTATAGTACTTAACTCTAAAGTTTAAATGAGCAGAATAAATATAATGAACATATGTTCATATTAATATTTATTTATTGCATCCAAAAGATCATATGTACAAAAATAATAAACCAATCTATTCTCTCTCACACACACACATATTAAATTACAGTAGGTCTTTTAAACCAGTTTTAATAAAGAAAACATTGTGCACTACATATCTCAATTTGTTATTGTAATCTTAAATGAAATGGAATAATGAAAACAGTGGAGTTTACATAAAACAAACTCAAATAAGAACACTAACAATCAAAAATTACAACTTTCAGTCCTTATTGTGCAGTGAGGTTCAAAGTTTGTTTATAAGCTGTCATAGAATCCTCATAAATTGATGTAAAAATGAAATTACACCATTTGCTTAAAGCCCTTCACTTCATAAAGAATCAGAGCAGAAAGTTTAGTTAACATTTTTTCAGTATGTGCCAGTTCTTCATACATGAAGATGACTCTCTAAGAGTCTTGTGAAGAGACAAGTTTCATCAAAACACCTACAGTGTATCATTATTCACAACTAAATTATTTAATTTTTATGCAAGATTAGATTTCATACTGGTTGTGGCTAATGTTATTGTACCTACATATATTTTATTTACTAAAATAAAAAGACTGCACTAGTTGTAGGTATGTTTGATTGTGTAGGATATTCTTCTTTAGTTCTTCTGCGTTACTCCAAGCTGAAATTGATGACTTTAAGGATACAGCAGTGTTATAAATACTGTTACTAATTAAAGTAATTACAGAAATCAAGAATTGCAAAACGCATGCCCTTTGTTACATTTAATAAACTCTGACCCTCTTCATATTGATAACTGAGTTACATACATTAACTTTTTTGTGCACTTTGTGCCACATTTTGTAACTCTTGTTGATGTCAATGAAACACAGTGATGCTGTACATTAAATGTATCCTTTTTTTAAAACTGTTTTAATGAATGGTTTAAACTAATGAATTAAGCAGAGTGTGCAAATTTAACCAGGAGTGTTTCATAGCTAAACTCCCATTTTGTTTTTATGATACTTCATAAATATAGAGAATATTATCATTTTGACTGTCCACAAATATATTAAACTTATTTGCCAAGTTTATAATGCTTTATTAATGTAATGTAATGAAATTAGTCTTAATTATGTGTTGTATTTTAAAATTACTGATCGACATGCTTTTGTGAATTAATTTGAGAAGTGATCAAGATGCTTATTTTTGTGATAAAATCACAATATGTTTTGGTGTACATATATGCATGCCCACTATTTTGAGTACTGATGAAGGATGACCATATGTTAGTTGAGAGAACTAACTTTAAATTAGAGCATGTATTAACTTCTGTGCCTCTGAACTAAAGTGTATATCATTTTTCCAAATGTATAACGTGCCAGCTGACCCTTTGTGTGTATCTGCATTTCTTTCATTTCTTACATTGACTGGAACTGAAGTTTTATCTTAATCATCAAATGTAAAAAAAGTACATAATTAATTGAAATATGCATTTGATGACCGAGAAGGAATTAGACCCATAATGTAAAATAGTTTAGTCAGTGGAGAACTAATAAACGTAATTAAGTAAACCATTTCCATAATAGAAAGTTGAATACATAGCTGGAATTTTTTTTTTTCAGATTACAGGAAAATATTAAAATATGTTTAACTACCTATATTGTAAATATTACTTAAAAATAATGACACATTAAAAATAGAAAAAATAGACATGTTTGCAAAGCAGCTACAGTTTTATATTATAAAATGTAGAAGGTACGCATTGCTTTACTGCAGTTTTATCTAGAACAGGTATGGGCTAGCCACATGTCATATTCAGGAGGGAGAACCGTGTAGGGGTCCTGTGAGGTAACATAGCTACCTCTCTATCGGAGCAGTGGTGTAATGCAATTTTTAGTTTTGAAAAGCTAGAATTGCCTGTTTATTAAAATGCAAGGTATGCATTAAATGACAAAACAAAATCAAGTTCTTTATTCATTATCATTCATACAATAAAGGTTTGAAACTCAAAATATCTCGTACTTCTTATCAAAATTGAATAAATAAATATAATATTGCTTATAAAGTTGCAGGAAAAATGTACAAATAATACACAATACTTTCAGCTTTTATCTTGCTTCATTGGCCTTGAGTTACTAATTGGAGCCAGGGACACCATTCCATGCTTTTTTTAATCATTTTGCAGTAAATATAAATTAAACAATTTTTTTATTAAAGCAGTGGCCCTCAGTGTTATTAAAGGGTCACCTATATTAAAAAATGGTACATCAAGTAATTTGTTCTTATATATAAATCTGTTTGTTTTAGATAAGGGTCATTTCCACACACACACACACACGCACACGCACACGCACAGGCGCACGCGCACACACGCTTGTTGATTATTATAATTATTTCCAGGTAGCGTTTTATATAGTTGCAACTTTGTTAACAGTTATTTGTATTGTTTACAATATCAGTTACATATTTATATCCATTTGTTGTTTAGTATGCTTTGTTTATAGTAGCCTCTCATTGGGGGAAGCTGAATTTGGTAATAAATTCTGTTTATATATACACACCGACACACATTACATTGTGTGTATGCTACAAAATATGAAGGAACCCCTTCTTCCCTAAACGTTCAATCAGCTATTGTGGAATGCATTTCATAATTGCATGCAGCAGTGTTCCACCACTGGAATAGAAGACTGCTTGTGTGCTGTAAACAGCAAACAAGAAGGGGAGAGTCGTTTTCCGTGGTGTAGTGGTTACCATGCTAGCCTGTAGTTCCCGGGGTCGCGGATTCAAACTTGGCAGAGGGTGATGGATTTTTTTGGGTATAAACATCCTTAGTATGGCTTCCTTTGGAAGGGAAGTAAAGCTGTTGGTCCTGTATCATAGATTTATGGCACATAAGGAACCTCAAGCCTGATAAAGAGGCCTTTGAGCAAAATGTCCCGTCTTTCACACCCAGTATAGAATGGGGTGCTAAGGACCACAGCAATTAAAGAATGTCCATAAACTAAAGAAGAAGAAGAAGAAGAAGAAGAAGAAGAAGGGGAGGGGTGGATGTCGCCTGACATGTCGCCTGACATGCCCATACCTGTTGTAGTACATTAGTGTTCTTCCAAGAGAGTATTCCTTTATGAAGAAGACATTGTGTAATGCAGTGGAACTAATTTGTACATTTTTAAACTGTATTATCGTCCTCATCATTATTGTCACTGCAACAATTGCTATTGCTATTACTTAAACTTATTGAAAAATGATCTTGAGCCAATATAATTTTCTTCTCTATGAAATCATTTTAATAGAAAGTTGAACACATCAATGTATTTCCGCACAACTGTCTTGGAGTCATCCTCCATGGTGTAGTGGTTACTATGTAGCCTCTAGTTCCCGAGGTTGCAGGTTGTAAACCACTGAGGGCGATGGATTTTTTTTTTCAAGTGTAAAAATTCTTAGCATGGCTTCCTTTGGAAGGGAAGTAAAGCCGGTGATCCCATGTCATAGATTTATGGCACGTAAAAGAACCTCAAGCCTGATAAAGAAGCCTCTGAGCAAAATTACTGGTCTTTCACGCCCAATATAGAAG
Organism: Deroplatys truncata; assembly: GCA_030765065.1. Taxonomy (NCBI): domain Eukaryota; kingdom Metazoa; phylum Arthropoda; class Insecta; order Mantodea; family Mantidae; genus Deroplatys; species Deroplatys truncata. Next base: position 141,508,601 of record CM060977.1, read on the forward strand.
GGGGCACTAAGGACCACAGCAGTTAAAGAGCGTCCATAAATAAAACTTGATTTTATTTAATTTACTGTCTTGGAACAGGTCATTTGGCACATTATATAGATGAAATGTAGTAATTTAGCTTTGTTGTAAATAAAGTTATGACCTAGCTGCTTATGCAATCTTTTGTAATATATTAAAATTGTTATCTGTCTGTTTTATTACCTAGCTTTATCAATGAACATGAACCTTTGGTTTGTTATTAAAGTGCTCTCTACAATGTGTATACCTGGCTTATTATGCTGTCACTAGGTAAACATTTTGGATAGTATTGCAAAAAACTGAAGAGAAAAGTAAATGTCAGAGACTTATGCTTTATTGTACAGATTTTAACTAACAGAGCATAAGGCCTGGAGCCATGCTCAAAGTAGTATTTAATTTAATTGGTAATATAAATTATGTATTATTTGTGTAGAATAATGAGCATAATGATGGTAGCAGTTGGTAACAAATAAACATGCATTATATAAGTTAAATAGAATCCTCACTCAATATTCTTATTCCTGGTCTTACCCATCTGTGACTATGTATGTTCCTTGTTTACTTTCTCTACCTATAGTAGTTAGAGGAAGTACCTATTGTATTCCACTCATACTATGACATTGAGATTTCACCAGAAATACATGTTTTAAGATCCTCTGAATCAAAAAAGCATTTTCCAGCTCCAATTGTGAATCTGTATCAGGCGGTCGGCTGTAGAAAACATAGTATCTTCTATTTTCAACATTTTTGTTTCCAGCAGTTGACCAGTCTGATCACTGTATGTATGTGTGTGTGCAAAAGAGAGAGAGAGAGAGAGAGAGAGAGAGAACACCATAATCAAAAACCAGGATAAATGCCAAACTTGATATTTCAGTTCAGTATCTTTAAGAATGCAAAATGAAGGTTTTGAATAAAATCCCACCACTTCAAACTGCCCTTTATATGGAACACTTTTTATTAATTTTTATTTTCTTAAAAATGGCTGTAATAATTTTAATGAAAATAAATTATGCTTAAGATATTTGCATGACTAAACGTGTACATATTGAATATTTTATGAATAGCCTCTGAGGTTCGCTTCATTCTGAATGAATTTTGTATATTTCTGTATAACTGGTAAATCATAAGAAAGATAAAAACTCAGTGCTCAAGAAACGTAGATCTAGTTTAAAACACAATTTGTCACATTTTTTATGACATTAACCATTTTTGAGATAGTCATCACTATTGGACTGAATTTTCCAATATATTATCTACATTTTTTTGAAGTGCTAGGTCCCATTCTTATATAATGAAGCTATTTCTGTAAATGATTATCTCGATATAGATAGATAAATATTTTATTCATCCTGTAAATCAGACATATGTACGTAAGTGCCATGATATAGGACAAGTCAGTAAAATTTTTTAAAAAATTTAGTTATGTTTACAAAGGTTTACATTAAAAGGCACAGTTATAAAACAATTGAAATATATAAATGAGCTAGTTAGAGTTATCTCTTGTCGTATTATGATATTGTACTTATAAATATAATAAAAGTATAGAACGTATGAAAATTGTATATAGAATTTAGTAGTAAAGATTATCAGCAAGTTTCCAGGAATTCATTAATTGAGTAAAAGCAATGGTGAAGCAAGTATGCGAATACTGCCTTTTTAAACACTGATACTGATTTATATGAAATGGGAAGAAAAAAACTTGTGTAGAAGAGATATAAAAGGAAACAATTGTGGGTAGAGAGTCATGTGAATGTAACACATTAAATTTACATTGGAATGGCCATTTAATAGTAGGATAGATACATTGTTGGTAGTAGCCATAGGAATAGACCCATACTCTGCCCTGAATCAATCAGTTATCAATCTCTTCAGGGAATTAATAAAGCCAAAGACAGCTCATAATCAAATTCTGGCATCATCATTCTGAAATTCTGACCATAACTTGTGCAATGGACAGGAAATTGCCTATATTAGCATTCTTTTTACTTTTCATTTTAAAAGGCTATTAGTAATTTTTTTTCTTCTAGAAAACATCTAATGTTGTTCTAAAAGTACGAGGGTTGGAACTTAAATAGTGGCAACTATTTATTTACAGCCAATACAAAAGAGTTACATGTTAGCAACCTTTACTGCCCTTCAATGTGGTCACCAGGGTTGTGTATAACCCGTTGCCAGCGATGTGGAAGTCGTAGTATACCTTTAGCAGCGCCTCTTCTGTTGATAGTGCGAATGGAGCGGTCTACTGTCTGACGAATCTCTGGAACAGTTCTGAAGCGAATGCCACAAAGTGGTTCCTTCATCTTCGGTATCAAATCAAAGTCACAAGGACTTAAGTTTGGGGAGTATGGCGGATGGCACAGCACTTCCCAGTCTCATTGACCTAACAAATCAGCCACAGCTTGCGCTGGATGTGCCCGAGCATTGTTGTGCAAACTGATGGGTGGATTCTGTAGAAAGTGTTGCCACTTCTTTCTCACAGCTGGTTGCAGATGGTGCTCCAAAAACGAACAGTAATACTGTGCATTAACGGTCTGCCGTGGAGGAATGTAGTGCGTTAGGATAACATCATCACGTCATACACGAGAATCACCATAACTTTCACATTGCTGGGGCTCTGACGAACTTTCGATTTTCGTGGCGACCCATAATGATGCCATTCGTTCGATTGGCGTTTCAGTTTTGGCTCATACGATTTGGCCCATGTCTCATCCAGCATTATGATATGGCATAAGAAAGCCTGTCCTATGCGCTCATAGCGCTCCAAGTGCGTCATACCAGTGTGGTAACGCAACCATTTCTGCATTTCCGTCAAATAATGCGGAATCCATCGTGATGCAATTTTTCGCATGCCCAGGCATTCCTTCAGGATGTGAAGCACAGTCGTATGCGCTAATCCGGTTTCTTGGGCGAGCTCATGAATCGTCTGGCATAGATCACTGTCCAGCAATGCGGCAAGAGTATGCACTTCTTCTTCACTGATGCTAGGACGACCTGCCCGATGCATGTCTGCCACAGTTTTCTGACCATCGTTGAAGGCCTTTACCCAACGTGCCACTGTTCTGCAAGGCAATGCAGATTTCCCGCAAGCGTCTTGAAGACCTTGATGACACTGTCGTGCAGTATGATCTTTGGCACATTCAATCTTGATCCTACTCCGTTGTTCCTGTTTCGAAAACATCGTCACAACACTACGTTAGACCGCTAGCTCACAAGTGACTCTGTTTCTCTCGACTGTGCGCTCGCAGGTGAAGTGGGAAGGGAGAGTCCATTTGCTCTGAGGTAAGGTAGGTGTGTAACTAACGTGTGCTATCAGCGACAATATTAGATTCCTTTGCATAGCGTCTCTATAGCAGTGTTGCCACTATTAAGTTCCAACCCTCATATTTCCATAACATTCTGATTTGAGCTCCCTTTTTTCTTAAATTATTTTAAAATGTTTTAAGTAGTGCATGTAATAGTTACTTAAGGTAATTTACATAGTGAAACTTATGCTAATTTTTTACATAAGTAGACTATAAGAGATAGCGCTGAGGAATTCACTGAATGAATCCAGAGAGCAATCCTAGCAGAAAGGATATATTGATGGTGTTGAGATAGAAGGCTGTAGCCTACAGAAGGTTAATTTTTCAGAAAAACAAAACTTAAATTTTGGAATTTTCTTTTAATGAATAAATACTTATCCTTATCTTGCCTGTGTCTTATGTTCTTGAAATCTTCATTAAGAAGATCCTGGAAACAAACTCTGCAGAAATTTCAACAAGGTTACAATGTTTTAGCTAAACATCATTGATAACAATAATGAACTTGTCATATGAAGCAGAGTGAACCTCTACACAAAATTATGAGGGATTTAAAATGCAGACTGAGATATGACAACTGGCTGAAAGAATTTAACTCCTGTTTTAATGATGCACTTGCATTATTTTTGCTTATACATGCAAATCATCCATACCAATAATGCTTGTCCATAATTTGGTAGAATAATTTTCTACTGTATAAGAGTGTTGTTAGTTTCTTGAAATATTGTTATTGGTTCCAATTCCATCTATAGTATGGAAACAAAACTCAACATTAAAGTTTATTTAAAGAGAAGAGTGAGGGTGGAGGAGATGTTATAGGTGCAGTAAAGCAAGTAGTTTTTAATATAAAAGTAGGTTTGTATAGGCACTATGAAATTTATTGTATATGCATAACACTTTAGGTTTGTTTGGTTCTTCAGGAAAATAACAGGTAAAAACCTAACAATTCACTGTCTATACACAATATACAAGAATGCTGAAGGTGTAGAATAGAATGTTTAAGAATATTGTCAACTGACATGGGTGATGACAAACTTATGCATCTTTATACAAAGAAAGGAACTTGTCAAGAGAAATTAACCAACTTGCTCCTTTCGTAAATGAATTTATCCATAAGTATAATAATTTTTTTATCTAGATTTTAAGAAATGACAGAAACTTACATGATAATGCTATATATATACTTGATAATGAACATCTTTGTTTTCAATTAACATTTTGAAATATAATAAAGAATATGAGTGTTTAGAACCAGAGCATTTGTACTGTGGGAATATGAATAAATCTGTTTCTAAGAAAATTATGTGTGCAGATTAAGGAAATATTGAACCATTTCTTATATAAATATTAAAGGAGTTCATCCACAAAAGTGTATTGCAGAAGATACTTTCTTAGAGAATGGATTATTTGGTTACCAATATAAATACCCACACTAACACAATTGCTCATATGTTAAACTCTAGACATCCATCTTGATTACAGCAGCATTTTTCAGAATTTTAAGTGGAAGCCCAATTTTGGAGGACCAGGGCTACAGCGTGAACATGTTCTGTCAACTGCGCCACAAGCGAAATTATATAAAGTGTTGCCACAAATCTTTCTCTCACACTTTCAACACACAGTTATTAAAAATAAAGAAAAGCAAATAAATCTATTGTATATAACTTTTATTGTTTGAATTAAGTATGTATCAGCCTTTTCCACTGACATAAATGTCTGCAACCTGTTTCCAAAATAATATTTCTTTTCTTTCTTGCATTATGCTCATGTTATGTCAGCATTTTGAAAGCATTAAGAAAAGTCATGATATAAAAGAAGACAAGGTTGCATGTAAACATATGCATTATAACATTTTGTCATTCTTGTTAAGAGGATGTGGGAGGGTAATTTACTGCTAGCATCATAACCATCCGCAGTGCCCTGTTCTGTATGCACTGCATCCTGTGGTTGTGATAAGGCCAGCAAACCCCAGACCTCACAGCAACCCAGAACTGGGGTGGTATGACCACATGATAGAGGCATAGCTAAATATGCGGGCATGATGAAGTATGCAATAATAATTACTGAAGCGCAGGATAACCAAAGCCGGCCATAGTGGACCTTCATCATTGACTAAAATAATGAGTTAGGAAATGCAGATGTTTATTAAGGTTAAATATTCGTCAACTTAAACAAAGCCAGTCATAACATTTAATTTCACAGTTACATAGTTAATTTACATTGCTGGTAGGAGTAAGTTTCTTTACCATCATTCAATGAAATTCATTGACTGAACTCAATGTGGAAAGAATAAAAAGATGGAAAGTACATTGCAGTTATAATGCTTAGAGTAATCACTACATTCAGAATGTAATGTATGTTATAATATTTTCATGAATATTAGACTGTACTGAAACTCCAAAATAAGGATAAATTGCTAAAAACTCTGCCAAGTAAACACCATTTATACTAGCATAATTCTTATCTTGCTTCATAGTTTTGCATATCTGAATAAAGAGATGTACATACTGAGGCTTTCATGGCCGGCATCATGACTAATAATTGAATTACTACTATCCCAGCTTGTAGGCCATGGTCTAGAAAGCATCGTGCATACCGATGTTTCGCCAACTACAGCACTTGGCATTTTCAGGGCCTTCTGACCAGGCTCTAACCACCGCAGACAACGAATCTCTTCACCCTGAAGATGCCAAGCACTGTACTTGGCAAAATACCGGTATCTACAATGCCTTCTAGACGATGGCCTACAAACCCGGATAGTGGTAATTCAATTATTAGTCATGAATAAAGACACTTATGAAAATGATGCATGTGTTGTACAAAATGCCTATATAAATAATGCACTTATATTTTATTCTCACTCACTCACTCACTCACTCACTCACTCACTCACTCACTCACTCACATTCATTCATTCATTCATTCATTCATAGATAATTCTTCTTATTCCTTATTTGGTCTCTCTTGTTTTTTCACATTTATTTCTTTCTCTGTGGCCTAGCTTTAGTAACAATTGAAATCTTTTTTCTTTGCCAGGTGGAGATGAACATTGGAATATATTAAGAGAAAGCTTTGACTTTAAGGAATTCAATAAGCCAAGCTCGAGGATTAAGCAGTTTTCATGGACTGATAAACTATCTATAAATGAAGAATCTCTGCTTGGAATTGTGAACCAGCATGATGTACAAACACTGCACAGTGATCAAGTATCTCAAGGCCGGTTTCCATGTCCAAACTGTGGAAACATATATCACCATAAACACAGGCTTATGAGACATATGTGGCATGAGTGTGGCAAGTGCAAACCTAAAGTTCAATTTGTATGCCCAACATGTGGAAACAAGTATAGTTATAAACGTAATCTTTTTAGACATATTCGAGTTGAATGTGGCAAGGAACCTCAGTTTCATTGTCCCTATTGTCCACATGTCACCAAGCATAAGGGTGATCTTCAGAGACATGTACAAAGATTGCATTCAAGTGTAGTATAAGGAACTAAGTGCATAATTTTATTTTAATTGCTTAAGTTTTGTTCCTGGAAGATGCTTGATCTATTACGTTTTGGTTTAATTAAATAATATGATTACACATTCTCTTCATACAGTATGTTCTGGAAAAAAAAAAATTGATTCATTTTAAACATGCCACAATAATGTAAACTAAAACATAAGTTGAAAAGATGATGTAAAATAAAATGTTAAATAAACTAATCACTGAAAATAAAATATTTGTAATGGTGCTTGCAGTCATTTACAGTTGAAGCACTTAGTAATTAAAGTAGATATTTCAGTAGTGAGTAGTCTCTCGGTTGGATGTAAAATAGGGAGTTTGTTCTACTACAGTGTCTTTATCTGGAACAAATGTTATGTATCATTTTACGTAGAGCGGGTTAAAAGAGGTTACATTGTAGTAGAGACAGTGAAAAGTCAATAAAGAGAAAACAGATTTTAAAGTCTGTTTGGCTCAATTTATTTGATTTACTAAATTTTTCAGGGTATGTGGTATAGTTGTAAGAGCAGATTAATTAAGGTTTATTTATTCATAACACGGTAGATCTGATCCTGGTGTATTGAATTTGCTAGTTTATCTTAGTTATATTTTAAGCTCTTCACATGGTTTTCTTTCTTTCCTTTTCTTAGGCCATCTTAGGAATATTTTCAACCTAACCATTCTTTTAGGAATCTGCTAATGCCAGTTTTAAAAACAGCTCCTCATAATGAGAAAGAAACTGGTGCTATTAATGTCACACAAGAGACTTTCAGTAGTTATAATTAGACATCAGATTTGTATGTACTAAAAATATCTAAAATATGTATGCGTTTATGGTGCCAAAATAGTTCTATACTTTCAAAAATATGCACTAAAATTGTTAACTGTAAACTTATACCTTTTGGTATTTACAATGTACATTCTTCCTTAGATATTCTTCTTCTTCTTCAGCCAATGCCCGTCCTTGGCTGGTCTGCCATTCGACGCCTTGCCTCCCAGTACAGCCGTGACCTTCCTTCCATAGAATCTTCAACTATAACAGTCTGCAGGGCAGTGCAGGAGGCCAAATGGTCAGCAGTGCCTTCCTCTTGCAAGCAGAGGGGACAAATTGGGCTATCAACCACACCGATTCTATGCAGGTGTTTTTGCAAATAATCGTGCCCTGTAGTCATCCTAAAGGTGGCTACTGCCAGCTCCCGGGGCAGGTTGTTGGGGATGGGGTTTGAAGCAAGCATTTCCCATCTTTTACCAGCTGCTGCTACCTTCCGAGAGTCTACAATTGCTCCTTTGATTCAAGATGTTATGACGCTACTGATGTTTGAGTATGTCATTGGTACAACTGACTGCTCCATTGAGCACCCTTCCTTGGCTAAAGCGTCAGCTTTCTCATTTCCGTCAAGGTCGCAGTGGCCTGGGACCCATTGCAAACGAACTTCTGTCAATTCTTGCAGTTTATACAGTCTGTCTTGGCATTCAGTGACTAGATCGTCCTCATGTTGGTTTCCTTGCGAGCAGAGAGCCTGAATGGCTGAAGTGGAGTCGGATAAAAAGACCACTTTACACTGTACATTCATTGATATTAAGGCGATAGCTGCCTCACTGATAGCGGCAACTTTGCCGTCAAAATTATTCCTCATCTTACCTACAGGAAAGGCTCTACTACCCAAAGCAGAACAGTAGCCCGAGCCTACACAATCATTTTGGGCCGAGCCATCCGTATAGACGTGAAGCCATTCTGATGGAGGGTAAATTGTATATTCCGTGAACATAATTTGATTTGCTGTATACAATGATCATTTTCTCCAAATGCTCAGGTGTAAGTTTATGCTGTTTATTGGTTAACAAAAGTTTGTATGCTGAGAAGGTCTTTCCATGTCTGCAGATATTATTGGGCAAAATTTGAAAACACTTCTCTGTAAAAATTTCTTCAGGAGGGGGTATGTTTTAACCAAGAAGATATTTATCCACAGAACATAAAAATTTAATGTCAGGATTTTTTCTAAAACACTGAGCAATCTTGCTGCATACTTTAATTAAGCACTCTTAAGTTTACTCTGAACCTCATTGAGAAATGATAGGGACTCATGTAAACAGAAACCAGATTTTTCAAAGTTTTTTTTTTGGGGGGGGGGGGGTGGAGGGGGTGGATCTCAGCTACAACTTTGAAATATGCTTTGATTACAGCCAGATCCCTTTGCAAATACTGTCTCCATAGATGCACTTTATTATCTGGTAATTGGTGTGTTTAAATTATATTTTAAGACTAAAAAATACCTGCATTATATGCTTGATGCATAGAAAAAGAATGAGATATGCGGTAATATCAGAAATATGCAATTATATACACTATAAGACTTTACATACAAGCACAGAAAAGCATGAAACATATTGCAAAACTTAATTCCATATCACAAATAAAAACAAACTAAATATGCATTTGCATACAAATCAGAATCAATTGATTCACACTAATTTTGTACAACATTTACAGTTTTTTTTTTTTCTAGAGGTTAACGTTAGGATATCAGGAAACTATTGCTGCTACTGAAGAAAGAATCTTGTATATACTTTAGTGAAAATAAATGTTATAGTGTTCACTGTTTATTCTGAATCATGAAAGCAAATCCAAGCATTGTGCTTTCTCTATCATTAATCAGGAGGATATGCTTATAATGCTAGCATGTAATACAGTTTAAATTTTTTAAAACTTTATGGTTTCTTCTCTCTCCCTCCTTCTTCCTTTTCTTTTTCTTCCTCCTCGTCTGCTGCCCCTCTTTATAAGTTTGCCTTAAGTACACAAACTTATTCACCATTTACCTAAATGGTTTAACATCACTAACTCAATTCAATTCTGTTTGTATATAGTAGAGTTGTTTCCTTTTTAAAACTCCCTCCAATGGCTGCAAAGCACTCTGGGATGACAGCAAACCACATAATACATTCCTACACATCTGTGTAAACATTTTTAGCAGCCATTGTTAGACTTTCATTGAAGTATGGGATTTATATTTAGAAATCATTAACACAACTGCTGTCAGAAATATAAACATACACATTGAGTAAGTTTAGTTTTGGGTATTAATAAGTCAGATTATACAACTTTTCTATCTCTGTGACATTAGGAATGCTTAAAATTATATGTAGAAAGAAGTTGCAATAATTTCACCTATTGTTGCAGTATTACTGTTTGAATTTTAATGATAACTTTTGGCAATGCAAGGTGTTTATGATTTCATTGTTAACAACTTGTATGCCATTAAGTGAGCATTCTCTATTGCTGAAGTTCTAGATATACTTGAGAATGAAGATACTGAAGGTGAGGTTGATGTTTTTATGAAGCCTCCCAAACTCAAAAAATAGTTACTCTGTAAATTTTGAGCTCTATTAAGGCAAAGGACCTAAAGGAACCCTAACAGTAATTTTGGCAAAGCTGGTTCTACTTAAATTATATTATAAAATGAGCTTCTTATTAAAATGATAATTTATTTTCATGTTCTATGCTGTTCTCCTTGACATACTGTGATTATTCAATTATTGGGACAATAAGAAAAACAAGCATCTGAAAAGTTGCCCCTGAACTAACAAAACAATGTTCTTTAAAAGCCTAGAGGTGAGTGTGCATGCTAAATGGCAGATGCAGGAAGGGGCCATGCAGTACAGCTGGGTTCTCCACAGCTAAGTAGCTTGCAAAAGGGATACCCAATTAGACTTCAGGAAAGAAGTAGCAAATGTGTATTTGCAAAGCTAAGTTTTACCCAAAGCATTTTAAATGAGATTCTTGCAAACAAGCCTTTAAAGTTATAAACATTTTCAGTTTATATTCACTATACATACATGAAGTAATATTATAATTGTTTAACAGATAAATGCAAGTAAAACTAACAACCAAATATATGAGCACTACACTAGAGGAAACGTAGATTTTCATATTCAGTCACACAGCTTAGAAATGTACAAAACTAGACTACTGCTGCACCTCATGAACTGTATAATAAGCTCCCTGCCTATTTGAAACATATTAATAACTTTAATAATTTCTAGAAAGAATTAAATCAATTTTGCCTATAAGGATATTATTATTCACTAGATGGATATCTTGTATAACTATTGTTTATGTAAATTATATTCTGACAATATTGTTGTATCAAGTATAGCAAGTGATTTATTATTGTAAATGTGTTATTTTAAAACCCTTCTGTGAATATTCTATTTTGTGATATTGTTTACATATATATTTTTGAGCAAGTGACTATTTGTTTAACCTGACGATGCTATGAATTGTTTGTATTCTTTAAGCAGATAATAAATGAATGAATTAATGAATTGCATATCCAAGCATCAGATTCTGCACACCCATATCTTGCTGAGAATGCTGTATCATTTCCTATTCCTTGTAGCATTTGAATTGAAACACTTTGTAGTTTCTTGCTTATTTTTCTTTAATTCTTTAAAGCAACAGCAATTTGTTTTCAGATGTGCAGGTTTATTACAATGAAAACAACCTTTATTTTCTTATTATGCACATTCTTGCATCTTGTATCTCATTAGTTTTACTCTTGAACTTTGACGGTTATTATGAAGAATGAGCTGCAAATGTACTTGTATCAACTGTAGTGCATGTTACTTATAAATGCTTCTCAATTGTGCACAACTTTTCAATTAAGTTCTTGGTTATCCATTTACTGTCATCCAAGGATTCCCAAACATTGCACAATTCTTAATATTCTGGTCCAATTGTTGCCTAAATCCTGCATGCAGTAGCTTAACTGGAATGTTGTGTGATCTGCATTCATATCCGAAAACAATTTTTCAACTTTAGCAATGTACGAGACATATCACTGTCAGGTTCACATTGAAGTTTGAAGAAACTGGTCATCAATAAAGTCAGTCTCTGTATGTTGCTGTGTTCGAGAACACTTACCAGTTTGACCCATATGTCTTTAGCTAACACTTATATAAGGATTTAATCAGCCATTGACTGATTGAGAACACTTACAATTAATGCCATAGCACGTGCATTGTCATATCTCCAATCTTCAAAGAGTTTCTTCTCGTCTCTAGTCGGCATATCTGAATTCTGAGCAACTGGACATAGTTGTTTACCATTTATAATTAATACCATCTCATGTTAATTTAATTGAATCTTGAGTCGGTGGATACACTAAAACTTCACTTACTTGAAATTAATTGAACATGTTTCAAAAGTATCGCTTGCTTTCATCTTCAGCTTTTTTCTGGCTGAGCATGAGGGAATTTGAGTCCATAGGTATAGGTGGTATGGAAGTGGTGTCATCTGGTGTGTCCATGATGAAGCTGCTTAGTTTGTTGAGTGGCGGGATTTCAAAGTTCATTATCGTTTTCTTGCATTTGATTATGTGCATGTTTTCCCAAGCTTTTAGTTCTGTTGGTTGGTGGTGCACTTCAGGAGTCTAACTTGGGGTTGATGTTGTGGTTTGTGGTTCAAAAATGGTTTGCTATGGTAGGTTTGTCCATCTGTTTGTTGGATATACATCTGAAGTGTTCTTTCCTTCTGGTTTCAATATTTCTTTTTGTTTTACCAACATACACCAAGTCCAATTTTTGCAGTTAATTAGGTAGCTGCCAGAATTTTGCTCTGGAGGAATTTTATCTCTGACAGGGTAAGCTAGTAGGTTCTGAATTGTGCGTTTATTCTGTGGTGCCACTGATATGTTGTATTTTTTTTAAAGATTTTATTAAATATGTGATTAAGCTGAAGATGGTATGTGAATTTTATGAATTGTTGCTTTGATTCCTGCATACAGATGGTTGTATTTTCTGTAATGTGTTTTTGTTTCTGGAATTTCGTTACTTTGCTGTGGACTATATTGGTGTTGTAGCCATTTTCTTCTGTTACGTGAAGGATGTAGTTGTATTCATGTTTATATTCCTCTTTGCTGAGGGGATGGTTGACAAGTCTGGGGCAAGGCTGTTTAAAATGAAGTGTTGATGAGATTTTGGATTGGAACTGTTACTCTGTATGTAATTGACTGCATGTATAGGTTTTTTTTCTTCTAAAAATCCCAAATGAGAGGTGGTTTTGTTTCCTGAAGATCTTTAGATCCAAATATGGGAGGAATCTGTCTTTCTCTAATTCCAGTGTGAACTGTATAGAGCTGTCTTGTATGTTGAGGAATTTTAGAGCATCATCTGTGAGTTTTGTAGGTATTATGGCAAAAATATCATCTACATATCTGACCCAGGGCTTGAACAGCAATGGCAAATGGCTCATGAAGTTCAAGGAATGGTGAGAATGGGTTTCCCATAGCCAATCCAGAAGTTTGTTTATAACATTTGTTATTGAACTGAAAGAAGTTTTGTTGGATGCAAAGATTTATGAGAGTGGAGTAGTCCTGTATTTCTTCCTGTGGGATTCCAAAGTCAGAAAGCTAAAGTTTTAAGAGAGATAATAATTTGGAAGTAGGAATGCTGGGGAAAAGGGATTTCGCATCGAAAGATAGAACCTACTAGCTTCCCCTGTTAAAGATAAAATTCCACAAGAACAAAAATCTGGCATCTACCTAATTAACTGTAAAAATTGTGATTTGGTGTGTGTTGATAAATCTAAAAGAAAAGTTGAAACCAGAATAAAAGTTTCAGATGTATATCCAACAAACAGATGGACAAACCTACCATAGCAAACCATTTTTGAACTACAAACCACAACATCAACCCCAAGTCAGACTCCTGAAGTGCATCACCAACCAACAGAAAACTAAAACCTTGGGAAAACATGCACATAATCAAACGCAAGAAAACGATAATGGACTTTGAAATCCTGCCATTCAGCAATCTAGGCAGCTTCACCATGGACACACCAATAACACCACTTTCACACCACCTACACCTATGGACCCAAATTCCCATCATGCCCAGTTGGAAAAAAGCTGAAGATGAAAGCAAGCAATGCTTTCAAAAGATGTTTGATTAATTTCAAGCAAGTGAACTTTTAGTGTATCCACTGACTCAAGATTCAAGTAAATTATTGTTTCGCTTCACTGTTTCTAACTTTTGAATAACACTTCAACCATGTCATACTGTTCAAAATGCATGTTCATTTGCCAGTTCCACTTTTGACTAATTTGCTGGGCCAACAAGCTTCTCAATTTTCACTTTCAATTCCATCATAATTCTAGCTAGTTCCACAATTATGATGTGTTACTGCACCATGACACATATTTTCTCTACCAGCAAAATGACAGGAACATGACATCAATTTGCAGCTTGTTATTGACTTCTCCCCGATTACACATATAACTTGAAACTATTCGCCCAATTTCACTATGTTTTACTTACATGTAAACTGGGTCCATAACCAGTTGAAGTTTTGCATTTGAATAACAAATTGCATATCCAAGCATTGGATTTATTTTTGTACCTGAAATGAAAAGTGCAAACATTTTTAAAATTTTCTAATCAAATTTCTTAAGCAACACATATTACAAAACTGTTTTTTGTTTGTTTGTTTGTTTTTTTGGGGGTACAAAGAAGGAGCATTATCCTCCTTTTATTTGTAAGCAGATAATTTCACAATATGATTCTTGTAGCAATTTAATAATAAATCAAAGCACACCAAGTCTTCTGGCATAAGTGACATAATACTAGCATTTGTTGCCATTTTTTCCTTTACATTGGTTGATACATAATTTCTCTGCAAGTGCATCAGAGGATTTCAGTTGGCCTTCATGATAATAAATGCCCCCTTGTTCACACCCTTTTTTCATTTGCTTCCATTCAGCATCTCCTGGCACAAGTACAGGTTTCTTTGGATAGCTGGCTCCAGTGTTTTGAGCATATGCATCAAATTACTCATACAGTCTAAACCGTGGCGCAAAGCCTGTGTGTCGATTGTAATGAAACATTGGCCTAGGTTTGTCTCTTGGTCACCTTCTGTCATTCAGCACCCTATACATGGACCATATGCAGCATCTGCTACTATACCACACAAAATTTCAACAGGTTATGACAATCCATAACCCTTGTAGCCAGAATTCTTTTCTTCTCCTTCTAGAGGCATGAGACAGGCTGTCTTGAAAGCTATCTCTACATTTGTTGATGTGGGCCTCAGGGTCTTGAGCCCAACCTTCAGGAATTGGTTCACCCTTTCTCCTTTGCATTTCTATCTTGCCAAAAGCAACAGCAGTTGTAGTCATATCAAACATGAAACTATCCCCATCTTTTGCTGGTGCACAGAATGATAAAGGATTTGTTCGAAGTGCCCATTTTTTTGCTCTGATTGGACACATCATTGGTGAAGTGTTAGTGAAAGTAATATCTATTAGTCCATGCAAATATCTATTAGTCTATGCAGTACCATCCTGTTATTCCAAAGTGGGTGGATCCTTTTGCTGACATAACTTCTAGTCTGTAGAATTGGCCTTCTTTATAGCTAGTGTCATACAGAAGTCACCAACTATAGGATCAAGATCATGTTTGCAGTCCGTCCATACTGTTGATGGAGATTCCTTCAGGATCACTAGTTTTACGTTGGAATCAGTGGTCTTTTTTTTCTGGATATCAGATATACAGGGTGTTAGGGGTATGAGTGCACAAATTTTGCATACAGATAGATTCAAATATGATGAATAAAAACATCCATATGAAAAATGCAGGTTACTGTGAAACGTACAGGAGATAATTGAACATTATCAAATACATAATCTGCACAACATGGCAACAGAGTAAGACTAAAGAGAGAATATTTTGTTTACTAATGTTTCTTCCGCTACCATACATGCATTCATACCTATACTGTTTATTAGTAAGACTAGTAGGTCTGCACTCAAACAGGATTTGCCATGTGTCTGTTATCATATCATGTACTGCAGGTAAGAAGAGGAGGAGTGGCTTTCTTTCACACTGTCCATGCAGTGTTCCCAAAAGTTAAGATAATACGTGCGCGAATGGGTTGTGTGAAATGATCTGCGTACAAGAACAGCATTTAGTTTGAAGATCAGAAATAATCTTTAATATTCAATACATTTATTACAAAGAACTCTTGGGCAGCGTGAACACTATGGTATTTTTATTTAGAAAAGATGCTCAAAATGTGTGGCATTAGAATCTATGCAAGCATTACATCTTTTTAGTCAATTTTGTCCTACCTTTGCTAGAGCTTTTGTGTTCTGCCCAATCTCTAGAGCTGCTTCAAACACATGTGTGCGAAGATCATCAGTGGTAGCAACCTCATCATAGTACACTTTGCTCTTCAAATGTCCCCAGAAATAAAAATCCAAAGGATTAAGATCCGGGGATCTTGCAGGTCAAGTTACTGGTCCAAATCGTTCTATCCAATGATCAGGAAACATGTGATTCAAATGTCTCGAACCATTGTACTGATGTGAGGGGTGTCCTGTCATGAATAAATCACATATTTTGCCTTGTTTGAAGAGGGACAATCAAATGTGGGCAGTATGTTTTTAAGAAACTGCTTATCAGTTGCTCCAGTCAATCTTGTGGGTGATGTAACAGGACCTATCAACTTATCTCCAATTTTTCCAGCCCAGATATTCAGTGAAAACTAGTGCTGGAAATGATCTTGTTGCACTATATGGGGATTTTCAAAAGCCCACATATGGTTGTTGTGAAACCTCAAAACACCATTACATGTGAAACACACTTATCAGTCACCAGCACCTGTGACAAAAATTTGACATTACGCAGATACTGCTCTTTCAGCCATTGGAAGAATACTACTCTAGACAGATAATCATTTTCACTTAGATGTTGCACTCTTTGGATATGATATGGGTGAAGTAACTGTTCCTTAATGTTCTATGAACAGTTCAATTGGATACACCAACATTACTTGCAATACTGCAGGTACTACCACCCGGATCCTCTTATCAGATGCAAAATTGCTTCCTCCGCCTGCAGCACCGCATTGAGTGTTGTGGACCTTGGTTTTCAGTGTGCGGAATCACACTTCCTGACACTCGTACTTGCTGAGTTATGCAGTAAATTATCATAGATTTGGAATTCTCCTGTTAGGAAACTTATCCCTACACAAGCATTCGGCTTCACACACATTGCACTCAGCTTTGCCATATGTAAGCATGATATCCAGATACTCTTGTTTTGAAAGCACTGCCATAGCTCTGAATGCTCTGTTTCGAATCACGTAGGTATTCAACGCATCTGAAACATGACAGACCTGGTACTTGCTGCAGGTAGCAAGGCAGGAGGTAGTTATGTCAACATGCCTGAACTTCCTCTTTAAACATACGCCATTGTTACACTGTTGCCAAACGTAACCCCATAATTTATTTCAGCAGATGCATGGAAAACCAATTATGTAATATAAATTTGTGGCTAAATGACTCCTTTTAGCAGTAAATCGTAAAGACATTAATCATTCATGTTTTGAAGCCTTATCTAACTGTGCTAATTTCAGGAGTAGAAAATAAAGGGGTGTTGACATAGTGGCAGTCAAATTGTTGACACATTTTATTTTTTATTTATGAAACAATCCGCTAGAGAGCAAAATGGTAGAGGAACTAATGTTTCATTTAATATGAAGAAGCTGCCCTTTAAGTTTGTGCAGTCATACCCCTAACGTTTTGCACATGCACATTTGCATGTGTGTGTTCCTGGTCTGTTCAATCCATGGCTGAGGTGCTTCTGGTGGTCTCCTGCTACCAGAATATCAGTCATCTGTTCTGCATGGCCTTTTACAATGCCCATGGCAAGCATGAGCAGCTTCACTTTCTCTAGAGGTACCCATTCCTGTTTAACCTCTATGTGCTTCTGGTTACAGACTGTCATACTGTCTCTCAGACTGCTGATTGACTTGTCCATATAACTCCATCAAATGATGGACACAATCCCTTCCTACTATTTTGAAGTCAAGGCTATTTTGTCTATTTCAAGTCTATTTCAGTACTTTATTCGTTTAGAACCAGCACCTAACATGCTTGAAGGTCATATTTGATATCTTTTATCAACTATTAGCCGAGATATTAGCAATGCCATTATGTCATAATAGATGGTAAAGCAGGATTTATGTCATAACTAGCCCTCGGAGTTTTAGGCTCTCAATTTATAAAAATAGGTACTAAAGACATAGTTTTAAGCTCCAAAAAATACATTTCCTCAACACTAAAAGTTTACAAATGCAATTAGTGAACATTAAAAATTACCAATAACAAAAACAGTAAACTTACTAAAATTATTATGGCTAGAAAAACCCGTAATAACTTTTGGCTGTGCAGTATGGTGGCCAAAAAAATATGCAGCAAAAAAACTCTCAAATGTGCAAAGGTTACTGCCTATGTATTACAGGAAAATAGGAAGCACCCCTACAACTGCAGTGCAAATCCTTCTCAACCTTTAAATATTGATATCAAAGGAAGATCAAAGTTGGATGCATACAAACTGTAAAACAGTGTCAACTGGTGCAACCGTAATCCCTTAGAGCACACCAGAATTACAGATGTAATCAAAAACCAAACCTTTGAGATGGACAGTGATTATATACTTTTTACACTATCCTTTGAGAAATCATTCAATATTTTGTTTGAATGGAATCAGAGTAAAAGACATTGTCACACTAAAGAACTGATCTGGTATACAGACAGTGGATCAAGAGCTGGAATTTAAGGAGAATCTTCAGCCACAATATTCCAAGCTGAAGTTCATGCAATTGGAACCTGTACTGGGGAGCCTCCGAAGGGGCTGTAAAATACCACCATAAAGATTTTCTGCAATAGCCAGGCTGCTCTTAAAGCAATTGCAAGTAACCAGATAACATCTAAGTTGGTTTGGAACTGCCTACAAAACCTTACAACTGGCAAAACACAACAAGGTAACACTTGGTTAGGTACAAGGGCATAAATGGTTTATAGGCAACATTAAAGCTGACACCTTAGCAAAGAAAAGTTCAGCTAAAGAATTTATTGGCCCTGAGCCAGTACTTGGCACTTGCTTAGCCACTGTAAAGAGAACCATTGTAGAGTGGGTTTTAAACAACCACCAGCAACAATGGGTACAAGTGGAAGACAAAGACATAATAAGACAATGTTGTTCAAACCAACTTTAGCTCTTATTAAAGAAATCTTAGATCTCAGTAGGACACAAATGAGGCTGATAACAGGCCTCCTTAAGGTCACTGCAGATTAAGGAAACACCTACATACAACAGGTATCTATAAATAAAATCCAATTTGTAGGTTATGCGGTGAAGAGAAAGAAACTGCCTCTCACATAATCTTCATCTGCAACACACTAGCCAAACGAAGATGTACGAGGGTCGGCTGATAAGTCCTGGACCTCACAACTAGCTTGTATCCATAGTTACAGGTCAATAGCTTGTTTAGTTTTTGAATGACAGCATTTTAAACAAGACAACTTTAGAGTTTTCATGAAAATGAGTCTTTGGAAAAACAAGCAGTGATTAAATACCTCCATTTGAAAGGCTTAACGCCTAAAGAAATCTAGGAGGAAATGGACAGTACATTGAAAGACTCTGCCCCTTCATATTCAATGATTAAAAGGTGGGTTGCAGAGTTTAAAATGGGACGTACGAGCACTAGTGATGAGCCTCGCACTGGATGTCCTGTGGAAGTCACAACTCCAGATATGATTGAAAAAATTCATTGTTTAGTACTGGAAGAATGCAGATTAAAGTTGTTTGAGATAGCAGAGGCTGTAAACATATCAAAAGAACGTGCAGGTAATATTTTAAGTAATGTTTTGGGCTTTCACAAGGACTGTGCGAGGTGGGTGCCGCGTTTGTTGACACCTGATCAAAAGTTGCATAGAAAAACTGTTTCTGTTAAGAATGTGGAGCTCTACCGTAAAAATCCCAATGAATTTTTGAGATGGCTTATTACCATGGATGAAACTTGGATACATCACTACACTCCAGAAAGTAAATCACAGTCAAAACAGTTGGATTGCACCAGGTGAACCAACTCCAAAAAAGGCAAAGTCAATTTTGTCAGCTAACAAGGTTATGGCAAGTGTTTTCTGGAATGCACAGGGAATTATTTTTATTGATTACTTGGAAAAGGGTAAAAGTATCACTGGTACTACTACACAAGCTTATTGCAACATTTGAGTGATAAGTGAAAAGACAAAGACCTCATTTAGCCCCCCCCCAAAAAAAAAACTTGTTTCATTACGACAATGCTCCGGCCCATCATTCAGTCATTGCAATGGGGAAAATGTGTGAATTAAAGTTCGAATTGCTTGAACATCCACCCTATTCACCAGATCTAGCATCCAGTGACTACCACCTGTTCTTTAATCTCAAAAAATTTCTTGGAGGATGAAGATTTCACAGCAATGAGGAGGCCATTGATGCGGTAAACAGCTATTTTGAGGCCCTTGATAAATCACACTACAGAGATGGTTTAATTAAATTAGAACACCAGTATGACAAACGTATTAACCTTTCTGGAGATTATGTTAAGAAATAAAAAAAAAAATTTTTTTAAAATGTTGTTTTCATTGAGAGGCCCGGGACTTATCAGCCAACCCACATACATACTTGGGAGTGACTAGTTCAGGAGACCTCCCAGGTAATAGTCTAGTTATAAGTCTACAACTCCTTGTTAAAAGCACTGGGCTATTTAACTAGAAACAATAAAGGTGGCAAATAATACAATAGATCTTTGGGTTTCAGTGTTAGGACACACATCCCTACTCCATTTTATGTCAATCCAATCCAATGACTAGAAACATTTTATTATGTCTTGAATTATGAATTTATGGTTGGTAATATATGATATGAATTATAAGTTGAAAAAGACCCCTCAAAACTAATTGAATAGATCACATTGGAAATGACCATAGAGATGACCACAGATATGTCATTGTGACCTAAATGCTCTGGAGCTGACATTGGTCCACCCCCAAAGTGATGTTTGCAAACAATATATCATTAAGAACAGATATGTACAAGAACTCGTTGAAGTACATTTGAAAAGTAACAGAAAGCAGGGAGAAATCTGGCAATGCATATCGACAGTTAATGAAGGGTATGAGGTATATTAGTCAAGAAAAAATGGGAAATACACCATTTGAAAGGGATTTCTGCTGTACTGCAGTTACCAGCCAATACTAAAGGATGACAAAGAGATGTAGAGGTTTCTACAAAGCCGATTAATCTACCTGCCAAAGCATTAAAATACCAGTCTTTTTCCACAGAATGCTCCATTCCTACAACCAAACTAGATATTATAAATCTTTGAATCAAATCAGTCACATTTAAAAAAATTAACGAAGCAACATAAATGGTAAAATAGGCACTTTTAGGCTCCAAAATCTTAAAATAGGTGTCAATGGTCAAAATAGGCATTTAGACATCACAAAACCTCTTCCATAGGTTTATATTTTGTATGAAATGTGAAGATATTAAACTAGTTTTAGTTTATTCATTCACATAAAAAATAGGCATGTAGCCTAAAATCCTAGGTCTAGTCATAGCTTATCACAAACACGCTAACATAAATGTGTCTTCTTGATGTAATTATAAGCTTAGATTATTATGAACTACTGTATTACATTGCCCTGTTAACTTTGTTGATTCTGTTTTGTTACTTTATTGTCTCAGTCACTAAAGGAACATGGAATGTTTTGTGTACAACAAAATTGTATGTAAAGTTTAACTTTGGATAAAGTCATCTGATTCATTATTTAAAATGCATAACTTCAACAGATTATTAGCCCAGTTCATGCATAAGTAAAAAATTGTGAAATCAGCTGAATAGTTTCAGGTTATACTTGGGTGTAATCAGGTACAAATCAATAAGTTGCAGATTGATGATATTGTGTTCCTTTTATTTTGCTGGTAGAGAAAATATGTGTCACAGTGCAATAAATGCATCATAATTGTGGAACTAGGCTAGAATTATGATGGAATAGAAAGTGAAAATTAAGAAGCTTGTTGTTGTGGCAAATTGGCCAAAGTGAAAATGGCAATTGAACATCCATTTAGAACAGTATGACATGGTGTCGATTATAAATGGCAAACTCAGAATTCTCTGTTTTTTTCTGGGTGCTAATGACCATAGCTGTTGTGTGCCCCAAAGCCACACTACTACCACTACTACTACTACTAGAATTCAGATAAGCTGATTAGTGACGAGAAGAAACTCTTTGTAGATTGGAGATGTGACAATGCACATGCTGTGGCATTAATTGCAAGTGCGCTCAGTGAGTCAGTGACTGATTCGGACCTAACATACATTTTGGCTAAAGACATGGGACAAATTGGTAAGTGTTTATGAATAGAGCAGTATACGGAGATTGAGTCTATTGATGTCTGATTACTTCAACGTGAACCTGATAATGAAGTCGTGTCATAGGTTGCTAAAGTAAAAAAATTGCTTTTGGAAATGAAGGTGTAACTTCTCAATGAGGATCACATGGCATTCTGGTCCAGCTTCTACATGGTAGGATTTTGACAACAATTGGACGAGAATATCAAGAATTCGTCAATATTTGGAAATACTTGAACGATAGTAAACAGATGATGAAGAACTTAATTGAAAAGTTGTACACTATTGAGAAGCATATACAAGTAACAGGTGCTGCAGTTGATACAAGTGGATTTGTAGCGCATTCTTCGAAGCAATTGTCAAAGTTGAAGAGTAAAGCTAATCAGATACAAGATGCAAAAAGGTGCAGAATATGAAACAGAATAAAAATTATTTTCATTGTAATACACTTGCGCATCTGAAAAGAGCTTGCTGCTTCTTTAAAGAATTAAAGAAAAATCAGTAAGAAACAACAAGGCATTTCAATTCAAATACTGCAAATAGAAATAGACAGACTGGAATAGGAAATTATATAGCATTCTCAGTAAAATTAAATGCTTGGATATGCAATTCTGGAGCAATTTCACCACACAAATAAACAATACTTTGTAAGTTTTAAAAAGTTAATAGTTCCAGCCAACATACAAACTGCAAACAAGCACTTGGTAGTGGAGGGTAGATGTCAAATGTTGGTCAATGGAAAGTGGCAACTAGGACATCTTGAACTGTGGTACGTCCTGACATAGTATGGCATCTATTTTCAGTTTGAAGTACTGCAAAATATGGGCTGAATGTGGCAATAGAACATGGATCTGTAATGCTAAAGAAGAATGGCAAGGCTAAAGCTAGAGGAAAATGCACAACGGACGCTTACTCAATGGACATGTGTGTCATGATCCCAATAGAGACAGCTCAAGGTAATGTTGCAACTGCTATGGAAACACTGCAGATGTGGCATGAAAGACTGGGTCATCAAGACAATTGCCATGCTCAAAAGGTGCTGAATAAAATGGGCATTGACATTAAGGTACTAGAAAGTGAAAAACTTGTGATGCACGTGCTCTGGGTAAGGCTCATCATAAACATTTCACATGAAGACAGAAAAGATCAACACTATTAGTAAAGTCATTAATGCCGATGTCAGTGGTCCTATGTCAGTCAATGGTATTCGAAATGAGAAGTATTTTGTTTTTTCAAAGATGGTTTTGTAAATTTCATTTTTCATCAAACAAAAGAATGAAGTTTCAGATTGCCTGAAGGTATTTTCGGATGAAGCATCTACTAATGGTCACACAGTGAAGGAAATCCAATGTGATGGTGGAAGAGAATTTGACTGCAAGGAAACATGTCAAAGTTTAGGAGAACATGGCATAACAGTAATTTCTGCACCCTATCCACTGAGCAGAATGGGGCAGCAGAAAGGGAGAATAGAATGATTGTCAAGCTAGCAAGGTCAATGATGTCAGTGACTGATGTTCCGCATTCTATCTGGATCCAGGCTTACGAAATTGCTGTTTACCTACTAAATCACACTGGTAAAACATCATTTGAAGGGGAATCGCCATATGAGCTCTGGAATGACAGGACAGTTGGAAAACTGAATCACCTTTGCATCTTTGGCACTGAGTGTTAAGAATACATTCCTAAGCACTTTGGAAAAATATTTGACAATAAAAGTGTACTTGGTCAAATGGTTGGATACCTGAATGTGAAAAATGGATATCAAGTTTATGTTAAATAACTGGAAAAAATAGTGAATACCCATGTCATTTTTAAGCCAGAACAAATATGCACAAACAGTTTGCTCAGTGCAACAGCATTTCTAGGTTCCAAGGAAATTAATGCTTCAAATTGGGAAGAAGAATTTAAAGGAAAATCTGCACCAAGTTAAGAGTTCTGAAAGAACAGTAATCATCCTAAAGAAAATAGGTGGAAGAAATAATTCACAGAAGATGTAAGAAAATGAAGTGTACAAATGCCCAAAGCAACAATGTTCACAAACAGTGAATAGTATGTGAAACAGTATGTTATTTAACAATAGGCTGTGAATCCCAAAGTAATGATAGTATAAATTACAAAATAATTATGTAACTAACTTTATTTGTGCAATATTGTATATATAGTTTCAGATGATTTTTGTTAGTTACAAGGATATGTTAGGAAATAAGAATTGCATTGCCTAACTGAAACTGGGAAAGAAAGTTGACATCTCAACGAAACAGGGAACAATACACAAGCGGGTGAGTTGTTTGTTGCCAAAGAAGCAAAAGTTGGAACTGAGGTCACAGGGAAGCATGCTGTTTGCAGAGATGGAGAGAATGACTTCCATAAAGTATATGTGAGCATAGCAGTGATTGACTGACCAAAAGAGACACTAAAGTGAGTGTGATGTTGTAGACAATAAAAATTCAGTTATAATGGTTAGGCAATTCAAGATGAAAGATTATATATTCCCAAGCAAACAGGTAACATCACACAGTTCTGAAGAATATCTCACCAGGTACATGTCATAAAGTTAGATAAAATGTGAAGAACAATAAAGTATGTGAAGTAATTTGTGCACAGGAATCCAGAGTTTCACAGTTACATTTATAAATATAAGCAATTTCAGTCAGTCGTCTTCCGTTGTCTAGGGGTACCGTACTAGCCTCTAGTTCATGAGGCCATGGGTTCAAACTTGGTGGATTTTTTCCTTAGCATAGCTTCCTTCAGAAGGGAAGTAAAGCCAGTGATTACATATAAATTAATGACACGTAAAAGAACCTCAAGCCTGATAAAGGGGCCTCTGAGCAAAATTTCAAGTCTTTCACACCCAATATAGAATGGGATGCTAAGGACCATAGTAGTTAAAGAGCATCCATAAATAAAACTGAATTTAATTTAGTTTCAGTCAGGCACTTAGAGAAATTAAAGTATATCAGTTTGATGTGAAAATAAGCGTGAAGACATAATAAAAGCCTAAGATTAAAATTTTAAATCAGTGTTATCTTTTAGAAATGAATTACTTTCCATTTACACATGCTGCTTAGAGATACTTACTTGACTGGGTAATGTAACAATTGCTAGCCATCGAACAAAGAAACTGAATTAAAGTAATTAAACAATAGGCAACCCAAAAACAATGATAACAAACAGCAGTCACATCACACGATACTGTGAATGGAGAGACAAGAAAACCGGCCTGAATGACTTCAGGAGAGTATTTTTGTGGACTAGCACACAAGCTGACAATTGAAAACAAGATCAATGATCTTACAACGAAGCATTAAATTCAAACTCAAGAGTTTAATGGTTGGCTGCCTAGCAAGAAGAATTAGATGCTTTGGAAAAAAATAATACCAGATCTTATTTAAGCTCCAGAAAATACCGAGGTGATTCAGAATCGTTGGGTACTAAGGAAGGAGTTTAATAAGAATAGAAATATTCAACAATTTCGAGTAAGACTTTTTGCCAAAGGACGTGTACTGAAGGTTGGGGTAGATTATGAAGAGACCTTTAACCCTGTTGCAAGGTATGCTATAGTTAGGGATATACCTGTACTGCCTACCGAAGAAAACTTGATATTACATCATTTTGATATAAAGACTGCTTTTTTACATGGCCTTTTCTGGAGGAAGTATGTATGAAACAGCCTTGATGATGATGATGCATCTAGACGAGTGTGTAATTAAAACAAAGTCTTTATGGCTTGAAACAATTACCTTGGTGTTGGAATCAGTATCTAGTACAATCCATGACAAATCAAGAGTTCAAGGTTAGTGCAGCAGATCCTTGTTTATTTGTGAAACAAAAGAATGGGAACAAGCTGATAGTTGCAACATATGTAGATGATTGACTTCATGGAATGATGGACTTCATTCACTCAACATTCCAAAATTACATCAGGACCCTTGGATATGTTTATGGAAATGCAGAATAAGAAGCATACAGATGGAATTTTCTTGAATCAGTGTTGTATGCTGAAACTATTCTGAAGCGATTCAACATGAGTGAAACAAATCCAGTGAAAACCCCTTCAAATAAGAGTTCAGGTGGTTCACAAGAGGTTCTTTGTGAAGAGTGCCTTATTGTGCAATAGTAGGGTGCCTGTGCATTTAACAACAGCCACTTGCCCTGATTTGGCTTTTGGAAATTAAAAGAATATTTAAATATCTTTGTGGAAGCACTGCTTATGGAATGTTGTTTCCTATTTGTGATGAAAAGAAAGTGTTAACATTTAGTGATGCAGACTTTGCTGGCAACCCCATGATCAGGCATTCAACTGTTGGTGTAGTGGAACATATGGAGGAGCTGCTGTTTCATGAATTGAATTGAATGTATTGTACAATTTGTTTTACAATTTGGTTAAAAATTTTATACAATATATATTATATATATCACTCATACCCTTACATCTTGTGTACAATTTGTCTGGTGCTTGTTTACTTACTGAGCCACTCAGATTGCTTGGCTCCCAGACCTTATTGCTCACTGAGCGGACCTTCTCTCTTTGCCTCTCTTAATTTTATAGACCATTTTTTTCTTTACCTTCCTTAAAAATTCTCCCATACCTTTGATTTTCTTTTCTTCTTTCCCTGACATCATCTTTATAGCTACTATTTTCTTATCCATATTATCCCATTTTTTCTCCCACACTTTTTCCCTCCAACTCCTTATTTCCTTACATTTTGTGATATAGTTTCTGTACTTTCTCTTCCTCCACAGAACTCACATATCCCTCTTCCACTGTCTCTCATCCCTCTTAAATACATTGATCCCATTCTCATCCATGCTAAACCTTCCCTTCTTGTCTATTACAGCAATCAATGTACCTCTCTCTTTCCCAATCCTTCTTTATCAGTTTATAAAAGCTTAATGAATTTTTATCTTCAAGTCTTCCCCATATCTCTTGTCATTCTATATCTTCCACTCTGTTTCTTACTACTTTCCAAAAGTCGTTTGTATTTCTTTCCTCCAGCCCTCATATATTCCCCATTCCAATTAACTTCATTATCTTTTCAATTTCTTTCCACCAGCTGTTTTTGCTTCTTAGAGCCTTTTGCTGAGTTATGCATATCTTTAAGATTTCACCTTCCTCCATTTTCATACATCTAAATCAAAATTTTAAAATTTTTTCTACTATTATACCTTTCCTCCTAGTTCTACTAATGCAACCTCGCCTGGTGCTGCTCTTAGTAGTCCAATTAATTCTTTACAAAACTTTCTATACATTTAGTCAATTTTATTACTTAGTTCTCCTCCCCACTATATTTTCACCATAGAGCATTTTTGATTCTACCAATACCTCTTACATTCTCTCCAACCATTTTGTCGACATCTCTAATTTATATTTGCATATTCTTATTCCTATCATAGCTGCCTTCCCTTTCGCCAACATCTTCCTGCCATGTGCTCCCCATTCCCCACTATCATTCAACCTTACTCCTAAATAGTCATATTCTTTGACTACCTCCAGTTCTTGAACACCTAAAAACCATGTTTCTTCCTTCCTCAGTTTATTTCCTTTTTTAAACCTGTCACTTTGGATTTATTTATATTTACCTAATTCCCCATTTTTCACAAAATTCTTGAATTTCATTTATTACTTTTTGTAACCCTATTACCGATATGGCACCTACCATAAGGTCGTCTACATATAATAAATCTGGAATCTCATTATCCCTTATTACTGGACAATACTAATTTCTCCTAATATATCATCAATGAATAGGTTTAATAATATTGGACTCAGCTTACATCCCTGTTTTAATCCTATTTTTTGTTGAATCATCCTGGATTTTTTTCCCTGCGTACACAGAACTTTACATCTTTATATATTTTCTTAATTTCTCTTATAAACTTGTTTCTTACTCCCTTTTCCCTTAGTTTATATTCCAGAGCTTCTCTGTTTATTTTATCAAAAGCTTTTCCCAAGTCAGCAAAAAATATGTATACCCTTCCTCTTTTGCTACTCAGATATTTATCTATTATAGTCTTTATTATAAATATGTTATCTACAGTCTGTCTTCCTTTCCTAAAACCTGCCTGGAATTCTGTTCTCTTTTCTACTTTCTACTACGTATAGTAAGTAGGGGAAGTATTGCATTCTACTAACACACTCGATACCAAAATTTCACCAGAAATACATGTTTTGAGGCCTCCAAATCCAAAAAAAGTATTTTTGGAAACATGTCCGTGTGCGTGTGTGCATGTGCGTGTGCGTGCATGTGTGTGTGTGTGTGTGTGTGTGTGTGTGTGTGTGTGTGTGTGTGTGTGTGTGTGTGTGTATGAGAGAGAGAACAGCATAATTCAGAAACAAACAGTCGGATAAACACCAAACTTGGTATTTAGGTTCAGTATCTTCCAGAGATGCGACACAGAGGTTTTCAAGAAAATCCCCCACCCCAGATTACCCTTTACATGGAACATTTTTCGAATATGGCTCTAACGATTTTGATTAAAATATCATATATTTAGGATACTTTCATGACAAATAAAATGTATATCTTGAATTTTCTGGGAATGTCTCCAAAAGTATTCTTCATTGTGAACGACTTTTGCATAACTGGTAAACCATAAGAGAGAGACAAAATTTTACAACACAAAAAATGTAGATCGCATTAAAATACACAATTTATGTCATATACATTGTTTTTTGTTGAGTGAACCATTTTCGAGATATTGCTTGTTATTCCCTTAAATTTTCCAATATTTATACTTTTTCTCAAATGGGAATTCGTTATTCTTTTTTTTTTTTTTTTTTGTCCTGGTAATGCAAAGAGAATGGAATACTCCACATAGCAACCAGCTCTTAAAATATTTGACTATTGCTTAAAGCCTTGCATCTGCAAGAAAATTAGCAATAAGATTAACATCTCGATATCTTGATTAACATGATGCATATGGTGAATAAGTGTTTGTAAAAATAGTTTGTACGAAAGTAGGGAAAGTCATGTGAGTGTAACACATCAGATTTTTTTTTTTTTTTTTTTTTTTTTTTTTTTTTTTTTTTTTGTTTCTAGTTTCTATCCATTCCTGCTGTTTTATAGTCCAGTAAACTACAAAAGTCGGTAACGCTATGAACAACAGAGGCTGACTTGATTGCAATCAGTGAATGGGCCAAAGAATTGATTGTGTAGAAATGTTTATTCAAGGATTTATATGCTCAAATCAAAGAAATACTTATACTATATGTGGATATTGCAAATGCTATCAGATTTGAAAAGAATCCACATTTTCATAAAAGATCTAAGCCTATTGATGTATGACATTATATTGTATGTGAATGCCATGTAAATGATGAGATAAAAATAGAGTATAATGATGGGCAAAATCAATTATCCAATACACTCACTAAAATGTTAGAATAAGTTAGATATCAAAATTTGCGATGTAAATTAGGTGTCTGTATATACAGAAAATATGTCAAGTTAGTTTGAAAATGCATATACTGTTTCTTTACAGTATTATGTGGATAATACAGTGGCATATGAGGAAGTGTTAAAAATGTAAACCTGCTGTATCATGTTGCCCTGTTAACTTCATTGATTCTGTTTTGTTACTTTATTGTCACAGTAACTAAAGGAACACGGAAAGTTTTGTGTACTTCAATATTGTACTTAAAGTACCATATATTCTCATAAAGTACCACATAAGTACCACAGGATTCCTATTTAGAAATCACTGATGCAACTACTTTCAGAAATATTAACAAACATGTTGAGTAAGTTTATTTTTGGATATTTATAAGTCAGATTATACAAATGTTTCATCTCTCTGATGTTAGAAAGTATCAAATTATGTATAGAAAGAAGTTGCAATAATTTCATCTATTGTTGCAGTATTACTGTTTGAATTTCAATGTTAACTTTTGGCAATGCAAATGCTTATAATTTATTGTTAACAATTTGCATGTTCCCCTTTGTATGCCATTGGGTGAGCATTCTCTCTTGCTGAAGTTCTAGATATATTTGAGAATGAAGATACTGAAGCTGATGTTTTTATGAAGCTTCCCAAGCACAAAAAATAGTTACTTAGTAACTTTTGAGTGCTGTCAAGGCAAAGGACCTAAAGAAACCACAACTGCAATTTTAGCAAAGCTGTTTCTACTTAATTGTACTACAAAATGAGGGAATCAAAGTATTCTAAATGGATAATTTTTTCATGTTCTATGTTGTTCTCCTTGACATACTGTATTATTCAATTATTGGGACAATAAGAAAAACAGGATTCTGAAAATTTGCCCCTGGGACTAACTGAGCAATATTCTTTAAAAACCTAGAGGTGAGTAATGTCATGACCTCTAAACACACTAGCTCAATGGGGGGTAGAGCAACTCGCAACTCGGGTATCGAAGAATCTAAAAGTTAATAATTTACATTATGCGAGGTCACGACGAGGGATGCAGCTAAGAGAAATGTGAAAAATATTAGGAAATACCTAGTAAAAGGATTACTACATCGTGCAGATGAGAGAAGGGATCTATCTACTATGATAAATTAAACTGAATAGAAGTGGATGGCAAGGGGGTTTATTAATAAAAGGGGATACAATACCTCCTTGTTTCCATGGTCTGTCGGTGAGGACGCCATACTGTTTGTATGGGTAGCGCGCACACACACAACCTGCCTCTTCCAGTAACTAGGATGCTATCTAAAGCTCGTTTATCCCCACCACTCTCTTATGCAATACCCTATCCGGGCAGCCAGGTCACATACGTAACAATGCTTACATACGTCACATATGCAAGCTGAATGATAACCATGATGTTTATCACCACTTCATGTGGAACTTTAGAAATTGACAAAGTGAAGTGATTCTTAAATACAGTTCATATATGACAATATGATCAAATTGACTAAAACCTTTGCTGTTATTATATAGGAGTCAGAGATAAAAATGGTATGTTAGCCATTGATTACTTGGATGCAGGAAGAGGCTGTGCAGAACAGCTGGTTCTCCACATCTAAGCACCTTTAAAAGGGTTTCCCAATTAGATTTCAGGAGAGAAGTAGCAAATGTGTATTTGCAAAACTATGAAATTTTACCCAAAGCAGCAGTAAGACCAACCACTTCACCAGCATAATCAGACAGCTGTGTATTTGACTTGATAAGTTTTGATAGGATCTTGTCCAGCACACGGATCTTAGTAAAAGAAAAGATGCTCTAGGTGCACCTGTACATCAACTGTAAGAGTTGAATGTGCAAAATATGTACATAGTTGGCTTCTGCAAGTATTGTTTTACAGCTTTTCATTTGCTTTAAATTCATGATCAGTTTTTGCAAGTGAAACAGTCACAAAATAAAGATTAACTGATTCACCATTATGGGCAGAGCCATCCCACAAACCTGTGCTGCCTTTCAAATTATGATTTAGGTTATAGTTAATCATGCAACCACTGGAGTAGCAGTATTACGCTGACTGTGGGTTACACCCCTCACAGCTTTATATAATTTAATGGTAGTCTGTGGGTCTGTGCTAAGTTCTGTACTGTGGCATCAACTGTAACTTTTGCATAAGGCTTGCTGAATCCTCAGGATAAAAGAGTTGCACAGCATACAGAGAAGTGATATTTATGGCTTTATTTGTTTATTTCGTTGTTAGAGAACACTTCCAAGATATTCATTGGGTATTATTTGCATATCATACCAGATAAACAAAGCAGTGTGTAAGCATTCTCATATATGCATCACAGGATTGTAATGAGATACAAACAATTGAACTCATTTTCATGTGACTTCTATAGCAGACAGTCTATGAAGAAGTATAGTAACCAGCCTGCTTCTTTATTTGCGTTATACACAATATTTAAAACTAACTTTCCTTGAAGTAAATTAAAATCAGTGTAGAATTAAAAATACCACAGTAACTTATGCCTATGTAGTGTATAACAAGGTGTGTTCAAAATGTATCGATCCATATATTTCCTGCGTAAACCAATAAAGTGCAGCAGACTTCCTCCGTGCAGAGGTGGAGGGAATATTCATGAGCAGTTCGTTAATTTTTTCCCTACCGCAGAAAACGTCAATCGCTGGCAGTTGGCCTACGAGTGAAGACGTGTAGCAGCCAATCTAAAACGACGGAACAACTGGGCAGCGATATTGCATCAAATTTTGCCAAAAGCGTGGTGATACTCAAGTGGAAACCATTCACATGATTCAACAGGTTTTCGGGGACGATGCCATGAACGCCTCAAGGATAAAGGAGTGATACAACCGCCTCAAAGATGGCCGCACATCAGTGGACAGTGAACCACGTTCAGGAAGGCCTTCAACAAATCGAAATGACAATGTCATTGAGCAAGTGCAGACTCTGGTCTTGCAGGACCGTCATATCACAGTCCGAGAACTTGCGAAAGAGATAGGGGTAAACATTGGATCCGCACCTTCAATTTTAACCGAGGATTTGGGCATGAGGAGAGTGTCCGCGAAATTCGACCGAAGCTGCTAACTATGGAGCAGAAGCAATGGCATCTGGACATAACACAGGACATGCTGGCCAACACAAACGGTGACCCCAACTTTCTGAATCCCCGAGACTAAAAATAAAAAGCACAGAAGGGCCGCACCAAAGTCAAGATTATGTTGATCGTTTTCTTTGACTCCTGCGGTGTGGTGCATCATGAGTACGCACCACCAAGTCAAGCCATTACAAAGGATTAATACCAGGAGGTCCTTCGTTGCCTTCGTAATGCTGCGCAAACGACCGGATCTGTGGGCAGCAAAATCTTGGCAGCTCCATCATAACGCACCCGCCCATTCTGCGCATTTGATTCAGGCTTTCTCCGCCAAACACAGCATTCCTGTGCTTTGACAGGCTCCCTACTCACCCGAAATGGCTCCGTGTGACTTTTGGCCGTTTCCCAAGTGAAAATACCGCTGAAAGGGACCCCATTTGAGTCGAGAGAAGATATACGGAATGCGACGGCCCAATTGCTCATCATTCCAAAACTGCCTTCCAGAAGTGTTTCCAACAACGGCAGGAGCGCTGAGAGAAGTGTATACATCACCAAGGAGACTGTTTTGAAGAGGATTAATGTTTTCGATCTCCAAATCAATAAATGTATTTTTGCCGACCAATGATTCGATACTTTTTGAACACGCCTAGTATATGTTTACTTACAGACTATACAGTTTCAGTTATACAGTATTCGTTTCACTCGAAATATCTTTAAAAGTAATAGAATAGGTTATCATTTTCTTGAACGTCTGTAAAGTTAAATCATTGACAGTTTTAAACTCACGTTAGCTGATGCTTGTAGTGGCATGGACATTTAAATGTCCTCAGAGATATTAAACTTTGTTGTTAACTCATTTTATACTTATACCAATTATTAATTTGGTTCATATAATCAAATTATTTGAAAAAGAATGAATATCTATTTAAAAATATATAGTTTAAGTGCCTAGCATTCTCTCTTGGAACTAGGTATTGAGGTTCAGCGCCTTTCAACTTTTTTTTATTATGCTGTTAACGCATACACCATGCGCCTAGACATTTTTCCAGTAATCTGATGTGTTACATTCACAAGATTTTCTTTAGATGTAGCACAACAAATTATATCTCTTTAAAATACACAATTTATTTCAAATAAGTAACCTTTTTGTGTCTTCAGCTATTTCCGAGGTATCTCTTAATATTGGTTTCAATTGTTCAATACTTCATAAATATTTTAAAGTCCTGTTGCTATTCACTTCTTTCTTGTAATGCCACCGAAAGAGTATGGAGCTCACTATGTGAGCCACTTTTAAAACACCTGACTATCGAGATGGTTCCCTCTATTCCTCTTGTACCTACAACGAAATATGTAATGGAACTATTTCGGCAAATGTTCATTTCGATCAACATGAATCGGATAGAAAAATAAGCTGGCATCAGAATAAGTTATAGAAGCTATATAAAAATAAATATAGTCTGTAGAGAAAGTCATGTGCATGTAACGGATTTTTTCACTTTAATTCTTTGTCGTCCTCTTTGGTGTAGTGGTTATCATGCTAGCTTCTAGTTCAAACCCAGCTGAGGGCGATGGATTTTTTCGGGCGTTAAAATCCTTAGCATGGCTTCTTTCGGAAGGAAAGTAAAGCCGGTGGTACCGTGTCGTAGATTTACGGCACATAAAAGAACCTCAAGCCTGATAACGAGGCCTCTGATCAAACTTACCGGTTTTCCACGCTCAATATAGAATGAGCGTTGCTGCCAAATCCTACCATGCAGTAAGTAACTCAACCATGAATGTCGTGTGATCTGCGTCGCCGAAGTTACGCATTCATCTCCGAAAACAACTTTTCGACCGTAGCAATGTATGTATTTCGACTTCACTATCAAATTCATGTCGAAGTTTGAAGAAATCAGTCATCAATAAGGTCAGTTTTGTATACTGTTCTGTTCGTAATAACTCGCCAATTTGTCCCATGTCTTTAGCTGACGTATAGTAGGACTAATGCCGGGATTACGATAAACTTAACGTAATGTGACTTAACGCGATGTAACGTGAACGTCTTAACACATTGTATTAAATGGAGCTATTTAGGGCTGACTAAACGCGACGCAACTTAGAGTGGCAATGTCAAACTTTTCCTTCCCGTTACCTACGTCAAGTTTGATAACACGTGGTAATTAGAGCAATTGGCGTGAAGCGGTAATATGAAGTAATAAAAGAACTACCAATCAAGAGTCAATACCGTTATATTAAGTTAAACGTATCCTAATCAACCTTTAGTTTAGGAGTATTTAACTTCACGTAACGTCCCGTCACGTGAAGTTAAATAAATTTCATCGTAATCCCGGCATTAATCAGCCACCGGCTGAACGCACTTGCATTTAGTGCCACAGCACGTGTGTTGTCACTCTCCAATCTCCAATTAGTTTCTTCTCGTCGTTGAGCAACCGGATATTTTCGTTTGCTGTTTATAATCGACACCATGCCGTACTGCTCAAAATGCGTCTAAATTTGCCCATTCCACTTTATCCAATTTGCCGGGTCAACAGCCTTCTTGATTTTCACTTTCAATTCCGTCAATTCTAGTCTACTTTCATAATTGTTACGCATTCGTTGCACCATGACACGTTTTTGCTCTACCAGACATGGCAGGAACATGATAATATCGTTAATCTGCAGCTTGTTATGGACTTCTACTCGATTACGCGCATAATTTGAAAGTATTTCCCCGATTTCACAACGTTGTACGTACGAGGGCGATAGTGAAAACTTTTAGAATGACAAGTTTCTAAAAACAAATAAAATTTGTTTATATCTGTTTTGCGAGTTTATTGCCGGTAGTTTGTTCGATTTGCTTAAATAGTTTATTAATTATCGTCATTTAAAGAGTTTGTGTTCACCCAAAAATGAATTTGACTAGGGAACATTTCTTGGCTATGATTTTTTACGATTTTAAATCGCCATTAACACCTAAACAATGTGAAAATCGGCTTAAAATGCCTTTGGCAATAGAACCCCATCTAAGCCAACAATTTATAATTGGTACAGCGAATTCAAACGAGATCGTTTTTTTTTTTTTTTTTTTTTCTTTTCTTTTCTTGGTGATGTATTTTGTGAAGGACGCTCAAGACTGCTGTTACTGATGAAAATATTACGCTGTTCGAGCAATGCTTGAAGATCGACGGACATCTAATGAATTTATTCGGGCGACATTGGGCATTGGTATGAGTCAAATCCAAAACATTTTACATCAACAGTTAGACCGAGAAAACTTTGTTGATGGATACCACATAAACTGACTCCCAATCAAAAAGAACACAATGATTGGTGCAGAAAAACTTTGGGAAAATTCCAAAGCGGGACTTCAAATTTGGTTTGGAATATCGTTACTTGTGATGAATCTTGGATTTATTGTTGTGACCCTGAAAATAAAAGTCAATCGGCTCGATGAGTCTTTCGAACAGAACCTAAGCCTAGAAAAGTTCGACGAAATCGCAGTGCTGGTAAGAAGATGGTTGCTAGTTTTTTTTTTCTAAAACGAGCCATATTATAAGATAGACGTACCGTTACTGCCGATTGGTACACAAATGTCTGTTTACCGCAAAGTTTTGAGAAAAAAATTCATTTAAAACGCCCAAAAGGAGTAATTATATCATGTCAACGCGTTGTCGCATACAGCAAAACTAACAACGGAAAATCTGGTTGCCCTAAAGGGTCAGCACCATGGACCCTCCACCATACAGTCCTAAACTAGCACCTTGTGATTTCTTTTTGTTTCCAAAAATTAAAGATAAAATGAGTGGTCACTTTTTCGTCATCAGATAAAGCAGTGGAACTTATGAAAACCTGGTTTCTTAAGTGTCTCAGAAAGAGGGCTGCTTTAAGGACTGGTTTCATCGAATGCAAAAATGTACTGATGTTAAACGGGAATATTTTAAGAAACAATAAAATCATTTAAAATTTTTAAAACTAATCCTTGTTTGATTTTCTAAAAATTTTCAGTGTCGCCCTCGTACGCGTGAACTGGACCCATGAACTGTTGAATTTGTGCATTTTAATAATGAATCACGTATCCAACCATCGGGTTTACTTTTGTACCTGAAATGAAAAGCGTAAACATTTAAAAAATGTAATAAGCAAATTTGCTTACAGAAACACACATTGCCAAAACTGCACTTCTTTTTTGCACAAAGGAGGAGCATTAGCTTCCTTTTATTTGGAAACAGATAATTTCACAATATAATTCTTGTTGTAGTTTAATAACCAATCAAAGCACATCAAATCTTCTGGCATAAGTGACATAATACTAGCATTTGTCAGTTTTTCTTTTCAATTTTTCGATACATAGTTTCTCTGCAAGCGCATCAGCGGATTTCAGTTGGTATTCAGGATAATAAACGCCTCCTTGTTCACACACTTTCATCGATTGCATTCGTTCAAAATCTCCTGGCACAAGTACAGGTTTCCTTGGATCAGCTGGCTCCAGTGTTCTGAGCATTTGCATCAAATTTTTCATGCGGTCAATAAAGCCTGGCGCAAAGTATTGGGGGTCAATTGTAATGAAACAATGACCTAGATTTGCCACTTGATCTTCCTCTGTATTCCAGCCTCGTATACATGGACCATATGCAGCATCTGCAAGTATACCACATAAGGTTTCAACAAGTAATGACAGCCCATAACCCTTGTAGCCAGAATTCTTTTCTTCTCCTCCTAGAGGCATAAGACAGGCTGTCTTGAAAGCTACCTCTGCATCTGTTGTGGTGTGACCCTCAGGATCTTGAGCCCAACCCTCAGGAATTGGTTCACCCTTTCCCCTTTGCATTTCTATCTTGCCGAATGCAACAACAGATGTAGCTATATCAAGCATGAAACTATCCCCATCTTTTGCTGGTGCACAGAATGATACAGGATTTGTTCCAAGAGCCGCCTTTTTTGCTCTGGTCGGACACATCATTGGTGATGAGTTAGTGAAAGCCATACCTATTAATCCATTCTCTTGCGCAATGTTAGAATACCATCCTCCTGTTCCAAAGTGGTTGGATCCTTTTGCTGATACAACTCCTACTCCAGTACATTTGGCTTTCTTTATAGCTAGCTTCATACAGAAGTTACCGACTACAGGACCAAGACCATGTTTGCCATCCACCCATGCTGTTGATGGAGATTCCTTCAGGATAACCGGCTTTACTGTAGGATTAGTGGTCCTTTTTTTCTGGATATCGTATATATATACTTCTAGTCTGTTCAATCCGTGGCTGAGGTGCCCTTTGCGATCCTCTGCTACCAAAAGATCAGCCACCTGTTCAGCATGGTCCGCTACCGTGCCCACGGCTAGCATGGCATCCTTCATGAACCGCTTCACTTCTTCTAGAGGTACTAGTTCCTGTTTCGTCCCTATGTGCTTCTGGTTGCAGACTGTCCTACTGCCTTTCTGACTGCTGACTGAGCTGCCGGTACACTTTCGTCGAGCGATAGGCACAATCCTCGTCCTGATCTCTCTCCCTAATACCGACGGATATCTTGAGGTCAAAGCCATTTTGGTCTATTTCAAGCGAAAGTACTTGATCTTTTAACACTAGTGACTTCACACGCTTGAAGGTCGTATTTGATCCCTTTTATCGCTTATTAGCCGAGATACGTGTAATGCCATTAGGTATATCGTAATAGTTGGTAAGGCGGGATTTGTCATAACTTATCGCAAAAGCACTGACATAAATGTGTATTCTTGATGCATTGCAAGCATAGATTATAAGCCTACTGTATTATATTGCCCTGTTAATTTTGTTACCCTGTTTTGTTGCTTTATTGTCACAGTCACCAAAGGGACACGAAATGTTTTGTGTACAACAAAATGTACTTAAAGTTTAAGTTATGGATAAAATCGCCCGATTCATTATTTAAAATGCACAACTTCAACATATTACAGGCTCAGTCCATGCATAAGTAAAAAATCATGAAATCAGGCGAATATTTTTAGGTTATACGTACGGTAATCGGGTACAAGTCAATAACAAGCTGCAGATTGACGATATTAGGGTGTTCCTGTTATTTTGCTGGTAGAGAAAATGTGTAACGGTGCAACGAATAATTGTGGAACTAGGCTAGAATTATGACGTAATTAAAGTGAAAATCTAGAAGCTTGTTGCCCGGCAAATTGGCCGAAGTGGAACTGACAAATAAACATGCATCTCGAATAATATGAGATAGAATCGATTAACGACAAACGACTGTGTCCGTTTGCTCAGAGTTCAGACAAGCCGACTAGCGACGAGAAGAAACACTTTGAAGATTGGAGACGTGACAACGCACGTGCTGCGGCATTAATTTGCAAGTGCGCTGTCAGTCGGCGGCTGATTTAGTTCTAGGATATATGCCAGCTAAAGACATGAGCCAGGTTTGTGATAGTTTGACGAACAAAACAGTATAGAAAGACTGATTTTATTGATGACCGATTTCTTCAAACTTCAACATGAACCTGATAGAAGCCACGTCATACGTTGCTAGAGTCGAAAAAACAAAATTTCGGACATGGAAAAAAAAAATTGAGTTTTATTTATTGACGCTCTTTAACTGCAATGGCCCTTAGCGTCCTATTCTATATTGGGCGTGAAAGACCAAAAATTTTGCTCAGAGGCCTCTTTATCAGGCTTGAGGTTCTTTTACGTGCCGTAAATCGACGACACGGGACCGCCGGCTTTACTTCCCTTCCGAAGGAAGCCATGCTAAGGATTTTTATGCCCAAAAAAATCCATTGCCTCCACCGGATTTGAACCCGCGACCTCGGGGACTATAGGCTAGCATGGTACCACTAGACCATGGGGGACGACTTTTCGGACATGAATGCAGAACTTCGTCGACACGGATCACACATCATTATGGTTCAGCTACTGCATAGTAGGATTTTGGCAACAACTGAACCAGAATATCAAGAATTCAGCAATGTTTGAGAATCGCAGGACAGCAGTAAATGACGAAGAACTTAACTGAAAAGTTGTGCACAATTGAGAAGTGTTTTTAACAGGCACTGCAGTTGATTCAAGTGCATTTGTAGATCATTCTTTAAAACAATCATCAAAGTTGAAGAGCAAAACTAATGAGATACAAGATGCAAAGAAGGTGCTTAGTATGAAATAAACTAAAAATTGTTTTCATTGTAATAAATTGGACTTCTGAAAATATATTGCTGTTTTCTTTAAAGAATTAAAAAAAAAAATAAGCAAGAAACTACAAGGCATTTCATTCAAATAGTATACATGGAAATAGACTGTAATAGGAAATGTTGCAGCATTCTCAGCAAAGTTCAATGTTTGGATATGCAAATCTGGAACAACTCACTACATGATGGCAAATAAACAATATTTTGCAAGGTTAGAGAAGTTTATAGTTCCAGTCAAGATACAAATTCCAAACCAGCAGATAAAGCAGTTGTTAGTGGACGAATAGATGTATAAATGTTGGTTAATAGGAAGTGGCGACCAGGACATCTTGAAAATGTTTGGTGCATGCCTGACATTGAACGACATCTATTTTTGGTTCAAAGTACTACAATACATGAACTGAATGTGACAATAAAACATGGATCTTTAATACTAAAGGGGAATGGCAAGGTTTAAGCTAGAGGAAAATAGACAACAGAAGCTTATTCAATGGACAGGTGTGTGATGATGATCCCAAAAGTTGCCGTTCAAGGTAATGTTGCAACTGCTATGGAAACACTGCAGCTGTGGTGTGAAAGACTGGGTCATCAGGACAAGTGCAATGCTCAAAAGGTGCTGAATAAAATGGAGATCGACATTAAGATACTAGAAAGTGAAAACTTATGTGATGGAAAAGAAATTAAGTTTGAGTTTTATATATGGATGCTCTTTAACTGCTATGGTCCTTAGTGTCCCATTCTATATTGGGCATGAAAGACCGGTAATTTTGCTCAGACACCTCTTTATCAGGCTTGAGGTTCTTTTACGTGACATAAATCTATGACACGGGACTAAAGGCTTTACTTTCCTTCCAAAGGAAGCCATGCTAAATATTTTTACACCCGAAAAAAAATCCATTGCCCTCCACTGGGTTTGAACCTGCGACCTTGGGAACTATGAAGGTGTTTTGTTTACGTAATTTATTAGCCCCACGTTGTTCGCCAACTTGAAGTATTTCTTTTGCTAGGAGTTTACGTTGTTTAATCTACTCCATGTATGAACGTAAATTTTGAAGTGGATTGTTTATTTGATAATTTACGTAGGAGTTACTGTTAGAGTTAGTTTGCACTACGCTTTGGGCGTTAATTTGAAGAAGATTGTTTGTTACGTAATATGCTGCTACGTATGAGAAGCCGATTTGAATATGTATTTTTGTTGTTACGCTCCAAGTTTTAAAATATTATATTAACTTCGTTATTAAACTGCTTCTATAGGTAGTATTCATGTTTATGTTTGCCTTGGCTGTGTCAGTCTTACTTTAGAAACATGTTTCTCTTAATCAGGGCATGGTACGACAAGAATGTAGGCTTACACAGATTTTAAGTTTAAATTCACTTCTTTTTATTAATCCTTGGCACAAATTAAATAGCACTACACTGATATTAAGAGCTGTGAGATTCTTTAATTTAAAACTTGCACTTTGTTATCACGTATACTTAATTTTCGTTACACACGAATACATAATATTTCTTTAGAGAACACATCTTCCATCCGGTCACTACCAAGGTCTGCCAACAGCTGAACATATTTTCAACCATCCAAACTCGTAAGCTTCTGTATTTCAAATCTCTGATTGACTAATCCTAGTCCAATAGAATATCTGCATGTTACTAAAGCTTTTTCTGGCTGTTAATTGGCTATTTTTAAACTGTTACAAAATTTACAATATTGTTGCTCTAATCATCACTAGTAACATTCAAACTCTCAAACTCATTATTGCCTCAAGGTTACCTCATTGTTACCTCATTGTTATCAATGTTAAACTTATTAATCTCACAGCTCTTGCATTATTAAATTACACAGTGCATTCACATAACATTATTAAACATGTTTACAATAATATAATCATATGCAATGACTTATATAAATTTTAAAAATTATTACATACATATTGCTTCAAGGCGGGCTGTTATTGAATTTATATATATTATATAATACAATTGAAATTATTCAAGTGTTAAAAATACTGCCTCAACTAGAGGCTAGCATGGTAACCACTACACCACGGAGGACAGCTTCTGTGTTGGATGTGCAGTGGGTAAGGCTCATCATAAATCCTTCACATCAAGACAGGAAATTGAAAATTTTTCATCAAACAAAAGAATGAAGTTTCAAATTGTCTGAAAATATTTTTGAATGAAGCACCTATCAGTGGTCACACAGTGAAGAAATTCCAATGTGATGGTGAAAGAGAATTTTACTGTGAGGAAGCGTGTAACATTTTAGGAGAACTTTGTATTACAACACCCTATATATCTGAACAGAATGGGGCATCAGAAAGGAGAATAGAACGATTGTGGAGCCAGCAAGCTCCATGACATCAGTGATTGATGTTTCACATTTCATCTTGGTCCAGGTTTGTGAAATTGTTCTTTACCTACTGAATCAGACTGGTAAAACTTCATTTGAAGAGGAATCTCCATATGAGCTCTGGAAATACAGGACCATAGGAAAAATGGATCACTTGGCGCTGAGTGTTAGGTATACATTCCTAAACAATTTAGAAAGAAATATGACAAAAAAGTGTACTTGACCAAATGGTTGGATACCTGAATGTGAAAGATGGTTATCAAGTTTGTGTTAAATCACTTGGAAAATTAATGAATACCCAAGATTTCATTTTAAAATCAGAACATATGTGCACAAAGAGTTTACTCAATGCAACAACATTGCTAGATTCCAAGAAAATTAACATTTCAAATTCGGAAGAAGAAATTACAGGAAAATCTGTACGAAATTACAAGAGTCTGAAAGAACAGAAATCATCCTGAAGAAAATTGGAGGAGGAAATAGGTAATTCATAGAAGGGAAAGAAAATTAAATACATAAATGCCCAGAGCAAGAATGTTCACAAAGAGAGACAAGAAAACGGACTGGAACAACTTCGTGAGAGTATTTTTGCGGACTGGCACAGAAACTGACAATTGAAATAGATCCACAATCTTAAAATGAAGCATTGAATTCAAATTCAAGAGATCATCAGTTGGCTGCCATGCAAGAAGAATTAGATGTGTTGGAAGAAAATTATGTCTGAGATCTTGCTAAAGCTCCAGAAAATGCCAAGGTGATTCAGAATTTTTGGGTGCTAGGAAAAAGTTTAATAAGAATAGAATTATTCAGTGCTTTTGAGCAAGACTTGTTGCCAAAGAACATGAGCAGAAGGCTGGGATAGATTATGGAGAGAGCTTTAGTCCTGTCAGGACCAAGAGGAGTAGAACAGCTGAGAAGGGGCTCATTCCGTGCAAAATCTGAAATAATGACATCACATTCACGAAGCTACCACTACCCAACTCCTTAAGTACTTGCATCACAATTCCAAAGCTCTTATTGCTTTCATTGCAATTGGTGTGGAAATATATTATATCAATAATAATATTAAATAATAAATAGTATATTGTGAAAGCCTCTCCCCGTATTTCTTTGCCATCAGTCAGATAAAATAATGTCCTACTCCAACATTTTTCTTCAGTGCAGTTACTGCAATAATAGGTTTCTATTTTTTAAATAATATTAACTGGTAAAGGTGGAAGTATAAAAGAACTCAGTGTTTTCACTGTGAATAATAATAATTTTCTGTATTGTAGGTAGATAGTGTTCTTTGGGTTCATGGAGCAAGTCAGGCATATGTTACATAACTACACACATACAAATACACAGATTTACGGCATGTAAAAGAACCTCAAGTCTGATAAAGAGGTCTCTGAGCAAAATTGCGGTCTTTCATGCCCAATATAGAATGGGACACTAAGGACCACAACAGTTTAGGAGCATCCATAAATAAATAAAAAACAAAATACAAATACATGAATACAGATTACATATTGGTTACACAAAGGAGCATAACTATTTACACAACACAATATAGTAGTGCAGTATTGGAATTACTTTGACAATAAAAGTGCAACAATTAGCGTATGAAATACATGATTTCATTAAATACTCACTTATTTACAGACATGGGTCAACTAATTTTAAGATACTGTTAAAACAGTGCAGTATTTGAAATGGTATGTCTATGAGAATATAATCAAGTAGAGCATGGTGTAGAGATAAACAAAGTGAAACATGCTTTCTTAATCTCAGTAGCTCCAGAAACAGAAACTCTGAAAAGAGATGTGTCTGTAAGTTATAAATAGCACTTGAAATTGTAAAATCCTTATGCGGCTTGTCGGAGGGCAAATTTGTTAAACAGTGCTTGGATATCACACTATGGACAAAAGTACAGATGTGTGTAGTATTCCCTAGATGTCTAGATGCATATTTATAAGAAATCTAAACTGTGACTTGCAAAGAAAAAACCACCTGATCACACAACTTTATGATTTGATTGAAGGCATTCAATTACATATTACTTAAACTACACTGTTTTAAACTCATGCTGGCTGATGCTTGCAGTGATATGGGCATTTAAATGACTGACGGAGAAGGGATT
Organism: Deroplatys truncata; assembly: GCA_030765065.1. Classification (NCBI taxonomy): domain Eukaryota; kingdom Metazoa; phylum Arthropoda; class Insecta; order Mantodea; family Mantidae; genus Deroplatys; species Deroplatys truncata. The sequence goes on from CM060977.1 coordinate 141,552,733, forward strand.
AAATGGCTTTGTGTGCCTGAGAGATGCTAAATTTTATGTTGTGAACTCATTTTATAACCATACCAATTATTAACATGGCTTATATAGTCAAAGTATTTGAAAGAATAGAATATCTATTAAAAAATGCATAGTTTAAGTGCCTAAAGTATTTTGGAAATAGATGTTACCTTTATAAATATGATTCTGAATATGTTACACATGGCTTTTTTATTTCATTTACTTATCCCTAATAATAATTGATGTGACTATATAAGAAAAAAATTAATTAAATCATTTCAGTGTTAATGGGCTAAAGTATTCCTATAAAGGAAATTTACGAGATTCTTACTTTAGAAATACAATAAAAAGTACTATTAGAGAGTTAATGTAAACTTTTAAATAAATACCTAGGTGCACTCTTTTATTGTTATTTGCAAGTAATGCAATATACATATACATTGTATTGTTCTGTAATAATAATAATAATAATAATAATAATAATAATAATAATAATAATAATAATAATAATAATAATAATAATAATAGCAGTAATAAATTGCTTGTATACTTCATGGTACAAGTTTTATGTAATAAGAACAAGAAATTACATTACAGAATGATACATCTTTCTCTCCCTCTCTTTCAGAATTCATCCAGTTCATATAAACTTCTATTTACAAGGTGCTTTCTTTTAAAACAAGATTTAAAGTGAATGTTTAAATGAAGTGTTGCTTTTTACAAATTTGTGTAATTGGTAAACCTAGATAGACAAAATCTTACTGTGCCCCCCCCCCCATTAAAAAAAATTCTGAGATATTCTTTGTTATTGTAACTATTCAGTTTTACTTTCTCTACTATATGCTTACGGTAAGTAAAGGAAGGTATTCCGTTCAAAAATTTGATGTAAAGATTTCACTGGAAGTACTTGTTTTGGGGCGCCCTAAACCCAAAGAAAGCATTTTTAGAAAAAGATCCTTGCGTGCGCACGTGTGTGTGTGTGTGTGTGTGTGTGTGTGTGTGTGTGTGTGTGTGTGTGTGTGTGTGTGTGTGTGTGTGTGTGTGATAACTCAACAATGAAAAGTTGTTTAAATACAAATCTTATTTAAGTTCAGGGCTTTCAAAGGATGCAACACAAGGTTTTAAGAAAATTCTCTACCTCAAACACTTTACATGGTACATTTTTTGAAATGTTTAAATTTTTCCAAAAATGGCTGTAATGATTTTTATTGAAATACCATGCGTTAAAGCTAGTTTGGTGTCAAATAAAATGCATATGTTGAATTTTCTGGAAAATTCTTACCACACAATTTATGTCAAATATAATTTTTGCAGCATTATCCATTTCCAAAATATTTTTTGTTATTGGTTTGAATTTTCAAATAATTTATACTTCTCCCAACTGCAAATAACTTTTTTTTTTGTTTTTTGTTCATGCAAAGAGGCCATCACATTGTGACCGACTTTGAAAGGATTTGACTTGCTTTAGCCCACTGTATCCTTGTTACACCTGTAATGAAATATGTAAACATATAATGAAACTTTATTTCGATTAACAATAAGTAGAAGAATAAACGCTCGCAAGAAAAATTTGTAGAAGAGTTTGTAGAGAAAGTCGTGTGAATGGAACACATTAGATTTTTTTGTAAATGCTTTCACTATTCAGGTGCTTTTTGCAATGTCATGAAAAGAGTATGGAATTTTAAGGATGATATATAGCCACCAGTTTTTATACATTTGACTATCGTTCTTCCCTGTGTGCCTACCTATAAGGAAATGTGTAATGAAACTATTTATGCATACATTTATCTCAGTTAACTTGAAACAGATAGATGAATAAGCTATTCCATGTTGATAAAATTAGCAGAAATTATGCCCTTACCCAGAAAAAAATTTCAGGGGAGGGATTTTCATAACTAGATCTAAACTTAACAGTACCCTTTACAGTTATCATGTACCTTATCTGTAGTATATAGTCGTTCTGGGGGCAAGAAAATTGCTTGGAAACATTATATAGACAAAAAAAAACACTGGAATGGAGATATTTCACTTTACAGCACTAAACGCCGAGACTGCTTCAAAAATAGGGACGTATGGTCATTCACCTTACCTATGTAAGGCAACAATATTGAGTTTCCTTGTAAATGTGCTACTAGCACTAGACCTACTGTTATCTATGGAAATTTTCCCATATTGGTTTGATATGAATTTTAAATAAATAAAACAGAAGTTTCGGGGGGAGGGTTTGAACCCTAAAAAACCTCCCTCTAAATATGGCCCTGTATTTTGTATTTTAAAACTAGCCAAAACAGCTGATTTAACTTATTGACTTCCTTTGAAACAATTGTGCTTGGAGAAACTTTTTCAGTAATGGTTGTAAAATAATTGTTTCTTCAACTTAGCTATACTTAGCTTTTGTTTGACAGCAATTCTTTTAACCTTTTATACATTGATATTTGTTGAAAACCTGGTTACAAAGTGTGAAGGAGTTTGAAGTAAAAATTTTCTTGAAAAATAATGTGACTTGTTTTTAGAGCAATTGCTCATTTTCCCTTCCAGTACTTAGTAACAACAACAGACGCCAGCAATGGTAACAGCAATTGCCACTGCATCAGTCATAGAAATAACTGTTTTGTCCAGAAGGTATAGCTGCAAACTGACAAGCCCAATTACAAGAACGTAACCACACAACAGTAAAAACATCAGTTGACCAGTGCTGATGACAAGTGCAACAGCAAAGTAATACTGAAACTACAACTTTCAGTTTCTTGCAATGGTTTTATTTTGCAGTGCTTGTGTGTATGAAGCAGTTGCATTATTTTATATCCAAAATTTGTAAGAGTAGTTCTTATTAGTACTTAACCTGTGTAGGCTGAAGATCACAGGATTTTTAAACAACTAAATATAAGAATTGCATAGTAAAAAGCATGCAAACAATGATTATAGTATACAAGCAGGATGTTTTGTTTTAAAATCAATTGCATATTCTTTTTTCTAAGCAATTGATGAAGATGAAAATATACAAACTGATGAATTGAAGCTGTGCATTAAGCTATAGAGAAGAAACTTCTAGCACTGTTTTCTATAAATTCAACTACTCCCAGAAAGAAATTCTGAAGCTCATTATGTGGAAAAGCTAACATGGTAGACCAATGCAGTAAAAAATGGCAAGAAGGATTAGTATATTTGATTCATTACAGAGTATTGGAATGAAAATACACTACTATAACGTATTTCCATCCAGTGATTCCTTACCCTATACCCATTAATTTTATAATTGAAACTAATATTTATTAATAAGAATAAACTGTTAATTATGTGCACATGTGTTTTGCATTAACAACTAAGTATGGGTGACAAAACTACCATTTGGACAGGCTGTGACCCCATTTCCAGGATTTAGCCCAAATGCTCCCTGTGCAACCCTTAAGGTAACTATCTAATTCTAAAAATCCTATTTTGTTTATAAAAGTGTAACACTGTTTGGGCAATCGAAAATGATAACATTATGTAAAACTAATGTAATCCCACAACAACAATAGTCATTCTGAGAAGTTATAATATAAAAATGATTGTTTTGTTAAAGAAGAATGAGTTGCATAATTTTCTTTATTTTTTTTGTGTTTCATTTTATTTTCCAGTAAATGGTTATGCTTGAATTGTAGTTTAATAATTGCAATTTTTTATTTTCTAATGGAGAAGTAATTGTTTCCATATTTAGCAGTAAACATTGCTATGTGGTTGAGGGAAAGAAACAATGTACAATGTATTCATAATGGTTTCAGTAACCTGTTTCTAGATATTTAATTCACTTCTCTGCATTGTTAATAGATAGTTCATTGTTTATTTCATTTCCCACACCTAATAGAAAATTTCTGTCTTTTATTCCCATTCAAGATAGAGCAACTCAAAATCATTGAAATAATCCTAATTTACAAGTGAAATTAAATTGTAATGCACATCACTAAAAAATGTAACTTATAGGTTACATGCAATAAAAAGTTGCAAATGACAAAACTGTAAACTTTACTTTTTAGATTAGCATTAACATAATTTTGAGTGAGGATGTTATATACTTAAAAAAAAGGGTTTTATGAACTAAACTGAATATGGTATTCATCTGCATTATTTCTGTCATTTTGCTTTGCATATATTTAAAAGCATATCTTATATGTTGCATCTACTATTGCAAAAATAAATGTATATATATATATATATATATATATATATATATATATATATATATATATATACTGTAGATAACAGCATTTTATTGAAAACATTATAAAACCTATAATATTTAATGAGTCAGTGTACACTTACAACTCATTAAATATTATGATTACACTTCAGTGTATGTAACTTCCGCACTTCATCTTTAGTACTAAACCTACTTTTTTTAACAATGATATTTAAAATTCTTTGTAGATAGTAGAAAAGTCAAAATGGTTTACTCTTCATAAACTAAAACGAGTAACCAAAGGGGAAAAATAACTCCATATTAAGATATGCCCATATTTGTTTATTGCGATGATAAATACATTTCTGTCAAGTATAAGAACATACGCACATAAAAAGTGTTTGGACAACAAAATATTCTATATGCTATAATTAACTATTTATTCCAGTAAGTGCACTCTTTCAACTTTTAGGAACTATCCATAAGGAACATGCTTCTACTTCAAGGCATAATGAGTGTCTTTGCACTTGAAAACCATAAAAATACCTATATATTTATTAAACTGAGAAGAATTTAAATAACGAAAATATTTGCTAAAATGTGGACTTTTGTGGAATTCACTTGTAGAGAAATTAGTTGATAACATTCAGGTTATAAATTCATTTTCTCTTTTCTTTTTTTTTTTCAGATATTGCTGATATTCAACATAGCAGTTTTCTAAATCTGGAAGAACCTTTGTCGTTTATGCCACAATATCAGTCTTCATGGGACAGTAAACCAAACGCAAATGATATAGCGTGCCCTTCAAATGTGCTGCAAATGGAACACTTTCAATGCACTTCTGTGCAAAGTCAATATGACAGTGTCAATAGATTTCCATGTCAAAAATGTGGTAAAGTGTATACTTGGAAAGCCAATTTAAATCGTCATCTGCGTTTAGAATGTGGCAAGAAACCTCATCTGCCTTGTCCATACTGTTCCTATATTACAAACCGTAAAACCAGCATCCAAGAACATATACGCAGAAGACATAGAGATAAGCCTAATGTGAAATGAAGTTTCAAAATTTCAGAATATATTGATATGTATTTATTTTGTAAATTTGCATATAAATGATCTCCAAACTAATGACATTATTTCAGAAACTACCTGGACAATTGTACTTTGTGAAGAAAAAGTAGTGTATGATTCATTATATAGTTGTAACTGTTGTGCTGAAAACTTCTGTCTCATACTTATGCCCTGATTTTCTACCTGACTGGAAAATTAAGGTTTTGTTTCAGCTTTGTTGTTTATTTACTCTTTAAAAAAAACTTGTTGCATATACAGGCCTTCCTCTCACATCCTCCACTGTAGAAAGCAGGTAACTGGATATTTCCCTCCACACAACTTTCCCTCCTATCACTGATTTCTTCACACATCCAAATATAATTTTGGGAGCTGATCATACCAGCATTTTTTCATAATAATTTAGTGCTAATGCTTTATAGGAAAACAAGAACTAATATACCAAAAAGGTTGGTTAAATTGTACAAAGTGTTGTTAAGTATTTATCACTACTTGAGCAATAACACATCACCATCATGGCTCTACACAGGTGGAAAGAGCGAAATATAAAAAAACATATGAAAAGTAAATGATTGGGAAAGTGGTGATGATAGAAACAGCACAAAAAAACATACATTGTCAACATAAAGTAATTAGATGATCAGAATTAAATATGTTCTGCAAACTAATATATAATTCTGTTGTCTCAAATTGCTTGTTTATTAATCTAACAATATTTCAAAACACTTCAGGATTAAATCTCTAAATGTGCTCTGCAGCAGTGTTGAGGATTATTGTGAAAATATTCAGTTATAAACCTTCATCTAATTAAAAGTTCCAGATAATTTATAACATAACTAAATAGTGCTGTTTGTATTTAAATATTGAAGCAGAAAGATTTTTATTATACTTGTGGCAGAAAATTGTAGATTAGAAAGGCAGTACCAAAATAAGCATTTTGAACATAGGAACAAAGGGCCCCAGAAGCTTTTTTTACTGCACTACATGCATCAATATTAAATCCGTCATGTTAGAGTTTCCAACTGTGAAACCTGTTTTTGGCATATCAGATGTAAACAAAACACACTCTTGTATGGTACTAGTCAGTGTCGTTAGGTGTGTCGATATTCAATGCTGCATTTGTGTGGTGAAGCCTACTGGACGGTATGGTAATACACACTCTCTTGTTCAGTACAAAGAGTACAGCACAGTATGCACATGTAATAGTTACTTGTAGTCATTAGTTGAGACTATGTACACAATTGTCATGTGCGTTATGTTTCATTTTGTTTGGCAAGTGAAGATGTTTCATAAAGTCAGATTTCAATTGTGTTTATGCAGTGCTCCTGTTATTATACTGCACCCATGACCTTTCGTTCCTATCCTCAAAATGCTTATTTTGGTACTATCTTTTTGTGCTGCAATTTTCTGCACATTGTTTTTGCGCACCTGTATATAGCACTTCAAGGAAGTAGCAGCTCACAGACAATAATATTGTATGAACTAATATTTCTCAAGACATTACAGCAGAATACTCCTAAATGGTTCCCTATTTAGAGCCATAGAAATTTAATTAAATAAGCAGCTAGCATTTTCTTGAGCTTAGCATAGCTGTTGTATACACACAAATTAGCCAAATTCCCTCTTGTTTCCCTTTTGTTTATCAAAAGTGATGTGTCATCTTGGAGAGATAAATAGGTGCTGAAGCATTTTAATATGAAAAACAAAATTGGCAAAGCTGCTGTTTTGAAGTAAGTGTTATGATTGATATTAAAGGAAAATTTTAATAATTATGTAGTAATAAATATGTTTGAGCAGTTTTAAACTCTCTTTAGTTTTGCAGTTTATATAATATATCATGCATAAAATTATTTCTGATGTAATGCTACCAATCACATATTTTAGATCACTAATAACTGAATGTTTTGAACAGTGAGGTTAACTCAAGTTAATTTAGGGTCGGTTAGGTTTACACTATATGTTACTTAAAAGAATTGGACACTTTTCAGGAAACTTCATTCCCTTCTCCAACTTACAACTGATTAGTTAATGTAGTTGTGTTGTCTTGTTCTCTTGATGGTGAGGTCTCTGGTGGTGGTGATACAATTACCCGACTGAACTCTCAGTATGGAAAAACATCCGCATAAAAAAGACAAGGACAAATCGTGAATTTCAATCTCCTGCCATCAGACTAGCTCAATGAGTTCAAATCACTAATACCAGAGCCTCCACCATCTAGAAAACACGAGACAACACAACTACATTAAACAGTCAATCAGTTGTAAGCTGAAGATGGAAACAAAGTTTCCCAAAACATGTCCAATTTTTACAAGTGAGTGAGTATAGTGTAAAACTTATCCAACCCTCAGTTAAAGTGTTTTAGGTTTCCTTCATACTAAATTCCATCACAGATGGGCCTTTGATAGCAATTCATAATTTCCTCAAATAGATAATAATTAAATCACATGCAAAGAAAAACATATGCAATAATAAAATTATGTTCAAAGTAATCCTGAGGCTAGTTCCAGAAGAAAAAGCTTTTAACACTTCAGTAAAAAAGACCATGATAATTGTTCTATATTTCAAATTAGAAACCGTGCATATTTGGTTACTTATGTAGGAGTAAGGAGTACTACAAAATGTATAATAAAATTCCAGTAATGTTAGGTCCTTATTCAGTGTTTAAAAAAAATTCTTTCTCTCTCCCCTCTGATGTGTTACATTCATATAACTTTCTCTACCCAATCAACTACAAACCCATCAAAGTTTATTCTTTTGTGTAATTCTAGTTAATTGAGATAAATGCTGCAGAAATTCTTTTATTACACATTTCATTGTAGGTACAAGGGGGATACAGGAGACGTAAGGAATACTCAAATCTTTAAAAAGCAGGTTGCTATGTGATGGCTTTGAAATTCATTGCATGATCATCGGGCAGAGAGAAAAAATGATTAGAACTTGGCACTTGAAGGAAATATAAAGTATTTAAAATGTAAATCAAAACAATGAATATCTCTCAAGTGGTAAATGCCACAATTATCTCTCTCTCTCTCTCTCTCTCTCTCTCTCTCTCTCTCTCTCACACACTAACCTTTTCTAAAAATGTTTTTTTCGGACTTGGGGAACCTCAAATATATTTTTGGTAAAATCTTGATATCAGATGTTAATAGAAAAATTCTTAATTCTTTTAAATGAATAGAAGTATCAAATTGATACACAGCTTTGATTAAAACAGTGTCAGATGATTCTACTCAGTGTAACTTTCATTAAATGCATTCATAATACACTTTGGTTTTTCAAATTTTGCAGAATATTCTACCTAGTTTTGTATTTAACAGTTACTATTTGTTCTAGAGTTGTGGCTCAGTTGACCAAAGAGCATCCCCAGCCAGAATTTCACTATCAGAGGTTTTATCAAACCTAGCTAGATTTGAATCTGGGACTGCAGTGCTACCATTTCTGTGATAAGTACATGGTGGGCTGTTGTAATATGTACCACAGAATGGCTGTGGTGATTGATGTACATGGATATTGATGACTTTGGTAGCACTGCATTGAAATGCCTGTCTTTATTATAAATAAATATATCAAAAAACTTTTTATTTGTTTTTTTTTTATTCAGTATAAGTGGAGATAATACTGATGAATTTAATTAAAATACTAAATTATGTAGCATTAAAAGCACATTTTGTTTTGCATCAAATTGGTTATAATCGACATTTGAACTGAAGGTGTTAAAATAAGTCAGTTTAGCTTTAACATTGTCATAGGATGCACCATGAATAATACATTTGTTATTCATTGCATTATTGTCCATGAAATAATTGAGGAAAAGTTTGAGATTTATGCAGAGTTATAATAGTTTGAAGAAACATATAGAAAGAAAAAGAAATGAACATAAAATATAAATTAAACAAATACTTTATAGGAGAAAATGTACAGTTCCAATGATTTTAAATTTAAATGTACATTGTTTTCTAATAAAATGTTTACTCTATACGTTTATTTATTCATTTCAATGCAGAGCTTAAGAAGTTACATCCCAATAACATTAATTCTTAATCTCACAACATTCACTTAAACAGCTGACAATATCTCTTTGAAATGAAGTGATTAAAATCTTTCAGCTTTTTTGTTTTGTTCATTTAGCCTGCCCCATTCTGCATTCAACCTCTAACATTCACATTCATTGGAAAGTTGAATCATGTTGATGCCATGGTTGGCACTTGAATCACAGATCTTCGACTCTCCGTGGTTTGAGTCCCAACTGTGGAATTGAAATTTTCCATTCTGATTCAACATTACCTACACACAGAAGGAACCAGTTCAAATATTCCTATTTCTACTAATAACTTATGCTTATCTTATCCACATTTAATATTCTGGTTTTAAACTAATTCATATTCCAGTGACCCCATATCACGTAGGTTTCCTGGACACTAAGAGTTATATGCTAATTAAATTGTTTCTTTGATGGACGGATGTCAAATTTTTTAATACTATAGTTTATATAATGTGTGTGTAGATTTTTAACTGTTTTTTAAGTTTTGTAAAAGTCTTCTAAATATGTTTTAAATTTTATTGTCCGGTATCTTTATTTTTATTGTTGCTGTTTTCTGTAATTCTGATACTATGTATAAATCAGTTTCAGCACATATAACTTTTATTAAAATAAAAACACACGAGCTCCTTCACTAGTATATTTAAAACTCCTGCCTTATTTGTAAATCTTAAGAAAGGAAAATAAATCAAACTTCATCCCAATACATTTGTATCTGCGTGCAGTAAACACACTTTTTACAGAAAAAGGCACTAGAAATAATTTACATTTGGAAACATAGAACGTTTAGTCAAATTTTAGGAAAAAAATGCAAATAGCAGATTTTCAAACATTTTAAAGACTGTGTTAATGAATTTAGTATACTTTCAGAACACAGCAGGAAAACTTCATTAAAATGTGCTACATAAGTGGGCAGAGTTGAGATGCTATGAAACATCAATTATCAAAAACAGACTGCATCTGTGTTGAGTGGTCAGCATTCTGACTTCTCAACCCAGAAGTCTCAGGTTAAATTCTTGCCTGGGATGGAGAAATTTTTCTTTAATTAGAATCACTGAATTCTGAAGTGTGGTGTGCCTAATGAAAATTATTAAAATAAAGTTAAACGCCAATATTCAACAAGTTACTAACACCATCAGTGTTTCTAAAGTCAAAGTACCCATTGTACTTTAGAAGTTAAAGGGGGGCTCTAGAACTGAAACAGTTAAAGAAAAGAAAATTATATATAATGTTGGATCAAAACTAATGCATCAATGTTTTTGCAGCAGCTTTCTTGATTTTCTACCTTTGTGCCTCCACTTTCAACTTCTTTTGTTTTTAAAGCTCTACTTCCCATAGATAAATCCATATTTATGCTTAATATCTACATCTGCATCTGAATGGAAGTACTGACTATGTAAGAATACCTTCATTAGTTCAAACAATTACAATTCTGATACTTCAAAAACTAGACCACATGCCGCCAGCCAAGCTACACAAGCTCTGCACAAATAGAAGGCACAAAATGTAAAACAAGGTTTGATATTGAATCAGTCTGGCATTTGCGGCATTTCTATTAGAGAATTTATTGCCTTACTGCTTTGCTTGTAATAAATGGAAAGCACTTCTGCTCCTCATAGTGATGTACAAGTAGAAATTCCATTTTTGTTCAGTAATTCAAACTTCTATAATGAGTGAGAGCTGATTGAATATCCATAGCATAACCTTCAAATGAGCTTATCTTTTAAGAAATATTTATTTTAACTTTAATCAAGTGATGACAAGATGTACCAGGCAGTGCATATTAAGGTTTCATCTAGTTAAGCCCATACTATTATTTATAGATGGATATACTGGAAAGAATAAAAGAAAGAAATCAGCACTCTGGTAATAGAGGATAAAGAGATACCAGGTTTATTATATGCAGATGATCTTATGGCAGGGGCTATATTAGTAATAGAGCTACAGAGAGCAATTAATGAAATTAAAATTTTTTGCGAAGGATAGGGAATCAAAGTAAATACAAATAAATCCAAAGTTATAGTATTTAATAGTGGAATCAAACTAAAAAAAGGTAGGAAAAGTGGTTTTGGGGTGGTCACAAACTGGAGGTTGTCAAAGAATTTGATTATTTAGGAGTAAGAATAAGTAGAAACAGAGAATGGGGGTTCCACAGCAGAAAGATGGTAGCTAAAGGGAAGGCGGTCATAAACTGGAAATGCCATCTAAATGGTTAGAAAGGATGTATGAGGCATTGGTATAATCAAGAATGCTGTACACTGTAGAATTCTGGGGGATTCAGAAATAAGCAAAACAATTGATCACAAGTATAAAATGTTTTGTAAAGAATTACTAGGACTACCAGGGGAAGTAGCTATAGTGGAATTGGGAAGAACAAGGAGAAAAGGATTAATACTAGAAACAGATTTAATCTTCTGGTCTAGATATTTAATAAAGAAGGAGGGAGAAATTTTAAAGACATGCTTGAACCATCAACGATGTGTGATAAAGATAGCTAGTGGACAGGAATGGAAAAAATAGGAATGGGAGATACATGGAAGTTAGAGGAGAGAAATATAAGTGGATTTTGGATGGTAGTAAGAACTAGAATGAAAGACATAGAAAGGTAGGAGAGATGAGGAAGTTTAGAAAATAAAAAAAAATCATTTACTTTGTATAAAATAATAAAAAGAGAATGGGGAAGATAAGGGTATGTTGATCAATGTAATAGATAGGAAAAGGAAGAATTAGCATGGATGAGAATGGGGTCAATGTACTTAAAAGGGTTAAGAGGAAGTGGAAAAGGAATATGCAAATTATGTGGTGGAAGTAAAAAGTATACAGCACTACGTCACTGAGTGTAATGAAATAATGATATGGGGGAAAAATGGACAGGAAAATAGTATCTATACAAATGCTGACAGGAAAAGAAGAAAAGAAAATTAGAGATATGGGTAAGTTTTTAGGGAAAATAAAAGAAAAATGGATTGGAAAAAATAAGAGATGCAAAGAAAGAAGGACAGCAAAGGGGAGGGGGAGAGCAATGAGTGTAAGGGGCAAAAAATAATGGTATGGAGGGAAAAAGTATGGTGCAAAATGTGGATAGGAAAATAGTAACTATAAAAATGCTGACAGGAAAAGAAGAAAAGAAAACTAGGGATGAGTGGAGTAAAACCAATAAAGGGCTACTCAGTTAGCTACTCCACAAGTTTATTTATGTTTACTGTCTCCACCAGTGCACCCCCTCCCCTCTCTCTCTCATTCTCTCTGTCTACGCTCTCTCTGCTGACCTAACAGAAATCTGCTTGAAATAAACTTCTGATGTTGAAACTATGTGAACTCAATAACACCCTCAGTGGAAGTATACACCACCAAGGAGCAACAGTGAAATCAAGGTGGACATAAAGACTGGCCTAAAGTTTGTTTCTTAGCCACTCTAGCACTTCCTTTAATCAAAATATTTTGGAAGAGTATGATCCATCAAACAATGATGAGAAAGCAACAATGTTTATTTCTATAGACTGCGCCCCTATCAGCTAAATTAAATGAATAACCTTCAAAGAAAGAAGGAAGAAGGTTTATATCCAAGTGACATAATGAGTTTACTTAGCTAGAATACAGTGACTGACTCTACATAAATATGCAGTCAGTAATGTTATTACTGCTGGGCATTCGGTGAAAATATTTTGAAACCAGAAAATGTGCTCACTAAAACTGGTTTCACTTATTAGAACAATACAATAGTAAAGGTCAAAAGCCATCAGAGTAGCAATGTTCACAAGAAATGTTTTTCCAAAGCAACAGAATTCCGCAATTCCCAGACACATAGCTTATTGCAGCAGGTTGGATACTCAGAGTCAAATGGTATCTAAAAATTGTAAATATTTTAAGCAGTTATTATCAGTATTTTATAATTGTGCCTGTCAGTGTTTCGATCTTTGTGTACACAGAGAGGATGAAGCATCTGAAAACAAAGGGAATTTATTAGAACTGCTCTTGTTACAATCACGAGATAATGATTTACTCAATAATTACTATCTTCAGAAAGAAAAAAAAAGATATCAAAATCGCTTCCTGTAACTGATGGCAAAATGTGTGTTAAAGCAAATAATAAATTATGTAAATTGCAGGCATATGCAGAGTGGTAATGGATTAAACTTAAGGAATTAAAGAGACATGGACAGGTTTCCATTATGTTGTGATACTGTTAGTTGTTTAAACATTCATGAAATCTTTCTGGGATTTTACAGAACTGAAAATACAGATGGTGAATTGCTTTATCATTTGTTGTAAAGTGTGTTAACATCTTTTGCCTTAAATTCAATACTTGCCAGGTCAATGTTACATCATAACAGCAGTTATGCCTGGCAAGTATTTTGGGGTTGCAAAGAGAGCGAGAGATGAAAAAAAATCTGACATTGTATATTCATTGCTATGCACACACCCTGAATCTATGTATTGTTGATGTGAGCAGTGCAGTCACAGAAATATGTTTGGGGTGCTGAGTAAATTTAACGTCTTTATTGAAGCTTCTTCAAAGAGGCATTTAAAGGACCAGGAAAAGACAAACTTGGTTAAATCATTCTCTAACACAAGATGGAATTGCTGTTTAGAAGCTGTTCATGCAGTTTTCCTAACATGAGTGCCATATGGAAATCCTGAAAGTGATATTGAATACAAACTAAGTTACTAGCTCTGATGCATCCTCCCTTTTGATGTGTGTAAATGATTTCTCAGTTATATTTTGTATGAGATCTATGAATATTATCTTGGAGTACACCAACATACTTTCACGACAATTTCCAAAAAATCTGCTAATTTTTGCACAGTTACAATGCTTACTAAATGCACAGTAAGCTGCACTTCAAGGTCTTAGAAGCTGTGAAAAATGTAATGATCTCTAGAAAGAAACCAAAGCAATGCTGAAGAACAAGAATGTGCAAGAGAGTGGCTCCGAGTAAAAGAAAGGTGCCTGAAAAGTTAGGTGGTGGTGACATGGAGGGAAATTATACATGTGCTTCAGATTTCTTTTGATATACAGTGCACTTTCCTGTTTTAGATATTCTGACAAATGATATTGGCTACAGTTTTAAGCAAAAGTGAGGTGGAAGATGATCATTTGAGCTTGGTGTGTGCTATTTATGGAGTACCAGTGAAAGAATTGTCTACAAATTTAAATGTTTTTTTGCATATGTGTGGAAAGAGGGACATTGAGTTTGACTCTAGACTGAAGTTTTTCATACAGCAATACTTAACCAAATGTTTTCTCAACATAACTATAATGTTTAAGAAATTCCTGACAGTGCCTGCGAGTTCAGCAAGCAGTGAGTGCTCTTTTTCTTGTCTTTGGTGTGCTGAAGACTCAGATATGCAACACTACTGGCCAAAAAAGATTTAATCATCTTTCTGTTCTGTGCATTAAAGAACACACAATGTGAATATTTAACAAATAATGATGCCTTACTTGAGGTAGAGAAAGTACCTATTGATCCAACCTAAAAATTAAATATCAAAATGTCACCAAAAATACATGCTTTGAGGCCCCTTTGAATAAAACGGAAGGCATGTTAAGGAAAAGGTCAGTATGTTCCAGATTTCATACCTAGAAAAGTGCCTTTTAAGGATGCAGTTCACTCCATCGGAAACAACATGTTGCATGAGAAAGTGTCTTATTTCCACAAAAATTGGCTGTAATAATTTTGATTAAAATATCACAAGTTTGAGGTACTGACATAACCAAATAGGTGTATTGAATTTTCTGTAAATTAAGTCCTCTTCACTCACATTGAATTTTCTAAACCTCAGAAATCATGCAATAGTCAGGAGCTTATTGTAAAACAAAAGTACAGTATACAGCAAAATAAATGGCACCGAAATGTTGGTTAATGGCATTGGTACAGAATGTATTCAAAATGTATACCATCATGCGCCACACATTGTTCATAACATTTCTGAATATTATTGAACATGTTGATTAACAAAGGTTGCTGTAAGGACACAAAAAATGTTATCTTCTCACTAGTTTGGGAATATTTGTAGGTGGGTCATCTGTCTTGAAAGCTGATTTTTTCAACCTGTTCATATGTAGGCATGAGTGGCCATGAGACCCTGGGAGCAAGCAAGATCCAAGAATGCAGTTCCATGAGAAATTAGGCTATCTCCAAAGTGTTATTGCAGAAGGACAAGTGATTTCCTTGTGGTGTGGGCTGTTGCTCGCTCATCCCTTTCTGTTAGATGCTGAACAACTTGAATCTGCCAAACAGACCTATTACTCAAACCAAGTTTCAGTGATGTTAATCGTAGACTATGCTTTGGCAACTCTTAACACCTGTGGGAAAGGTAGTCCCTGATTGTCATTTGTAGTGATGATTCTTGGGCAACCTTTGTCCCCTATCGTTGACATAGGTGTAATCCCATATGACGGAACTTGCCAACAACAGCTAACATTGTTTTGTTATTCAGTGCCTCCTTATTAAATCTGTCCTTATACTGTTCTTTAAGGGGACAAGGTAGTCTAAACACATAGAAATTACACCTTAAGTGTGTTAAATTACCACTGCTCTTAAAGTTTTCAATGGTTTCTCCTGAGAGTTTTATGGATTATTCTATAAATCATAACAATTATTTCAAGTGTTTGTTTGCATTGATAGCATATGTAGTTGAGTCCATAAAAATTATTTCATTCAGCAGAAAAATAATAAAATTTACTCTTAAAACATGCGAATTCGTGTACCTTTTTCTCTGATACTACTTTCAATATAGAATCACACTTTTGCATGCTTATTCTTAGTATAATCAGCTATCTTCTGATCCTCAATTATTTAGTTTTGTGTATCAGTTCAATACAATTTGACAAAAAATTATTTGCAAAGTCAAAAAAGTAAAAATGTAGAAAAATTGCAATGTTGTTGCTTTCTTAATATCACTAATATACATTATAAAATTATGATTGTGGTTCAGAAGGTTTAACTATGTGTTGTATACATGTATTGAAAATTTCAGCTCTCTACCTCTCATACTTTCTAAGAAAAAGGTACACAAGTATCCAAAAATGTCATTTTGAGAAAACTGGATTTAAAGTTTGAACATTAAAATTTCTGACACCCTTCAGTACATTCCAAGATCATAATCATCTGCACCTTCATTCCTGGATTACTTCAGTTTTTCTGATTGCCTTCTCTTGGTCCTGGCCTCTTTTGTTGATTGCTAAACTGCGCATGGGGCATGATGTAGTTATTCATTGTTGAAAGATACAAAAATGTTCTAAAAAGGAGCATTGCATGACAGCTTTAAAGGAATGCAGACTAGCATTTAAATGGTATTTAAATATCTTAAAAACCTCTTAACCCCCTAAAAGTATATATGTTCTGAAACTGAATATAATAGAGATTTTATTAGTGCTTAAAATAAAAAAATGTGATTTTTTACCATTTCAGAGTACCTTGTCCCCTTAATGTGAAGTAAACTCCTCTACTCCATATGACAGGAAATAATCTTCCACAATAAACACCTTTTCTTCTGTTGTGAGAATCATAATTACAGAAGTCAACACAAACCTGAATCCATAATATGTCAAACTGTTATATACAATAAATAGAGAATTCATTTCTAGAAATTGATAGGATTTATGCAAAAATAAATATGATGCCATTCCAAGATATTCACAAAACAGCAAATGTGCAATTTCTTTGATCTTTGACACGGCATTCTTGAACAATTTACATAAAATTTTCTTATGAATTGAAAAAAATAAAGTTCCTCATTAAATACAGAATTAATTTCAGAAAAATAACCTTCAAGTAGATATAATGCTTTGAAATAAGCAGTGTTACAAATATAATGAAGGATAACATATAGCATTTCTCGGGTAATGTACTGTATGGAGCTATAAATTGAAAGCCCTTTCTTTTGTCAAGTCCTCAAGTATAACCAGCTAAACATTTTTAATAGTTTACTGTGACCAATTCACATGAAGTATACTTGAATGCATACATTTCAATTACAGAAACTAGTGTGATTTTATTTCCTAGTGTCATAATTGATTTATTTGAACACATTTATATCACATGTTTTTGTTGTCTCTGTGTTAGGTATACGATCTTTAAAAAATCTCTTTAAACTAGGGTGCTTATACCTTTTGTGATATTTCAGTTAAGAAAGAAAGAAAAGCAAAGCATCACTCTTGCCTAACCAGGGTATTTAGTTGTCACAGAACTGAAAAGATGCTTTTATCCCCAGACACCATTCTGTGACCCTATTGATACAAATATTCAGTCATCTTGAAATTTTCAGAACTTCTTCCAAGAGGAGATATTGAGTTAGTCTAGGATTGTTGACTAAGATACCAAAATTTGTTCTATAATCTAATCAAAAGCCAGATGGATTGAGATCTATGGAGTGCAGAAGTGAGGGTGATGGAAAGTGCCTGCTAATGACATGATTGCCATTGTTTCCCAAGGCTGTGGTTTGCTCATGAAATGGCATTCTTGTAAGGTTAAATACTATAAAGTTTTAGACATTCAGAAAAAATTGTTTATAATAGCATTGTACCCAACCCAGTATATCCTAAGATTTATTACTGATATCAATTCGAAAATGCCTATTGTTATAGCAGATCTAAACTATTGCATTTAGTACAGTCTAAAGTTTGGGATGGCTTTACAAAGAGCCTATAATTGTGAGACCTACTCAGAATCACTTCAAAGAGCAACTTTTAATTACTGCCTTTATTCAGATTTATTTATACTCTTTGTGTGAGTATACTCTAAATATTTATACTCTCTATTGATTGCCCTGGGATTTGTCTAAGGAAGTCATCAACAGGGAAATTTTCACTTCTGCCATGCTCAAATACATTGGCTGACCATGCCATCTGTTAGTTGATGGTGAACCATGTTCATACAAAATTAAGGTATACAAACCATAAGAGTGTTTAAGTCGATTCAAAATAAACAACTGCTAATTGGTATAATTTAATGTCAGTATATTATAAGTTTATTTATCGTAACATCTACACTGATAGGGAGCTGAGTTTTGTCACACACATCAAGCCTTAGCATGTTATTTTCAAACCTTATAATTATACAAAAAGTATATAGATACGTGTAAAGAAACATACTGTATTAAAACACTTTACATTTATAAAGAATGAGAAAATAGTTATAAAAAGTTGTCTTACATTGTGGATTTAGCATGTGTTCTTACTATTTTTTTACCACACAAAAAGTTAGTTCACTTTTGCCACTGCTTTCTTTTCCAGTTCATACCTATTTTATTAAATATTTTATATGCAGTAACATAAGCGTGCATCTGTAAATCAGTTTTGAATGTAGGTCTTGATTAAAATTATTAACAAATCATTTCCATTGCTTTTGTGATAAGTCATGATCAGTGGAGCTATATAAAAGCATTGTCATGTCAAAGTATGTATTTTGCGTTGTAAGTGAATTTTTAAAATATCTAGAAGATGACTTGGTTGTTTTTTTCTTTTGTTTTATCAAAGTGGTAAAAAAGTAGGTACTATACTCCTCTGTTACTAACCCTACTATTTCTAAAAATATTATCGTATTGGCTGTACGTGTACACAACCACAGTCTACTTTCCTCTAGTAAGGACAAGGCAACACTTTAAATTATAAATATGTATTGTATAATAAATGTATTAAATTATATTGAGTATTCAAATTGAATAGCAAGGTTTTCAGTGAAAGTTGCATATTGGAAGGGGTTTCGGTATGTGAACTTCAGTATTAGTTATATATGCTGACGACTTGTTCATTACTATTATGGATGCAAACACTTTTACCCTTCTGCGTGTAAGTTATAAGTCACTGTCACAAGCGCACACAACTTCTGGAATTCACAACAGTGATATATGTTGATTGTTTAAAGGGTTAAACTTCAGCAGTAGATATTATTTAATGTTGATACATATGTTTCTTATACTAATACTTTTTCTTTCAGTGTTGTAATTATTAATAAATTCTCTCTAAAAGTAATTGATAGTTGTTGGCAGAAATAATGCATTTGGTTAAAGCTTGTTAACATTTAAATGTTAGGCCAATCTTCTTCTTATTGAATGATTTTTAAATAATTTATTATATATAATGTCAATATGTGCCATATGGTATGCAAAAGTGGGTTTGTTTTATTGCAAGGTATCTTGACTATATAATTTAGGTTGTTTTTAACTCACTGATGTGCTACTAAACCTTTTTGTACTCCAGCTTCCTCTTAATTACCTCACATGTGACTTGAGTAATATAAATTAATTTTATTATTTGTACCATTACAGATATTAATGAGGCATGGCTTGAGTATGAGTTTCTTAAGTCTGGCACAATGTTGGATCAAGAATTCAGAAGCAGCAGTTCTGCAGCAACTCGAGTGCTAAATAGTATTCAACCATCTTCCATGGACATGTATGTCCAGAGTGTAAAATCAGGGAATTCCAACCAAGCGCAACCTGTGCCTTACTATACTCAACAAGACACCTACAGTACTGCTAAACAAACATTTAAGAACAAAGGCGCTCAACCAAAGCAGCAGAGCTTATCTAGAAGTCCTGGTGCATTCTTGTGTCCTAGATGTAAAAAGGTTTATCGTTATCACACAAACATGATTCGTCACTTAAGAGTAGAATGTGGAAAGGAGCCACAATTCCAGTGCCCTTATTGTCCTTGCCAAACAAAGCACAAAAGCAGTATGCAACGTCATATTGAAAACAGACATACATCAAAGTAGATTTTCAGTCTCTTCATTGACTAACATCTTATTGCGTGTTAAAGGGAGAAAAATGTACAATGCTAGTGACACTTATTGAATTGTTTTTATTGTATATTTCTTGTACTTTATGTTGCTTTGAAACTTCATAGTAACATTATTTAAAGCAACTTATTCATTACACAGTAGTTGCTATAAGCTTCTCTCATTGTATGTAATTCTTAACTGAAATAGGATATTGAAGAATGATTACATAACTTGCTTTCATTCCGCAGAGTTTAAATATTTTCAGAAGATGAAGGACACAAAGTAATGCTTTCTGTTGTATGTTCTTGGAATGTATATTGAAAGGAAAGATATGCATATGTGTAATAATAAAATACTTAACACTGTGTATTTATTTGGGTTACAAACTGTGCAAAAGACCAATGTTTTTTCTTGGTCATTAGTATTAACAGCCTATTACACAGTCCTTTCTTTCTTCTTTCCCTGTTTAATACTATAAGAAAAACCTGAACATTCTTGGGCTTAGAGTTCTAATAAAATGTCTAGGAATTGCCCCTAGACATTGCCTTAAATGCATTTGCTGGAATTATTACATATTCAGCTAAAGTAGAAGTTCCTTTTTATTTGCAACCTAATTCTATGATTTATGTTGTACTTCAAGCTGAATTAAATGGGCAACACATTTTAATACTTTGGGACTAATAACAGGAGTAAGTATCTCTTTTATTAATGTGTACATATACACAGGCATTGTTCCTGAATTGTTGTCCACTTTGTTCGAATAGGCAATCCAAAATAAGGGATGATAAAATACAGTTGCGGCTGCTGAGGTATTCTATTGGTAGTGCCCCCTTCCCCAAGAAAAGTGAAAACAAATTTGTCTTATAATATACATTTACCAACTTTGTGCAGTGCCATTAAATGTATTAGGCAATTAGCAAGAATTGAGTGTACTTTCATTTTAGACCATATATGCCCAATATCAGTTATTCCAGTGTTATACCTATGGACATTTCCCCCAAATAAACATGTAAAGAAAACAAAAAAGTAGCACTGTTTTCCTCACAGCCACAAATCCATTTGTTATTTTAGTAAAGTTACGGATTGAACTTTCGACACCGATTTTTTTGCTTGCTGCTGCAGATTCAGTTTCCAGAGTGGCCTACCTAGGGCCGCCTATGGATGGGGGATCATTGTATACCGTAGTTTATGTAACAGAATATTGTCAGAAATAAATGCAGTGCATAATTCATTAAACGTTTGATTTGATGGAGGTGACTCTTGCTGTAACAATTTGTCCTCACAGTTTGAAATACAGTGCTTATGTTTTTGTGTTGACATGTGTTTGCATATTACTCGACCTACTATGCCGAGAAGCAATTGTGTTGCACGGTTTGTAATAAAGGTTTTCATTAATAATAGAGAAAACATTTTCTCCATATTCCAGTATAATTTTGCAACCTTGTGGACTTTCGTACCTTTTCCTTTGGCATTTCATCTACGTGAACACTGTGCGGCAATAACTTGACCCAACTGTACAGGTAACCCTCTCATTGTAAACAGTTGATTACAGGATGCCTCTAAACAAATGTAATGACTCTTATGTTGCAGCCCTAGTTATTACATTACTATATTGATCTATTTAGGTAAATACAATAGGATACATTGAAATACCAAGTAATAAAATACACCACCTGCCAAATATTTTTGTTTGTACCTATAAGACAGCTCCTTTGTGAAGCTTTCCAACAATGTAGAAAAGGAACTAAATAGTTCAAATTGAGCTCTCAGAAAAATGGGGGGATGATTGTTTTGGGGGGATTCTCTATAACCTTTGGGAGGAGGGATGGGCACCCCTGGGCTTTCATCTGAATTTTTTCACTGAGAGTGCTGTTGCTAAATGGAGTTTTTAATAATTCACTTGCTTTGTTCATGTTTGCAACTTCCAAATACATTTGAATATTCACGTAAAGAAAACACTACACACTGGTTTTAGTTACCTGAGTTCATGGTGAATTATGTCTTTGGACTGAACTACTTCCCAGCATTTCTGCTTCAATTCGTGGTTATAGTAGTCATCAGATGATGAGTACCATAACGCTGGTCTATTCTGTATTTCTACAATGAACTTTTCTGTGTCAAAATGTTCCATTTTGTATTAAGAAATGCACAACAAAGAATCAAAGCAGAAGCAAGATGGTGTCTACACTCATAAGCTTGCAATTGGCTCCAAGCTTCAGAAAACTGCTGGCAGTGTGTGCACTGCTTAACATGCCTATTCAAATGAGGGAACACATATTCAGAAACAATGCTTTATGCGCAATTCCTATACACTTCTGTTTCTTTCCTTTAGACACAAGTAGTGCCACAGTACAGCAGCACTACCCCAGAAGATATTTGACCCTAGTAAAATATCTCTACTGTTTTGTCATTATATTAAGTACAACTACTTGCTTCTGTTTCAGTTATTTTATTTAAAAGTATTCTGATATTGCTAACACCGTCATTGCATATGAAATAAATGTATTGTGTACTGACAGCTTGGATTGTTACATTGATCTAACCAACATACTTTTTGTGTATTATTAATTACAGGCTTTGTATAGAACATAACATTTTTAATATGAATAGTAACTTAATGTTCTGTTGTGCATTACAGTTCAATAATAATAATAATAATAATAATAATAATAATAATAATAATAATAATAATAATAATCTTTTACCTACATATCTACAACTGTGCTTTGTGTATGAGTGGTTAGGGTGGTGGGTTTCTAATGAACAGGTTCCAATTTGAGCCCTGCTTGTGTTTGCAGAGTTTTATATCTGTAATATATAGTTTACTTTACTTATAGATGTATATATAGAGCCACAACTCGTTACTGACGGAATTGTATTGCCCTTGAAACATCTCCAACTTACAACTTACATTACTGATGTGTCACTACAAGATGTAACTTCAAGAAGTGAATGGAGATTCGGGAACAGTGTATAATAACTGAAAATTAACTCCCTTAAACATGTAATTTATTTCTGTGTTCCAACCTTTAGTTTTTTGTTAAGCAATACCCTGGATACAAAAGAATGATATAATGTCAAGATCTACTGTACTAAAACATGCTCCCATTTAGGTTTATAAATAAATATAAACAAATAATGGTTTCTTAATTTCTCTGCCATGCTGGCTTCTCTTTATTCCCTCAAGTGCATCTGGTGCTGTATTTTCAATTTCATTGGGTTAACATTGTCCTTTTCTTTCTGTGAGAGATCCTTTCCCTCCTATGCTACAGCTTTTTCATCTAGTATAGAAGTCTTCCGTTCCATCTCTTCAACTCTCACAGGTATTAAATGGAATCTGTTGCGATAACGACTGTGTTTCTATGTGTCGACAAGACCTCAGATGATCATCTTTTTCCTGCACTTTTCTGTTACGTTGTAGTTCAGTAATCCAGACACAATCTTGAGGATGAAGGTCTGAAAGATTCTTTGTTCAATGTCGCCAATCATAATTCACTTTGACATAATCATTGTGTTTCAACTGATTAAATGCTGTTATATGAAAGGTATGGTTCAAAATTGCATTGGTAATGATGTTGTGCATGCCTGCTCATTAGTAACTCAATAAGCAAGAACCTACTAGAGAAAGAAAATGCTAAGTAAGGATCCTCACCCTTCTTGAAGCTCTATTTGATAATTTTGACAGCTGCCAATCCATTACTTTGTGCATAATGAGAACTTGATATAAGATGTGTGAAAGCTCATGTCTTTGCAAATTTAGAAAACTGATGAAGTCAGTGGTGCAAAATGTGTGCCATTATCACTTAATAAAATCTCTGGAGTTCCATGATGAGCAAAAGTACACTTCAAATGCTTTATAACTTCACTCGTTCACAATAGATAAGTTCATGATATGTTGCACCCTCCTCAGTTCATAACAGCTTAACAATCAATATAGTATCATATGAAAATTCAAATTCAACTAATCTTCCCTAAAACTTGTAATCATGGGTCATAGTCACATTACATTGTGTTAATACATCCTATTGATGCTAACAACATTTGAGTAAATGTGACACTATTTAGTTATGCAAAATAACAAAATTAATGCTGATTTGCACGTTTAACTGAGAATTGTGTAAAGTGTTAAATGCAATGTATAATTTAAATATGTAATTGTCAGTTTTTCTGTTCCTGCTTTAATAAAATTTGCCTTATAAGAGTGCACTTGTTTTTATTCATCAAAATAAGTTATACATGTGCTTTTTAAATACTTATCAAATCATAGTTTTAAATACTTTTTGAGATGCACAAAAGGGTACTCCCACTTTTTATGGTTTGTTTATGTACCCTATTGAACTCCACTAGCATCTTCCCTGGAATACAATATGGCTAGAAACTTAGCTGTAATAATCTGCTTAATTTTATCCTAGCTCAAATGAAGCCATTTGATAATATGACATAGTAAAGGTAGATATCTATTTTAGAACAAATGCCATAAGTACTTGTGATGTAAAAAACCACTACTACTGATTCTCAGGTTTGTAACTTAGTTGACCAAAACACTAAACATCAATGGCAAGGATTTCAGTATTGTAGGTTAGCTAGGTTGGAATTGTCTCTGCACTGCTGCCAATTCTTTGTAAAAAAGCAGTGATTGGAACTTGTGAAGATTGACTGGATTTCAGCAGCAATGCGACAAAACACTTAACTTGTAACTGAAAAAGATATCAACAAATTAATTTTATTTTTTTTCATGAAGAGGAAGCATAAGAGTTAAGCCAGACATTCTTATTTTGAAAATATTTACTGACCCTCCATAGACTATAATTCTATTCTACTACATTACTGTTGGTTTTTGTGAAAGTTTGGTTAAAAAAGTGCCACTTGCATTATGCTTTTTATAAAAATGAAATATCTTAGTATTATACTTTATATATTTTTTAAACGTTGCTTACTTATATAGCTAACTTTTAACTGTAAGATCATATCAGTGTCCCAGGGTTGGATTGGTGGTTCATTTTAAATTTGGTGATCACTGAACTCATTAATTTTTAGCAAAGAAATTTGCCAAAATTCATGCTCTTCTGGCTCTAGGTTGAGTTGGAAACAATCTATTATTGTTGATTGATTTATGTATCACCTCACCTGAATATTATTTACAACCTTGTTTGATGGAGTTTGAATAATCATGCATTGTATGAGAACATAGGACTTTTCCTTTGAACAGTCAGGGAGAAGCTTTTAAATAATATTTTTAGCAGTTTCTTGAAACTTGTTTACCCAGTATTAGTCACATCTTGAATTTAATAATAATAATAATAATAATAATAATAATAATAATAATAATAATAATATTTTAGCAGAGGTGCTAAAAATTTAGATTCAGTGTTTAAAAGAGCACATTAAAGTAGTAAGCAAACAAACTACAAGAGAGAGAGAGAGAGAGAGAGAGAGAGAGAGAGAGAGAGAGAGAGAGAGAGAGAGAGAGAGAGAGAGAGAGGGAGGGAGGGAGGTAGAGGGGGCGAGATCAGTTGCCATAAAGATCACAAAATATGATAAATAGTGAACATGACAGAATAGCACCAGGTAAGAAATTACTGGAGGCTTTATTTATATGTGTATTTACCAAAGTAGACTCAATTAGTCATGATTTTCTATCCAAGAACAGGTACTTCATCACACATCCAACCTCCATCATTCTTCTCTCTTTTCTTGCTTTCTTCATTGTTTCTGCTTATTAATAATTTGTCTAACAATTCTATCATCTGGTAGGTATGCTTTTCTACTCCAAACTTTTTCCCTGCTCAGCATTTCTTCCAGTACAACTCTTAGCAAGCATTTTTTCCTAAGCAATGTCCTACCAATTTCTTTTCCTCTGAATACTATATATTAAAAAACTATGTATGCAATTAATAATAGTAATAATAATAATATATATATTATTCTATAAAATAGATATTATAATTGGTGAAAAAGTATACGTTACTGTTCAGATATTTGCATGTTTAATTTAAGGTAAAAATGCTTGGAGGTAAAGAAGAATAAGAACAAAAGAAACAATAAAACAAATAACAAAATACAATTATACTGCAAGGTGAGCTGAATATGTTTATTAACTAAGCATTTTGAACCACAAATTTTTCTCAAATTGCGCTTGTTTGTAAAATTATACTTTCAAAAATTGTACTAATTAATTTTTATGGTGTTTGCAGTGTCAAAATTTACTTCCATTGTTTTTCTCTGTTAATTTATTATCAATCAGCTAATAAAACAATTTATGCTTTTATGAATGTGGAGTGTAATGCAAAAGATATCAATGCTCTGCTTTGCATTTTGAAGATACTCCATTAAGTTGATTGAAACCATAAGATTGTGGTGGTTATAAATGGTTGCATACATTGAATTGCTCCTTTACAGCAAAACCCTGTTGCTTGATTACAAAGGAATGACATGTTATGATAATTTTAATGCCTTTATTAAAATTGTAAACTTTTATCTTAAACCTAATATAGTAGCTGTTATTTAGAATGTAATACTGTAACACACGCATAGCAAAAGTGATTTCTTTCTCCAAATACCAGGAATAGCAAGATGTTTGACACCATCATCTAGCAACACATAAAGACATTGGATACGAGAATAACTACCATTCTAAGAGGAAGTGGAAAAAATAGCCCAAATGTCATCGCAAATCATCGTTTCGCCATCCCTGCTGTAAATGTCTTACGTTGGTTACCAAATACACACTTTGTCACACAAAGTGTGATTTATGATTATTTTTTGAAGTTTATGAACAAATCCTATTTTAATTACTCCTACATATAAACTGTGCAAGTCTTTTCATTGCCCAGCATATCCCTGGCACATTTAATCTAAGAAAATAAATATAACCAGCTAGCAAAAGAAAAAGTACTTGAATGGTTAATACTGATAATTTTGCTTATAAATTCTGTTTTACCCCCTACAAAATTATTTGTTTCAGTAAATTTGTTTTCTTTATAACAAAATATATCTCCATCCTCATAAATTGTTTTCCTGTTTCAGTGAGACTAAATTTCCACTGTACCTCCAGACCTTGTTGCAGCTTTCTAAAATACATGTTCTTTGTAACATGAGACTTACTGCTAAAATATACCTATCATAATTTATTGTAATACAGAGTACTCAAGGGCTAGATTTAATGTTAATACACTATTTATTCACAGTGCAGATGCCAATAGAAAAAAAAGCTGCATTTGAGAGAGAGGGAGAGAGAGAATACAGAAAGTAGAGGGAGGTTTACCTAATTTCTGTTTTATCACCAAGGGTGTACTGACACAACTTAGCAGAACTTTTATTTAGTTCAGGGAAGTTCATTTCATCCCTTTGTGTTCTTTAACATGCTTATTGTGCTGTCACAGATCTAATGCACTTGTGTGTCTGGATTACATTAAGGGATTTTTAACATCTTAGATTTTGCCATCCATTAAGTTTTAGCAGAATCATTAGACAATAGTAGCTCTAATCCTTTCACCATTAAAATAATCAATGATTTTTCACAATGGCCTTCAGAATACTAACTTCTGACAGTTACACAAAACTTTTAGCAATCCACTCAGAAAAAGCAGTTGGATTGTGCATGCATTCTGATAAGGATGGAGAATGCTCTAGATGTGGGAAGCCTGGAGAGAGCATTAGCTAAGGCCATGAAAGCAGGAGAAGCAGCACAACAGCTGTGTTGATTTTGCTTCCAGCTTTCTTTTCAGCATGGTAAACTAAATCACCAAACAAGCTTGACCATTGGTGTGTGTAGAGTTCTTCATTCTTTTTCATCAGTTTATTCTGCAAAGAAATTTAAAACATAAGTCTATGTAGAACCAAGAAACACAAACAAATGAGAAATAGTTGCAGCTGGATATCCCTATTGTAAAACCTTTTAGCTGAAGAGATGCCCCCTTCCCCCTGCTGTATCTCCTCTAATGATAAAGCCTTGAAATTGTTTGAGCAACAGCCCATAAACCACCTAATAAAGCATAATTAGAATTTGAAGATTTTGTTTTCTTTTTTACTTTCTCTAGCACATACCTAGTAGATAGAGGAAGTATTACATTTCATCTAAAAATTGATATAAAAATGTCATCAGAAATACATGTTTTGAGGTTCCCTGAAAACAAAAAGATTTTTACTTCCAATACTACTTACCTATAGCAATTAGAGGTAATATTGCATTCCAGTTAAAAATTTTGATATCAAAATTTCACCACAAATACATATAATGAGGCTTCAAATGCCCAAAAAGGGATTTATAGTAAAAGGTGTGTGTGTTCGTGCGCATGTGTGTCTGTCTTTGAAGAAGATAAATAAAAAATGAAAAGTCCATCAAATACCAAACTTGGTATTTAAGTTCAATGTCTTCCAAGGATGAACACAAGAATTTTAAAGAAAATTCCTCCACTCCAAACTACCATTTACATGGAGATATGTTCATTGTTTTTATTTTCTTAAAAATGATTTTAATTGATTTTGTATAAAATACCATATGCTTATTTGCATTACAAATAAACTGTATATCTGGACTTTTTGTGAATATCCTGTGAAGTCCTCTTCATTCTGAATGACTTTTGTATAATTGGTAAACCATAAGAAATGGACAAATCTTATTATAAAAAGGTGTAGGTTTTATTGAAGTTCATAATTTGTGTCAAAAATTTTGTGCTGTTAACCATTTTGGAGATATTTTTTGTTATTGGTTTGAATTTTCAAATAATTGTACTTTTTTCAAGTGGTAAGTCACTATTCATCTTTTCTCATGGTCATGTAAAGAGCATGGCATTTCAAAGCCATCACATAGCGATCTGCTTTTTAAAAGTTGGACTATCACTTTAGCCTACTGTATCATCCTTATACCTACAACGAAATGAAATGTGTAATGAGTTTATCTCAATTAACAAAAAGAAGATAGAAGAATAAGTTTTTGTAAGAATAGTTTGTAGAAGAGGGAGTAGAGAATGTCATGTGAATGCAATACATCAGATTTTAGAAAAGGTGTGTGTGTGTGTGTGTGTGTGTGTGTGTGTGTGTGTGTGTGTGTGTGTGTGTGTGTGTGTGTGTGTGTGTGTGTGTGTGTGTGTGTGTGTGTGTGTGTGTGTGTGTGTGTGTGTGTGTGTGTGTGTGTGTGTGTGTGTGTGTGTGTGTGTGTGTGTGTGTGTGTGTGTGTGTGTGTGTGTGTGTGTGTGTGTGTGTGTGCGTGCGTGCGTGCGTGCGTGCGTGCGTGCGTGCGTGCGTGCGTGCGTGCGTGCGTGCGTGCGTGCGTGCGTGCGTGCGTGCGTGCGTGCGTGCGTGCGTGCGTGCGTGCGTGCGTGCGTGCGTGCGTGCGTGCGTGCGTGCGTGCGTGCGTGCGTGCGTGCGTGCGTGCGTGCGTGCGTGCGTGCGTGCGTGCGTGCGTGCGTGCGTGCGTGCGTGCGTGCGTGCGTGCGTGCGTGCGTGCGTGCGTGCGTGCGTGCGTGCGTGCGTGCGTGCGTGCGTGCGTGCGTGCGTGCGTGCGTGCGTGCGTGCGTGCGTGCGTGCGTGCGTGCGTGCGTGCGTGCGTGCGTGCGTGCGTGCGTGCGTGCGTGCGTGCGTGCGTGCGTGCGTGCGTGCGTGCGTGCGTGCGTGCGTGCGTGCGTGCGTGCGTGCGTGCGTGCGTGCGTGCGTGCGTGCGTGCGTGCGTGCGTGCGTGCGTGCGTGCGTGCGTGCGTGCGTGCGTGCGTGCGTGCGTGCGTGCGTGCGTGCGTGCGTGCGTGCGTGCGTGCGTGCGTGCGTGCGTGCGTGCGTGCGTGCGTGCGTGCGTGCGTGCGTGCGTGCGTGCGTGCGTGCGTGCGTGCGTGCGTGCGTGCGTGCGTGCGTGCGTGCGTGCGTGCGTGCGTGCGTGCGTGCGTGCGTGCGTGCGTGCGTGCGTGCGTGCGTGCGTGCGTGCGTGCGTGCGTGCGTGCGTGCGTGCGTGCGTGCGTGCGTGCGTGCGTGCGTGCGTGCGTGCGAGATATATATATATATAAAACCCAAAAATGAAAAGTCAGATAAATACCACACTCGATATTTAAGTCCAATATCTTCCAAAGATGCAACACAGAGTTTTTCAAAAAAATCTTTCCACTCCAAACTACCCTTTACATGGAAAATATTTTGTTATTTTTCATTATCTCAAAAATGGCCCCAATGATTTTGATTTAAATACCATATATTTAAGATATTTACATGACAATTTTCTGGGAATAGCCTGTGAAGCCCCCTTCATTTGGGAAGAATTTTGTATAATTGGCAAACCATAAGAGGTAAACAAAACCTTACACTACACAAATAATTTAGATCTTTTTAAAACACACAATTAATTTAAAATGATTTTGCAATACTTAAGTCATTTTTAAAGTGTTGTTGCTATTCAATTGTTTCTCTTGATATCATGAAAAGAGAGTGGAATTTAATTTAAAGGCTAGCATATTGCAATCTGCTTTTAAACATTTTACTATCAATTTGGTTTCCTCTCTCCACATAGTGCATATAATGAAATCTGTATTTCAACTATTTTTGCAAACTTGATTAACATGAAGTAGCAAGAAAAATAAAGCTTTTGTAAGAATAGCTTGTAGAGGCTGTATAAAAATAAACAATTATAGGTAGAGAAAGACATGTGAATGTAATACATCAGATTTTTATTGAACTGTTAGCCTTGTTTTGTTTTGAGGTGTATGCATTGTTTATTAATGTAGTATTTAAGAGATAATTTGCTGGTAAAATTACATTAATTCTCTTATAAGACAAAGTAAAGCAGAAACCTCTCGCATACATAAATGTGGTATGAGAAATGAAGCCAGTACCATAAGCATTTGTGATTCCTATCCTTTCCGTGAACAGAGAGAGAGATGGCTATATAATCTAGTGCATCTGCACAAAGTTAAAATTATATGGCAATGGCTAAATTACAAGATTTAGTTTAGGTACCTACTCATGTAATAAATTAGGATTTCTGTATTTGTGTATTACATCTAATTAGACCTGTTCTTTTTGTACTAATAATTGTATTGTTGATGAAGCCAATATTTCTGTATTGAAATCAAATGACGAATAAAATTTGAATTTGAATGTAAATAAAATATGCTCAAATAGTTGCACTGGCATACAGTAATAAAGTTTGGTTTTATATTTACAGGACTCATACGCCACCACCTTTGAACCATGAACATCTAAGTTCTTTAAATATGTTATCTTACATTGCGTTAAAGTGTTTGAACAGTCACAAGTGAAGAAGTTGCTGTGTTTTGTATTGGCAGCAATTTACATTATAATAAGTGAACAGATGTCATTTTTTTGTTGACAAGGTAAATACTAATCTAAATAACGAGGCATTTCTATTTGATTTTGTTTTCAGGAGTTAAGAGCCAATTTCTGAAATGGGGACCACAATCATTGCAAGTCAAGAATTTCTCAGGACGACATGGTGCAGCAACAAGAAGAGGTGGAGACCATCTAAGGAAAGAAATGCCTCATTCATCTGGATCTTCCAGTATAGGTCCAGGATCTTTCCCTTGTACCGTTTGTGGAAAAGTATATAATTGGAGGGGCAATCTTTTACGACACATGAGGTTGGAATGTGGAAAGGATCCACAGTTCCAGTGTTCTTATTGTCCATACCAAACAAAGCATAAAAACCATCTGAATCGCCATGTTATGAGCCGTCACAAGAATGTACTTGAATTCTGCCAAGTGTTTTACGACAGAAGTTAACAAAGACATGCATTAAGTTTTGTGTCGCATACAAGCAGATTGCTTTGTTAACATTGTTTTATCACCACTGCTGACACCACCTTTGCAACCTCATCACCAATGCCAACACTATCACTGAGTTTGCTGTTCATGTTGCTGAAAATTAATAAATCATCATTATATGTGAAATATTGAATAGTAAGCAATTTTTTGCAGTGTACCATTATATAATCCCTGGAAAGCACAAAATATATATTATCTGTAACCTAATGAGTACAGTAGTTAATTTTAGATTATTCTCTGAATGCCCAGTGATTAGTCAGTGCCTATTTTTTCTCAATATATGTGAATGTCATCATAAAGGAGCAACATGAAATACGGTGTAATTACAATGTTTATGGTGACTTTACAGCAGATGCTGTGGCAATGTATCTTCTGCATGAAAGAAATTAACTCTACTTTAGGCTTTGTTGGTCGATGCATGCCTAATACAGTGATGCATATGCTATGTTGGTTTTGTGAAGGCTATTGCAAATATTTTCTAAGTGAAACATGAAACTTTCTTTGAAATTACTTCATTTAATGAGCATAATGCACTGGGATTAATGTATGGATAAATGATAAAGATAAAAAAATTAATGATATTATATTATGAATGTTCTGTGATCATTATAACTGTTTCCTCTGCATAGATATTACTGTAACAACAACAATAATAATGTAATTATGTAAAAAAATCTTTGTTCTGCAATTATGAAGTTTGGCACTTCACAGATGTGTTACGCATTTTTTTTAAAAAAAATTTAAACATAAAAATGTTCTTATTCCTAAAAGGTTTGCTTGTACAAGAGTTTGTGTAAAATACTCAATCACTGGCTATGTATGATAGCCCATTTTGGGACAAGTTGATCCTTTTGTCTCCATCCACAACATGGGCAGAGAGCACAGTAGGGGTGACATGCAGAGTCCTCTCTTCCCAGGCACTTTTACCATTTTCAAGACCAAGAACTGCTGCTTTTCTTTCAAATAGCTCCGTAACTGGTGTCTAAGGCCCTTAAAAGATTGATTCCATCCAACATGAAGAAAAAAAAACTCATCTACCAATACCAGGGATTGAACCTGGGTCACTTTCTCCACAAACTGCAATTCTAGTACTTCCTCATAGTGACTGTATCTAAAATACTGCTTTGTATAATTTTTTTGTAGTCAGATAGTATTATTCTTTCATATCATATTTCAAAAAGAAGTTTACATGTGTGTTTCAAAAATAATTTTGGTGCCTAAGATTGGAACTCTAGATTAATTAATTATAAAGCTCTGCAAGAAAAAGCAGTATTGTCATATAAGTCGATTAAGAATTGCTTCTTAGATGTCTTAAAAAAAAAAAAGTATATCAACATTTAAAACTGCTTTTAATTCTTTAGAATAGTGCTTTTAGGGACAAAGTTTCATAATTATTGTAGAGTATGACCAAACTTCCATAGCTGAGATCATGACCTAGTAAGAAAATACTTCATGCACAGGGCGATTTTAGTTAGCACAATCTGAAGAGAATAGGATATTCCTTTGGAGTATTGGATGATATTACTATAAGTGATTTCTGTTATTTGAATTGCTGAAGCACACATTTAATTTAGTTCTAAAACATTGATAACTAGTGCTCTCCTGGCAGCATGGGATTGGAGTTCCTCACTGAGGTACCTAGCAGAGAGCAACTCTAGTAGTCAAATTTTAGCTCATGCTTTTGACTAAACTGCTATAAGATGAGTGATAAGACAATAAGTATAATGATAAGAGAATAAGGATGAATTAGATGGAATAAATAGAATGACTATTTTGGGCTACAAATCCCATTTAAGGCTGCAGGTATCAAACTGGGTTGCCTTTGAGAGAGGCCAATGATCTAACCACTTGGTCTTTACACTGAAATGTAAAATGAAGATGCTCTCTAAAACTTTCATAAAAAATTTTTAAGTGCTTTCAGAGAAGCGTATTAAGTAGTAAATGGTTTTGTTGCCTAATATCTTCATGTGTAAAATAAATAGACATTAACAGTTTGTTTGCTGCTCCTTACCGTAAAAGTTATTTTGTGCCAAATAACTTTGAAGCATGCTAGATATTTTCAGCTTGTCATTTTACATTAATTGTCAATCCATAAATGAAATATGAGAGAAACTAATCGGAGTGAAACTTTATATAACTGAATCTGCATAAGATGAGTTTATAATATTACTTCAACTGCCTAAAATATTTAGAATGTGTTTTTTTCATTGTCCATATCATCAGCTATTTGACAACTTATAGCATTGAATGAATCTATGGTATTGGGCATCTGATGCTTGGGGAAGATTTGATGAACTAGAAGATTAAGTTGCCATCCAAAATGACAGCTACAATGATGTGCTATAATCTATATCAAAACATAAATAGCTGATGATGCAGACAGTGGTCAATGATACAAATGGTAAATAATTTAGGTAACTGAAGAATTAGTGTGTAATAGTCATCTCATCAAGATTCAATTAGGCCAGTCTATGATTAAAGCTTTTGATTATATTAGCATATAAATATGATTGGTGGCTACAGAATATACTTCTGAACTCTTTAGCTTTAATTTTTTTCCCCTGTTTTTAAAATCCTCTCATTGAATTTTGAAGAAATTCTCTGGAAACAGGTTTTAGAGGACAATAAATTCACCTAGATATGTCTCATCCTCAGGAAATCTAATTTTCATAGACTTTTTAAAGACATTTTATGATTAGAAACAATTATCCATCATCAAAGTCAAAGTCAATGATAGATGTTAAAGGTGACTTATAAATGGAACAAATAGTGGTAAACAGTCATGGCAATACCTATGTTGTACAAAACAATTCTATTATTTAATCAATGTAAATTGCTTCAGAAAATTATTTTGTATCACTTTTTTTAAATCAACATATAATTGTTTTAAAGTACAGTTTAACTTTAGGGTAGATAATCCATGGAATATTGTTTTATACTATAGAACAGTTGTTTTATGGTTGGCTTGGATCATGTATATGCATGTTTCATGTGTTGTCTACTACACTGAGGTTTTTCAGTTCTAAAACTCTCACATTACATGCTCATGAGTAATAGTAGCATGCACTATATTACTAACGATGTTATAATTGGTGTTGAAAGCGGTGAGACATTCGTGGCATTCCTAGTCATCACAAGGTAGTAATTCAGGAACAGTAGTCACTTTGTAGGGTATCAATTTTAAAAGTTTAGCAGCTGTTTGAATGATGCACCAATTTTGTCAGTTTTTTCCTATGTTAGAACATGTCTACTTTTGCTTCTTAGGTTTAGTGTTTAGCGATCCTGTTGCCCTAAACTTACTAACCAGACATCTAACAGTATGGGGCCATTCACAATGAAAATTAAGCATTAATATAAAACGTAAAACTTAGATATAGACTTAAGGTGATGTGTTGTCATTCACATCGACAAATGCAATCTTAGGCAGTGGCTAATCACAAGAGAGGGTTAAACAGCTGAACTAATATGGTGACCTGGGAAGCAATCATTGTCAAAAGAGGTTATGTACTTGTATAAAAATTAACAAGTGCTAGCTACCTGGTTAAAGGATGTTAAACTCACAAAAAACCATTGCCTATAATAACAATTAGTTTTGCTGGAATTTTTATAGATACTCATGTGATTCCTGACCCGTGATCTTACACAGAAAGTGTGTGAAGAGTCAACACATTGCGACAGAAAATCTGATGGGAGATCACGGGAATGATCAGGTAATGAGAATCAATCTGTGATTGCTTAGTTTTTTGTTTGACGTAAACATAAACTTAAAAGCTTGGACCTTGCGAGTTTCTAAGTTTACATCTAATTCAATGTTTATTTTTATGTTTATGTGATTCATTGTCAATGGTTCTATTACAATACATAGCATCCAGTTTTTAGGTTTACACTATTCTTACTTAATTTTCATTGTGAATAGGGCCTATCTCTATTTGGAGCTGGAATACCAGGAAATGTCTCCTGAAATTGTCTACATGATTTGGTTTTTACATATGTAGTGCACATAAAAATTCTTTGTTCAAGCATGAATGTTTTGGTAGCATTTCAGTGGGCTAATAAAAAGACAAGGATAGCAACAATAATAATACTGTAAAGAAATTCACACACAGCACAGATGTTTGAGTAAGCTTTCACTTTTGATATGCACAATGAACAAACTCACCTTTTCAGCACAAACAGAAGGCAGCAACTGAAAGTTAACATTCACAGCTGATAAATGCAGCCTTGAGCAGGTCATTCACCGCTAGTGAACTAGCAGAATACCAAGGTCATCAGTGCAAGCGAATCATGCATACACATGATCGCGGCTGGGGCACAAAATGACCACTTGGTACTAAGTGATTTAATAATGATTTAATTATATATACAGAGAATTAAGGAGGTCATGCCAGTCATTAGTTAAGCTTCAGGATGGTCTATAAAAATTAAATTAATCGCAAGTAATTATAGTTATTGTAGTGTTGCATTTGAGATATTCTATGTCATGCTAACACTGGTGTTAGTGGATTGCGTTTTACAGACTTATTCACAGAACATTTTGTGTTTAGTTGATGCAAGGCCTTGACTTTCTTATGAACAGTAAGTTATTGCTTTATTAACTTATTTTATATAATGAATATGACATACTTAAACATATATACTCAAACTGTGTCCTGTAGGAAATACTGCTGCACCAACCATGATACTAATAAGCAAATAAACTTGTTCTTAGCCCTTCTCAATTATCAGCAAATAGCAGTGTTAATGCAACTTCATCTATCACTTTACAACAAAAGCAATGCCCACAGTTAACCTTAATACATGTTATATGTGGAATTTTCTTGAGTTTTTATACACAGTATGTTGTATTTGTTTTTTGTCTCAAGTTTAGAGAAAAAACTCCTTAAAAATGCTGCTGCCATCAGAAAATCTGCTCCATATCTTTAATGCTGTGTGAAAAGAAATATGGCAGGACAATGGCAATGAAAATCAACAGTGATGAGAAAAGATTTTTTGGCAATAGACAATTTTAATTTAAGCTTTGATAGTAAGTAATTTAACAAACTATATACTAATTTGGTTCAATTAACAACAAATATCTGTGTATAATTACATGCACACCATTTTGGCGCCTTTATTTTGTATGCTGCTGCATATATACTAAGTTATATTAAGCTTAATTCTGAAATAGTAAACGTATCTAAATATGCATTTATGTATTCCCTTTCTTGATAATTGTTAATGATTTGACTCAACAATAGAGAAAAATTAATCTTAAAGGGTCTTAAATATCTGCAGTTCAACTTTGGCATCGCCAAGCAAAAATAGCCGTTCAGGCTTCAGAAGTTTGTATCTATGAGCATCTTGTATTATTTTTAGTACTGCATGCTAAAGTTGAATTTTTTTATGATTTTGAGACCACTAACAAGTTTGCAAAATGTGACCCAAATAACTCCAAGTATCCTATGCATTATTTTCTTTCTGTCTGTCTTTCTGTCGTTCTCTTTCTTTCTTTCTTCTTTTTTTCTTTGCTTGGTTCATGCAGTCAGTGTAATTATTGATTATTTTAATCTGAGACTGTTTTACATAGGAAGACATCACACAGAATTTCTACATATACCATTTGCAGATATTGGATGAACTTTAGTGTGCTGTCCCAGATAAAAAGAAATGAGTCACGTTTTTCAGGACAGCAAGAAAGCTAAAATAAATATAGCAAGAATTAATAAGTTTGAAATTCTGTATGCATTTTATCTTTAACAAAAAACTGTCAAGGTCTTATGGTTTATATTCTCTCATATCTAAAGCTGACCTTTTACCTAGAAGCCATCCAAATTGACAAGTGAGTTTAGCAGAATAAATATATGCACTTTAGCCAGTAACATTTTAATTAAATACTTTAACTTTTGGTTTTTCTAAAACTAATGTAAAATTCCTTGAATAATGTTCACATATGGTACTGGAATAATTTAGTCCTAAAATTCTAAGTATTTCTAAGCAATGAAAGAGTTAAATAAGAGATAAAAATCTTCATAGCATAATAAGTAATACATATTAGTTGCAAAGAAAATAGGAACCCATACCGTAGAAATATGTATGATGAGGAAGGAAAAAGTTTAAAAATATTCCAATGTTTTAAAATCAGACAACTTTCCCTACCTACTATAATTTATTTTTGTATATAGAAAATTTTTGTTTTTCTATTTATTTCCTGCCTATCATGATAAATGTTGGCAGATGAGGTTTCATTATACCCTTCGTAACAAGTACACAAGGGTATACAATGGTCAGCTGTTTTGTATTTACTTACCTGATATTACATATGCTCTGCATGAGCTCAGTAGAAACAAAGAACAACACTTAAAATACTGGAAAATACAAACCAACATATATCTCAGGATCTCAGAAATGGCTAAGTTTACAAAAAAGCTTATGTGGCACAAACTGTATATTTCAAATCACTGTACCTTTCTCCTGGTTTCTCAATTATGTAAACTTATACGCAAGTCAGTGAAAATGAAGATGACTTCATAGGCTATTCAAAATTTAAGATATACATTTCATTTACCGTCGGTATAACAGATATTTTAATTAAAATTGTTAGACATTTTTGAGAAAATCAAATATAGTGAAACCTTTTTCCACATAAAAGATAGTTTGAGGTGGGAGCATTTTCTTGAAACATTTGCCTGGCATCCTGGGAGAGTGAAAGTGAGAAAGAGTGTGCATGGTGTGTGTGTCAAAATAAATTTCTAATTCCTTTTTTAATTTGGGGCACCTCAAAATATGTGTCTCCGATGGAATTTTGATATCACATTTTTGGGTAAAATGCAGTACTTCCCTCTACCTAACATTGGCGAGAAGTAGAGAAAGTAAAAGGTTGTTGAAAAGATAACATTTATGAGAGGAGGGCCAAAAGGAGGATAACAGTAAATCCAACTAAACGAGTATCTAAGGAAATAAAAAGCAGCTGTAGCAATGTGGTTCTTCCAAAAATATAAAACTTAGAAATTACCTTTGTCCACCAAATGCAGTAGGTATTAATTATCATTGTTTGGTAACATTGCGTGTTTGTATTTATGCATTTACAACCATCAGGTCAGATTATCTCAGAGTTCTTATCTAAGACTACTTTATAGTCCCTGAAATTTGTTTGGTTGAATTCTTGGACAACCAGATAACTTGCCATCCCATCTCATCCTTCCCACTTGTTGCTTATTGTTTGATTTTACTTTGTCCTGCAGTAGCTGTAAACGAAATTGGTAAAGTCAGATAAAAAATTGCGATAAACATATACATAAGCTGAAAAAAAAACAAAGAAAAATTATATTTATATATATGACAAACATTGGTCTCTTTGTTATTCATTCCTTTTGTCCTTGCTATAGAATAATTATAATAAACCAGATTAGAGTGCATTGAACATCTGCATATGCTACCATCCTGCAGTGAGTGAAGATAGATTATCTGTAGTCAGGTTATTAATACTGGCAATTATGAATTTCTTATAAGTTTAAAATCACATTCCTCAGGTACTTAATGTTCAGACGTAAACATACACACATTGTTTTTCTTAGCAAGTTTGTTTACACCATATGGCATCTCTCGCATCCACGTTTCCATCTTTTCCTGTCACTTCAATTATCATCTGTCGTTTGCCTATCTTCCATAGCGTGTCTCTCATAATCACTCCATGTCAGTCTTGGTCTTCCCCTCTTCATATGCCAAGGAGACTGCCAACACATATATGTACATGCATGTAAATTTACTTGCATGATTACTGATAGAAAATAGTGAGGCTAAGTTTTTCCAAGAAATAGGCAAGAAGGAAAGGTACAAAGACAAGATATTTGAGACAATTTTGCAGATAAAAACTGTTTAAAATTATACAGGATAAATAAGAAAGAATGAAAAGGAAAAATTAGTAGATTGTTTTCACGGATGTGGTAAGGGGGAATGGTTATATGAAAACTGTAGAAGTACTTCCTAACATTTTTAAAAGAATAATGAAGAGGGTGCAACACAGAGAATTTGAGGACATATTTCATTTATTTTTTGTACCAACTAATGGATAGAAGGAGTATGTTTAAGAACTAAATTGGGTACTCTAGATTTTCTCAAGCTTCCAGCCAGGTAGAGTTGGTTAGAAACCAACTTTTGGTGAACGTGCATCATTCCCATCTTTAGGGTAGCTGAATGATGCAAAATTAGGAGTCCTCCATATTAACATTAATGTCTGTGGTGCTAAGCCCGGACCTCTTAGAAAACAGGTCGGCTACACTGAGGCAGTAAAAGGCACAGACATTATAGAAAATTGTTTAGTTAGTAGCTGTCTTGATGTGATGATTTTGTATTTCTGTGCTGGTTTTGATAGATTTTAAGGCCAGTTTTTAGGCCGTTCTGGGCTGTGGTCCGGAATCTCAGTTACCTTTCTTGGTCGAGATGGCTAAAGCTTCCTTTACTCTCCGTTGCCAGTAACTTGCACACTTGGCTAACACAGTTGTTCCATCAAAGTTGGACGGAGGTAAGTGGATTGCTTTGACGTGTTTAGCTAACAATTAAAATTAGCAGATTGTTACTAAATACATCAAGACAATCCACTTACCTTCACCCACAATTAAAAACCTTATCAGACCGGTCAAAGACAACCTTGAATTGAGAGTCCCAGGTGTCTACCACATCTGCTGTAAATGCGGTACTGCCTACATTGGCCAAACTGGAAGAAAATATTCATCAGGTTTGCTGAACACAACAGAAATGTATGTCTGATGCAGCCAGAAAGATTGGTCTAGCGAACAAGACCACAAGGCTAACTTTGGCGGAACAACTGTATTAGCTAAATGTGTGGGTCACTGGCAATGGAGGGCATAGGAAGCTTTAGCCATCTTGACGAGAAAGGTAACTGAACTGAGATTCCAGACTGCAGCTCAGCATGATCTGCAAGCTGGCATTAAAAATTATCTAAACCAGCACAGAAACACAAAATCATCATATCAAGACAGCTACTAACTAAATGATTTTCTATAACGTCCGTGCCTTTTACCGCCTCAGTGTAACTGACCTGTTTTCTAAGAGGACCAGGCTTAGCACCACAGACATTAATCTGAATATGGAGGACTCCTAATTTTGTATCATTCAGCTATCCTAAAGATGGGAACAATCAACAATTTATCAAAAGTTGGTTTCTAGCCAAGTCTATACCGGCTGGAAGCTCGAGAAAATCTAGAGTATTCACAATGACAGGAAAGCTCCAGCTCATATTTCAACTAAAGTGAGACACATTATACTAAGATTAATGTTGGCAGAATGTGACAGTACAGAAGAGTAGTAAGTTCAGATAGATTTATGAAGAGTTGGAGAATATTGGATTAGATGTGTAAATGAAGTTTTGGAGAGAGGAGAAGCAGCTAATGCTGTAAGAAAGAATAATAATGGATGGTGGCTGTTGCTTAATCTGGGCAACAGTTCTTCATATACTAACCTAAATGGCAAGCATGTAAATTGGTTGCTGAAGTTGGACAACAACTTCTTCATACACTAACCTACATGGCAAGCATGTAAACTGCTTACTGAAGTTGGACAACAACTTCTTCATACACTAACTTACATGCCAAGCATGTAAATTCTTTGCAAAAGTGGTTTTAAATCATATTTTTATGCTTTAAAATCACAGAAATCCAAATCCGAAATGCTCTTTCTTTGACATGTGTAGATTATTATTATTATAATTATTATTATTATTATTATTATTATTATTATTATTATGAA
This sequence comes from Deroplatys truncata, assembly GCA_030765065.1. NCBI lineage: Eukaryota > Metazoa > Arthropoda > Insecta > Mantodea > Mantidae > Deroplatys > Deroplatys truncata. Next base: position 141,594,230 of record CM060977.1, read on the forward strand.
ATTTTAAGCAGATATACATTAAAACTTATTTAAAGGTATTCATTTCTTGGAAAGGTGTCATACTTTTATGCTTTTCCTGTTCATGTGAGCTAAAGATGTATGGAGACAACCTGTGAGCTCTTATCTTTAGTATGTAAATAAAATTTATGAATATATACAGGTAATCTAATTTGGATATTTTGAAACTTTTGCTTCATTGATGAATTAAATAAGGGCTACAGGTCAGAATTTCAAGCATAAGTATTTTTTTCAAGAATCAAATTTGTGATTAATCTGAGTCTTAAATGGGATAAAAAAAAAAGCAAATTCATAATGATGATAAAAGCCTTTTTAAATAAAATATTGATAACAAATTGATAAAAAAATTTTCTTGACTATAGCAGGTGTATAAACAGAATATTTTTACTTTGTTTAAAGTGTGTATTGCTTTGATCAAAGATAGTTTTGCTTTTAGATGATAATAGTGAGATTCATTAAAGCCATCTAATATATCCATAATTACTTTGCAGGAATGAGTGATGATTGGCATTATAACCAACAGCAGCATGGGATTCAGAAGAAAATCAAACACAATAATCAGATCTATCACTGTGGAAACTGTAACAAAGCTTATCATTGGAGAACAAACTTGAATAGACACATTAGAATGGAATGTGGCAAAGCTCCACAGTTTCACTGCTTTTACTGTCCTTATCAAACAAAACAGAAGGCTCATCTTTTCCGCCATGTTAGTGCTCGACATAAAAATTTATAAGTATATGTATTCAGCATCAGCTCATGTTTAAATGAATATAATTTTTATGTAGATGTAATAAATAAAATAACACAGGAACACAATAAATGCAGTAAATCCTTTTATTTTGAATGAATGTATACATGTATCTTTGCATAAATGTCGTGTGTGCATTATGGTATACAGATTTTTATCTTGACTAGCCAAGTGCAATAAACTGTATTGAATACTATCTGGATTGTTTGTTTATAATAAGAGAGTTTATGTCTTAAAATTAACATTGTTTGCCTTCACAGTGTTGAAATAAAACCATTTACACAAAATATCAACAATGTGGTTTTGTTTATTCTGCAGCAAAAAATTCTACCTTAAAAACACCTGCCATCATTATTTCAAGGTATCATAAAAACAGACTGCATATTATAGTTGCTTATTTACTGTAAATCTTATTAAGATTCACACTGTTCTCCATTCATCTTATTCTGAGCACATTTTATTGGAAATTTACACTCTCCTCAGAATGTTGTTTAACTAAATTGACTCTGAATTTTGCACTAGTTGCACAGTTTCATTGAAAACAAATTGGTTCAGCAATTTTATATTCTTTACATGGCATAAATCTTACTTCTAACAATGAATTCTATTGCAGTTCAAAAATTCAAAGAACATAATGAGTGTATAAAAGAAGACTGTGCACTGGTGTGTGAAACAAAATGCTTCACACACATGTAAACAATTGGAATAAAGGATAACTTATGGAGCTTATGTAACTTATTGAGGAAAATGAAACAAGGAAAATAATCACCTTGATGAATGAGAAAATAATTATAAAAATACAAATTGTAATAGCGATATTTCATTAAATAATGAGTTTTCTGTGTACCATGATCTATATAAAATGCCAATCATACAGCTTCTAGCTTCCATTGAGGAATAGTTAGTTGATATTAGCAGAACAGTGAGCAGCACAGGAATCAAGACACATCATCTGAGCAAATTTGTTCAAGGCAATCACTTGGAACCAGACCTAGATTAGCTATTAGAATAATACTGTTGTTATGCATTAGACTTCCACAACAACAGGTCAAAAATACATGAGACTAAATGGTTGAATTATGGGTAAAGTACAAATTATCTTAGTACAATATAAAGTTTCACAATTACGGTGTATCATAACCCCTCCCTGCTTTAGTCTATTGCTCCTGAAAGCTTCTGTCTGCTAAGAATATATGATAAATAGAGAGCTAATAAATAAGAAATTTCATACTTTACATCTGTAGTTGCAAAGTACTGGGAAGCATATATAGCATGTTTTAGGTTGAACACAATGCAGTAAGCAGATAAGTGTTTTTTGAGCAATATTTATATTTACTCACATTTGGCAGCTCTATGGTTTTCTTTTCTTTTCCTTTTTTTTTATTTTGGAATTTATTCCAGCTTTTAAAAATTAATGTTGTGAAAGATAATTAGTGTTTCAGTTTCAGCACAAATTCATTATTGGATGCACATGTGCATATTCAAAACCCAATTAACAACAGTAAGTAAGCTGGCAGTGAGCAAATGACATTGGCTGATGTTCAATAAGTGATAGGCATTGTTCAGAATGAGGTACTGTCATACTTCAATTATTCTGCTTTGAAAAAACAGTCGTACAGCAGTATGCAAATGTTCTTTCTTCCAGCCTTTCTCCTTATTGCATTACAGTATTGACAATGAATCAGAGTGAAACATGAAAAGACATTTGCTGTATATTTTACTTCCTTATTTACAAGTTTAATTCAGTAAAGAAGAGTTGCTTTTTCTCCAAAATTGTAAGGTATTTTGCCTTATACCAAACTTCAATTTAATCTGTGTGTTTTGCAATGGGTGATGTGCTAGAAAGAATCCATATCTTTCTATATTAGTTGAAGTAAGAAAAAATTTAAGGGTATATCAAGAACAGTTCTAGTATTATATTGTATTAAGAGATTTACAATTTGATTGTCTACTGAACTTTGACCCTGGCCACTCATTCTGTAGACAATCACCACATTTTTTTTTTACAATTTTCCATCAATAAATTATCTTGCTTCAGTTTTTCATGACCCATTTCCATTTGTTTTTCACTTGTCACTTATTGATTACTTTACCATCACACATTCACCATAGTTTTCCATTTAAGGTAAGGTACACTACCTCTTACTTTTCTCTATCCACTTTCCAAAGCCATTTATTTTTGACTTCACACAAAAACTGTCCAATGCTCCTAGCGTCCTTGCACATCATTTCGATTATAAGCATATTTCTATCCCCCTTCAACCACTTCTTTTTAATAAATTCTCTTCTCCAATTTTCTGTTTCTTGGCACTTAAATACTATGTGTTCAATGTCTTTATTACCACCACATATCGAACATTGATTTTGAGGAATACCTTGTCTTAACCCTCTTAGCCTCCATGCAATAGATTCTCTGTCTTCTTTATTTACTATATCTATATATTTTTCCCTGCCCCATGTATTTTTCATTGGCCTATAACAAACCAATCAGCTCTTTTTGGCAATCTCACTGAACATGTTTTGTATTTCTATATCTTCCAGTCTTTTCCTTGCCTTTTTCCAAAATTTTTCACGTTATTTTCTCTCCTTCTCCACATGTCTCCTAACCCATTTTTCTCCAAAATGTTCCGTAAATTACTTACCCATCCATCATTCATTAAACTATTCTCTTGGTATTCTATAGATTGTATTAACACATTACTTTTTCCTAGATTTAAAGTTCTGAACCAAAATTTCAAAGCTCTTTCCATTATCTTCCCCTTAGTTGCCACCCTGCCCATCTCTAATTGTGCTACCTGTCTTACAATTGCCTTCGGTAACCCTAGTATTTCTCTACAAAACATCCTGTGCACCTCATCTATACTTTCCCATCATCTATCTAATCCCCATATTTCTATACCATATATCATTTCTGCCTCCACAACCATCTCATAAACTGTTTCCAGCCATTTAACATTTATATTAGGTACTCTATATTTGCAGTTTTGATTGCTGCCATAGCCCCTTTAACAAAAAGCTAGAAGTGTGGATTCACTTGTATGACATCATGTGACACAGTTCACAACTTAATGAAGACAGTACAATATATTGTGAAAAAAAAAAATCCCTTTCCAGCTGCATTTCCAAATATGCCTATCCAAACATTTTCATTTCTGAACAGTAAAATTTCCAAATGATTCCTCTTCTGAATACCCAGATTCTGAAGGATGTATTTCTGAAATGAGAAAAGAACATTTTCTCTGAACTCTTTGTTTCCAAAAAACATTATTTCATGAATTAAATAACTAATACATTCTTTCAGGTGATTTCTGATTTATTTATTCAAGTGATATCCTCATGTTTTCAAATATTCCACGAGGCAACCATCTTCCTTGTACTTGAGAAACTGAAGGATTAGTATACTCTAGATTTTTTTTGGACTTCCAGCCAGGTGTAGAGATCGTGGTTATTATTCAGCTTTAAGCCAGAGAAAATCTAGAGTATTCACAATGCCAGAAAAGGGTTAGCAGTTTGCAGATGGTAGTTATATGTAAATGCTGGCAGGCTTAAAAAACAAGTGAAGCATATTTTTCCACTGTGAGCAAGGTTAAAGAGTGAAAAGCAATGTCAATTTATTGTGTTGGTTGCAGTTTCCTGCTGTTAACAAGTGTGTATTTGACAAATTAGTCACTTTATATTCCAAGGTAGGGATGTTTTTATTGTTGTTATCACTGCTGGTATTGTAAAATATGTGACTGTTGCTGTGTGTAAGAAGCCAACTACCAAGTAATGCTTGTAATGTGAGAAAGGGTTAGAGTTAAATTTCAGAAAATCTCTTACTCACTGTATTGACTCCTAACAGTAGGAGATATATATACTGGAGGTCATGAATATTGAAATTGACGATAATGATTAGCTTTATTAGCACCCTTTTCATAAAAAGAAATTTGTGAGTACTCAAGTAGGTATTTGAAAGAGATCCAATACTATACATAACAAGACAAGTTCATGTTTTAACATGTTCCCTTTCATGTTGCTTCCAATGGCATGTGATTGCCCTTAGCAATCTATAACAGCTATTCCAATTTGCTTCCTTCCTTCCTTCTTTTCTTTTCCCTTCTTTTGGTTTTTGTTTGTTTTTTCCTTCATTATTAAATATACCTTACATCAGACTTGAGGATTTAGGGTCATAACAACATAGCTAAAAATTAGCCATTTTGACATATCTATAGCACTATTGACTTAGGAAACAAATCTAATTAAATCACAAAAACAGTGGAACACCTATGTTTAACTGATATCGAGATTGTGTTAATAGGCATCTACAAATTCATATTATTATCTAATGTCACAACAATGTATTGCATTGTATGTTATTTTGGCTGTTTGTAGAACATTGGTATTGAATGACATAACACCATATCTGCTTATATGTTGTTTTGTCACTAAATGCAGACCATGTATTTTTAGATACAAAACCAAACCTATAGCCTTACATACACTCATTCTTAACATGATACTGGAAATAAATTAATTTTAACAATAATACTTATTATTAAGAGACACTCAATTATTGTGCTGGAAAAAGAGTAATACATACAAAGTAAGTCTTTCGATAATATTCAAGAGTTCTGCTGAGTGGTCTACATGTTTTCTAAATGAAGAAATACTTGATCTGATGAACTTAAACCATGTCCTGAGTAGAATTAACCTCCACAATGTTTTTTTCAATATCAGGGAGCTAGTCATGGCAAGCTTATATTTTCGTTCTTCGGAGAAGTTGCATAAAGTTGATATAATACCATAGCTTCAGTTATTATCTTTTAACTACAAGCATGTTTAGGCAAACAGTGCATATACATAAGTTCACTCATGAAAAGGAAGACAAAGCAAAAGGATATCTACAGCCTAATTCAGGAGAAAGTTCACAATTATACATGGTGGACCATTTAAGTTGAGACTGTACAATATCTTTAAAACTAAGCATTGTAGAAAGAAACTTCATAAAAGTTGCTTGATATTATGGGAATAAATAAATGCCATTAGTCTGTTTTGTTTGTAGGATGTTATGATGGTCGTTTTAGGGTCAATTTAATTTTTTTAAATGGTAACCTACAATTAGGGTCAATTTATATTGACCCTAAAATGACCATCACAACGTCCTTCAAATAAAACACGACTAGTGGCATTTACTTTCCCCCATAATATCAAGCAAACTTTATTCAAGACATTTCTTTCTACAACACTTCATTTTGGAGGTATTGTACTCAACTTAAATAGTCCACTCTGTAAACTTTTTAACCAAAGATGATGGAAAGGTGCCTTCTTTATTGCAGCATTTGATTTCTCTCAAATCATTCATATGCAAACAAGGAAGTTTTTGATAGAAAAGAAATACAATGGAGGCCATTAAAGGACTTAGAAAACTGTAGCTGTGGGTGAAGGTAAGGAAACACTGAGATTATCAGAAAAGAAAGGAGAAAATGGTGATTAAACAGAGCTAGTGAGGCGAGAAAGGCTTCTTGCAGTGTAGAAGGAGAAGAAGGTAAAGCAAAATCTTTAAGAGGAAGTCCATGGAGGATACCAGAACATCTACTATATTATGAATACAATGCAGCCTACAAGTAAAATAATTTTAAAATTGATCCTTATAAAACCTACCTCATGCAATGAAACAGGCTTTAAGCTCAAGTGAAAAGGAATTATAGTGTGAAGCAATAAATGAAGAGTTTGACAATCTGATTTAAAAGTAAGACATGAGAAATACTAAGAAGGAATAAAATTCAAGCACCTTAAAAAGTATGTGGACCTTTGCAAAGAAGAGAAATGATTTCCTTCTACTCTGTATTGTAGTTTTATATAAATAAATAAATAAATAAATAAATAAATAAATAAATTAAAAAAAACAGCAGGCTATGGTCTCCATCACCCAGTCATCATCAAAAAGTCATGCTGATAACTTTTAAAGCAGTTTGATGGCAAACATTTTAAATTATGGAAATATCAGTTATAGATAATCTTTGAAAGCAAACATGTTTTTGTTGTGGTCAAACATTAGCTAGTGAACAACAAACTATTTGGGACAAGCAAAATGTAAAAGTGGTGCTCATATTTTTTACAGTTATCATATTTAATGAGTTGCAGCCTATTGTGACATGCACCAATACTGTGGAAATGTGGTCAAGACTTAAACTGATTCATGAACAATGGTCAGAAAATATGTCTTCAATGGATACACTTATTCTGCATATTTCAAAACATAGTTTATTTTGTGTCATGCGTGCCTTTAAGAAGGTTGGTATAAATGCAGGACAGTCCACTTTGCATTGACAATCAAAGCACCATTTATTTAGTCAAATGGTGACTATTATAAACACAAAATAGGTTTATATCAAGTATTATTATATTCATGGATGTTGAAAATAATTGAATTTTCACTAATTCTGTTTACTCTGAAAATCAACCAGCAGATTTATTCACAAAGCCATTAAGTAAAGACAAACTTTTAATAAACCAATTGCTTTGTCTGTTACTTAAATAGGTTAAATACCTCGGAACTACTTTCGAGGAATCCTTCCTCATCGTCAGCTGATTGCAACTGGTTGGCTTTCCTCTGATAGTTACAGATGTCTCTTTGTCCCTCTAGACATCTGTAACCATCAGAGGAAAGCCAACCAGTTGCAATCAGCTGACGATGAAGTGATTCCTCGAAACTAGTTCTGAGGTATTTAACCTATTTTAGTAAAATTGTATATTTGCAACCACTTCTATATATTATATTTAATCTTTTCACTATGTCTTCTGATTTAAAAGTGATGCTTTGTCTGTTGTTTCAGAAACCTAATTCAATTAAACAAGAGTGGTGTATTGAGAATAAAATGACTTGCTTAATGAGTTTATATTTGAAGTTTAATGCATTTAGTTACATTATGTTATGTGCTTATAACATTCAGATGACTAATGTAGTAATTATTTCTGCTTTATCCTTTTTTTTTTTTTTTTTTTTTTGTAATTGATGTTTCTCTCTTGTAGCCAAGTGCAAGTGTTATAGTAGACACATCCATGTATATGAAGCCTATTTGAGTACATTAAACTCAAACTTAACCCTTTTTTACTTTCTCTATTTCCTACCTAAAGTAGAGGAAGTATTGTATTCTACTCAAAAATCCAATGTTGAGATTTCACTGGAAATACACATTTTGAGGTCCCATAAATCCAAAAAAGAAGCATTTTTCCAAGTTATATTTACATGATATCTTAATCAACATTGTTGGAATGATTAATAAAAAACAGCATGTCATTGAAACTGGGAGAAGGATGTACTATAATTGAATTTTCCAGAACTGAGATGCCCCATATAAAAGTGATGGATATAATCTCAACTGCCTCAAGATAGCCTGGTTCCAGTACCAGAAAGATTTGGTAAACATTTAACATAAATACTACAGTAGTTCTGAAGAACTTAAAGGTATACTAATTACTGACCTAAAATGAGACTTCAAGATTCTTTCATGTTCAGGTTTTGTATTCTTCTCCATTTCCTATTCAGGAAGAAGAGCTTAGGGATCTCCTGGTTCTTTGCATTTTGGGGTTACATTGAATGGTATCATTAACTCTACAAGTCAGGCCATTAATGGCAAACTCGACAATAGTAGAAGAAGAAACTGAAATGAATGATGCTTGTGATCACTATCATCATTATCATAGAGGTTTTAAATTTTCAATGTAGGTATTTTATCTTATTTTATTATTTAACTGATATTTGTGCAAGTAATTACAGTGATGTAATATTTTCTCGCATTTATTATAAAACATGCATTTTTTAAGGTAAAGTTGTTGTGACTAAGCCTCCAATCCCAAGTCTGCAGAACGATAATTGTAGATTGAGAATTATTAATGCATGCTAAACTGAGCCTGGCATCCCAAGAGAGGTTACCGTTATTTGTCTTTTCAGGATAAAGAACCCTCTCAATTAAAACCTTATTTGTATAACTCATTCCTTCTGAGATGCAGGCCTTTTGGATGAGATTACAGGCCACAGGGTTGCACAATACCTTAAGAGGTATTTCAGAAAATGCTTAGATCACCTCGAGAGTTTACCCTGATTTTCTTGCAAAGTAACTTACAAACCTCCTTTCACCTAAATGATAAATCTTACAGTGGGGAATTTAGTTTCATTTGCATATTGAATTTATTACTGCCATGTTGACAGAATCTTCCCACTCTGGCTCCTAATGTGTAAATATTCAGTTAACAAAACAAAAACTTAAATTTATCAACTTTTTCATTAGGGCAATAAATTCCATCTCAAACATCATGATTTGATTTTGTCTCCTAATTGTATCAAACTGCAGAAAAACTTCTGAAGCTTGAATATTCTAATATCCAAATTGTATCCTGCATTCAGAATTAGTAATTATTCGTATTATTCTTTGTGCTACTCTTTCCACAATGCTGTCTTAAATATCATAATCCCAAGTTTAGCTCTATGGGAAATGGTTCTTCATTTTTGAAGCAAGAATAAAATGATGTGTAATAAGTGCAAATAATCTGTATGTGTCAATATTGGTACCACTTCACAAGACAGGGAGGGGAGTTGAGAAAAGGAAATTGTAACATACTGTACTGAACTACTTCAGCATAACAACATAATAATCAGCAATAACCATTAGTGTTTGGTAGAGACATTCAATAAGAATGAATAGAAAGACCAAAAAGGCAAATCACTAAAGGAAAAACTACCAATGCACAGTATTCACCCAAGCTCGTAAGCTAACCTTGATGCTCCCTTTGTGGATAATATATTATTTCACTTCGTGATCTTTTATTAGAAGGATTTGTTTATGTATATTTAACAGAAACTAATTATTTGAAAATCTCTCAGAAAACGATGAACAGTGATGACATAAAGGTAATAATGTAGTATATTTTGAAGTATTTTTAATTAAAATTAAAGTAGTGGAGCTTACATTTTCTATCTTCCTGTTTCAGAAACTTGGAGCATAGTGTCTGCTTGGGATGCTCCTGTGGAGCAAAGTACACATCATCCAGAGGAGGCATTACAGTTTTCCAGAGTATCCAGCAATCGTAGAAGTAGAAACTTATCAAGAGATCCTGGAATCTTTTCTTGTCCAGTTTGCAGAAAGTTGTACAGATATAAAAGAAACATGCTATCACATCTGCGAATGGAATGTGGACAGTTACCAAAGCTTAGTTGCCATTGCTGTTCCTATCGCAGTAAAAAGAAGTATGATCTTAAGAGACATATGTGGACTCAACATAGGGTATTATTAAATGCTGTTACTTCATATTCAACAGATGTGAACTAAATCATTTTCCCGATTGAACTAATGAGAAAAATTATTTTGAAATATAAAGTATATCCCAAAAGTGATGCTGATGAGTATTTACATCCTTACTCATCCACTAGATTTACACTGGGTGTTAAGGGTTATAGATCCTTTAAACTGTTGAGAGATCTCAGTTGGATATTGTAAAAGTTAATGAACATTTGTTTTCTATCTTTCAAAAATTTGTATGAAAGTATAGGGAAAAGAGGTTTTTGGTGCCAGCACACTTTCCCTATTGGCATCACATCTTAGGAGCAACATGATAACTGACTGTCAGTTTCCAAAGGCTGCTGCAATTACTTTGTTCTAATTATTGCAGCACAGGAATTATATTAAGTTTTGTTAGTAATGTTTAATTCCCAAAACAGTTCTTTTGTGTGTGTAAGGGCAGCAAAATCTTTAATGTTTTATGGAAGCAACTTAAATGTACTTATTGTAACTTGAAATAAAAGAACAAGAGAAATTAAATGTTTTAGATGTAAACATTTGCTTTTAGGCTATTAAAGTAAAAACCAAATTGGAATAGTAGGTATTAACTGTTTGTATTAGGTAAAAAATAAATATATAAAAGTGGCGTGTGTTCGCCTAAAGATTCAGAGAAAACAAATCCAAATTACTTTTGTTTGACAGATTAGAAAAGTACAATAAAATCAATTATTTTATTTAAACATTGTTGAAAGACATTAAGAAATAATCTGTCTCATTACATTTAGTGTAATAAAATAGGAATGACACAAGCTAGAAACACTACCCATACTGCTGGGTACCATAACTATCTGCCGTGTGTGCAATTTAAGGCAGCATGCACCTTTGAATTATTGTTGCAAATCTTACTTCCAGCAGAAATTACCACTTTTAGCTCTTCCAACACAAAGAAATATCTGACTTGCGGTTAAATAAGTGAAGAGAAAGTGTGATTGATGCTTTTCTATTAGGATTCAGTAAGACTTTCTGTAATAATTCTATACTTGATCACAGTGTCATTAAACCTAAGCAAACTTAATGTTTTTTTCCCCCTTTGTTTAAATATCTGATGATGGAATCCATTGCAGAAATCATAATATGGCATTATAATTTATATGCCTCTGCATTTAAATTCACCTCCTAAATGGATAATATCTGTATCCCTTCCACCTGGTATGAGGCACATCCATAAAGTAAGTTTCGCACTCGTCCCGCAGTTAGCAAACCATATATTGTGCAAAGCAACTCATGTACGTGATAGAGTAATGTGTGGCATGGCACATGCACTAGCAGGTCTCACAGTACTTCGTAGCAGCAGTTGAAAATGGAGGCTTGCATTTCAACTCCCACTTCATGTGAAGTGCAGTCGCTGATAAAGTTTTTAAATGCAGAGAGCATAGCTTCGATTGAAATTCATCATCAGCTGTGCCAGGTCTATGGGCCTAACATCATGATGCAAGCAGATGGTGCATCGCTGGTGCAAAGACTTTACAGCAGGTCACCAAAGTGTTCATATGAGGAGTACAGCAGGAGGCCATCCATTGTTATAGACTGTTGCCTTTTTGGCGACCTGCTGTGGGAGCTGAAATATGAGCATTTTCAGCTGTTGCTGCAAAGCTTGGGAAGTTTGCTAGAGCATGTGCGATGCCATGTCATTTCTCTATCATGTATATGCAATCGCTTCACGCACCATATGGTTTGCTAGCTGTGGGACAGGTGGAAACGTACTTTATGGACACACCTTATATATTTCACAACTTTAACATCAGTTTAAATTGTGCTTCAAGCTTAAATACTTAGTTGCTTTGTAGACTCTGCAATATGTTTATGATAACAAAAGATGTTTTGGATTTAGCCACTTTCACATCTAGTCTTTCAAGCCAAGTTTTGCTCAACAACAACAACAACAATACCCAGATTCAGAGTTTGAAGGAAGAGATATTACAAATTATCTTTGAAATCAATTTTACATAAGTATTGCTACAGTTTCTTATCAATCTAAAATGGGGAGGAGGGAAATGAAGCTACTATGTATATATTTGTGGTATGAGATAAGTTAAAAGATAGATAAAGGTATCTAGAAGAAATGGAGTATATAACTGTATACAAAGCAAACTGACCTTATGTTCCTAATAAAAAGTGGATTGAGCACTAGCAGAATGCTAAATGATAGATGCAGAAATAGATGAAAGCCTTATGTAAAAGATAACTAGAGGGGAAAGAGTAAATAAAGAGAGAAGAAAGTCTTGTAATGGTTTGAATGCCTTGCAGTATGCCCTTTTCAACAAATAATAAAGAAAATAATATATACATTATATCCAGTAACAATATAATAAAAAAAAAAATACAGAAGTAAAGCAATACAGATTTTCATTGTAGCTAAGTTAAAGCAAAGGGTTATGTAAAACTTCTCTGTTTGCTTATTGTCTTATTCAAAATGCCCTTATGTTTTTCAGTGTGTATACTCAATTTACAAACAACCATTCTCACTCCATTTAATTCACTTCTTTCAAATACTTTTTTAATGCATTTGGTGGAGTGATTTCACATTTTGACATAAAGCAATGACATACAGGATGGCTTTTATAAAGTGTTACAAGCAAATTCTCTTAAACAAATGGATAAAACTGATTGCTTTGTCTTTCAAATCTTATTGGTGGAAGGGGCCTTCCAAACTGTGAATGGGCAATATTTTCCCAGGGCCCCTTATGGGGTATCAGGAGCTCAGAATTTTAAGTGGAACCACGATTAAACTGTTTGATAGTCTGGTTTCTCTCAAAAAACTGCAATAGCATTATGAACCACTCACAAAAAACAATTCAAAGCTGAAATTTCTCTTATGAGATCTGGATGTAAACACATATAATAAAGATGGTAATACTGCTGTGCTGAAGTGCAGTTAATTCCATTGTCTTTGGCCAATTCATTTATCTGTGGATTTACTTCTGCAGCAGCAAGAATGTTGATAGTGTTTTCATCATTCGCTTTTGATTTCACCTATAAGTGATTCTTGTTTTTTACCTTCCAGACTTACATAGCCATATTTCCAGTCATTTGTATTTCATATGTGGCATGTGCATTCCATATCTTTCAGTGAACACCATATAATAAACACAGCCAACTAAATATTTTGAGAGATTATGTAGCTTTGAAATCAGAACACTGATGCCCTTTTATTCAATAGTTTATTTTCCACTCAAGTTCATGAAGTGTAATAACTTAAGTTAAACATCCTACAATTGCTCAATGATTTATTAAAGAAAAAGAAATGGTTTTAATAAAAGTTGTTTAGTTTGTTGAGGGAAACCATAATGTAAAAAGAATTTATCATAGTTCCATTTAAAATTCTGGAGTTCCACCCCTGGCACTCCATGGGGAAATATTGCACATATCACACTTTGGAATAATAAGCTATATAAGGATATATATAATAATGACTGTCACTCCTGTATTTATGTCATGTTTAATATCTGGAAATTCAGTTACAGTTTAATTCCTGTATAGTAGAATAAACTGTGTTGCCTGCTTGTAAGAACTATTTAAACATTTAATTTTATTGTAAGAAGTAGCCGATTGACACCCTCCTGATGGTATATGTGTGGGCCACTGTTCTCTCTTTCCTATCAGATTGTTGTTTTTAATACCTCACACACAGCTCCTTTTTACTCCCTTTTCATTTTCAGTGGTGACATAATTAAATCCCTCAACATCTTCAGCAAAATTCAGTAATAAATTAGGTATTATTAATATCTGGGTAGATTTCATAAAAGGTGCCTGGAACTAGGAATCAGAGCAAATTCTTTAGTGAAAAAGAAATACAGTTATTATAAGTGAGAATAAACTCTGTTTGTTGAAATTACTGGTTGAACTGCATCTGAAGATTGAGTAATATGTAAAAACAGAAGGTCTTAACATATATTTTTAGCCTCTTAACATATTAATACCACATTGCGTTACATCTTTATAATGTGTGCACTATCATGTTATTGTTCTTGCTGCTGCATTAAAAGGTATGGAATAATTGGTTGTCCTGTAATACCACAATGAAGTTTTTTTAGTTGACATTACAGCTGCCTATCTTTTTAAATATGTTTGTAAAAGTTTAATTAAGTACATGGGTACATTATAATTTAAACTAATATTATAAGGGGAGAAAATGAATATATACTATAGTGTGTATCTGTGAGTGCAAGGTAAGTATCTGTTCTCTTGCTGATTGACATAAGCTGCTAAAACATCTAAATGAATAAAAGACACAAGGCCTGGATATTAGAAATATGAATATGTTGGAACTATAATAAAAGGTGCCTACTAAGATGGTTTTGACTTTTTGTCGTCACTGATGTTGCTTCATAGAGAATATTTGTAAAAGCAAAAGACAGTAATTTTTTTCCAAACAATATATATAAATTGACTTGATACAACAGATAAGCCATGGAGGAATACTAAGCAAATAGAAGACAGCAAAATAAAGACAATCAGATCCTTCTTATAACAGCACAATGCGTATTATTTATTTCTTTAATTGCCATTTTATCAAATGCTCTAGATGTGTACAGCAGGGCAGAAAGGTTTCCAAGTAACCTTTATTCTAATTCTGCAGACATATAAAATTAAGTTTCTGGATGCCAAAACCTTTTAATAACTCTTATTCTTCTTCTTCCTGACAGGGATTAGGCCAGTCGGCCTCTATCCATCTTAGTCTAGGTCTTCCTGGGTCTGTTCTACCTATTGGTTGTAGTTGAATATCCTTTTTGGGATCCTTGAATTATCCATTCTGTACAGATGTTCTTCCCAATTTCTCCTATTTACTAACATGCTAGGTTAATAAGTTTTACTGTATTTCCTCTATTTGTTGTAATCAATGTAATTAGTACTGTATACTAATTATACAAAGGGGGACAACTGTGTTCAGTGTAACATCTAAAATACTTATTCCAATATATTTTATAATTAACAACTAAGAGGATTATTCTTCTTGAAGGTTATAATGGATCATTGAAAGCTTCCTCTCCACTGTGCTTGAGAAAAGGTTGGTATTCCTATATTTTCCGCATTCCACCCTGAACAGATGTCTCCAACAGGTAAAGCACTGGTTGCTATATAAGTGTTTGTTAGTTGTGATAATATTTGTAACTGAAAGTGGTGTGTGAAATGAAGCAGCATGTAAAATGTACACTACAGAGGAACATTTTCACAGAATGTGGAAATTAGATTGTGAAAGTGAAACAACATTTCATTGCTAAGTTTCCAAATTCAAAACTAACACACTGAGATACTGTGCATGATTTATTTAATAAATTTAAGGAGATGGGATCAGTGCAAGATGTTGCAAGTAATGGTAGAAATTCTTATCATATGAAAAACTGGTAGAATGTTTAAAAGCCCAAAGAAATTAATAAGAAAATTGGCCCAATAAACTTATATTTATATTATAATAAACAGAAGTATTTTTGATTGTGATGTTATCATATGATGTTTGAAGTAAGTCGTTACATTTTAATTCACATCACAGTAGCACTAGATGTTAACTGAGAAGCACTTTCGAGAGACGTGTTTCTCTCATCAGTTTCTTGGTCGGCTAGTGCTGATGATGAGAGAAACATGTCTCTCGAAAGCACTTCTCAGCTAACATCTAGTGCTACTGTGATGTGAATTAAAATGTAACGACTCACTTCAAACATCAAACTTATATTTATTACAGTTCCGCATACAAAGCAATGATAAATGAACTCAGTTTGTATCCATAGAGTGAAGATTGTAAATGGTTTAGAGGTTTACTGTGCACTATGGAATTGACATATGATAGAACTTTCTTTGGCGATGTAGCTTGATTCCACCTATCGGGATGTATGAATTCACAAAATACATGAATTATGATCAGCTGAAAATCCTAATGCCAATTAGGAAACCCTTTCACATTCAGAGAAAATTGGAGTATGGTGTGCATTTTCTCGCTGGCGAATTATTGGGCTATTTTTTTTTTTTTTTCCACACCTCAGTTAATTCTAATATTTACTGCTTGGATATCGTATTTCCTTTCATTGGACAGCTAAATGAAAATGAGGTGAACAATGTTTCTTTTCAACCAGACACCATCTCGGCTCATACATCACAATTTTTGGAGAAAGACTAATTTTTCATGGTCTGTGGCCTCTGCAATTTCCTGATCTGCCCCCCCCCCCAATTATTTCCTTTGGGGAGCCACTAAGGTTTTGGTCTACTCAGGCAATCCCAAAACAACCAATGAGCTGAAAACAGCCATTACAAATTACATAAAATCTGTAATGAAAGAGAACTTAATGACAGTTTTTAAAATAAATTTAAGTGAGTAAACTTGTTGTCGCAAAATGGTAAACATTTTCAATGTCTTCTTAAAACACAGGTGAGTTTCATATTATTTATCTAAGTTATCTGTAATAAATTGCATATGCAAACCTTAACGAGTAGGACATTATAACCATATGCTTGCAGCAGTCAACTGCCACTTGCCTCTCTTACACGAGAGATGCGAAACAACTCCTCAATGACCCTGTAGATTATGTACCAAGTCCAAAAGGTTTAAATAGTTGACTTGAGGTGGGGGGGGGGGAGTATGGAATCTTTATGTCTTCTACTTTTCATTTAATATTGATATTAGGTATTTCCCTGATGTGAAAATTGTGGAGCCTTTACATAATTGAATAACTAGTAGAATCTCATCTTATCTAAAAAGTATTTGACCAAATAAGATTATAAATGCTCACAGCCAATATTGTCAGAATGGTAAAAATATCTTATGGTTTAGGATGTAGTGGTTAAAGATTAAAAACAATGTGAATTTGACATTTTGTCTGCAACTGTGGTGGACATCTTTAAAGTCAGTCAGTTGCTTACAATTTTACATAAGCTTGCTTGTTATGTTGGATCCTTCTGTATCTGTCCAAAGAGCTTTAATTGTACATTCACAAGTACTAAGATTCTTTATTCATAAATCGTATTATGAAGAATATAACGTGATAGAACATGGCTTTCTTTATAATTACAGCAAATAAAATTCACAATTCTTCTTTTAGTAGAACTGCTAAAAGTGTACCTTTGTTGCTTGATTAAAGATTACTTCCATAATTCACCTGTAATTATAAAAGATACTGAACATTATTGTGTTTAATGGTCATGTTGCTTTAAAAATGAGCAACAAATAGATATCCTTTACAGCAGGTCTTCAAGAGAAGCGCACAATGCCAAGTACTGACTTGTGCTTGGTAGTGAGAGAGTAATGTTACAAAGGAAACTGTCAGACTGTCTGCCTAAGTAAGTTGCAAGTGTAAAGAGATTCTGCATTTTGTGGAGAGCAGTTAAGAAATTGTCTAATTGAATTTCTAGGCAACTATTTTTGTTGCATTTACAAGAGTACCTTTAGCAAACTGAGAAGGCAATTACAGCAATGGATTGCATTTTCTTCCTTGCCAAAATGGTGTCTTCCTAAATTTTGGAGAAGCTGGCTGACTCATGGTCAGGGTTCTGCTTCAAACAATAAAGGTAATGAGTTTGCTATTCTGCAGTATTCCATACAAAGTAGATAGCTTCTACTGGAATGCTCTAATAAGTAGATGAACATTCAAAATCAGAACAAGCATGCTTTGGTTCTGGTTTAAATCTGCAGTACCTCAGGAAAAGATAGGTGGATTTGGTTGAGTTTTAGGATGTTAGTTATATGTAGCTAAGGTATTAAATGGCCTTTGATCGCTCTGTGATAATGAATTTAAGAATATGTGTTGTAGGTACTGAAATATACATTCTGAAATGCTTGCTTCACTAATTATTTTATTGGAAATGTTCATTGAAGATCTTAGGTAAAACAAAATAGTCTGCATTCATATATTGCATCAGTTCATGCTTTTTTACTAATAAATTGACTCATTATAACATTAATGTGTGATGCATTTAGTACAATCAAGAGTTTAAAAACAGCTGATGTCAAATTAATAATACCTTTTCCAATGCTAAGAACATTTCTTCTTCTTCATTTTCTTTTTCTCCACTTCATGGATTAGTCTATTGCCTGTTCCATCTTCACAGTGTCTCTTTCCATCTCCTTCTCAGCCTTCCCATGTCTCTCTTTCCTTCAGGGACATATTGGAAAGCTATTTTTGGCAGTCTGGTATCTTCCATCCTCTTAACATGTTCTAACCATCTTGTTCTGTACCTATTCATTCTTGAGTTAACAGCTTCTACTTCTAATTCTTTTCTTATTTCCTCATTCCTAATTCTGTCCTCTTGTACATCTTTTCATTTTCCTCTAAAATTTCATTTGCTAAGAACATGCATTCCACTGAAAGTAAGTGCAGATAATTAAAAGAGATTATGTTGAAGTTGTACAAATAAAGCATATGAATCACATATTGAGATAAGTGTGAAATGATAAGTTTTAGAAAATAATATATCAGTAATTCAAGAAAATGGAAAACTGCTAATTAATTAAATTTTGCTCAGGAATTACTACACTTTTATGAAAATTTAGATGTTTTGGGGCTCTTCATTGAAATTTCATTCAGTGTCATTTAAAATTGTTGTGGTTTGAATAAAAGACGATTGTAGAGACTCTTCTTCAAATTTAAAATATTCCAATGTAAAATTAAGAAAATGTCAATGAGCCACTCATTTCTGTTATTCCAAGTGCAACAGTCCTGCAATACTCATCTAAACACAGAAAGAGAGAGTATATGGAAAAAAGAATTATGTTTTAAGGCAGCTGCAACTGAGGAGTATGGTTTCAAAATTATTGAATGGATCTGCATTCAGTTATGCCCCATGATTCAGCTGGTTTCTCTGAATGTTATAGTATTAAATTAACCAATTAATTAAGCTTTATGTTTATAAAAGTTAAGTTAGTCACTATATAAAAATATATGTTAATCTGTTTCTGCCCATTTTTGTAATAGAAACCTCTAATGAAGTTCAGCGGTAAAATAATTGAAGGAGCAAGCATTTTGTCATATATAACCCCTACTTCATTACCTTGATATTTAAAACACTAATCATTATATTCAAAATAGTATTAAATGAAAGGAAAGTGATCTGAAGGTAAAAATAAAGATTTTAATTAGACGTGAATGAGTTAGTTTATTTAATTATGAATACATAATCCATTATTCCCAAACTTCATAAAGTATGGAAAGTGCTTTAAGGCATGATACTCCAAACAAAACACTAATTGAAATAGGCATATAGGCACATGATATTCGGACATTAAGGAATGATCTAAAGTAACACTCGTAGGAAGCACCTCTGTGTGTTGAGGTTGTATGAGTGAACAATAACTTGCTGTCAAGTTTGTATATTGTTAATAATTTGCCTTTGAAAGTTATCTTGACTAACTACAATAATTCATCAATTTTTACTATGCGCACTTAATTTTAGAAATCCTTGTAATTTTATCACTTTTTTTTTCATAGCTGGGTAGTAGCAGTTAGCACACATATATGTATATGCATGTATATCAGCTGTATGTTTTTTTACTGATTCTTCTTGCAGAAGCAACTGGACAGAATTGGCTATTGCCTTCATTGAAGTTTCTTGAGGATATTGGTGCAGTTCAACAGTGCTCCATTCAAGACCAGCAAGCAGTTAGGCAAAGAATACAGCTAATGAGTAATACACAGCAACCAAGCAAACCTGGTGCATTTAAATGCCCTCGATGTGGAAAATGTTATCGTTGGAAAAAGAATATGATTTCACATGTAAAACTGGAATGTGGACAGTCTCGTCAGTTTGCTTGCCCATTTTGTCCTTATAGAGCTAAATTAAAACACCATCTTGAGGGACATTTGAGAAGCATTCATAAAGCTAAGTAATTAAAAATTTAATCAAAGATAAATGGGAGTGCTTTCTCATCTTGATCATTCATATTTTATTATAAAAATATCTCAAATGCCAAGGTGTGTAAATATCTTAAGAGTTTTGTTTTAATTTCTAATCTTCATCAAGAATTTTATGTATCTGAGTAAGAAAACTGTGTACAATTTTTATGTTCTTGCCAGTATACTACTTGCATATTTTGTATGTTGATATAATGCAAAATAAACATCTAAATGAGGAGTTTTCTTTGAATGAAAAAAAATCATCTTAGTGATTGAGTAGACATTAATTGGACTGTAATTCAATGAAGTACTAATTATTAATTTAAGTTTCAGTCAAAATTAATGGAGCATGAAGTGTTAGTTTGACTCAAAATTAAATTATTATCTTAGTTCTTTGTGATTGCAAAGATTAAGTTTACTCCAGGTAATGCTTCTGACTTAGTGACAAAGGTCTGCATTAGAATTCGAGCCATTGTAACTTATATTGACCACAATGTTGGTACAAACTTAGTTTAAATTGCAAACATTATAATTACTCATCTATTTTGTGTATGAAAATAACTTTGTTTTGAAGTTCTGGTTTTGTCAGAAGAGGAGAGTAACAGAATGAGTTTGTGTTTGTAATTGGGGTTTTTTGTTTAAGGAAAGAGCAGCAGCAATCTAAACATGGAGTAAAGGGTTCATTGCCTTTATAATACAGTTTCTCTCTTTAAGAATTTACTCAGTTTTAGAAAAATTGAATAGGTTGTTTATTTTAAGCTTACAACTTTCATATAAAAGATTTAGCTAAAACTATACAATACAAAACTGAATGGAAGTTGGTCATTCAAAATTACTGACATTTTTAATGCTTGAGAATATGAAGGTACACAATTATTTTTGCTCTAAACCTTTGTTACATAAAAACAAATAAAGGCATAATGTGCATTTAATAGAATACTCATTTGTTGATAGCAACATATTACATGCAGTGATAGCTTTGGAAAATGAATATGCTAAACAGGACAAAGAATAAAAAATGTACCAGTAGTTGAGAGATATAAAAAAATTGTATATTAATAAAGAAAAATATAAGGCAATAAAAAAGATTTAATAAGAATAAAATAATTTTAATTATTTTTGTGTTTCAGTCTATCCTCTTATTGTTTTTCTTGAAGCACAGTGTACAAGCCAGGACTCAGAGCATGGGAACTGTTATTAAAAGGTATAAATGCTCTCTGGAATGGAAAGTTTAAGTAATACACATCTCAGAAAAAAAGATATCATTCATTATATCATCCATCATAAATCACGTATTGCTGGAAGTCGATGCCCAGTTGTAATGAAGATAATGTCACATAGAGAAAACTAATGCCGTGGGGGGGGGGAGGTTTCAAGTGTCTTTGAATGTATGCTAAATTGCAATTGAATGCAAATTGGCCATTTATATTTAGTATATGTGCTTGTTTCTTCATTTGTATTTGCTATTTACCTGTTGTTAGACTCAAGAAATTCAGAGGAAAGTGTTACTCAAATGGTTATGGTATTTCTGCATGTCTGTTATACAGTGTTATAGCTAGTGATAAAATACATATATAAAATGGTAACTTATTTGGCTAATAATTTGCTGTCCCCACCACATATGTCATAGGAATAACTTAAAATGTGTAATGAATATGTGGTACTTCACCAATGTTAGATGAGTTCAGGGGCATTATTGGAATTAGTGACTGTGTATAGTGATTATAGGTATGTGTGGTACTGTCAATACAATTTATATGCAAGTAAAAAGACTAGCATTAATTACGGATATTTTATAGTTATTTTATACCAGAATGTGATGATTATATTCTTGATAAAATTAGTGTAATCCATTACTCTGATGCGGTATTAATGTTATTTATTTTTAGCATTAATATAGCCCCACGTTGTGGTAGCCAATTTGTGACGGTATTACAAATAAATGTTTGTGTATTTATGTGAAGCCATCTTGTGACGTCATTCATTTGTTCGGTTTGTAGCTCCATCTTGTGTTAGCAATTTGCATCAGTGTTAGTGTTCGAAAGAATGCGACTGTTATTTGATTTAAATTTTGTTTACTGTCCTCCGGCTAGAGGTGTTTCTTGATCAGGGTTGTGTAAACAGAAAGGAATCTTTTATCCAAAAATTACACTGATGAAGAAATTTGTTTTACACATTTATTGTCGAACACGTTAACTATCACATTTATACATTGAATTTAACACTCGCCAAACTGAAACTGTTTTAATAACTTCATTACTAATCACTCTTAATTCGCGTACTTCAACTTTGTGTATAATTAATTTTATAATACTTTAGATTTTCGTAACTTGTGAATCTATAGCCGACGTATCTCATACAAATATTTTGACGAACTGAAGACGACGTGTAGTGCACAAAGAATTTTGATGAACTGAGCAACTGAAGGCGACGTGTAATGTATTGAGATTTTCGATGAACTGAGCATGAAGCTACCTCTAACCTACCCTATTTATACTCCTGCATCCAGATACGCCTAAAGATTATAACTGAGCTGCAATTGGCTAATAAAATGCGCCAACATTAGCGTCTATTTTAATATCCAATAAAAATTATGAATACATATGCTCTAGGGAAATATTCCAGAAGTTTCTACCGAAAAACGCGCCAACATTACGTAACTTCCTCGTTTCCAATAATGATAAACAGCTCACCCCCCTCTCTGCATTATTGCGTGCTATTATTGACAGTTTCAGTAAGGTCGTATAAACTTATTTCCCAATAATATTTACAATTAATAAACATCTGAAATCAATGTCACATAAAAATGCATATTCATATTACAATCATTATTTACATTTAAGTAGTTTGTGATACAAATTACTGCATCAACTCCTAATCTCAAACTTAAAAGTCACAGAAAAAGTTTTAAGGAACTGATAGATTTTATTTTGTTTAATTTATTTATACATTTTTCAGTTAAAGTTGCATGCTATTATTCAACTAAGAGATATTTTCAACAAAGAAATTGTATAATAGAGACAAGTTTTAATGTATAACAGTCCATCTTTCACTGCATTTAACTATGCTCACTTCCTGTGGCTGTCTACTACTTTTCTTGGCATACCTTTGATGTTATAGAATGTGTCATTACCTGCAGCGTAGAAAAATTGGGTGCATTTCAGGTAGTACAGTATATATGTGGCAACAGTCACACCAGGGAAATGTAGAAGGGGAATTCTTAGGTACTTAACCTTGGAGAAAGGAGGAAACAAAAGCGTACACCAACAAGATACATACATGCACTGGCGATGGAAGAACAATTAAACCATATGCCCATCTCTTCACTATCAGCAGAAATAGAATCTTTGAATTGCTTACTGCACAACATATTTACACCAACAGTAGTTAAAAAAATCTACCTACACTGGTATAGGATTCCCGTCGGGTTTGTAAAGGGCATAATCATCCTTGTGAAGAGCTATGAAAAAAAAAAATAGCAATCCATGTTGAAAAGATTGCACAAAGCAGTGGAGAGTGGAGGAAGGAAATTCAGGATGCTAACCACCTGATTCTGTAAGACACTTCTGGATGCAGAGGTGGAGAATGTAACAGTAGTGCCATAGGCTCTCATGCTAAAGGTTTAATATTATAGCATTACTCTCTCAACCCCACTCACAGCTTCACATAGATAGCTAGATTGAATTCCATGGGTTCATGTGCAGAAGGTCTTGGAACACTGAACAAGCATTCACGCGCGCACACACACACACACGCACATGCGCACGCACGCACGCACGCACGCAATTTCATATTATTACACTAAGAAGCACAGCTTTACATAATACTTAAGATTCATTACAACAGCACAGTTTTGGTATACTCTGTCAATAAAAAAGCAAACAAGTAGCATAGGAAATACAGGGAGATCCAAAAAACTATGAATCGCCTGCGTCCTCGGCGTTCATTGCCGTCTGCCGCTATCATAGAAAAGTGCAGATGAAACCATACAACATTTTTAAAACTACTTTAAAAGTCTTTACTTAACAACTTTATGAGATGCTGAAACTGACCACCGCGTTGTTGTCCGTATGTTTTTGGCAGTAATGGATAGTTTCCTAAAGAGGTGCCAAAAATGTATGGACGACAGTGGCCAGTTTCAGCATCTCGTTTCATAATGTAAAAAACATGGGTATTAAATGAGGCCGTCAAGTGCAAAACTCGTCTTATCCAAAAATTAAAAAAATTTAGTTAGACATGGGATTCAATACCTTTTTGCAGTTCTCTACGAACTGGTGACTTTAGGTTTGAACAAAACTAATCTAATACACCTTCAAGAGAGCCCAGAAAACTGCTGTTCAATGGAAAACTCTTCAAATCCATGATAGCGGTTGATGCAGAACTCGTCTAATCCATCTTACAATTCAGAGCAAAACTTGTCTTATCCAGCACTAAGATGTATAGCAGTTTTGCTTCTCTGTTTCCCTACATTAGCAGTGCTGTGTGATTCTAACTGTTTTTAGTTTAGTTTCGACTAGTCTAAGGTGCAGACGCATTATTATGGATTCCTCTGATATCCCAAAGTTGGTGGAAAGGGTAAAAATAGGAAACGGGCATCCCGTGAATTAAAACATGAAAGAGAGAAGAGGGAAAGGTATGTATGACCGAACTACAATTAAGTAGTATCCTTCTGTTGTTGACAGATATGACTCATATAGGAATAACCAGATATGTTTACAATACAGTGTCTATTGTTAAAGGCATTCAACAAACCTAGGCCCCCGCTTGCCTGCCCGCAATCACAACAGCAAGTCATTGCAAAACAGTAACTTGACACAGAAGGACTGTAACTCCACCAAGTGCCTCAGAAAAAAGTTAAGGTGTGTAGAGAATGTTTGCGGTCACACTAAACCTAAGGCTAACCTGATTAAATCTAGAAAACACTTGAATTCGTTGTGGCTCATTAGGGTTCAAGCACACCACCTACTCATTTTAAAAAGGCATGCCGCAATATTCTAGATTAGTCATTAAGTCTTTTAATGACTCTTATTCAGTAAATTTGGAAATACATCTATAGGTAGCGATCTTGTCTATTTTCTGGCCAAAAGCATTTCCATGCGTTATGTTGGAGTCTGTGTACAGAAACATGCCCACAATATATCTAATTGAAACGTAAGCAAAATCGACAATAAATGTGTTAATTCAATACAGTTGGGTGATCTTTTTGAGTATGGCAAATACATTAGTGAAACTTTATCACATTTTAACATTACTTTACCTGTTTTCTTGGGGCCTGGAAATGGAAGTTTCCAGGGTGTGCTTCTGCATATGGAACTCAATGCATGGAAATGTGTTTTGGTCAGAAAATACACAAGATACCAATATAAGTGTACATATTTCCAAGTTTGCAGCTCCATAAAATTCCTCAAAACACAGAAAAAAAAATTGAAATAACTACGGAAATTTTTAACTTGCCTGCCTCTACACCACTTTTCCTTAATCTCCAAGCCTATGTCCCACCGTCTATACTCGTGCCTCTTTAAAGTCGGGATTACAATGAACTTCGCGTAATGTACTTAACAGAAAGACTAACACATTGTATTAAATGGAGCTATTTAGGGTTGATTTAATGCAACTTACATAACTTAAAAGTTTGGCAGTGTCAAACTTTCTTTTCTTGTTACGTCAAGTTTAATATCACATGGTAATTAGAACCAATCAGCATGAAGTAACAAAAGAATTAACAATCAAGAGTCATTCACATTAAGTTAAGGGCATATGTTTTAAGTGCATCCTAAATAGACCTTTAGTTTAGCAGCATTTCTTAACTTTACGTTACATTCTATCATGTTAAGTAAAGTTTATCATAATTCCAACATTAGTCACCAGATATTTCAATTATTGTTATTATTGTTTATTTATTTGAGTCCTTAGATTTCCTGATGGAGATTTGATCCCACAACATTCTGTACTTTTCGGCTTTTCAGTCACACGTTTTTCCACAGAGCTATGACACAATCTTTAACCCCCCGTGCATTATTCACATAACTATTCAAAGGATACAACCACATGGTTTATTACATCATTCACACCATAAACTCTATTCTGAAACTTTGACACTAGTGCTATCAGGTGCATATTGCCATACAGTTCCTCTGACATTAGTCATATGATATCATGGACCGAAGGGAACAGGATGCAGAAATGGAGATGATGATTCAACAATATCTGCCCTACCTATGAGGGCATCATTAATGTATTCGTAGTTAAATTTAAAGCCAACTTCATCATATACCAGTTCCATTTTTGTACATGTTACACGTTTCTGAGCACAGTTAATTATGTCATACCCACTTTTTGAATCCAATTCATATGCACATACACACTAAGCCCAACCTAATTGTGGGTTAAATCTTAAAACTACAGAACCTTGTTGTTTCATTGCAGCTTGCCTGATTGCCTACATTACCTCCTCCTTTTAAACCAAATCAGTAGCAGCCTTGTCACTTATTGGTCTAAATGCTAATTAACCTGACACTTCATGGAAATTTCTGATAATCATGCAACATCTCCACATGCTAATTATACTTTTCTAATTCTCTCAGATTGCTGTACATTTCAGAACCTGAAAATGAGGCACATGCACAATCAATATAGGGCCTTTGGTCGCATTTAAAGTATGTTTGTGCCAGTGATACACATGCACACAGCATTTAGCTGAATCTGTGAATTTCCCTGGCACTGGCATTATATACATATTTGGAAAAAAAACAAAAGAAAGACAAGAAAGAAAGAAAGAAAGAAACTGATGTGTTACATTCACGTGACTTTCTTTACCCCCTATTGCTTATTAATGGGTATGCAAATGATTCTTACAAAAGTTTATTTTCCATCTACATACTTCATTTTAATCAAGATAAACCTTTGCAGAAATAGCTATATCACACATATTGTTACAGATACAAAGGGAATAGAGATAATCAAGTGTTTAAGAACTGAATGCTGTATGCTGACCTTAAAATTCTGTATTCTTTCCATGCAGTTGTAAGAAACAGCAGAAAGTTGACCTTAAAAGAATTACAAAGTATTGAACAACTCGAACCGCTTTTTGTGTAGTACATTTTTGTCTATTGCTTAAAGTTTATTAGTTGTACAAGATTATACAAAATTCCTTCCAAATGAAGAGGGTTTTACAGGCTATTCCTAAAAAATTCAAGATATACATTTTATTTGTCATGTAAATATCTTTAATGTATGGTATTTTACCAAAACTTTTGACAAATATTCCATGTAAAGTGTAGTTTGGGATTGGGGGATATTCTTGAAAATCTTTGTGTCACATCTTTGTAAGTTACTGAACTCAATTACCAAGTTTGGTATTTAACTGACTTTTTGTTTTTGAGTTATGTTGTTCACAGACAGACAGAGACACACACACACACACACACACACACACACACACACACACGCACGCACGCACGCACGCACGCACACACAAATGCAGACCCCCCTTTTTTTTATTTGTTTTGATTCATGGAGGCTCAAAACACATATTTCTGGTGAAATCTCAATATTGAATTTCTGGGTGGAATGCAATATCTTCTCTCCGTACTATTGCGTGGTAGAAAAAGTAAAAGGCGAGGTTACAATTACCATCAGATTATCATGTAAACAATTTACTTTAGTTGAGTGTATTGCTGGTAGGAAAGATGTAGCATTTAAATTAAGTCTAATTTGTTGTTCATGCAACATGAAAGAGTGAGCATGCACCAGATTTGAGCAAACAAAGAGTTTATAATACAAACATTAAGTTGTCTAAACTATGAGATGCATTGATTAGAGGATATAGCACAGCACAAACTTTCTGTACTGTTATAGACCTGTCTCCACTATCAAGGTTTGATATGTACAATAAAATGATTCTTGGAAGGCTGGAGGAAGTAATACCAGCATGAAGGTTGCTGTCCAGGAAAGTTTGGCAATGAATGGTGTGAATTTAAGTATCACTGTGGCCCTGGATGACTTGTGGCAACAAGGATGTCACAGTTTACTGAATGGTGCAATGACAGCTAGCTACTTAGATAATGTTAAAGCCATTGATTTGGAATATTTTGTCAATTATTGTCATGGCTGCAGTGCTGGAAATGTAGCTCACAAATGTGTAATTAACTTTGACGAATATGGTAGAGGAATGGAGTATGAAGGTATGATGAAGATATTCCAGAGGTCAGAAGAGAAATATGAAGTAAAGTATACTCATTACCTTGGTGATGGATACCAAAAGGGTACCAGAAATTATGTGACACCAGATGATGATTTAAAAATAGAAAAAATGGAATGTTTAGGGCATGCACAAAGATATTAGTTACACACTTGAGAATATTGAAGGAGGACTTGAAGGGCAAAAACTTAGCCAATGGTGAATGTCTTGGTGGATATGGACAAGTTAAAGATGAAGAAATAATGCAGTTTTATTATGGACAAGCCATACGTAAGAATAAAAGCAAATTGGCTGCAATGGAACAAGCAGCTTGGACAAGCTTTATAAATGAAAAACTATGCCATCAGCTCTACCCACCTAGAAGTGACTCATGGTGTGGCTGTCAAAGGACTGTAAATGAAGGAAAATCTTGTAATCATTTACATTCACTTCCTTATGTCATGAAAGCTACGAAGTCTATATACAGAGATTTTAGTGACTTAAGATACTTGAGAAGTGTCTATAAGGAAGATCACAAATCATAATGAAAGTTTTAATAACTATATATGGGAGAAAATTCCAGAATAAACAATGAGTCCCGGATGCAGCTATATACTTAAATGAAGAAACTGTATCAAGGTATAAAGTTATGAGGTTGTTGGAAATATCTGCTTGGAATAAATATGGAAAGAGTACTAGCACCTTTGAAGGCCACTAAGAAGTAAGAAGAACAACTCACAAAATAATGAGGGAGAATGGACATCAGAATCAAGATGAATATGATCCAGGGATGCACTGGCTTAGGTACAGGTCAGACAAAAACTAAATTTTAACTTAACCTTCCTGAAAATTTACTTTTTTAGCATTCCTCTACCCATAATTCAAAAACTATTTGTGTTAGACGGTTGAAACGTTGTCTAGTGTTTGAGCATGCAAATATTTATAAATTTAACATCATCATGGCAATAGTGCAAAAATTTGAGACATTTTTATGAAGTCGTGAATTTTAATTACAGGAAATATTTTATAGTTAAACTGAGAACATCTTTTGCACAAAAGTAATAGGAATACTAAATACCGGTCTACTCAATAAAACTATCCTTAAGGAAGTAGCAGTAAAAATTCAGCCTTGAAGCCGTACCCTTTGCTTGTTTTGATGCGAAGTTGTATCCATTAGGTAACGTTTAATGTTACCTGCTTTGTTGATGAGTTCTATAATGTCATCCCCCATTTCACTCTGTGTTGTCTGGTCCACCAGCTGCTTCAGTGGTATAGCTATGGGTTTTTTGTCTCAGCGTATGCATGAATGTAAAGGATGTCCATGTGAAAGGATAACACCAGTTTAGTTAGCTGATGAATTTTAATGTTGATTTAAATATTCTGTTTGAAAAGAGTTTCCAAATGTTAAACTAAAGAATTAAATTATTTTGGAATAATAATTATGCAAAGCATCAGTTGCCATAAGTCGCAAAAATGTTACTCTGAAAGATCCCTCGTGGTAGCTGCTAAACCTAACACCAGTATGTTCATAGGCGCGATACAACTTAAAAATGAAACTAAATACCACACACGTAATCACTAACATCGTCACCTGAGTACGTCACACGATTTAGTAAGTAAGTCTGATTTAGAATGTATGAACTTTTCTTAACTTAAGCTCTGCCAGCTATTGCTACCCTTACCAATGTTCCTACTTATGTGGTCCAATCTTAAAATTCTACATATGCGTATCTGACATTGTTTCTTTGTGGAACTTTCTCGAATCTCAGAATTTCATTCCCTTTCTAATTTACAGAATTCCTGCCTACATGACTTTGCAAATGTACTGAACTCAATCCTTAACTGCATTCCAAGAATCTTTGTGCTAATGCATTTGCTACTCGGCTGTTACTAATGACCTTTTTCTATGGACAAATCTTTCAACTTAGGCTTATATATTACACATTGATTTAATATAAAGAAAGTATTTATTGCACTTATTTCTCTATCTTACTATCATTTCTTTATTTAATTATTTATATGTTTCTGTCAATAATTAACCTTATCTAGTCAATATCAACATTTTAAACTAATTTTAATTTGAGATATGAGTACAAAAGTCATACATGGAACTTTTTGCATTTTTTCCCACTTGACTATACAATTAACTATGGGATTAAACATTATTTTCCACATCTTACAAATTCCTAAATTATTGAGTAGAAGACTGAGTAATTTACATTAAATTCCGACTGCAACTTTTGGGACCAGAACAGTTCAAATAGTGGCATAATTTTCATTTTGCTATTTGTATCAAGTACCTAGTAGGTTGAGGAAGTAGTGCACTCCATCTAAAAATTCAGTAATGATATTTCACCAGAAATGAATGTTTTCCGGCCCTGAATTCCTCTCCCCCTAAAAAAACAAGCATTTTTTAATTTCTTTACTACCTATAGTAAGTAGGGGAAGTATTGTATTCCACCCAAAAATTCGATACCGGGATTTCACTGGAAATACATGTATTGAGACCCCCTGAATCCAAAAAAGCATTTTTAGAAACATGTCTGTGTGTGTGTCTGCGTGTCTGTCTGTCTGTCTGTCTGTCTGTGAACAGCATAACTCAGAAACAAACAGTCGGATAAACACCAAACTTGGTATTTAGGTTCAGTATCTTCCAGAGATGCGACACGAAGGTTTTCAAGAAAATCCCCCCCACCCCAGATTACCCTTTACATGGAACATTTTTTGAAAACGATTTTGATTAAAATATCATATGTTTAAGATATTTTCATGACAAATGAAATGTATATCTTGAATTTTCTGGGAATGTCTCCAAAAGTCTTCTTCATTGTGAACGACTTTTGCATAACTGGTAAACCATGAGATAGACAAAATTTTACTACACAAAAAATGTAGATCGTGTTAAAATACACAATTTATGTCATATACATTTTTTTTGACGAGTGAACCATTTTCGAGATATTGCTTGTTATTCCCTTAAATTTTCCAATACTTATACTTTTTCTCAAATTCGTTACTCATTTTTTTTATGTCCTGGACATGCAAAGAGAATGGAGTGCACCACATAGCAACCAGCGCTTAAAAGATTTGACTATTACTTATAACCTAGCATATTCCCCTTGCATCTACAAGAAAATTAATAATAAGATTGACATCTCGATATCTCGATTAACATGAAGCATATGGAGAATAAGCGTTTGTAAAAATAGTTTGTACAAGAGTAGAGAAAGCCATGTGAGTGTAACACATCAGATTTTTAGAAAAAGTTTTTTGTGTGTGTTTGAGAGAGAGAACAGCATAACTCAAAAACATATGTCTGACAAGTATCTAACTTGGTATTTAAATTCAGTGCATTCTAAAGATGCGACACTATGATTTAAAAAAAAATCCTCACACCCCAAACTACCTTTTACATGCTTCTTTTTTTTGGGGGGGGGGTTCTCAAAAATGGTTCTAATGATTTTGATTAAAATGCCTATGTTTAAATAAAATGTCCTCGTAATTTGGAAAGAATTTTGTTTAATGTTGTACAACTGGTGGACAGTAAGAGATAGATGTAAACGTACTACATAAGAAATTATCCTTAGAACACACAATTTATTTCAAATGACGTTTTTGTTGCATCAGTCCTTTCCAAGATATTTGTTGTTATTAATGTATAATTTTCAATGCCTTTGTCATCTTTTGAAGTGAATCAATCAGTTGTTTCTTGCAATGTCATGGAAGGAGAATGGAGTTTCAAGGCCACTTGCTTGAACATTCAGCTATGACTGCAATCTCTTGTATTCTCTTTGTATGTATAACAAAATGTGTAATGAAACTATTTCTGCAAATGATAAACTGGATTAATTTAAAATAGTTAGAAAAATAAGTTCTTGTAAGAACAGTTAGTAGAAACTATATAAGAATAAGTACATTGGGCAGAGAAATCACATGAATGTAACACATTAGATTTTTTTCCCTCAGGGATTCAAATACTGTCACCTTAAACAAATGGCAAACTCCTTTCAGATGTCCAAATTTATTGTAGTGAAAATGACAATGTTTTGAAGAAATAGTTGCAAATCCACTGGTATCAATTATATCATCTGATACTGGTAAATGCTTGCTTCTTGGTTGTGCACAACTTTTCCATTTTCATCATCCATTTACTGTCATCCAAGGATTTCCAAACATTGCTGATCTGGTCCAATTGTTGCCAAAATTCTACTGCACAACAGCCCAACCAGAATGTCGTGTAAGCCTCATTGTCAAAAGTTCTGCATTCATGTCTGAATATAAATGTTTAACTTTCGCAACATATAATGTGATTTCTTTATTAGATTCAAGTCGAAGTTTGAAAAAATTAATCATCAATAAACCCAGCCTCTGTATACTGCTGTGTTCATTCACTTATTGTCGCATAGTATGTCTTTAGGCAACATATGCTAGGACTAAATCAGCCATTGTCTCACTGAATGCATTTGCAATTAACTGCAGTACGAGCATTGCCGCGCCTCCAATCTTCAAGAAGTTTCTTCACATTACTAGTCAGTCTTGGATTCTGAGCAACCAGACACATTTGTTTGCCATTTACAATTGACATAATTTTGACACTGAAATACATATTCATTTGTCATTTCCACTTTGACAAATTTACTGGCTCCATTTTCATTTTCAATTCCATTAAACTTCCAGCTAGTTTCACAATTATGATCTATAATATAATAATGTCAATCTTTAGGTTTTCTTGACTGTGGAAAAAAGGGAAAATAAATAAGCAACTTGTACCCGATTACACTTATAACTTGAAACTATTTGCCCTATTTCACTTTTTTTAACCATATGTTTAGTAAGTAGAGGAAGTATTGCTTTCCACCCAAAAATTTGGTGTTGAGATTTCACCAAAAATACATGTTTTTGAGCTACCCAGAATAAAAGCAAATAAATAAATATATGTATATATATATATATATATATATATATATATATAATATTAAGCAAAATCCCTTTTGATAAAAAGAATGTAGAACTCCTTAAAACACGCATTTCACATCAAATAACCTTTTTTGTAGAATCACCCATTTTGGAAATATGTCATTATTTTGAATGTTTCAATACTTTTTTCATTTTTTAAGGTGCTGTTGCTTTCAATGGTTTCTCTTGATATCATGGAAACTGTGGAATTTCAAGGCCAGCATATAGCAACCCACATTTAAACATCTGATTATTGATTTAGTTTTCTCTATCCCCTCCTACCTACAGTGAAATGTGTAATTTATCTATTTCTGCAAATGTTTATCTCAATTAACTTGAAGTAGATAGAAAAATAAGCTTTTGTTAGAATAGTGTGAAAAAGTTATATAAATGCAAATGATATGGGTGTCATGTGAATATAACACATCAGGTTTTAGAAAATTGTCTATGTGCAGGGTTTAAGCTAGAAAATGAAACAATGTCACAAAAATGTACAAATCAAAACTTACATTTGTGAAACATTCTGCTAGTAAAATTTTTTATAAATTTTACTATTAATGAGGGTTTTAACAGTGAAATATGTGTATATTGAATTGAAGCCAACAGTTTTGTTATTTTTTTAAACTAACTTTTTCACATATAGATCCACACATTCCATATCCATAGTAAACTGTCAATATTGATTTACATATTTTGCATTATATATTATATCACATTAGAATACATCAGTTTTTATGCATACTCTACACACTGAATGCCTTTTGAAAGTCAAAGTCATTGCAAGATGGCCCTTCAATATTAATTATCAGAAGTCTTTTAACTCTTTCTACAGAAAGTTGATATCTGTTTTTATATTGTTCATGCAACTAAATCCTCGCTCGCAGTCAGCTGTGCACAGGGAAATTAGTAGTGGTGTATTCTTTACTTAAACCCATAAGAGAGAATTGTTCACTTATTAACATAAATGAACTCAACCAGCTCTTTGAAATTCATTCCATTGCATCTGCTGTTCAACGCCTTAAACAATGCCCATTCCAGTAACAGATCATTTAAATTCATAGATGTGGCCGAATTAATTAGTGCATATATTTCTGTGATTTTCTTATTGCCATACTCGTCATCATTTCTGTAGTTTTTAGGATACAGTATATTAAATACGGGACGGCGCCGTGACCGAGTGGTTAGACCACTCGCCTCCCACCGAGGCGGCCCGGGTTCAATCCCAGGGACCTGCATGTGGGATTTGTGGTGGACGAAGTGGCGTCTGGGCGGGTTTTCTCCGGGTTCTCCGGTTTCCCCCGCCGTTCATTCCACCAACTGCTCCATCATCACCTTTCCTTTCATCCATTTCACCAACATTTCGTTTCATCTACTTCCTTCATCCCATACCAGGCATCGGGCTGATCACCCATCCTGGATGCTCTGTCTGATCCATGAGTGTCTGCTCTTCGACGGGCCTCTGACCCCAGGCATCCGCTTGTAAGTCCTGGGGGTGTAAGTCCTACATAAGAGGAGGGTAAACAGATAATGAATGAATGAATATATTAAATACTCCAATCTTATCATTTAAATTTATAAGCAAATTATCTAAGAATTTTCCAGCACAGATACCAAAGAATTACAATTTACGTATTGTGAATTCATCACTTCTCTTTATGAGAGCCAGCAAATGGCAAAGGTTTAACAAATTTTTTCCTTGGTTCATTAAGTATTTCTTGCATATCTTTTAATGCTTTGTAATTCTTTGGTGACTGTTCAAAGTTCTGTTTAGAATATCTTAAAACTTCACAAGCTCCAAACAATATTCTGCTGCTTGACTAACTGCTAGAGCTAACTGATGGGCCACACGATGCACAGATAATATATGGGGGTAATTTTTTTAAAAAGAATTGCCAACCCAGATTGAACTCCTGTCATGACAGATGCATCGTCAGTAGCAATTGAGGAGCACTTACTCTATCAATGCCATAACTATCCAAAATTCTTACAACACATGAATATATATCTTGCATTACATCCTGTTAGTAGACACGGTGTTAAGTAATGCGTGTATATTTTTCCCTTCTGCACTATTTTCACATACATGATTAGAGTTTCTGATTGAGTAGTAGTAGTAGACTGTCTATCATAATTGAATAATTTTGTTTCATTTTGTATATAATATGTCTTTATTTTATTTTAAATGTTCTGCATTCTATGTAATATTTATGTACATATGTAACTATATTGTACATTTCCTTGACACACATATAGTATGTCTTTATTTTAAATGTTCTATATGCTGTGTAATATTTATGTTTATACGTAATTTTTGTATGCTCTGTGTTCACAAGCCTTTATGGCTGCTAATGAACTCACAGAATGCAATCCAATCTAATCACCTGGCTGACTTTATTTTCGATAAAATATCACCAGTAATTATTTTGCATACTGCATCCTCCATATCATGAATACCATCATAATTTGCATTGCCACTGAAGGTTAATTTGGTCAAAGAAAGACGTCCTAAGTCTGTACACAGTTCTTTTAATATGGAAAACTTTCCTGTAGCAATATTTTCCGTAGTTATTGTGTAGATAATTTTCATAGCAGCTACTACACTTTCCTCAGTGTTTTTACAGGATGCAACCAAAGCTTCAACAAAATTTGGTGCCTCTAATGACTCTCAAACTGAGTTCTTATAGTCCGCCAAGATTTCATGCCTCCTTAATATATTGGCTTTGACAACACAATATCCTGAATGTAATAGAAAAATAAAGTACATTTAGCGGTTATGGATTTATTCATATCTAGCTTAGAGCTAGATGTACTTGTAACATATGGAATCCAAATTATTTATTAACGTGGAAATAATTTAGAACTGCATTAACAAATTAATTAGGTCAACATTTATAATCAGATACATTTGAACCAGGAGTGTTTTTTTTTTTTCAGGGGAATCTAATTTGAGTTTGATATAAAGAATGATTTTATAATTATCATTTGCATTGCTGTCTGTATTAAAACACTGTTTTAAACTGTTAAGTTCTCATGTTTGCTGTGTATGTTAATACTACAACTTACCTGATGATGATACCAGACAGTTCTTCTTTTTTGAGTTCTTGTACAAACTACACTCACATAATGGAATTTCTCCAGAATATTGCACTTTGCACTACTTATATAACACTTTCCACTAATTGTTTATTTGGTATGCCTATTTTAGTAACAGGTTTTGTTTCTTTTGTATGCCCATTTTTAGTTTCACTGGGACTATGACTTCGTTCCCTTTTCTTCCTTAAAACAAATTTATCCATCACTACTTATAAAGCACACCCATACATAGTGTACATTTGACAATGAGTAAACCACGCAGACCAGATCAGAAATGAGCTCCGCTAGCTGGGAGGGAAAGCAGCATATCGTTTGTTTCTGTGACAGATTGTTGTTGCATTTTTGCAAATGCACTTTTTTGGGGAAGGGTTGCATCAGCCATTTCCAAGAAATGTTTGTTTGAATTTACAATATTTCCTCATTTTTACTTTCACTCCTGCTTACCTTAATTGTAACTAGAGGAAGTACTGCATTCCACCCAAAAATTCAATATAGAGTTTCACTGGAAAGCACGTTTTGAGGTCCCTAAATAAAAAAAACATTTTTACAAAAAGGTCCTGTGTGTGTATGTCCATAACTTAAAAACATAAAGTCAGTTAAATACCAAACTAGGTATTGAAATTCAGCACCTTCCAAGATACAACATGAAGATTTTCAAGAAAATCTCTCCAT
This sequence comes from Deroplatys truncata, assembly GCA_030765065.1. Classification (NCBI taxonomy): domain Eukaryota; kingdom Metazoa; phylum Arthropoda; class Insecta; order Mantodea; family Mantidae; genus Deroplatys; species Deroplatys truncata. The sequence goes on from CM060977.1 coordinate 141,631,034, forward strand.
CACACACTGACCTTTATGTGAAAAAATTGTAATTTTTTATTTTTCTCAAAAATGACTAATGATTTTTATTAAAATATTATATGTTTAAGATACTTGCATGGCAAATGAAATGTATATCCTGAATTTTCTGGGAATAGCCTGTGAAGTGTTCATTCTGAATGGCTTTTGGATAATTGGTAAACCATAAGAGATAGAAAAAATCTTAATACACACAAAAGATGTAGATATTAAAGCACGCAATTTATGACAAATAAACATTTTTTGTGGAGTTAACCATTTTCAAGATATTCTTTGTCATTTGTTTGAATTTTCAAATAGTAATACTTTTCTTAACTGTTGAATCGCTATTTGTTTTGTTTTTGTTTTCTTTTCTTAAGGTCATGCAAATTATGAAATTTAAAGTCATCACATAGCGACACACTGTTTAAAAATCTGACTATCACATTACCTATTGTATCCTATAATGAAATGCGTAAATGTGAATTAAAAGTTTATTACATTAACAAGAAGTAGATAGAATAATAAGCTTTTATAAGAATAGTTTGTAAAAGAGCAAGTAGTGAAAGTCATGTGAATGCAACACATATTTTGCAAGAATATAATGCCATCAGCACTTGTAAAATATGGGCAATTTACTCTACCCATTTGAATTAGCAACAGTTAAATTAAGTATGTTACTCTGTTTTTCTTTCTCTAACATTTACCTATACCTAGCTCCATAAATTCAACTCTTTAATCAAATCATTGAGAAAGTAGAAACTGCAAAATTTCGTGGTCTTTGGATTCAAAGTAATTTAAAATGGGAAAACCACATAAATTATATAAACAAGAAGTTAGGCACAGCCTGCTGCTGTATGATAAGAATACTAGCAAGATGTACGAGGAGAGAGACTGTTAGAACAGCTTACTTTGCACATGTTCATTCTCTGCTAAGATACGGCATAATATTTTGGGGAGAGTCAGCTGCAAGGAAAACTTGTTTCATAATGCAAAAGAAGATAGATTGAGTCATGATTGGGACTAGTTTAAAATCATCATGCAAACCTCTATTTAAAAAAACTAGAGATATTTCCCCTCCCTTGTATCTATATATTTAAAATAATAATGTTTATCCATAAAACCAATATCAACACTAATTCCCCCTTCATAAAAAATGAACAATTACACCAGTATAACACAAGGCAAATCAGTAATTTACATATCTATCAGCATAATACATCTTTGTGCCAAAAAAGTATATTGCACTCTAGAATAAAGATATACAGCAGCCTATCAGAATTTATGAAAAGAATATAGAAAAAAAAGTTTCAAATACTTTTTAAAGACATATTTAATCAACCACTGCTTCTACTCAATCCAAGATTTCCTAATTAACGAAAATAAATAATTAATTTCATGTATATATATATATAAATCTTTGTATATCATACCTTTAATTTTTATTCTTTGTGTTATATATATTTTAGTCATAGCTTTGTAATAATTTTGTAAATATTTTGTTAATTTTATTTTGATGTGTCTAACATTGATTGTACTTTCCGTAGCTGACAATTTACTGGAGTAATAAATTACTTGCTTATTATAGTAGGTGCAAGAGGTATTGCATTTTAACCAAAAATTTAATACTGAGTTTTCACCAACAATGCATGTTTTGAAATCTCTGAATCCCAAAAAAGCATTTGTAGAAATAGTTGTGCATATCAGAGAGAGAGAGAGAGAGAGAGAGTAGAGAATTAAAAGACGATGAAGTTGGATTATTTTATCATAAGTGAGTTGCATCCTTGGAAGATGCTGAACTTAAATACCAAGTTTGGTATTTAACTGACTTTTCAGTATTGAGTTATGATGTGCACACACGCACGCACGCACACAGTTATTCTAAAAATGTTTGTTTTGGATTCAGGAAGTCTCAAAAGTGTATTTCCAGTGAAATCTTGAATGATATTTTTTAGGTGGAATGCAATACTTCATCTATTTACTATAGTAAGTAATAGAGAAAGTAAAAATGAGGAGCTTAATTGTTCCCTTAAAAGAAAAAAATATACTTACAATATTATGTTGTGCTTGTGTTTTAAAGAGAGAATGTGTACATGCTCAGAAAAATTAATGATTTACTTGAGAAAATTTGGTTAATTTCTGCATAGCTTAATGTTATGTAATTACTATGAATTAAAAATCTGATACACAGCAGCATCTTATAAATTTATTAGGGCACTCTTATGACATTAGGGGAAATTTTTCAATAACAAATGCTGAAGTTGTTGACATAATAAAATATCTTTCTGTTTCCCCTAAAATTATGAGAGTAAATTTTTTTTACAATGAATTTCTGAAGATGTGAAATTACAAACAAAGTAAAAGCTTTTCTGAAATATATTTTTGTGAAATCACAAACATTTATTTTGTAATTCTGTTTCATGTACTATTTACAGTGTATAAAAAATCACAACCCACACAATGTGTTACAGGATGACAAACTGTTCGGTTTTTAAGAAAACATCTACATCCAAAAACGTATTGCTTTCTTGTTGGAGGTTATTGATGATGATAAAATTTAGGTAATGCTATGTGAAATGAGTTGCACATGTATGAAAGGGAACTAGTATCACAAACCCATGATAGAGGAAAATAATTTATACAATTTGATGATGATGTTATATAGGTACAATCTGCATCTATTGAAGAAACAGAACACTCCATGAAATCAAGAGGTTCACAGTTGGATGAATTATGAAAGGGATTCAAATTGTTATGCTAACTGAACACAGAGCTTACATTAATGAGCAGTAATGGGTGCACATGTTCAAAGAGTAGTTGTTTTATTGTAGCATTGAGAGCTCTGATTGCACTGCAATCTCATGCACCAGATTCTTCATACTACGTCAAAAGAAGCAGTTGAGGGGTGTCAGACTGCTGAATAAAAAGTCTAAGCAATATATTCCCCATTTTGAAACCTCTCTTCTGAATCATGGTATCCACATACTCTCTGACATCTACACATAAGTGCTCTGGAGCTGCGTATTGTTGCATTGGTATTACATAACATACATGCAGCTAGATAAATCCTCTCTTGCAAAGAAATACCAGATGAGGTGCTAGTCTTATCTCAGATTTCACATAGACTTAGATATTGATAAGAGAGATAATACAAAGTATTGGTGGGTCATATGACCTGCAAGGGCATGTAATTAAATCTTGCGAAGCTGGTATAGAAGACAGTGTAGCACATCTCTGAAGTTCTGCCATCCCATGCACTTCAGTCAGCAAAATTTGTCAGTGTTATTCTGATTCACACTGTAAGTACATCCCAGTGATAGGGCTTGAGTGAGTAATAATAATAATAATAATAATAATAATAATAATAATAATAATAATAATGCATTTGTTTTCCTTGATAATACAGAAACACACTTTACATTTGTTTCAAAACCAGTTTTTGATTTTTCAAAATCTTGTACATGCATTATTAATAAGTTGGATGTTCGGTGATGGCTAACAATTCTTTGCACCCATGTTGGAGGCTGTATACCAGAAATGTGCCCAAAGATTTGGTCATGGCTTTACAACTATTGTAAAGTTAGAAGGTAATGTCTCCAGAATATAAGATGTCACCATGGAGCACTACTGTGGCTAAATGAAAAATTCATTAGAAATCACTTATAGAAAAACTATCACATGTTCAGACCTTGTTAATCTTGCAGGTAATGGCACAATTAACTTCATTAACACCCATCAGCAACTAGTGCTTTGCTGAAACTGACCTAAAGACTTTGATAAAGTCAAGCTGATAAAGTTGGAAAGGTAGAATCAGATGACTGAAAAATTCAATGCCATAGTCGGGATTTGAACCACGGATCTCTCGGTCTCCATCCGGTTGCTCTAACCAATGAGCTACCATGGCAACATGCCGACACGACATCAAATTCTCCAGCTGATTCGCATTTTTCCCGGTAAACCACAAGGTGATCTCAAATTGTATTGAGATGTCATACCCCAATGGCGACTTACATTCACACGGCTTGTGTGAAAGAACAATTAATTCCATTAATTGACCTAATAGTGGTTGCAACTACAAAGCCCGGGACTTAAAGTACTTACAATGAATGTAAGTCGCCATTGGGGTATGACATCTCAATACAATTTGAGATCACCTTGTGGTTTACCGGGAAAAATGTGAATCAGCTGGAGAATTTGATGTCGTGTCGGCATGTTGCCATGGTAGCTCATTGGTTAGAGCAACCGGATGGAGACTGGGAGATCCGTGGTTCAAATCCCGGCTATGGCATTGAATTTTTCAGTCATCTGATTCTACCTTTCCAACCCTGTCCAACACACGGCTTGTGTGAAAGAACAATTAATTCAAGCTGATAAAAATAAGTACCCGGATATAATAGAGAGAAAACACATCTGATATTCAAAATTTCAAATGTGATTGATGGAAACTGATTCAAGATAAAGGCATGGTTTTTATTTTAATAAAAATGAATATTCATTAATGAACCATTAAAACTCTGTGCTCTTAAGTTTGTTTTATATTTGATTAAGGATAAGCAGCTGTTAGTAAATAATTAAAACTATGTTGTTGTTTGTTAGCTTCTCTCTAGTCAATAAGCAACTGTTTTGTTAGTTTTTATTGTTCACTGTAGTTAATTAGTGTGATTCAAAGTACATCTAATGATCCTAACATAATCCATATTTTTCACATTGTAATTTTTCCTTTTTTTCCTTTTTTTTTTTTTTTTTTTTTTTTTTTTGCAGCTTGGAGTATTCAGTCAGTAACGTGGAATAACCAACCATTCTTATCTTCTGTTTCAAACAATGGTGATGAAGATAATATGATACCTTTCTTATATCAAGGAAGTAAAAGTGGACCAGGGACTTTCCCTTGTCCACAATGTCCTAAAACATACAGGTACCTAGTATTATATAATTATGGATCATACATTAGTGTATTTAGCCCAGTATAACTTCACTTCTCAAGAGTACTCTTTTCAGTTTTGTGCTGCCATGACTAAAAACTCAATATGAAGCTGTAATAAAGTCCTTAGCTGAAAATATTTATCTTATTTCAGTAAAGATTTCCAAATTCATTTTTTGTGCAGTGTTTGTAAAGTTGGAAATTTTTAAAATCTACTATTTGAAAATATGAATCAAGACAGGTATTTGGTGCACTAAACTATTCTTTGCACTGTTGATAAGAGTATTTGCAAATTCTTAATGTAATGTTTTGGTATTTGATGGCACAAAATGCCTCTGGAGAATGTGAAAAACATAAGAATGATATCTCTGGTACGTTAGCATATGAAGTTAATTGTAAACTTTTGACTTACTTTCTTCCAAGTGGTAAAATATATTTAAATTCCAGTATGTCGAGTGTGTATTATACCACCATTAGGTGCTACACAATACAGCAGTGTATAAAAGAAATAGAGTGAGAAAGGGAACAAACTTAATAATGATCTGGCCTTTGTGTTGTTTGAAAGCTGGAGATTCAAGGTTGTGCAATGTGTCCAGGAAGTCCATATGCCCCTATACCTTATTAATTTCTTACTAGCATATTATAATGTATTATTTTTATTATATTGTAATTATTAGTAATACTGTTGGTGTGACAGCCTCAGTTGTTGCAGACACAAGTTCATTTTCTATTGAAAAGCACGAGTGTATGGATATATGAACATCTCCACACGGAGAGACTAAAAAAAATAGCATCACTTGAGAACACTTAAGGGAATGTCTAATAAGCTTCCAACGACAAAGAGGACTATGATTTCCTGGGACATTTGTGTAAGATTGAGAAGTAGAAGAAAGAAGATGCACCTGGAGTTATATGCTGAAACTGAGTTGTCAGTTGAGAGCTCCACATAAAATCCATTCACAAACGAGCTGCTAAACTTTCCATGATCGACTCCTTTTGATTACATGAAGAAGAACTTAAAGGGAAGCAGCTGTTTGATGCAGATATGAACAAGCGACTTGATGCGTGTTGACCTCTTTTAGCAAAATTCCAAACCGATATATCAAGGCCCAAGATTATATTCACAGATAAGTCTGCCTTCTACCACAGCACATGAAAGAGAAATGTGCTCTTTTGTTCAAAGGAAAATCTTCACTTATGAACTTGAACACAACCCTTGGTGTGCTATGATTTAGATAGGAATGACATTGCAGCAACTCTTCGCACCACATTTTTTTATGGTATCTGTGAATGCTGTATCATATTCACAAATGTAACAACCTAGCTCATGCCCCAACTAGACAGAGGAATAATGGAAGAGCTTTGGATACAGCAAGATGGAGCTCCAGCACATTTCACCCTTATCATTCATGCTTTGTTAAAGAATTAATTTGTGTGGGTGCTGGATTCGACATAAATTCCTAACATCTCCAGCACCATTCGCACAGCCTCCACATAGTGCTGACCTGACAGCACCTGGTAACATGTTGTTGTCTAGTTCCCGAGGTTGCAGGTTCAAATCAGGAGGAGGGAAATGGAATTTTTCAGGCATAAAAATCCTTAGCATGGCTAGCATGGAATAAAGTTGGTGGTCCCATGTCGTAGATTTACAACATGTAAAAGAATCTCAAGCCTGATAAATAGGCCTCTGAGCAAAATTACCGGTCTTTCATGCCCAATATAGAATGACATGCTAAGGACCACAACAGTTAAAGAGTGTCTGTAAATAAAATTCAATTTAATTTAATTTAACATGTTGTGTATTATTAATTGTTGCAGAAATGTCAGAAAGAACTTGCTCATAGATTATCTTCCAACATGATGGACCACATCCCTTGGACAACTAGTCATAAGTTCATTACTAAACTCATTAAATAAATGTATAGTGTATAGAGGTATACAGCCTTCCCAGACTCATTGTTTATAGATGTTGCATCTACTGACAAGGTATTACAGATTTTTATGTGGGATTGACATACATAATTCATATACTTATTTTCCTTTGTACATGTCACACCATTGTGTGACATGATGGTATACAGAATGAAACAGAAATAAGGTCAGAGCTTAGGTGCATATTCATTTGATGCAAAGGATGAAAATGTGAATGTGGATCTGGAAGCGCTTTCTTCCTTTGCACAGCTCTTGTTACTGGTACATTATGAAATAAAACACATGAAAATCTGTCCTAAATAGAATGAGCAGATCAAAATGTTGTGAAAGCAAGACATTTGATGCAATAAATTAAGACAGTAAGGATAAAAGAGCCTAGAATTTTCAGTTTTTATGAACCAAAATATATATGCTTCAGGTATGGTGTTCATCTGAAGATGTAATACGCAAACACAAATTTTGCCTTTTCAACAGACAAATTTTGAAAAGCATTAGTAGTAAAGTGTTTTACTTGACATTTACAATACCTTTTGCTGTTTAAATCAAAAGTTGATTTCTTTCATTGAAGATCTCTAAGTATTTTTGAAGGAAAGATGTGCAGAAAATGTTAGAGTAAGAAGGTAGTACCAAAATAAGCATTTTGAGTATAGAAACAAGGGGTCACAAAAGCTGTTAATATATGTACCAGGATTCATTAGTTGAGACAGTACATACACACTTGGTCATGTGAGTTAACACTTCATTTGGCTGGCAAATGAAAATGTTTCATAAAATGCACTCCTGAACAGTACTAGTCATTGTCGATAGGTATATGTGATATTCAGTGCCACATTTGTGTTGTGAAGTCTACTGGATGGTATAGTAATACCTAACGCTCATCTTTTTCAATACAAAGAATACACCACAGTACATACATCTAATAATTTATTTCTCATTGTGTACTATTACACATTAATTGAGATAGTACATACGTACTTGGTCATGTGAGTTACATTTAATTTGATTGGCAAATGAAAATGTTTCATAAAGTCAGATTTCAATTATGTTCATGCAGTGCTCCTGTTATTATACAGCATCTATGACCCCATGCAGCTAACCTCAAAATGCTTTGTTTGGCATTGACTTTCTACTCTACAATTTTCTGTACATTGGTTTTTCACATCCTGTGTGTAAAATGCCAAATGTCTTCCAATCTACAATAAAGTCAGCATGATGCCTAGAAAGTGAGTAAAAAGAAGGACATGTCCAACTAAATCCTGATGGTGGTTTCCCTTTGCATTGAAGTAAATGCTCAGAATGGCCACCCTTGGCTAGATAAATCATCAGCCTGCCACTGCATTGAATCCTAAATGTGCAAATGCACTCTAGAGAATGTTATGCTGTCTGAGTGCAAGTAAAGCAGCGATGTGAGCGAGAATCCCTCCTCCCTCTCTGTCTCAGCATCTCTACATTCTAACCAGAGATAAAGATAGTTTACTTGTAAACTGACTGCTCTAATGTGTTGCATAATAATTAAAATGCCATTCCACATGATAAAGAGAATAGCTTCTACATTATATTGCACAACCAGAATTTTAATGTGGGATTGAATGTTTTGTAAATGTGTGTTTGTATATCATAAATGAAAGGAGTGTGGATCTTAAGTTTTTCAAATAAACTTTTTGTTACCTCTTTTGTATAATAGTTCATGTTTATCAAAGTAAAACACAATTTACTACACTTATTCATTCTAAAAAGTATCTTGATGTCTCTTTATACCATAACTTAGTCATATGTATCAGGAATGTTCAAAACTTAGAAAACATTAAAAATATTTTCATTTCTGATTGGCATATAAATTATTATGGAAGTTAAATGAATCGGAAGAACTAGATGGGAAATGCTTTAAGTCAAGTTACATGTAAAAGAACTAGTCAAGTCTCTGACAGGTTTTTGAAACTATACAACTATAATATTTGGTTTATGTAAATAGTTATAGCCTTGCAAATATTTATATTTATGTAAATACTTTAAACTATGATTTAAATAAGCATGGGATGTTAGATCAACAAGGTATAACCTACATTTAGAGCCACAAAGGTTCACTCTCTCTCTCCCTTTCTCTCACTCTTTATAGTTTGTTAATGATTCAACACCCCGTATATTATGGTGAAATGGGTGAGCCAGAAAATTTTGTTTCACCAAGCATGTATACTTTTTATATAAGCAATGCTAAAAAATTAAGCATTGACCACTCTAGCTCACAGTTTGTTTCTTTTTTTAGGTACAAGAGAAGCATGATGGCGCATCTTAAAGAGGAATGTGGAAAGGAACCTCAGCTTTGTTGTCCATATTGTTCACATCGTGCTAAGAAGAATCATCATATGGTAGCACATATTAGAGCAATTCATAAAGATAGGATACAGAATATGTTTAGCGATTATGTAGTAGATGTCAAGAAATAAAATAATTTTTAGATGCTAGATATGATTTCTGTAATTCTAAAATGTCAAAAAATCACTCTAATTTGAAAAATATTTATGCTTCCAAATTGTCCTCAAAATTGTTTAGAGTAAAATATATGATAACATATTATTTGTATTTCAAGATGAATATAATTCTCTTACATTGAAGCATTGTTTGCATAAATACCGTTTTTCCATTCTGAAAGGAAAATAAATTTTGAAAATAACAACATTGGGCTGTCTGCAATATGGAGACAACCCAACATCAAAATAAATAACAAGCACCTCTTAAAATGTGCTGGTCTGGATGAAAACTTACAAGCTGCAGCAACAGGAATGCATTATATTGAACTGCTAGGAAATGAATGGGCTCATCCTGTAGTGTTGTTCATTAGAAGAAGAAGAAGAAGAAGAAGAAGAAGAAGAAGAAGAAGAAGAAGAAGAAGAAGAAGAAGAAGAAGAAGAAGAAGATCATTGTATTGTCACTGTGTTAGCATTCACTTTCTTATTCTGTACTTGGTTGTAATGGAAACTAATTTTCTGTGTGGCTAAATGCATATGTTTATATATCTTGTGCAGTGTATTTAGTATTTTTCGTCAAATGGATGGCTCATCTGCAAAGATATAATGCCATAAAGAGATATTTACAGTCTTTTAATTTTCTTTCTTATTAACTTAGAACAAATTGCATCCTTAAATGTGTAATATCTAAAGCAATATGATTGTAAAATGCACTTATTTCTAGGAGGATCAAGCAGTAATATGAGTTTGAGTTAATAAATAAATTGCAAACATCAGTTTACCCTATAACATTTAAATTCTGCATGTGTATTTTGCCAATAGCATATGTATGCCTGTTGTAGCAGGTGCATGACATCACATAGGCACCTGGTCAGTCAATGGCAGCCAGAAGAAGATGGCAGGTGTGTTGCAGGAGCATATGCGAGAAGAACAGTGTGTGGTTGTGCATTTTTTGTGGGCAAAAGGATTGTTCACAGAAGAAATGCATTCCATGTATGGTGAGAACTGTCTATCATGGAAAGCTGTGTTTAATTGGAATCAGAATTTTTAACACAGGAAAGCGAAGCATCAGAGGTCATAAGCACCCTGGTCATACTGTGGAGGTGTCAACTGAAACCAGAGTGCAGCGTGTGGAACAAATCATTTGTAACGACAGGCATGTGACAGTCAATGACATAGCATGTGCTATAGGTTGTTCATATCGAACTACTTACAACACCATCCAAGAGTAGCTGAAGTTTCGCGAAGTTTGTGCATGGTGGGAAACATCCACATCCCCAAAAATAAAATGTTCAAGACGATTCTATCAGCCTACAAGGTTTTGCTCACCATGTTTTGGGATACACAAGGCATCATACTGTTGACCCTCTGCAGGACGACCAGAGCGTTTTTAATCTCTGATACTTTGCCTTCTTGCAAACTTCTGAATTCAATTGAACACAACTTTCCTTGATAAACAGTTCTTGCCATAACTGGAACACTTCTTCTGTGGACAGCCCTATTGCCAACAAAAAGTGCATAAGCACACGCTATTTTTCTCATGTACACTCCTGCAACACACCTGCCACCTTCTTCTGGCTGCCACTGACTGACCAGGTGCCTCTATGATGTAGTGCACTCACTACAGCAAGAATACATATGCTGCTATTTGTTGGCAAAATACACACACATAATTTAAATATGTTATACAGTAAACTGACATTTGCAACTTATTTATTGACTTACCCTCGTATTTTAAGCAAGTGACTTCTCTTACCTAGGAGCATTTACATTAAATAATGCATTCAGTATACAGTATATGCTGTATACTAAATAGAAATATCTGTAAATGTTTTAGTTCATTTTGGGTATAGGAGTTTAAACAAAACCAGTCATGATATAACCACAAAAGACAGACTGTTTATAGCATATCTGTAAATACTAATAAAGAATCAGCAATCATTTAAGGATCATGTTAAATATGAACTATGTTTACTTTTAACTTTGGAACTAAAACCATTAAGTAGTTACCTGAATATTATGGCATAGAAATAAACCTGCTGCAACAAAATTTCTCAATATGAATAAATTATGTGAATGAGAAAAACAGCATAGTTTTCAAACAAAATTGATGACCTTAAAGGCAGCCATTTTAAGCACAATTAAAGCACAAACAAACAGCCTTGTTAATTTTTTATGTTACTTAATCAATTATTACATTGATGTATGCATTTAAAATTAGTTACTTTTGCTTATTTTTCTGCAAAAGGAAGAAGAAGATGATTTTATAATCTTAAAATTGTTTTTATTGAAGTGTATGAATGCTCAGGTAAATGAATGACACCTTAATAAATACTGCAGTTTCCTTTCAGTATTAGTTTCAATCTTAACACATGCATTGTTATTATTTTTTATGCATTTAATGTTATCTAAAATGTGCAGTATAGAGCAGAATTTATTGAATAAAGTGCATATCATAGAATCCATTTTATAACATTCTTGTAGGACTATAACAAGCTTGTTACATTTGTGTATAGTTAATAGTTTGTGCAAAATTTAGAAAAGGTTCAAACAATATGCTGCTTGAAACAAGTGATAAAAGTTGCCATTCTTTTCTGACCATACAGATTTATTAGGGTTATTTTGACTGCAAATCCTATCAAATGCAACAAAGATATGTCCATATTTTCTAGCCTCTGATAAAGGAGCAGCATGTCAAAAGTTTGCATTTATAGCCTCTTACAAAGAAGTGGCATATCATTTGTACCATTTCTAAATTTTGCAAGAGGTATGAATTTGAATATTTATTTCACTATTAATATTTATACATATTACATTGGTTACAGTGTTAACCAAAATACTTACAATTGTTTTATAATAATTTACCTATTCAGTCAAATCATAAATCACTACACTAAGTTGCCAAGTTCCCATAAAGGCCCAATAATTTAAAAAACAGTGGTTGTCAAGCTATTGCCCTTTTTTTCTCTTAAAATTTAATGTCTTATAGTCTATTAAACACAGCTTGCACTGTTATAAATTCTTGTTCCTTACTAATTTTCTTAAGTAAAGTTCCTACTTTACCTAAATAATTTCTTTAAGGTGTGTTTTTTCTCTTTCGTTCTTTATTTTTTTGGGTTATCCTTTTCCCCATGTTTCCACTTGGTAAATTGCGCCATTGTTTGCATTTCTAGATTCTCTCCAAGAATTTTGGTTTCATGTTCTAACTATATATGCTGATTGTTGTCCTTTCTGCTGTACTGTGGGCATTTTTCTATATCCACTTTACTCTTAACCCTTTCCATTTCATAACCGCTATTCTAGCCCATGCAAAACCTTCTCTTGCTGCTTTGTCAACATAATCTAATACCCTTTACAAAATTTTACCTTTGACACCAGTTTCTCCTAATTCTGCTTGTGCCATTCCATTACTCCCAACAAACTTATTTGCATCCCTCGTATTTTATCTATATATATATCTATATATATAGATATATATATGTATCATTTATAATACCTTACATTCTTACTTTTTCATTCTTACTTAGTAAGAAGTGGAAGTATTGCATTTCACCAAAAATTCTATACTGAGATTTGAGGCTCCTTGGATCTGCCTTCCACGGCCCCAAAAAGAAAAGCAATTTTAGAATGTTTACATTTTAGAATATGAACAGCGTAATTCATAAATCAAAAACGAAAAGTTGGTTAAATACCAAACTTAGTATTTAAGTTCAACATCTTCCAAGGATATTTCACAAGTTTTCAAATAAAATCTCCCACTCCAAACTATACTTTACATGGACAAGGTTTCATTATTTTTTATTTTACCAAAAATGGTTCTAAATTATTTTGACTAAAATACTGTATGTTTAAGATATTTGCATGATGTATAAAATATATATCTTGAATCTTCTGGGAATAAGCTGTGTAGTCCTCTTCATTCTGAATGACTTTTGTGTATTTGGTAAACTGTAAGAGGTATAGAAAAGTTTTATTGCACAAAAACTATATATATCTCACTAAAGCACACATTATACAAATTGTTTTGTGGCATTAACCATTTGTGAGATATTCTTACTTATTGCTTTGAATTTTGAAATACTTATAGTCTTTATTAAGAAGTAAGATGCTATTCATTTTTAGGGAATTTCAAAGTCATTCAGATAGCACTCTGCTTTTGAAAACTCTATCACTTTAGCCTACTGCATCCTTTTTATATCTACAACAAATGTGTAAACTTGTAATAAAAATTTATCTCGAATAACAAGAAGTAGATTGAAGAATAAGCTTTTGCAAGAATAGTTTTTAGAAGAGTGTGTAGAAAAGGTCATGCGAATGCAACATTTTCGGATCTTTACTTTTAATTGCTTGCATAAGGCAGAGGAAGCAGTGCCTTGCACAAAAAAAAAAAAAAAAAAAAAAAAAAAAAAAAAAAAAAAAAAAAAAAAAAAAAAAAAAAAAAAACGTAATTGGAAATTCATGTTTGAGCTCCCTTAAAAATGAAATGTTTTTAGAAAACATTTTATGTATCTTTCTATTTTTCAATAACATAACTGAAAAACAAAAAGTCGTTTTTAAGGCTAACTCTTTATAAGAAGATGAAATAAGTTACAAAGACAACAAGGAAAATGTTGTCATCAAATTACCCATCCCAAACCACTCTACATGAATTCTTTTTCTAAACAATTGCTCAAACAACTGTGATTAAAATATCATAAGGCTTAGATATTGACATGACAAATCAAATGTATATTCTAAAGTTTCAGTAAATAGGCTGGGAATTAGTCTTCATCTTAACTGATTTTATATAATTAGGAAACCATAATGGATAGACAAAAATTTACTACAGAAAAAAAGTAAGTACATTAAAACATACAGTTTATATCAAATAAAAATATTTGTGGCATAAAGTATTTCTGAAATAAATTCCATTGTCCATTTGAATTTTCCAATGATTTAAACAGGACATTTGGAATAGCCATTTCCTTGTTTCTCATGAATTGTAAGGTGTATCCAATATGAAGACTACCCTGTGTAGCGGTATTACAAATAATGTTGATGCTTGTGATGTTTATGTATGTGTGTTTACTTCACGCGTTGCCATCTTGTGACGTCACTCCTTTGTCTGGTTCGTAGCTCCCTCTGGCGTAGCAATTTGTATCAGTTTTGAAATAATTTATTTTAAATGTTCTCCGGCTAGCTATTTGGGTCGAGAATGTATCTCTTGCAGGGTGTGAATCGGAAAGGAATCTTTTATCCAAAAATTACTAGTGAAGAAATTTGTTTTATAATGTTTTATTGTCGAACACGTTCACTAACACTTTTACATATTGATGTAAATACTCGCCAAACTGAAACTGTTTGTAATAACTTCTCACTTTTAACTTACGTACTTCAACTTTGTATATATTTAACTGTATAATACTTTAGATTCTCATAATTCTGCTGCGCGTAACTTATGACGAACTGAAGACAGCGTGCTAGAAATTTTGATGAACTGGGCGACCGACGTGCAAGGTATTGAGAATTTTGTTGAACTGGGGGCGATTTACCTCGGACCTGGCTTATATACTCCCACTCCTCGACATGCCTAAAGATTATAAATGAACTGCTATTGGATAATAAAACGCGCCAACATTAGCGTCTATTTTAATATCCAATGAAAACCACGAATACATATGCTTTAGGAAATGTTCTAGAAGCTTCTACCGAAAAGGCGCGAAACATTACGTAACTTCCTTGTTCCCGGTAATGATAAACAACTCACCCCATTGCTGCATTATTGCGTTATTATTGACAGTTTCAGTAAAGCCGTATATTATTATTTACCAATAATAATTACAATTAATAAACCTCTGAAATCAATGTCACATAAAAATACATATTCATATTACAATCATTATTTACATTTAAGTAATTTGTGATACAAATTACCGTATCATATGCCCCACTAGAAACATAATTATAAATATTTATAACTTGTTTGGAAATTTTAAAATTGTGTTTTTAGTCTCCTAAATCTTGGAACACACGCTATCACTTTCACTTAACACTTCACACGCATTTAACACACGACATGTTTTTCCTCTATCTCGCCACTACTTACTGGCTCTGGTTTAATTAATTTAGATATTAATCTGACATCACAAATTTTTTTTTTTTATAGCAAATACTTTACCCTAAATTATTTAATCACTGCTACCAAATTGTTTACTTTAAGTTGTTGACAAAATTTATACATTTAAGATTTTTTTGTAATTATTATACATATTTACCAAAATATTTACCCTCTACATATATTTACATCTCTTAAATCTAGACAATGTTTCACCTTTTCTGTTTTCTACATAAATATTTTTTTTTTTTTTTTTTTTTGAATTTATTATTATTTTGACAATACTTTTGGAATTGTATTTACGTACTTTTAATTTAATATCATATTAAGTTTCAATCTTTGCATTCTTAATTTTCAAATACTGTTACACTTACTAAATATTTTTTTTTTTTTTTTTTTTTTTTTTTGTATAATTTATTTCTCTTTTCTCATGACATATATATATATATATATATATATATATATATATATATATATATATATATTTAGTTAACGCTCTTACGTTCCAATACATTTCTCTGCAAGTCATCTTTAACTATCCAGCATTTACTTTATATCTCATCGCTATTTACCCTCCTGGATCAAATTGTGTGTGGCTAAACATTACTCGTAGCCGTAACCTAACCTTCAAATTGTTGTTCATGAATAACCTCTTGTATTCATTTGAAATTTCCTCACATGATAACATTTGAAAACAATCTACAGTTTCTTGAACGACACATCTTTTAACAACATTCATTTTCAATTCTTCAACTATCTCTTTAATTTGAAAGTACTTTGACAAATCTGTACTAAACTGTACTGGACTGGAGTTTTCATTTTGAACATCTTGGTACAATTTATTTCTTTGCATTACTGTCTCATTCTGTATTTCTGATATCTCCCCTTTGAAATTAACTTGCGCCTCATTTACATCTACATTCCTAACCTCTTTTATCTCTCTTATCTCACTTGAAATACTACTCACTTGACTTCCTAACTCTGTACATTCTACATTAACGTCACTTTTAGTATTAACCTCACTTTCTTTGTTATCTCTTTCCCTACTCATGTCTAGCATTTTCTTTGAAATTTCTCCTATCTCACTTGCTATTACTTCCTCATTTTCATCTCTCATTTTTGGCATACTACTATCTAGCTTCGTAACTTTCTTTTCAGTTTCTTCCCTGCTTTGATCTACTTTTTGCTCTAATTTCTCATTCCTCCTACCAATACTTTCTATAAATTCCCTATGATCTTTGTTTATATCTTCCCTTAATGTTTTATAAAAATTTTTCATCATTTTCATAATTTCCATTATAATATTAGCATCAAGATTAACATTTCTTGCTGTTCTATTCTCACTTTCTGCACTAACATTTCCTGCTGTTCTATTCTCACTTTCTGCACCAACATTTCCTGCTGTTCTATTCTGACTTTGTTTACTAATATTTCCTCCCTCAACTACTACATTGTTTAAGCTATTTTCTGTCACCTGTATTGAATTACAGCTAACTGTTACATTATCTCCCTCCATCATTGTTTCTTCAATATTATTAGTAGCCATTGTTTTTGTTTTCTAAAAAAAAAATTACAATACTCTGACCTTTGTCATGCTGTCTGTTGCTGTTACTTTGATGTCCAGCTTCCTGCCCCTTTCTCCTAGGTTTGTATGTCGCTTCTGCGTTGTGTTATGATGAATCTACGTCGTCTTGTTGTTTTGTAGTTGAATTCCTCTGTTGCCTTGTAATCTCGGAATTACGATGTCCAATCTGCGTCTTGTAGATCATTTCACTGCTCCATTCATTCCACATGCTGGTTAATTCTGCTACTTTCCTGGTTAATTCTGCTACTTCCTGGTTATTGTGATCCTTTCCTGGTCATCTTGCCCCACGTTCTGGGTGCCAATTTGTAGCGGTATTACAAATAATGTTGATGCTTGTGATGTTTATGTATGTGTGTTTACTTCATGCGTTGCCATCTTGTGACGTCACTCCTTTGTCTGGTTCGTAGCTCCCTCTGGCGTAGCAATTTGTATCAGTTTTGAAATAATTTATTTTAAATGTTCTCCGGCTAGCTATTTGGGTCGAGAATGTATCTCTTGCAGGCTGTGAATCGGAAAGGAATCTTTTATCCAAAAATTACTAGTGAAGAAATTTGTTTTATAATGTTTTATTGTCGAACACGTTCACTAACACTTTTACATATTGATGTAAATACTCGCCAAACTGAAACTGTTTGTAATAACTTCTCACTTTTAACTTACGTACTTCAACTTTGTATATATTTAACTGTATAATACTTTAGATTCTCATAATTCTGCTGCGCGTAACTTATGACGAACTGAAGACAGCGTGCTAGAAATTTTGATGAACTGGGCGACCGACGTGCAAGGTATTGAGAATTTTGTTGAACTGGGGGCGATTTACCTCGGACCTGGCTTATATACTCCCACTCCTCGACATGCCTAAAGATTATAAATGAACTGCTATTGGCTAATAAAACGCCCCAACATTAGCGTCTATTTTAATATCCAATGAAAACCACGAATACATATGCTTTAGGAAATGTTCTAGAAGCTTCTACCGAAAAGGCGCGAAACATTACGTAACTTCCTTGTTCCCAGTAATGATAAACAACTCACCCCATTGCTGCATTATTGCGTTATTATTGACAGTTTCAGTAAAGCCGTATATTATTATTTACCAATAATAATTACAATTAATAAACCTCTGAAATCAATGTCACATAAAAATACATATTCATATTACAATCATTATTTACATTTAAGTAATTTGTGATACAAATTACCGTATCACCTGTCACTTTACTTTTTAAATGCTGCCTCAGCCTCCTGTGCTCCTACAACAAAATATGTATTGGGATAATTTCTGGGAAATATTTATCAAAATTAACAGGAGTTAGATAGAAAAATTCATAAGATTCATGTAAATTATTTATAGAATGGCTATGAAAATAGAAGATAGTGTGTAGAGAAAGTTATATGATTATTACAAATCAAATTCTTTAAATAGTGAAATCAAATGTATATCAGCATTCTGTCTTCTCAATCCAGAGGTCCCAGGTTCGATTCTCAGCTGGGATAAGGCAATTTTTCTTATTTCTTGAATAACTAAAATCGTTCCTAGCCACAGTAAAGTTTGGAAGTATGGATATGGAAGTGAATATGAATGTGTTTCCTAATAAAAAGGGATAAAATAAAATGTCAATGAATTACTAGCACCATTCAGTTTCTTCTAAAATTAAAACCCCCAATATGATCAAAGAAGTCAAACGAATTAAAACAATAAATAAATGTGCTAATAAGCCATTGCTATAAAGCTCATTATATAACAATAACTACTGAAGAAAAACATTTGGAGAAATGTTACTTGGAATTTAAAACAATAGGTTATAGTAAGACAAAGTGAAGGAATGTGCTTACATATTATGCATTTCTATGTATTATTGCTGATCATTATATTTTTATTTTCAGGACTTTGGTGTAGACAAGATGCTGAACTTTTAATCCCATTTTATAAAATACAACATTACTGACAGTGTGTTTTCAGAGAAAACAAGCAATTCATTTCTAACAGCAGAACGCATTGAAAATGCATATACTGAATGCCCTGCGAAAAAATACACATATAAAATACCACTGCACATACATACAAGCAAATGAAGGAATGAATAATTCATGTATATTTGTTCCCACCAAAGAAAGTCTTTTAAAAATTAAAACTGTTAATGGCTTGGAAAACTAAAATAATAAAAAGAAATCTGAAATATTTCACCATTATACTTGATTGTTCACTCTAATTATAATAATCCTATATTTGCAATATGTTTTTATGTACCTACTCTGTATAGAACAAGATAAAACTCACATTATTTAAGAATAAAATAAGTAAGTTGAATCCTATGTATAAGCATGGTGACAGAAGCATGAATGCACTGTCAGTGCCAACCAAGTGCCAGGAATGTACAACTAATTACTGGAAATTAGACACATTAGTATCAGATTATAATGCTACTTCTGGCTCTCTAGATAACTGCATGCAGCTTATTATTAAATTTGTGCACCGTGGCATAGTGTGTTGGAGTGTGGTGTTCTGGTTCCCAGCCACGAATGTGCCCACGCATGTGGGTGCTGATTTTTTGGCCCACTTAAAGTGATACATTTAAGGAGCTACAAGGAGCAGCCTATTGGTCACAGAACCCAATGATCAGGCTGGGGGAACCAAGGTGTTGGCCACATCATCTCCGTGTATCAATTGGATTATCATTTGTGTATGTGGGCATCATGAGTTTGACAGCCAGGTTGATAGGCCAAGGTCTACAGGGGTTGTAATGTCATTTTTTTTTACTGCTATTAAATTTAGCATATAGTTATTTAGATCACTTTCCTCACTGTGCAATATCCACAGGTATTGCAAGGACTGAGCATGTAATTGTAGTTTACCAACATTCCCTTCTTTGGAAAACTCTACAAGCAGTGCAGGCAACATTATTGGAAATGACTTTGCAGAAATATATGATTAAACAGATAAGAGCACACTTGTGAAAAAGTGAGATAAAATATGATTTTATGCTAAATTTTACAATGCAAAATCAATGAAAGCCTTAATTGACATTGTTGCAACTTTTGTATAACATATATTACTTACATATGCTGCAGTAGGAACAGTTTCAGACCAAGCTGGATAGGATGCCATCCTCTTACTCTTTGACCCCCTCTGAATCCTTCTACACATGCCTGAAATGTGCCTCTGCTATGCAGGCATAAATCCATAAAATAGTAATGCAGCACTTCAACTTCTTGTTAGCTTCTCTGTGTAGCTATGATAATGCATGTTAACGCATTCCTTGTTTCGAAAAGTTGTACTCTTGTTGTACATTACATATGAAATAAAATGTGTTTATTTTAAAATATGCCTTTCTATAAAATATGGATAAGCTAGTAACAGTGATGTGAATTTGAAATGATTTAGAAGATTTAAGTCGGAGTTGAAACACTTAACATCACTTTCATGTTTCAGTCTAGAGAAATTACTCTGCAAACAAATCAAAGGACCAAATACCTCAGAACAAAAAAGCAGGAATATATCAAATTAATGCCCAGAATGTGACCAAATCTACATAGGTAAAACAAAAAGAAATTAAGAGACCAGATTAAACAGCATATGAGACACATCAAATACAAACAGATAGACAAATCTGCAGCTGCCCATCACTTTTGGATGACAAATCACATCACACCAAATATAACACTGCTAAATCTGACAACATACACAACAGAGTTGGATACTTGGGAAAAGTTATTAATCACAAAACATAAATACTGTTTAATGAATTTTGAATTGCTGCCACTGAACCCACTAAGCACCACCAGATGCTACCACACACAAACTCGCACTGGACATTACCACAAGGAACCAGTTGACTACTTCCGAGGATGGGAGCAATTAGCTCTCGAAACCAGTTAAGATGAAAAACATGTAAGTGATGTTAAGTGTTTCAACTCCGACTCAAATTTTCTAAATAATGCCGTTCTATCTTGTTTTATATAACAGTGCCATTCTTGCAGCTATCTGTGAGCAAGTAAAGCTTTTTAAAAAGGAAAATGTTTTCAGACTTTTTCACAATTGTTTAACAAGGTAAAAAGAAAGAAAAACTTAACATTGGAATTCAGTACCATTTCTTTGAAAGAGGTATAGTGTTGTATTTATGTATTTGTAGCACCACGTTGTGGAAGCCAATATGATGGGAGAATGTTATGTTGATTTCTGCATTGCCATCTTGTGTGACGTCACTCGTTGGTTTGGTCTGGTCCGTAGATCCCTCTGGCGTAGCAATTTGTATTAGTTTTAAATGTCCACCGGCTAGCTATTATCAGATCTAGGTAGGCATGTTTTTCTTACAGGTTGTGAAGCGGAAAGGAATCTTTTATCCAAAAATTACTAGTGAAGAAATGTGTTTTATAATCTTTATTGCAGAACACGTTCACGAACACTTTCACAAATTAATTTGGATACTCGCCATACTGAAACTGTTTGTAATAACTTCTTATCACTTTTAACTCACGTACTTCAACTTTATATATTTAACTGTATAATACTTTATAAGATTTCTCGTACTTCTGCTGCGCGTAACTTGATGAATTTAGAGACCGACATGAGAATCTTGTTGAACTGGGAGCTGACGTGTTATATGTTGAGAATCTTGTTGAACACTGGGGGACCCGCTAACTCGACCTGACTTATTTATAGGCTTGCCTCAAGATACACCTAAAGATTATAAATGAACTGCTATTGGCTAATAAAACGCGCCAACATTAGCGTCTATTTTATTATCCAATGAAAACCACTAATACATATTACTTTTATAGAATGTTCTAGAAGCTTTTTTTACCGAAAAGGCGCGAAATATTACGTAACTTCCTGGTTCCCGGTAACGATAAACAACTCACCCCCTTGCTAAAGTATTGTGTTATTGTTAACAGTTTCAGTAGAGCCGTATATTATTATTTACCAATAATAATTACAATTATTAAACCTCTGAAATCAATGTTACATAAAAATACATATTCATATAAAAATAATTATTTATATTAAAGTAATTTGTGATACAAATTACCGTCTCATATGCCCCACTAGAAACATAATTATAAATATTTATAACCTGTTTGGAAATTTTATAATTTTGTTTTTAGTCTCCTAAATCTTGTAACACACGCTATTCACTTTCACTTAACACTTCACACGCATTTAGCACACGACATATGTTTTATCTCGCCACTACTTACTGGCTCTGGTTTAATTAATTTAGATATTAATCTGACATTACAAAACTTTTTTTTATAGCAAATACTTTACCCTAAATTATTTAATCACTGTTATAAAAAAAATGGTTTACTTTCTTATATTGTTACCAAAAATTTATCAATTCAAGAATTTTTTTTTTAATTACTATACATATTTACCAAAATATTCACCCTCTACACAAATATTTACATCTCTTAAATCTAGGCACTGTTTCACATGTTCTATTTACTACATAAATATTTGTTTCAATTATTTTTAATTATATTTACCAATTTTTTTGTTATTTTGTACTTTGCAAATATATTTTGAATTTTATTTTAACAATACTCTTTGAATTGTATTTACGTACTTTTAATTTAATGTCATATTAAGTTTCAATCTTTGCATTCTTAATTTTTAATTCTTGGAATTGTATTTACGTACTTGTACTTTAATATCATATTAAGTTTCAATCTTTGCATTCTTAATTTTTAAATCTTTGAATTGTATTTACATACTTTTAATTTAATATCATCTTAAGTTTCAATCTTTGCATTCTTAATTTTCAAATGTTGTTACAGTTACTAAAAATTTATTTATTTATTTATTTTTTTTTTTTTAAACATTTCTCTTTTTTTTATTTTTTTTTATTTTATCATTTAATTTATTTCACTTTTCAAATGACATATATAAATAATTAACCCTCTTACGTTCCAATACATTTCTCTGCAAGTCGTCTTCAACTATCCAGCATTTACTTTACATCACATTGCTATTTACCCTCCTGGATCAAATTGTGTGTGGCTAAACATTACTCGTAGCCGTAACCTAACCTTCAAATTGTTCATGAATAACCTCTTGTATTCATATGAAATTTCGTTCCCTGATAATATTTGAAAACAATCTACAGTTTCTTGAACAATACATCTTTTGACAACTTTCATTTTCAATTCATCTGCTATCTTTATAACTTGAGAATACTCTGACAAATCTGTACTAAACTGTACTGGACTGGAGTTTTCATTTTGAACATCTTGGTACAATTTATTTCTTTGCATTATGGACTCATTCTGTATTTCTGATATTTCCCCTCTGAAATTAACTTGCGCCTTATTCACATCTACATTCCTAACCTCTTTCATCTTTCTTAGCTCACTTGAAATATTACTCATTTGACTTCCTAACTCTGTACATTCTACATTAACCTCACTTTTAGTATTAACCTTACTTTCTTTGTTACCTATATCCATGCTCATGTCTAGCATTTTCTTTGAAATTTCTCCTATCTCACTTACTATTACTTCCTCATTTTCATCTCTCATTTCTGGCATACTACTATCTAGCTTCATAACTTTCTTTTCAGTTTCTTCCCTGCTTTGATCTATTGTTTGCTCTAATTTCTCATTCCTCCTATCAATACTTTCCCTAAATTCCCTATGATCTTTGTTTATATCTTCTCTCAATTCCTCCAAACTCTGATCTAATTTCTTACTAATATATTCCCTCGTTTCCCTACAATTCTTTTGCATATCTTCTCTAAATTGATCTACAATACTCTTACCAATATCTTTGCACATTTCCCTACGATCTTTTCTTATAGCTTCTATCAATTCCCTATGATTCTTATTCATTTTCTCATGAATCTTTTTTATCATATCCATAATCATTCTAGTATCAGAATTAATATTTCCTGCTATTCTATTCTTACTTTCTGCACTAACATTTCCTCCCTCCAATATTACATTGTTTGAGCTTTTTTTTGTAACCTGTATTGAATTACAGCTAACTTTTACATTATCCCCTTCCATCATTGTTTCTTGTTTTACACTTTTTTTTTTTTTTAAATTAAAATCATACTTTTCTAACCTTTCTGATGCTATCTGCTGATGTATCTTTGATGTCCAGCGTTCTGCCCCTTTCTCCTAGATTTGTATGTCGCTTCTGCGTTGTTTTATGATGAATCTACGTTGTCTCGATGTTTTTGCGTCCACTTATCCACGTCGTTTGTCGCTCCTCTTGTTTCTGGAATCTGCGTCTTGTAGATCATTTTACTGCTACTTTCGTTCCACGTCCTGATTATGCTGATCCTTTCCTGGTCACTTCGCCCCACGTTCTGGTCATCTTATTCCTTTCCTGGTCACTTCGCCCCACGTTCTGGTCATCTTATTCCTTTCCTGGTCACTTCGCCCCACGTTGGGCGCCAATTTGAAAGAGGTATAGTGTTGTATTTATGTATTTGTAGCACCACGTTGTGGAAGCCAATATGATGGGAGAATGTTATGTTGATTTCTGCATTGCCATCTTGTGTGACGTCACTCGTTGGTTTGGTCTGGTCCGTAGATCCCTCTGGCGTAGCAATTTGTATTAGTTTTAAATGTCCACCGGCTAGCTATTATCAGATCTAGGTAGGCATGTTTTTCTTACAGGTTGTGAAGCGGAAAGGAATCTTTTATCCAAAAATTACTAGTGAAGAAATGTGTTTTATAATCTTTATTGCAGAACACGTTCACGAACACTTTCACAAATTAATTTGGATACTCGCCATACTGAAACTGTTTGTAATAACTTCTTATCACTTTTAACTCACGTACTTCAACTTTATATATTTAACTGTATAATACTTTATAAGATTTCTCGTACTTCTGCTGCGCGTAACTTGATGAATTTAGAGACCGACATGAGAATCTTGTTGAACTGGGAGCTGACGTGTTATATGTTGAGAATCTTGTTGAACACTGGGGGACCCGCTAACTCGACCTGACTTATTTATAGGCTTGCCTCAAGATACACCTAAAGATTATAAATGAACTGCTATTGGCTAATAAAACGCGCCAACATTAGCGTCTATTTTATTATCCAATGAAAACCACTAATACATATTACTTTTATAGAATGTTCTAGAAGCTTTTTTTACCGAAAAGGCGCGAAATATTACGTAACTTCCTGGTTCCCGGTAACGATAAACAACTCACCCCCTTGCTAAAGTATTGTGTTATTGTTAACAGTTTCAGTAGAGCCGTATATTATTATTTACCAATAATAATTACAATTATTAAACCTCTGAAATCAATGTTACATAAAAATACATATTCATATAAAAATAATTATTTATATTAAAGTAATTTGTGATACAAATTACCGTCTCATCTTGCAGGTACTCAGCTTTGTTTTCCCTGTAACTGATGTTCATTCGACTTGTATTTCAGAGTGGTATTCATCATATATGCACCAAAATTGTTTGATTGTAACCCAAAGAGCTGATATCACAAGGTGCTGTAGAGAGGAGACATACAGTGACTTCCTGCTTGACTTTTGTCTTCCTTGACCACAGTTTGCTATCACTAATTAGTCAACTAAATATGAGAATTCTTTCTGCTTGAGAGTCTTGCGACTATTAGATAAAATGATGTGAAACTTAGGGACCCTCTAAAACCAAAATGTATAATGCTGCCCTGTCTGCACAACTCACATGCCATAAAGATGATTTTCTGTCTCAAAGGGAAGTACAACTTAAGAATTCTTGCCTTCAGAAAACCTAACTTTATATTATTGTTATTGTTATTTATAGAGCAGCATTGTTTCTTAAAAATGCTGCATTTTGTTTGTTTACTGTCCCCTTCTATTTAACTGTAAAATCATAACTACTTACTATCATGCAAAAGGATAAGGAAGGCCAAAAAATAAAGATAAAAAATAGAACAGAACCATCATATAAGCAACAAAATGTATTTTGAGGAACAAAATAAAGTACGTATATCATATTTGCCATGATTGAGAAGCCAAACTGCATTTCATCCATTTGGTCAAGACATCACTGCAACATAATTATATGTGTTGTTTACACCTGCGGTAGACAGCATTGGTGGCAGTAGCTTGGTTGAAGTTTCCTTGTGGATGTCTCAGTCGCAACTGTGGTTTGTACTGCATGTATTGCAGTATTTATCCTGGCAGTAGGCAGGGTGGTGTGCATTGATTGTTGTGTTGGCTGTGCACTGGACTTGATCTGACAGTGTGCTGGGTTTCCCTGGCGTGTGTTTGGCTCACATTGAATGTTTTATTTTGACTTTTGTAAGGGCTGAGTGCCATATTTTGGGTAATTTTAAATCTTATTTTCTGTTGATATTATACTGATGCATATGGATCTCAATAGCTTCACGATATAGTCGTGCATGATACTGTGAGGTTGATGCCAGTATATCTATGTTGTCATACTGGGTGATATGTTCCCTTTCAGCAAGGATAATATGTTCTGCAATAACTGATTTATCTGTGTGTCCCAAGTGGTAGTTTCTTTTGTTCTTGTTGATACAAGTTTTCACGCTTTGTTGTGTGGTCCCTATATATACTCTACTGCAGTAGCACAGTACTCTGTATACTCCCACTGTTGATAGTGTATCTCTCGCGTCTTTGGCTGATTGAAGTATTTTATGTATCTGCTTGGTTAGCTTGAAGATGGTGTTGATGTTGTAATATGATAGTAATTTGCCGATGCAGTCTGTAACTGATTCTCCCCTTTGAAGTAGTCTCTGAAATAAAGGAATTTTTCTGGGATGCAGCGCTCTTCTGATTTTTTGTTCTGTGTAGCCATCGGATTGGAATGCTTTGTTTAAATGCTGAAATTCTTCACGTAAGTGTTCAGGTTCACCGATTCTTGCAACCTGGTTTGTTAGCATCTTAATCACAGAGCGTTTTTACCTCAGGTGATGGTTTGAATCCTTGTGAAGGTAACGATTGGTGTGTATGGGTTTACGTTACACTCTATAGCCCAATGTGCCATCTGCCTTCCTGTTCACCATGACATCCAAGAATGGTAGTTGTCCGTCCTTTTCTTTCTCCATGGTAAACTGAATATGTTGATTAACACGGTTCAGATGCTTGAGGAATTCTGCTAGTGCTTGCTCACTATGGTTCCAGATGATGAAACTGTCATCCACATGACACATTGAATTTTTAAATGTCGTTTGCTTGCTGACCACAATTTATTTTGTAAGGCAAGTTTTGTACTATATTATCTAAGATCTTTTTTTTTCTTTTTTTTTTTGGTGAGTTTAACATTTTGTATTTGAAATCTTATTAATGAAATGAGCAGGAAGGCTTAAGCAATGCGCAATCCAATACTGTTGGTTCAAAGAACTTTGGCAATGCTGGACTAAGTGGACTGCCCATGGCAACTCCATCTATCTGCTCGTAGAATTCGTGATTCTACTGAAAATATGTAGCGGTGAGGGTGTAAATGAAAGAGAGCAACAATATCATCCAGAAAAATCGTCTTAAGCTCTGTTATGGTATCCTTGATTGACACTATGGTGAACAGCGAGACAACGTCAAAACTAACCAGTGTGTCATTGGGTTGTAAAATGGTCTTGATGTTTTTAGTGAAGTGAGAGGAGTCCTTGATGCACGCGTCCATCTTGTAAATTTATGATTGTAGTATGTGCATGAGATGCTTAGCAGTTGCATATGTTGGTGAACAAGTAATGCTAACAGTCGGTCTCAGGGGAATTTCTGGTTTGTAAATTTTTGGTAGACCGTAAAGTCTTGGCAGTAAAGCTTCAGTTTTTTTTCAATTTCAGTTGATCATTTGCAGAAATGGATGATCTCTTGATTAGCTGGTTATTTTTCGAAGAATGCTGGTTGTTGGGTCTTTCAGCAGCCAGGACTAGAAGTTTGGAGATCTTTTGTTCATAGTCCAATTTTTTTAGTACTACAGTGGCGTTTCCTTTGCTGCAAGTATGATATCTACATTTGTGTTCAGACTTTTCAGAGCTTTCCATTCTTGGCTTGAAAGATTGTGTTTTGGGGGCTTTGTTCATTGTAGAACTCTAGAAGACTCAAGTTGTATTTCTTCTGCATACAGGAGGTAATTTTCATATGCCGGCTTCAATACTTGAGGTGATGTCTTCTATTGGTAAAGCAACAGATGTAAGAGCAAAGCTTTAGTCTTTTGAAGGCACAGCCATTTTAGGAGGTGGTAGCTGATAAAGTTTGAATGTGAACATAGATATTGTACTTGCACACAGACAAAGGAAACACCACTGTAGTGTTAAAAAAATCAGACTATGAACAAAAGATCTCCAAACTACTAGACCAGGCCAATGTAGGAAGCTACCAAAATACCCAACAACTAGCATTCTTTGAAAAACTAACCAGCTAATCAAGGCATCATCCATTCCTGCAAATGATCAACTGAAATTGAATAAAACTGAAGCTTTACTGCCAAGACTTTACAGTCTACCAAAAATTCACAAACCTGAAACTTCCATGAGACCGACTGTTAGCATTATTGGTTCGCCAACATATGCAACTGCTAAACACCTCACATACATACTACATCCATACATTTGCAAGACGAATGCATACATCAAGGACTCCTTTCACTTCATTTGAAAACTCAAGACCTCGGTTTACAACCCAATGACATCCTGCTCAGTTTGATGTCGCTTTGCTGTTCACAGTGCCAGTCAAGGATACCATAATTGCACTTAAGAAGATTTTTCCAGGAAGATATTGTTGCTCTCTTCCATCACATCCTCACCAATACATATTTTCAATGGAATCATGAATTCTAGGAGCAGATAGATGGAGTTTCTATGGACTTAGTCCAGCAATTGCTAATCTTTATATGGAGTTCTTTGAAGCTACAGTATAGGATTTGGCACCACTCAAGCCTTCTGCTGGTTTTGTTTTGTGTACAACACATTTGTAATCTGAAATCATAGTGAGCAATCACTAACAGATTTCCTCAAGCACCTGAAAAACATTAATCAACATATTCAATTTACCATGGAGAAAGAAAAGGATGGGCAACTACCATTCTTGGATGTCATAGTGAACAGGAAGGCAGATGGCACACTGGGCCATAAAGTATATTATAAATCCACACACACCGATTGTTACCTTCACAAGGATTCAAACTATCACCCGAGGCACAAATGCTCCAGAATTAAGACACTAACATACCAGGTTGCAAGAATCTGTGAACCTGAACACTTACATCAAGAACGTTAGCATTTAAACAAAGCACTCCAATCCAATGGCTACACAGAACAAGAAATCAGAAGTGTGCTGCATCCCAGAAATAGTTCCCTTATTTCAGAGACAACTTAAAGTGAGAGAACAGGAAGGCTTTCCTCCCATACATCAAATCAGTTACAGACCACATCAGTAAATTACTATAGTATTACAACATCAACACCATCTTCAAGCTAACCAAGCAGATACATAATATACTTCAATCAGCCAAAGACTCGAGAGATACACTATCAACAGTGGGAGTATACAGAGTAGTGTGCTACTGCAGTAGAGTATAGGGACCACACAACAGAACATGAAAATTTGTATCAACAAGGACAAAAGAAACTGCCACTTGGGACACACATATAAATCAGTTATTGCAGAACATATTAGGCTTGCTGAAGGGGAGCATATCATCAGTACGACAACACAGATATACTGGCATCAACCTCACAGTATCATGCACAACTATATCATGAAGCTATTGATATCCATAATCATCAGCATAATATCAACAGAAAAGAAGGCTAAAATTACCCAAAATGTGGCAAAAGCCAAAAGCCAAAATAAAAATTCAACAGAGGCAATCTCACACCAGCAAAACCCAGCATACCATCAGATCAACTCTAGCCCACAGCCAACCAAACCAATCAATGCACACTACCCCCCCCTTACTGCCAGGATAAATACTGTAGTACAAGTGGTATAAGCCACAGTTGCGACCGAGACATCCACAAGGACACTGATCACATTACTGCCACCGATGGTGTCTACCACAGGTGTAGACAAAATGTCTGGGAAGATGAAGATGGAGGAGCCCAGTAGACCAAGCCTACAAGCCCGGGATATTTCTTACTTATTTATGACACTGGCCATGAAAGCCTATGAAACTTCGTAATTATATTTGATTCCTAATGTCCTGAGTGATATAAACTGTGCTTATTGCATAGTTGTTTTGAGAAGACTCAGGAGATCTGTTTCTATTTCAGGAAATTGAAAAGTTCTTAGATTTCTTGAAACATGTACTTTCATTTACCATCACTACAGTCAGCTTCCCAATAGGCACCATAAGCACCTTTGTGGCCTTATGGCTTAAGGTTCTATTGGACGGTGAATGAACAAAATGGTTGAAATTGTGCTTAAATGTGCCCAGGATCCCTAGAGATTGTGTCTATCAGGAGACCTTGTTCTAGGTTCAAATTATGTGTGCTCCAAATTTAGAAATATTGTTTAATCTAATCACTTACTTAGGTAAGTTCTTATTGGAAGTCTTCCTTTATTTTGGAAAAGTTAAAGTAAATATGAGCATTCCAGGCTTACTTATGCATTTATTTCATAATTTAATCTTAGTTATTTGATATTAAAAGCCTGAAAAGAGTAAATGCTGCTATGAAGATAACTGAATGTTCTTGTCGGCTCAATCACTACAGAAGAATCCTCCAGCAGCACCAAGGCTCAGTCCGTAATTGAACTTGCTGAGAACTAAAACCTGTAAGCAAACTTATGTATGTGGTACACAATAGGAAGTAATTCCTTTTTAAAAACAAAATGAAATTTAAATTAGAATTGCAATTAGTAAATGCAAAAGTGTCTACCATTATTCTATTCCATTATTTAATAAATCAAATGGGACTTTATTTAACTGTGGCATTTATTAGAATCTGTCTTCACCATTATTCTCAACATTTTACTTTGTTTATTCATTTTAGCTGCATAATAATTTATATGTGTAAACTTCTAATGTAATAAATTAATTTATACAGAATATAGGCCCTAAGTGTTTTTGATAGCAGTGTATCAAACTATTGAAATTAATTTCCTGAGAAAAATTCCTGTCAAAGAACTGTAGCTGAACACAACCAAAGATTGAAATACCTATTATTTAGAGAGCAAAATTCACAACATATGGAATTAGCATGATGTTTTGGAAGCTAAAGCATTTGGAATCACTCTCCTTTGGTCCGCAATAATAATTATAGTTTATTGCAAAATATTTAAGTGACTCAGATACATCTCCTATTGTGCCTGTCTAATTTGACAGAAAAGAACACAATATGTTCTTGTTTCTAATCAGTTTATATATTTCTGCCCACATACAGGAGCAAAGCATTATTTATGCATACATAACAGGTGAGTGTTCACGACCTAGAAGGGAACCAGTATCAAATCTATGTTGCATTAACCTCCATATTAGGTGTGATAATTTAATTAAACCATTCAAATTGTTAACATATTGTATTTCTCATGAAATTTGTATTACTTTGTATTCTTTTATGCAATATGTTAATTAATGGTTAATATTTGTAAACTTCAATCTTTGGAATAAAATGAGAGTGACAAATGAAATTGCAATGAAAAAGATTATTTTTGTTATGTATGATGTTTCATTAAATATCATATAGTCAAGGTCACAATACACTTTTTCCTTGCTATAAATGATCATAATTTCCTTTTCCTGTGTATTCAAAAGAAGATAATGATGGTATGAGCTATTTATAGTGTAAAGTTTGTGGATTTTTTTGTCATTATTAAAATACTGTACAGCTTAGGCTATATCTCATAGCATTACCAAAAGTCAGAATTCTGAAATGTTACTGAGGAAGAGAACTAACACTGTTAAAACACTGAGAGTGGGTATACACTTGTGCACACACTTGCTTCCACCTCTTTATTTCAAATTCTGCTTTCACCAAACAAAAAATGGAAAGTCATTTGGGTGTTACATCAATGGCTCAGTGCATAAATATTGTAGGTCTAAATTTATGATTTTGAATAAATTTATATTGAAGGTATAAACCACTAATTCAAATATTCGGGCATACTAAAATAAGCATGTTTCTTGTTAAATATTCATTTTTAATTTTCAGTCTCTCTAGCTTCACTACTTTTTCGATTAAAAAGTGAAGCTAGAGTGATTAAAAATTCGTTTTAAATGTTTAGAATGTTAAAAAGCTTCTCTCTGTTTTCCCAAAAGAGAAGAAAGCAGAATGTTCCATATTACTTGATTACACAATATGTTTATTAGTTGGAGATATCAAGAATACAAAACTGGTATGAAGTGGAGAGTAATCATGATAACCATAAGTAGATGTAAATATTTGTATTTTAAACCATCATTGTGCACAGTATGCAATATTCAACATTTCTGGAAATACAAAATTGCTCAACATCTCCACTGCAGAATTTATGCTCCTGTGTTGATTTAAATTTATTTAAACTCTTTGCTAAAACGCCCAACAGTATATACACAAAATGAAGAGTATGGCAAATACACAGATCATAATTTCTCAAAAGCATGTTGTAATATTTTGGATTTTACGCTGATATGAAAAACATGCAATATGCAAAATTAAAATGAGCCTTGATACTATGAATACTACATCATTCATGACAAAGTTCTGTGAGACACTGTAATGTATCTTAGTAACTTAATGGCACTATGAACATGCAATATCCTATTAATACAACATTAAACCACTCACCAAATGCATCTTCCAAGTTATTTACTTTATAACCTTCTATGTTATCCTGTATATGCAGTTTTGAAATCTGCATTGAATATATAAACCTAATTTTTCTTGAGAATGTTTTTCATGCATTTTTATTTAAAATGCTCCAAGCTTTCTCATAACTTGGTTTCTCTCAGCATGCTGCAGCAGCTTTGTTATTATAGCAAGGAGCAGATAGATTTTGCTTCCAAGTGCATACCTTGCTTAGCGTTACCTTCAAGATATAATAAATAAATAACCAGCATGGTACATATTTGACTTGTAATTATCTTTACAAACTGTAAGAGATGGCAGATCCTCCTTCAATATTAGTTTGTAATAGAAAATTTGAAATGTGAACGCATTGAGTCATGGTAATAGTAATATGTCATATATAGAAGAGAGTTGCTTAAAGTGCATATTTTATAATCACAGTGATAATCATATACGTCCTTAAGGTGGCAAGGAACATGTTCTAAAATTTTTCTCTGTATGCAACATCACCGAACCACACCACCATGAGGAGATAAACTCTAACTTCACACCCATTTTAACTCCATATTCAGGCATTGTACATCTAATATGCTAAGACCTTAAGTGCTGTAATTTTCTGTGTTCTTTAGAAAAGAATGACTAATGGATACCCACTGATACCATTTTTCTTCTTTGCTTTGCAATGAGTCAATTGCTTCACAATAATTCTTTAGCACAATTATCTGCTGGACCTTTGTAATATTAACAGCAAAACTGAGTATTCACACCACTTGCAGCATTTGTAGAATATTTAATAATTACTAGCTAGCGGTTTATGCAGAGCTTAACAATTCCATTATTACATTGTTTAGTTACTTATCTTGTAGTAGGAATGAACTAATTCATACATTAAAAATAGTGTTTGAATTAGTTCATACCTGCTCTTAATAAATTAATCAATTGTGTAGTAACTTCACTCTCAATAGCTTTCAGTAATCTTCGGAAATAATACGCTATATTTCTATTTGATTAAATCAATGAAGGCATTTCCATACTTTGCAATTCCCCCACTCTCACACAGAATGTTTATGCATACATCCTTTCTTGAGTAAACTATACAAACACAGAACCAACCAAGAGATTCCCCTTCTCTATCAATTTTATAATGCATAACCACAATTTCTTATTTTTCCTTGAAGCCACATAGATTAAACTTAATTCCAGTATAAGATGAACACCTGTATTTTGGTGCACCATTATTTTCCCCTAATCCTTATCCTGCATACTCTCAAATTAGCTTACAGAGCTCATGATTTTATGCAGGTAAACAATGAAATTACCCAAGAAAAAATGTCAGTGCCTTATAAAAAAGTACCAATATTTATAACATTTACCATAGTATTATTGCTTTGATACATTAGAATACTACAAGCTTCCCTTGCCAGTAGAATTGTAAGATATAAACTAACTGCAGCCAGCTTCTTTGTGAGATTACTGATATGATTACCATCTTCCCCCTGCTCTTCATCTTCGTCTTCCACAATTCTGTTATTTATTTCTTTATTTAGTTTATTTAATGATGAAATATTTTTGGCAGCAAACATTAGTCATCAAGAGCTGCAGTTTGCTATTTACCTTGATATGTAAGTTATGCATTAAATTGTGTATAAGAAAACCAAAACAGTTTATTTTCTCACTTTAGTCTAATATAGTATGTTCTAATATACTTTTATTTTCAACAAAGGTGTGTATTTTATGATAAAATCTTGCATTTTCTCTTGCTGCTGTGTATTCTTTATATATATGCCTGAAAGGATTTCAAAATTTAATTATACATTTTATGATTTTCTGTACTTCTTGATTGCTTTCAGTGTCATTATGAAAGACTTCTACCAGCAGTAACATCTTGCAGATCATTATGTGGCACATTGGACTTCTAAAATTATGTTTAACTGCAAGACCTTTATCTGAAAAGGACACAGCGTATAATTTTTGTATTTCAGAAGCATAATAAATGTTTTTACATTTCTTATTCTATAGCGGAGGTTTTATGATTAGTAAATTCAGATGAATTATATTCTTGAGGTGCTGTGGTTTCTCATTTGCCAAGTTATTACAGGCCATTATTACTCTGTTTCTTTGCTTTTAATTTTTTTATTAATTTATTTTTAATAACCTAGTTTTTTCAACCATATTTCTCTTCTTTTCCATCTTTTTCAAAATTTTTAGAAAAACTTTGTTTTTATATGTTTGTTTATTTTGTTTAAGGAATAATTATATTATTATTATTTATTATTATTATTTCCTCAGCTGATGTTGAACCTCTGGTAGATTGGACATACTGGGAGAAGGATCCAGCATCATGGCTGACTACAAATCCACCAAGCAGCTCTACTCACCAAGTGCAGCCATCAGCCCTTACCAATAGTTACCAATGCAGAAAATGTGGGAAAGCATATCGTCATAAGCCAACATTATTACGACACATCAGTTATGAATGCGGCAAGGAACCAATGTTTAAGTGTCCTCATTGCACATATCAAACCAAAAGGAACAGCAACCTACGTAGGCATATGCGATCGGAAATGTTGAACAAGCATCGTCTCAAATGAGAGCATTTTGTTATTCTTTATATGCTGGGGAGCATTGAATTTTGTGTGTTTCAATTATAAAGAAAATACTATACCAGTGGCAAAACACATAGGTTTACAAAAATTGTATATAGCATTTTGTCTCTTTGTTTCAGAAAAAATGCTTTATAGGTTGGTTTTTAAAATAAATTACTGTGAATTATATTACAGGTTTAGCCACACTATGGGACAGTACTCACATTTGGAATCCCCAAGATCTTCTTCCCCCAGCATCAGCTTTGTTAAGTCAGAGATATCTTGAAGACTTCCCTTGTTTGAAGTGTGGAAAGACTTTTTCCCGCAAGAAGACCCTAGAAATGCATCATAGATGGGAATGTGGTAAAGAGACCCAATTCAAGTGCCCATATTGCCCAAGGAAAACAACACAGAAGCATCATTTGCTTCTACATATGAGGAAGATTCATCCTGGTTTATTATAAGTAAACACTGTGATTTATTTTTTAATGATTTAAGTTCTGTCTTAACATTTTGCAAATGGTAATCCATGAATTTGCTTTAGTTACATTTTTGTAAAACAGCTTAATTGGTTGTAATTACAGTGTGCATGCACATATGTTAAGAGGAGGAGGCAACTTCTATTTAGAAGAATCATTATGCTCTCTCTTTTTATGAAAATAATCATCACTAATGATTCTTCATGCTTCATAATTAATCACCTTCATAAAATATACATTTTTTGATGCAGCATAACATTAACTGCAGTAATGCTTTTTTTTTTAAATATTCTACTTTACTGAATATTTTTTGCACTTTATTTTCCTTTCTATGCATAAGTCACTCTGAAAGTAATGCATATTTCTTTAAAAAAAGTAATTTAAACTGAGAGAGAAGAACATAAGAACAGAAAGAAAGAAAAAAGAACTTGTCTGAGGATGATAGGAAGTTGTATGAATGAGAAGAAAAGCACAGTCAAAATAGAATTCAATAGCAGTTCCAAAAAAGAGAGACTGTGATACAGAATTTATAAAAGAAGAAAGAAAGCAGAAGTAGAAAAGTTTGGAAAAAAACATGAAAGAACAGGACTTCTTCCCAGAGTTGGAAAGTTACTATTAGGAACATGGTTTAGGATTGTTTCTTTGCTGTGGAAGTTGTTCTCAAAAATTATGACATTTGCTAGCATATAAATTTATTCATCATTATTAGTTTTGACTGTGTGATAATTAATTTAAAGCCAAAATCCTAAATTGCCACTGCCATAGCTACCATCATCATTAAAATGATGATTTAATAAACTTTTTTCCCTTCTCCAAAAACAGATTTGCTCTATTTTTGGATTCATAAATCACTTAGAATGATGGTACAGCTTGTACTGAAGATACACCTGCTTGTAACACCTTAAGACTTATATACTTTCCTCAAGAGCCACAGGAGAACTTCAGTCCCACAAATTTGTATTTTCTCAGTGGAAATTTATATATCACAGGCTAGCAGAAGTTTTGGTAAGAAGTTAAGAAATTCATTTTAAAGTGAACATCTACTTCTGCCATAGGAATAGCATTTTGAAAATGTAGTCTTTAATTCAGTTTCAGCCCCCCCCCATTGTGATTTAAGATATGATTAAACATGCTGGTTTGTAACTAAGCACACAGCAGTGACCTCCCAAATACGAAATGTCTGCCTGCTAATAGCTTAAAATGATTGTGAACAGGTGAACAAAAAAGCCTTAAAATTAAAATTAATTATGGTGGAATTTTTGACAGTGATGTGCACTGTAATCATTTAGATTAATTGAGTTCCTTTTTACTTTCTCTACTACGTATAGTAAGTAGGGGAAGTATTGTATTCGACCCAAAAATTTGATACCGAGATTTCACCGGAAATATATGTTTTGAGACCCCCTGAATCCAAAAAAAGCATTTTTGGAAACATGTCCGTGTGTGTGTCTGTGTCTCTTTGTGGTCTGTCTGTGAACAGCATAACTTAGAAACGAACAGTCGGATAAACACCAAACTTGGTATTTAGGTTCAGTATCTTCCAGAGATGCGACATAAAGGTTTTCAAGAAAATCCCGCCACCCCAGATTACCCTTTACATGGAACATTTATCGAAAATTTTAATTTTCTCAAAAATGGCTCTAACGATTTTGATTAAAATATCATATGTTTAAGATATTTTCATGACAAATAAAATGTACATCTTGAATTTTCTGGGAATTTCTCCAAAAGTATTCTTCATTGTGAACGACTTTTGCATAACTGGTAAACCATAAGAGATAGACAAAATTTTACTACACAAAAAATGTAGATCACGTTAAAATACACAATTTATGTCATATACATTTTTTTTGTTGAGTGAACCCTTTTCGAGATATTGCTTATTATTCCCTTAAATTTTTTCAATACTGATTTTTTCAAATGGGAATTCGTTATTCATTTTTTTGTCTTGGATATGCAAAGAGTATTAATCTGTGGGAAAGGGAATGGTGCTGCACCTAGCAACCAGCTATTAAGAGATATGTATGTGCTTAAAGGCTACTGTATTTCTATATTGCCCTTGTAAATATTTATTCCCCTTACATCTACAAGAAAATTAGCAATAAGATAGAGTCTGCAAATGTTTATCTTGATTAACATGAAGTAGATGGAGAATAAACGTTTGTAAAAATAGTTTGTACAAGAGTAGAGAAATTCGTGTGAGTGTAACACATCAGATTTTTAAGCTTTACATCACTTACTATTTAACTGATGATGGGGGCAAGTAGCTCCAGAAATATGTTTTCCTCCTTTTAATAGTAAGTGATGCAAGTGTTGCTGTATTGACTCGGTAATTAATCTAAATGATAAATAAAATCCTTATTTGAGGTTCATGGTGTACAAAATATTTTACTTCAACTGTATGCCTGGCAAGACATGTAACAAAATATTTTGCTGGCTCAGCTGGCCAGCTCTCCTCCCACTGATGATTACTACCGAGACCTATGAACCAATTGTATGATTGGGACAATAAAGTTGGATCATTGATCTAAGGAGCTTCTTACTAAAAAGGGCAGATGTATTTTGGTATACAGCATCCTAGTGAGGTCTCAACTATGCCAGCAAAATTTCATTGAAGGTTTTGATATTAAAGCTTTCTCCATTCCCTTGTTACATAAGCAATAGAGATTTTAAATTTACTTCTTTCAGTAGCTGAAAGTTTCATTGGTGCCCTAAACATAACAAGCTCCACATATTGTTACAAGCAAACCAATTACCTATCTGGCAACTAGTGTATATAAAGTCGTAGATCGGCACACCAAAAAAGACCTTTGAAATCATACTCTAAAAATATTTTTCTTTATAACATAAGGCATTTTGCTCCCCTCGTATAGAAAGAAGGGAAAGAATGTATATAATATCATATGTAGTGCCAGATCCATAACATTTGTAACCCCCATGCAAAAATTAATAAAAAGCACCTCTTGTGCTAGAAGAATCTTTTATTAAGTATCAAATAATGGAAGTCCTAAAGCACTGAACTTTCTTACATGATTACTTCAAAGTTTTTCTTAAAAGTATATCAGTATGAGATTCTTCTGAAATTGTAGAACATCAACAAATAGATGTGTTAGTCTTTGTATATTAGACGTTTATGACAGTGTTGTTGAAATCAATTTAAAAGTTAAAATTGAATTGATTAATGACCACCTACTTTTTAATTTCCCAGAACATGTTTTGAAGGCTACTTACCACCACAACCAGACATTAACTGATCCTAGAAGTGAAGCTGACAATATTCTAATCATAGCCTGCTCTAACAGTGGTGGTTCTGGGAACGTGTTCAAAGAGTCACTCTGGGGACCAAAGGCTCGGTTCTTATTTGCAGATGAAAATTTGTTTGCATGTGGTCAATTCTTGTTCTTCTGCTGTGTGTTTTAATAATTTTGGTTCCAGATTTATTTCATGATTTTTTTGTCCAAAAATGGGTGGAAACAGCTGATTTTTATAAATATTTATGTTTTATACTTCTAAAGTGCTCCTTGCACCTTTGTTTTTCCTGCATAAATCTCATTGCACTTATTGCATTCTATTTGGTAAATGCTGGAATTTTTATTTGGAGGGATGAATGTCTTTGATGATTGAGCTAAATACATTTCTTATAGTGTATCTTTAACTGGAGCCATTTGGATGTTGTGTTCTTTGAAAACCTTTTTGAATTTATGAAATGTCTACAGATGATTTGTGCATTTTTTTGGAAAGTTATCTTCTGTTCGGTTGTAGTGAGTATAGATGTTTCTTTTAACAATTTTTTATTTTTCTCTATGTTTACTACTTTATCTACTAAAAGCATTTGAAAACCATTTAATTCTGCAGTTTCAATTACTTTATTGTACTCTGCTTTGTATTCATGTGTTGAAAGTAGTATGTTCACTAGCCTGTGTATTAAACTATTGAAAACTGCATATTTGTGAGATCTTAACCAGCAAAGACATGTGGAAACAGCATTCAAATGTTTATTCCTGTAAAACCTCTTGTAATATAAAAAAAATAAAAATAAAGAATCACAAACTTTCAGGCAGGTTCATTAGATAACACTCTGGAAAGATCTAAACTTGCAATATAGAATATTTAAAAATGGTTAATGCTAGAAAAAAATTATTCCACACAAAATGTGTTCTTATAACATGCCAATAAAACTGAGCACAGCTAAAAATATATGAATTCTAACAGAACATTGAGCATCTGCAATGTCTTCTGACAGCTCATCAAAGTGTTTCTTAGCTTTTGGTAGCCTTTTTGCCTTAAAAGCTTGTTCAATATTCTATTTTCAAGCAATGCAAGTGGCCTTTATCTGGTTGTACTGATCAATCTTTCTTTGCTTGTCCTCAATGTTGATACAGATCAGCCTGTTTACCTTGCAAGAACTGAGATATACATATTTAGCTCAGTGAAAAACTTGAGTATAATTGGCAGGAAGATGAACTCGGAGGACTTTATTGCATGTGCAAGATGGTTTGCTTCATCAGTCTCATCATTCTTTGAACTATAAAGATTAATTTTTATATCAACATACTGAGTCAGAAGGTTGGTATGGATTTGTATCTTGCCATCCATCTAGTGGGGTTGAGTTTCTTCAGCCAATGAAAGATGAAAGAGTATCCCATTCTGTTCCCCTTCCATTATATAACTATAACCTATCCTATTCTACTGAATTCACCAAAATAAGCATACAAATCCTGGAGCAATGAGAAGAAACTTGCTATCTCTTGATACTTTTAACTGTGTCATTAATTACAAGGTTTAACTATGGGCTGTACAGTGAATATAAATGGTTGTTTTCTGCATATCTTAAATTCTTTTCTCCATTCCCAAGTAGTAGCCGTTTTTAACTGTTACTACATCATAATCATACCATTGACGCTTGCATTTTTCTCTGTAGTGTGTCCAAGTTCATGAGCCCAGATGTGGTCTAGTCCCAAGAACATTTCCTCTATGGTATTCTCATTATCTTTACTTTCATTACTCTTAGCGCATCTGTCCTTGTTTTATATTGCAATATATATAATATATTTATTTATTTATTTTTAAACACAAAATTGAACTGATCTTTCATAGGTTAATGTATTCTTTGTAACAATTACCAGTAAACAAAATTGCATCTGATTAATTTTGTTTGCTAATTAAGATTCTAATTGTGATGAAAGACAACACAGTATTTGATTCTGAATATCATGGTTAAGATATTTTGAATGTCCTCTGAATATACTGACTACTCTCTTCATTATTTCATCACGGTTAGATTGTAACTTAATAAAGAACAGAAAATTTCTATCACAGTTTTTCCATCATGCTCTTTTGTGCTTCTCAAAGCTAATGATTTCTTTAACAGAGTAAGAGTGGTAACAAATAATCTTTCCTGTTACCTACCTGAGCCCAAAACTGTTCTTCATATTTTCTTTTCCTATTCATAACTTCATAAGCGTTCTTTTGATTTTCCATAGATCATGTATCATTGAGGCAGAAATATGATTCTGTGATCTGCCATGCTCTTATATCTTATCTTCTTGAATAGGGCCTGCCAATCTCTTATACCCCTACTCCAACCACTTTTGTTTTCCTTACCAGAGAAAATCCAACAAGGCTGACAGCAGACACACTCCAGAAGTAATAGAGTAGCATAACCACTTTAAAGGTAGAGTCTGGCCTGATGCTCCAGAGGTTTTGTAGTAAACAGAGGAAAATAAACTCTTTAAATCCCTTGGAAATGGACTAGGAGGTCTCCAGCATTCATTTGTGACAATAAAAGGTTTTAATGTAACATTCAAATCTTGAACTTCAAACTGGCCTTTATCCGTTGGATTTTTTTGTTTCATTAAATAAACATTTAAATTATCGTCACTGTGAAGTGCGCTTTGATCACTGTCATTACGAGTAGAATTGAGGTTATTTTCTCTGGGTTCAGATACACTTAACAGCTTTGTGAAGCGAGTCTTAAAGTAAGTTTACTTTCAACGGTTGGTGTATTTTCTATAGACTTTGATTTGACAGAGGTGGGTCCACTATCCTCTTCATTTGCTATATGAACATTCTTCTCGGAAACCATTATATTTTGTTTTGCCTCTTCCGCTAAATAGATTATTCCTGGTTTTAAAGTCACTAAAGAGTTATAAAGAAAATGTGTTATAGAACAAACCATGTGATCAGACAACAATGCAGTAGTTTCACTATCACAATGGCCAACACAAATGCTGCTCCCTAAAAATAATTGATATGACCAGTCTGCCTACCAAAAATTCAGCACAGAATTACCAACCTATTTATTGAAAAATCTCTAAAATTTAGAATCCACACAAACCTTTTTAAACTATAAGAATATCCCCCCCTGGCATAAATCTTGGCTGGATTTTATGCATAATAGTCTTAAAAATATTTCACTTTATAGGGTATTATAACTTGCTGAACTAGCTAGACATAAAATAAATTTGTCAGGGAAAGACCTCAATATGAGATATTGGTTGTCTCAAGAAATGTTTTTTTTTTTGGAATAAACAATGCTGAATCAAGAGGAAAGATAGCATTGACAAAACAAAAAACAGCAAACTTTTCAGCTTTGGTAATTAGAATCATAAACAATTAACAAACATACCAATATTGATACACTTTTATATGTTTTTTAACCAAAGACAATGCTTATATGATATTGTCAGTTCATATTGCATTTAATGGTCTTTAATTCAGTCTGGGTTTCGTTAAAATGTGCTAATTAATCACAAAGATAAAAGGATTAATCTGCAAAGCAGATAATTAAACTGCAGCCAATTTAAATGCTTAGCTCTCTTTTATAACTAGAGCGA
Organism: Deroplatys truncata; assembly: GCA_030765065.1. Lineage (NCBI taxonomy): Eukaryota > Metazoa > Arthropoda > Insecta > Mantodea > Mantidae > Deroplatys > Deroplatys truncata. The sequence continues at coordinate 141,673,624 of CM060977.1, forward strand.
GTCAATTATGAGTTATGAGCCATTGTGGCAGATATGCATAAGCAGGTCCCTCCGCATTAAAAAAAAAAGATGACACCAGTCCATTGATTGCCTCCTCATATGAGGTTTAAATTGGTGTACCCATCTTTCACTTTGTCTTTCTTGAATGTCATACCTACCCATTTTCTTCTTCTTGTTCTTCTTTTTCTGGATTCTATTGTAGAAATTTCCTTTTGATGGGTATGAAGCACTGTAGCCATCCATTTAATTTATGTATACATTTTAGGGAGGAGGGAATAATTTAATTTTCGGCACAAGCTACTGAATTCCATAGGGACAATTTCTGATATGTGATAAAATGAGCACATAAATGATCCTGAAGTCCAGAGCATTATGGTTACCAGCATTCATGTCTATAGAATAATAGAAAATGGTGGAAAAAATGTTATCCAAACAACTAGCTGGACAGCATTAGAACTCAGGAGCTCTAGATTTATAATAAATAAACTGTCCAAAGAACATGGAAGCAACTGTTCTCCTGTATTGGAGGGAAGATATGACTGTGTCGTGTGTTAGAATGGTATGAATTGAAAACCAAATAGAAACTATATGCTTTGTATAAACAGAAAGAATAAAATTTAAACTTTGAAAATTCTGTGCATTACTTTCAGAAAGGCCTTATAACTTCTGTTTATGTGCCTAAATATTTCAACAGATAATTACAAAATGAGTTGAATGGATAAACACTCACTTAGACTCAGAAAAGCATAAGGAAAAAAATCTATGTTTGAATATGTTTTTTGAGGGCTAATATAACCAAAATAATTATATGGAAAAAGAATGTACTTTCCTTGTGCACCAAGCACTGATTACTGAGAATTGTAAACACCTTGCTCCATGCTATTTTCTAGTCATCATCACGGGTTTAGGAGATGTATTTTAAAATAATCCAGAAAATTAAGGAAGGGTATGATACAAGATTATAAGCTAAGGAACAGCAAAGTAAGCACTGTCTTTTTGAGAAAAAAGACTTCTCAAAGCTGAAAGTAAGTTTCATTTTTAAGCAAGTTAGTATACTCATTACTAAAGCCTTATTACTTACATGTATAACTTTTCAATAGAAGATATAAAAAAAACCTTTTTTTACTTACCATATCTTAAAACAATCTCACACATCTATGTAGATAAAAACTAAGTGCCATGTGGAATATACCTTAACTTCTAGTTTACATATTATATAGTTACATAAAAAAATGTAAGAACATATTAAATATGTTTTCACATTTATTTTTATTCCTTAAGAATTAATCATATTATTTGGTCTCTGAATGTGCTTGATCAGCAACCATACAGCCATTGATGCTTTAAATATCAAATTTGCTAAGTAGATCACACATACCTTAGGAAATAATGTGCTATAATGAAATATTTCTTTTCTTCTCTTTTATCTTTCCTTCTTTTTTTATTTCTTTTAAGTGCAAGACCTGTCTCGAATTGTTTTGATAGTTATTTAACTTTCATATTATGCATATTTTTAATAATTTTTGTATGATATATATTTCATTTCTTATAGCGTTTGCCTCAGTATACTTCTTTTGTTTCATTGTATCTTTTTTGTTTCCTTTTCTTCATGGAAGCGCATGCCTGCATTATGAAAGTAAATTTTCTCAAAAGGTTTCCTTGTTGGTCATGGTTTGTAACAATATATGCTGAAAATGTGTCAATATTCATAAAGCTTAATTGTTGAACTGCGTAGCTGAATGCAAATACTTTTATTCATTTTAAAATATAGAAAACACCATTGTGATCAACGTAAATAACCCTCATGTACTTAATGTGCCCTGATATTTTGTTTGAATTAATTTGCTTCATAAAAACATTAAGGGTTGTGCAGTTTAATACAAGAGTTGTCATTGTTACAAGTTTGATACTGGTTTTTGGTGGATATGAAGAACAAATTATTTGGGCAGTAACGCCTTGAGAGTGTTTAACTAGGACTACCTAAAATTTGCTTAATATACTTTGGAAAATTGTGCATTTGAAAGCCTTGGCTTAGCACTTGAGTTGATTGCTGGTTAAATTTGCATCCTATGTTTGTACAGTCAGATTCTGGTTGACAGTTTAACCAGTTGAACTGTAGAAGCAACCATGGGTATCAAGGCAAAAAATAAACATTGTACATCACAAATAATTTTGTTATAGGCATTTATGTGGCAGTATTGTACATTAGGAATAGTTCATATATCATTCTCATGTAACATTAACTGTCAAATATCTCTCCCACCATCCTTCTCACTTTGCATTTCCTCATTCTCCCTTTCTGTGTTAGTTAAAGGATGAGTTTTAGAGGCAAGGAATGTATTTAAAGCTCAAATGGTTGTAAAAACATTGAGCCTTTAACTGGTTCAAATAAAAGAAGTGTATAATTTGTAGTATTTATATTTGAATTCTTTTTTCTCTGATTGAAATACTTGTGAATTCAACTTTCCTCTATCAATAAGTTGTTTATCTAATTTTCTTTAATACCAAACAATATTTCTGTTTCTTAAGTGAAGCACTACTGTAATACTCATTTCAGTTAATGAGGATGAAAATGCCACAGAAGTTGGACAACTGCAGGTATATAGTTCATAAATAGGTATATAATAGTTCCTGTATCATGATATACATGGAGAAATGATGTAGAAATGCTTTTGTGGAATTGGATCAGCCTGCATACTCTCATCTCCTCAAACTGAATTCCACCCAGAATGTGTTATTTTTATGATAAATTTCAATGTGTCTGTTACTTTTAAATAAAAGTGTGAGTGGAGCAAATATGTGATACTGACACTGAACAACATGTGCACAAATTGTCCATTATCATGGCCCTAGCTTAATCATCTGTTTGAAAGACTGCTTTCTTATTGTTGCACAATTTTTTTTGGTAATTAAATAGTGCTCTACTATAAATTAATGCAATCAGAAAACAGTTTCAAAATTGTTTCTACTGCATTCAGTGAGAATATTTTTATAAATATCCTCATTATGCTTTGAAATGCATACAGAATAACTGTTGATGACAACACTTAGCAAGATTGTTAATGAATGTATTCCACCAAAGTATACAAAGGATTTTAGACCTTTAAAAAGCTTAGTTATCACATTAGATGCATCAAGAGCGTCTCCTTTGAAATGCTTGTATGAGACACTTTTATTTGCAGTATATATAGCTTACTGATGTAAAAGAATGTGACAGCTCAAGTGGAGTACTTTCTATTTTGTATTTAGAGTTCAAGGTATATATACATCATAGCTAAGAAAGCCTTCAGAATTGAATTGTTGCAAAATCATCTATTTTACTTCAGACCTTTGTTTGTATTTCAATATATGTTTAACAGAATGTTATGTTGGATATAATTTCTTGTAATTGGATTTTTGTTCTGTACTCATGGTCATTAGCTGTTATGTATGTTAAGATAAATGTTTCTTATAAGCATAATGTAAATGCAAAATATGATTTATTCCTTTCATTGTTTGGTATATGCAGCAACATTTTTCTTTTTCTTTCTTTATTTTATTTTTGCTGTGATAAATTCTTGGTATTTTTAAACAGTATATATTATACCTTTATTAAATATATGCCCAACCTGTTACATTCTTATGAGCTTACTTTTACCTCAGATTATAAAGCTAATAGCAGAAACTCTCTTCCACAGAGAGTGACAAAGCTATAGCAATCTGAATTGGAAGATGACATTACAGCATTTAGCCATGTTGTATAATAACAAGATTATATAACAATTATAATAATAATAATAATAATAATAATAATAATAATAATAATAATAATAATGCATTTTATGTAAGTTTTTATTAATAACTGCTGAAAGATTTCCAACATGTATAAGTGTAAGAATAATTACAGGCACCATGAAAATGAAAATCAAAAATTTAAAAAGACTGTATAAAAATAGATAGAAGAGGAAGGTAATTATTTCCGATGTTAAAGATCTTTGCATTTTCGGAAAAGTTTAAATTACATATATTTTCAAGGAAGCTTGCACATGTTTTTTAAATGTGTTTCTATGAATTGTAAATTAAGCATACTCACTGGAATGTGAAATACAGCCAATTTCAAGTATGTACAATTTACTTCATATTATCATATATATTTGCACAAAATGTATAGACTGCTGAAACCAAATGCTTCTCTGCCCACTTCAATGCATTTGCAGCTTCTCAACTTTATTGAAATAAAGCTTTTCAAAAGTTTCTTGCTTTGTCTAAAGAAGAGGAAGAAAGAGAAGAAGAAAAACTTTGTTTACTAATCAGCTGTATATCTTATATCATTTTAATGCAATTGTGAAGCTTCTTCATACTTGGAAATATGGAAATTTTAGAAGCAATCTACGACAGAAGTACAAACGAAGTATATGCCAGACCATTTTAGCTTCAAGGTATTCCTTAAAACAATTACAGGCATGAGTAGAGCATGCTGGTTAAAATCTGTAACTGCAGAATTGAACAGAGACAACTTTATCCAAAATACCTACTTTTATAGGGAGAATGTTAGGTATCATCTAGAAAATGTGTTCACCTCGAAAAATGCTGTGGAATAAGCAAATCCTTAAAATTGACGCAGTTGCATTCTGAAATATTTGCATTCAGTGACTCCACTAAGATTGTTGACACACTCTTTATGGATCATAATGCTGCTGATGATACAAGTTCTGAAAACAATTTTAGTAGAAATGAAAATTCAATTATCTTTTTCATTCAGCAGTCATTTATACAAATAAATGCTTCTTTCATGGTTGAATAAAATTCATTATTTCATATGTATTCTCAAAAAAAATAACATCTGCTGTTCTAGCTGCAACTCCTCCAGCTCTCAAAAAAGCAACTTAGGGTTCTGTCACCAGCAATAAGACAGAGGCACTAGTGGGTATGAGCAGTACTAATTGTTTCACTAATCTGATCTTAACAAGAATTCATAATTTTAAAATGCTTCCCAAAGCAGTACTATCTCAATAGCTACCTTTTTAACATAGAAACCTGTTATTGAAGTTAGTTATGTGGATTAGATATGAAAGACCAGTCCTATAAAAATGTTAGGATACCTGTTTTATGAGATCTGTGTGCTGAAGTAATTGTAGGGCATGATATTCTCAGACATCAAAAGTGTAGAAATTACTTTTGGCAGGTCAAGAATCTATTGGCCTGAGGCCAGCTCTTGTAGTGTCTGCTTCTGTATTTGCAAGCTTGTCTCCAGACTCTAAATCAATAATTATTAAATCCAGGCAACAATCCAAGGATGACTCAGATTTCATTGCATCGGAAACAAGAAAATTGTTATTGACAGAATTATTGAAGAAAGTCACTCATCTTGCTGAGATCAAGCCCTGGTAGTTTATGAATCACAGAAAGAAATTGTTACAAATTATTTCCAAACTATAAGTTAATATTACTCAGAAACTACAAGCAGGTGAAAAAGAACATGTCTTACTTATTCTTACATTTAAATAAGAACTGTTTAAAAAGTTAGCTTTTATTTATTCTTATATAGCAATTGGAACTCCTAAATTGCATTGTTATTGGAGCAAAGCAATTGTCTTTCTTTCACTTCATGACCTATACAATGTCAGGATGATAGCAGAGCAGGGTTGCTCCGGTTTTAAACTTAATTTCTCATATCAGCTAGGACAAATATCTAATGTTTTGACTGAAATTTTCACATTTTTACTTAGAAATGTTTTATCAATACAATATCCAAACAACAATTAATCACTGTGCTAAAAATGACAGATGCAGATATTCATTAATAAAGAATAGAAGTTTAGGCTTTGATTAATTAGTCATAAATTAAGCTTTAGGTGCCTCAGAAGTGTTTGAAATAATAATAATAATAATAATTATTATTATTATTATTATTATTACTCTATTATTATTATTATTATTATTATTATTATTATTATTATTATTATTATTATTATTATTATATTTTAAATGTCAACACAACTTTAAGGGCAATTTGCAGGTGCACCCGAGGTCAGTCATTTAATTACTGTTGTATTACTGGTTTTAGGAGAGAGGCCATGTCAGTTGCATCCTTATAGAATTGATAGGAAAAGGGTTATTATCAGAAAATTCCAAATATTTTTGCTCCATAGTGAGTTCAAAAATAAATTTATGGAAAGAAATGAATAAATCTAGAAATGATAAATGTGATTGACATATGATTAAAATAGGATGTGATGAAGTATTGGAATTATTATATTTTTATGAAAAGTTTCTTCATTTAAAGCTTCATTTGTAGCTGATAATATGGAGTGAAGCAAATACATGGGACTGGCAGTTTGAAAATTGCAGAATATGGTTATTATCAGCAATGATGTATATGAATATCAAATCAGTTTCTTCTTGATAACAAATGCACAATATACAAGGTGTCTACTGCTCGTTGCTTATTTGTCTCATTTATTTATTTGTTTGTTTGTTTATGTATCAAAAAGGAATTTGCTTTACGTAATACATCCTGCTGTGTTCTCCAAGTTTGTATTTGCCTGCAAAATGGCTCAAAATGTTTCATTTGTGACTTGAATCCATAACGTACTTGTTATCGATTGCTCTAGATATAACTGATTTGGATATAGCAATGGGAATGTATATTTGTAAAGAAGGAAAGCAGTTTGCAAAATGATGAATATTCTCTGGCTCTTACATTAGAATTTTTGCTTTAGGCAACTGAGATTTCCATTTACTGAAAGTAATTTTGCCAAATGCCCTGCAGTTCCTTCACTACTGTGTTTTGATCTATATGATCAGCTGTCTTTTCGTAAACTTGGTTTCCTTGGACAACAAGGGAAGGGATAATTTAAAAAACTGACTATGAACTATAAAATTCATGTGTGGTAGCAAAACTCAGAAATGTTACAATGGAAAATAAAGTAAATTTTAAATATTTTATCTTGTTTCATTTTATTTATTCCATTGTAGCTTTGATGCATTACATAGGCTGTAGACCAAAGTGATAACAACCTTTCAGCTGACAAGTAGAGATTCAGACATCAAGGAAAACACACCTAATACTGACCAACCTCTCTTTCTTTCTTTCTCTTTTTTTTTTTTTTTTTGGTGGGGGGCACTGACGTGCTTTATGTCTTAGACACTTTTCAGCAACCTGGGCCTTCATTTGTTTCAGTATTGAACATGTTATTGAAAAAGCATGTGACTTAATTCATGTAGGTGCATTCTGCTTATGGCTAGAAGCTTTCTTCATACATTGTGCAAAAGTTATGAAATCTCATATCTGTATCAGAATTCTGATACACAGGAAAATTTGATGGCAGAATGGCATAGTTAAGCATGGAAGTGGTAAATCTTAAAAATATATAATTGTGCTGTCCTATGTGTTTTAGGTTTTTTTTTGTATTTTTTTTTTGTTCAATGTTATAACAATTAGTTGAAACTCAAGATTAACATAAGCTCTTACTCACTAAATCACATTCAAAAAAAATGCTTTATATACTCTTGAATTAATAAACATATTAATTATCCTCTACTGATTCATCCCTTCATCCCATGTGTGATGACAAACAGATCATGGTCCTGTATGAAAGAAGAAGATTAATTTAATGAGCCTAGTAACTGGAACTGAGTGAGCTTGTTTATTGCACAATCTTGCTTGTAAAACATAGCACTTTGTGATGATGAAGGCTGAAAGAGAAACAAACAGCTATGGACAGTGCTGTAAATCATTTGACAGTAAGAATCTGTTAATGTCTGCTAAAATTCCATAGGTGGGGTACAAAAATCTGAAGAATTTGTGAAAACTGTTTGCATCATTTGAACTAAGCAAAAACTAAGTAGAATAATCTTTTATGAGCACATTAGATCTACAGTTGAAGAATAAGGCATTACAGAAATATTGAAGGGATGTTAATTTTATATTTATGTAGTAAACTTAGCCATAGCTTTCATATAAATTATATAATTTCTGAAAGTATTGGTGATATTGTTTTAATTTCCAAAAAGGTGTATAACACTGGTCAATTGTAAGCCCACTATGATGTTAAAATGCTTATAAATTAAATTGCATATTAGAATATGAAATAAAAAGTTTTAAATACATGAAACACATTCTCTGGAATTTGTTTTTTGTATGGTGTACAACTATTATTAATTTGTACATATAATTCATGAATACTGGCGCTATTTACAGTTGTACCTTGTTGCACAATACTGTTGCATACATCCTAACAAAGATGGTGAATTAACACAATGAACCACAGAATTAAGGAACAGGTGGGGAGGGAGGGTGCAGACAGAGATGAAAGAGTACAACATTTGAATAAGTATGTTCACCTCAAGTGCAGTCTGTTGAAAAAGTAATTAGAAGAATTCCAAAGAATTCGTGTTTGTCACTAACTTATCTAAAGCAATCCAATATCTGTGTATCCATAGAGTTTTTACTTTCTCTACTACGTATAGTAAGTAGGGGAAGTATTGCATTCCACCCAAAAATTCGCTACCAAGATTTCACCGGAAATACATGTTTTGAGACCTCCTGAATCCAAAAAAAGCATTTTTGGAAACATGTCCGTGTGTGTTTCTGTGTGTGTGTGTGTGTGTCTGTGTGTGTGTGTGTGTGTGTGTGTGTGTGTGTGTGTGTCTGTGAACAGCATAACTCAAAAGCGAACAATCGGATAAACACCAAACTTGGTATTTAGGTTCAGTATCTTCCAAGGATGCGACACGAAGGTTTTCAAGAAAATCCCCCCACCCCAGAGTACCCTTTACATGGAAGATTTTTCGAAAATTTTAATTTTCTCAAAAATGGCTCTAACGATTTTGATTAAAATATCATATGTTTAAGGTATTTTTATGACAAATAAAATGTATATCTTGAATTTCCTGGGAATGTCTCCAAAAGTATTCTTTATTGTGAAGGACTTTCGCATAACTGGTAAACCATAAGAGATAGACAAAATTTTACTACACAAAAAATGTAGATCGTATTAAAATACACAATTTATGTCATATACATTTTTTTAGTTGAGTGAACCATTTTCGAGATATTGCTTGTTATTTCCTTAAATTTTCCAATACTTATACTTTTTCTCAAATTCGTTATTCAATTTTTTATGCCCTGGATATGCAAACAGAATAGAATGCGCCACATAGCAACCAGCATTAAAATATTTGACTATCGCTTAAAACCTACCATATTTCCCTTGCATCCACATGAACATTACCAATAAGATTCACATCTCGATATCTCGATTAACATGAAGCATATGGAGAATAAGCGTTTGTAAAAATAGCTTGTACAAGAGTAGAGAAAGTCATGTGAGTGTAACACATCAGATTTTTTTAGTAGTATCTAACACCTGTTCTTGTATCCATAGATTCTGATATAATTCCATATATTTTAAGGCAGGGGTGGGGGTTAGGAGTTGGGGATATTCAGAAGGGGCCTCCAATAACTGGAACATAGCACTGCACTTAGGCTATAGTGGGCCTTTGTGCTTCCAGAGTGACTCCTGGGAGGAAGGCTTGAATGGGGAGACCCAAAGGACGAATAGATTGGAAACAGCAATGTACACTACCAAGGACAGGGTCCCTAACAATTCTAACATGACACCAATCCTGACATCGGCTAGCCCTGCCTTAGCCACCTGCAACTTGGGAGTCCCGGGAATAGACAATATACTCCCAGGAAGGAAGGGGACCCCAGCAATTCCGCCAAATGTCAGGGGGAAATCTTTCTATAGCACAAATTCTACTATCCTGCCATTACATTTAACTAAAATCATACAAGTATGCAAAACGTTATATGTATTTTGTGAAATTATGCAAGAGCAATGTAACAGTGGTGCTGGAAACATACAGTTAATTATTTAATTTGTCCATCTATTTTGCAGGTAGCAAAAGATAGAAGGATACCATGTGTTGCAGTAAAGGAATGTTCAGTTGTATTGTACAAAGTGATTAAAACACAGCTTAGACATTATTGAAGTTTAAATGATTAAGTAGATATTTATACATTTTAATTTCTTAATTTGAGATGAATAAGATCCATAGCATACACTGAGCTGTCATTGTTGTAAAGCATTGTCTGAATCAGGACAAAAAAACCTGTAAGGTTTTTGCTGTAATTATTTCTAAAATCTTTTCATTATCAAACATTGACTTTCTAAAAGACATGGTAGAATTCAATAAATACAAGCTGTGTAAATTCAAAATTATAAGACAAATATATGATATGCGCACACATTTGTAGTATGTGCAATGTGTACAGTTTTGGGTTAGCTATGCTTGCCATAAAGGTTGAATATGCTACCTTTGCAGCTTGAAGCTTCAATTAATAACTTCTGTCTGTGTTGGTAACTTAACTCGCAATTTTTCCTGAATGCTTAATTATATTGCCTATCAAATGCCCGAAGAGATTTTTTTCCAAGCAACTGAGCATTACTGCTGGTGCTATAAGGTAAAAATAATTTTGTAAATAGTAAATTGAAATATTGTATAATAAGGTAAAATGCACTTAATATCTGCTAGTCAAGAATTTGGCTAATAAAATAAACATTTTATAAACAAATATGCAATATGTGTAAAATTTAAAAATTGAAGGTGAACTTACTTTTAGGTATTAAACATTTAATCTGAGAACAATTTAATGTGCAATTTTAATCAAAGTAGGCCATGATCAAATCTTAAATTCTAATGTACCAGATTGTTAGAATGAAGTTGGCTGCCAAAACCTTAGACACTGCACAGAAAGTTTTTTGGATATTAATTTTCATTTGTGCATGAAAGCAGCACTTTGAAGATAACCCACACCAAGAAGAAAAAAAAAAAAAGAAAAATAATGTTTGTAGAAATCATCTTATTTTTCTGTGCATATTTTTCATAATATTCCTAAATTTATAAGAGAATTAATTAATATGTAATCTTTGAATTTAAATATGAACAAGGAAGGAAGAATAATCTTTTTATGCAGTGTATTTAATACCAAACAAATCAAAGGAGTGTGTTGCAGACAAACCATATTAATGCACAATGTAACGGAATGTAATGCAGCTACAAGAACTAGTATTTGTTTAAGACATTTAAGTTCACTGATGGTATTAATTTGGCTATAATAAATTGCATATTAATGAGAGGATTCAGAAGATTTGTATAAAGTTAATACTAAAAATGTTTCAGAAACTACAGTCCTTGAAATGTAAGTTGACAGGTTCTTAATATTGGAAAAGTATAATCAGGCAGCTGAAAAATCAATGCCATAGTTGGGATTTGAATCACAGATCTTCCAGTTTCTGTCTAGTTGAAGATTCCAATTTGAGGAATTTAATGTCATAGCAACATTGTGCCATGGTAGTTCACTTGGTTAGAGCAACTGGAGGAAAAACTGGAAGATCCATGGTTCAAATCCTAGCTATGACAGTCAACTGATTCTACTTTTCCAACCTTATTCTACAGATGGCTTGCATGGAAGAACAAGTAATTACCAGGTTCTTAATATGTTCAGCTGGGAGGAGATAAATACGCCGGATTCTTTAGTGGAGACAAAGACAGTAGAAAACATAGCAGCTTACACTTCAGCGATTGTAAAGTTTTTTTCTCTAGAGCTGTGAACTTAAATAACATAAAACAAAATTGTAGAATATCTCTGGTAATAACAGAAAGTTGGACATGGAATATATGTTTTAAGAAATAAAAGAAACCTTTGTTAATATTTGACAACAAATAAAAATGTTACTTCATACCCTCTCATAAATTATTTCTCAAAAAGAATGTTTGCCCTTAGGCATGTTAAATGTAACAATGAATGAAAGAACCGTAGTGATTGTAATATAAAGTTAATTACATCTGCTTTAATAACAATGAGATCTTCAGTAAGTCATGCAGATATGTTGCATTTTCTGTTAAATAAGATAAATGCAGATAATAATAAAACTTTATGGGAGTGTGAATGATTTGGAGTGATTTCTTTACAATACAGAATTTTGATAGTTCACATTATCTATTTGTTAAACACTGAACCAGTCTATTTGTTAGTTAATGTATCCACAATAATGCATTTTCTTCCAGGGTAAATAAACAGAGTTTATTACCCTGGAATTGGGAGCATACACAAGATGTTTGAGTGCAGGTTGTGCAGTAGCATTGCTCTGAATTACAATACCTGCCAGTGCATAGCAAGTGAGAATGAAAGAAACAGACAGTGTACTATCTCTCTCTGCACAGTGGCTTCTCCCACCCACCTTCATGTGTGTTCCTGACTATAACACTGACCTTAGCTACTTTGAACAGACAGTGACAAGAAAAACATGCAGTTTGTGTGTTAGTTTTTTGTAATAAATAATGAATAGCTTTATTTGTCATTGAACATGAAGACATGTAATATGCTTCATCAATATAAACAAAAAATTGCATGAGCTGATCACTTCAGTCATAAATAATCTTAAAAGTTTTAACACAGTAAAACTCATAAAATTCAATAATACTGAATGAATGCTGAATAATGATAGTATAAACAACAACACAGTTATCAGTCATGTCCTAAAATTTACTAATATAGTAAACTATATAACACAGTCAAAATTCAATAATACTGATACAATGATAATATGATAATGTTAATAATATAATTACAAGGCCAATCTTATTTGGTGTAAAGAATTTCTCATTAATATGATAATATTAATAATATAATTAAAAGATCATAAATTAGGTGATAGTCTACAATTAGGGAAACAGGCTAAAAAACAAAGTCAATCTTACATGGTGTAAAGAATTCCTCATTAGAATAAAATGCTTTTTTTAATGTGCCATTGATTCAACTTACTTTAAATATGCCCTGAGTAAAGCTTGGCCTGACCTAGGAGTTTGCTAAATAATTTTATATCAAAATATAGGAGCTTATTCATTTACTTAATATTGTTTTTTAACCCGATTTCATGTAGTGTACCTTTGCAACACTGTTAATTGCCTAGGTTTACCTTTACATGCACTAGGTTAAAATATATAATACACACACACACACATTTGGTAATGTCATGATTCCCTACTGCTTACTCCCATAATTGATCTAATGGCCTTGTTTTGCCAAGGAAAGCATTTTTTACATTATAGTAAACTATACTGTAATTATGGTTGAAAAATCCAAAACATGTCATTATCACTCTGTCTATACTCACAATGAGTTTTCATTCATTGTCTAAAATTATTCTTAAAATTTTCACATTTTTGTTAGTACCGATAGGCCTACATTATATTGTCAAAGTATTTTTTTTCTCTGTTTTTTGTTCATTAAACATTAAATTGTTACCTTTAAATCACTGAGCAGCCACATGTGTTACTTTTTTTGTAATTAATTTATTGCTTTTTTTTTTTTGTCATTTCCAACAGTCAAAAAAAAGTTATCATCTGCATATAGTTCTGTTTTACAAGGGATATTTCCTGTAAGCCATTCATAATAATGTAAGCAGACACAGGGCTAGCCTTTGATTATTATCTATGGTGCAATAAAATTATATCTCGTCAAAGCACCTGTGATAAATGTCCCAGTGAGAATCTTCAATACACTTTTTATAGCTGCAGAGATGTGTTCTTAGTAAGAAGAAAATAGATCTGGCATATTGTTGGGTTATTGTGCTGTTAAATAGTTTTCTCAGCAACTTTAATTTTATTTACATTTTTTATTATAATTAATTACAAATTTGTTGTACTATAAAGATACAATATCTTTATATCACTATACATCATAGGTCTGAGAAAAGAACATAGTAGAAGACAAGACCAAGAGTTTTCACAGTCTATTTTTTGCTTTAGTCTTTTTTGAGATTGGTCAAATGGTCAGTTGTACGAGATTTGCTGCAGCAATGGATTCCTATGTTGGAGAAAGAATGGTGGAGTCTATTACAACTATTCTGAAAGACTGGAGTGACTTAGTGAATGCGTAAGTTGTTAGCAAGGAAGTGGACATACAGTAGATGCCCGTGCAGAGGTGGTGCTAGAACTGAACTATTCTTTATATTTTATGTAGTGTTTCTCTTGCAAAAATAAATAAAAAGTAAAAGAATATTTAATAAGCAGTTTATAACAAGGAGCATTTTGTATTTGCACATCAAAACTGTTTAACTATAAACCGGCTTTATATAACTCATTAAAATGTATGTTTCATTTATAATATGTTCAGCATGCATGGTAAACATTTCAAGTTAAAAGAAAACTGGATTTTTACCATTTCATAGATGCATTATGTTAAGAGCAACCAAAGAGCTAAAAATAAAAACAGCTAAAACTGTATACATGTCAAATAAATTTCATACAAAATCAAAACGAAAGCAAGTTGATTGTGTACAATGTAGTGTGGTTCTTCATATTCTTCAACCTAAGGCTATTACACAGTAATACATTTTTAATCACTACAGCCTATTGCCTAAATGGATTAATTCACATCACTTTATATATGTTGCTACTAAAAGTGTTTGACAGTAACTGAAAATATCAGTAGCATTCATTGGAGATTGGATTGTCCTTACAGAAAGCCAAATTCCAATTTTGTTGAAGTGCAAACCATTATTGTAGACTCACTACTAGCACATGTTTTATCTATGTCAGGTAAGACTTACATAAAGATTCTGTAGTGTTATAAATAACCATAAAAATCTGATGTGTTATATTCACACAACTTTTATTACCTGCTGCCATTTATTTTTGTACAGCTCCTACAAACTATTCCAATGAAAGATTATTTTTCTGTCTACTTCATGCTGATTGAGATAATCCTTTGCAGAAATAGTTTCATCACACACTTCATCGAAGATACAAAGGGGGGAGAGGAAAATGAATTGATGGTTGTTTAAAAACCGGGTACATGCGCCATTATAACCTCAGCTGAACGTTCACCAGATCTTCTAAATCATCACTCAGTGTCCGCCTTTGGAAAATTTGTCTAGAGGATGTTGACCTGTGTTATGAGATATCAACTGCTTGAGTATACCTTGCATTCCAGCATGCCATGCATTTGCCTATTTCAACACTTCCACAACATCGCTAATTTTGGAAGAAAAGCTTTTTCAAGCTTGATATTTGAGCACTTTGTTTGCTGTTCATGCAGAAAAACATCAAATCCTGGGTGTGACATTACCATTCATGTCACTCATTAAAGTTCACTCTTATGAAAAGCTACGAAGTGCTTTGCCAATATTTATCTAGACATTATGGGCCCTCTCCTACCCCTCAAGAATACAGATGCCTACTGACTTGCATAGATTGATGCATTTCCTATGTAAAATCTAACTCTAATAACATTGCAAGAACCTTCATAATTGGTTATCTAATTTACTATTTCCATAATCACTGTAACAAATGGGGACAAATTTTCTCTTGGAATTGAATAAAGTCCAGAACTTTTGATATTTTCATCAGTGAGAATAAGTTATGAGTATCCAGAGACAGACACAAACTGGCTTATTTGAACAACCAAGAAAAAGCATAAAAACAACCAAACCCTAAAACCAATCCATGTAATACTTTGGAAGCACTACAACCATCAACTCAGCAAGTGACCCACAACAAAGTTCGCTTTCTACACAAATTGTTAATTTCTCTTTATCAGCAATAATTATTTAATAGCTTACCACAAATCTAGGTTAGCCATGTTTGTTTAAGTTTGCAAAATGCACATTGATGTATTTATTTACATTGGCATGGAGTGATAACCGAAGTAAGAAAACACCTGGTAAATAAGCAGTTCATTTCCTTTGTTATTATTTTGTAATTTGTATTTCAGTTGGAAACAAAGGATTATATTTATGTATTAGTTAAAATCCCAAAATTTAGATTTCAGGTATTTCTACCAAATCTTGAAGAATTAGTACTTTATTCTGTTATAAAAATGTACTGAACCACCCTCTTCTTTTTACTTTCTCTACTAATGTATAGTAAGTAGATGAAGTATTGTATTCCACCCAAAAATTCGATACCAAGATTTCAGCGGAAATATGTTTTGAGGCCTCCTAAATCCAAAAAAAGCAATTTTGGAAACATGTCCGTGTGTGTGTCTGTGAACAGCATAACTCAGAAACAAATAGTCGGATAAACACCAAACTTGGTATTTAGGTTCAGTATCTTCTAGAGATGTGACACGAAGGTTTTCAAGAAAATCCGCTTTACATGGAACATTTTTCGAAAATTTTAATTTTCTCAAAAATGGCTCTAATGATTTTGATTAAAATATCATATATTTAAGATACTTTCATGACAAATAAAATGTATATCTTGAACTTTCTGGGAATGTCTTCAAAAGTATTCTTCATTATGAACGATGTTTGCATAACTGGTAAACCATAAGAGATAGACAAAATTTTACTACACAAAAAAAATGTAGATCTCATTAAAATACAAAATTTATGTCATATACATTTTTTTTTGTTGAGTGAACCATTTTCGAGATATTGCTTATTATTTCCTTAAATTTTCCAATACTTGTACTTTTTCTCAAATGGGAATTCATTATTCATTTTTTTTTGTCCTGGTAATGCAAAGAGAATGGAATACTCCACATAGCAACCAGCTCTTAAAATATTTGTCTATAGCTTAAAGGCTACCAATTCCCCTTGCATCTACAAGAAAATTAGCAATAAGATTAACATCTCGATATCTTGATTAACATGAAGCATATGGAGAATAAGCGTTTGTAAAAATAGTTTGTACAAGAGTAAAGAAAGTCATGTGAGTGTAACACATCAGATTTTTTTAATCAGAACACTGGCTCTTGGTGTTGATGTGATTCAAAAAAGTAGAGGTCAGTCAATACATTTGTATAATGAACGTGGCATCACTTTCAGTACTGCTTCTCGCAATATATATTACTTTATTCGGTTTATATGAAAAGTGGTAAATTGCTTGAATGGTAAATTCAATCATATGTAAGGAAATGCAATCTACAAGGATAATAAATATTGGTGTACTGGAAGAAAAAATAAATGGAATATTTGGAAATACAAAGGAAGCATTTGTATACATGGAATTCTGTGTCTGCTCGACATTGTTGAAGGTAAGTTGGTTAAACCAAATTAACCTGTCTAAGATGCTACTACACAAGATAAAGCAGCATATAAGACTGCATTAGACACACATTTGAAGGCTGATAATAACACTTAAATTGTTTTGACAATTAATATGACAGAAGGAACTTCACAGAAAATAATGCTGAAGAAGTTTGGAAAGAGTTGCACATACTACTGGTTATGTCTTGGAGATCAAGGTTTATGACCTGTGTTTGTTTTTTGGATTCCAGAAATATACTAATAATGTTGCTACACATATCTCAAAACTGAAGACTCTTTGGAATGATTTAAAACAAGAAATGGACAAAGATGGAGAAAACAGCCCAGAAATGCATGTTTTAATCTTTATTTCAAAATATTAGGCAAACCACCAGAAGGATATTTTTCATTTAAATCTAGTTGGATGTTAATTTATAAAAATGACAGGACAGTTGATAACTTAACAAATCAACTATGCATTTTTAAAAAAACACTGTGAAGTAAAGGAGCTGAAGCAGCATCTGAAGAAGTGCTAGTAGCAGATTCATCAAGGCTGAACCCACAGGGAAAGCAAAAGAAGAAAATTATCTGCAACTAATGCAAGAAGCCAAATGACATAATCAGGAAGTATTGAAAAACCAAAACCTCAGAAGGCTGATGGTTCTTCAAATAAAAATTCAGCAAATAGGGTTCTTCTAGCTGTTACAGCTATTGCAATCATATCTGAGTGTGACAACATGGCTGGTATGTGCATAATGGACTAACGAGTCATTACAAATAACTGAGTTCTTCAAGACGTTTGAACTCTTTTTCACTAAGCAAAGAGTAACTTCGGCTAATGGAGATAGTTCAAGCCATTGGCAAGAATTAATTGATGTTGAAACAATAATAGTTAGGAAATGGCAAAGATTTGCCTTAGAAGATGTGTGGTATATACTGGAAATTCAAAAAACCTAATTTCTGTTCTTGCAGCGCAGTTAAAAGTTCTAAAAGCACATTCATGTCCACATCAAAATTATGTAACTTCAAAGTTGGTAAAGATGTAAAATTAGTGGATGCTCATGAGCAGTTTGGAGGCTTATTTGAATTATCCATGAGAGCAATGAAACTCCCTTTACCTGCTGAAGTAAATCCAGTCAGTAGAGAAAATTTACTTCAGTTTTAACATGAGAGATTTGAACATTGGAGCAAATGACATGTGAGAACTGTAATGAAGCAAGAAGTGAAGGATGCATCATGATAAAGCTTACTGACTTCCTTTTGGCACAAGGAAGAGAGCATTGGAGTTGGGAAAGCTGATTCACACAGATGTCTTGTGGCCTTATTCCAGAGTTCCATATCAGGACATAATTATTTTCTGCTTTTCAAAGAAAGTTTCTTTGAATTTTGTATTGTATATTTTGTTAAAAAAAGTCAGAAGTTGTTGATAAACTATGTGAGTTTATAGCTGAAGCAAAGACTACCAAGCACTGTTAAGCAGCTATTAAGTGGCAATGAAGGAGAATTCAACAACAAACAGCAAATGTGATTCTTGAGAAGAAAGATATAATTCACTACCTCTTTATGCCATACACTCCCAAACAAAATGGTTATAGTGAGAGAGAAAATTGTACTGTTGTTGAAACTGCTAGAGCTATAATACATGCAAATGGAAACTTCAATCATTTTGGGTAGAAATGATAAACTCAGCATCACACATCTTAAACCAAATAAGAAGCATGTCAAATGTGGTGTGAAGAAGAAAAGTAGTTAATCAGATCGCATGATGTTATTTTCATAGACGAAGTCATACAGAGAGGTGTGAATATTCCTGTAAATTTTGAGGTTTAAAAGGTTTCTGTGGCTTTGATGAAAAATTGCTGGAAGAAACTGAAGAGAATACAGTACACATACTGTTATCTGAACATACTGTAACATACCCTGCTAAACACAAGGGTAGGTTATGGGGGGGGGGGTTTAGCTCCTTTTCAATAATACTAAACCAACATTTTTACAGTTTTTAGATGATTGGAGGGTGGAGAGGACCAAGGTTTTGTTTAAATTACTAGATTTTATATTTCTCTATTCACACATAATTTTATTTATCATACGTGTTTGCACACCTTCAGTTGGTGCATGTCATAATTCCAGCCTATCTTACATATACAAACTTGTTACTTCTAGCATTCTTCCCAGAATGACTCCTAAACCCAAGCCATGCTCTTAACATTCAATGGCTTCCTCTACCTTCCCTTGTTGTGTGTCCTCTGCTGGTGGTCTTATTGGCCACCAGGCAAGCTGTACAATTTAGCAACCTAACAACTACTTCCTACTGACTCAATATTTATAAATACAATAATTAAATCTCTACGTGTTACAATACTATACAGAGTAATGAGAAACCAGAGTAGCAGATTGCTCATCACTCAAGCCATCAAGGAAACTTCAAGATTTTGCAATAACTTTATTGACTTTCATGAACCAGAATTTTACTGAGCTGCAATGAATCCAGATGATGTGGACATTCAAAGGAAGCCATGGTCAAGAGATAGCAGTACATTGAGAAAATCACCAGAATTTTGGATGATTTACCTCCAGGAAAGAGGATCATTCCATGTAAATGGGTTTACAAAGTGAAAACCAACATGGATGGATCTATTAACATACATAAAACAAAGCTCATTATTAAAGGTTTCTTGCACGGAAAAGGTAATAATTGTAGCCAAATCTTCACTGCTGTAGAGAGAATATCACCTATCCAAATATTGCTCAGTTTAGCAGCAAAGAAGAATATTAAAATTAGCTCAAATAGATATGTCAACTGCTTTTCTTTATGGTGACTTGAAAGAAACTATATTTATGAAGCAATCTGAGGAGTGCAATGATAATTCTGGTAAAGTTTTTGGTTGATGAGCTTTTATGATGTAAAGTAGGCTGTGTGCTGTTGGAATGAAAAGTTCACCAGCTACATTATTGGATTGGGATTCCAAAGAAGCAAAGCGGACCCTTGATTGTTCCTCAGACAGAGAAACTCTACCAAAGTTTTATTTGTTCGCTAGGCAGATTATGGACTGCTTGCAGCTGACAAACAGGAGCTTCAAGGACTCGTCAATGATCTAAGGGAAAAATTCAGTCTTATTTACAATGTTTCTTGGGTCTGAAAATTTACAGAATTGAAGATGGTTCCACTGCAGTTAGACAAGCTTGTTATATAGGTACAGAAAACATTGCAAAATGCAGACCTGTTGTTACTCCAATCACTAAAGACAATAACTTGAATGAGACATCCCTTAACCAAGAGTTTCCTTATAGGCAAGCAGATGAAGCTGTTACGTATCTAATGTGTTGAAGCTACCTCATATTATCTATGCTGTTGGAATAACCTCTTAGAAGTCTTGAAAAACCAACAGTGTAAGATGTCATTAGAATGAGAAGGTTCTTTTGATATCTGAAAGGCACATCAAGTTATCAACTGTCTACAACAATAAGGTAAACTGAGGTGTCTTGCAATGTTACAGCAGTGCTGATCATGGAGGTACCTTACCAGAGGACGTATGACTTTGGGTGTGCTCTGTGTTTACTCTGGTATACCTGTTACTTGGCTGAGTGAGTGACAATCATCAGTTGCAATTTCTGTCCCAGAAGTTATAATTATAGCAATCAGTTTCAAAACAGAAGAGCATGTTGCAGATGTCTATTTGAAACTCTTGCAAAACAAAATAGGTGTTCTTAAGTTATTTAAATAAGGGAGAATGTTATTTCTTTTTTATTTTAGCAATAATTGTTTAATAACTTATAACAAATCTAGATTAGCCATATTTGTTTATATCTATAATTCTTGCATCATTGTTTTCTGTTTACATTGCCATGGAATGTGCAACCAAAGTAAGTAGGCAACTAGCAAATAAACAGTTTGTTTTCTGCATTATTATTTTTTAGTTTTTACTTCAACATGGAATAAAGAATTATATTTATTTATTATTTAAAATCCCAACACAAACAATTCTATCTCCCAAAGTGGGAGAGTGGTGTAGCATTCTCCTGTAATATTTATTTAAAAAACAAAGTAACTTTCTGTGTTTTTTGTCTTCCATTTAGCTTGGTGAACTGATGTGTGTCTCTGTTACTTTTGCTGTAGTGGAATACATTTTATATGCTACTTAGCATTGTAGTTGTTGTTTACATTTGCATTTGCCTTAATACCCACCAATATTTAGAATGACATAGGACAATTTCCAGTGTACAGTAAAACTTTTAGCATAATTGAAATTGTGAGTGGATTGATGACAGTTTAATTTCACTTATTGGGTTTTCACTCAGAACATGTTTCAAAGATGATTGTCTCCATCATGAGCTGAGTGGATATATTTGGAGTGAAAACTTAGTAAGTGAAACTAAGGTGTCAGTAATTAACTCACAGTTTCAATTAAGGTAACTTATTTACCAGTATTGTGCAATTTTAGGATGGTCAGTATTATGTCTGATGTTAATTATGTGTAGCATCTATAAAGAGAGAAGAATATAATGGGAAGAGGATACATTTTATTTGTCCGTGGATTTAATTTCATTATATAGTATCAGTTTTGCAAACTATTACTTGGCTCTTCTTTAGTGACAGTATATTTTAAAATACTGTAATCAAAGCTTTAGAACACACACTGACATAATTTTCTTTTGTTTTAGGTTTGCAGCATCATTTTTCCTCTGCATCTTTTCATAGCTACAACAAAAGCACACTGGCAGATAGTGTTAGAGCTCATGATAGTATTTTGAAGCCAAGGATAGTGGGATCTATTCAGCAACAGAAGATTAGAAAGCAAAATCGCCAATCGTCTCAAACTGCAATGAGTGGAGCTTACAAGCATGATATGTTATCTCATCAAAGTGGCATCGTTGCAGTTGAAGGAATGTTTGGTTGTCCCAAATGTGGGAAGCTTTACCGCTGGAGAAAGAATATGATGAGCCACTTGCGGCTTGAATGTGGAAAGGAGCCACAGTTTCAATGTCCTCACTGCCCTCAAAGAACTACACAGAAAAGCAGCCTAATGACACACATTTATAATAAACATAGGCCATGATTTATGAATTACAAATCATTGCAGCCTTTCCCTTCCTTGATAATGCAGATAAGATTTTAGATTAATCTCATTTGCCAGAAAATAAAGCACATTCTTATATGTTATAATGTTTCCCTGTCACACATTCTGTTATAAGTAGTTTCAACTAGTTTCACCAAAATCTGTAATATTGGATTTAGCCCAAGGGAATACTTTAGTAATTTGATGCTCATGATAAATAATGTAAGTGATGTCAATTCAATTTTGTAATAGCTGAGGTAACCTGGATGAAAATAATAAATACTCTACAGGGATAGATGAAGTATCTGATATGATTATAAAACTATGTGTTGAGTAGATAATTATAGCACCAGCTCCAGCTCATTTAACAAATGTTGGTAACATAATTTTTTATGCAACACTAAAATCTAATAAGGTTGTACCCTAATATAAAAATGTAGTAAGCTGAAGTAATGATCAAATCTTTAAAATGTGGGTGACTATATGCTGGCTTTGAAATTCAACGTTTCCATGACATTGTGAGAAACAATTGAATGGTGAAAATGACAAAAATACTGAAAAATCCAAACCAATAACAAAGAATATCTGGGAAATGACTAAGACCAAAATAAAGTCATTTGAAATAAATTCCAGGCTTTAAAGTGATCTGCATTTTTTGTATACTAAGTTTCTTTCTATCTCTTATGTTTTACCAGTTAAACAAAATTATATAAAATCCATTCAGAATGAAAAGGACTTCATAGGCTATTCACAGAAAGTTCCAAGTATTACTTTTGATTAGCCATGTATATATATCTTAAAAATATGGCATTTTAATAAAAATTATTACAGCATTTTTTTATAAAGTAAAAGAAATTTCATGTAAAGGGTAGTTTAGGATGGAGAATTTTCTGAAAAATGTTTCTGTCAAATTCTTGCAAGATGCTGAACATATATTAAGTTTGATATTCATCTGACTTTTTTTTTTGAGTTATGCTGTTCACACACAGACACACATGTGCATGCAGACAGATGGATGAACTTTTTTCTAAAAATGCATTTTTTGGATTCAGGGAATCTCAAAAAATATATATCTGGTGAAATTTTGATATTGAATCTTTGGCTGGAATGCAATATTTCTTCTATCTACCATTAGCAGGTGCTAGAGAAAGTAAAAAAGGAAAGAAGAAAAGGCTGAAGTACCTGATTAACATTCCATATTGATTCTATCAAGGTTCTCAAAAATACTGGAGAAAATAATGTATAAAAGATTGTTTTAATTTTTTTGGAAAAATAACACAATTTCTGATTCCCATTGTGGTTAAATATACAAGATTACTTTGCTCACATATATTCTGTAATCAAATATATATTTCGGAATGATTCACCAGAAGCCAAGGGAATATGTGTTAATCAGAAATAAGCTTTTGGAGTAATATGTGGCAAAAAGAAGTTACATTCATATCATTATTCAGAAAGTTAGGCATGTTTTTATATACATTTATAACTTTATTATTTCTGAAGAAAAATAAATACTTATTGCTTCCAAATGAGTAAAGACATGTACATTCACACAGAATTTACAAGAACTACTGTTTCCCTCAGATCTGATTTGTGCAAAAAGGGAATTTTGCATTCCAGTATAGAAGTATGTAATTCCCTTTCAAATACAATAGCCGTTACAGAAATGTAATATTTTTAAATCATTAGTAAAGCCTTTGTTCCTCAGTTGATAAGTATTTAAATTTAATAAATATCGTTTCATGTAGCCTTATATTCCTTACAGTTTACTATAATTTTTATAGGTGGTCATGTATTCCTTTATTGTAATTTATTTACTATTGTTTTAATAATATGCATTCACTTATCAACATATAACATGAAAGCAATTTGTACACATTAAAAATTGTACATTATATACTTTACTACTATAATATATCCTGTATCAATGCACATTTACAGAATTGATTGAAGAAATGAATAAACTGAATTAAACTGTATTAAAAGAGTAATTCCTAACAGAGAGTGAAGTTGAAATAGTATGAAGTTTATGGTTAAAGCATATGAAATGTTCTTTGCATAGCAGCATGCTAAATGCACCTTATGTGATATAGAAGTTAAGTTTTAATGAGCTACTAAAAATGTGCTAAATACATACAATGTGAAGTTTTGTAATAAATTTTGTTGAAACTTCAAGTACTTATTTTAACCTCCACAATTTTTTAGTACAAGGTTCATTTAAAAACTATGTGCATGGAATTCACAAAAATAGAGATGTAAATGAAAACGTAGTGGGTTCTTAAATATAAATTTTGCTTTAGCTTAATATGAGGAAAAAAAATCTGTAGATTCCTTCTAGAAGTGCTTTTTTCAAAATAAGTATTTTATCTACATTTTGTACTGTTAAATTCTGGTTCTGATGAGCACTCTAAAAGAAAATTGTTTCATTTTCTTCCGTATTTATAGAATTATGAATTTTGAGCAATTCATATCATCTTCCAATTAGGTCTATATCAGCATAAAGCATGTACATAGAATGCCATATAAATAATTATAAGTTGACACACAGAAACATAGCGTACATATTTATAGCATAAATTTATGATATACCTATATAAAGATTATTTGTTATTAAGGCTTACACAAAAACATAAGGTTATAATATATCCCCAGTGACAAGTAACATTTTTATAATAGATATATCCCAACTTTTGAAGTTCTAGTTAACAATTTTACAGTATTATAGAGAAGAGTAGCTTTTTGCATTTTCATTTAAGTTACACTATTAGTTTTACATACAAAATATATGTATATATATATATACAGGGTGGACAATTTAAGTTGAGACTGTAAAATATTTCCAAAACTAATGTTGCAGAAAGAAACATCGTGAATAAAAGTTGCTTGATATTATTGCAATATATATTACCAAGCAACTTTTATTAAAGACATTTCTTTCTACAACGCTTAGTTTTGGAGGTATTGTACAGTCTCAACTTAAATGGTCCACCCTGCATATTACAGTTTTAACTGGAGTATATACAAAGATTGTTAATTACTACTGTTAAGACTGTAACAGTGTTACAGTATTTAAATATATAGAGATATTATGACCGAAGAACGTTTTTCTTCTTTAAATTTATAATACAAAACAACTGCTCTTTTTTTACTTTATTGTTAAAATGTAATTACCCAAACATGCATTTAAGTTCCCAAGACCGTGTGTGTTCTCTAGTTAACCACTTATGCATTCCTGAACATGTAATAACATCAGCTTAAATAGTGTCTTTGTAGTTCTACTTTTAAACTTATTAATGCACTTATTAGCACTTTCCTTGTGTTAAGAACTGTTATTTCAATTAATTGTCACTTGTCCATGCTGTGTAAAATGGGTGTATATATACATATAACAATAATAAGAGAAAAGAAGACTATAGTTTTATTATATGGTACCATATACTTTAAAGAATGCTAATATTAAAAACAAATATGAAACATTTACTTTTATTGATAATAAACATGTCTCTCTCATACACACACAGATTTTTTTATATATATAAAATGGGTTTTTAGATTTATTGGGCCTTTACTGCCGGTTGGTTTAAATGAGTGATATTATTATTAGTTCAGCAAGCCAACTTCATAAACAGGTTGATCTAAAGCAGTTGTGCAGAACTGTTTTTCACTAGAACATTTTGTGCGTTATTTGCATGCAACATGGAAGTGATGACCAATCACAGAATTTGCATGATTAAGTACTACTTCTGAACTGGATGGATATGAGGGAGAGTCTATTGTTACAATATTGGCCTCTGTGTGAATGATTGTCTCATTCTTGCCCAGAATTTCAATGATAAAAAACAAACAAACAAAAAAAAAAAAAAAAAGAGAAACAACTAAAATATTTAAACATATTTGAAAATATTTATAAAGGTCACTTCATTTGTTTTTTGTTAAAAAAGTCAAAGTTGTGCCATTAAAGCCGAGACATACTACATACAAAAACCATCCAATTATTTGAGCTACTTATCAGCATACATGCTGAGATTGCAAATTTATGAGACATAAGCAAAAGAAGTTTACTGGAAAGGTTTCATTTCGCTAAGGTGACCTTGTGACTGTTGACATCCACCCCTTCCACTCATCTTTTGCTAGTCCTCTGCTAGAGGCACTGGTGATAAACTTGCTTCAGAGTATTGACACCATGTGCAGGCAACCGACTGGTGGCAAAGGTCAAATAAATCTAGAGGACCCCATATATATATTTATATTTGAGTTTTGCAGGCTCTTTTACAGATGAAATTTGAGATCCTTAGTTATTTATGTAGTCAGTGCAACGATTTTGGTAACAAATGCCCATGCCAGAAATGTTGCATTCACATTTGCTTTATAACACCTAAGTACAAATGTAAAGAAGTACCTAGTGAAATCAAAATTCATATAAAATATTCAAGTTTCTAGAAGCCTTATTTACATGATGTCCTGGAATCTTCATTCAGTTTTTGTGAATAGGCAACTCAGTTTACATGATAAGGAATTGATAAACTGCTGGTTCAGCGGCCTTTCATAGTTAATTGTGAATATATGCCAGAATTATCTGGTATATGTGTTCTCCAGGAACCTCTGCAAAGAATATCCTAAACCATTAAGAGGCAAAATATGATTTCAAGAAATGGGTTGATTCCAGAAATAGAGAGTAACATTCCAATTATTAATCCATAAGGATTAGATTAGAAAGACTTTTTCAAATAGAAAGTGCTGAATAAATACAAGGGTCATTCCAAAACGTTTTAGCAGCAGTCACAAACTTGTCTTAATTTAATTGTCATTTTTACAGCTTTTGAAAGTATCCAGTTTTGCATTCATTCAAAGAATTTTCAAAATTACGCGTAGTTGCTTAGGATGCTCAACATCAAAGCTCATTTTTTGGAGATTTTAAAATTTTAGGGTGCTTAAGAAGGAAAACATATCCTTACTGTTAGTTAAAACTTTTAAAATTCAGCTCTGGATTTTAGTGTTTACAGGTTGTCATGTGTTTTTAGCCATCTCTTTATCACAGTGAACACTAATTTTATTATTTGTTACCACATTATCAAAATCATTCATCATAAGACCGATGCCAACATGGTCCACTAAAAGCGTTGAAATTGCCTAATGTTCATTTCGGGCTTGTGACTAATGTCATTGTTGAGAGACAGCAGGAACAGGATATACGAGATATCTGTAAATGTCCCCTACCAAAATCTCAACCGCCATCCTGTAAATCCCACATCCTGTCACTATGTGGTTAAGCCCTAATTAGGGCAGGTACACGTCTAGCACACCTTCGGGATGCCCTCAGCCCGCTATCATGTCGCCGTCATTGAATGCAGATTTCTGTATAATGCTTTTGTGGTGAACCTTGAAGCAAGTAATTGGCAAATTATGTAATGTAATTCAAACAATTGTTGTGAAATATAGCATATTGTAACAGCTCCAATTTTATTATAGCTAATTAATGACAACTTGGCTTTCATGATGTCTTTCTTGTTCAATAGGTTAAAAAGTTGTGAATGGAAAATGCTAGTAATCCAAGAAATGATAACTGACAAAGTGTTTCAGGAACAACATATGTGGTTAATAAAAGAACCCGTAACTTAATGTGATTGTTGGGTCTTATCCCAGATTTTTTTTTTGGGGGGGGCAGTGGTTAAAAAAAATTAAGTAGCTCAGATAACTAATGCCTGTTTGGAAGTTATTGTTATGTAATTTCTAATACGGTATACAATCTGTTTCCTGAAAATACTATACAGAGTAATGAGAAACCAGAGGTTTCACAGAACTAGAATCTTACAGAGATGCAATGAATCTGGATGATGTGAACAACTGAAAGGAAGCCATGGATCAAGAGACAGCACATTGAGAAAATCATATCTAAATTTTCAATGATTTACCTCTGAGAAGTAGACCATTCCAGTAAATGGGTTTACCAACACTGGTCTAATAACAGATATAAAGCAAGGCTGAGTATAAAAGGTTTTTGGCAAGTAAAAGGTAGTAATTATAACCAAAACTTCATTCCTGTAGAATGAAGTGCCAAAAGGTTTCTGGAAAATATTTTGTAAAACAAGGAATGGTGTAAGAATGGTAAAGTTCTTAAAAAAGTGTCAGTAAAGTGATGCTAGAAAACTGGGAGGTAAATGTGGTGATTCTGCTATCTATATGTTCCTTTAATGATTTTTGGCAGTTTTGTAGTATTAGCAAAATAAAGAAGAATGATAAAATTAACATTTGTATTCATTTGTAACACTTATACATGCATGCTTAACATTCATTCCGAAAATGTTTAAATCTCAAGTCAGTGATGTATAAGTGTTACAAATGACTCAAATGTTAATTTTATTATTAGCAACATCACTGTAACCAAGTCCTCCCCCATAATCTAAAGAAGAATGAACTGAATCTTTGTGGTATTTCACTTACATATGGCCAAAATCTTTTGCGCTACTGTTCACCATTATCCTGCATACAAGTACTTTGTTTACTGTACTTACACATAAGTTTCATCAGAATCTTTGATGTTTTAAGCTAATCATTCTTATTTTGCTAATTTTACATCTTTGCTGGTAGGAAACTTTCCTTCTGCTTAGAATTTTATATGATCAGTGCTGTGCAAGAAAGTACCACCTATGTTGAGATGAACGAAAGCATAAAAGACAAAGAAATTAATGCTTAATTTTTAGTAATCTTATAATTATGGCCTACAAGTCAGTCAACATGTCTGTCACTTGCAGAATGCACAATTTTTCTCTGCTAAAAAAAAAAAATCTTGCATATGAAATGAATTAGTTTCCTCAAAGAGATATTTTACTAATAACCATTTTCCTTCTGAATATTTCTCCATGTACATCTTTCATTTTTTCATTGCTCTAGTACATGTGACATTAATCCAATGGCCTGAATTTTTCATTCTTTGTTATGACACACTTTTTTTATGTAAGTGCTTTTCCCAGCCCCGTATTTACACATAAAATCAAATCATTTATTTGCGGCCTATGTACTTATACAAGTTTCTGGCTTTGTCAATAACAGTAAAATAACTATTTACAAATGTCAATATAGAACATAGATGTTGCAATAAGAATACAGAAGCCAAATAGAAATACATACAATATTTACAAATCATTGGGTTTGTACAGACATTTCTCTATTAGGAATGATTTTAGTTTACTTCGAAACTGTTTTGTGCCGTTTAGTGCCTTAATTTTTGTAGCTTGTTATGCAGAATTTGTCCCATTACAAAGGCATCCTTGTCAGATGATTTTTTGTTGGTCCGTTTCCAAAAGTAGTCATTGTTTTGTCTAGTACAGTAAGTATGTACATCATTATTCTTTTTATTTAACTTATTTACAACAAAGATAATTGCCAAGACCGGAGCATGGAGGCTAAGAGGGTTAAGACAGGGTATTCCTCAGAACCAATATCCGATATGTGGTGGTAATGAAGACATTGAACACATAGTATTTAAGTGCCAAGGAACAGAAAATTGGAGAAAAGAATTTTTTAATAAGAAGTGGTTGAAGGGGGATAGAAATATGCTTATGATCGAAATGATGTGCAAGGACGCTAGAAACATTGGACAGTTTTTGTGTAAAGTAAAAAATAAATGGCTTTGGACAGTGGATAGAGAAAAGTAAGAAGTAGCGTATTTTACTTTGGAAAACTATAGTGAATGTGTGATGGTTAACTAATCAATAAGTGAAAAATGAAAAACAAGTGGAAATGGGACACGAAAAAACTGAAAAAACAAGATAATTTATTGACGACAAATTGTAAAATGTAAATAATCTGTAGTGATTGTCTACTGAATGAGTGGCCAGGGTCAAAGTGCAGTAGACAATCAAATTGTAAAACTCTTAGCACAATAAATACTAATACTATTAAAAAAAAAATACATATAGTGAATAGTGTCAACATTTTATTTTGTTTAAACATATTTACACAGGAGTCAGATTGTCTTAAATTAAAAATTAAACTAATGCACCTTTTCTGTAGGATGAATACTCTGTCCAGATGTACCCTTGGACAGCTTCCCCATAATTCTATACCATGTGACAGATATGGAAATATAACCCCATAATAAATAATTGGCCCAGGCTCAGGGCCGCAAATTCTTAGGAGCGGCAACATTGAGAAAATAATGAAGTGTATATATGCTGAAAATAAATTTTTACATGTGCTACAAAAGAGCAGTGATGGTAGTGGGAATTCTTATTAGTGAGAGAGAAATTGTAGTAAACAGATAGAGATCTTACCTGCATAGTGAAACTGGCAACATGGCCTTCCTGCATGCTGTCTGTGCTATTTTTTAGTGGCATCATGTGGACAGGGACCAGAAAAATTGTTGGGCCTGTAGGTGTAACATTACCTAAATACAGGGCTGTTTTTATGCTGTATGTTTCATTTACATTCAGTTTTTACATCTTGTTCTTTAATTAAATTATAGTAGTCCAATATGGATGGACTAAAAACTCCTAAAAAGAAAGGAAATACTTATGTGTGTATCAGAAAAAGTGTAGGGATATCCCTACACTTAGAATACTTAGCTTTACTCTACATTTTTTGGAGGATTTTTTAGCCTGTGTGTCTCTTATAACTTTTGTATTTTGTATTTTTGTATTTTTTGTATTTGCAGTAATTAGTATTTTAACAGTACATAGTACATTATTTGCAGTACATAGTAGGCAGGCTGTCTTTTTTTACTGTATCTCATATCTGCAATACATGTAATACATTTTGTCTTTTATTAATTAATGTAATCTGATGAAACCATGTATACTTTCTTATATTAACGGTGAATAAATCTGTCTATCTACCTATATATAATACCTACAATATATACAATGTATTACGTTTAATAGCTTTCATTCATTTTAGAGCAGGCATCATAACAATGGCTTGCTGCGTAAAAACAACAAAATATTTGTTTTAGTGTTATTTAAGTGTTATCATCAGGATAATTTTTCATTCAGACAATCTTCTACAGGATAAAATGACTTCTTACAAAAACTCATCTGTGTCATAATTAATTACCCCTTTGTCCATGGCTTGGCATAAAACCAATTAATGGAGACAACAAAGACAGAAATAACTTTTTAATTGAGATTTAGTCTTTATTTTTAAGGTAATAATAATTGTCAAAATAATTATTGTGATTATGAGTGCAGTTTATGATTTTATTTCTCTCTCTCTCTCCCTCTCTCTTTTTTTTCAAATAGTTACGCATTAGCTGCACACCAGATGCCCTCAGTTGATGTAAACCAATTTAAGCATACCAGATGACCAGATGGAAAAGAAAAACTGCGTACCTTTGGTGTATGCTTATAGTTTCTGAGATACTGTTGGAAGGTGGCAAATCAAAATAACTGAAAGAAGCAAAGTGAAATATTTTGTTGTCACTTGCACAGAAAAGAATGCAAGTAGCATAAGGCCTAGACTCCATTGAAAGTGCAAAGAAGAAATATATACTAAAGGGAAAATAGATTGTATCTCTGCATTATGCTGTATTTAGTTAATAGTGTTTCTTGCCTAATTTTAGGAACATCCAAAGTTTTGCATTGATGATGGAGATGGTAGAACTACTTTTTGCTGCTGTGAATTGTTTTTGTTAGTATTCTGTTGTTTCTTTATCTGCATGTCATTAAATTGTCCTTGTTCATAGTCTGATTATAGTTTGTAAGGAGTTTTAGCATAGCCAAGAAATAAAAAATTAGAAAAAGCTTACTTACTTGTTTTGATTATTATTTACCCATTTATAGCAAGTATTCACTTATTACAGGAAAAGAAGATTTGCATTGGAATGTGCAAGAATGGCAAATAGAGAGTGACAATAATATTATAATTGCTGAAGAATCCCAAGCTCAATCTTCTGAAATAGATCTTTTCAAATGCTATGCCTGTGGAAAGACTTATCGTTGGAAAACTTCACTCAGAAGACATCGTCGAGAAGAATGTGGAAAGCATACACAGTATGAATGTCCTGTCTGTCTGAGAAGAATGAAACTGAAGCGCAACCTTCAAAAGCACATACGGCATTTTCATCCTGAATATATGTTCAAAAAGACTTAAGTAATTTTATTAGTATCATAATCATATATTTAGTAATACTTCTGAGTGCTGTTATTGGCTTCCTTGAAACCTTAATTTTGTACTGCAGTGTAGAAAATTAATAAAATGATTAACATAAGATTTTATTTATAGTATACGTGTATTAAATGTCAGGAAGGGATTTGTTTTAAAGATTGCAGCCTTGGACAATAGATTTTCTGTATGCATTCTTGTAAACACAATAGTAACCTAAATAATCTGGAACCAGTTGGAAAATGGGTGATACGGCATTTATGAAAGTAAAGAGCATCCCGCTAACCTCTGACTGTAACTTGCAGTTAGAAAATAATACCAGCTACTATTTTTTTCCTAAAAACTGTAATAATTTTGTAGCGTTTGGTTGAAATACTTGTGCAGTCATCATCTTTTTCTTGTACCACATGCGAGTAAGATTTGTATCTCTTTCTTTCTTTCTTTCTGTGGTTCCAGAGATCAACACTTTATTTCAGTTCACTGTTGTTAATAAAATGAAAGTGCATCCTTCAAGGGAGCAAAATGATGAGAAGTGACATATCCAGGCTTTAAGCAAAATAAGAAAAAAATGCCTTCAGTCTCTATGTGACAGAAACTTTCTCTCTTTTGTGTACTGTCGCAGAAGTTTGGAACAAATATCTTCCTGAGTCTCTTACTAGTACATTTAGTCTCTTAGTGGTGCATCTGTGGGACACACTTGGATCAAGCTCCTGAAATCTTTAAGGGGCAAAAGATTTCCATATACACTTATCCAAATGGCCAACATTCTGCTGGTTGTGAGCCATGTTGTTTTGAACTTTAAACTTTTAAGTGGTGACATGTATGCATTATCCTTTGAAAAGTCAAAAATTGCTTGCCAGAACGATTGTCTAGGAAAATGAAGAGAAACGTTATGCATTAAAAAAATGGAAATTTAAATATTGTATTTTCTTTTTTCATTATCATCCTTAATACAAAATTTTAACTTCTTATTGATTGCATAATGTTCTAAAAGAATGAAAAAAAAAAAAAGACAAGAAATTTAGTTTTGTCACTAAAAAAAGAAACAAACAAAGCACAAAACTATTCTCTTAACATACCTTTTTGATTTTGTGCCTTTATCATAGGTATTTACATAACTTTATCTTATTATTATGTGTAAGCAACATGACCATTTTAGTTACCTTATGCAATAAAAGCAGGTAACTGATCTGCCATAGAAATTTTTATACATTATTTTCAAACTTGTACACAAAATAATAATTAATATCTCTGTGCTTAGACTTTTTGTAAAATTTACCATGTTTGGAAAGTAATACTAGCATTATTGTATGTTAAACTTTCAAAGAATTAGTAATTGTCACACCAACATCATTTAATATTACTTTAATAGATAGCAGTTTTCTACACAGTAAGCAGGAGCATAATATTCTGCATGAGTAGAAGCTCTGGAGACACTCTTGTTTATGCAATTTCCATAAACACCAATCAGCATTCCAATAGTTGGCTTTCCATCAATAATATTTACTGCCCAATGAGTATCTGTGAAAGCATGCATACTATCTTCAGAAATTACTTACGGTTTAACTTCTGTGAACATGTGTGGTTATATTCAATATAAATATGTAATGAATATTCATATTGAATGTAATTGTAGCTATTTTGAAAATGACTCAAGTAATTGACAGATTAATCTGGAAGAGTGCTATTTGCTAAGCACAGCAGAGAATCAATTACATCTCTGTTAATTTATTTATCACTTGTCTCCAGCTTCAAGTTAAGCTCCTTAGGGGTATCAAATCTTTTAGAATTTGCAAAACTATGTTTTCAGCTTTTAATATATTGTTCTTTACATATTTTCTTTTCTTCTGGATAATGTAATATCTATTAAACTTTTTCTAAACTTTTCATTTGGAAGCACTTGCTTAGAGCTGCTTTATGGATTTTATAGTCATAATATTCTATCCACAAAGTAGCAGATCAAAGCATATAGGATGATGTGTATTTATTAATTATTTATGCCTCAAGTTATAAACATTAGTTATAATTGAAAGTAGAATCAGATTGAAAAATTCAGTGCTATAGCATCAGTCTGATTCTACGTTTCCAACTTTAGCCTACCCATGGCATGTGTAGAAGTATAATTAATTATCATTAGTCATAATTGATCTTTTGAAGTACATCCTCAGCGTGATCTCATAAATTGATTTGTACCAATCACTTGTAAGCTATCTTAAGACTGTGAGTTTGCTTTGATTTGTTACTAGCATATTCAGCTTTATTTAACATTTATTTTGTTCAGTTCTGGTGTTAAGAATTATGTAGTTTTTCTTTCTAAAGAGATATGTTGCGATCAACATTAAGAAATTGGTAAACAAAAAGGAGAAATTTATTTTATTTTTTTCTTATGTCTACATTTGTAAAGATTTTAAAAAATAAACGGAATGTATTATAACTTGTTACACCTTTATAATACATTGATTCCTTTATAGACTGAAATGAGTGTACTTTAGTATGACCAAACCAGTATTTAGTGTAAATTACTTGAATATTATACAACGTGTATTTGTAGGCTTTCTTTCACTATAGTTATAAGTGTTTTCCCTATTTTAACATGCTGGAGATGCCACTGCTTAAAATGAGAAAGAAAAGCAACCTGTGAAGGTGATGGGTGCATCTATTGAACAGTGAAAGATATCTCCTTGGCACTCTTTAAACCTTAATTTCAACTCAGAGAAGATAGTGATACATTTTTAATTACTTCCAAATATTTTTAGAAATGCATCTTGCAGTACAGGTTATGTTTTTACTTTTAAAGAATTCCACATATATTTTTGGTGCAACGCAGTGCAATAATAAGATAAATATTGTGACTTCATCTGCTCTTTCTATAGTTACTCTGTAGTTTTCTGCACAAGTAGCACAGTGAGGAAATCAGCCTCTTCTCTCTTCCAGTTGCTCCCACATGTGTCAACTTTGGCCTAACCTTCCATCCTCATGTAGACACAATTTGCTAAGTAAACAGTAGAACAAAACTGACTGAACCTCACAACATCTCAATTAGGGCCAGTAATTAAGCTTCTTTTATACTGGAACAAGCACTCCAGAAGGTTGAGAACAGGCTAGGTGGAGGGGACGCATAGAAGCTTCTCCTAGTATCCTGATAAGAGTTTCAGACAGTTTGAAGGTTAGGCGTACTTTTCCCTTCTCTCCAACCACCCATACACCTGCTTGTGCTGAGAAAGATGACCTGTCACAAGGTGGGGCAAACTGGTGGAACCATCATCACTATACTTTGACTTCACTGGAACAATATTTGTATCTGGAACACTAGTATATGTGGAGTGAGGTGCAAAAATAAAATGCACATTGTAGCATAATGATCATCCATTGAAACATTCAGAGAAATGTACCTTAGAATACTCAAATAGGAACGATATGAAAGGTGACAGTTTTCAATTCTCTGATGCATGTTTCAGGTGAAAGTTGGACATAAAGCAAAAATCATGTTGCTCGCCTCATCTTAGGTAGCGATGACTGCAGATCCAACAAATTATTGTTTGGAGATAACTGTGATGCTCATTTCAGGTACCTGAAACTCAGAATACCTTCTGGGGTGTCAGTGTTCATCAGTTGTTTCTTTGTGAAAATGTTCTCCCAAATGCTGAATTCCTTAGCAATATTTACTTCCTTTAAACAATGTATTTCCCTTTGAATCAGGGTTGCCATAATCTGATAATCAAAACCAGCACATTTTTTAACAGTTTGTTTAAGGAAATGAAGTTTTGAGGAATAAAGAGCCTTAATGTAGGAAAAATGTGCATTTAATTAATAATCCAGAGTTTTGGAAGGACTGCTTTATTGTATTTTACTTTAAGTAAGCACATATTACCCAAAAATGTATTAAATGTATTCAGTATTAACATTTAAGTTTTCTTATACCAACTGTGCTTCTCAGAACCTGGAACAGAAGAAAGGAACCTGGTATTTTCACAATAAGTTTATGAAACACTACAAATTATATTTTTCATATTGTACTGTATTTGTAGCATTGCATTAATTGATTTTATTGTTACCAAATTCCTGTCTTCAGCCTTCTGAGGAAAAATGTCTCTCTACGTTGGTGTTATGATCAGGAACGGAGAAATGATATCCCAAAAATTTTAGAAACACTAAATACTGCTCACCAGAAATGCAATTATGAATGAAGGCAACCCATTTCTTATGTGACAACAAATTCTATCATCCTTGACCTCCCCCAAAAAACATTAAATTTGTTGAAGTTAAATTCATGCTTGTGTTGTATGCCTGTGTTGTAGTTATTTAGCATTACCCAGGGAACACCACAAAGTTAAATTCAAATATAATAAAAATCGTGGACTTTTGTCTTTGTGGCTTGGACGTTTTCATTGCCTAAAATTGCAGGCAGTCCTTGAAATCCATGGCATATGACAACCCTACTTGTAATCTCATATTGTTGCTCCCAAAAATGGGTGTGGCAGTTTATTAATCTGTTTGTTTTAATAACTTTTTAAAGTACTCTCTTAATCTTGTTTCCAAATTCCTCTTTGTCTTCCCAATGTAGTCCTTAGTGCATTCTGCACAGCTTATTTTATAGATTCCAGATTTCATAGTTGGCAGGATTTTTTGTTTTGTCATCAACTCACCAATAATTAATAATTGTTTGTTGATAATGCACATATTAGTAAAACAGATACAGGAATTCACAGAAAAGTTAAAGCGGGAATTTCAAGCTAAGGATCTTGGTGAAGTGAAGGCTTCCCCTGGAATGGAGTTAGAAAACAAGAAAACAGAACATGAAGATAGCACAAAAAATAAATTTATAGGTTGTCAAACAAGCTCAACATTCAATATTGTAACACTAAAAATACCAATGACTAAAGATATTCTAAACTTCTGTGTTCTGCAGAATGGATAAGTACCATACAGAAAACTTATTGGCAGTTTAATATTTATAAGTACAATTTTTAATGTTTATAACTACAATTTCAAGACCAGATGCTAGCATTTAGGTCAATTTCCTAACATACCAAATAACCAGGTGTGGACTGGAGTGAAGAAAGTATTAAGATATCTTAAAGATACCAAAGCAGACTGACATACACAAAGAGAGAGAAGATGGACCTAGAAGACATACTCTGATACAGAATGGGTAAGCAACATCACAGATAGGAGAAGCACCAGTGATTCTGTCAGCTACTCTGTTGAAATATCAGCACTTAATTCTCCAAGAAGCAAAACTGTGTGCCATTATCATTTGCAGAAATGGAATACTAGCTGCTGCAATCAGCACATGTGAGTTGGTGAGTTTAAAAGAATGCTTTTGTGATTGTGATGAAAAGGTTTCTAGATAATGGTGGAGCAATTGATATGACAAATTCATGTGCAAATAGAATGGCATAAAGCACATTGACATAAAATATCTTTACTTAAAGCTCCTAGTTATAGTGATGAAACCAACATAGATACAAGTTCATTACAGCACATACTCATGAACAGAAGGTCTGTAGTTCAAATCCTCCCTGGACTGTCCTCCTTGGATGATGTTTTTCCCAGGTTTTCCACAGCCCTCATAAATGCTGGGGAGGTATCCTAAACTTAGGCCTGGAATGTTTTCTTCCCAAATTTCCTCTCCCATTTATCATTTTATGCATTATCATTGACCACCTGTCTGTAGTGCCATATGCAGTAAAAACAGGCATTAAAAAAAGAAAAAAAAAGGTGGTCACATTAAAATTGTTCTTATAAATTACAAATATGACTGTGCCAGCATTTTCACTATGTGAAATATGAAGAGACATGTTATAAGGTTATATAAGTAGTTATCATTTCTTTTAAAATGTAAATTAGTTTATTAAATTCAGCAATTTTGTTAAAAACCTCCAAATTTAGATGGTGTGTTGGGAACAATTTAGAAAAACAAAGAAACAGTGGAGGCAAGTCTATTGTTATTAGTTATATATTTAATCCATTGTGCCTACAAGGGATATAATTACATTATGCTATTAAGAAAACACTTGACTATTTATTTGTAAACTGTATTGTAGCATTTAGCATTAAAATGAATTACTTTTTTCATCTTTTAGCTCATGAACAATATTGTGTGTTTTATTTTCCTCCAAATGATTCATCTATTCCTTTTCTCCATTTTCTAGCTTCTGAAATCTTCATTACTTTCTCATGGCTATCACATAAAGTGCTGCAGTACCAAAGTTTATATATTCAATATGATCATCATATTTTTGTGGAAATCTTATAATATAGTCCCCATTGGACATGCATTTATTCACCTCCTCACTGTCTGTATTCTTTTCTTCCTCAGCCTGTTTTTTATGTATCTCCACATGTCTCTCATTGTTATCCTATTCATCAATCTCATTATTACTCTCATTTTCTGCTTCCTTTTTATCATGACTGACCTTATGCGTGTCTGTTCAATAAATTTTGCAGTCAACTAATTATAACTGTTATTCACCAGCACTCTGTAACCTGCATCTGTATATCCAATAAGTATCTGCTTGATAACTTTGCATTCAATTTAGATGTTCTTACTCTGCTTGGATACCTACAAAAATTGAACTTCCATACATTATTACTTTCTCTTATCTCCTATACTCCACTAAAACATTCAGTATCGAGATTTAACTGGAAAAACATGTTTTGAAGTTCTGTGAACTCCCCTCCCTCCAAATAATGCAGTTAAAAAAAAAAAAAAAGATCCAAATTTATTTCTCTAGGTTTCCTATAAACATTTGAATGTTGTCTCTGCATGTTTTAAGCAACTGAGTACTTATTGCTTAATGTGATATAATTCCAGGCAAAAGTATGTAATGAATAATGTAACATTAATAAGGAATCATTTTTTAATGAATGCTACAATATACCTATGTATGAGATGTATGAAAACTTGTAATGGGTAGAGAAAATCATGTTAATGTACTCCTCCAATCCAAATGTTATTAATAAAGCAACATCACCAACCCGATTAGATAAAGCAGTTAATATTTTTAGTAATAGCAACAGCTTTTATAGGTTATGTTTTATCATGAGGACAAATATCATTCTGCTCATGCACCAATATCTTTATGATTTGATGCACTTCCAATAATATTTCATATGCTATTTTCCAAATATGTATACATGTTTGTTAATAATCAAGTACCTAAATATGCAGCTATGTATATTCACTTGGGCCAGTAGCACTTGTTGACCCTTGCTTTAGCTAATGAACGCCTTACACAGTCCATCATGGTTCAGTTATATCTTCCTGCATAACCAGTCAATTTATGTGTGTAGGTTGGAGCTAACTTCAAATAAATGCCTTTCTCTTTTGTGAACTAGATAAAATTATTTAATTATTCCCTTCTGCTGTCACAGTGTGTATGCTTTATTCTTTCTCCTATTTGATTCTGCATTAGTTTTGTATATTTAACAAAACAATCAAAAACTTCACTTTTATTTTTGATACGGCATACTTTGACGGGGATTACCATAGTTTTATAGATTATTTTGAATTCTACAGCCTCAGAAAGTGTTATAATATAAAATCCAATGTTAGTTTCAGGAAGCATTTTTAACAGTTTTAAGGATACTGATTATTTGATTTTATTCAGTTTTGAACTTGAGTTGTAACTTCTGTTCATCTCGCAATCAAAAGATTTTCAAGACAAAGCTTTATATTT
Organism: Deroplatys truncata; assembly: GCA_030765065.1. NCBI lineage: Eukaryota > Metazoa > Arthropoda > Insecta > Mantodea > Mantidae > Deroplatys > Deroplatys truncata. The sequence continues at coordinate 141,713,485 of CM060977.1, forward strand.
TAAGGTGCCAATCTTTCTGACTTAGTTTATTTGTGAGAGGCAATAATCTAAAATTCTAAACCCCTTCCCCTATGATTCTATGATGAATCTATGATTTTGCATTCTAACCATTTTGTTCTCAGCCACTGGCTTAAGTAATCATACTGTAATCATCAATGAATGAAGCAAAAAATCTTTCATTTTCATAACCTGAAGGATTAATGGTATCATGCACATTTGTGTGTATAAGTTCTAGTAAATGGTTTGCTCCATACCTGTTATTTTCAAATGTAAGTCAGTTATTTTATTTGTTAAGTAAATTTCACACTTCATGTAATTATTTTCACTTCTGCTAGATAAAACATTCAATATTTGATTTTCATACTGTTGTTTTACAGTGTGAAAATGAAATGACCAAGAATTTCATGCCACTTTTCTTTGTCAGACATTTGAGCAGCATTTTTGAATGATTTGACATCATTATCCTTACAACCGACATGCTTTTACGTATTTTGTACATGCATATGTTCAACAAGTTTTCTGTGTCCTTATACTGTAACTTTATGTATGAATTGACATACCCAATACAGATGTAAACACAACTGGATGAAATAAATCACATTTACTTTCAAACAGTTTATTTCTCTTTAACCCCAATAGCAACCAGGTCATTTCTGGAGATTAAACATTTCAACATCATTATTAAATATTATAAAATTCTGATTAGCAATACATAAAACAGTCAATCAATTTTGCTTCATTACTTGGCACATAGTAAACATTAGAAGCTTTTGTTTTAATGATAATGTTAACAATTTTATTGGTGTTTAAGTAGAAATTATCACGTGCCTTAATATTTATGCATATTTCAAGCTGTAACGGAACAAATTGTATATGTTTTATGCCCCACGTTGATGCGGCAATTTGCGATGAGATTCTTACAAATGTTTGTTTACATCACGTGTGTTGAAGCCATCTTGTGACGTCATTCGTTGGTTTGGTTTGTAGCTCCATCTGGCGTAGCAATTTGCATCAGTTTTGAAATAATTCACTTTAAATATCCTCCAGCTAGCTCTTTGGGTCGAACATGTATCTCTATTCAAGTTGTGAAGCGGAAAGGAATCCTTTATCCAGAAATTACACTTAATGACGAAATTTGTTTTATAATCTTTTATTGTCGACCACGTGCACTAACACTTTTACACATTGATGTAAACACTCGCCAAACTGAAACTGTTTGTAATAACTTCTCACTTTTAACTCACGTACTTCAACTTTGTGTATATTTAACTGTATAATACTTTAGATTCTCGTAATTCTGCTGCGCGTAACTTATGACGAACTGAAGACAGCGTGCTAGAAATTTTGATGAACTGGGCGACCGACGTGCAAGGTATTGAGAATTTTGTTGAACTGCGGGGCGATCTACCTCGGACCTGGATTTATATACTCCCACTCCTCGACATGCCTAAAGATTATAAATGAACTGCTATTGGCTAATAAAACGCGCCAACATTAGCGTCTATTTGAATATCCAATGAAAACCACGAATACATATGCTTTAGGAAATATTCTAGAAATTTCTACCGAAAGCGCGCGAACATTACGTAACTTCCTTGTTCCCGGTAATGATAAACAACTCACCCCATCGCTGCATTATTGCGTTATTATTGACAGTTTCAGTAAAGCCGTATATTATTATTTACCAATAATAATTACAATTAATAAACCTCTGAAATCAATGTCACATAAAAATACATATTCATATTACAATCATTATTTACATTTAAGTAATTTGTGATACAAATTACCGTATCATATGCCCCACTAGAAACATAATTATAAATATTTATAACTTGTTTGGAAATTTTATAATTGTGTTTTTAGTCTCCTAAATCTTGGAACACACGCTATCACTTTCACTTAACACTTCACACGCATTTAACACACGACATATGTTTTATCTCGCCACTACTTACTGGCTCTGGTTTAATTAATTTAGATATTAATCTGACATCACAAAATTTTTTTTATAGCAAATACTTTACCCTAAATTATTTAATCACTGCTACCAAATTGTTTACTTTCTTAAGTTGTTGACAAAAATTTATACATTTAAGATTTTTGTAATTATTATACATATTTACCAAAATATTCACCCTCTACACAAATATATTTACATCTCTTAAATCTAGACAATGTTTCACCTTTTCTGTTTGCTACATAAGTATTTGTTTTTTTTTTATTATTATTTTTACCCAATTCTTTTTTTGTTCTGAATTTATTATTATTTTAACAATACTTTTGGAATTTTATTTACGTACTTTTAATTTAATATCATATTAAGTTTCAATCTTTGCATTCTTAATTTTCAAATGTCGTTACAGTTACTAAAATTTATTTTTTTTTAAACATTTCCCCCCTTTTTTTTTTTAATTTATTTCTCTTTTCACATGACATATAAATAATTAACCCTCTTACGTTCCAATACATTTCTCTGCAAGTCATCTTTACCTATCCAGCATTTACTTTACATCTCATTGCTATTTACCCTCCTGGATCAAATTGTGTGTGGCTAAACATTACTCGTAGCCGTATCCTAACCTTCAAATTTTTGTTCATGAATAACCTCTTGTATTCATTTGAAATTTCATCACATGATAACATTTGAAAACCATCTAAAGCTTCCTGAACAATACATCTTTTAACAACTTTCATTTTCAATTCATCTGCTATCTTTTTAACTTGATAATACTCTGACAAATCTGTACTAAATTGTACTGGACTGGAGTTTTCAATTTGAACATTTTGGTACAATTTATTTCTTTGCATGACTGATTCTTTCTGTATTTCTGATATTTCCCCTCTGAAATTAACTTGCGCCTGATTTACATCTACATTCATAACCTCTTTCATCTCTCTTAACTCACTTGAAATACTACTCATTTGACTTCCTAACTCTGTACATTCTACATTAACCTCACTTTTAGTATTAACCTCACCTTTTTTGTTACATATTTCCCTGCTCATGTCTAGCATTTTCTTTGAAATTTCTCCTATCTCACTTACTATTATTTCCTCATTTTCATCTCTCATTTCTGGCATACTACTATCTAGCTTCATAACTTTCTTTTCAATTTCTCCACTGCTTTGATCTACTTTTTGCTCTAATATCTCATTACTCCTACCAATATCTTCAATTGATTTCCTATGATCCTTTTTTATATCTTCTCTCAATTCCTCAAAACTCTGATCTACTTTTTGTTCTAAACTCCTATCAATATCTTCTCTTAATTCCCTATTATTCTTTTGCATATCTTCCCTGTTTTGATCTATTTTCTTACTAAGATCTTCCCTGTTTTGATCTATTTTCTTACTAAGATCTTCCCTGTTTTGTTCTAAACCCTTATTTATTATTTCACCAAAATTTCTTATCATTTCCATCATCATACTAGCATCAAAATTAACATTTCCTGCTATTCTATTCTCAGTTTCTGCACTAATATTTCCTCCCTCAAAAACTACATTGTTTGAGCTTTTTTTTGTAACCTGTATTGACTTACAGCTAACTGTTACACTATCTCCTTCCATCATTGTTTCTTCAATATTACTAGTAGCCATTGTTTTCGTTTTCTAAAAAAAATTACTATACTCTGACCTTTTGTTATGCTGTCTGTTGCTGTTACTTTGATGTCCAGCTTCCTGCCCCATTCTCCTAGGTTTGTATGTCGCTTCTGCATTGTGTTGTGATGAATCTACGTTGTCTCGATGTTTTTGTAGTTGAATTACCCTGTTGCCTTGTAATCTCGGAATTACGATCGAAGTCTGTCGTCCCTGTTGTTTCTGGAATCTGCGTCTTGTAGATCAATTCACTGCTCCATTCATTCCACATCCTGGTTAATTCTGCTATTTTCCTGGTTAATTCTGCTACTTTCCTGGTCATCTTGTTCCTTTCCTGGTTACTCTGCTTCTTTCCTGGTCATAGTGTTCCTTTCCTGGTCACTATGCCCCACGTTGGGCGCCAATATGTAACGGAACAAATTGTATATGTTTTAAGCCCCACGTTGATGCGGCAATTTGCGATGAGATTCTTACAAATGTTTGTTTACATCACGTGTGTTGAAGCCATCTTGTGACGTCATTCGTTGGTTTGGTTTGTAGCTCCATCTGGCGTAGCAATTTGCATCAGTTTTGAAATAATTCACTTTAAATATCCTCCAGCTAGCTCTTTGGGTCGAACATGTATCTCTATTCAAGTTGTGAAGCGGAAAGGAATCTTTTATCCAGAAATTACACTTAATGACGAAATTTGTTTTATAATCTTTTATTGTCGACCACGTGCACTAACACTTTTACACATTGATGTAAACACTCGCCAAACTGAAACTGTTTGTAATAACTTCTCACTTTTAACTCACGTACTTCAACTTTGTGTATATTTAACTGTATAATACTTTAGATTCTCGTAATTCTGCTGCGCGTAACTTATGACGAACTGAAGACAGCGTGCTAGAAATTTTGATGAACTGGGCGACCGACGTGCAAGGTATTGAGAATTTTGTTGAACTGCGGGGCGATCTACCTCGGACCTGGATTTATATACTCCCACTCCTCGACATGCCTAAAGATTATAAATGAACTGCTATTGGCTAATAAAACGCGCCAACATTAGCATCTATTTGAATATCCAATGAAAACCACGAATACATATGCTTTAGGAAATATTCTAGAAATTTCTACCGAAAGCGCGCGAACATTACGTAACTTCCTTGTTCCCGGTAATGATAAACAACTCACCCCATCGCTGCATTATTGCGTTATTATTGACAGTTTCAGTAAAGCCGTATATTATTATTTACCAATAATAATTACAATTAATAAACCTCTGAAATCAATGTCACATAAAAATACATATTCATATTACAATCATTATTTACATTTAAGTAATTTGTGATACAAATTACCGTATCAAAGCTTACGTGGAGACGGAGATGTTTATTATTTTTGGTTTGATCCAAACAGTTAGTGTCTGATAGCCATGGTATATGTTCACCTTATGACTCCCTCCTTTATGTTATAGTCCCCATAATGATGAGTTACCATAATGTTTTTTCTAAGCTTGAATTTCTTGCCATCGTATTATTTTTTTCTGTATGCCTTCCTCTCCTTCTCTTATTACTCCTCTGATTATAATTTCTTCTTTCTCTCTAGTTATGATTTCCTCCTCCTCTCTAGTTAATAATAACTCCAGATGCCAACAGGTTCTTCTCATACAGCTGTAATTCCTTGATTCATTTAACACAATGGTTTATTCCTAATGTTTCATCATGCACTATGGTGGACATCATCAAAGGATGCTTTTCTTCCTCATGTCCTCTCCTTCACAGATGGATCTCATCAGAGAAGGTTTGTTTAGCAGTCTGTCTCGGCGGGGTTATAGTAAATACGGACATGTTTATCTAGAACTGATAACTGTGCTTTATTCTTTCTTTTTTATTCATGTGAATGTGGCAAAGTTTACATTAGGGACCATGAAATGACGTTTAAAAGCACAAATTTTAGACATAAAAGAAATTGAAGAGCTTTTTTTCAAAAACCAACATTTACATGATGTGTAGTTTTGAGATATTGGATTTTGTTAGAACACTGTAATTGTAGATATTGTGTTTTGAAAAAACTCATTTTTATGCCACTTCTGAATGCAACAAAAATCAGAATATGAAAGAACCAGTACAACCATTGGAAAGCCAGCTACTTAAACTATATGAAACAGTATACACCTCAATTTTGTCAAAACCTGCAGTTATCGACTTTTGAAAAAACACTCCTTAATTGCCACTTTGTGCAGACTGAAAAATGTTTAGTAGTTGAGCATGTTACAACTAAGATAATCACTGACATGTTATATGAAGAAACATATTCCTAGCTACTACCAAACACTATTATAGCAGATGATATAGGGAGGATTTTGAGATATACAAATACCCCAAAATTGATAAAGCAAAATGACATTTATTTAAAGGTGAGTCGAAATTGTTACACTAACATCACTTAAGTTTACTCACTTAACATGTTTCGGGAAACGGTTGTTCCCATCCTCAGAAGCTAATGTGACTAGTCTTCTGAGGATTAGCTTCTGAGGATGGGAACAACCGTTTCCCGAAACATGTTAAGTGAGTAAACTTAAGTGATGTTAGTGTAACACTTTCGACTCACCTTGAAATAAATTCAATACACATCACTGTTTCTAGCTTCTTTTCAAATATCAACGTAAAATGACATTTTTTTCTCTTTCCCTGGATACCAATGACATAGTCCTTCAACCTCCATGATATAGTGTCTGCCTACTAATCCGAGTTTGAGTCTTGGTTAGAAGAGTTGCCTGGGTAAGCATTTTTATGTTTTCTCTTATCCTGAAAAGACAATGTTAGCTAAAGGCTGGTGAACAATATCCCAAGAATGAGAATGGGGATGCATATCTATACCAGCAAAGTGGAAAGTTGATTTTGCACATTGGGACATAATTGTTTTTGTAACTGACCAATGATATTTTTTCACCTGCTTCCAATTCAGTCAACATAATGCAGGTTAGACAATGTTCAAAATTCAGTAGAGTAAACAATTTGTAAATGCAGATCCATTACTATTTGCTATTCCTCTAGTAGTACCAAGCTTCATCTTATTGATAGCGTACATTAAAGTTCTATGTTCTTTGTTAATTTCTACGATTTTTGCTATACTTTGTAGTTTTTGCTGTTATGTTGGGGCATAGCCAGTTTTGAGTTGCATATAAACAAACTACAGATAACACTTTCACTAGAAATACCAATGCTCAATGAAACAGAGATTCAGGATCTCTATTCAGGAAACACATTTGCTGGGATTTCATCCAGCCACATTTTCCCAGCTTGTGACTTGAAAGAGCTCTAGCACCGTTTCATGTAATGGCTGCCTTGAATAATTTCCACAATAAAGAGTTTAATGTACACAATATGGATCTGATATGCTGTGTATGGGAACAAGAATGAGAAGTCTTCTTTCCCATTCCTGGGATCTTAGAAAGCTTTCCATTAATTGTAAACAATACACGTATTTTAACTCTTGTCATTTTTGTTCTGGTTTCCATTCTCACATTCTCAGTTATTGTGAATTGGCCTTTTGGCGCTGGGCTCAATCCAGCTCTCATTAGCCATAGTTTCATTCATTGCCTCTGTAGACCTGAAATGCTATTAAGATAGTTAAAAAAGAGAAACATGATCTACACAGTTTTATATAAAGTGTGGTGTGAATATAATTTATTCATGTCACCAGTTTTACTTCAAGGAATGCAAGACATATGTTTTTGCAATTTAATTTATTTCATCTACCTTTCCATCAAACATACAATGTTCACAAGCATAGTAGAACTGTGTGAAGATTTTGAACACTCTCTCTTCTATACAGATCCAATGTACTATACTTATTTAGTTAAAATATTGGCAAACTTATGTCCATTTTGAATGTAATTAAGGCCAACAGTTATGCTTACAAACTCAGTTTTTATCATATATTATCACTGTAGCAAAATCCACATGTGTTCATAGAGCAGGAGCATCATTTCAGGCTACAGTGGGGGGAAGCAATTGCCCCCATACAAGTAATAAGAAATAATTAGACTACTGGTTATTATTGCTCTACCAATAGAAAAATTACAAGAACTGCACTTTTAACATAAATATTTCACATTTAAGAAATAAAAGATAAATTTTCTTAGGCTAAATCTGTCATTAAAATTTGTATGAAAATTCGGACAACTGTTTCAGGCAATTTTACCCCTCCCCCTCTCCCAAGCAGAAACTGAAATGACGCTCCTGTCATAGACATAAGCCAGTTGCAGCTAAAGATTCTCACTTTTACCACATTTCCAGCTGCTATAAATGATGCAGAGAGAGAGAGAGTGTGAGTGAGTGAGAGAGAGAGAGCAGCGTAACTCAAAAATTTAATTTGGGTTAAACATGAAACTTAGTACATAAGTTCAGCATCTTCAAAGGATGATGAGACATGAAGATTTTTAAAACTACCCCCTTCCCAAACTAACCTTTTCATGGAAAATGTTTCATATGTTTGCCTTTCTCAAAAACTGTTCTAATGATTTTGATTAAAATCCTATATATTTAAGATATTTATATGATTAATAATAAAATGTAATCTTGAATTTTCTGTGAAAGGCTTTTGAAGTCCTCTTTATTCAGAATGAATTCTGTATGATTTTGTAAGACTGGTAAACCATAAAAGGAGAAACAAAAAATGTACATCTCTTTAGAATCACAAATTTGTTTCCAATTACTTTTTTGTAGCCTGAGCCATTTCTGATATATTCATTGTGTTGGTTTTTGATGCTTTGTCATTTTTGAAGTGCTGTCACCATTCAGCTGTTTTTAAAGTTTTTGACTATTGTGTAAGCCTTCTGTATGCCCTCTGTACCAACATTGCAATGTGTAATGAAAGCATTTCTGCAAATGTTTACCTTTTTAGCATGTATGTAGTAGGTAGAAAAATAAAATTTTGTAGAAATAGTTTGTAGAAGCTATCTAAAGTAAATTATAGTGGCAAGAGAAAGTCAATGTGAATGTAAATTTTTATAATATGTAATAAAATTGGAAGCTGTTACTGTACATTAGCTAGTGATTCAACACAACTTTAACTGCCTTCTGCACATTATGATTATACTGATTAAAAAGAAACTGATATGTAGAACTTTAATATTATGTGTAGTACTTTGAGTATAAAATATAGCCAAATTATGCATCACGAATCAAGTCTTACAGTTTTAAAATTTCAGTTGACCTCACTGTTTCATTGTTTAAGGATTTCTAATAGCTTTAAAGTGAATGTAACATAAAGTCAAGCATAAGATATTAACACTAAATCTAGAATGGGATAACCATGTATGTATCCCTGAATCTTGAAGCAGTAAAATCTTATCATTCATTCATTCATTCATTCATTATCTGTTTACCCTCCTCTTATGTAGGACTTACACCCCCCCCCCAGGACTTACAAGCGGGTGCCTGGGGTCAGAGGCCCGTCGAGGAGCAGACACTCATGGATCAGATAGAACAACCAGGATGAGTGATCAGCCCGATGCCTGGTATGGGATGAAGGAAGTAGATGAAACGAAATGTTGGTGAAATGGATGAAAGGAAAGGTGATGATGGAGCAGTTGGTGGAATGAATGGCGGGGGAAACCGGAGAACCCAGAGAAAACCCACCCAGATGCCGCTTCGTCCACCACAAATCCCACATGCAGGTCCCTGGGATTGAACCCGGATCGCCTCGGTGGGAGGCGAGCGGTCTAACCACTCGGCCACGGCGCCGCCAGTAAAATCTTATCCCTGGAATAAAATACTGCTTGCAGAAAACAAGAATTATGAAACATCCCTACAGACTTTCCTTTCCATTTTCTTTAGTTTTTATGAAGGTGAATTAGTAAATGAATTACAAGTTGATGAGGGGTACTACTACTATAATCAGCATTAATTCATTGTCAGTGCTAACATCCAATAAAGGAATATCAATATTTACAAAATTAAAAAAGCAGTTGCAAATCTGAGTAAGTTTGCAACCTCCAAGCAGCACTCCATTGTGCCATTTTTGTGGGTAAAAGGCATAAAATCAAAGAATATTTATAAAGAAATGCTTTCTATCTTAAGTGATAAGCATCTGTCACACCAAGCTATTTAAAATTTGGTGCAGGAACTCTCTGAAGGTCAGACAAGCATAAAAAATGAATACATTTCATTTGGTTCTCATATCAGCCAGAGCAATTTTATGCTGTTGGTTTTCAGAGATTTATGAAATGATAAGACAACTACATCAATGTAAAGAGAGATTACATTAAGAAAAAAAGCATTTTTCATGTCATTACTAGAGGGCGGATTTCTATGCATTAAAACTAGTAAATATATGCATGCATTTATGCTGTAAAAATTGAAAAATATGCCCCAAAAAGTGTTGATATTCAATGAAATTCAAATTTTCCTTATGAATTTATTCAGTTTTTGAATGTAATGAAGTGACAAAAGTGAAGCAATGTTCTACTTTCATTGAATTTTAACTTATAATAGACCTACTTACATGACTACCATTAATCCAATATCAATTACTGAAGTATCATTCGTGTTTTTGTTACATTACATAACTAAATATTTCTCTAAATTTTCTGGCAGAAAATTTTTCCTACTGTCACTGTTTTTGTACAAAGAAAACGACCTCTCTACATCACATGAAGTCACAGGGCAGTATTCCAAAGTGGCTATGTCACTTGCAGAATAAGAACTAAATTGTTTTTCATATTCACCAAGGAACACACTGTTCACGTCTCAAAGAAGCATTAGTTCCTGGCTTTGATTTCTTCAGTTTTGCAATGAAGACTCTTTCCAATTTCTCCTGTTACTTCTTTGGTGATCACAGCTTCATAAACCTGTAGGGCAGAAGTTAGTGGTATTCTCTTTTCTTCTAGATGTGTGACTGCTTCTGGTTGTTTGCTAAAATAGGTTTTAATGTATACTAATTTAACTAGGAGATTCTTCTCATTGCAAGAATTTACTGCGGTCTCAATACTTGCAGCACCATTTTTGTCCAAAGCTTCCAGCACCTTTTGCACATCTTCTAGGTGGTCACTATAATATAATGCTGCTTTTATCCATGTATCCCGTCTTATAAAGATAGGTTGTGGGGGTAGTCGAGTATTTGGAGGCATTTCAGAAAATAACTTCACTCTTGAAGGAGCCTTTACAAATACTTTCTTCCCAGAGGATATCAAAGCATGCACTTCAAAAAGTTTGCTTGAATTTTCTCAGCCAGTCTATGAAGACCATGTGCTAGACATGTCACATGCGCTGCCTTAGGGTAAAACACCTGCAAAGCTTTGACTGCTTTAATCATGTATGCTGCATCTGTAACTATTAGTAGGAGTTTTCCCTCATTTTCTTGGGCAGGCCACAGGACATGCATCACAAACAATGCGAGCAGTCATAGAGTAGTTTGTTTCTTCCAGTACCTTGGAGGTAATAAGATGGGGTATTCCTGGCTCATTTTCCATGAGTTTTCCCCGATGATAATGGCAATGAACCGCCCACATGAATCTGTGGTTTCATCTACAGACAACCATATACTTGAATCACCAATGTCATCTCAGATCTCCTGGAGCACCTAAACAATAAAATATAACATGAAATTTTGGGATTTACTAAGTGCTTCTGTGCTGTGTAATTTAAATTGCATAGCATTTATAGCTTTTTATAATTTTCTTAATTAAATAAACTTACCTACTCATAAACAGGGTCAATGTAATTTCTCCTCAATGTAGACTCATTGGCAACTTTATGCCCACAATATTTTTCCGGGAATCCTCAAAATTCTATATTGTTGACTTTTTTCAGAGGAATGTTAGCTGACACTAATGCCTTACACAGATCTGTTGAGAAAACCTCATTTCCACTGTTCCTTGCAGAGAATGCAGATGTTAAGTTTGACTGAACCTTCGAAATGGTTTTTGTAGCAGCATTATTTTTATGAGCTGTTGTTTGTAAATGTTGTGTAATTTTAAACTTTTTGTTGCAGGATACCTATAAAACATTAAACTTACTGTAACTAATGTAAAAGAAAAATATTTACTGCAGAGTTATATTGATACTATGCATAATTTGGTATAAAATAAAGATTTATAATAAAATTAAATTCACATGTTTGTCACAGATGGCATAGGGCAATTTTCCCATCAATTGATAATGCAGAATTCCCAACAATTCATTGTTTAAGTAAATATGTTTTGCTGGATTTTTCCTTTGGCATCTTCTCTGTTCACTTATACTTACAAAATAACAATGGTCAAGAAACTGGTAGGAATTTAGACTAGGCAAGGAGAAAGGAACAATTCATTGTAAAGGAGAGCTCCAACAATATTGGTGCACTATTGTTGACAAGCACATTCTTTGGTGCTCACTGGCTTGTAAAAATTTTAAATTCCAGCTACCTGACCCAAGTATGATCGCTATTGTGCTGTTTCATACACAAAGAAATGCTGGTTTAGCTGCAAAAATATTCATCTGCCTTGAAACTTAAATTTGCCTTTTTCAGTTTTATTAAATTTTATTTTTGCAGTTATAACACATTTTTAAAATTTCAATGACTCTCATAAAAAACTGTAAAATATACATCCATATAGAAATATTTTCAGAATATGCACTAACCCTCTAAATATGCATTTATGTGCGCTATAAGATTATGTTTATAGGTCCCCCAGAATGAAACATATTTATTTTATATGTGCATAGGTTTATTTCTTAAAGAAGCGAAACATGCAAATATGCAAGAATCCTAACTCTAGTTATTATTCTTATTTTTAACTTCTATATTCTTTTATACTTACTTACTGACTCACCCTCATATATGTTTTATGTATTTTAAACTTAAAAGAATGAAAAAGTGTATTAATTAATCTGTAAAAGCAAATTAAAACAGGAATGAAATGAATGTGTAAATTTGCTTGGTGATTAAAGCCCTAAACTTAATGTTCGTCATGAGTGAATGTAAACTCTGAATAAAAACTGAGCATGACCAAACTAGGATACCAGTCTAGTCCCACAACTTGAGAGGCAAGAGCATTACCAACACCACTACAATGGTTAAATAAATAAATATTTATTTATTTATTTGTGCTAGCAATCTTCCTTAGAATATGGCTGTCAGCCCAAGCTGTTATCTTGCCATATTCTATCCATATTATGTTCTTTAATTATACATAAAAATGATGATGATGATGATGATGATGATAATAATAATAATAATAATAATAATAATAATAATAATAATAATAATAATAATAATAATAATAATAAAAAAATATTAGTAGGAGTACCAAAGTAATAATCTAATAATACTAATATTATAATAATGATAATACAATTAGATAACTTAACATCACATGATGAAACTAATTCACATCTCTTTTTATTGTCCATAACCATTCTTTTTTACCTTGGACAGGTACTCTCCTACCTTTTTACTAACCTTGTTAAAATTCTTGCTTAAGGCTACTTTCCTGTCCAGTTTTAACCATTTCCCACTTATAGCTTGCTTTCTCCACTGCTGTGTACCTTTACAATCAAAAACAATATGTTCTAAATCTTCTCTTTCCCCACATATTGAACACTGGTTCTGTGGGAACCCATTTCTTATTCCTATTAGTCTCCATATACCTGCTCGTACCCAGGCTATACTTTCTCTTTGTTCCGTATTTGAGTTATCCACATACTGTTCTCTAGCCCATACATTTTTAGGTATATAGGGTGAACCAGAACTGCACCAACAAACTTTCAGAGGTTGTTCAGAAATACCATCTGAGTATTTTGGTATAAGTACCCATGGTCTCCAGCGGCTCGTTACAGAGTAATAATGTAATTATGATTTATTCAGTTTGTTACCCCAATTACCCTTGGTTTTGTGAAAATACCTTCCAACAGTGAAGAAGCCTGTATAATATGCAACAGCCAAAACATACAGCACACAATACAGAGCAATGCAACATCCTGCAGACAAAACACATACTTTTTTATCACAGTGTGTTAAGTCTGATCCGTCAGTGTACAGTACAGTACATAACAAATGCAGAACTATTCCCTTGCAGGCATGATTCAAATTGTTGACCCTCAGAAGAAGAAGTTTATTGGTGTCATGTCTGGTGACTGAGCTGGCCATGAAACAGGATCACTGCAATCAAGCCATTGTCGTCCAAACTGTACTCAGTGAGGTTCATAATATTGAGTGCAAAGTGTGCGAGCACTCCCATCATATTGAAACCACGTAAGCTGACGAATTCTCAGTGACACATCTACTAGGAACTGTGGGAGAAAATGCTGAAGGAACCTTTTGTACATGACTCCGTTCAGTGTATCAGGAAGTATGTAAGGTCCAATTACTAAATCATTGACAACACTGGTCCATACATTCACAACAAACTGCTGTTGATAGGATTGACACACCATAGCATGTGGATTTTCATAATCATATCTTCTATTTTAACATGGAAGAATCCACTTTCTCATAGGCGCCTATGTGCAGATGCAAAAGTACTATGACATGGCTGCCATACGTTGCAGGAACAGCTCAGCTTAGCATTATTGTGCCGCTCTTCCATTGCATTCAGTGAAGCCATACATGAGGCGCATATTGGCCATCAGTAAACCTATCCATTGGTTTATTACTGCCAGAAAAACAAAACCCTAGACAGAACTGAGCAGTAGTGAATGCAAACTTGAGGGCAACGAGTTAAAGAGGGCATTACTGTTGTCAACAGCAGATACCATGATAAATGGAAAAAATTTGTTTACAAACAAGACACCCAGCGCATACCATCGATATTTGCGCTGTTGTACAGTATTTTCAGTGCAATACAGATACAAAGCTAATTGGGGCAAGAAACCAAATGAAATGCATTTATTCTGTAATGAACCTTGGAGACCATGGGTCCCTTATACCAAAATACTCGGAAGAACCTCTGAAAGTTTGTCGGAGTTCTGTTTCATCCTGTATATTTTGTTCAGGGAGCCTTCATTGCAGAATTTTTTACTTTAATAGCTGGTCATTCATGATAAGATATGCTTAAGAGAGAGAAAGAGTGTGTGCAAGTGTGTGTGTGTAAGAGAGAGAGAGAAGCGTAACTCAAAAACAAAAAGTTGGTAAGTTCAGCATCTTCCAAGGATGCAACACAAAGATTTTCAAGCAAATCCCCCCACCCTAAACTACCCTTTATATGAATAATTTTTTGAAAATGTTGATTTTCTCAAAAATAGCTGTAATGATTTTGATTAATATATTATATGTTTAAGATATTTTCATCACAAATGAAATGTATATTTTGAATTTGCTGGAAATAGCCTCTGAAGTCCTCTTCATTCTGATTAACTTTTGCATAGCTAGTAATCTGTAAGAAATAGACAAAATGTTACTGCACAAAAAATATAGATCTCATTAAAACATACAATTTATTTATTTATTTATTTTTAAGTTAATAATTTCCAAGATTTTTCTTGTTATTGGTTTGAATTTTCAATACTTATACTTTTCTCAAATGGAAAGTTATTATTCTTTTTCTCTCCTGATCATGCAAAGAGAACAGAACTTCAAAGCCATCACAAAGTCACCAGTTTTTAAAATATTTGACTATCGCTTAAGCCTGCTGTATTCCCCTATTCCCATTGTACTACAAGGAAATATCTGATAGACTGCCTCTGTGAGTTGATGGTTAGCATGCTAGCTTGCAAATTCAGAGGTCCCAGGTGCAATTTCTGGCTGGAGGATGAAAATTTTTCCTTAACTAGGAGTATTCCCCACCCTCCCTAGAGTTTGAAAGTATGAATATGAGAGCATATGCGTGTATGTGAATTTAATGTATTAAAAGAAAATCCAACAAGCAAACCCAAAGATATACAACAGTAAACAAGTGAACATCATTGCTGATGAGCAATTGTTGCAAAGGCAAACCTGTCAATGTGGCCTTAGATGTTAAAGATGGGATATAAATGATACAAAAAAAAGAAGTAATAAAACCATTTTTACAAATGTTTATCTCGATTAACTTGAAGTAGATAGAAAAATAACTTTTGTAAGAATAGTATGTTGAAAAATGGGTAAAGAAACTCATGTGAATGTTACAATAACTTTTCTAAATTTTCTGTAGCTTCTTTGCAGTTGTACAGGAGTTAATAATTAGTGCCTGTTAAGCACATAAATTATTAGAATCATAGCTTCAGAAGTACGATTTATTTGGCAAAAGAGTTGTTTTTGCATGAGACTATAACCTATTAGTTGCATAGATGCAGAAACTTAGAGGAAGCTGATTTTCATTGCATGTAAGAGTTTCCAGAAAATTCATTCAAGCATTTTAAATTTGATTGAAACTGATGTACGATTAACATTTGGAGAAGTTATTAAGCCTTTATAATTATTTTATATTTTCATTCTTTGTTTTCTGTTATCTGAATATGATGCAAGCAGCCCTAGGTTTATGCCCTAGAATTTTAATAAGGCAGGATGGATGTCATTGTTTACAAAGTCTACCTTTGCCAGATTACAGAAATTCCTCCTAATTGCATCCTAGCTTCTTAACCATAATATTTTATTTGAAAGGGAATGTGTGACATTTTTTGTTAAAGTTTGCTTTCTGAAGCCAAACTGTTGATTTACCATCAGTTATGCATTTTGAAATGTTGGTTAAGTCTGAGGTAGATTACTCTCTCAAATATTTAAAAAGATATTTATTTAAAAAGAAATACTGTTAGGAGAGATATTGGTGTGTAGTTAAGCACTCGGTACTTCTCCCCCTTTTTATACTTTCAAAGACTCATTACACAAGTAATACAAGGGTGTGTCTATAATTCAGGAGCAAGCCTTTATGAACCTTAATCATTATTTCATCATATCCTGTTGAGTTCTTTGATTTAAGAGTGTATAATGTTGCTGAATATGAGGAAGTCATATCCAGTTTACATTCAGGAAGTTTATACTGAAAGAAAAGATGAAGGAACTTTAATGTAACATCCAAGTTTCTGATATTAAAATTTAATTTATGAGTACCTGTTAATTCAGAAAGAATTTGTTGAAAGTATTAGCAACCAATTCAGGATTACATATATTTTTAGAATTCAACTTCAAAGTTAGTAATTGCTCATTTGTGTTCATGTTATAGCCAGTTTCTACTTTGAGTATATTCCATAAGGTTCTAATTTTATTTTCTGACCTGCTAATTATATAATAATAATAATAATAATAATAATAATAATAATAATAATAATAATAATAATAATGCTTATTATTATTATTATTATTATTATTATTATTATTATTATTATTATTTCATCCAGTTTATCAATACATTTGATTTTGGATATGTCATTTTATACATACTATACAATTAACAAATTATTGAATAGATTAGACAATAATTTATAGCTCATTTAGATCATATAAACATTTGGTCATCAGATACAGTTTTAATTTCCTTTCAAATTGTTCATTTTGAAATATCAACTACTGATTTAATTTCCTGTGGCAGTTTATTATAAATTCCAAGAAAACAAACTTCCTTTTGAGACAGTTTTATTTATAGTACACCTATAGTAATAATCCATGTTGCTTCTTGTGTTATGTTCATGAATTTGATTGATTTTAGTTGGTTTACACTTATTTATAACAAACATTATTGGTCTATATGCATGCAGAGAGTAGATGGTAAATATAAATAAAGGTTTCCTTGCAAGATTCCCTTGCTTTTAAATTAAGCATGATTCTAATGCATTTCTTTTGATGTGCAGGGTGGATCATTTAAATTGAGGCTGTACAATACCTCCAAAACTAAGTGTTGTAGAAAGAAATGTCTTGAATAAAAGTTGCTTGATATTATGGGGGAAGTAAATGCCATTGGTCATGTTTTATTTGGAGGACATTGTGATGGTCATTTTGGGGTCAATATAAATTGACCCTAATTTTAGGTTCTAATTTAAAAGGTTAAATTGGTCCTAAAATGACCATCATAATATCCTCCAAACAAAACACAACTAATGGCATTTATTTTCCCTCATAATATCAAGCAACTTTTATTAAAGACATTTCTTTCTGCAACGCTTAGTTTTGGAGATATTGTACAGTCTCAACTTAAATGGTTTACCCTATATGAGTAATTTGTCCATATGTGTTTTAGCAGTAGAACTCTAGATTTCAATATCATAAATTAAGTGTGGATATATACATCCATAGTATATTAGTTTTAAAATATTAGCATCACTTTTATTGTTGAAGTATCATGTTAAATATAATGATTTACTGATTTTGTTGCATACGGATTCAATATGGTCAGCCCATGTTAACCTATTATCTACGAGTCCTAAAAATGTATACCTTTTCACTTCCATAATGACGCTACTATGTACTTTTAGTATTATTTTGTTACTGTCTTTCTTTAACATACTGAATTGCATATATTAGCTTTTGCATGTTGCAACATAAATTTATGGACTGAAAATAGCTGAGCAACTGAGTGGTGGTGTTATTTAATGTTGTGTTTAGCTCTACTATATTGCTGTAGCATTGTCTGCATGGGTTACCACAGAAGTGTTTACTGGATTTGTGATATCATTTATATAAATCATAAAAATAATGGACCTAGTACAGAGCGTTTTGGTGCACCATATTTCATAGTTTCCAATTTTGATTTTACCTTTTGAATAAGCTTCCCTTTTTTGTATGATATTTCTGTTAACTGTTATCTACCAACCAGATTCCATAGGAAGATCCTTTATGCAATAGTTTTCAAGTATATCAATTAAAATGCTACGCTCAACACAGTTAAAAGCTTTAGATAAGTTGAAGAATAAAGTGCCAACCTTCTCATTATTTTCTAGTTTCCCAATTATTTCATGAATACACTGATTAACACAGTGGATCACCCTTTTCTAAAGCCTATTGTAAGTTCTGTAAAATATTGTATTTACTTAGTTATCTAATCTTTGCAACAAAATCCTTTCAAACAATTTGGTAATTTCGGATGTTAGAGTTATAGGCCATAATTATCAATATGTTGTTTATACCCTTTTTTAATTACTGGCCTGGTATCTTGATAATTAACGTTTCTTTGCTGCTTTAATGACTTTATGGTGGATTTGGCAGTAAATCTTATAATGCTCTGTGGGATTCATTTCGTTGCTGATTCTGCTGACCATATAAAGTTGCCTTTTATTCTTACAAGATGTTTGAATGTCTAATGTTGCGTAGCCTTTGTTGAGTTGGAGATTTGGTTTCTTTGTTATTTTGGCCAGAAAATGTGCATCGTAGTGATGCTTGAAAGTAACTAAGAAATTATGGTATGTAGTATTAACATCAATAAATTGTAAATGAGGTTCTAAGATTCTTGTTTGAGTGCCTGAGTAAATGCTGTAAGGTTTTCTGTAGTAGTTAAAGGTAAAGGTAAAAGTACAAATCGTGGAGTGACCCATGGAACCAGAGCAGAGCACCGCATGTAGGTCAATCGGCCCTTTATGCTTCCATTACCCCTGGGAGGGAAGGATGAGGGGAGAGACCCGAAAGGCGACCAGCTCTGGATGCCGACGGGCGCAAGCATGGATGGAGTCTCTAACTTTTCCAGATAGAATGTATCTGATGCCGCCCGGTCCCTGCCCACAAGCCACCAACCTTCAAGGTCCCACGGAGTGGAGCGCCATGCGGAAAAGAGACCTAACTGAGTGGTGCCGCAGTGACGCCAGGGAAAAAACCTTTACAGAGCACAAGCCACCGCCCAGCCACAACCCCCGAACACCGTTGCCTGGTCCTAAAACCCTGAAACAGATGACAAGGAAGATGATGGGAACAGGAAATGAGAGGAAGGAGAGTGGTGGAAGATGAACCACCCCGGCATTCACCTGGTGACGTGGGGAAACCATGTAAAACCCATGGGCCAGAGTGAGCAGTCGCCTGGGATCGATCCTGGGACCTCCAGAACATGGGCCACAGATGAAACTGCCTGAGCCATCCCGCTCGGTTTCTGTACTAGTTAGTATCTCTCACTTTCCAATGGCAGTTCCTTGTTACATGCTGCACTTGTGTATAATGAAAACTGGCAATTTGTGCATCATGATCTGAAAGCAAAGCTGATCATGAATTTAGTTTGTTTGCACTGATAAAGATTTTTGTGCCTGTCTATGCTGTTGTTCTGAGGGAAAATTGATAGTATGTACCATATAGAATGTCACAAGTATTGAGTTTAACCATTTTTTTTCTTTTATGTGGAATTAAATAATCTGTGTTAAAAAAGTCTGCATATTATAATATCCCTCTTTGCTTTTAATAAAAGCTTCAGAGTAACTGTTGCTACACACATCAAAGCTTCCTGAACTTGCTATATACTTTGCTATTACATCTGAAGTTGTTATTGAAAATTGCATTGCACATATTTGTATGTCCTGTTTAGAATTTACCCATGTCATTGGATTTACAGTATCCCTCACTTGATAAAAATGCAAACTCCACCCATTTTAGATTAGATCTACAGAATTCTGCTCCTAAGTAATATCCAATAAATGCTTGAGTTCATGCTGTTTCAGGTGGTGTTTAGACAGACATATTAGATAAGTTTAATATTGTTGATATCGAAGTGACATTAACTCTACTGTTTTACTGTTAGTGCCTCTAGTATTTTAATTTTATATTACTAGATTAACCTTTTGTTTTCTTTGGCTTTCTGCAGTATTGTTATCAACACTAACTGTCCATGTATTTAACCTTTTTAAATTTTTATATAAACCATGCCTTTCTATCCTAAAACTCAATACACAGAACCACTGTTATTTACTGTTATAGCAAAAATTAAATTATTTCCTTAAAACTCATTTCAGATGAACAATAAAATATTTAATTAGTTGATTCAAATTTAAACATTTCAATGTAATGGCCAGGACTTGAACCACAGAATCTTTGATGTTTCTTGCTGTTGCTCTATACCTGAACTATTTGAAGGTGCATTAAACTTTTTTATCTGATGCATGTATCACAGTAAACTTCTTAGGCAGTCTTAATTACTCAAAGGTATACTGTTTCTCAAAGGGATTTGATATCTTGAAAATGCTTTTAGTTGCATTGCTTTCTAGTTAAGCACACTATTAAAAGTAATTTGTTTTTTTAATATATTGGTCATGTGTAGATATTGATTCCAATCAAACAGCTGAAATAAATCCAAGTAAGTTTATGTGTATTATTAAAATCATTGACCTTAATCTGAATAAACACACAAGTAGAATATATTCACATTTTCTTGTCACTTAAATTATTACAGTCATTAACAACATAGATGTCACCTGAGTAATAATATAAAGTGTGGCCCGAAATTGGCATGAGGAATATTTTCCTATTAGATAAACATAATAACAGTGGGTTTTGGAAAGAAGTGAGATTGAGGGTGGAAGATATCGAGAAACAAGAGATATGGGCTAGTTTTGAGGATAAAATATCATTGATCTTGTATAAATCAGTTAAAAGAAATTGGGGAAGGGAGAAGTATGTAGATATATGCAATCAATTTGGTAGAATAGGTCTTGCGTGGATGCGCACAGGAGTAATATTTTTAAAAAGGAATGGATATAATTGTTCGGGGAGATGTATTATGTGTGATGAATTGGGTAGTACTTTTCATTGTCTAATAGAATGTGATAAGGTTAAAAGGTGGAGAGAGGTTATATGGAATAAAAAATGGGACAAGCTAAACAAAGAAGCCGTAGCATTAAGAATGTTGGGAAGCACAAAAGTAGAAACAATTAAAATGATGGGGACATTTTTAGGCAACACAATGGATAAGTGGATAAGGAGCTTAAGAAAGGTACAGCAGAACGGGCATAGTTTGTAAGTGGAGAGATGGTATAATAGCTTTATCCCATATATACAGCCTAGGGGCTAAATATGGGGGAGCTAGAAAACTGGTGCACTAGACATAAGTTTTAGATGTAAGCTTTATTTATATTATTGTAATAATGATGAAATAAATATTATATTATATTATATTATATTATTATAAAGTGTGGCCCAGAAGTCAGTAGACAAAGGGAGAATTAGTAAATACTCCATGTAGTCAAAAACTAGTTTAAAATTAGCTCTTTAATATAACATGTTTGTACATGTAAGATATTTAAAATGGTTTAGTGTTAATTTGAGAAATAAAGTGTATTTTCAAAGTGATGTTTATTAACATGAAGACTGTGTTTTCTCTATCCTCAGCTTCAGAAGTGACATTAGAAAAGTGTAATTGTTGAAAATATTAAATTACATTACTAGTTTGCTCCTTCAAGATCTCCGATTCAGGTTGAAAAATCCAGTATGAGATCATGTGACCATGGAATCAATGGGTGACCTAATCTGAAGCCTCCAGTGAATAATTTTCATGCATTGTGGGAAAATTTGCAGCTTATAGGACCAAAAATGTAATGACTTCAAAACTTGCCTTACAGATTCTTTGTTGATTCCATTATAGTCTACTGCATAATGAATCAATCTTTTAGAGTCTACCATCACTTTTATAATAATATTCACAGCATTAATCTTCATCTGTAGCCTATTTTTACCTAACATTTTGTTTCATAGTAAATTTATTTTGAAATGTACTTAAAAGTTTGCTTACAGCTTGAATTATACACTTGTTTTAGATTCAGGTTGGTATTAATGAAACTCATTTGTAGCCTCTCTTAAAGTTTTATAGCTTTTCCCATAAAGAAGTATCAGTTCAATTCAATATCCAGGAGTGATCACGATTGATCTGTTAACGTATAATTATGAAATTTAAAATAATTAGGAAATTATTTACCAGTAAATTTTCAATGATGCACAACAATTAGTCTTTTGTCAACTTATGTGTCAGTTGTCATTTTAATATTTCATTATTGAGCTGCTTAAATAATTATAAAATATCCCTTCTGTTTATATAAAGAACATCACTGAAAGATGTACCTATTGTCAACTGACTGACTTCTGAAAACTAAGTTCAGTGTTGGCATAAATGATGATAATACATTGCTTGTGCTCTTCTAAGTATACGCATTAGTCTCACAGTCCACATACTTAAAACAAAATCCACTATGAAAATATGCATGTGTACATGATTGGAAAAACTAATACAGGCTCCCATAAAAACTATTGCTTAACTATTAAAATTTAACTGTTTATCAAAAGCAGTTTATTTCACCAGGAATAAACCCAGGATAAATGAGCTGTCCTAAACATACGATATTACAAAAAATTAAAAAAGAAAAAGAAGAAAGGTCTTCTAATACTGATGTAGAATTACTGAACACAGAATATATTAGTTGGATGGCTTGCTTATGTTTATAGCCATGTATTTTTTTCTTTCTTTTTTTTTTTTTACTAAATATTTCTTTATAAAATTTTCAGAGGTGAATTCCGAGCTCCTAGAATTGCCACTATGGAATGTCAGTGTGAAGAAAGATGTTGCCTCTGAAGAGATTTTGCAGGAAGCATCCCAGGAGCAGGAAAATGAAGCATTCTACTTTCGGTGTTCAGATTGTGGCAGAGTGTATACTTGGAAAACTTCATTGCTGCGTCACAGACGAGAAGAATGCGGAAAAGAACCTCAGTTTCAGTGCCCTTATTGCACAAAGAAAACCAAATTAAAATGCAATCTTATAAAACACATACGAAACTGTCATGCACTACCGTAAATGTTCTTGCAAAAGATGGAAAATAGAGATTGAAAATAAAGTTTGGGATTAAAATAGATTATACCTATGCTGGCCAGCAAAGGAAGCTAAATGTAATTTTACCAACCTTTTAGCTATATTCTGGTGATTTACAATCGATAACAAATGATGATGATGATGATGATGATGATGATGATGACTGACAGGAGAGATATGCTATTATGTTAATGCTATTCACGTTTAAGTGTGCTTTCTTGTAATAATTGCATGCACTTCTTGTAAATCTTCTAATATGCGATTTACACCCATAATTTCATTTCACTTCTATCTGTTGTATTATTTCTTTAGATCATTCCATTCTTCGTCTTATACCAGTGATGGGAAAAGCACATAAAATTGGTAATAGGAATGAATTAAACTTTACCTAAGAAATATTTTACATAATAAAAATTACAAATTATGTTTCAAAAATGTAATCAGTAAAATTACAACTACTTTACAAAATGCTGGTCAAGAAAATCATTGCTTTTTCTTTTTTAATCCAATTCCTTTCCTTTATGTTTCATTTGGTTACATTGCTGAGTACATGCAAACTTCAAACTTACAAAGTTATTGCAGTACACAATTATTTAAATATCGGTCAGCTGTCACAGCATTAAACCACTGCACATCAAATCCAGGGATCCAGTATTGTGATTAAAGATAATATTGCTTAAAAGACAGTATTAAATATTTATTATTGAATTTCAAGTGAACATTAAAACATATTTTGTTCCTGTAAGCAAGTTGTGGCATGTTAAGTAACATCATAAAAGTATTATGGCACACTAAAAAACAGGTTATATATGATATGTGCTTCATAATTATTCTATAGTGGCAGTGGCTGTATCTTTGGCATGCAAGTGTTAGAGCTCAAATGTTGCTAAACTCAATGTGATGTATATAAATTTGAATTTTCTCTGAAGAAGTAAATTGTAATAAAAATTACATTTTGTAAAACGTAACGCTTATAAGAAAAAATGCCTAAAACTTAAATCATTACAGTAATTCAGCTATTTCCACTCAGTTATTTCCCATTTAGCTTCAGCCGTGTATTCTGTATGACTGAGCATTTATACACAACTGAGAAAGATCTTAGCGGGTAACTAATATTTGTACCAAACTATTTAAATTTTTGAAATGCATGCATTATTCATTTATAATACTTTTATGTCTCTTTCTAAAATCCTACTGTGTCATAGTCATCATCATCATTCAAGCAAGGACTAGACAATGATATCATCTCAGTCTATGGAAATTTATAAATAGGGTCAACTTAGAATGTTATGCATCGTACAGATTAATGATGTGCTTAGGACTTCATATGCAGCTCAAAGCCAAAAAAGCACTCAAACAAGTGATACTCTATCAAATAAGTAGCTCTTCCAGAAATGCAACTTTTAAATTTAAAATGCTTTTTAAATTTTGAGTTTGAAAGAGCTTGGTTTCATTGCTAATGCTTGTATATTACTCCCTAAGATGAGAACAATGTGTTTATATAATGCAAATATTACTACACACTACCCTTATTTTAACCAAGTAAACATAATTATTTTTTTATTCATTCACTAGGTGGTGAGGGCATTATAGATGATACAATGTTCTCTTATTGGCCTTAAGCAGCAAGGTTTAGGCAACATTATGTGATAGTTTGTGAAGTACCTAATATGAACTAACATTTCCTCAACTCAGAAACAGTACCTTTCAGTTTTTGAGAGGTATCATTACATAATCTGTCTACAATCTGTGTTGCTGATTTTTTTGAAATCTATATTGTTAGTTAGCTAATTGAAGTAAGTGAAATTGGTGGAGGCTGAATAAGAGGGAAAGCAGTGCAGAAGAAGAACAAGAAATGCTTTTTAATTCTTTTTAAAATGATGTTTAATGATATTGAAAATTATGACAGTAATGACATTATAAAGTAATTTCTATGGTTGTTAAGAACTTACTGCAAAATCTTAAAAACTTAAACTGAAAGCAGTATTTGTAGAAGAGGTGTTTATGGTGTTTAGTAATAGTATATGTAGTGTACTGCTTCAGCTATTAACTTGCGCCTACAAGATAAGCTAAAGCTTTGAAGTGCTAGATTCATAGGCTCTGGGTTATGACATAAAAGTCTTCAGTGTACATAGTTGACCATTTCCATTACTTCAGCACTGTGGTGTTGTTTGCATTGGTCATTGATAATGGGATGTAAGAATATTATTGCATTATTCAATGACCTTCAAGCTCCTAACTGCAGAAATCTTTAAATAGCAGTTTTTGTCTTTAATTACACTGTTTTTAATAAAAATTCAATTTTATTTCAGATTTAGTTGGTGAACAGAACAGTATCCCACTGGTTTCTCAGATCATTTCTTCTAGGAGCTGTAAATCTTCTACAAGATATGAAAATCTTCAGCTGAATTATTTGAAATTTACAGACAATGAACAATATATGCGCCAGAAGGAAAGCAGGCCAGGATTGTTTGTATGCAGTGATTGTGGAAAAACTTATCGTTGGAAGAAAAACATGTTGAGTCACAAGAGATTTGAATGTGGAAAAGAACCTCAGTTTCAGTGCCCCTATTGCCCTCATAAATCAGCACAGAAGAGCAATCTCAATACTCATATTACCAAACTGCATTCACAATTTAGAACCATGCTCTGATAGTCTCTCATTGTGACTTGTTTTCTCTGTTAATTTGTCTGCAAGAAGCTTTTGGATTTCATAATAAATTCTCTAATAACTGTGTGTTGCTATAAACTGATGAACTGGATGGCCTTTTTACAGTATTGTGTTATTTTGGAATATTACACCATTGTTCTTTTTCTAACAAACAAAAAGAAAAACCTTTCCAACCATTACATTTATGAATACACTACTGGCACAAGAGTATACGCAGTACTTTATTTACATCATCTGATGGTTTCTTAAAAATCCGATGGAAAATAGAAATAATAAAACTAACTCTCTCTTCAAAACAGCAAAGAAAAGTAAAAAAGCTATTTTACTAAGCAAATGATATGTCCCAGTGCCTGAACTTTAGCACATTACAGGAGTGTCAAATTGAACAAACATAAGAGAAAAATAAAGTAAGAAAGATTAAAGACAGAAAAGATTACATAATGAAGTGCCACAATCCATACCTTTGCATTAAATACCACCACCACCGCCGCCGCCACTGCCACCGCCACCACCACCACCACCATCACCACCTCTATAAGTAGAATCAGGCTAAAAAATACAATACCATAGCCGGGATTTGAACCACTGATCTTCAAATCCTGTTCAGTTGCTTTAACCAACTGACTCGCATTTTTCCCAGTAAACCACAAAGAAATCTAAAATTCATTTTAAGAAGACGACATACCCTAATGGCAACATACAATGTCTTTAAGTACTTTAAGTCTCAGGTTTCATAATTAGCCATTATTAGGTCAAGCAGAGGTAATTAATTGTTTAATATTGTGCCAGCAAAAATCCCATGGTAGCTCAGTTGATTAGAGCAACTGAACAGAGGTCAGAAAATCCGTGGTTTATATCCTAGCTTTGGCATTGAATTTTTCAGTCTGATTCTACCTTTCCGACCTTATCCTACACATGACTTGTGAGAAAGAATAGTTAATTATTATCATGTCTATACTTCTGTCATGTCATTGGAAGATATTGCTAAGATTCATGTGCACAGTTAAATAAGTGCCTCCAATGGAGATTTTTTATTTGTTAACTGCTCTGTTGGTTTGCATTTTTCTCACTTCAGAAATGCAACAATACATCCTTTAGTATTGCATAAACTTCTGTACCTCCACCTTGAGATTCATGTTAATTTGCATTTGAAACTCATCTTTGTGCTTAGTTCATCATTATAAATAATTTATTGCTTTCTTCTTTTTCATGTTGAAGATATTTATCTGCATGGGATTACACTTAAGATTTTTCCGTGATTTTGTTGTGTTGCATAACATCAGTCAGTGGGTGAATATCTGATCATGCCTTCAATATGATATATTAAATATGCTGGAGCTGAAAGCTATATAGTGTTACTGCTGTGGATAAAGAGAGCAAGAATGTGATAATACAAAGGGATGGTACATGATGAAACAAAATATTAATTTCAGCATTCTTGTAATGATCAGAAAAGATTACAAAAGCACTAATGGTCAGAATCCCAGTGATCTTCCAAATTCCATACTCTAATGTTATCACTAAACCATGTACTCAGCTCTTGATGGCATTTATTTTTATTTTTACTGAAAATTTTTTAAATATAATCATACTCATATATTCGTACAAGAACTCGTAGTTTATTTGAGAGTCATTTGAAAAGTCCTTGGAATGAAGCACAAAATTATTACACAGACTTTTTTTTAAATTGTCTTTATGTTTCAACATAGTCTCCCGTGACATCAATGCACTTGGCCCAGCAATGTTCCATGGTCTTTATCCCATCATGGAAGTTAGATTCCACCAGGCCTGAACTGATGATTTAAGATCTTCATTGGACAAAAATCTTTCTGCTGAGGAACTTTCTCAGTTTAGGGAACAGATGGAAGTCTGATGGAGCTAAGTCAGGTGAATAAGGTGGATGTGGCAGAAAGCCACATTCCACTTTGTTGATTTTCACCATTGCAACAACACATGTTTGAGGGCAAGCATTGTCTTGATGAAAGATAAGTTTCTTCTTTGCCAAATCCAACCTTTTCTCACGTATTTTGGTCTTCAGTTGGCCCAGAAGGTTAGTATAATGTTCTCAGATTTTCCAAAGGTAAGATAATTAATTTAGCAATATACCCTTGCCATTCCAGAAAATCAATGCCATGAACTTCCTAGCCAATTTCACATACTCCATTGCTTAGAGTGCTATTTGGTTTTAGGTAAGCAGTAATGTACCCATGTTTCATCATTTGTCACAAATTTGTGGAATCTCTCTGAAACTGAGCTAACTTCAGAGATGTGCACTTTGATTCACTTTTGATCTGTAGGCAGCAGTCACAGCGCCCATCTTGCAGATAATTTTCTTCATGTAAAACTCTTTTCTTGAACATGTAAAATACACATTTCCCTAAAATGCTTAGAGCTCCAGCAATTGCAGACACCTTATTCAGTGATCCTTCAGAACCATGTTGTGTACTTTATTCATGATTTCTATTGTCATGGAGGATTTTGGTCTTCAGCTACATGCCTCATTTTCCAAGCTTTCACAGCCAAATTTGAAATCTGTGGCTCATTTGAAAATGGTTGAAAATGATGGTGTGTGTTTCCCTTGAGTGTTTGTCATATTGATATGAACCTTTATTGCATTTATTTCTTTCCTTATGAAGTTCTTAATATTTTATAGCTGCCATGTTTCTCACACATACACGTCTGCACTGTAACAAACAGCTATGGCTAATATGATTTTTGAACTTTCTCTATGTTATTATAGCTTAAATGTTTCCAAAATAGTTGGTTTTGAAACCAAAACTGCCTCAGAAATTTTGCTACAATCTGTGGATCATTCCAAGAACTTTTCAAATGACCCTCATTACATGCTCATAAGCCTTTCTGTGGGCTAATTTACTATTAATAATAGTGCTATGCTGCAGGGCATATCAGTAATTCTGGTCATTTCCTAAGAGCCCATATTATTTTCACATAGTTTAAAAAATAAAGCTGCAAATAGTGAAGGTATCCATTTGTAAGTGTTACCTATGCCTGTCATGATAGGATGCCTTGTTATGAATGCTTTCTATCATTTCATCAAATGTTTATAATATGTATGGAATTAAAATTCTTAGAATCATGCTGTTAGCAGTGGCAGAGTGTACTTAATTTTTCTCTGCAAGAAAATTCTGACATTTTTTTGCAATAACCCAGCATTTTATATTGCATATATTGATAATGGTATTGTTTTATCTTTCATCTCTCAATCTAAAGGAATAAGTAAATGCCTAAACATAGAGAGTAAGTATTTTGCACTTTCTGTAGTTTTTTCTGTAAATGCTTAGCTTTTATTAAATAATGGATTTCTTATACACATGTTCACAGTTTAAACAACTATAATCACAAGCATTATGGGCAGTGCAAAGTTAAGAATTAAATACCAGAAAATATTATATCAGAACTTCTTAATTTTAGACATAATTTGTGTTCAAAAGAAAAAAAATAGTAAAGTAAATTAATTTTGGCAGCATAAGAGCATGTTACACTTAAATAATAAAGGTTAAACATTAAAAAAAAAAAAAAAAAAAAAAAAAGGAAAAAAAAAAGAATTCCAGAAGCTAAGATTTAAATTAGGGGAAAGTGAGATGAAACCAGGTACCTAAACTTTGAACCTTTATGTACTTTTTGTTTTCAAAAATTATTTTTCAAAAACTAGTCAGCAGAGTTCTTTATATATTTAAAAATCAGATTATGATATTTGAAAACTTGGGCCTGTGTGTGCATGCACATGCGTGCTTACATGTGTGTGTGTGTGTGTGTGTGTTTTAGTAAATTATTCCTTTCCTTGCGCTATGCAAAAACCAGATTTTATCCCAAGAGGGGTTAAAACTAAGTTAGGTATCCATTAAAATAAATGGAAAGAATGCAGAAATATTTACTTTGGGAAAACTGAGAAATCACTTAATTACCAATTTAAGTAGAACACCTTCATGAGGAGAACTATGAAGAAGTTTGAGGGTTTTTTTTGGGGGGGGGGAAGGAGCTTAAAATGCAATTTCAACTCATCATTTCTTACATGCACTAATCACACATAAAACTGTCATTATCTTCCTATGCATTAGAGCTTGCTACATGAGTCCATCCTTGTCATCCTTTGAACTTTGAATGGACATACAGCTACAACTCATTGCAGAAAATGCAGGTTTCATTGGGGAGGAAAATCTTTCAGTTTCTCTGAATAAGATTTCTCAGTTTTGTTTCTCTGAAATTTAGCATTGTTCTTTTCTGTTTTTACCTGCTCCTGTCCTGTGCTTTACTTTCCTGTGTTTGTTATTTTTGCTATTGGAGTCACTTTTATAATTTTCCTTAGATGTGTAGCATAAGTTTCTTTCAATGGTTTTCAATGGTTTTCAGTTTATAATTTTCCCTTTTGTTTTCTTTCTTTCTTTCTTTCTTTCTTTCTTTCTTTCTTTCTTTCTTTCTTTCTTTCTTTCTTTCTTTCTTTAGTTCTAGCTCTGGTTTATACAGAGATGAATTAGGACTGCAGTTTTCTTTTCCTGTTTATTTTCCTTTGAACTCATTTAACTTCTTGAGGAGCCTTTGTTCCAAAAGCAATATATGATTGACAAGCTCCTTTTCTTGTTAATTAACAAATGCTATGCAGTATCAACCTCACAATCTCTCTGTGCAGCTAAGTAAGGTGTAAATACTTCTTGGTGGGCTTTCTTGACTCAATTCTCTGCTGACTGAGGAACATTCTATGCCTGAAGAGCCCATTTATATTACATTTTTTCTTTGAAGACATCTTGCACCTGAGACCATCTTGCACGTGCTTTCATGAGACCAGCTCTGCATCTTCATTTTCTGCTGGTAGTTTCTGGGCATGCTTGAGGGGGAAAAAAGTAAGTTAAGCCAAATTGTGTCTGAATACTGCAGAGTAAGTCAGATTAAAAAGTTATGCTGTTATAGAAAAATGTTGTTCAACTTTTATTTAAGTTATACAGACAAATTGTTTTTCAAAAATATTTTTCTAAGTTTAATATGGTTTGAAATATTTATTTATAATCCAAAAATAGTAAAATAATAAGAAACACTAAAGAAAATAGTGTTTTATTTAATTATCCTGGCAGTTATATTTAAAGTGGTGGAGCGAAATCGGGTACTATTTTTCATAGTACCTGTATTACTCCAGTGTTTTCCACAACAAAAATGGTGTTTCTGCATTGGATTGAAACAATGGCCAATTTATTGTTCTGTTAAACTGTGCCTCTAAATTCATTAAATAAATACATGTACTTGCCTAGATCCAGCTAACTGTTGCTCATGATTCTGTGATGCAGCATTCAAGGCAGTAATAAAAGAAAGAAAAAAAATATATAGGTAGCATCAGTTGTCCCAGAAATATGAGAGTATCTAGTTTTTGAACCGCTTACCTGGTTTTGGACAACTTTCCCCTAACTTCAGCTGTTTACGCCCACTCTAAGGTTTCACTTAAGCAAAAAGAATTAAATATATTTTTGTTTCTTTATTTTGTTTTTATTTTTAATCTCTGAAAAAATATGATTTTTTAATGGGACTTGCTGTCTTTGCTTGTTTTTCACACTACTTAGGTGCTTAACAATTATATGATGTACATCTCAAAAATTCTGTTCATACATCTGATGATAATTGTGTGTACAATTCCTTCCGGAATACTTGCCTAACTTGTGAATGTATCATCACTAAACTTGCACAGCTGTGTATTTCCATTTTACTAACTTTAAAGTGGATATGTTTATTATGAATTTCATAATTTTTGCCATTAAGTGTGAATAATGAAAGTAAATGCCATAAGTCTATCTCTCCCCCACTCTGAAGTTGGCAAAATGTATGTTGTAAGTTTGCAAGTTTGCTGAACAGTGTATGAGATACGATCAAAAGGTTTCTGGAATGGCTTCAAAACAATTTAGCTGTTGAGCTGCCTTTAATTCTTTCCCAGACTGTATATGCAGCAATCCTTTCTGATGAAAATGCAGGGTTATGTGACCTTCTCTGACCTTGCAGTGCAGAGGTAGAAGCTTTTAAGTGAATATGTGTTTTGCACCTATGGCAATTTATCTGTCTAACAAAAATATGAGATTATGAACAACATAGAACAAACCTTAAATTTTGCTTCGAACTCTATAAAGCTGCAACAGAAACTTATCAGATGTTAAGAACAGCTTATGGTGAGGAAGTAATGGGCAAATCTTAAGCATTTCAGTGGTTTTTGAGATTTAGAAGTAGTGTGACATCATTTAAGGATGCAGATTATTCCAGCATAACTAAGAGAAATTTCTGAATGCTCTAGGACTCTCATTTGGAAGTGTTCAAAGCATTTTGAAAGACAATTTGGATATGAGAAGAACTGCTGCAAATTTTTTGCCCCCACCTCCTTCCAAACACCAAAGGTGTTTGCCCACACAGATCTTAAAGAACAGCTTAAAAATGACCCATGGTTTATGGAGAAGGCTATTATGGTGATGAAATATGGATTTATGAGTACAATCCAGAAAGAAAGCAACAATCTCCACAATGGAAAAGTGAATCAAGTGTTCCGTAAGCAAGTGTTGCAAAGATTGAGGTAGAGTGTTTGATGTAAATGGTCAGAGGAATGGAAGACTGATGATTGGTTCCTGCATAACAGCAATGCACCCACGCACAAAGCCATTTCTTTCCACCAGTTTTTAGATAGACATTTGAGAATGCTGTTTCTTATTACTCTTATTCTCCAGATCTGGCTCCAGCGGACCGTTTTCTTCCCCTGCAACTTAAAATGTGGTTATTAGGATACTGTTTTAACGATCTTGCTGTTATCCATCATAAATTGCAGAAGACTTTGATTGCATTTAAAGAAGATGACTTTTAGAGGTGCTTCCAGCAGTGGCAACAGTGTTAGGACAAATGTAGGAGATTATTTTGAGAGTGACAGTGCAGAATACACAAATCAGATGTTTTGTTGTGTTTGTGGCCTCATTCTGAAAACTTTTTGATCACACCTCGTATATGTTAAAAGTGATTTCTGGTACCTTTGAGCTTGCATTTTACAGTGTTTAAGTATTTAAGTTCTTTTGATGTTAAATGCATATGTTTAACACCAGAAGAACATCAGTTTAACTTTTCCTTGTGTTAATTGTTTATATGTATGTAGTAAGTGTTTAACAATTCAAATTTGCAAAGATGGTGGGAAATCTGTCAAAAGAGCTGGGGCCCTCTGAGCTGAGATTTAGCTGATATTTTGTCTTATCATAAAGGAAAACAATGGAAAAAGGCTTATCCAGGGAGCTCACTGGAACCAAGATTTGATAATAGGGCCTCCAGGTTGAAAGGCAGACCTGCTACCTCCACATCATGTAGGTGGACTGCTTGTTTAGAGGGTGCCTATGACTTAAAAGTGCTGAAGATCTCATTTAAAAACTATTTTTATGACTTATTTTAACAATAACTTGTCTGTATGTATCATGAATTATTTGGCTAATAAAATGCATATTTTAATGGTCAGTAAAGAGCTATTTTTATTAAGTCTTTTTAGCAGCTTATAGTTCAAAATAAAAACAATAGTGTTAGGAGGTGAAATGATTTATGTGACATATAGGCTCTTTATGTTTCAACCTCAAAGAGAACCTAATGATGAAAACAGAAAATTAATTTTATTGTTAGAGGGCCATAGCTTAATGGACTTTTATTTTAGCTTCAGTATAGGAACTGTGTTCTTGACAACCTATATGCACATGCACTTAAAAGTAGCAATGTTCAAAATGCTGACTTCCCAGCACTTCATATATTATAAATATTTATGGCTACTAATAATAAAACATGAATCTTGCCATATTAGCTCAGAGTTGGAACTTGACCCAAAGGGTCAAAGATGTGGCTCAAGTGCTGTGCTAAAGAAGTTTTCAAATCTGATTAAACTTTTCAAATTCATCCTACACATAGTGTGTTTGAAAGAATAATTTCAAAAAATTAACAAAGTTGTTATTAACATTTTTCTGCAAATTTTGTGGTTTAGATAAATGTCTGATGTTAGTGCATGTAACGTACTGCCCTAGAAAAAAAAAATCATTTTTTTTCTGTGCATGTATGTATGCATATGCATTAATGCATAAAACCTTTAAAGAAGAACAAATGCAACAATTATCATGTAATCTAATATGGTATGAATTTAGTGCTGTCTAGGTTTATGGATTATATGATATTCAGTTAATTTCTCTAAAGAATCAGTGAAAAAATAAACTATACAAAGTCCTGTGTTGCATTCACATGACTTTCTCTACTCACTCTTGTAGGGACTATTCTTACAAATGCTTCTTTTTCTATCTACTTCATGTTAATCGAGGCAAACACATGCATACATTGTCTTATTGCATATTTCTTTGTGGTTCAACAGGATAAGGGGAATACAGTAGGCTTTAAGCGATAATCAAATCTTTAAAGAATGGGTGGCTATTTAATGTATTGTAATTCCATTCTTGTATGGCAAAGAGAAGAAAAAAAAGAAAGAAAGAAAAAAAAAACTGAGGAATGACTTCTACATTTTTTGTGCAGTAAGATTTCTTCTATATCTTAGTTTACCAGTTATGCAAGTCATTCAGAATGAAGAGGACTTCAAGAGTTTATAACCCAGTAAATTCAAGATGTAATACATTTCATTTGTCATGAAAATATACAGGGTGAGCCAAAAAACTATGAACCGCCTGCACTGTGTTTTTCCTGTCTGCGTCTTCAGCATTCGTACCATGTACTGCTATGATAGAAAGGCGTGGATGAAACATACAACATTTTTAAAACTACTTTTAAAGGCTTTACTTACCAACTTTATGAAAGGAAAGCTGAAACTGGCCACCATCGTTGTCCATACATTTTTGGCACCTCTTTAGGAAACTATCCATCAAGTTTTTTGGCTCATCCTGTATTAAACATAATGCACTTTAATCAAAATTGTTAGACCATCTTTGAGGAAATCAAAATTTTTTTTTAAACATTGACCATGTAAAGGGTAGTTTGGAGTAGTATGTCACACCCTTGGAAGATGCTGAACTTAAATATCAAGCTTGATGTTTAACTGACTTTTCATTTTTGAGTTATGCTGTACACACACACGCACGCACGCACCCACCCACCCACCCACACACACCCACACACCCCCACCCACCCACACCCCCACCCACCCACACACACCCACACACACACACGCACGCACGCACGCACGGGTGGAATACAATATTCTCCTACTTACGATACAAAGCAGAGAAAGTAAAAACATATAATAAGATGTAGTAGATAAAGTACCTCACTTATTTAGATTTTGAAGAATTTCGAAAGCATCCCAGCGTAACCTTTTTAATAATCTTTTTGTAATAGAACAAATAGTTGCTTTAGTTTATTTACAAGCCAATGGAAGTACAGCCTGCTTCTGTGATGTGGGGTAGCAAATCTGGCTCACATTCAAGAGGTCCTGACTTCAAATCCCAGTTAGGGTGAGTTACCTGGATAAGGTTTTTTT
Organism: Deroplatys truncata; assembly: GCA_030765065.1. Classification (NCBI taxonomy): domain Eukaryota; kingdom Metazoa; phylum Arthropoda; class Insecta; order Mantodea; family Mantidae; genus Deroplatys; species Deroplatys truncata. The sequence continues at coordinate 141,748,883 of CM060977.1, forward strand.
TTTCCTGGAGTTTTCCCTTATTAAGAAGATTAATGTTGGGTAACTTTAAGCTCTGTGGGCCCCAGGCTCATTTAAGCATTTCACCCTTTTCTTTCATTCATTGTGCGATATCACCTACTAGGTTAAAGGACATTAAATATCAAGCTCCCCCTCCCCCCAAAAAAGGAAATAAAAAGGAATTTTAAAATAGTTAAGTAATATTTTCACCTTCTTTCTTTTTTTCTTTTTACTTTCTCCACTATTTACCTACAGTAAGTAGAGGAAGTATTGCATTCCACGTAAATATTTTATACCAAGATTTCATCGTAAATACACATTTTGAAGTTTGCTGAATTAAAGGAAAAGCATTTTTAGAGAAAGGTCTTGTGTGTGTGTGCGCGCATGCGTGCGTGGGTGCGTGTGTGTGTGTGTGAATTTGAAAATGAGTTTTATTTATGGATGCTCTTTAACTGCTGGTCCTTAGCGTCCCATTCTATATTGAGCGTGAAAGACAGGTAATTTTGCTCAAAGGCCTCTTTATTAGGCTTGAGGTTCTTTTACGTGCCGTAAATCTACAACACGGAACCACTGGCTTTACTTCCCTTCTGAAGGAAGCCATGCTAAGGATTTTTTCACCCGATAAAATCCATTGCCCTCCGCCGGGTTTGAAACCATGACCTCGGAAACTAGAGGCTAGTATGGTAACTACTGAGAACGAGTGTGTGTGTGTGTGTATGTGTGCGTGTGCATGCGTGCGTGTTCAAAATGAAAAGTCAGTTAAATGCCAAACTTGTTATTTAACACCTCCAAGGAGGGACAGCCCCCAAACTACCCTTTACGTGAAAAATTGTTCCAAATATAGACAAAATCTTACTGCACAGAAAATGTAGGTATTGTTAAAGCACACAATTATGCCTAATAAGTTTTTATGTTGTTAATCATTTCCGAGATATTCTTTCTTATTGGTTTGAATTTTTAAATACCTATATCCTTTTCAAGTGGTAAGCCACTATTTGTGTTTTCTTGTGGTCTTGCAAAGAGCATGGAATTTCAAAGCATAATGATCTGCTTTTTAAAAATCTGACTATGGCTTTAGCCTATTGTATCCTTACACCTACAATGAATATATAAATGTGTAATGAAATTTATCTCAATTAAGAAGAAGTAGATAGAAGAATAAACTTTTTTAAGAATAGTTTGTGAAAGAGTGAGTAGAGAAAGCCATGTGAATGCACTTGGCAAAATTTTTTTCCTTAATATTGTCGATATCACTGAAAATACTATAGACTATTTAGGATATTTTCACTTGTCAGTATTGCAGAATACAACTTAAGTAAATATTTTTCTTAAGCTCAATAAATGTTAAAATATTCATTTTTGTGACATTTAATATTTTCTTTCTTAGTTTGATACATATGCTTACTAATTATTAAATAGTATTAAATTAGTCACTAATGTTTTAATTTTTGGAATATCGCAGATATTAAATTTATAGTGCAAAAATACGTTTGCTCCAACTGTATAAATGTAATTTCCCTATGGTTAGATAACCATTGTTACATATCTGAGACTAGCAGCATATATAGTTGTCTCAGGTGCTCCTCTCACTCTCACTCTTACTCGTACTCTCTCTCTCTCTCTCTCTCTCTCTCTCTCTCTCTCTCTCTCTCAGAACATTTGGAAAATACAATATAGTAGTTGTTAAAAAAGCTATGCATTGAAAAGTTGGTGAATAAACTCATTCATTTATGTAGTAGTTGTAGGCTTTCAAGTTGAGATACAAATCTTAATTTTTTAAAAAAAATATCTACTGTTAGTTAAAACAGTATTCAATAATGCTTCGTGTATTAAAATTTAGAGAAGCAATGTGTAAACGTTTTGTTTTGGTGAAGTTCATAATGAACTGCAACGGAATAATATTCTTGTGTTTTATGTTTTGTTATAGCATTTTTTAATTTCTTTGTTGTATGAAAGATAATTAGGGATTACTTAACTAAAATAAGTGCTTTGAAATGGATGTCTAAAAATACTGGGTGCAGAATACACCACAGCGGTATGTGGTGCACATTCCATGCTGTCTACAACTAGGATCAAGTAGCACTGACAATTTTGTTAACAATTTCAAAAAGTTTTATTACCAACTTAATGAAAAAGAGGTACTTAAACAGGCTACCATCATTGTTCATAAGTTTTTGTACCTCTACAAGAAACTATTTATCACTCTCATCATAGTTCATGTTGAGTAATGCTAGCTATTTCTTGGTGGATATTTTGTTTCAAATCTTCCAGGAAGTGTGGATTCATCCTATATACATTATGTTTTAATTTACCCCAGAGATAAAAGTCAAAGGTGGCCCAGGGGACTCCACTATGATTCATCCAGTGAACATTCTGTGATCACTGTTGTTCCTATCATACTATTGGCTATATGAGCTGTTGCAGAGGCTTGTTTTAAAAAGGCAAAGTCATATTCCCTGTTGGTTAATTCTATAAAAAAAGGAGGAAAAATTGTATAGGCATCAATTATTGACTAGAAAAGAATGGCCCTATAATACTTTCTGTTCATGGCTCACCAAATACCATTTTTTTCATCAAAGAGAGGTAGTTCAAGAATTACATCAGGCTTCTCATAGCTCCAATGACGATTATTTTGTGTACACGCATAACCATGAAGGGGAACCAGGCCTCACCTGAGAAGAATACTGAATATGGGTCCATTTCACCATTGTACACAACATTCAGACTCTATTCATATAAAGGATCACCTGGTTGAAGAGATGTGTCACAGTTATTTTATATGGTATTAACTTCAGCAGTGTGAAAGACATCTAAGCAACTTTTAGGGGAAATTCTCAAAAGATGACCTATGTCGCCCAACGTTTCTTCACAAAAAATCATACACTATCTCTTAGGTTTCTTAAACTGAACACTTCCTGTGGTCTGAAATTTATTATAAAGAAAGTGGATTGTTATATGGTCTGGAGCTTTTGCCCTGGGAATCTTTTTGAAATCGTATTTGAACTTGATGAGCTGACTGGGTTAACACATATGAAACATATCTAAACACATGCTGTGCAGTAGAAAACTTGTGAGTAGTGAGCCATAATTCACTGTGTGATTAAATACAGGAAAAATAAATTACTTGTAATAACTGAACTACACTCAACTAGTTTGGCAATACTGGCATGCATTGCACTTACCTACACATCCAGTTAAAAAACACCATAAAGTGGGTTTATAGTTAATTGGGCCATTCCATAGAAAATGGCTTCTGTTTGCTGTAACTATAGCAAAATTGAATACCTACAGCAGCAAAGTAATTATTTCACTTTTTTGGGATTGGGTTAGAATGAAGTTGGAGCAGTTTTAAGTTCTAATGCTGGAACATTTGATTTATTGTATTATTATTATTGTTGTTGTTGTTGTTGTTGTTGTTGTTGTTGTTGTTGTTGTTGTTATTATTATTATTATTATTATTATCATCATCATCATCATCTTTCTTTCTTTCTTTCCCTCAATTGTCATTAGTTTCAGGTTAAAAAGACACTTGGTGTTTGCTTTTAAAGCTTTTCCACTCTTTGACTGTTGCATTCAACAAGTGCAGCATTTCTCCTTTTTACATTTTCTTATTTGTTTACAAATGTAAAACCTTACATTCTTCTTCTTTTTCTTGTTCTCCTTAATTGCTGGGACACCATGGGCAATGAACAAAATTTTATAAATGGTGGTGCAGTCGAGTCCAGAAAGCTTGGTATGTTAACTGACTTTTTTTAAAATAAAGAGAGTTGAAGGTTGTTACACTACATCACTAAAATGTTTAGTGATGTAGTGTAATGTTTTAGTGATGTAGTGTAACAACCTTCAACTCTCTTTATTTTAAATTATGACACATCACTGTTACTAGCTTCTAAATCCTCAAAATTAATTAATGTTATCTGACATTCATCTTTTGAGGATGAAGGAAAACTAAAAAATAATCCTATTCAAATAACCTTTCCCCACCAGGAATCACACAGCATGCAGGTTGAAAGGCATCTAGCACTCGATCCTGAGAATAATGTTTTGGGCTTGTTCCTCTTCTAAATCTAGCTTCTTAATCCCCTATGCAATCCTTAGTAGTTTATCAGCTTATATAGTTAAAGGTTACATATAAGCTCAACCCAAAAGATAGTTGTAGGAGTTTATATAATTCTCTTTTAACATAAACTCTCTTTGTTAAGATAACCTTACAGGTTTCTGACCATACACATTCAGATGAGAGGCACTTCTGGTAGCATATAGGGTGGCAGATACAGTAACTGAATTGATAAGAACATCAACATGGATGATACATTAGTATTCAAATCTGCAATGACCTGAATTCACAAATCTGATTTATTTCTTCCAATGCATGTAATTTTGCATTTAAATAGTCACCTGTTAATGAAGTTTCCTAGGCTTTCACAGCCGGTGTCATAACTAAGTAAGAAATATCCTGAGCTTGTAGGCCATGGTGAAGGAGGAGCCCAGTAGACCTCAGCCTACAAGCCCAAATATTTCTTATTTAGTCACCTGTGTTGCTTGTGTTATCTTTAATATCCATATGTAATTAGAAAGCAGAATTAAAAGATTTGGATGCTTCATGCTGTTGGTGAAAAAATCAATTTACTCGTAAAGCCACCTAATAGAGCGAGATTTTGTTTAATATTTTGTAGTTTAGTAGTTATTGCTGTTTTAACCCATTGGCATCTTATTTAAATATGCTCATGGCTACCTCAGAAATCACTTTAAATCCCTGTACAGCTGCATGAGTATGTTGTAAGGTTTAAAAATTCATATATAATTTCTTTCCTGAGGTTTTACATGCATGATACTAGAAGCTTTGACTCACTGATTTTGATGGCCTAATATGTTTTTTTGGATGTGGTAGGTCCCAAAACAGTTCCAACACTTGTGTTGCAAAGCTCTTTTTATTTTCCCCCTAGCGTAGCATACAACACATAATTTTGTTCAATTTTTTTCTTTTTTGTCTGTGGGTGCAGTGTGCATTGGAAAAGGGGCACATGTTTCAGCTTATACTCTCAATGGGGTATTTCCAGCTGAAAGTCAGCCTCTAACATTGAACTCTTGATAGTGTTATATTTTGAAGCAGCTGATGAGTAATGTTGGTTCTAAAGTCTGTGTAGTTGGTCATTTTCTTGGCCAGTCAACTTGTGAAGCACAATGAAACAATTGAACACACACATGTCTAGCAAATAGAAAAATATTTTCCTGTAAACCTTTGGTTTATCGCATTATAGGAAACAAAGCTGTTACCTGTTCTTACAAATTGACACCTCTCATTTGCTTTTGGTACTCAGTGGCACGCTTTGATTTGTTTACATCCTCTCTGGGTGTCTGACTTTTCTTCTCAGCTTACTTATTACTGTAATGTAAGCAGCTTCATGTTTCATTGATAGGAAATAAGCATCTTTGTTATCCCCCCATTTCACACACAGCACATTCATTGCAGACCATGATTCATACTTGCCACATTTCAGTTTATTATGAGACATGTCAGACAATACACCCTTCTTATTTGCTCTCCTAGTACCAGAAACATTAGTTCTGTTCAGTAGTTCTTCTAAAGAAATATGGCAATCTTCTGAATGCCACTTGTTAGTTAAAAATGTAAATATATGTAGTTTTATTGGCCAGCACACACTTGTAAGCTGTGCTTGTCATGCAATTTAAATGCCATTACTAACTTAGTACAGCTCGTCATATGATGCAAATGGGTTAAAAATACATACATGGAATTTAGTTTTTTTCCCATATTTATTATACATTTATAACACACTAAAACTTATATAAGGGAAATGTTACATTCGCTTTTGGCAGTGGCTGCTTCTAATTACTAGATTAAGAGGGACATTGTAGTCATTTGCCTTTACAACAGCATTCATTCCAGAGAATGTTTTAATGCATACATTTATATAAAGGATAAAATGTATATAATGGTAAATACATCATGCATAATTAATAGATCCAAAAATGATATTAATGGTTACACATTTACTCATTATTAAATTCTTTGCATTTTTCTTTCTGTTTTGTTTAGCTGCATTAATATCCTTAGGTTAATGATGTCTGAAATCATTGATCATCAATGTCTTCTCCAATATTAACTGAGAAAACTAAGAATAAATTAACTTTTCTAATATACTCAGCTTATTAAATGCACTCATAAAACTTTAATGTTCTGTGTACAATATTAACTTGCTTTACTGTGTTCACCTGCATCCTCAGATAGCAATCATAATTTCTGTTTGTTATAACTCTATCAGTACTGAAAAACCTCAAAGTAACACTATTATAATAAATGGCTCTATTGCATTCCCAGTTGACTATAGCCCAAAGTTTTTGCCACATGGCAGAAAGCATATATTTCTGACTGATTTATAGTAAAATGAACTATGTACAGAACCATGGCATTTAATGATTGATTGACCTAACAGTTGGTTAAACTATGAAGTTCAGGACTTAAAGTGCTTATGACATTGCAAGTCGCCTTTGGGGTATGTCATCTCAATTTTTTTTTTAATTTAAGATCTTGTGGTTTACTGGAAAAAATGTGAGTCGGTCAGGGAATTTAATGTTGTACTGGCATGTTACCATCATAGTTCAGTTGGTTGGAGCAACTGGACGAAAACCAGAAGATCCGTGGTTCAAATCCCAGCTAAGGCACTCAATGTTTCAGTCTGATTCTTCCTTTCCAACCTTGTCCTACACTAGGCGTGTGTGAAAGAACGATTAATTACCATTGATTGACCTAATAGTTGGTTAAACTGTAAAACCTGGGTCTTGAAGTATTTAAAACATTGTAGGTTGCCACTGAGGTATATAATTTCAAATTGAATTTGAAATGTGATTCAGTTGGGAAATTGTGCCAGCATGTTGCCAGGTAGCTTAGTTGGTTTGAGTAGACAGAAACCAGAAGATCTGTGGTTGAAATACCGCCTATGGCATTGAATTTTTCAGTGTGATTCTACAGAGCAGTCCCTCAGCCATCTGGCCGGTAGTCGCGATGCGTGTTCCACGCACAATCCCTCAGCTATCTGGCAGGTAGTCGCGATGCATGTTCCGCATGCTATATTCAGTGTATCTGTTTATTATTCTCATTATTGATACTGATACCATATTATTACTGATTTTATGATGATTATTACGATATATCGATTACCTATTGAACAAACATAATTACCTTTTATTTTATCAGTACTAACCTTTTTCACAGTCGGTGTTGAAAGTGGTGTCCTTCGGCAGATAAACGTTCTTGGCACCTTCTCATGAAATTACCATTCACACGCATAAGTTCTTGTTGTGTAATTTCCCTAATTTCTGTTCTTATATTGTTTTTAAGATCGTCTATGGTGCGAGGATTATTCCTATAGACTCTATTTTTGAGAGTTCCCCACAGACAAAAGTCACACACAGTAAGATCCGGCGATCGAGCCGGCCATAACCCTTTAAAGATTATTCTGTCATCAAAAACATTTTCTTCCATTAGAACCCTTCGTTTCGTTTTACAACTTACAACATTAAATGATCCTGTTCTCTTCACTTTATTCACTAGATATCTAACTGTTTTACTCAGAACTGGAACACCAGGAAATTTATCATGAAATTGCCTACACACCTGTCTACATGAGTCAGTTTTCACATGCGTGTCATACATAAAAAGTCTTTGTTCAAGCGAAAATTTGAGTACCATTTCTGGGTTGTATTAATCCGATAATTCAATCGCACACAAATACACATGCGTCTCGCATCTATACACAAGAAGCAATAACAGCTGACAGAAGCCTTCTGCGACTTGTCCGATAAGTGGAAGAGCCTGTGGCCTTGAGTTCATACAGACGTGTCACACAAGACTGCCATGCAATTCCCAGCCAGAGCGCTGAGGGAGCGCTCTGTACTTTCCAACTTTAAATATACCTAGATGCACTTATCCTGTGCCCCATTGAACCTTAAAGACAAGCTACCCCAATAAATGACTATAAATCTAAGCTGTTGCTGGGGTTGTATTATGACAGCTGTGAAATTCTGAGTTTTTATGAAAGCTTATTTTATTTTTGCCAGTGATTTAATATTTCAAGAATGTATACACAGGAAGATATAACATCTTATGATCATAAAATGTGTGTTTATTTGACATTTTAATAGGTTCTTAAAAGGTTGTTTTCAATTTCCTTTAAGTTAAACATTAATTTCCTTTTAAGGAACCCATTATAAGTGGATACATAGATCATTACAGTCTTGATGCAGCTAAAATAAACTCTTCCTATTCCTTGGATTATCAAAATTTCTTCTTTTTGCAAATGGTATAGCATAACCTATTGATTTTAATACCATTTCTGTAAGATATTCCACAAAATATATGAATATTTCCTGGAAAAAGGCTCTACATGTTTCATGTGGTTAAAGACCAAGGAGTACCAGAACATTTAATCTAGAGGAACTAATCCTCAGTTATTATCAGCAGCAACAGAGAGTGCGAGTCATATGACAGTATAGGGAATTCTACAAGGGCAGTTCCTTTATCTATATCACTTTCAAAGAGTTCAAGGTCTTGTTGAAGCTGACTTTTGACCCAGAGAAACATTTTGTGCTTGGTTATAATAAATTTGTATTTAGGAGCAAAACTTTCCTTCCACTGTATTCTTGAAGTGCAGCATAATCAGGAACGGAGTGCAGAAATTTCACAATACCTAATCATGTATGGTCAGATGAAACTCCCCATGTAGTTTTGACAGGACATCAACCATAGTTCACTTTTAATGGCTGGGCTGAGATAAATGGAAATGCATTCTAAGATCCTTTCACGTAATGTGGAACATTGACATCATAATTGTAATACTTTTATCTTTTAACCAACTATTTATGTTCTCTTGAATGAAGTTTCACTAAACATAACTCTACAGTTTGTGCATTAAGGGGCACTGCCTTATCTTGCCCATGCTGCTGAAGTACATTTATACATAGCGAGGAATTGGCATGCCAATCTGCATGTTCTCATGATCTCAATCCACTGAGTTTTCATTTGTGAGATCATTTAAATGACACTATGTTCAAGGACTGTGGAACTTTTTCTTCTTAGATTTGAAGAAGGATGTCAGCATTAACAGCAGATAACTGGAATATGGGGGAGAGTATAATTGATGCAGTGTTTAGAAGCCTATTGTAAAGTTTATAGTGATCATTGTGAACCTCTTTTTGTAGAAGTTTCTGTTTAGAAAAAAATAGGTGTAAATTGTCAAATAAATTTTTATCTATACCCTACAAATTATAATGTAGCACAGAAGGTTAGCAAAACCGACCATCTATTTACCTGAATTATTTTGCATGTGTTTTTATCCTCTATCAGTTATCCCATCAGATTTCCCATGTGTTTAGTTACATTCTGCATGCATTCTGCACAGAAGCAGAAATATATTTTACATAATGGCAAGATGCTTGAAAAGTACCTTATTATTCTCAGGGCCTTATTATGAAATACAAACTATACCTAATAGTACCTTGTTGTAATGTATATGTAGATTATAGTGTTAATAACAGTGGATCCATTGGATGCCAATTCAAAACTTTGAGGTTTAAAACTCTCTGAACATCAATTTTCTATAAATGTTGATGATAATTTAAAGGGAAAAAAGTGTTGAAATTTTTTCTCTTTTCACGCTTTTGTTAATTTTATTTCTTAAGAGCTTCTCTGAATATTCAATAATGTTTTCAGGAAAGAAGCAGAAGTTACCAACAGTATTAAGAAAGCTTCCTCTCTCTGAATCAAGAATTCGTACAATTTCTTCAAATAGCCACCTGTACAACAATACAAGAAAGGCTAGTAGTGGATTCAAACTAGATGCCAATCGCCTGCCTGGAATTTTCCAGTGTCCCAACTGTGGAAAAGTATATCGCTGGCTAAGGAATTTGAAAAGTCATGTGCGTCAGGAATGTGGGAAAGAACCTCATCTCCAATGTCCATACTGTCCACATAGGAGCAAAATTAAAGGAAATCTCAAAAAGCATATAGCACTTAAGCATAATATTGCATTACTTTTGTAAGAGAAGTGCTTTCTTTATCGTCTGCTCTTTGACTGTGAACACTTTTTCTTGAACATTATAAATATATTTGCCAAAATATGTACTTATGTGAAAAATAAAAATGTATTTTAAGGTTTACTGTATGATCCACATGAAGATCCAGAAGAAGAATATGTACATGGCAGTTTGTTACTAATGAGTGAATTAGGTAGTAAACACAAATGAATAAATCACAACTTTTCAAGCAATCACCTTATTTCTTCCTACATCTACTTTTGCTGAAGTTAAGCTTAAAAAATAGCAACATAGGTATTAAAGAATCCATTATTTTATGGAAAATAAAAGAACTTTATAGTTGACTACATGAAGAGTATTATTGTGTGATCTTTTAACCTTGCAGCATTTAAAAAATATTTTGTCATAAAAAGAAGTAAATGCACTTTTGTATAATACTAGTGCTGTGTTTCTATGTGTCTAGTAGGCATTTCCAGTAAATAATTTATTTGAATAGGGTGAAGCCTCAGGTATATCAGCATTTCATGTCATTGTAGGTATTTTTAAATTCCCACATTTATTTTTAAGATCCAGAGACAGTGAGACAAATGATTAATGATGGCCCTAATGAGCTCAGAACACTTTTACCATATTTCTTTTCAAAGGGAAAACTCCAGAAAGAACCTCACCCAGACTGTTTGATTCGCCAGGGACTGAACTTGTGTCAGCAGTTTGGAAGGCAACTGTCAGATTCATTTATGTTAATTTTTTTGGAGAATTAACAATTAGTATAAGATATTTTGTAACACTAATATAATGAACTGCAGGTATGTTTCTATTCTGAACATCATTATTATACAGCCCAGATACAGGAGCGACATATTTTATGCTGGGAACAGCTAGTAAGAAACCAATATTAAGCTGTTTATAACTTTTTATCCTGTGTAAGGGCTTTTACCAGTGCTTTGGTAAACATACCGTATTTACGCTAATCTAATGCGCATTTTTTTGGCCAAATGTAGCACTCAAAATCGTGGTGCGTATTAGATTCGCTAGCGCATTACATTCGAGTGCAAATCCGTTCCGTAGAACGCCAGTAACTTCATTCAAATTTTTCGTTATTGCGTCACAATGGATTGCTGGAGTTAACATGCATCCGGAAACTCGCGACAAGCTAGCCGCTCATTTATCATTGGCCTATTATTGAGCGTTTTTAGATACTGTATGGAGGGCAAGGGCAAACAGAGAACGTGTTATGATGCTTCTTCAGAGCTTGATTTAGGCCTAGGCGGCAATTTTCAGGGGGGCGGCATTTTCTCTATCTTTCTGTTCCCTTTTTTTACTGTAAAATTTTTATTTTTAAAAAATGTCGGCAGATCGTTTCTGAAGTTTGATCTTGTACAACTTGTGGAAGTATAAGTTATCGCATTGTCGCGGCCTCGCGGCGAGACTGTAACAGAAAATATCGACGAAAATTTTGAGTGCACAAGGCGACAGTATTCAGACACTGCCAAATACCCTTCGCAATTACTATTCAGCCGAACTTTAATTAATGGTGAAACGAGGTCTAGATCGTGGTTAGTGTTTTCAAAAAGTAAATGCGCAGTTTATTGTGCTCCCTGTAGGTTCTTTGTAAAGACATTTACCTTAGCTACCACAGAAGGTTACAATGACTGGAAAAACGCAAATCAATGTATGGAAGAACATGAAAATTCCTATGAACATAAATGTGCAATTACAACAATGTTAGCAAGAAAAAATACGGCTGAAAGAATTGATAGAGCTTTGCTACTTCAAACAAAATAAGAAATTAAGTACCTATTGGAGGGAAGTTCTAAAGCGTATAGTAGCAATAGTAAAATCCCTCGCTATGCGTGGTTTGCCGTTTAGAGGCACAGATGAAAAGTTTGATTCAAACAATAATGGAAATTATATCATGTCATTAGAATTGATTGCACAGTTCGATCCATTTCTCGCCGAGCATATAAAAAGAGATGGAAATAAAGGAAGTGGCACGTCCGCTACGTGACGCCGAGCTGTGTAGTCGCCGAGTCTCCTGAGGTTAGGTTAGGTTAGGTTATTTATTCAGGAAATTACCTGGTGCCGGTACATTAGGCCCGGCTAACAGGCTTATGTTTACATGGTTTTACAGTTTGCTTGTTATCATACTATATTTACTTATAGGAAAAGAAAAACCCATGCGGTGGCCAGCATTAGGCCACCGAGAACAGTTTTAGTTTGTAGTCTTTATCAGTTTTTGTTTTCTTAAATTTGTTTTGAAACACATTCTTTTTCATTATGTACATATGTACCACACACATACACACACACGCTCTCACACACATACACACATCTGGCCATGCGAAGCACGTCCCAGGACTAAAACTAAACACTATCACACGAGATATTTACACTAATTACACAACACAAATGCACTATTTACACAATATTTACAGTCCGCCGTTTTGCTGTGCGGCAGCTTGTAGCAGGATGGTGGATGGTTGTTGCGTAGTGACGGCCTCTGCAGTAGTTGGCGTGGCCTGGGGCCTGGTGTGATGGGCGCGCTTAATGGCGAGCCGTTAAAACATTCTGATACGGCCATGTTTCCTGTGCTTCGGCTCGCCACTGCCGATGCTGGAGATTAGGGGGTTCTGGTGTCCCCGTATGCGCGCCCATACCGACGAGGCACGTTTTGTAATGGCATCAGGGATGGAGGGCATGTTTGTTTCACGGAGGATGGTTCGGTTGGATGTCAGGAGAGGAACACGAAGGATTTTTCGGAGGGAGAGGTTTTGAAGGATTTCAACGTGCCTTTTCGCAGATGCAGATGCATTTGCCCAGGCCACACATGCGTAGAGAACCACCGACAGAATGAAGGATTTGTACAGAATAAGTTTGGATTTTAAGTTCAGCTGTTTGCTGCGGAAGACGGGGGCGCATAACTTTAACTGCTGCCGCCCTTTGTTGGCGCTATCTTTTAAGTGGGCAGTCCACCGCAATGTGCGGTCCAAGGTGACGCCAAGGTACTTAACTTGCTGACGGCAGTGCAATCTTTGACCACCGACCGTTAGGTCCATGGCCGGAAGGCGCAGCTTACGTGAAAAATAAATCAGCTGGCATTTGTTTGCATTAATTTCTATCTTCCAATCGTGGAGCCACGAGAGGAAGCGGTCAATATACCGCTGCATTTCTAAAAGGCCGAAACGAGGATTTTTGTGGTGATTGTAGATTGCAGTGTCGTCAGCATACATTGCGATTTTGCATCTGGCGTCCACGGGAAAGTCGTTGGTGAATAATGTGTATAGAAAGGGGGACATTATAGCCCCTTGAGGGACACCAGCCCGCATAACTCGCTCCCGAGAAGAGGAGCGGCCCACTTGGACGTAGAAGCGCCGGTTTTCTAAAAAGCTCTGAATGAGGTACATGAAATTTTGAAGGCCGGGAAAATTGTGGTGCAATTTGTAAAGTAGGCCGTTGTGCCAGCACCGGTCGAATGCGGCTTCTACGTCCAAAAATAGCGCCAACGTTGAAGCATCATTGTTGAACTGCTCAGTGACGTCATCCGCAAAGCGTAATAGTTGCAATTCTGTGGAGTGACCTTTTCTAAAGCCAAACTGAGATTTTGATAATTCATGTATTTCCGAAACTTGTTTTTGAAGTCGACAAAGTATAAGTTTTTCGAGCAGTTTTCCAATAGTAGACAGGAGACTAATGGGGCGGTAATTTTGTGGTTGCCTGGTGCTTTTCCCTTGCTTCGGGAGCATTATTACCTTGGCTCGTTTCCAAGTGGTTGGGAAGTAATTATGCCTCAAACAGGCGTTGAAAATCTTTGTGAGCTGCACCAGGGCTTTTCTCGGGAGATGCTTGAGTTCCTCATTAGTCACCCTGTCTGGGCCGGCGGCTTTCCCATTAGGCAAATGCCTAATGAGCTTGCACACTTCCAGCGGCGTTATGATAGGCAGTTGTTGCTCATGCTTCTGCGCCACCCAATTTTGTACCCATGTCAGAACCTCCCGTTCTTGTGCGGGGTTCGTCGTAGGATTTTCAGAGAATCTGTCTTGGAGACAGTCGGCGAAAACCTCGGCTTTCTCCTCACCGGAGAAGTGCAGGCCGAGGGGAGTGTGAAGCGCCTCAGTGCTTGAGTTGACGCTAGAGGAGACCTTAAATGCCCTTAGTAATTTCCATAAAGAATTGTCCGAATGTGTGGTACTTAACATTTTATTTTCCCACTGTTCAATTTTGTTCAGTTGAATTTGTTGCCGAATGATGTTGCGTAGCCATTTTGCTGCAACTTTGTATTCGGGCTGGCGGGTAAGCCGCCAAAGTCTCGTCAGGCGGCGCCTCCGGGCAATGAGCTGCTCCACCTCCGGGTACGTGCAAAAATTAGGTGGGCTTGTGGTGTACGTGGTAGCGTTTCTTTTGGCCGTGCGTAGCGAGGCAGTGAAATTTTTTTCTTCGGGTCTTCAAGTGGTCAGCGCCGGAGAGGGAGGAGCCAGCAATCAGCAGCGTATAGCGGCAATTGCCTCAGCGCTCCGCCTACCTCAGCAGCAGCATCGACCCACGGTCCTGCGGTTATTACTAATACTATCTTTGCTTTCCAGGGCCGGACACCATCGCCATTATCACCATCATCTTTCCTACAGCCAACTACCAACCCAAACCCTTCCTTTAGCCAGTCTGGTTATTGCCGTAAGCACTTGTGCTTAACCAAAGGATTGTTTCAATTCTGTGGTTTTTTTAAACCACACTTCGGCGGCTTCGGCTGTGGCAAGACACCAGACACGCCTTATAGCAGCTAATCCATCACCTCAGAAACCCATCCCGCTCTGAACACTGACTGACTAACTGACGACTGACCCAAAAATACATAGTACCCTCTAATACACAACACAAGACACAAATAACCATGGTCAAGTCAAATAAAATACCGCCTGATCCAGATATTCCGGGACCGAGCACAAAGCAGAGCCAACCCAAGTCAAAAAAAACGAAACACTAGGGCACACAAGTACAGTGAACCCACACAAAAAACAACCATCATAGAAGAAGATCTCTCTGTGTCCGAAACTAGTTCAGACTCGGAAGTAGATGAACGCTATGGAACAGTCCTACAGAAAAACATCTCAAATGGGACCCAAAAATCGCAATCGAGTAGCACCAGCACTAACGACAGCCACCCAAACACCCAAGCCACATCATTGCTTCCACACGGGCAGTTTGCGCTGTACATCACAGACTGCGATGATAAATGCCGCAACTCACTCCATGTGCGACAGCTAATTAAGGAAAAAACACAAAAAAGCGATGATGCAGGGATAGTCGCCATTAAACCACTGTTCAAACCAAGAAACACTCAGCATCATCTTCAAGAACGAACAACACGGGAGAACATTCCAACAAGGAGTGCCCGTAGCCAAATTTGGCCAAAAAGCCCACTACAGGGTAAGCCTGCCACCCCCGGAGCCAGCCTCTCAGTCCCCGCCAAAAAAACGCCAACTAACGGCGGTTATCAGAAATATCCCTCTCGGATATACCGACGACGAAGTAACAGAAGCCATACAAAAAGAACAGCCAACCATCACTAAAGCTACCAGAATCGTCAGCCGAGCGACCAACAAACCTACCCCTCTCTTCCGAATTTTTACGGAAGAACTGGAAACAATACAAGCGGCCCTCAGCCGCGGCATCATAATTGAGTACCAGATTTACCGCGTGGTGCCAACCAAAATCAACGAGCGACACGTCCCCTGCAAGAAATGTCAGGAATACGGTCACACACTGGAAACCTGCCAGAATCAAGCCCGGTGCTTCTACTGCGGCAACCAGAGCATCATGCAAATCTGCCAACACACTGGCACCAAACCATCTGAGCCATACTGCGCCACCTGCAATACCACCGGTCACTACACGGGACAAGTGCGATGCCCACTCTACCCAACCAACACGCCTATCACCGCACAGCAAGTTCCTCCAACTAAAATCTTCCCGCATAACCACCCCCTCCACCATCCCCTCCGCTCCTCCAGCCCCTGAACAACCATCCCTACCCACCATTCCTACAGACAAGAAAGAACTATCCAAACAAGAGCTAACACAAACCCTAAAGGACCTAACGAATGCAACAGGAGAACAGGTCAACACCACACAACTGCAACTGCAAGACATGCATACCACAATCACGAACTACGTGAAACAGCTGGTTGATCATTTTGCCGAACAACTACTCAAGAACATCGCAGTCATCATACAAGCAGTGACTCCACCAGACCTAAAAGAGAAGGTCAACAAAACCATGCAGGACACCATACGCACAACGATGAACAAAATAGTAAATCTAACCAACATAGGCCCGCAAGTTGCGGTGCTTATTAGCACATCAGAACCAAACAAAAATACAAGTACAACACAGTAGGCCTCGACACTCGACACATAACACACCTTTATTGTCGCAATAATGGCCCGGATAGTTGAGAAGAACGACATCACTCTACTACACATCAACGGCATAAGGTCAAAACGAGAGCATTTAAAAGCAGTGCTTACCACACACGATCCTGATATCATAACAGTCAATGAAACCAAGCTCAAACCATATACAATACATTCAACTTCCCCCCCTACCGCATCTACAGGAGAGACCGCCAACCAGAGGCCGGAGGAGGAGTTCTGCTTCTAGTAAAATCACAACACCAAGTCAGAGAAATAGAATTACCACAGCAATTTAACACCGAAGAGGCAGTACTCATTGAGTTACACATATGCACACAGAAAATATATATCGCAACAATATATGCCTCGCCCACAAACATGTCCATCAGCCACAATCACTTTCCAACGAATCTGCTCAAATACCTAGACAACAAATACAAAAATTTATTGGTCATAGGCGATCTGAATGCCCAGCACCAAAGCCTACTAGATAATAACACCAATTACTACGGCAGACAACTGTTAAAGCTGCTCAAAGACACCTCCCTCAGAATAGCATATATCCCCGGACCCACGAGGATAGGGCAACGTCAGCAACAACCTTCATCGCCAGACAGAATTCTAATCGCACCACGATTATACCACAAAATAACAAATATCAGAACAGATGCACCAATTAATACCGACCACCTCCCGGTGATACTTACAATAGCGACCCAAAGACGGCACTACGAAGTCCGGTTACCATATGCGGTGCCGGACTTCAAACGAGCCAACTGGGACCTCTACAAGGAAAAAATTAATGAACTACTCAACGTCACACCACTCAACACCCATGGAAGCATAGTACATCAAATTGAGGCAGAGGAGATAGCCCTGAGAGGCATCATACTTGCAGCAAAGCAACAAGCCGTCCCAATGGTCAACAGGGACCCCAACAGCAACACCCTCACCCCAGACATCATTCGGCTCATCAAACAAAAAAGAAAAGCCCATCGGGAATACATGAGAACGCACCACCCATACAACAAAACCATACTTAATCACCTCCAGGAAGCAGTCAAAGAAGCCATCTCGAAATATAGAGCAAATAAATGGACTAAGTATATAGACGGCCTGAACAAAAACCGGACAAATGACCCTCGCAGTTTCTGGCAACTCATAAAAAAACAAGAGGCCGACAGCACACAACATACCCAATAAAACAAAATGGCCGCCATGTGTGGAACACCACCGAGAAACTACAAATCTTTAAACAGCACTATGACGAAGTCTTTCAAACGCCACACAACCCCACATTTAATCAGCTATACTACAACCGAATAAACTACCATGTGAACATCAGCCCCCACCTATACACACCACAGGAAAAACTACGAGCCCCCCGAAACAACAGGACCCGCCAAGCCAATAACGCTAACTGAGCTCAAAATCATCATTCAGTTACAAGGAAACACGGCCCCCGGGCCAGACCAGATAACATACAAAATGCTCAAGGAACTACCAAACACGATCATAAATCGATTACTCCGACTATACAACACCTGTCTACAACATGGCTACCACCCGTCCAGCTGGAGACACGCCCACATCATGCTATTCGAAAAACCGGGCAAAGACGCAACGGATCACAGGAACTACCGACCAATCTCCCTCACGGCAACTCTCTCAAAAATATTGGAAAAAATCATAGTAAATCGCCTTCAAAAGTACATCAAAGAAAACCACATCATACCGGACACTCGGGCCGGCTACCGCAACGACATAACAATACAGGATCAACTTCTACACGTGATGTCAGAATTTCAAGACAGTTTCAACCGCAGCAAAACCACAATAGCAGCATTTCTAGATATCAAGTCGGCATTTGACAAATGTTGGACAAACGGCTTGTTATATAAGTTAACCTCCCTAAAAATACCACGGAAAATAGTCCGATGGACGGCCAGTTTCCTCCGCGACAGGACGGCAAATATAAAGATTAACAATACCTTCTCCAACATAATAAATCTGCAAGCCGGCACACCCCAGGGGAGCGCCATCTCTGGCCTCCTCTACATACTATACACCTCAGACACACCAGCACCAACCGAATCAACAGTCAAACTCGCCCAGTACGCAGATGACACCCTGTACTGGTGCACGGACCTTCGGCCTACAGTAGCAAAAAAGAGACTTGAACGCCAGCTCAAACATTCACAAACTGGGCTAAAGACTGGAGAATCGACATAAATGCAGAAAAAACACAAATAATGACAATCAAAAGAAAAGGCAGCTTCACAAAAAAGGAACTGAAACTGAAAATCGACGGACGATTGATCAAATCAAAGCCTACAGCAAAATACCTCGGAGTCACCATCACCAACAAACTCAAAACAAGCCAACACTTCAATCAAAAGATCAAACAAACCAAACCAATGTTAAAAACACTGCGATATCTGGCGAACAAAACAAGCGAGGGACTAACCACCAAAGCACTCATACATTTATACAAAGCTCTGGTACGACCAGTACTTACATACGCCGCAACAACCCTAGGACCGATAACGGCACCAACCACAATGCATCTGCTCCAAACAGTTGAACGCAAATGCTTACGCATAGCGGCCAAAGTGCCCTACTGCTACTCAAATAAAAAACTATACAGCCTCGTCAAAACCGAACCACTTCCGGGATTCTTTGAAAGAGGATATCACAACTACGCCAATAAAGCAAATAAACTGCCACATCGCCAGCAACTACTGCAATCATCAACGACGTTTAAGAAGAACGCCGAAAATCAATGCCGAACCTACACACCGCCACCCTTAGCTTTCATCAGAACCAAGATGGAAGAGAAAGAAAGACAAGACCAAACAGATGTACGAGACTACCTCAACAACCTTCTAAGATAAAAGATGCGCCATCAACAGAGCCAACAGCCTACACAACAGACTGGCCATGGTTTACATACTACCACTAACATAACACCAATAAAAACTAACAACAACACAGCCCCATGAAAAAAAACAACACTGACCAAGACATAACCGTGGAAAGAGAAGTGTGTCCACAAACACCACAAAAAAAAATCATACACACACAAGACAAAGAAGGCGATGGTCACACCCACACCATGAAACAAAGACAACCAAACTCCTCAAAACCTCATTCCTCCCCACACACATACTCATATACCCACAACAGCTGTTGCCGAGTCACTGCGAAAGGTCGATGCCCACATAAGTTAATAAGAAAATCCTGGCTGAAGAGGGAAATAACCCTAAAACAGCCTTGGTTAGCGAAAGCTAACCAGAATTACCTTTTTGATTGATTGAGGAAGTGGCACAACATCGTATTTGTCAATCACAAATTTGTGATGAGCTCATTAAAATAATGTCCCTGGAGATGGTAAATGTTATAGTAAATGAAATAAAAGCAGCTAAGTATTTTTCTATAATTTTAGATTCAACTTCTGACATTGCACATACAGATCAATTAGCATTCATCATTCGATACGTAACTGAATGTGGCTCACCAGTAGAAAGGTTTGTGAAATTTCTACCTAACTGTGGTCATAAGTCTGAAAGCCTAGCAACGGCGGTTATGGAAACTTTGAATGAGCTTGGTCTTGATATTAAAAATTGCCGTGCTCAGTCCTATGATAACGCTAGTAATATGTCAGGCACATACTCAGGTCTTCAAGCACGAATTAAAGATTTAAATCCCCTTGCTGTGTATGTTCCATGCTCGGCTCATTCTCTCAATCTTGTTAGTTCTTCTGCTGTGGGGGATGCTGTATGCCCGCAGCAAACTTATTTGGTGTTATTCAGGGGCTATCCTATAACTTTTTCTCAGTGTCTACAAACAGGTGGAAACGTTTATTATCTCATGTGAAACCAAACTTTACGGTGTTGGAAAGTCTTTCGCAAACAAGATGGTCGGCCAGGTACGATGCTTGTCGTAGTTTATGTTCTTCGTGGTTAGAGATCCAATCAGCTCTAACAGCAAAACGTTACAATCTGTTGAGGCTAACTAGAAGTTGTCATCAATCTTTACAATTCATTAGTAACATATCTTGAATACAAAAGAGGTATGTTTGATCTTTACAAGGATAAAGCTATGAACCTGAGTGGTGAAGATACATATAATTACGACAGCACCAGGAAACGTAGATGTAAGTTGCAACTTGGTGAGCAAAGAGAAATTTTCTGACAGAGACAATTACAGAATAAATGTTTTCAATGTTGTTATTGACAGGCTGTGTCAAAAACTGAAACGTAGATGTAAGGCGTATGAAATATTGTTTGCTAATTTTGGTTTTCTTACTAAGCTCTGTGAGTTAGAAACAAAACAAATTTTCGAACGGACTCAAACTTTAAGAGCAACTTGCTTGGACGACATAGAGGATGAATTCGACAATGAATGCATTCGCCTTCGATGCTATATGAGTGAGAACAATTTAGATAAAAAAAATGTCATTGCTGTGTCTATACAAAAGGCCTATAAGAAAGGCCTCTTATCCTAATATTGGTGTAGTGCTACGTATATTTCTGTGTACACCTATAGCAAATTGTTCGGCAGAGAGATCATTTTCAGTGCTCAAGAGAGTTAAAAATTATCTTCGTTCAACAACACGCCAAGAGAAGCTGAACGCTATTCAATTCTTTGCATCGAGTCTGATGTGCTTCGTCAGATCGACTCGATGACGTCATCAATGCTTTCTCTATGAAGAAAGTACGAAGGAAATCGCTATAATTGACAAGTAAGATGCATGTATTTTTATTCCAAATAATTAATTTTTTTCTGAGTTGTAACTTTCATTTAATGTCGTCTCATTTAAAACTAATTTAAACTCATAATGGCTTATATAATAGCTGCTTATATTGTTTGGGGAAAATTGGGGGCGGAAAATTTTAGCACTGCCTAGGGGCGACAAAATACCTAAATCCGGCCCTGTGCTTCTTAGAAGCGTAAAGTAATCCTTTATGCTGAAAAAATGGTAATAGAAAGGCAGGAAGGAAGTTCAATGCATCAGAGAGCAATGTTCGCTTGTGACGAAAACAAAAATTGACATTACTTGCTACTAAAGCTAGTAGGAAGAAGTTTACGGTCTTCGCAAAGGAAGACATCCTGATGTTGAAGAAAAAGTGTTGGAATTTGTGCGTGAAAGGAAGAAGAATGGGCAACCTGTGACTAGTGACACGATACGAAAAAATCTGATGTGTTACACTCACATGACTTTCTCTACTCTTGTACAAATTATTTTTACAAACCCTTATTCTCCATCTACTTCATGTTAATCGAGATAATCATTTGCAGACTCTTATCTTATTGCTAATTTTCTTGTAGATGTAAGGGGAAAATATATTTACAAGGGCAATATAGAAAAACAGTAGCCTTTAAGCACATACATATCTCTTAATAGCTGGTTGCTAGGTGCAGCACCATTCCCTTTGCCACAGATTATAATTCTTTGCATATCCAAGACAAAAAAAATCTGATGTGTTACACTCACATGACTTTCTCTACTCTTGTACAAAGTATTTTTACAAACGCTTATTCTCCATCTAGTTCATGTTAATCGAGATAAACATTTGCGAACTCTATCTTATTGCTAATTTTATTGTAGATGTAGGGGAAAATATATTTACAAGGGCAATATAGAAAAACAGTAGCCTTTAAGCACATACATATCTCTTAATAGCTGGTTGCTAGGTGCAGCACCATTCCCTTTGCCACAGATTATAACTCTTTGCATATCCAAGACAAAAAAGTGAATAACGAATTCCCATTTGAGAAAATAAGTATTGACAAATTTAAGGGAATAACAAGCAATATCTCGAAAATGGTTCACTCAACAAAAAAAAATGTATATGACATAAATTGTGTATTTTAACGCGATCTACATTTTTTGTGTAGTAAAATTTTGTCTATCTCTTATGGTTTACCAGTTATGCAAAAGTCGTTCACAATAAATAATACTTTTGGAGACATTCCCAGGAAATTCAAGATATACATTTTATTTGTCATAAAAATATCTTAAACATATGATATTTTAATCAAAATCGTTAGAGCCATTTTTGAGAAAATTAAAATTTTCGAAAAATCTTCCATGTAAAGGGTACTCTGGGGTGGGGGGATTTTCTTGAAAACCTTCGTGTCGCATCCTTGGAAGATACTGAACCCAAATACCAAGTTTGGTGTTTATCCGACTGTTCGTTTCTGAGTTATGCTGTTCACAGACACACACACAGACAGACAGACAGACACACACACAGACACACACACGGACATGTTTCCAAAAATGCTTTTTTACTTTCTCTACTACGTATAGTAAGTAGGGGAAGTATTGCATTCCACCCAAAAATTCGATACCGAGATTTCACCGGAAATACATGTTTTGAAACCTCCTGAATCCAAAAAAAGCATTTTTGGAAACATGTCCGTGTGTGTGTGTGTGTCTGTGTGTGTGTCTGTGTGTGTGTCTGTGAACAGCATAACTCAAAAACTAACAGTCGGATAAACACCAAACTTGGTATTTGCGTTCAGTATCTTCCAGAGATGCGACACGAAGATTTTCAAGAAAATCCCCCCACCCCAGACTACCCTTTACATGGAACATTTTTCGAAAATTTTAATTTTCTCAAAAATGGCTCTAACGATTTTGATGAAAATATCATATGTTTAAGATAAGGTCATGAGAAATGAAATGTATATCTCGAAATTTCTGGGAATGTCTCCAAAAGTATTCTTCATTATGAACGACTTTTGCATAACTGGTAAACCATAAGAGATAGACAAAATTTTACTACACAAAAAAATGTAGATCGCGTTAAAATACACAACTTATATCATATACATGTTTTTTGTTGAGTGAACCGTTTTCGAGATATTGCTTGTTATTTCCTTAAATTTTCCAATACTTATACTTTTTCTCAAATTCGTTATTCATTTTTTTATGTCCTGGACATGTAAAGAGAATGGAACGCGCCACATAGCAACCAGCGATAAAATATTTGACTATCGCTTAAAAGCTACCATATTCCCCTTGCATCTACAAGAAAATTACAAATAAGATTGACATCTCGATATCTCGATTAACACGAAGCATATGGAGAATAAGCGTTTGTAAAAATAGTTTTTACAAGAGTAGAGAAAGTCATGTGAGTGTAACACATCAGATTTTTTGAATTCAGGGGGTCTCAAAACATGTATTTCCGGTGAAATCTCGGTATCGAAATTTTGGGTGGAATACAATACTTCCCCTACTTACTATACGTAGTAGAGAAAGTAAAAATGAATAAGGAATTCCCATTTGAGAAAATAAGTATTGAAAAATTTAAGGGAATAACAAGTAATATCTCGAAAATGGTTCACTCAACAAAAAAAATGTATATGACATAAATTGTGTATTTTAACGCGATCTACATTTTTTGTGTAGTAAAATTTTGTCTATCTCTTATGGTTTACCAGTTATGCAAAAGTCGTTCACAATAAAGAATACTTTTGGAGACATTCCCAGGAAAATCAAGATATACATTTTATTTGTCATAAAAATATCTTAAACATATGATATTTTAATCAAAATCGTTAGAGCCATTTTTGAGAGAATTAAAATTTTCGAAAAATCTTCCATGTAAAGGGTACTCTGGGGTGGGGGGATTTTCTTGAAAATCTTCGTGTCGCATCCATGGAAGATACTGAACCTAAATACCAAGTTTGGTGTTTATCCGACTGTTCGTTTCTGAGTTATGCTGTTCACAGACAGACACACACACACACGGACATGTTTCCAAAAAATTTTATTACTTTCTCTACTACGTATAGTAAGTAGGGGAAGTATTGCATTCCACCCAAAAATTCGATACCGAGATTTCGCCGGAAATATATGTTTTGAGACCTCCTGAATCCAAAAAAAAGCATTTTTGGAAACATGTCCGTGTGTGTGTCTGTGTGTGTGTGTCTGTGTGTCTGTGAACAGCATAACTCAAAAACGAACAATCGGATAAGCACCAAACTTGGTATTTAGGTTCAGTATCTTCCAGAGATGCGACACGAAGGTTTTCAAGAAAATCCCCCCACCCCAGACTACCCTTTACATGGAAGATTTTTCGAAAATTTTAATTTTCTCAAAAATGGCTCTAACGATTTTGATGAAAATATCATATGTTTAAGATAATGTCATGAGAAATGAAATGTATATCTCGAATTTTCTAGGAATGTCTCCAAAAGTCTTCTTCCTTGTGAACGACTTTTGCATAACTGGTAAACCATAAGAGATAGACAAAATTTTACTACACAAAAAATGTAGATCGCGTTAAAATACACAACTTATGTTATATACATTTCTTTTGTTGAGTGAACCGTTTTCGAGATATTGCTTGTTATTACCTTAAATTTTCCAATACTTATACTTTTTCTCAAATTCGTTATTCATTTTTTTATGTCCTGGACATGCAAAGAGAATGGAATGCGCCACATAGCAACCAGCGATAAAATATTTGACCATCGCTTAAAAGCTACCATATTCCCCTTGCATCTACAAGAAAATTACAAATAAGATTGACATCTCGATATCTCGATTAACATGAAGCATTTGGAGAATAGGCGTTTGTAAAAATAGATTGTACAAGAGTAGAGAAAGTTATGTGAGTGTAACACATCAGATTTTTTTTTGGATTCAAGGGATCTCAAAACATGTATTTCCGGTGAAATCTCGGTATCGAATTTTTGGGTGGAATACAATACTTCCCCTATTTACTATACGTAGTAGAGAAAGTAAAAAGCTAAAGAGTAGGCTGAAGTTCTTGGTATTCTGAAACAAGAGTTTAAGGCTAGTCGTGAAATTAAATTAAATTGAGTTTTATTTACGGACACTCTTTAACTACTATGGTCCTTAGCGTCCCATTCTATATTGGGCGTGAATGATCGGTAATTTTGCTCAGAGGCCTCTTTACCAGGCTTGAGGTTCTTTTAAGTGCTGTAAATCTACGACACGGGACCACCGGCTTTACCTCCCTTCCGAAGGAAGCCATGCTAAGGATTTTTACGCCCGAAACCCGCGACCTTGGGAACTATAGGCTAGCACCGTACCATTAGTCCACGGAGGACGACAGGCTAGTCGTGGATAGGTGCATCGTTTCATGCAGCGGACGGGTTTATCTCTAAGACGCCGTACAGCAATGTGCCAGAAGCTTCCTGCAGATTTTGAGGACAAACTACAAACGTTTCAGCGGTATGTTATTACACTTTGAAATAATAAAAAAAAATTCCCATTGGTCCCGTGTCGTAGATTTACGGTACGTAAAAGAACCTCAAACCTGATAAAGTGGCCTCTGAGAAAAATTACCGATCTTTCACGCCCAATATAGAATGGGACGCTAAGGACCATAGTATTTAAAGAGCGTCCATAAATAAAACTCAATTTATTTAAAGGAAGTTATCAAAATAACAGGGTGCGAAAAACAGCATGTAACAGTAATTTTGTTCTTTAACAACATGTCACCTAACAATAAGGCACTTTCAATTCTATAATCTGATGGTATAAATCCATTATTGTATTAAATAAATTTAAATAAAATACCTATTACTTATTTGCTGTTATTCATTCGCTTTACATTCGATACAAACACTTTTTTTCATAATTTTAGGTTTCAAATATCGGGTGCGCATTAGATTCGCACAAATACAGCATTTCAACAAATGTGTACACATTTCTCAAACGGTTTTCTACCAGTTTATTAATTTCTTTTTTATCCATTTAAGCAGTGAGTTTAAAGATCATAGATTTAGTACAGTAGGAACGATGATTCTGTGCCGGTGACCTTGTTTCCTCGCGCACTGAAGAGAGTCTATGTCTAATGCCAGGCAGCTCTCTCTCTCTGCTTGCCTGCTGGAAGACGTCGGACTTTGCTGATACGACATAAACATACAACACCACACCATTACATTGACTCGTTTATTCTCACTATTATCAGATTGCTCTATCATTCTTTTATATTTACACATTATACACAAACCTTGTCACGTAAATGGATTGTTGTAAACTAGCAGGGGCTTTATTAGTGTGATAAACACTCTACACCAGACATATCACCACCGTCGTTTTCTTCTGCAAGACTTTCCCTTTCATCTTCATCAGTCTTCTTCTCGTTCGCTGTCACTATATTTCCTAACCTGGATTACAGAACCTTCTAAGACATTTTCAAACAGGCCTTGTTGTTCTTCAACGTATTTGTCTTCCTACTTAATGTGTTGAGAGGCATTTTCCCACTTTTCTATGCTAATGTCCTCAACATGTTGTTAGCTAAGCTTAATCAATAACATCATGTAGTTTAAAAGGGTGTTCTACCAAGCTACCCGTTGCTTTATATCAGCCCAGATGAGTTCTACTCGAGTAAGCCCCGAAGACTAGGGCGGTAATCGGAGAACATTGTGTGCATGGCACACAAACTATCAACGTAAATTTTTGGAATAGGTTTTGATCCTTACTTAGGTTGCAAAGCTCCAAACTTAGCATGCTTTCATAGAATGGGGCAAGTTCTGCATAGTATTTTGGTATGAGGCGATGGGGCCTTTTCCAACTGCACACTATGGTACGGTGCATTATGCATCACCAAGACAGATCTGAGAGGCAAGGTAGGAATTAGTTTTTCCATTAGCGATTTATTTGTACTTATGCCCATCATTTTGTGTTATATTAACCCTTGTTATTTTTACATAAAACGTCGCAGAAGGCAAGAACCTCTAATAAACACACCAAAATACACAATAACTATATGCAATCCAAGTTTAATTACAGAAACACAGGGGTGTCATTTAGGGGGTCAGGGGGTCAATTGGCCCCCTCCCCTAGGTTACGAGCAACATTATTGCTCTACCAAATGAAACATTACAATTGTACTATTAATAGCAATATTTCACATTTAAGAAATAAAACATTATATATATTGTTACAATCCACATGAACATTTGTGAAACTGCTCCAAGCAATCTTGGCCCCCCAATGCAGAAACTGAAATGACGCCCCTACAGAAACATATAGTGACTAATTTATAAACACAACGTTCAAGGTAGCATCAACAGACGGCTGACAAGAGAATGTTACTCGAACTACTGCTGCTGCTCGACTGAAGCGATGGCACTTACTGCGCATGCCTGAGAATTGGGGGCTCGCTCACTGTACAGATAACCAGTGCGCATCGAGCCTTCACCGGCACAGAACCATCGTTACTACTGTATTTGTAGGTATGATACTCACCTAAATCAAAAGAGCTGTTTACAGTACAGATCTTGCAATAATTCCATCTTCCAGTATTATAATGATACTGCCATCTCAACAATAAACATTATTCCAGCAATTGCTATTTCACCTGCTTTTACTGATTTTCTTTCCAATAATATTATATCTGAACAAATAGTGCTTCAAATAACATAACCACTCTTCAGATATTACCTCTAAAAGTACGTGATCGCACGATTTGCATCAGCAACAATGAATTCAGCAGTGTCTTTGTCTTAAAAATGTTTTCCCCCCAGTTTCATGCAGGTTGTTACTTTGTTGTAATGTGATATTCTTTGTCTATGGGCAATTTCTGTATTCAGGAGAAGAAAATAAATTAAATTTTAACTGCTTGTTGATTTTAAAAACAACTGCTTGATGTTGTTAACTTGTTTATATAGGATTTAATATTAGATTTGTAATTATTTTAATTTCTGAAGCATACTCACAACTATACTTTTCAGGCTCTATGGAGGATAGTTAATGGTTCTAATTAATTTAATTAATTAATAAATAAATAAAAAAAGTTCAGTCATCCAGAAATCAAACCCAGAACCTCTGCGGTAAGAATGCAATATGCTGACCATTAGACCATGCAGTAAAAGACCAGTAAAAGACCTTCTTTGCTTTTTGTTTTGTTTTCTTTTTTCACCCCCCTGTTGCAGATGAAATACTGTTGTGTCATGTAACAAAAGGGCATTTATACATTCTAACCTTATAGGTTCAAGCCTGAGAGGTACTTAATGTGATAAGATGCCTTTTTTTAGAAGGAAGATATGTTTCATGCTATACTTTTGCGCCTGTGAAATTATAATACTCTATTATAAAGCCTTCCTTATTCTCTTGTTCAGATTAGATTAGTTCATTGATGGTCTTGGAGAGTCATGGACATAGAACATATCAAAGTAATACATTTATGTGCATGAAAGTGAGTGTGTAAACATTCAGTTTTGCTATGCACATACATTCCAAGATTTACAAACATACAGGATATTAATAAAAAAAGTGATGCAGTACAGTCACATGACTTTCTCTACCCACTGTCATTAGTTTTTATAACTTCTATAAACTATTCTTACAAAAGCTTATTTTTCTATCTACCTCACGATAATCAAAATAAACCTTTGCGGAAATAGTTCTATTACATATTTTGCTGTAGATACAAGGGGGACAGAGGAAATTGAATTGATAATCAGTATTTAAAAGCATGTTGCAATATGCTGGTCTTGAAATTCCATACTCTTTCCATGACATTGCAAGAAACAACAGAATAGCAACAGCAGTTTAAATAATAACAAAATATTGAAAAATTCAAACCAATAACAACAGACATCTCCAAAATGATGGATGCCACAAAAACAGTTGTTCAGTATAAATTGTATGTTTTAAAAAGTTCTATATTTAGAGTCTGATATGTTTTACCTGTCTTTTATAATATCATAAGAGATAAGCAAAACTAGCATAAAAATGTGCAAATTGTTTCTCCTTCAGTTACAAACCATATATACGTATAAATACATACAGTTCAGCTACATACACATAACATTTGTTTAGTAAAATAAACTTGAAAAGAAACTTATCCAGTAAAACCAAATGTAAATTAAATTTTATTGAGGGTGATGTCATCCAAACACTCAAAGTGTTTCATTCACCACACCTCTTGCTTATTTTGCCAGCTGATAATTGGTTCAGATATCAGGATCCCTTGTGGCTGAATGGATTTCCTCATTGGTGGAGGTTTTAATAAGTTCATATTTGTAACAAATGATGACTCCAGTTACTGCAGAACAACTTAGATGCTCACCATAGTCCAACTTCTTCACTGCTCTCAGATGTCGACTGCAATTGAATGTCTTTCTGACTGAACTCAACAAAAGCTCCAGCCAGAGCACCCTTATATGGCCCCCAACAAAGAGGGATGTTCTCTATACGATGGCTTCTCAAATCTGCCACTAAGGAAATTTCCAGAAAGTTGTGGAGCGCACATAAAGGGTTTGTTGCTTGGGCCATTATTGCACAAGGCCAGCTGAAGACACTAGTAATCCATGCTCAGTCGCTGGCAAGTTTGCACATGTAGCCACACTATATTAAGTTCATATCATTGGGAATTTAAAAATTCATCATCCATTCTTCATGCTTCTTTATAAAGCTGTTCTCTCATACATCTAGTTTGAAGCAAGAATATATTGAGAGGCTGTTACAGTGCGGAAACAGACAAATTTATCTTATTTTTATGGGATGATAAAAATTATTCAAAGAAATCCCCATAAAAATAAATAAAAATTACTGAAACGTATATAAGTACTGACCACTTGGCATGTAATATAATTTAGAACAGTTTATTAGAGTTTGTTTGGATATATGACTTATTTTCACATATAAAGAAATGTAGCTAGCCTAAATTAATTTAAAGCAGTAGTAGCCTATGATCAATACCCTTGATTTATTTCAATCAGAAACTTGCATAATTTTCTATATACATTAGCTTTGACATCTTAGGCATTATAGCTGACCTTGACAACATACAAATAGAATAAACAAACATCATAACTTTCGATTAATCAAAATCAATATGCCTATGTGCAAATGTTGATCCATAAGGTAAGAAACCATTTGGTGAATTTGTTTATATATTAATATGGTGACTAAGGCCACAAACTTTGTAATGTTATTAATAGATGTGCTAGCAGAACCAAACTTATCACTATGATCACAAATGACAGAGGAGTAACACAATTATGATTGTAGATACTGGAAGAGTAACATCTTTATGACTGTAGGCAATTGGATAAGTAATATCATTACAATTGCTGAGCAATATCATCCATTAATAATATTGAGAAGGGTAAAGACAGACATATAGATAGACGTATATACTTACTCATTAATAATGCATTGAGAAGAATAGCTAGATTTAATATTAAAAAGGTGAATCAGAATTAATTATCTATGCAATATATAGATGCAGGGATTATTAATAAAAGACAACTATGTGAGTCATTTTTGGAATTAATTATTGATTTAAAAATATAAAGAAGAATTCTTGCAATTTATGTCATGTTTGGAAGAGATAATTAGAATTATCATCAAAACAAAAGAATAATATTGATTTGATAATCTTCTATAATATATAGAAGAAAAATTTTTATGCATTAATTATTAGATTTGTATTGTGCGACGGTATTAATGTTATTGTGTTTAACATTATTGTAGCCCCCACGTTGGTGCGGCAATTTGCGACGGAACTTGCTTTACGTAATGTTGTTTACATCAGTGTTGAAGCCATCTTGTGACGTCATTCGTTTGTTTGGTTTGTAGCTCCATCTGGCGTAGCAATTTGTATCAGTTTTGAAATAATTTATTTTAAAAGTGTCCTCCAGCTAGCTGTTTAGGTCGAACATTTATCTCTTGCAGGGTGTGAATCGGAAAGGAATCTTTTATCCAGAAATTATACTTAATGAAGAAATTGGTTTTATAACTTTTATTGCCGAACACGTTCACAAACACTTTTACATATTGATCTGGATACTCGCCAAACTGAAACTGTTTGTAATAACTTCTTACTTATCACTTTTAACTCTGTATTTCAACTTTGTGTAGAATTAACTTTATAATAATTCTCGTAATTCTGCTGCGCGTAACTTGACGAAATGAAGGACTGACTGACGACATGTAGTGTACACAAAATTTTGATGAACTGAAGGACCGACGTGTAGTGTGTTGAGAATTTTGTTGAACTGGTGCAAGCTACCTCGAACCTACCCTATTTATAGGCCTGCATCAAGATACACCTAAAGATTATAAATGAACTGCTATTGGCTAATAAAACGCGCCAACATTAGCGTCTATTTTAATATCCAATGAAAACCACGAATACATATGCTTTAGGAAATGTTCTAGAAGCTTCTACCGAAACTGCGCGAAACATTACGTAACTTCCTGGTTCCCAGTAATGATAAACAACTCACCCCATTGCTGCATTATTGCGTTATTATTGACAGTTTCAGTAAAGCCGTATATTATTATTTACCAATAATAATTACAATTAATAAACCTCTGAAATCAATGTCACATAAAAATACATATTCATATTACAATCATTATTTACATTTAAGTAATTTGTGATACAAATTACCGTATCATATGCCCCACTAGAAACATAATTATAAATATTTACAACTTGTTTGGAAATTTTATAATTGGGTTTTTAGTCTCCTAACTCTTGGAACACACGCTATCACTTTCACTTTACACTTCACACGCATTTAACACACGACATATGTTTTATCTCGCCACTACTTACTGGCTCTGGTTTAATTAATTTAGATATTAATCTGACTTCACAAATTTTTTTATAGCAAATACTTTACCCTAAATTATTTAATCACTGCTACCAAATTGTTTACTTTAAGTTGTTGACAAAAATTTATACATTTAAGATTTTTGTAATTATTATACATATTTACCAAAATATTCACCCTCTACATATATTTACATCTCTTAAATCTAGACAATGTTTCACCTTTTCTGTTTGCTACATAAGTTTTTTTTTTTTTTATTTATTTATTTTTGTTCTGAATTTATTTCTGTTTTCTCAATCAATTTGCGATGGTATTTATTTTGTATTTTATTTTAACAATACTCTTGGAATTGTATTTACGTACTTTTAATTTAATATCATATTAAGTTTCAATCTTTGTATTCTTAATTTTCAAATGTTGTTACAGTTACTAAAAATTTAATCCTTTTTTTTTTTTTTTTTTTAAACATTTCTCTTTTTTTTATTTTATAATTTATTTCTCTTTTCAAATGACATATAAATAATTAACCCTCTTACGTTCCAATACATTTCTCTGCAAGTCATCTTTACCTATCCAGCATTTACTTTACATCTCATTGCTATTTACCCTCCTGGATCAAATTGTGTGTGGCTAAACATTACTCATAGCCGTAACCTAACCTTCAAATTTTTGTTAATGAATAACCTTATGTATTCATATGAAATTTCATCACATGATAACGTTTGAAAACAATCTAAAGTTTCTTGAACAATACATCTTTTAACAACTTTCATTTTCAATTCATCTGCTATCTTTATAACTTGAGAATACTCTGACAAATCTGTACTAAACTGTACTGGACTGGAGTTTTCAATTTGAACATCTTGGTACAATTTCTTTCTTTGCATTATTGACTCATTCTGTATTTCTGATATTTCCCCTCTGAAATTAACATGCACCTCATTTACATCTACATTCCTAACCTCTTTTCTCTCTTATCTCACTTGAAATATTACTCATTGGATTTCCTAACTCTGTGCATTCTACATTAACCTCACTTTTAGTATTAACCTCACTTTCTTTGTTACCTATTTCCCTGCTCATATCTGACATTTTCTTTGAAATTTCTCCTGTCTCACTTGCTATTACTTCCTCATTTTCATCTCTCATTTCTGGCATACTACTATCTAACTTCATAACTTTCTTTTCAATTTCTTCACTGCTTTGGTCTACTGTTTGCTCTAATTTCTCATTCCTCCTACCAATACTTTCAATTGATTTCCTGTTTTGTTCTAAGCTCTTACCAATATCTTCCCTCAATTCCCTATGATTCTTTTCCATATCTTCCAATATTTCCCCGCCTTTTTTTATAGCTTCCCTTTCTTGATCTAATTTCTTTTCTAATCTCTCAAAACTCTTTTGCATATCTTCCCTGAATTGATCTGTAATACTCTTACTAATATCTTCCCTATTTTGATCTATTTTCTTTTCTAATTTCTCATTATTCTTTTGCATATCTTTCATATTCTCATTCAAATTTTTCAGCATTTCCATAATCATACTAGTATCAAGATTAACATTTCCTGCTATTCTATTCTCACTTTCTGCACTAACATTTTCATCTTCAAATCCTAAAAAATCTGGGCTATTTTCTGTAACCTGTATTGAATCACAACTAACTGTTACACTATCTCCCTCCATAATTATTTCTTCTGTATTACTAGCAGCCATTGTTTTTATTATCCTACCACTCCTCAGTAACATTTAAAGTTGTTTACCTTTCTGATGCTGTATATTGCTGTTACTTTGATGTCTCAGCTTTCTGCCCCTTTCTCCTAGATTTGTATGTCGCTTCTGCGTTGTATTATGATGAATCTACGTTGTCTCAATGTTTTTGCATCCACTTATCCGCGTCGTTTGTCGCTCCTCTAGTTGTTTCTTGAATCTACGTCTTGTAGATCATTTCACTGCTGCATTCGTCCCTTCCTGGTCATCTTCTTCCTTTCCTGGTCACTATGCTTCTTTCCTAGTCATCGTGTTCCTTTCCTGGTTATCGTGCCCCACGTTCTGGGTGCCAATTTGCGAGAGAACTTGCTTTACGTAATGTGTTTTTGTGTATTTGTTAGCCCCACATTTGGAAGCCAATTTGTGAGAAAAATGTTTCTCACGTAATGTTGTTTACATCAGTGTTGAAGCCATCTTGTGACGTCATTCGTTTGTTTGGTTTGTAGCTCCATCTGGCGTAGCAATTTGTATCAGTTTTGAAATAATTTATTTTAAAAGTGTCCTCCAGCTAGCTGTTTAGGTCGAACATTTATCTCTTGCAGGGTGTGAATCGGAAAGGAATCTTTTATCCAGAAATTATACTTAATGAAGAAATTGGTTTTATAACTTTTATTGCCGAACACGTTCACAAACACTTTTACATATTGATCTGGATACTCGCCAAACTGAAACTGTTTGTAATAACTTCTTACTTATCACTTTTAACTCTGTATTTCAACTTTGTGTAGAATTAACTTTATAATAATTCTCGTAATTCTGCTGCGCGTAACTTGACGAAATGAAGGACTGACTGACGACATGTAGTGTACACGAAATTTTGATGAACTGAAGGACCGACGTGTAGTGTGTTGAGAATTTTGTTGAACTGGTGCAAGCTACCTCGAACCTACCCTATTTATAGGCCTGCATCAAGATACACCTAAAGATTATAAATGAACTGCTATTGGCTAATAAAACGCGCCAACATTAGCGTCTATTTTAATATCCAATGAAAACCACGAATACATATGCTTTAGGAAATGTTCTAGAAGCTTCTACCGAAACTGCGCGAAACATTACGTAACTTCCTGGTTCCCAGTAATGATAAACAACTCACCCCCTCACTGCATTATTGCGTTATTATTGACAGTTTCAGTAAAGCCGTATATTATTATTTACCAATAATAATTACAATTAATAAACCTCTGAAATCAATGTCACATAAAAATACATATTCATATTACAATCATTATTTACATTTAAGTAATTTGTGATACAAATTACCGTATCAATTGAAATTCTGTTTCATAAGGGAAAAATAATTATTGTTGCAATGTATTGAACATGCGTACAGGAAGAAAATAATTCTATAGACTTTGAATAAATCTACCTTTGCTGCATATATTTGTGATCATGTAAATAAACAATGAATTATCAATAGCATAATGATTTTTTTTAATTTTGATTTTTAAGATTGAATGAATTTTCTTTCTTGTGCAACATCAACCCTGAGATAAAAGACCTCTATGCTCCAACTACAGCAACATCAGCTGATGACATAATAATAATCATTAGCAGCCAATTAAATTACATGTTCTTACACATTCTCCATAGCTTTCAATAGTTTGATTCCCTCATTTATAATGTGGTTTGTTTTCTAAAAATATTCAGCTACCATTGACTTGGAAAAAACAAGAGATGTTTGAAGATAAGCACTTCAGAAATGTAAACCAACAGACAAATCAGTGATAGCCAATCATTTCTAGAAAACAAACCATAATATAAATGAAGATATCAATTTGTTGAAAAAAACAAAAATAACTGAATGTATGAAAGATCTTATAGGTAATAAAGAATAGGAATGATGAGTTTTGAAATTCCCAATGTTGTAAACTCATATGCAAAACTGTTCAAACCCCTGCCACCAGGGTAACTCCTTTTAGCCATAAGGGATCCAGATGTTCAAACCTGTGAACAGTAACTATACCATATTTTATAGACTATAAAATGCTATGGACTATAAGATGCACCTTAATGTTTAAGCAATTTTTCTGAAAAATAACATTTTTAACATTTATCATCAGATTGCAAAGCCAGACTAAAAATAATTTTTTATTAGTTTATAAAACTGAACTGACCTTTAAAAATCTCAGAAAATTGTCATCTGAACCTTCTTATTCTCCCTCTTCATCATCATTGTTGTCCTCCTCTTCTATATAAGATGGCCATCATTGCCATCAAAAGTGTTACTTATGCCGTATTTTCAGTATATAGGTCACATCATAGGAATGCCTTTTATTTTTTTCCATGATGGAACTAGCTACTAGCAAAACTATTGTACTGTTACCAGTAACAAAAATAATTTTTAATTCAAGCTCACTGACACCACAGACTACATTGGCACATTGTAGATTAGACAGTGTACATAGCTTGTGATGGTGAGGTGAAAAGGAGGCAGAGATAGCATTATTATGAATACCTGCAACTCTTGTTTGTCACATCGCTGCTGCTAGTTGAATTCAGTGTTGCCAGATAGCAATAGGTTTCCAGTGGCATCGAATATACGGCCATTTTTAAGACCGGTGGTAATTTTAAATCAAACACTGGACATTTTAATATCAGTTTCGAGTACAAGGCACACCTGAATTTTGTAGGCAATTTCTCAAAGAAAAAAGTGCATCTTATAGTCTGTAAAATACGGTAATTTAGGCAAGAGCCTATGAAAAAGTGTTCCTGTATATTGTGTGGTAAATGAAACTTTTTGAGTATTTCATCAACCCCACCTCCCAATATATTTAAATTACATTTAATTCGGATCTCACTGGACATTTACAGCTCATACATCATGGTATTATCCTTAAAATTTTATTTGCATTTTTGAACTTGGTTGAGTTGACCAATGAAGAATAAACACTGTTGTTTTTACTTTCTCTACTACGTATAGTAAGTAGGGGAAGTATTGTATTCCACCCAAAAATTCGATACCGAGATTTCACCGGAAATACATGTTTTGAGACTCACTGAATCCAAAAAAAGCATTTTTGGAAACATGTCCCTGTGTGTGTCTCTCTGTGTGTCTGTGTGTCTGTCTGTGAACAGCATAACTCAAAAACGAAGAGTCGGATAAACACCAAACTTGGTATTTAGGTTCAGTATCTTTCAGAGATGTGACACGAAGGTTTTCAAGAAAATCCCCCCACCCCAGACTACCCTTTTCATGGAACATTTTTCGAAAATTTTAATTTTCTCAAAAACGGCTCTAACGATTTTGATTAAAATATCATATGTTTAAGATATTGTCATGACAAATAAAATGTATATCTCGAATTTTCTGGGAATGTCTCCAAAAGTATTCTTTGTTATGAACGACCTTTTCATAACTGGTAAACCATAAGAGATAGACAAAATTTTACTACATGAAAAATGTAGATCGCGTTAAAATACACAATTTATGTCATATACATTTCTTTTGTTGAGTGAACCGTTTGCGAGATATTGCTTGATTCCCTTAAATTTTCCAATACTTATACTTTTTCTCAAATTCGTTATTCATTTTTTTTATGTCCTGGACATGCAAAGAGAATGGAATGCGCCACATAGCAACCAGCGTTAAAATATTTGACTATCGCTTAAAACCTACCATATTCCCCTTGCATCTACAAGAAAATTATCAATAAGATTGACATCTCGATATCTCCATTAACATGAAGCATATGGAGAATAAGCGTTTGTAAAAATAGTTTGTACAAGAGTAGAGAAAGTCATGTGAGTGTAACACATCAGATTTTTTTTTTAAAATAATTAATTTTTTCCAGAGAAAAACGTATTTTACAGATTGCTGAGATTGATGTTTCTTTTATAGCACAGAATAGCAACACACAAAAAAACTTATCAGGCTATCAGGGCAGCAGTTCTGGCTTCATACACATATTTCCATTGTATCGCCAAAGAAAATACATTACAAGAATAAATAAAATGAAAAGAAAAATGCATTTGTAATAGTTATTTAAAGTCTAGTATATAAAGTGGTGGATGAGCAAGATCCATAAGTACACCAACCACATTATGTAGAAAAAATATATATAATTTTCAGCACAAATTAATTGAATTCACATTTGAATTAAGTTATTAAATAAATCAGGAATTATTAAAATTTCCTAAGAGTAGGCAGGAAGGTTTACTGATATAGTGAACATTTGAATTGTTATTATATTGTGTTTAGTAGGTAGGTCAAATTACAATGTCACTCTTTGTGAAGCCGCAGTAGGCAATCAAATTTGTAAAACTCTTAGCACAACAAATGCACAATAAATACTGATACTTTTATTGGTGTTGTAACCTAATATGTTCAATAGATCTAGTCATAATGTGACAATTTTTATGTAACTAAAGTGAGAGGTTGTTGATGTGGAACAATTTTACAATTGAATATGACATCATCACTGTGCAGTAGTGTATTTCATTATAATATAAAGTGAGATTATCAGGAGGCTTTAAGTAAATTATTATCTGATAAATCAAAAGAATGACACATTAAGGAGTTAGATTTGTCTAAAGAATGGGTGACTTTCAACGATGTGAAGTTAATAATGGAAGTTGTTATGCTTATGTTTTATCTATCAAAAGTTATGTATTTATGTGTGCTGTGCCTAATCTTATTTTCAATTTTTTTTTTTCGGAGGGAAGGCTGAGTTGCAGTCAAAAGTTTTAAAATTGTTATCATTGTGGCCCTACTACTCATGTTAAAGTGCACATTGAGGTCTTTGAAGGATACTGATATTTCAAAATTTCTGAAGGTTACTGCATTCCTGAAAAGATAATGTGCAATATGGTGAAAAAAATTAAATGCAATTTGTATAAGTGAAGCTAATGAGATTATAATAATATTACTTCATTGTTTGTTTCTATGGCAACCTAAAGAGCTTAGTACACATAAACAAATAGGTATTCAAATACAACAAAGTTCAGCTTTCAAAACAATAAGTTTATCTTGAATGTAGCAGTTTTCATGCATATATGAAAAATAAAACAAATACTTTTATGGAAGAAACATAAAATATATGGTGCAGTGACATGCAAAATAAAACACATGTACCAAGGATGATGTCAGGACACTGCTACATCACTCTCTCCAATGATAACAGCACTGAACCTTACTTTCAATTTCACTGCATGACTGGATTGGTGCTGTAACACTATCACCGAGGAGGGTGTTCTACGCTGAGGTCATTCAAAGTGTTAAATGTGATTTGAATGGATTTTTTTATTCAGGGAGCTTCAAAATGTGTACTTCTGGTGAAAACTGGGTATCAAATTTTTGGATGGAATGCAATTCTTCCTCTACTTACAACGCTTACTGTAGGTAAGTAATACAGAAAATAAAAAGCATAAGTATTTGAAAATTCAAACCAGTACCAAAAAATATCTCAGAAATGGTTAACAACACAATACTTTTTATTTAACATAAATTGTGTGCTTGAATGAGATCTACGGTTATTGTGTAGTGAGATTTTGTTTATCTCTTAGGGTTTACCAATTATACAAAGTCGTTAAGAATGAAAGGGTCTTCACAAGCTATTCATAGGAAATTCAATCTGTAATTTTATTAGTCATGCTAAACATATGGTATTTTAATCAAAATCATTTGGAGCCATTTTTGTGAAAACCAAAAATAACAAAAATTTATCATGTAAAGGGTAATTTGGGGTGGGGAGATTTTCTTGAAAATCTTCATGTCACAACCTTGGAAGACATTGAACTTAAATACCAAGTTTGGTATTTAAATGACTTTTTGTTTTTGAGTTATGCTGTTTGCAGACAGATAGACAAATACACACAAATTTGAACCTTTTTCTAAAAATGCTTTTGTTTTTTTAATTAATTAATTTATTTATTTATTCAGAGAGTTCTAAAACATGAATTTCCTGTGAAAACTTGGTATGAAATTTTTGGTGGAATGCAATACTTCCTCTACTTATAGGCACATAGCAGAGAAAGTAAAGTAGTGAAGTAAAAGATACTCAGACAGAAAAAGAAATTGGAGAATAAAATGTAGAGATTCTTCTGAGTTAACATATAGTACTCACTTGACAAATCAGATAAACAACTGTGGACTGAACCAAAGAGAATACTAAGATATCCAAAAGAAACCATGGATCTGGGATTGACATACATGAAGGCATAAAAGATGGACCAAGAGACCTATTCTGATGCAGATGGGTAAGCACAACACCATAGATAGAAGAAGCACCAGTGGTTCTGTCAACTATTACTATGAAAATGCTTCTGTTTCCAAGAAACAGAATTGTATGGCTCCAGCTTCTGCAATCAGTGGTTATGTGCTAATGAATTAAAGAGAACTGTTTTGTAATTTTGTTGAAAAGCTAAACAGTGTTTTTTATGTGTACAGTAATGGAGAAACTGGCTTGACTAACTCATATGAGAACAGCAAGCCCACAAAGCATATAGGTATTAAATATCATTATTTAAAGAGCATAGTTGCAAGTGATGTAATTAAAATTGTGGATATAAATTCCAAAGAAAGTTGTGGTAATTTTCACCAAACGTTTGTCAGATGAACAGTTTTCTCATTTAAGGTGCAAACTAAGTGTAATAAAGCTGTGCTAATTTCTGTTAAAATGTGTTAAATTTAGAGATTTCTTCAAAAACCACTAAAAATGAGGTGTGGTGTTAGGAATAGTTAGAAAAAGAAATGAAAGCAAATGAAGGCGAGTTCATCATCTATAGGTGCATCATGCTGTTGTTCTATGTTAGTGACCATATTGATAGGCTTACAGTAAAGTAATATGAATAATGTTGTATTCTGATTAATAGTTAACTACGCAAACACATCAAAAAGAAAATGTCACATTTAACAAATCCAACACAGCTGGAGATGAAGTATGGCTCTATCTTTGGATTACCCCTGGTAAGGTGTTCAAAGACCTTACAGTCTATCTCTTCCACCATTGAAAGTGCATGAACTATGATGTCAACCCTAGTAGCATGTCACATGTCCGTGATGAACTGGCTAATAAAATTTACCAGTTGCATATGCATTGGTGTAGACGTTTCTGGTTTCTGCTTAAAACAGAAAGGAATGTTTATAGTCAGTCCATGTAGTAAAACACGCATTTGAGACAAGGCCCAGAGCGTCAAATAGCTCCATGATAGACTAAACTTTATATCATAAGTTGCAGGTTCATAATTCTGCTGAGCTTTAGAAAAAGATTTTGAGTAGAAGCCCAATGGCTCCCAACTCTCGTCTCCTTTTGTTGGTGAACTGAGCCCATTTCTGTGTTTGCATTGCATGCCAGAACTAGTTCAGCATCAGTTTTGGAGTGACCAAAGATGGCAGCCTCCCTATATGAGTATTGCAAGCTTCAAAGGCATTGGTGGTTGACTCTTTCCAAAAGTTAGGTTTTTGGCCTTTTTGGCTCCTGACAAAAGCCAATTTAAGGGAGCTTGAGTGCTTTCTGGTATGCACATGTTGGTAAAAATTAAACATGCCAAACAAATGCCTAAGGTCTGTCATGTGGATGACTTGATGGCATGTGTACTGATTAGGTGTTCCAAGAATCTTCCACAGTGAA
Organism: Deroplatys truncata; assembly: GCA_030765065.1. Classification (NCBI taxonomy): domain Eukaryota; kingdom Metazoa; phylum Arthropoda; class Insecta; order Mantodea; family Mantidae; genus Deroplatys; species Deroplatys truncata. The sequence goes on from CM060977.1 coordinate 141,790,243, forward strand.
GACACACTTCAACAAATTAATTGTGAGCCAATCCCCTTGGAAGGTATATCACTGACTTCCAGTTTGAGATATATGCAATCCTAGCCTGTGCATTGCATATCAGGAATACACCAGGCAAATGGGTGGATGTGAATATCTGCTTGGATAGCTAAACAGCTTTAAAAGCTCTTAACGTGGTTAAGAACCACATCTAAGTTGGTTTGGCAATGTCAAAGGATGATGAATAGACTTTGTATCAGCTTTGTGCCAGTCACCCTTGTTTGGGTCCCCAGGCATGCAAGTATTAGAAGTAATGAGATGGTGGACATGCTTATAAAGAGGGGCTCAGGTCTGAATTTTATAGCACTCGAGTCCTTTTGTGGTGTGTCTCCCAGAAGTATCAAGTGTAAAGTAACCCAACTAACAAGTAGGGCTCATGTTGAATATTGGAATAAACAAGCTACTGCAAGTCCATAAATAAATTTTTTGGTCCAGGCAGTAAGCAGAGTAAGATTCTACTGAATTTAACTAGATCTAAACTCAGAGGTGTTGTTGGCTACCTCTTATGGGCCATAATTACTGCATAGACATTTGCACATAATACAAAATCCTTGATGCACTAAATGTGGAAGGGAAAATGAAACCTCCTAACATATACTGTTCGAGTGCGAAGGCTTTGCTGTGTATATATATATATATATATATATATATATATATATATATATATATGTATCCTTAGAATCCTTTTTCTTGTAACCTGAATATATAAGAAGGACAAATATCAAGGACATGGTTCGTTTTATCAGGACCATTGGACTTGATGAAAGCCCAGTTTAAGAGGCACAAAGGGCTCTAGGAGTCTACATGCAGGCTTCAGTAGAAACCACTCATTTCTTCATCATCATCACCATCAACATGGAACCTTGTACCTGACTGATGAATCAGCTCATGAATGATGCTGCGCCTTTTATTTCTCTGGATGTTCAGGTCCATCTGCAATTTTGAGTTTTCCACTTCCTGCATGAGATGTTCTAAGGTGTATATAAGTATCATTGTTGGACATCTGAGATATGGATGTGCTGATACCTGCTCTCTCCCTCACTGAAGGAGGTTGGTAAACTTCAGCCAACAACTACAGGGCACTTATCTTGATGAAATCAGTTTCGTCAACAATGGTTAACAAAGGCTGCATTCTCTCTGGCAAGCTCCTTAGCCATAAAGCTCAGAGCATGTCCTGGCTGATCTTTGTAAATCTCGCAGAAAACATGATCAATAGTTGCCTAGTTGGTTTTTCTTTTTAATAACTTCTTAATTAATTGCAAATTAGACTCACCATAAATGCTGAACATTTTTTCCTTTAATACTTTATATAGCTCTTGCCATGGCTGGTGATAACCACAACTTGTTTCATTGCATCAAAGTGGAATTGCACTATTAGAAGTTGTAATTTTGTTCTACTCATGCTATTGTGTATCTTGCAAGCTTTGGAAACAGCTTCTGCTTACAGGAGTCATAACTCAGGCTCACCTTTGTAAAATGCAGGCAGTTCGTGATGGTGCATTTGGATTCATGGCAACTGATTTAAAGATTTCTTCTCCATGTCTTCTTCTAATTTATTTATTATTTATTTATTTGAACATTGGAGATGTTCATCAAGATTTGATGCTGGAAGACGAAATGGGAATAATTAAACACACAGGGGAATATAAATACTTGGGAGTAAAGATCACACAAGATGGGAAATAAGAAAAGGAAATAAGATCGAAGATAAACTCAGGAAAGTCTGCTATATCTACTTTGAATGATATATTATTGAATAAACAGGTCTCAAAAGAAACTAAAACTACAATTTTTAAAACAATAGTTAGAAGTATTATAACCTTCGGCTCTGAACTATCAGTTAAAAAGAAAATTACTGGCAACAGAAATGGATTATTAGAGGAGACCTGCTGGGATATTCTAAAAGAGAAGAAATTAAAAATGAGATTATAAAAGAAAATATGAATGTTCAAAATTCACTTTTGCATTTTATTCAACAGAAACAATTAGAATGGTATGAGTATGCTAAAAGAATAGAGGATGAAAGATTACCCAAAAGAATAATGGAATGGATGCCGCCAGGAAGGAGGAGAAAAGTAAGGCTGCATAGCATGTGGATTCAAGGAATTAGAGGGGCAATGAAAGATTGGAAAATTGAGGAAGATTTATGGTCCAACAGGCAAGAATGGAGAAAATTAATAAGATGTTAAAAACTGTAGCCTTGGGTGTCGGAAAATTGTTTGAATATTGTAAAACTGGAAATATATCTATTTGAACAGAAGCCCCAATGAGCCCTAGGGCTCATAGGCACAGTGAAGCCAATATAATGAGGCAATGATGTATGTAACTATAATAGGTATAAAACATGAGTACCTATGTACATAAATGTAAAGTGAAATACACAAAAAAAAATTACCATAATACATAAAATTCAGTATATTTCATATATATAAAATTTAGAGAATGATGATATATAATGACAAATATAAACACACTATCTTGTTTGATGTAGTTGTAAAATGTAATATAACAATTTTATGTACGGAGTAGTAATCAGAAACTAAATCAACAAATTTTGCAATACTATTTAAAGAGTATCTACTGAATATACTAAATTAGACTTTTCCTCTTATCATCAACAAAATCTAATAAATTTGTTTCAGTCATTGCTTTTAATCATGTGGGTCACCAGTTTGAAGGTTGAAGTAAGCAATGAAAGCAAAATAAAAGCTTTTGAAAATAATTAATTATTCCAGAGAAAACAGTATTTTATGGATCATCAAGATTGTTTTTTTCTTTTCTGCTACAGAAAAGCAAGACATGAAAAGCAATTACTTGGTAGGGCAACAGTTCATAAGTTTGCCATTGTGCCCTAATCACTAAACAGTTTACATTAAAGAAAAATAAAAGGAAGAGTGCATTTGTAAAATACAAACAAAAGCTTTTATGAACAAAAGTATCAAATATATGTTACAGTGGAAATGTCTGTGCCAAGAATGATATTAGGGCAGCATTGAAGTGTATATGTAATTGCTGTCAGTAATTCTAGAGCATTTATGGTTACAATGATTTGTTATCTAAAAAGTGTAATATTTTTTTAAAAAGAAATGTTCTTATTTGGATGATGTGTAATAATTCAAGTAATGCCTTGTGAAGTAAAGTGATGTTATACAAAGATACTCTTTTAACATGCAGGTTTCAGAATGCAAAAATTACTTTCTCTCTCTCTCTCTCTCTCTCTCTCTCTCTCTCTCTCTCTTTTCCTAACAAGAAAGCATTAAATATGCTTGCATAATAACACCTTTCTGGAAACAAGAAAAGCAGTATGAAACATTTTTTGTGCAAGCGTACAAACGCTATTCAAGCAAGTTGAAAAATGCCTTCTCAATGGACTGTTAAAAATGTTTAGGAAAGTTTTATTTCTTAGAATTTTGATCCACAAAAGTCAAACACTGCTGGTTACTTTTAATGGTTACCCTTAATTTCAACCACAGCTAATATTTAATACATACTGAATTCATAGCATAGTAGTTAGTATGATCTATATTGCTCAAAAAGAAAATATAAATTCAAATGTAGTTTTATTAGCAAAAAAAGAAAAGAAATCTTATGAAAACAATATGTATATACCAATAAATATTTAAAAATAATGCAGTGATAATTTATTTCAGTTCAGTCAATAAATAATATATCTATGAGAAGTTTGTGTTTTATGTCACCCAGTTACTTGTGCATAAAAATGCTGTTTCGAGCATTTTTTTTATAAATCTTTCACTTGTCAAACTGTGCATTTAATCTTGTTTGTAAAAATTGTAAAGTACTAGTGTGAATTTCAACAATCCAATACGGTAGGTAAGAAAGCTGGTTTTAACAAATTCATATCACAACTATTGCTACTGAAACCGTATTTCTACATTTCCAGTTGATGGGAGCAACTATGTGTTCAGAAATGAAATTCCAACAGAAGAAATATATGATTGGTTGCAACCTAGAAGTCCTGAGAATTACCAGTGTAATGATTGTGGAAAGGTGTATCGCTGGCGCAAAAATCTCCTCCGTCATCAGAAACAAGAATGCGGCAAAGAACCAACCATGCAATGCCCCTATTGTCCACATAAAACAAAACTTAAAGCTAATTTAAAAAAGCATGTGTTTTCAAAGCATAGACCTTTAATTTTAATTTAATGGTATTTAAAGCTTTAAGTTTTCTGTTTTTCTTGTTAGTATATATCTTACTCTATTTCCTTACTCATTTTTAAATGAAATCACACATAATACATATTTCTTACTTGTGTATTTGTATACATAAAAAAGATGTAGGTACCTATTTTAACTTGCAGCTTTTAGATATGCAAATATACTGCATGTTTGAGTTGTAAACTTAATGTAAAGTAATGAACCTATGTAAGTGCAAAAGAGAAATTAAGAACTATGTAAAAACAGCAGTCTATTTAGAATAAGAGAAGAATTATATAATATGTTCTTTTATTTTTTTACCCTTGCTCCTTTTTACTCATTGTATATGATATATTTGTATGTAAATATCCTTTATGGTTGTAACCCTAGTGTATTTATCTTGAATTTATCTGGCAGCCACCGGTTCTGAATTGTAGCAGCTATCGGGTTGAATGACTTTGCCCTTCTCACATGTCTACAGAGGTTAATGCCATTTGCAGTTCGTCTAATGTTTGACATGGTATATAGGGATGTTATGTGAAGCTGTCTGTTTATTACATATATTGGATGTAGTTATCATGGTGTATAATGCTGAATAGTGGATGTTTATTGGTTATGTTTTGCTCAAATAATCAGAAAATACATATGTCAGCCTCTAATTTATGTATAATTTGAAGTAGTATTAGTGGTGTTGAGCTCCACACGTGGTGGATAATGTTTCTCATGTAATGTTGCTTACCTCACGCGTGCAGCCATATTGTGTGACGTCATTCGTCGGTCGCCTGCTAACTTCATCTGGCGTAGCAATCTATATGAATTAGTTTTAAGGTTATGTATATTGTCTTCCGGCCAGCTATTTAGGTAGGCATTTAATTCTTGCAGGGTGTGAAGCGGAAAAGGAATCTTTTATCCAAAAATTACTAGTGAAGAAATGTATTTTATAATGTTTTATTGTCGAGCACATGCACTAACACTTTCACAAATGTATCTTGATAATCGCCATACTGAAACTGTTTCTAATAACTTCTCACTTTTAACTCACGTACTTCAATTTTTGTATATAAGTGACTTTGTAATATTTTAGATCTTTAATGATTTTCACTGCGTGTAATTTGGCGAACTGAACGGCCAACGTGTAATGTGCGGACGAAGTGTAATGCTTCGTAAGTCCTGCCGAACTGGAGACGATGTGTAATGTATCGGGAATCTTGTTGCACACTGGGGGACCCGCTAACTCGACCTGACTTATTTATAGGCATACCTCAAGCTACACCTAAAGATTATAACTGAATTACCATTGGCTAATAAAACGCGCCAACATTAGCGTCTATTTTACTATCCAATGAAAACCACTAATACATATTACTTTTATAGAATCTTCTGGAAGCTTTTTTTTACTGAAAAGGCGCGAAACATGACGTAACTTCCTGGTTCCCGGTAACGATAAACAACTCACTCCCTTGCTAAAGTATTATGTTATTGTTAACAGTTTCAGTAGAGCCGAAAATTATTATTTACCATTAATAATTACAATTATTAAACCTCTGAAATCAATGTTACATAAAAATACATATTCATATTATTATCGTTAACCACATCTGAGTAATTTGTGATACAAATTACCGTCACATATGCCCCACTAGAAATATAATTATAAACATTTATAACCTGTTTAGAAATTTTATAATTTTGTTTTTAGTCTCCTAAATCTTGTAACACACGCTATTCACTTTCACTTAACACTTCACACGTATTTAACACACGACATATGTTTTATCTTGCCATTACTTACTGGCTCTGATTTAATTAATTTAGATATTAATCTGATATCACAAAATTTTTTTTTTTTATAGCAAATACTATACCCTAAACTATTTAACTAGTGTTACAAAAAATGGTTTACTTTCTTATATTGTTACCAAAAATCTATCATTCAAGAATTTTTGTAATTTTAAACATTTACCAAAAATATTTACCCTGTACACAAATATTTACATCTCTTAAATCTAGGCATTGTTTCACATGTTCTATTTACTACATAAATATTGGTTTTAATTATGTTTACCATTTTTGTTATTTTGAATTTTATTTTAACAATACTCTTGTAATAGTATTCATGTACTTTACTTTAATATAACATCTTAAGTTTCAATCTTTGCATTCTTAATTTTCAAATATTGTTACAGATACTAAAAATTTTACTTATTTATTTATTTTTTTTTTTTTTTTTTTTAAACATTTCTCTCTTTTTTTTTTTTTATAATTTATTTCTCTTTTCAAATGACATATATAAATAGTTAACCCTCTTACGTTCCAATACATTTCTATGCAAGTCGTCTTCAACTATCCAGCATTTACTTTACATCTCATTGCTATTTACCCTCCTGGATCAAATTGTGTGTGGCTAAACATTACTCGTAGCCGTAACCTAACCTTCAAATTTTTGTTAATGAATAACCTCTTGTATTCATATGACATTTCGTTCCCTGATAATATTTGAAAACAATCTACAGTTTCTTGAACTACACATCTTTTAACAACATTCATTTTCAATTCATCTGCTATCTCTTTACTTTGAAAGTACTCTGACAAATCTGTACTAAACTGTACTGGACTGGAGTTTTCATTTTGAACATATTGGTACAATTTATTTCTTTGCATTTCTGATTCTTTTTGCATTTCTGATATCTCCGCTCTGAAATTGACTTGTGCCTCATTTACATCTACATTCCTAACCTCATTTATCTCTCTTAACTCACTTGAAATACTACTCATTTGACTTCCTAACTCTGCGCCTTCTACATTAACCTCACTTTTAGTATTAACCTCACCTTCTTTGTTACTTATTTCCATGCTCATGTCTAGCATTTTCTTTGAATTTTCTCCTATCTCACTTGCTATTACTTCCTCATTTTCATCTCTCATTTCTGGCATACTACTATTTAACTTCCTAACTTTCTTTTCAATTTCTTCACTGCTTTGATCGACTGTTTGCTCTACTTTCTCATTCCTCCTACCAATACTTTCAATTGATTTCCTGTTTTGTTCTAAGCTTTTACCAATATCTTCCCTCAATTCTCTCTTATTCTGATCTAGTTTTTGTTCTAAACTCCTATCAATATCTTCTCTTAATTCCCTATTATTCTTTTGCATATCTTCCCTGTTTTGATCTATTTTCTTACTAAGATCTTCCCTTAATTCTTCCCTATTTTGATCTATTTTCTTTCCTAATTTCTCATCATTCTGAGTTAGTTTTTCTAATTTCTCATTCATATTTCTTAGCATTTCCATCATCATACTAGTATCAAGATTAACATTTCCTGCTATTCTACTCTCACTTTCTGCACTAACATTTTCATCTTCAAACCCCAAAAAATCTGGGCTATTCCCTGTACTTTGTATTGGATCACAGCTAACTGTTACACTATCTCCCTCCATAATTATTTCTTCTGTATTATTGGTAGCCATTGTTTTTATTATCCTACCGCTTCTAAGTTTCATTTAATTACCTTTTTGATGCTGTCTGATGCTGCAGTTTTGATGTCCAGCGTTCTGCCCCATTCTCCTAGGTTTGTATGTCGCTTCTGCGTTGTTTCGTGATGAATCTACGTTGTCTCGATGTTTTTGTAGTTGATTTACCCCGTTGCATCGTAATCTCGGAATTACGATCGAAGTCAGTCATCCCTGTCGTTTCTTGAATCTGGGTCTTGTAGATGATTTCACCTCTGCATTCCTGGTTATGTTGATCCTTTCCTAGTTGTCTAGCCTTCCTTTCCTAGTTGTCGCTCCACGTTGATGCGCCAATTTGAAGTAGTAAATATTGTTTTTACATCACGCGTATTTGCGAGAGAACTTGCTTTATGTAATGTCTTTTTGTTGTCGAGCCCCACGTATGGGAGCCAATTTGCGATAGAACATTGCAAATTTTGTGTTTACTTCACTTTAACTGTCCCACGTATGGGAGCCAATTTGAAGTAGTATTAGTGGTGTTGAGCTCCACACGTGGTGGATAATGTTTCTCATGTAATGTTGCTTACCTCACGCGTGCAGCCATATTGTGTGACGTCATTCGTCGGTCGCCTGCTAACTTCATCTGGCGTAGCAATCTATATGAATTAGTTTTAAGGTTATGTATATTGTCTTCCGGCCAGCTATTTAGGTAGGCATTTAATTCTTGCAGGGTGTGAAGCGGAAAAGGAATCTTTTATCCAAAAATTACTAGTGAAGAAATGTATTTTATAATGTTTTATTGTCGAGCACATGCACTAACACTTTCACAAATGTATCTTGATAATCGCCATACTGAAACTGTTTCTAATAACTTCTCACTTTTAACTCACGTACTTCAATTTTTGTATATAAGTGACTTTGTAATATTTTAGATCTTTAATGATTTTCACTGCGTGTAATTTGGCGAACTGAACGGCCAACGTGTAATGTGCGGACGAAGTGTAATGCTTCGTAAGTCCTGCCGAACTGGAGACGATGTGTAATGTATCGGGAATCTTGTTGCACACTGGGGGACCCGCTAACTCGACCTGACTTATTTATAGGCATACCTCAAGCTACACCTAAAGATTATAACTGAATTACCATTGGCTAATAAAACGCGCCAACATTAGCGTCTATTTTACTATCCAATGAAAACCACTAATACATATTACTTTTATAGAATCTTCTGGAAGCTTTTTTTTACTGAAAAGGCGCGAAACATGACGTAACTTCCTGGTTCCCGGTAACGATAAACAACTCACTCCCTTGCTAAAGTATTATGTTATTGTTAACAGTTTCAGTAGAGCCGAAAATTATTATTTACCATTAATAATTACAATTATTAAACCTCTGAAATCAATGTTACATAAAAATACATATTCATATTATTATCGTTAACCACATCTGAGTAATTTGTGATACAAATTACCGTCACAAATTTCCTTGTGTCACTGTTTCTAACCCACAATTTATAGGTTGTTGGAACAATTTAAAGGAACTGGGTTCATGTTAGACAAAAAGAAACACAGATAGCCAACAGTTCTGAGGAAAATTTAGACAAGATAGGGGGCTGTCATGTAAGGAAGTCCAAGAAGAAGCTAAACACTACAATGCCTGAAGGATGTCGGTTTGACCCATAGCAATAAAATACACTGTTTGAATATTATTACTTTATTCTAAACCAGTTATCATCAAGAACATTAATTAAATCTGCAAGTATTTGATCTTCTCGTAAGGGGTACCTATTATCATAAATTTTCATCTTACAATTTTTTTTTTACTTCTTTTCAGTACAACTTCCTACTTACAACCGAGTTGAACAAAGAATGCAATGCACGTGAAAGGGCATTGTCGCTATAATTCCTAAACACAAGCATTGTTGTTTTAATTTGTAACTGTTGATACAAATTCGCTTGTCATTGATATCAACTGAGCCACATTTAGCTTGTCAAGTACGGAAAAAGCATAGTTTTGCATAAAACGGTCAGTATGACCCCCTCCAGGTATTTAAGGTAAATGTCGTCATAGGTCACAACTGAATATCAGGAAACAATTCAGTTTTTGAAAGTGGAGTAAGTATATAAAATGAATAAAAGTTACAAGAGGTAATTGTGCTGAATTAGTTTTTTCTATCAAAAGCAAACATTAGATTCTACTACTTATTGACCCCTCCTGGCATTCTAGTGTTAAATGTAAAGTAAATAAAGAAAATCCCCCTATGCTTAATGAATTAGAAGGCACTCTCTGGTGTGAATTTTCTAATATTTTGGCTGCAGAAATCTCTAAGTGTTGATTAATACGCTCAAGAAGTGCCAAGTGTGTATAGAATGCAAAGGGGCATAATTTCAGCTTAACATTTTCATATTTTTTCCCATTGTTAGGATTACCAGGGGGAGAAATGTCAGGCTGTCTGCCACTACTGCACAGATATAATATGTAATTCATATAGCAGTGCCATGTGAGCGGCAGGTTGCCAGTCACATAATTCAAGATAAATCCAGTTTTAAACTGATTAAAGAGAATGTTAAAAACTGATTTTCAACCCTGTACAAAAATTATGTTGACTGATATTTTAAAGTGAACATTATGCTTAAATGAACAACTAGCATATCGGTTTATTATTATCTTGGACTGAAGATTAGTGTAATGTTTTGTTTTGAAGATTAGCTTAAGAACAATGCTTTTAGTTCTCTAAAAGTTTCTTACTGTAGAGTTTTACAAACACATTCCTACATGTTCAAGGGAATACAAATTGGTAGGTTACTAAGAAGCCTTTGTGAAGCATATAAGGCAAGCCTAACTTATGCATTGAGCAAAAATTACATACAAGCATGTAGTCTCAGTTACCATTGGTATAATTTAGGACCAAATGAATATTTAAATTGAATTTGTTATACTTATTATATTGGTCTGGAAATACTTCAGCAATAATATCTTATATAAGGGTTAATTATGTATTCAATTTATTTTACTTGTATTCAAAAACTGACAGTAAAATTGGTATTAGTTGTTTCTGATCATGTTTATACCATTTATCTCAGTTGAAAAGTTAATAGGTATTTTATTTTTTTTCCAACTCTCCAGTACATTTCTCTGTTATTAATAATTTGGCTTTCAAATTCAAAGAAAGTATTGCACATGCTGTCCTTGTACTTAAATAGTGTGCTCTCAAGTAGATCCAAGAATCTAGATATATCTACAAATTCTCAGTGCTTCTCCACTACAATGAATGTTTTTGGAGGTACTGGTGGCTTTGTTAACCACTCTCAGAATTTTAGTTCACAGAATTTAAGAAATATTGTTATGTATTTTTTAAGTGAACAATTTTTACTTGTAATCATAAAAAAAATGTTTTATTGTTCTGTTTGTGTTTGTACATTCATGAAATTGTATTAATTGTGTAAATAAATATTCATTTCAATTCAAAGTGAAGAATACAGGTCTGCTTAAAGGTATTTAATCTCCAGGAGCAGGATTTAAAAAGTTTAAACACTATTCTTAAAATGTATAACAATCAATTTTGTATCTAGAGCACCTTTGCTATGATATTAAGTTGAGACACAGCACTGAAATATGCTACAGGATGGTACTTTTTTACATGTAAACATCCATTTATACAGTTTGTTTTAGACACATTAAAACAAGAGAATTGATAAATCTAATTTATCCTTTCCAGCCGTTTTCCTGCACATAGTTATAAAAAAAAAACTATTTCACTTTAAAATATTAACATACTCGTATAATAGCTATATTTAAGACTGTTAGATAAACTATTTTGAGATAAAAGGCATTATTCAAAAAGTCATTCTTTATTGCTGTGTAATTGGATGTTTTAAGCTCAACTGCACTGCATCAAAAAGCAAAATTCTACCAGACATGTTGGTATTTATAAAGCAGATAACACAAAGACAGTGAATAAAAATGTTGTATTCATTAGTGTACCAATATAAGTATATAAAGGACTATATCATCCAATGATTGCTAAAAAGGGAAAAATTACTCTTAGAAAACTCCAACATTGGTTCTTGGGCAAGTAGAGACATTAATTACTCTGAATGGTGCAAATGGCTGTGTTATTACATTACTATTTGTATTTGATAGTATTCACTTTTATTAATTTTTACTTCAATTTACTGAATCACAGCTAAAGACATTATGTCACATTTCCCTGTCTTAGAATACTGACAAATACCTACTACAAAATATATGAATGAAGAATGTTGCATAATTAGTAATTACTTATAAATAACTATCTTATAAAACTGGGAATGTTCCTTTCAGGATAAAAGTAAGTATTAAATGAGCATATACATTTTAAATTATCTTTATTTGAAATAGTTTTAGTTAACACATTGAAAAGGTACAATGCATTTTATAATTTCAAGGGTCAGGTCATATTTCTAAGCCTTAAGCAAATATTTGAGACCTATTTGGGAATTACAATCTGCTACGCATAAGAGGACTACACAGTAATTGGGAATAATACATGTGTTAAAACATATGCAACCATGTAAGTCAAAAAATATGATTCCATGCTTAAGATCTGAGGTTTAATTCCCCTGTAACAAGATAAATATTAGAAGCTTCTTTAAAAAATATTCAGATAAAATACTAACTTAGCTGGCAGAATCCTTTATTCTGCTCTTTGATGCAGATGAGCTTAAAACATCCAAGAATGACATTTTTGAGTAGTGGCTTTATCTCCAAAGAGTTTATTTAATAGGCTCATGCCTTAATTATGTTATGAAAAAGTTTATCCATAGCCATGTGTAACACAAAGACTGGAAAGGATAAATCAGATTTAAAACACTTTAATTATAAAGATACTTAGGCTACAAATATTTTAGCTTTCTATGCGCTATACATATATAAAATATAAAAATGTACTTAATTTACAGATTCTGGGATGTGTAGATATAGTGCTCGGTTTAATGTTTTTTTTGTTTTGTTTGTTTGTTTGTGTTGGGGGGAGTAAAATAAGAAACTTATGTATTTGGTATGCAAAATTTAAGAACAATACAAGATACAAAATTTGCTGTGACACCACTTACTAAGCTACCATGTGTACTTCTATAATGGTAACTTTAAATATTTCTCATTTCAATCAGATACAGAATAAGAATTCATGATTCAAATCCCAACTGTGATCTGAATATTGCAAATCCAATTCATATTTTCAAGTTAAAACATTTAGTGCATTTAAACCTCAGTGCAGACCTTAATGAATGTGCCTAAGCTTTGCATATATTAAAAGTTAATTGTGTTCTCTTTTGATAGATAAATTAACGATAGGGGTTGACTGTGAAGGGATATTCTCTGAAAAATGTATTATATTCCCTAAGCCTTTTATGATGAGGGATGTATATATTAGACTAACTCTGAGATTATGAATATCAAAGAAACAAGTTGTTGCTCATTTTCATCATACAGTAAAAGTATTTGCAGAAAATTTACAAGGATTGGGAAAACAAATGGAAAATTTAGAAATATTTAGTCTTATAGCCAGTTTTATTTAATTTGTTTGTTCACTTTTCAGCAGATAATGACACTACTGAAATGCCATATCCAGTTGCACAAATAGAAAGAAGGTTACGCATTGATGGACCCGGCTCATTCCAATGTGTCAACTGTGGAAAAATTTACCGCTGGCGCAGAAACTTACACCGTCATCAAAAACAGGAATGTGGCAAGGAACCAACTATGCAGTGCCCATACTGCCCACATATAACCAAACTAAAATCAAACTTAAAAGCACATGTTATTCACAAACATGGGAGGTTATTATCATATTAATGTATTTAATTTTTTAAGGAAATGGAAAAAATAGCATATTATATTCAGTTCATTAATTATAATCTCTTCTTGTGTGCCCCATACCTTAATATTTTCATTTAAACTTACTGATAGCAGTGATTGTATTACAAAGCTTGGCAATATAAAACACTTCCGATTTTAGTAGTATTGTTATGAACATTTTTGTGCTTGTGATAACTTTAAGGTAGTTCCTAAATGGATTCAGTGCTTCAGAATTTATTTTAGTATTGTTTCATGTCAAAACAGACTTGAATTGTTAAGCTTGAATGTACCAGGTTTAAGTGTTATTAAAACTGAAAAGTATATGAAAGAGACTTATGTTCTTGTAGTTGGACATGTAACTAGACAATGATCTGAGCAATGTACTTATGAAGAAGTTAGAAAATTAAATATTTGTGACTTAGAACTCTGATCTCTGGTATGAGAAGGTTATTAATCCATGTATTATATACATAAAAAACAGTAAGAAAATACTATTCTTAAAAATGCTGCAGTCTCAACAGATTAATATAAACCCATAAATCATATACAATTATATGCATCAAACACTAATCACAAAATATATCTGCCAAGGAAACATAAATGAGCTTAGGTTTGTAAAGATATGGCATGGACGTTTTGCAATCAAAGTACTGCCTTGTTATAAATTTGTATTTCATGAAAGGCAGAGTTCTGATAGAATTAGACTATTAGTTTATCTTCTATGTATGCATCTATCAAGAAAAAAGGTTATTTATAGATTAGATTAAAAATTTGGGGTTAACAACATTTCTGATTAGTGCGGTAAAATTGTTGTAATGGAATAATATGGTTGTGAGGACTGGAACAGGCCTAAGGGCCTAAGTCATAATGTAGATGATGAAGAACTCATCAAACATCATTATTATTAAAACTGGTAGAATAATGAGACTTTTAAACCTTTTAATAACTTTAAGGTTTGTATTTAAGTCAAAATGAATATATTTTTCTGCAAAACAGCTAACTTTCCTTAACAACATAACATCTTAATAATATTATAGTGGGTCAGCCGCCATTATTTACACTCCTCCTTGGTTTTGCATTTAGTTTAAATGTAAAATCACTTTACACAAATTATGGGACAATACCACTATTTCTCGGTACTCGATACCGATACTGGTTTTTTAGCACGGATACTTGATATTCACTTTATAAAAAACTGTAAAGGCAATAACTTGATCACTGAATTATGTTCTTTTCAGAGGGTTTTCTATCCATAAAAAAACCAGTATTAGTGATTCTTCTTTATTCGCAATCTTTAAAATATTAACTAATATGTATTTTATATGAAACTCGATGAATGTGTGTGTTACACCATTCTACCACTATTCACAACTACCACACACCGTATATATTTTTTCATCTGGTAACAAGAAATTAGCCATATAACACTCGGAAAATAGTAAGTTTGTGGGTTAAGCCTCTCTACTACCTACTAACATACATTAGCGTATACATGTTTAATACAAAGGCGTATTAGACACAATTAAAAATTTGAAGAAAAATGTGCAGGAAGTATTATATGAAGTGTAGATATATAAAGGAAACAAAGATTTTAGTTTAAGAACACGAGCATTCTTGAGAGAACAAACATTTCCATGCGCTGTATTATCTCATATCTTAAGTTCTGATTTGTTTCTCTGGATTCACAGATTTTGGTCATTGGAGTAGGTAAAAGTAATGGCAGGGAGTGAGTCTCAAAGCCAGGCTATTATACAAATGTTATTTTGTGTGTCAGCTAAATTAGATTCATTTGCAACTCAGGTAACGCTGCATGTTATATTAATACTTCTACTCATTCCCATTATTTTGCATATTTTTATTTTAGACTCTATGGAATGTTGCATTCATTCACCCACAGGAAATGCAGTCAAGGTCTATCAAGAACTATCATCCAGCATTTCTTTGATAACACATGTGAGGCAATAGCGTGAACTCTCAACTCCTTTCGTTTCTTATGTAGCATAAAGTTAAATGAAACAACTTTGAATAATGCAAAACTTAAAAATTTTAAAGTATTGAAAGGTAACAAAGATTTATCTCAAAGTATTAGACTTTACTTTGATACCACCAAGTATCGAGAGTGTGGAGTTCCTATCCCTAAAATCTCTCAATTTGCAGAAAAATTCCATAAAATTACCCACAGTTCCTTTTAGATTCACTAGCTCTTGAGCTACTGCTGCAGCTACTAATGACAGTGCTATACAGTTTTATTTTCATGAGATCCAACTTACTGGATTATCATAGTAGAATGCTATTCCTCCAGTTACACCTTTTTTTTTCTGTCTGTAACATTTTTTGCCCAATTTGTATATAATTCTCTTTCCTGCTTTCCATGTATGATATGTGGATTTTCTGCTTCAGCATGAAACACTAAATTTTATAATTTATAAATTAATTGAAAGAAGATTGAGACAGTGAAGCAGGGAACAAATTGAAACCCGGTTGATGCAGTGACACAAATTACTTCTCATGTTTAAAAAACAGAACATGTTTCAAAAGCTTTCGCTTTCATCTTCAACTGTGGTTGAACTAAGATAGAACTTAGATTAGATAGTGCTGATAAATAGATAATTTATTCAAGTTGTAAATCATAATTTGTACATATTACAATGATATAAGATAAGTCAAAGGTTATTATTACAATAACTCACAATGTAGAAAACATCCAGTACGGACAGGTCAAATTAATGTGCACCATGCATACTCAAAATCATGGTGCACATATATATGTTCAATTAATCTATTGTTGTATTAAATAAATTTAAATAAAATACATATTACCTCTTTTCTGTCACTGATGCACTTTACATTTGATACAAACCCTTTTTTTCATAATTTTAAGTTTCAAATATGAGGTGCACATTAGATTCACGTAAATACGGTAATTATTACAAATGTTTACATAAACAATGCTATATCAGTTAATTCTTGTAATGTTTAAAATTATACAAATTATGAAAAGCTTTCCATAAGTTCATTGACAGTATAAAAACAGTGGTGAAGCAAGTATGCCATGACTGCCTTTTTAAATACTGTAAAACTACAAATGGTTTTATTAGGTATTGGCAGCTTATTAAAAAATGATATTACTAAATTTATCACACTATTTTGAGAGTACTTGTGTTACTTCTTTGAACATGAATATCTGATTTCTGTCTAGTATTATAGTTGCGAATTGTATCATTAAAGGTATAATAACTATTGAGATGAAAGTAAAATCTTTTGAAACATGTCCTATTTAAATGAGTAAGTGAGGTAATTTTGTCAAGTTCCAATTTACTAAATGTTGTATCTGACCTTGATGTTGTTGAGAGGTAAAGTAAGCATCCAATTAATTGTCTAAAGAGAACTACATTACTTCTTTTGCGCTATTCAGCTGGAAGCCGCTTTCCATAGGGGTTTTCATTCCTTTACAATTTTCCATTGTATACAGTTTCAATACATTTTCAGTAAGTTTATTCTGTGTTTTTTGTTTTTTTTCAGTTCTTGTAATTGCATACCAAGAAAACTGCTTACGTTGCCCACTGCTGTGCTATCTGAATGGTAAAATTTTGAGCTGCATTTAAAATGCTTTGAAATACTTCTTTATAAGAATTTTGATCTTTGCTAATAAGTAAACCAAAAACTAATGGTAAAGCAATTTGAGTTTCATCATCTGGGTGCATGTTATTCCTTGTTGCATAATCCAGTATCATGAACAACTGCAAGAATATGCTTGGACTCACCTTTTTAGTCCCTTCTGTAAACTATGTATTGCTTTGAAAAAGTATTTCCAAATTTTCTTATGTGGCAAATACTATGACATGCTTTTCTTGATTTATTCTTCACTCAAATTACCATGCAAAAGGAATCTTTCCACATGGCATGTCCTTGTATACTGAATAGGTATCTTATGCAAGATGTAGATGTAGAATTAGCAGGTTGATTGCATCTTCTCTCTCTTCTGATAACTTGTTATAAATTCCCTCTTTCCGACAAGAAAGGAAGCACACCAGAAGTAACATGCTGTAACCCTGTTCTCAATATCTGTGATGGCTAAAGCTCCAGGTGGTCATCGTCCTCCGTGGAGTGGTCCGTGCTAGCCTCTAGTTTCCAAGGTCGTGGGTTCAAACCCAGCGGAGGGCAATGGATGTTTTTGGGCGTAAAAATCTTTAGCATGGCTTCCTTCAGAAGGGAAGTAAAGCTAGTGGTCCCGTGTCATAGATTTATGGCACGTAAAAGAACCTCCGAGGCCTCCGAGAAAAATTACCAGTCTTTCACGCCCAATATAGAATGGAGCACTAAGGACCATAATATTTAAAGAGCGTCCATAAATAAAACTCAATTTAATTTCTAGGTGGCCTTCAGCAGCATGCTTAAAATTACTTCAAGCTGTATCCATTTTAGCCTCTTCTCTGTTTGAAGGATGCATATGTAAAGGACTGATCGTCTCCTTTAACAACTCTAAAACATTGTGAATTTCCAACTGTTACAGCATGTGCAAAGCACTCCTTTGTGCACAGTTTTATACATTCCCAATAGATTTTACCTTCTTGGTGAGCTTTACATTCATAATATACACCACCAATATTTTATTCCAACATATTTGTAAGGAATCCCATACTTGTTCATGATTATTGGTTTCTGAGCTTCCTGTCCAGTTCACTCCATAAGAGTTCTATAGGACCTAGGTCAGGCAACTGACTTGGAGAGATCATATTTTGAAGTTCTCCACACTTCTCTTTCTTATTTACATACTCTTTTCTCAACTTAGAAGAATGTTTAGGAACATTGTCCTGCTGTAGGACAAATCCTCAACCAGTAAGTCTCTTGCCAGATGGAATGGCATGTTTGATCAGCATCCTGTGATATCCCTCCTTTAGTATTCCATTTATTCTCACTAGATCACCAACTTTATCTCCAGCAAAACACCACCACACCATGACCAACCCTCTACCATGCTTCATAGTTGATTTTACACACTGGCTCTTCAGGAATTCCCAAGAAGTCGATGAACATAAACCCTACAATTGCCTCCAAGCAGTTCAAACGCATGTTCATCATAGAACAACACCTTTGACCATTGCTTCACACTCCAGTTCTTATGATTTTGAGCCCACTGTAATTTTTTCACCCTGTTTTGTTTGTGTCACAATGGTTTCTTGGCTGCTATGTGTCCCTTCAAACCTCATTCACAAAGACGGCATTGCGCTGTTGTAACAGAGATTGGAACTTCTTGCATACTGTTGATTTCCTTGTGAATTTCAGGTGCAGTATGAATTCTCTGATGTTTACTTTCCACAAATGAACCACTCTTCCCTGCAGAATGTCACATGGGCTCTTGCAGATCGAGAATGGCTTGCATTGGCACCAGTTTCCTTTAATGCTGCAGTTTAAACACAACTGCAGATTGGGCTACTCAAACTTTTATTGCTATTTTTCTAGCAGAATAGCCTTCTTCATGCATTGCTACAATTACAGCACGTTTTTTATTTCCAATCTGCTTCTTCCTACATTAGGAGTATGGAGTGTGTAAAGTAATCAGAGAAAAGAACACATACACAGGCACACTATTGAATTTGCAAGATGTAGTGTAAACAAATGTCAACTTGCTACTACACACACACTGCTGAAAGAATGGGGCCAGGACAAACTAAAGACTGCTAGTTAAAGAAAGGATCATTGCACATGTTGACAGTACACCAGTGCCCCCTACACCAGTAGGTACTCTAATACACAACACAGATGCACAGTATGTAGTGGTTTATACTTATCTATGGTCAAAAGGGGTAAACCTCTGAAGGTAACATCAATTTGGAATCTCAACTCTGAAGATTTGACTGATAATGTATGTATCCCTGCATTAATAATTTTATCTCTCCTCTTCCAGATTCCAAAATTATAGGTTCTTTGCATTTTTGTGGTTACAGTTTGCTAAATGTATTCATACTACAAATAAAATATCTTCAAAACATTGATTTCTCAGTCATGTATATGTGATAAATGTGTATTTCTTTCTTTAGTACCATAGAGGATAGGCATTTCTTTTCTTAATTTTAGTAGTAAATTCAGTTTAATCAGAAATGCCAATTCAGACATTTAGTTTTGGAAAATTGTCTATTCTGAAAAATATATTTGAAAAAATGCAATAAGAAAAATGAATTTGTGAATGTTATATTTGGGAAAATAAACATTTTGAAATTTAGCTTTGGGTAAAAAAATAAAATTGGAAAAATGAATAATAACAAACTTTAGTAATAATAAATATAATAAGAAAAATTCATTTGTAAAATTTATATTTCGAAAAATAAACGATATGGAATTTAGTTTTGAAAAAAAAAATCAGAAGAATAAATAGTAATGTTCATTAAGTAGAGGCAGTATTCCATTCCACCCAAAAATTTGATACCTGATTTCACCAGAAATACACGCTTTGAGGCTCTGTGAATCACCAAAAAGCATTATTAGAAAACTATCTGTGTGTATACGTCTGCCTGTGAACAGCATAACTCAAAAATGAAAAGTTGATAGAATACCAAACAGGGTATTTAAGTTCAGTATCTTCCAAGGATGTGACATGAAGATCTTCAAGAAAATCGCCCCCCCCCAAACTACCCTTTACATGGTATATTTTTTGTTTTTCATTTTCTCAAAAATGGCTCTATAGATTTAGATTAAAGTACCTATGTTTAAGATATTTTTATGACAAATAAAATGTATATTGAATTTTCTAGAAATAGCCTGTGAATTCCTCTACATTCTAAATGCTTTTTATGTAATTGGTAAACTATAAGAGATAGACAAAATCATACTACATACATTTAGATCTTGTTAAAGCATATAACTTATGTCAATTAAAGGTTTTTATGGCATTAACCATTCCCGAGATATTGTTTGTTATTGGTTTATATTTGCAAATACTTACACTTTTCTCAATTGGTAAATCACTATTGATTTTTCTCATGGTCATGCAAAGAACATGAAATTTCAAAGCCATCACCTAGGGATCCGCTTTTTAAGAATCTTAGTATTTCCTTAGCCTGCTGTATCCTTATATCTGCAGCAACTATGTAAATGTGTAATGTGATTAAAAAATAGTAGACAGAAGAAGAAAACTTTGCAAGAGTAAGTTGTAGAAGAGTGAGAAGAGAAAGTCATGAGTATGCAACAAAAGATTTTTCTGTTTACTTTCTTCTTCTCTCTCTGCATGATTAACAAAACAGCTGATATACCTTAACAACATAACATCCTGCATTGCATTGGGTTGTATTGTGAATCAGAGGGGATGTGGTACCAATCCAGGAATGAAGATATTGTACCAACGCCCTACAAGGGGACACCCCCAGGAGGGAGGGATGAGGTGAAAGGAGACACTGAGTGGTGGGAACCAGAATGATAGCACAGCAATGACAGGATCCCTACAGTTTCCAGATTGAGATGCCCCAGCAGTCAACAGGCTGGAGACCCACCCCATACAGGGTCGACCCCCCCCCCAAGGGGCAGTCCTTATACCCTGGCAACCAGCCAAAGGACGAGGGATGGAGAAAGTTCACAAGAAGGATCCTTTTTGCCTGCCAGGGTGCACCGAAACATCATTGCCAACACTTCCAACCCTGAAACGGACAACTTTCATAAAGTTGTTAAGTAAAGCCTTTAACAGTAGTTTTAAAACTGTTGTATGGTTTCATCTGCGCCTTTCTATGATAGCAGCAGACAGCAACGAGCACCAAGGACACAGACAGGAAAATCACTGCACAGCCGGGTTTGTAGTCTTTTGGCTCTCCCTGTAGTAGGTCAGTCATTCTTTAGTAAGAACACTGTGGATACTATGCAACCAGAGATCGCTGGCATGCATCTTGCTTATGGCACTGTAGCTGTACTGACTGAACTCAAAGGATTTATGGTGACTGCCAAAACTGAAGACTTTTTAGCTGATGACAGACAATTGAGATAGACTACTGCATAATGTTACAAGACATTGTAATTACACACATTTTGAGGAGAAGTTGCTAGAACTATACTACAAAAATCCTCAATTAATATTCAAGTCGTATCACAAAATCTTCAGATTAGTAAGAGTACTTTTCAACAAATTCCTCACAGTGACCTTGAGCACTGTTTCAAACTGTAAAATTTAAGAAATTTAGGAATTATGAGTCTCTTATGTGAGTTTTCCCTATAAGTATCTAATGGATATGTAGAACTTGTTAAAGCATATAGTTTCTGTCAAGTACTTTTTTTTTTGTGTGGTGTTAACTTTTTCTGAGACATTCTTTGTTATTGGCTATACTTTTCTCAAGTGTTGTCACTATTTTCTTTTTCTTGTGGTTATGCAAAGAGTGTGGAATTTAAATCCATCATATAGTGATCTGCTTTTTAAAGGTCTGACCCACTTTTAGCCTATTACATCCTTTTTATACTATACTTACTTTAAAATATGTGTAATGAAAGTTTATCTCAACAGAAGTGAATAGGAGCATAAGTCTTTTTAAGAATAGTTTGTAGCAGAGGAGAAGCCATATGAATGCAATACAAAAGAATTTTTTTTTATGATTTGATATCAGCATTTTAATTGAATTAAACAGTAACATCACCTCAAGTAATGATGCAATAAACATATGAATTATATTGCAATGTCAAACTTCACTAGGGTGCATTTAATGTGCATTTATTTTTATGGTTTCTGCTTACCAGAAAGTTATTTTGAATACCTAAGTTCAAAGCTGTGCAGAGGTATGTTATAATCTTTTTCTGTCAGAGAAAGACACATCTGTGGTACAAGATTTAAGTGATGTTTGTTGAGTTGCTGTTTTATATGTATTCTCATGTTTTTCAGTGGAGTGTTTTGTTAAACTTATTTTAAGGCTGGTACAAAAAGGAGTTTGTTTTAAATTTTCCATTATACACTTCTGTGAAACATGGGTAATATTTTAACATGTGCAAGTGACAGTCTTAATACCACTGGAATAGCTGGATTATAGATGGTGTTCCCGAATCCCCATCCACTTCTTAAAGTTATATCTTAGAGTTGTGCACAGTGCACCAGTAATGTTGGTTGTATGTTGCAGGGGTTTTAGGGGTGATAGAAAGTTTAATCAGTTACGAGTGGTGGTTTTTAAGTGTAGTGTATATGTAACGTATAAATTATACAGAGTGAGCCAAAGTACTGAACTGCCTGCGCTGTGTTTTTCCTGTCCACAGCCTCGGCGCTTGTTACTGTCTGCTGCTATCATAGAAAGGTGTAGATGAAACCATACAACATTTTTAAAACTACTTTTAAAGGCTTTACTTGCCAACTTTATGAAAGAATACTGAAACTGGCCACCGTCGTTGTCCATACATTTTTGGCACCTCTTTAGGAAACTATTCATCATGGAATTTTTGGGGGGAATTTTCCAAATGATGACTGATGTCTAATGTTTCTTCGGTAAGAATCAAACGCCGTGTTTTAGATTTCTTAGCCTGAACACTTCCTGTGGCCTGAAATTTACTGTAAAGTTCATGGATTGTTGTACGGCTTGGAACTTTTACACCTGGAAATCTTTCTGCAAATCGTACTTTCACTTGGCGAGCTGATCGAGTTAACACATACGAATCATAAATAAATATACGCTGTGCAGTAGAAAACATATACTAAGCCATAATATACTTTGTGACTAAGTACAGGACAAAATAATAAATAACTCATAATAAGTGAACTAAATCACATCACTGTCAACTCAAAACTGCACTTCACACTGCAGAGCAAAACCACAACAGCATGACTGTTTATAGCAGCAGTGTGTTATCACGTTTTTATCATATTTCCACATGCCCAGTGGAAAAACACTGTGCAGCTGGTAATATTGTTCATAAAATACCCCTCGGGGTAACTTAAAACATAAAGTATAAGAAAAAATCACGCACCCTGGAAGAATTAAAACAAAATATCTCCCAGGAAATTTCTCAACGTGAACTATGGCAAGTGATGGATAGTTTCCTAAAGAGGTGCCAAAAATATATGGACAACGGTGGTGGCCAATTTCAGCATCTCCTTTCATAAAGTTGGTAAGTAAAGCTTTTAAAAGTAGTTTTAAAAATGTTGTATGGTTTCATCTGTGCCTTTCTATGATAACGGCAACGAGCGCCGAGGACGTGGACAGGAAAAACACTGCGCAGGCGGTTCGGAGTCTTTTGGCTCACTCTGTATTGCAGAGGGAACACTCTGTAAATGGGAACAGAATTCAAACTCAGAACCACTTCATTTAAAACCTTCCACCTTAACCATTTGCAAACAAAGCACAGCTGCAGAGAGGTAGATTAAAGCAACTGCCTAACAGGTAACCTTCAGATGCCTGCTTCATGATGTACAGGCTGTATCATCATCATCATCATCATCATCATCATCATTATTGTTATTATTATAATACTATAATGTGTTATAGAGTATTATACAAGTATCATATTATAAACATCATAATACTATACAAGGTATGCAATTAATAACACACAAACAGTTTGTTGGTTAGAACAATGTAACTTTTAAAGCTAAATGTTATTACACCAAATACACTTGCCTCATTGTGGTGATAGGTTAGCAATACCAGAAATATTTTAAATAAAATAGCTGAAACAAAAACAAGTCGGCATATGTAATGTAATAATAAAACAGTAGAGATATTTTACCATTCCTGATATTGTCATTTGGAATACCTTATTGAACAAAGTGGACAGCAATTCTGGAACACTGTGTATATGTTTTGCTTTTGAGCTAAAAACTGTACAACTGTTGTACTTCAAAGCAAAGTTGGCCACTACACCTTACAGTCATAGGGTCAATATATTCTTTACTGTTATTAACCAAAGTAGCTGACTGGTAAATTAAAATAAAGTATCTATTCAGTTTTTATGAGGAAAAGGTATGCAATTGGTAATACAGAATTAATAACCATGGTCCATCATAGACATCACTCTCCTAATAATTTTTAATATGTTTCTAAGATTATTGGCTAGTCAGATTGATTCAAGATGAGATTCGGCATGCTTATGACTTTACCTTACATTGCTTCAATCACTTAACTGTGATTATTTTCCATTATTCATGTAAAAACAAGATCAGAAAACAGCATTAATCCTTTTTGGGGGGTGCAGTAAAAAACCCACTCCCCAGGCATTTGTATCAGTAAAGTTAAACAATTTAAGCAGTCTACACTTATGATTAAGAAAACCTTTGTTTGTGTATCATACAAATTTGTTAATAAAGTGGAATTTTATGAAAGATTTCAAGGATTGTATTTTGTTCTATTATATTGTTACCTTTTGTTTTTAAAATTTGGAAAATATCTACTTAGTTATATAAAATGTTTCACATACCACAAGACATGGGTTTTGGCCCAAATTTATGCTTTAAATACTTCAGCTGTTTGTTAAGATACCACATGGTTATGGTGTCCATTCAGAGGGTTGATGCTGGTCCCCATCTTATAGTAATGTTTATTTCCCTTTCCACAAGATAGTCAACTGCACTCCATTGTGGTAAAGTTAAAGAAAGCACCAGCTTTTAATACTTCATGGTCATATCAATCTTTCAGATCTTTCAATCTTTGAAATTGGCTCCAACATGCTTCTAGTTAGATAACTTTTCTGACCTCACCAGAAGAATTTCACCTCTAAATCCTTCAGTCTTTTTTTCTGTATTGCTACTCCTGTAACCATCAATCTTAACAGCAGTTGTAAGCAGGACTGAAAAACATAAGTGGGAAATGCTGCACAACAAGAAAGTGAATGACTCCATAGCAAAATATAGACATTAAATAACATAATCTTTGATGTAGCCTCAATAATGTAACTGCTCACATTGGAGTTAGGGGAGACATGTGTTGATGATCCGTGATCTTAGGTGGCCCACAAGAAGCTAGGAAATAAAATACTGGAGCACTGATTGTGTCACTTTATCACAATAATTATTTTATGCTCTTCTCTGTGCAACTACTTGTACAAATTATGTAGGACTTAGTGGTGAACTGTGACTTCATGATGAATGAAGGGTAGAAAAAATGGCATCAACTGTAAAATGCGATGAGCTTATAAAGCTACTTGTATTTGAGGATGTTATAATGTAGCAGAGATAAAACAAAACTTGAGATTTTTAGAGTAGACTTCATAGAAATAAAAACAATCTTAATTTCAGTTGTATAAAGCAGAGATAAGCATAGTTGTCTTTCTGTGTAATATAGATATTGCAAATTTTTACTGCCTTTATTACTTGTATGTACATATGTCTGTGTGTGCATGCGTGTGTGTGTGTGTAATTTTTTTTTTCATAATGCTATACAAAAATCTTACAATTTTTTAATACATTACTCTGAGTTGCTATTTTTTTCTTTAGTCCGTCATGCATTTTAACGCCGTGGTTATTTATGCATGGTGATTCATAACAAATTCATATTGCTTTATTTTTCTAAACCATTTTTCACTTACATTCCTCATATATTCTCCTATTCTTTTTATATCCTTCTCCTTTTGTATTTTCATTATTCTAACTTTTAATACTTTTTTGTTAACATTCTCCCATTCTTTAGGTAATAACTGATCTCTCCACAACTTAGTTTCTTCACATTCAATTATATAATGCAAATCATTAGCTGCCTCTCCACAAAGAGGACACCTATTCAAATTCGCTCCCTTCCTATCTCCCCTTAGTCTATATGCACTTAAGCTAGACCAGGCCCACCCTTCTCTCACTAACCTATTACCTACATCCACATACTTCTCCCTTACCCAGTGCACCTTTAATTGTCTATATAGTTCCAAACTTTTCTTTCCTTCCAGACTTTGAAATAATTCTTGTTTCTCTATATCTTCTCTGTTCCTCACTTCTTTCCAGAAACCTTTAACTAACCCCTCTCTCTCCTCCGTTAAGTTACCCATTCCTAATTCCTGTAAAATTCTCCTTATTCCTTGAGCCCAGTTCATACCATCACTGGATTTTTCTTGGATTATTAAACATTGCCTTAAGATATTATGCTCGTCCAATGATTTCAATCTATGCCAACATTTAATTATCCTTTCTACTATCATGCTCTTGCTACCTACTCTTCCCAACTACAACATTCCTGCTCCATTAGGTGATGAAATAAATAAACCTAACATACATTTACAGAATGATCTATGTACTTTATCAATCACCTCCCATCCTTTGTCACTTCCCCAAATCTCTGATCCATAGACCATTTTTGCTTCAACCATTTAATTTGCATATCTGGTATTTTCTTTAAGCATATTCTTATAGCAGTCATTGCTAATCTTCCCTTAGCTAAGACACTTATCCTGTGATCATTTCACCTCCCATTACTACTTATTCTCACACCCAAATATTTGCAAGTCTTCCCCTTCCACACTACTTAGTAAATAGATGAAGTATTGCATTGCACCCAAAAATTCAATACCAAGATTTCACCAGAAATACATTTTTTGAGACTCCCTGAATCTAAAAAAAGAAGCATTTTTAGAAAAAGGTTTGTGTGCGTGAGAACAGCATAACTCAAAAACAAAAGATTGGTTAAATACCAACTTGGTATTTAAGTTCAGCATCTTCCATTGATGTGAATACAAATATTTTCAAGAAAATCCCCCACCCTAAACTACCCTTTACATGGAGAAATGTTCATTATTTTTTTATTTTCTCAAAATTGGCTCTAACAATTTGGATTAAATACCATAGGTTTAAGATATTTGCATGATAAATGAAATGTATATCTTGAATTTTCTGGTCATCCTCTGTGGTCTGGGGGGTACCATGCTAGCCTCTAGTTCCCGAGGTTGTGGGTTGAAACCCGGCAGAGGGCAATGGATTTTTTTCGGGTGTAAAAATCCTTAGCATGGCTTCCTTCAGAAGCGGAGTAAAGCCGGTGGTCCTGTGTCGTAGATTTACAGCATGTAAAAGAACCTCAAGCCTCATAAAGAAGCCTCTGAATAAAATTTCCAGTCTTTCATGCCCAATATAGAATGGGACATTAAGAACCAGAGTAGTTAAAGAGCATGCATGAATAAAACTCTTCCCTTTTTTTTGTATTTTCGGGGAATAGCCTGTGAAGTTCCCTTCATTCTGAATGACTTTTGTATCATTGGTAAACCATAAGAGATAGACAAAATTTTACCTCACAAAAAATAAATGTATATCTCATTGAAGCACACAATTTATATCAAATAAGGTTTTTTGTGGAGTTAACAATTTCTGAGGTATTCCTTGTAACTGTTTTGAATTTTAAATTTCTCAAATAGGAGGTCATTATTATTATTTTTATTTTTGTTTTTTTTCTCTCTCCTGGTCATGCAAAGAGAACAGAATTTCAAAGCCATCAATCACATAGCCTAAAAGATTTGACTATCACTTATGTCTACAGTATTCCCCTATTCCCATTGTGCCTACAAGGAAAAATGTAATAAAAACCACTTCTTTAAATGTTTATCTTGATTAACATGAAATAGATAAAAGAATAAGCTTTTGTAAGAACTGTTTTTTGAAGAAGGGGTAGAGAAAGTAATGTGAATGTAATGCATCAGCCTTTTTTTTTTCTTCTCATGATTGTGAAAAACATGGAAATTCAAAACCACCACAAGCGACATTTTTAATAATTTGCATATCGTTTTACTATTGTATCCCACATGGAAATGTGTAAATGTGAATTGAAGGTTTATCTGGATTAAGTAGTAGTGTTTAACATCCATTCTTACTTCACAAGATGGCATAGGAAGTGATACTAATGCTACATGAAATGAAATGAAATGATAAGTGAAAGGAAATCTGGGAAAGAAACATTCCAGACCTAAGTTTAGGTTTACTCCCCAGCATTTCCCAGCTGTGAGGACTGAGGGAAACCTGGAAAAAAACCTCAAAGGAGCCATTAGGGTGGATGGTCCAGGTGGGATTTGATTCGTAGGCCTGTTCATGATCCGTACCTTATCAATCTTGGCTACCCATGTCATATATGGCTTAACAAGAAGTAAATAGAATAATAAGCTTTTCAAAGAATAGTTTGTAGATGAGTGAGTACAGAAAGGCATGTGGATGTAATATATCAGATTTTTCTGTTATGTTTTTATTCATAGCATGCTTGTATTCTATTTAGTTAAATTCCTATATTTCGTATATTTGCATAAGATGACTTTTGAAGTATTTTCATGCATTCACTCGGTCATGTTGAAGAAAATAGAATTCATTTTTCAATTTTTTTTTTTTTTTTAGAAAGTCATAAAAAAAGCTGTTTCCTGAAAATTATAATGCAATTAGAGTAATGATGAATGGTTGATTGATTATAAGTATGCTTTATTTAAATATTTTCTTAAACACTTTTTGTGAAATGCTGATGATACAATGTATTATTATGATTTTTACTGTGAAAGTATGTGACCATATCAATTCCTTTCAAGAATTAACTAACTAAATAAATACAGGTAATAAATAAATGTTGATTGTCCAGTCATGACTATAGGAATTCACGTTTATAACTCACTCAGAAGAGGACAATAATTTATATTTTAATTTGTTCCATGTTGAAATGCACTATCTGCAGGATTTAATTCTCTTCATCATGGAATAATATAGCTAGTAGTCATGTCAAGTTAAAGTTATTTCATCCATGATAACATCTACATGTTGTGGATTCGTCAACTACAATAATTATTTACAAATACAATTTATTTACAATTCTTAATTACCAGCCCCACACTTAAATTCCTCCAGATTATAAAACACATTTACTAGTAGGTACCTTTATATTTCTTTCATAGTTTGGTTGTCATTTTTGATTAATTTATTTTTTCAGGTAACTTATTATAGAGTTCTTTTCACATCATTTTTATACAACGTCTGTTTAATGTGCCTCTAATTACTGTTCTGAAATAATCAACATTGTTTCTTAGGTTATATGTGTGTATGCCAGCATTTCTTGGATCATTTTCCTCTAAAACATGTTTTATTGTCTCATAAATGTATATACAAGGAACAGTCAATATACCATATTGTTTAAACATTGATTTACATGTATGTCTATTATTAACATTACCTATTATTCTAATTGCTTTTTTTTTGTAATTTAAAAACCTTTTCCCCTTCTGTTGTAATATTTTCCCACAATATTATTCTATATTTTATATGTGAGTAAATAAAAGCATAGTATACCTGTTTAAGTGTTTCGTCATCCATGGTTTTCCTCACCTGTGTCATTATATATAAACCAGTATTTATTTTCTTTTTTATATGAGTTATATATGGCTTCCAATTTAGCTGTTTATCTATTATAACTCCTAAAAAGTTTGTGTATTGAATCTCTGGTATTTTTTAACTGTCTATTTTCAGTTGCATACTATTTAGGTTACATTTTTTTAATTCAAAATTTATCCAGGCTGTCTTTTTAGTATTTATAATCATGTCCAGATTTATGAAGTATTATTTAATTTTTTTTCTTTTACTCATTTGCTTTTAATTCTACCTCAGTACCTGACTTACCTTTAATTACTGCTGTCATATTGTTTGCATATCCAATTGCTACTATTCCATTTTCTTGTACTAATTAAAAAATATCGTTAATGTATATTAGAAACAAAAAAGGATCTAATTTCAAGCCTTGTGGTACTCCTTGCCTAACCATTTGGAAGTTTGATTTAATTTTTTCTACAATGCCAGCACCATTTCTATGGTTTATTTCAGTGCACTGCATTTCTGTTTTTAAGATATGAACTAATCCATTTTTGTGCCAATCCACGAACTCCATAATTTTCCAATTTGTTTATAAGTATATCTATATTTACACAGTCAAAGGCCTTCAATAAGTCTAAAAAAAATAGGTATTATTCTCCTGTTTATTTAATGCTTCAATTATATAATTGTTAACCTTCCTGATTGCATTGATTGTCGATTTCTTCTTTTGAAACCCAAATTGCCATTCTGATATTATGTTTAATTTACTAAAATAATTTTGCAATTGGCTTAAAAATACACCTTCCATTATTTTTTAAATAGTTGAACATAATGTAATTGGCCTATAATTTTGTATATTTGTTTTTTTCCCCTTTTGTTTAAATAATGGCCTTACAATTACATTCTTTAAAGTATCTGGAAACATCCCTTGCATTAACGATGTGTTTATAATGTGTGTTAGCACTTTAACAATTTCAATTTTCATCTCTTTTATAATTTTACTTGACATTTCATTGAAACTGACAGGTTTTTTTTTTAGATTTAAGCTTATAGATTTCTTTTAATACACTTTTCTCCAATACTTCTAATATTCCTGTTGACTTTACTTGACTGAATGCTGCTGTTTGTCATTCGTGTCGTAATATTTATAAAATAATTATTAAAATTCATGTTGCTTATCTCAATATCATTTTCTTTGATTGTCATATTTCCCCCTTTTTTTTATTCTCTTCTTGTGTACCCTATTTACCATATTACATATTGTTTTTGTCTTATTTTCTGAGTTTACTACCAATTCCCATTTATACCTCATCTTTGCACTTTCACACACTAATCTAAATATTCTATTGTAATTTTCAATATATTTTAATGATCTATCACCCTTCAGAGATTTTAGAAATTTTGCTCTCTCCCATGAAATTTGTATCCCTTTTATCATCCATTTTTCATACCGGGCACCCTTTAAACCTGACTTGACTTTCACTTTATTCATTGGTATTTTGGTATTTAAGCCTTTCTGCAATATATTACTAAAGATTTCATAATTTTTATTTACATTTTCTGCTTCATAAATCTCTTTCCAACTTACCTGTGCAAGAAACTGTCTCAGTCTATTTAAACTTTCATTATCTATTTGTCTTTTATATTCAAAATTATTTTGTAAGGTCTCTTTTTGTATGTTTACCTTTAACAACTGGCCGAATTGATCACCTATTCCTGCTTTTATTATTTTAGTTTTCCATTTATTTTTTATTATATTTATAAATACATTATTGATACAGGTTTCTGTTAGTTTTGTGACCCTGGTGGGTTCGTCTATGCCAATTTTTAAGTTTAGCCTAGTTAAAGTTTCTATTAATCTACGTTTTACTGAATTTTCATTTAGTAAATCAAAATTTAGATCCCCCATTACTATTTTCATTTTATTTTCAGGAATTGTGATAAGGAAGTCTTCTAAGTTTTTAATACAATTTTTTTCATTTGTTGCTGGGGACCTGCATGCTTCTATTAGTACAATGTTTTGCTTTTTCAAGAATAGTTCTTTGGCTGTTAGTTCACATGTCATTTCTACTAGAAATTCACTACAATCTGTTTCTTTAAATTTTATTGACTCCCCCACTATTGTGTTCTTGCCTACAGTAATATGTTCCTAAAATATATCCTTCATAATTATTTCCTATTATTTCTTCTGTTTTTAAACATGTTTGGTAAATTCTAATACATTTGGCTCTATCTCTTTTAACAAGATTTCTATTAGTGTTCTCTTATTGCTTATATATTGTACATTTTGATGATACAGTGTTAAACCCCCTTTGCTTTTACTGGTCACACTTGGTACCCTACAGAGGTTTTGTGTTGTTTCCTCCTGATTTTCTGCATTACCTTTTGCTGCTTTACATATTTTACTCTCTACATTTACGGAATTTAGTTTATGTTTATCCACTTTGTTACCATCATCTATACCTATTTCTAGTTTTCCTGTTTCATGCATAAATTTACCACCTTGTTTATCACTTGGCTTAACTCATACAAACCTTTTCTATTTAAATGCAGACCATCCCTTCTCAAACAGCTTTCATCTATATACCTATTTGAGTCTACATAGACTGCTTTAGCAGCTTTACATGCCCATTTAATTTCATCATTTATAGCATTTATAAACCTTTTACTGTAGTCTCTTCTTATTACTATGCTATTTACCACCACTGTTGCCCCTGGGAAACACTTTTTGGTACACACAATTGAGTTGTAAACTTCCTCCATAACCTCATTGGGACATTTTCCTTTTTTAATGTCGTTTGTGACTATGTGCAATACCACCACCTTAGCATTACACTTTTCACTGTCCCGTTTTATTATATTAGGCAGATATTCCACCTTTACACCTCTATACATGTTCATGTTTGCATCTTTTCTGTTTAGAATCAGGTTTTTTATGACTGAGTCACCATATATTACAACACTTTTCTCTTCTTCATTCTCCTTCCTTTTCTTTTTTTCCTGTTCTTCTTTCTTCATTTTCTTGGTCCTTGCATTTGGATTTGTCCACTTGTAGTTGTGGTATCTTCCCTCATGTTTTTCTTCTGTTTCATCTGCTTGAATTTGTTCTTCACTTAATACCTCAAAACTATTTACGGTGTTGATGTTTGGGGCTGAATTTCTTACTCCAGAGTCCGTTATCACCACTGATAAATACAATGCTGATGCTTTATCTATTTGAGTCTCTATATATGCTTCTAGTTCTCTTTTTTGTATTTCAGTTCTTTTATCTCTTCATGTATGTTTTTAAGATCCTTATTTAGAAGTTCAATTATCTGTCTAAAGTAATGAAGCATGAGGGATGGGAAGACATGGTTGCTTTCAACACTGACATATGAGGTGTGGCAATAGAGAAACTGGACTGATGCTCTAACTCTTTATTGAAAAAACTTATACAACTGAAATCTTGTCCCCTTCAATGTAGCCCCTGCCCGATCCCTGCACCACATGCAAATTTTCACTCTTGATAGCAGTGCTGCAAGTCTTTTTCTGTTATGCTGTTGAGGAGTCTCATCGCTTTTTCCTTCGCTGCATCCGCGGACTCGAACCTGGTTCCTTTGAGCGCAGACTTCACTTTTGGGAAGAGAAAATTTGCATGGTGCTAGGTCAGGTGAATACGGTGGATGTTCCATCATTGGAATATTGTTTTTCACCAAAAAGCTCTTCACAGACATCGTGTTATGGGCCAGCTAGTTATCCTGATGAAGAATACAAGAACAATTCTTCCACAGACCTGGTCTCCTTCATCATACACGTTCATGGAAAGTCTTCAGAACAGTTGTATAATAAACTTGATTGACGGTCTGACCTTCAGGCACAGTTAGGTGGTCTTCTCGAACAATTCTACTTACCTTCCCCACATTCTCTTCAGTTTTCGAAGTGGAAGGACGGCCCGATTTTGGATCATCTTCAACGTCTTCCCTACTGTCCTTGAACCTCTTAACCCGCTTGAAAACATGCATATGAGATAGACACTGATCACCATAAACTTGTTTCAACAAATTGTAAGTTTCTGTGGCAGGTTTTCCAAGTTTTGTGAGGAATTTGATGTTAACATGTTCTACTTTTAGAGCGAAGCATAATTCTGACGGACTCAGATATACAACCCATTTCTAAGAAGGCTCACAGCCAGACTAACCATCACAGTGGCGTGAAATTTTGTATATGTGTAAGGGAGAGTCCCAAGGCTAATCCCTAACTCTTCTCTTTGTCATCGACGAAGCCGGAAATGCGCACAACAATCTCTCCAGTTTCTTTATTGCCACACCTTGTATGTACTTCTCTTATAGGACACAATTCCACAAGAATGTCAGTGGAAAAAAGGTAGACTTCTAGTGACTTTCAACATGAAACTATTCAAATGTATATTTATATTGTAATATCATTCCTACTGCACTTTTGCTCGTCTTAAGTTTTTGCCATCTTTACCTTCAGTTTTATGTTTTATCATGTGTGGGGGGATATCTTGTCATAACTTTTCTGCATGTAAAAGTGCTGTCATTCTCTTCAGGTTGAATATTTATGTTTTGTACCACTAGCAGTGTTTTTTTGTTATATTGTGTACAGACAAGAAGGAACCAACATAAAAACAGTTTTTTAACAGTCAGTTTGAGTGAAGCATGGAAAATAAAATTCTATATCAAGATTCCAAGTAATTTTAATGCTTCAGGACCTTTTCTAAGCTCTCTGAGAGCCATGATTTCATTTTTAGCTTTTTATATTAAGCATATTTAGACTCATTTTGTAAAACGATGCAGCTTTTATCAAGATAGGGATTGGTTCCTTCTTGTGCAACTATGTTCAATTGAGGTACTAACAAACTCTGGAGTGCCATCAGAATCTTCAACAAGAGCAGTAACAATGGCAGTGATATCATTCTCATAAGATATATGGAATATCATTCATCTTAAAAATTATGTGTCCCATATTTTGGAAGTTTGTTTAGTTTTAATTTTATGTATTATACTAAGATAACTATACATAAATTTTCTTGGCATTCAAACCAGCCTCTTAGCCAGTCATATTCAAATTTATAAATAATTTTCATATACAAGTTGTGGTTGCCTCTCAGTCATAAACATAAATTCAAATGTATTTTGAAATTATATGTTACTTCCCTTTCACAGTTCAATACCAGTTACTTTTCACTTTGCTGATATGTCAAAATTTCTACCATTCTTACTGAAATGTTAATAAAAGCTATTTTTCTATCTAATTTAAGTCATTTTTTATTTATAAATTCTTCATCAAACTAAAATCTTCCACCCTCCCTGTTATAAACTCATTCACATTTCCTCTCCTGCCTTATGCATTAAAGTTCAAGAATGTAGTTTCTAATTTTTATTCCTTTAACATTATACCTATCCCATACTGGCAAATTTGTGTATAACCTGAAATTAGTGTCTACTCAAATTTAAACTTATTACAATGTTCATCCTTCCATTAAATCTAATGTATTATTTACAATTTATTTCTTTATTTGTTTTAGATATTGATATATCATGTTTCACTTTGATGGACAACAGCAGAAGCCAGCAATATGAGGAGATACTCTTTCAGCATCAGCAGCAGAGGGGTTTCTGCAACAAAGTAAAGAAATGTATCTCCATGAATTCTTCACAGCCTAGTGACATATCAAATGAAAACAAGTTTCAGTGTCAGAGATGTGGCAAAGTTTATCAATGGAAAAAAACTCTAATAAGGCACGTAAATCTGGAATGTGGCAAAGAACCTAAGTTTGAGTGCCCTTTTTGCCCACATAGATCAAAACTTAAAAGTAATTTAATGCAACACATTAGGAATAAACATCAGTGATTGTGAAAACGCTAATACTTTCAAATATAGCTTTTTATTCTGTCTGTGTGTGTGGTTTTTTTTATAGGGTCCATTCTGTTTATCATGACTTTATTTATGTATATGTCTTTTAATCATCATAATCATTATCATCATGTATAAGAGAAAAACAGTTGCATTACTGTACACCTTAAATAGCATCAATACACAGTAGATTATTGTAGAACAGAATAAATGTTCAAGAAAGTAATATTTTTTTCTATACAGCTTGTAGTAGGTAATTTATTAAAGATACTAATAAAATATTTTTATTCAAGGTAAAGTAAATTTGTTTGAATACTTTATTTAACTGTTCCATTTATTCTTTCAAAGTGGATTTCATCAAGCGATGAATGGATATATATTGTGATTTTTATGACTGAAATTAAATTTATCTCTGTGAAATCTGTGTCTTTTGTATGAAAGTAGAACTCTATCTGTTACATGTTTTTTTCCTTCTTTTTTGTTTACTTTAGTACAGGTTAAAGTACACCTTACAACTTAATCAAACGTTGCCTGTCCATAATTGTTTAAGCTCCAAGACACCATAACTTGAAGTTGTCAATGTCTTTAAGACCAATCATAATAAGTTTTACATCTTTTTTTTTAATCTTACACTTAATATTAAGAATGGTGGACTTGTGATGCTGATGTGCACTAATAATTAATCTAAATTAAAGTTTTACATCACTTACTTTACTGTTTTATTCCAGTATTCAGCTTTTACTCTTCCACCAGTCCTTAACTCTCTTTCTTCTTATTTATTTTAATCTTCCTTTAATACATATTTCTAAACCTTATATCATTAAAATTTCTCCCTCAAATTCACTACATTCACTATCGTCCTGTAGTTTGGTTTATCAATCCTCTGCTTAAGTACATCCATTCATGTTGAGTTTATTTCTCCCCTATATAATTGTAGTTATGTTGCTAAGAATATTTGAACTATGTACTGGTTGCAAAACTGTAACTGGCAATCATAACTAGCATTCTGCATTTCTGATCAAACATTTGACTCCTTCGTTTTAACTTTTTTAAGTTATTGCCTTGAAAGAAAGAGTTCTTAGTTATTTAAACAAAGACACGTTGTTGTGTTTCATGCATAGGTTTTCAAACATAAAAAGACAGCAGTGTTAAAGTATCAGAACCTAAAAAAATCTGATGTTACACTCACATGACTTTCTCTACTCTTGTACAAACTATTTTTACAAATGCTTATTCTCCATATGCTTCATATTAATCGAGATATCGAGATGTTAATCTTATTGCTAATTTTCTTGTAGATGCAAGGGGAATTGGTAGGCTTTAAGTAATAGTCAAATATTTTAAGAGGTGGTTGCTATGTGGAGTATTCCATTCTCTTTGCATTACCAGGACAAAAAAAAAAGAAAAAAAAAAAAGAATAACGAATTCCCATTTGAGAAAAAGTGTTAAGTATTGAAAAATTTAAGGGAATAACAAGCAATATCTCGAAAATGGTTCACTCAGCAAAAAAAAAAAAATGTATATGACATAAATTGTGTATTTTAAGGCGATCTACATTTTTTGTGTAGTAAAATTTTGTCTATCTCTTATAGTTTACCAGTTATGCAAAAGTCGTTCACAATGAAGAATACTTTTGGAGACATTCCCAGAAAATTCAAGATATACATTTTATTTGTCATGAAAGTATCTTAAATATATAATATTTTAATCAAATTCGTTAAAGCCATTTTTGAGAAAATTAAAATTTTCGAAAAATGTTCCATGTAAAGGGTAATCTGGGGTGGGGGGATTTTCTTGAAAACCTCCGTGTCGCATCTCTGGAAGATACTGAACCTAAATACCAAGTTTGGTGTTTATCCGACTGTTTGTTTCTGAGTTATGCTGTTTACAGACAGACAGACACACACACGGACATGTTTCCAAAAATACTTTTTTTGGATTCAGGAAGCCTCAAAACATGTATTTCCGGTGAAATCTCAGTATCTAATTTTTGGGTGGAATGCAATACTTTCCCTACTTACTATACGTAGTAGAGAAAGTAAAAATACTGATGAAAGTAGATGCTTACAAGGTAAGTAGACTCAGTTATAAACAGTCCAGCATTTTAGGAAACTATAAACATGTTTGTTTCATTGTTATCATATTTTTAAATTAGTTACACATAAATAAGGAATTTTAACATGTAGGTAATGTTTTGAAACTACATCACATTTAGTACTACTGTGCTTCTTGTTTTCCCATTTTTTTAGGTATCCTGTTTTTTAATTGCTTTAAAAACACATTCAGAGTATATAAAAATGAAAGTTGAATGATTTGAAGGGTGAGCTGTATGTAACATACTGTGGTATATGATGAGGCATCCATTGCATCTCTGCTGAGTGCAAACTGCACATGTTTTGCAAACCTGTTTGTTGTAAGAGTTAAATAAGAGCTAGCCTCAACTAACCTTAGAGTTAGCTCTTAATATATGTGTAGATGCTTTACATATTTTAGTGTATACTTACATAGTTTTGAACTGCATCTACAATAATACTAAAGGAGGAAATAGCCCAAACATTTCTCAGTTTGTTTATGTTTTAATAGGACAGAAATATTGGCATTTTAAATCAGAGAGCTGTATGCTTGGGAGAATTCTTTAGTCAGTGATAATAAGAATATTAAAAATAATTTTAGATAAAAGTTACTTTCAGCATGCACACAATTTTGTATAGAAATCCATTAGGTATTTAAAAGATGCAATCATATAAGTGTTAATTGAATTTCTTAGAACACATTCTGATGTACCTGCCTCTTTTGTTACAGATGCAGTTCTTTTTTCTCTTAATTCCAACATTCTAAGCAGCGTAATTCTTGCAAAGGATAATGGCTGTAAATCAAAAGACTCCAGTGTTTGTTTCTCAGATGTTACCAAAACAGACACTTTAATGGATGTAACCCAGCGCTTTTCTGAGAGTACATTTGGTGGAGCCCAGTACTCATGCCATAAGTGTGGAAGAATTTATCAGTGGAAGTCGAATCTGCAGCGCCATATCCGACTGGAATGTGGAAAAGAGCCACAGTTTCAATGTCCGTACTGTCCCAAGAAAACAAAGCTGAAGAGCAATCTCAAGCAACATATTAAGTACATACATTCACGTGCAAATGTGACAACTCAGCAGTCATAGGGACAGCACTTTGGTTGTGTAAAAAACATTTTAATAAATAATTACTTATTCTCCAGCTTTCAAATAAATGCTTGTATTCATAATATAGCAAATAATGACTAATATGCTTACGTATTGTTCGGTGGAGCCTTGTATTTTATAATGAACTTCTTGAGTAATTAATATTGTTGCATAACTGCACCTAATCAATGTTTTCCAACTAAACTACTGCAGTAAGAAGCTAAATGTGAGAAAGTAAGTATGGTGATACAAGAAACACACATACATTTTGCTCTTTGAAAATTTAATAGCCAAATTATACAAGTTACATATAACATTCTCTAAGTACATATTAGATAGAAAATATATTTTCAGTAATGTATAATGTGTTCAAATTGGCTTTGGATGTGAACAAATAAAGTAATGAAAGATTATAAAAATATAATATTCCTTCAGTTTCCATTTTCAGTACTTATATAACATAACTTCAGTAAGACTAACCCTGTGTTTATAAGGGTAATGAATAGAACACTTCCTTGTATTATTGTCACTTTGGGGATTTCTTCATTAGATCTGATGAAACTATTGCTGAAAGTGTCATTATTTGCAATCATAGTTAGATATTTGATGAGAGGTACTGTTTGGCCTGTCTGATCTGTGCATATAATTTTGTTTATTGTCACTATTATGAGTAAACTTCTTTCATGTTTAAATAAATGCTTACTATTTTCCTCGGGTAGGACATCTAATTAACTATGTTTTATGTTTAATGTGCTTGAATAAAATGAAAATCTTTGCAATCACAATTGTTAAGAGTACCTATTCTTTAAAATATAATTGCCCCTTAGGATGTCCACAGACAGGAAATGTTAAATGAAAGTTAATAATGAAAAGGATAAAAACAATAAGAAAGTGGAGAGAATATGTCAAATATGTTAACATATTGGCAATATAAATGAAAATCCTTTCATCTTTGATGGTTGAATAAATGTAGTAAGATTTTTTAAAGAATGTGCTATAAATGTGGTTTCAATAACAGAAAATCTACTAGCAACTTTATAATATGAAAGATAAAAGACAGCAATGTAATTCATTATATATATATATATATATATATATACATATTTTTTTTTAAATCAGAGAATAAAATATGCATCAAAAAGAGCTAATTTTCAGTAGAGAGGTTTGAAATGTTCAAATCATTGACAGCTACATCCTGCATAAGGATACAAATGAAAAAAAGTTCATGTAATGTATGAGTCTGATTTATTTTCTTCATAAAGCACATTTTTATTATGCTCATTGCAAAAAGCTAGATGAAGCACTCCCCTGTAAAGTTGTTCCTTTTGACTTATGCTCCTGCTTACTGACATGAAAGAATATGTAGTAACAATAAAATAGTAGTGTGCATGCTGCGTGGCTGCATGTCAAGAATAATTGAACCAATTGGCATCAAACTTATTATGCAAGTTGAGTTAGATCCTATTTAAATTACTTTCTCCATTTAAGCATGAAGTAAAAACTCCAAATATTTCGCTTAGATGGTCAGAAAGTCCTATATGATTTAAGTTTATCAAAACAATTTTATTTTTCAAATAAATTTTGTTATTGGCAAACTGTTAATAGAATGAATATTTAGGGAACTATAATAACTTTTCATCATTCATTCCCTTTCATCTCATTTTTGTTTTCTCATAGCAAACACATAACTCAGGCTAAAAATGGGGACAAGTTAAGTGCTTTTCATGCCTTACCTACTCTACTGCTAATCCGTAATAGGTAAAGGAAATATTATATTCCATCCATGAATTTAATGTCAAGTTTTCTGTAGAATTGCATGTTTTGAGGACCCATGAAAGTAAAAACTCTCCTTCCCCTATCCCTCCCCTCTCGCTCTCTCTCTTTCCGTCTTTCTCCAAGCTCATTTAATGGTAGAGGTCTAAAAAATATCATAATAGTATATACATAACATTAATATGAAATATAAAAGAATTCATATGATTTTTTCCATGTACTATTGTTTATTTTTATGGAATTTCTATAAACTAATTTTATAAAAACTTACTTTTCTACTTACTTCATGTTAATCAAGGTAAACATTTGCAGAAATGTTTTTATTACACATTTCATTGTAGGTACAAGGGGAACTCAGTAGGCTTAAGCAATAGTTATCATTTAAAACCAAGTTGCTATTCGATAGCTTTGAAACTCTGTTCTCTTTGCATGACCATGAGAAAAACACAAATAGTGATTTACCATTTGAAAAAAGTATAAGTAGTTGATAATTCAGACCAATAATAAAGAATATCTCAGAAATGGTTAATACCACAAAAATACTTATTTGTCACAAAATGTGTCCTTTAGCATATTTTCCTGACAAATGATATGTATATCTCGAATTTTCTGGGAATGTTTCCAAAAGTATTCTTCATTGTGAACGACTTTTGCATAACTGGTAAACCATAAGAGATAGACAAAATTTTACTACACAAAAAACGTAGATCACGTTAAAATACACAATTTATGTCATATTAATTTTTTTTTTTGTTGAGTGAACCATTTTCGAGATATTGCTCGTTATTCCCTTAAATTTTCCAATACTTATACTTTTTCTCAAATGGGAATTCGTTATTCATTTTTTTTGTCCTGGTAATGCAAAGAGAATGGAATACTCCACATAGCAACCAGCTCTTAAAATATTTGACTATCGCTTCAAGCCTACCAATTCCCTTGCATCTACAAGAAAATTAGCAATAAGATTAACATCTTGATATCTCGATTAACATGAAGCATATGAAGAATAAGCATTTGTAAAAATAGTTTGTACAAGAGTAGAGAAAGTCATGTGAGTGTAACACATCAGATTTTTTGTGTAGTAAGGCTTTATCTATCTCTTATGGATTATCAATTATACAAAATTAACCAAGCGAGATGGTTCTGCAGTAATGTGTGAGGCTCACATTCGGGTTCAATTTCCATTGACTGTCCAATCTGAACTTGGGTTTTTCGTGGTTTTCCCTGGTCAATAGGCAAATGCTGGGTGGTTTCTCCTCTACCACAATTTTCTTTCCATCATTTCCCTTTCACTCAGTTTGCTTCACATTTTTCAAGTGTGTTTTAGGTTTTGTGGCATATGGCGATGCTGGACAGATGGTGCGGATGCTTGCTCAAAGGAAAGGGTACTCTATGGACACTAGAGGGCTGTTTGGTCAATGGGTTGTTCATTGCCTTCTCTAGGCAGCTTCAGTAGTAGGATGGGTCTTCAAGCCTGGAGGTGTTAGGGACTTCCACGCATCTCTGTGGCCTGTAGCCTCTGGTGGTTCCTTCACTTCATGCCTTCCTCCTTGGGGTTGGTAGTCATAATAGATCTATGTAGGCTGCAGTGCACAAGGTATCCTCCATTGTGTAACCTAATTTACCCTACGCAAAATTATATGAAATCCTTCCAAATGAAGAGGACTTCACAGGCTATTCCCAGAACATTAAAACATACATTTTATTTAAGTAAGTACCTTAAGCACACTAAACTCTCATTAATTCAGTTCTCAGTAGTCAAGCCTCTTAGTAATCCAGCCCACATCCAGCCTCTAGTCACTCAAGCAGAAATGATGCATACAACAATGTTAGTTAATTATGATATGCAACAATGTCAGTTAATTATAATGTTATACAATGCTACATTTAAAATTGTGGCTGCTTTTACAGTTTAGTTTCAGTTTTGAAATTTTAGATACGTTAAATTCTTCACGAAAGGCCATTGCTGCTGAGTGCAATGTTGGTTGAGCAACTATTTATTACATCAAAAATAAAGATATTTGATAGTGCGTAAGCCAAATGGAGAGCAAGTTGTGAAAACAAAAGGTTATGTGAAAGAGTGAGAATGAAGAACTGGACCTAGCTGTTTATAGATAGTTCATTCAGCAATGCAGTAAAGGAATTCCAATGAGTGCCCTGACAATAAAGGAAAAAGCAGTTGCATTTAACAAACAACTTGGCAGCAATAACTTACAGTAAGCGAGTGTTGGCTATCAAACTGGAAAAAATGACATGGCGTGCAACAGCTGACACTCACTGGTGAAAGTTGTTCAGCTGACTAAAAAGATGCAGAAGTGTTAGTAAAGAAGATAGGAAGATACTAGAGGAAGAAGATTTAACTACTGGTGCCTTGTACAATGCTGCTGAAACGGGACCCTTTTATAAGATACTTCCTTCAAAAACATTAGCTGCCAAGAACAAGAAGGAAGCTCATGGGTACAAACAACAGAAACAGCAGGTAACTTTAATGGTGTGTTGTAAAGCAATTGGGAGGCATAAACTACTGCTCATGGTGATTGGGAAATCCCAACATCCATGTGGTTTTCAACACAGGAATACACTACAGTGCATATTATGTGCAGAAGAAAGTGTGGGTGTACAGAGAAATATTCTCTTGGTAGTTCCATGAAATATTTGTACCAGCTGTGACAAAAGAACTGAAGAAAAAATTCCACTGAAAGCCATCCTTATAATTGACAATGCTCCCAGTCATCCTTCTGATGTGTCTCTAAAGTCAGATGATACACAGGCACGCTTTCTTCCACCCAATGTGACAGTTGTGATTAAGCCCATGAACCAGGACATTTTGGAATCAATTAAACGTCATTATCGACATGCACTTCTTGTCTGCTTGCTGAACAAATGTGGAAGCGACTCTACCAAGTCATGTTGAAGGTGTGGAAAGCAATAAACTTATGCAATGTTGTTTTCCAAACAGCAGAAGCAGGGGATAAAGTGGAAAATGCTACCATAATAAAAAGCTGTAGAAAAGTATGGCCATTTGTTGATGCAGAGTTGGAACCAGTACTGAGTGACAGCGATGAGGCAGTCACTTTGGAATCATCAGTTGCTGACAGTTTGTACATTGACATGTCCCACAAGCTTCCAGGAGGTGGATAAATTAATGAAGAAGATGTTACTAAGTGGCTGAGTGAGGTGAACAGTGAGGTAGATCAAAGTTTAACAGATGAAGAAATAATCAAAAGCATGCAGGAAAATAATCTTGAAACTGATAAAGAAGAGGACATAGAAGGATATAGCATGAAGATTTCTCACACTGCTAGTGCTGAAGCTGCAAATATCTTCCTGGAGTACATTATGTGAAACCAGATACATGCAGTACCGATGTAATGTTGTAAAGTAAGCATGCCACCAGTGCATATCATCATTGTGGCAACTAAAAATTCGGGACATGTTTCATAGTGAGTGACATAACTGTATATGTACACACTCAAGGACTAATTACTTTCTCTACTATGTATAGTAAGTAGGGGAAGTATTGTATTGCATCCAAAAATTCGATCCAAGATTTTACCGGAAATAGATGTTTTGAGACCCCCTTAATCCCAAAAAAAGCGTTTTTGGAAACATGTCTGTGTGTCTGTGAACAGCCTAACTCAGAAACGAACAGTCAGATAAACACCAAACTTAGTATTTAGGTTCAGTATCTTTCAGAGATGCGACACAAAGGTTTTCAAGAAAATCCCCCCACCCCAGGTTATCCTTTACATGGGACATTTTTTGAAAATTTTAATTTTCTCAAAAATGGCTCTAACGATTTTGATTAAAATGCCATATGTTTAAGATACTTTCAAGACAAATGAAATGTATATCTCGAATTTTCTGGGAATGTCTCCAAGAGTATTCTTCATTGTAAACAACTTTTGCATAACTGGTAAACCATAAGAGATAGACAAAATTTTACTACACAAAAAATGTAGATTACGTTAAAATACACAATTTATGTCTCATACATTTTTTTTGTTGGGTGAGCCATTTTCGA
The DNA here is from genome assembly GCA_030765065.1 of Deroplatys truncata. Classification (NCBI taxonomy): domain Eukaryota; kingdom Metazoa; phylum Arthropoda; class Insecta; order Mantodea; family Mantidae; genus Deroplatys; species Deroplatys truncata. The sequence goes on from CM060977.1 coordinate 141,834,740, forward strand.
GATATTGCTTGTTATTCCCTTAAATTTTCCAATACACTTTTTCTCAAATTCGTTATTAATTTTTTTTTTTGTCCTGGTAATGCAAAGAGAATGAAATACTCCACATAGCAACCAGCTCTTAAAATATTTGACTATCGCTTAAAGCCTACCAATTCCCCTTGCATCTACAAGAAAATTAGTAATAAGGTTAACATCTCGATATCTTGATTAACATGAAGCATATGGAGAATAAGCGTTTGTAAAAATAGTTTGTACAAGAGTAGAGAAAGTCATGTGATTGTAACACATCAGATTTTTTTTATATGAAAATGAATGTATAATTGGATTTAATAAATTATAGTCCCTATGTGTTTAAATTAAATTTCAGATATTCTCATTAATCCAGCACTGCCATTAATCCAGCACCCATATGTGCAAGGAATGGCCAGATTAGTGAGAGTCTAGTGTATATGGCATTTTAATCAAAATTGGATGGCCATTTTTGAGAAAATAAAAAATAACATTTTTCTATGTAAAGGGTAATTTGGGATGGAGGAAGTTTCTTGAAAATCTTTGGGTCCCATCTTTGGAAGATACTGAACTTAAATGTCAACTTTGGTATTTATCCAACAGTTTTAGTTGTGCTGTTTTGTTTTTGAGTTATGCTATTCACAGACAGATACAAGTGTGCATGTGGGCCTTTTTAAAAAAATGCCCCTTTTTTTTATTCAAAGGACCTCAGAGTATGTATTTCCAGTGAAATCATGACATAGAATGTTTGGGTGGAATGTTATATTTCCTCTACCTACTAGGTAAATGGTAAAGAAAGAAAAATGTGATAGTTTAACCAAACCATCCTGAACTTTTCTCTATTACTGAAATCTGAGACATTCCCAGTTTTCCAGTAGATTTGGCAATTCTATTAATGTACTTATGCAGTATATCAAAAAATGACAAAGTATTCATGCTGCTGAGAATATTGCCAAAAGTAGTCAATATAATATTTAAATCCAGAGGTCACAGGTTCAATTAGAATGATTCCCTACCTCCTGCAGAGCCTGGAAGTATGAATGTGTGTGTCTTTCCAAATTAAAAAAAAAAGAAAGAAAGAAAAAAAGTACCTGCACTCAAACAGTTAGTAACATCCCCAGTTGTTTCTAAAGTCAAAGCCTCAAATATGACCGTCAAAATTAATGGGGGCTATACAAATTAAAAAAATTTAACTGTAACAAGTCACATTAGAGTTTTCAAAGAGTGATATAAAAGTTGTGATTTCAATTAATATTCCTCTCTGGAAACCAAAACAAAACTGGAGGATTTTCAGCAATGCATACTTACCCAGTACTAAGAAGAGCTACAAAATATTGGAAAATTTTATACCACATATGGGTTGTACTTTTTATGAATTTTAAGTAATTCCATAGACATTCTTTAACACATTTTCAGATATTAAAATTAATTTAAAGCCCACAATTTATCTATAACCAAGTGTAGTAGTCGAACATTTCTGAAATGCTTGGAATGTTTGCTAGCTGAAAGTAAAATACAGTGTGATCAAAATTGTATGTAATGACAACTTGACTGGAGAGGGGGACAAATCAGTTGTTTTATTTAATGTTTATTATCATTAGAGGTGAAATATAAGCACAATGCAGTCCTGTACAGTAACCATAATAGAATTCATATCTCTGTAGTTCATTGACAAACATGACTTCCATGGCACAATGGTTAAGATAGGTGCCTTCCTAAATCAGCTGATGCACTACAGTATGACTTAACGCTGTGTTACACAAGTACTTCTACTTCTTCCCCCCATTGTTTTGCATGTTTTCGTTTAGACAAAACAGTCTATGGAATGTTTCATGCAATGCAGTCAGGGTCTATTAAGAACTATAGTCCAGCAACTCTTTGGGAACAGTTGCAAGGCAGTAACACAAAGAAGTCTCAACTCCTTTCATTTCTTATATAGCATAAAGTTTAATGCAACAACTTCCAATAATGCAAAACTTAGAGAATTAAAAGCATCGAAGGTTTATTTTTAAAGTATTAGTTATACTTTGATACCACCAAGTATTGAGAGTATCGAGATATTGATAGTATTGAGGTCCCATCCCTAGTTTTAGGAAAAACAACTCCTTGAAATAACTTTCAGAATTAAAGAAAAGAAAGCAGAGGCACAAGATGTGTACTGTGTGGCTCCACAAGACAAGTATGGCACCAGTGGCTAGGCCAGAAAAAATTAAGAAATTGAAGAGAAGAAATCTTATTAACTGAGTGTGAAAATCCATGTCTAAAAGGTCGTCAGTCCAGACTGCACTTTAATAATACAGATATCCTAAATCCAGAAGCATTTTAGAATTGATCCATTCAGACACATGGCCCTATAAGCCCTGTTATACACAATAATAAGAGACATGTTGACATTTCTTGATGATTATAGTCAATTTGTGATGAAAATAAAGAACTTAAAAATGTATTAGAAAATAAAGCTGAAATCACAAGTATGGCAAGGAATATGTGAATAAAGAATTTCAACTATTTTGTGCAAATATGGAAACTAGAATTGAGCAGATGATTCCATATTCACCGCAACTGAATGGAAAGAGCTAGCAAATGAATTGCATGATAATTTAAAAGGCCACAATGCTACTTGCAGATAGTCTTTTCAAGAAAGTTAGTGAGGAGAAACCTTTTATACATTGGCATACACAGTAAATAGATTGCCCACTTTACAGAATAAAATACCAGCTGAGATTTGAAATGGAACAGAACCTAACTACAGCAAGTTAAAGGCATATACACATATAAATAAGGAAGAAAATAAAGGAAAGTTGTCTAAGAAAATCAAGAAATTATATATGATAAGAAATTGTGAAAATGGATATAGACAATGGAATACAGAAGAAAGAAATGTAGTTGGGACAAGAAATATGATATTTAATGAAGAGAAGAAACCTCTGTACACTATACAAAAGTTGCAAACATTACAAGAAAATGGAAAATAAGAGATACAGAATCTGAGAAGAATGTACAAAAACCAGAAGAAAAAAAAGAAAATAAATGTACTAAAAATAAAGAAGAAATTCAGAGAACATATCAAGAGAAACGCACTAGAAGACAACCAATTTATTTGAGAGATTATGAGTGTGAATTTACTGCTTTAAGCATAGAATGTATATTGCAAATGATGAATCAAGAACTAAAAAGGAAGCTTTAGAGTCAGAAGATAAAGAGAAATGGTTATAAGCAATAAATGAGGAAATGAAATCACATGAGAAGCATTCTACTTGGGCAGTTGTTGGAAAAACCCCCAGACAAGAAAATCATAAATATTTGCTGGGTATTTTATTAATTCTTTATTGAAACACAGCTTCCTGTATATGCAGGCCGCCACTATGGACAAAGCATACCTGACAATAAAATTACAGAGAAAAGAGAAAATATTTACAAGGCAAGGTTAGCCGTTAAAGGATATGATACTTCAAAATATGATGAAACCTAAGCTCTGGTTGGTAAATTACCTATCTTGAGAACCTGTTATGTATAGCAAACCAGAAGAACATGCTGATTGAGTTCAAATGGATGCTAAAATCACATTTTTACATGGTGTATTGAAAGAAGAAATATACATGCATATACCAGAAGATAGAAAAATATGTTTGCAGATTGAATAAATCATTGTATGGACTTAAACAAAGTCTTACGTGTTGGAATGATGCATTTCATAAATTTATGTCAAGCAATGATTTCAATTGTTTTGTACATGACACTTGCTTGTATAACAAATGTGAAGAAGGCGATAATTCTCCATTATATGTATTTCTTGTTGTTGATTATATTTTGTTATTACACAAAGACAAAACTGTAATGAGAAAATTTCAAAGGGAATTAATGTCACAATTTGAATGACTTTTCTAGGAAGTGTTAAAAAGTTCTTAAGACTAGAAATTTATTGAGATTTAAAGAATAACATTGTTAAGAGTTCATTAGAAGTCCTATATTGAAAAGTTATTATGCAGATTTAAAATTTCTTGTTGTAAAGAAATATGCACCCCTGTAGAGAAAAGTTTAGTTCTTAAAGAAATTGGTGAGAAGAATTTCAATAAACAACCTTATAGCGAACTCATTGGCCGTTAGATGTTCTTAGTGATGGGCACTAGGCCTGATTTATGTTTTGCGCTAAATCTGTTCAGCAGATTTCAGGATCTTAAAAGGGTAATGCAGTATTTAAAACACACTAAAACCAAGGTATTAGTTTAAACAGTAAATTACAATAAAGATTCAATTGTTAGGTGATCAGACTCAGATTGGGCTGCAGATCATGTTGATAGAAAAAGTGTTTCTGGCTTCCGCTTTGCTTAATGCTTTATAATAATCTTGTAATATGGAGTACAAGAAAACAGAAAACTGTATCGTTATCCACAGGTGAATCTGAGTATATTGCTCTCAGTAGTTTAGTTTCAGAAGCCATATGGTACAAGAGTTTGTTGACTGGGAAATAGAGAAAATTCAAAGAGAGTGAAACACATAGACATTAAACACCATTTTATTAGAGATACAGAAAATGGTGACATTGTAATTAACTATATTCCTTTCTCAGAACAAAAATCTGACATTTTTACAAAGTCTTTAAGCAAGAAAGCCTTTTGTAAATAGAAATAGTTTGGGCATTAATGTCTGTTAAGAAATTATTTGAATTATCTAAAGTAAAGTTTTATGCTACTGTTAAGGGGGAGTGTTGTAAAGATAACACCATCATAAAGCAAAACAAGAAAGAAAGAAAAGGCGTAAAGTATTTGTCATATCTCTTTTGTTTAAAAACAAATATGGTTAAGAATGAACATCTAAAATGTTGTCTCATCGCTAAGAAGAACGTAAACTATTGCAAAGAAATAGCCTTGTGTTTATTGTTTTTAACTGCATAATTGAACATCTATGGGGCTAAGAATAATAAGCGCAAGTGGAAGAATAACATAAAGGATGAATAAAAAATGAATGAATGCAATGCAACCATGATTGTGTATGTATGCTCTAGGTCTGAGATTCATGGAAGTATACTTTGGGTTGGTTTTTTAGCTTTTACACATTACATCTAATCAATTTTGTGATCAAAGTTTCAGAGATTATATAATTAAACAGCCCCCCCTCTCTCTCTTTAACATTACAACTTTAGCCAAACTGACTGTGACGTGACATCACACAAAGCTTCTCTCCAAAGTCACTTTAGAAGAGTGGGCTCGGAAAGGAAAGAAGAATAACCAGAATACTAGAAAACAATGCTCATTCATAGCATGTTGCTATACTCATGCACCATACAGATGTTCTGACATCCCAAGTCATCAGGTTGGATTACCCTATAGTAGAATGTTGTTTATAAAACAAAGATGGTGTCGAGCTGCTTCACATAAACAGAAGAAAATAGGGCATGCCTGGAAAGTTTCTTTTTCCAGAATATGTAATTGAAACAAATCTTAATATTCTGTAATATAGTACTATAGCAGCTGTGGTGCTATAGTTCACCCATGTAATTAATTCTATACAACATTTGCAGTTCTCATTAGAGTAGTAAAGGTTTATGGATTCTGCACAGTTTAATACAAAATACAAAATTTTATTGTTAAAAAAATGTGGGAGATGTTGCAGATATTGCTCTTAAGGCAATACTTATGCAGTTCAGTTTGCTTCAGTGGTGTCTTGGAAAAAAGCAAATTTGCGCAGAATTGTATAGGACTTCAGATTATGAGGTATCCACTGTAATCTAGGTAACTTACATTTCACATTAGAATGAAGCAGCATTAAACACTCAAACTTATAGATTTTTGCTTATTAAACTTCACATCTGAATGTGTCTAGAAAGCTATAATTGACCCTTTCGAAGAAATTCAAAGGAAATCCCTTTTATTGTACATTAAAGTGCTGCTATTTTGTTTCTTTCCTTCTTATAAATTTTGTGTTGGTCTTTGTATGATAACACTTTGATATAAGCATAGCTAAAAGCATTCTTTTTAAGAAATCTTGATCTGAAATAAAATAATTTTCTTCAAAACTAAGTGTTTTTACTGTTTCTGGTGGTTATTCACAGGACTCTGCATCCTATTTGGGTTATTTGGCAATTAATAACTGTGTATTTTAGCCCTGGAGAGAGTAAACTTCACCTCACTCCATTCAGTGGCAATCAGGCAAGAAGATTTTGTCACCTTCTTGGCGTTAGTCTACAGACATGCATGATAAATGAAGGTTTTCAGGTACTGCTATTACACTTAAAAAATGCTGGATAAAAGATTCAATGGCTCCCAAACATTACATGCAAGAGTAATAGGCATGCTGAGCTCCAAGGAAGCACACATGACTGTGGCCAAATGCTCCTTAGTAAATTAATGTGATTGTACATTTCCATGCATTAAGGATTCTTGGGTATGGTGTGATTATTTGAGGTATGCTGCTGCTATCAAGTGTTGTATGGGTTTAGAGTACAGTGTGAGAATCTGTGCAAGTTTGCAGTCTTTAGGTATTAACATATGGATACAACATTCAATGGTTAGTTTTCATCCTTTGCGTGAGATTGTTGCAATTTGAATTTGTTATGCTATATCCCTTCTTTATTTTGTTTGGTTGGAGTGCAAGGTAGTTTAATTGGACTGCATGTGTGCAATACTTAACTTCCATGTAGGAAATTGTAAAGTTCAACAGTTGGCCAACTGTGCCATTCAATTTCTCTGTTATACAGCGTGATTCAGGATCTGCAACAAACTTTGTGGAATGATAGGTCTCACGAAGAGGATCATGTTTTGTCATCAGTGTTGGCTGATGCATTGGATAAGAGCCACATGATTGAGCATACAAGATCCAGAGGTTACATAAGCTCATTTATTGCTGTAAGAACAATGCAAATTAAATTAAAAAGTAATTAAGAATAAGCCTTCAAAATGTCCACCTTCGGCCCCAATGCATTCACCATTGTTCCATTGACTATTGAATTCTCTCAACATATGTGGCTCTGATGAATGTGGTTTCTGGCAACATTACACACAGTCAGTTCTTCCCTGGTGTAAACTGGGGTGGTATACATGACAATCTTTACATGCTCCCAAAGAATGAAGTCAAGCAGCGTTAAATCGAGTGATCCCACTGGCCATGCATTAGGTCCTCTTCTCCTTCTTCCTCTAGATGTTGCTGAGAAGTTCTCTTACAGCATGACTGAAGTGTGGTGGAACCCCATCCTGCTGGAAGCACATATCCCTTGAGTAGTAAAGGGTACATTCTCCATGAGCTGTGTCACTGATTCAAGGACCCCAAAGTACACAGTTTTGTTTAAATGTGGTGGCATTATGATGGCAGCTGATTTCCAATAACGGAAGCAACACATGGAATGGAGCATCAATAGGAGAAACAATTTAATGGCAGTTTCCAAGAATTCAAAGTGGCTGACTTTACTCTAAACTGAAGTAGTGCCAATCTTACAATGGGAATTACTGGTTTAAAATCAGTCATTAAATCAATTAATGAGGAGGTTAAATCACCTCGCACCGCTAAATATTGCATCATGTTGTACTTGATGGGAAATTTTGTTGTAAACCAACAATTGAAAAGTGTGGAACATTTATGCAAGCTCTAAAATAATTCCAAATTCATGCACACATGGAAGGCAATGGCCTTTACCCAACCAAAGATAATTTGCCTTAAATTCAACAATGAATGTCCTGCAAGATAATACCTTTACCACCAACGTAACAGCTGTAGTTTACACCAACTATGGCCATATCTTTACCATGCATATATTTTAAGAGGAGTTATTGCTATTTGTGTCAACTGAACAAACAGAATCACCAAAAGTAACCAAAGAGCACCATAATGGTGTAAATATTTCACAGTTGGCTTTTGGTGAATTCTAATAGTTTGCATTCTGTATAGGATACAGGTTGACTACCAATCATGTAGCTGCCAAACAATGCATCAGCCAACATTGTTTGTTTGACAAACCGTTATCCTCTTTGTGAGGCCTAACATTCTACAAAGTTTGTTGCAGAGGTCCTGAATTATCCTGTATATGTTGAAGAAGCCATGTGAGTTTTCATACTGATTAGCCTGTGTTGATTTATTGCTGTTATTGAGGGTGAAATTATCTGAAGTGACTGAATGAGCTTCATGTTTGCATAGACCAAACAATGTTAAAAGGGCATGCTTCCCTGAAAATATGTTAGCCAAAATTGGGGCAGTATTTTTAACACTTAAATCATTTTCAGTCTAATTATATAATATATATATATATATATATATATATATATATATATATATATATTCAATAACAGCCTGCTTTGAAGCAATATGTCTATGTAAAAATATAAAAAGTGTATATTACAGTCATTGTATATGTTTAGATTATTGTATACATGTAATAATGTTATCTGAATGTATTACGTAATTTAATAATGTAGGAGCTGTGAGAATAATAGGTTAAAAGTTGTTAACAATGAGGTAACCTTGAGGCAATAATGAGTAAGAAAGTGTAATAATGCTACTAGTCATTCTTGGAGCAACAATAATGTAATTTTTGTGACAGTTTATAAAATAGCCAATCAACAACCAGAATAAAGCTTAAGTTAAATAAAAGTATTCTATTGGAATAGGAATAGCCAATCAGAGACTTGAAATACAGAAATTTACAAATTTAGGCGGTAGAAATCAATTCAGTTGCTTGTAGACAGCGCTCATAACTGGATGCGTTGGTTGCAGTGTTCCTAATCAGACGCGAGATACGTCCTCGAGAAATTTAATACGTATTCGTGTGAGACGAAAATAGTTTACATGTTAAAAAGCGCAAGTAATTAATAAAAGAATCTCACAGCTCTCTATATAAGTGAAGTGATACTTAAATTGTATCAAGCATTAATAAAAGGAGTGAAGTAAAATTATAATCTGTGTAAGCCTACATTCTTCAGTCGCACCACCCCCTGCTAAGACATTCATGTCTCTAAAAATAAATACTGATGCAGCTGAGGCAAACATAAATATATAATATTTAAAGAAACAGTCAAATTACAAAGTTAATATTTTTAAATTTGGGACGAACGCTACCGGGCACCATACGTGCGGTTTCAACTACTTCAAGTTTGGCTCCCCAACATAAAAACTACAATACAACTCCTACTTCAAATTGGCTTTCCGTACATGAAGCAACCATCTACTTCAAAATATAATGTACACAGTTGTTGGTTCACTTCTTCTTCTTCTTCTACTTCTTCTTCTAACAACTGATCTGTAGAGATGATGAATTAATCATGTACTCATGAATACAAGATCCTCAAATGAGCGCAGGATCCACTGAGTTTAGAGATACCTGACATTTGTCTTATGAGAATAAGGGAAAACCCCAGAGAAAACCTTATCCAGACAACTCACCCCAAACAGATTTGAACTCAGGCCATCTGAGTTGGAAAACTATTACAATACCATGGAGAGGGTAATTGCTGTTATGCCAAATAAAACAGTGATTGCTCCAAAAGGAAGGATCACTGTGAAAGAACTGTCTGGACAAAGAGTTTCTATTTAATTGTGGCCTATAAGCTCAGTACAAAATTAATTCTATTCTCCTGTCACTATGCAAGAAAGTTTTCAATTGTTGGTACCATGTACATAATATGAGGTACATTTTTGGATTATTTTCAATAAAGTATTATGGTTGGTTGCAACTGCTCTTGCAGAGTTCACCTGTATCTTTGGACGTCCCCCAAAGTTATTTAAGTTGTTATTTACTTAGTATTTAAGCTTACATAGTATGTGATAGATGATGCAATGCAGGTCTCACTGTATTCATTTGTCTTATGTTGTATACCTCAAAGTAAGGGTAACACTAATAAATCTAAATTAAAACTTTGTAATATTTACTTGTTCATTAATTAAATAAATAATTTGTTTGTTCATGGATATAGTTTAATTAAGATGCAGAATGTTTTCATATTCCATAATGCATATAAAGATGCATTGGTTTTATGTTCAGTGTGAATTATAGCCTGAGTTCATTTGTTGTTTAGTAGAATACAATGTTATACTGACATACCTCTTTTGAACTTTTTCAGATATTCCAAACTACTTAACAGAAGCACAGGGCATGATGGATATGGGGTTGTCAGTGGCAAATCCAGGCAGTAAAGTTGACTATTATCTCAGGTTTGTAGCCTCTCTTTCAACAGTGTCTTTATTTACAAAAAAATCTTAACAGGTTCAAAATCTGTAATAACATAAAGTTTTATTTATTACAGTGCTGCTGAGCAAAATATTCAAATGGAAGATGAGTATGTGAATCTTTATGATGAAAGTAATACAGGTCAACCTTTCTACTGTCCCAGTTGTGGAAGACGCTATTCACTGAAAAGAACTTTAATGAGACATATGAAATTGGAATGTGGCAAGGAGCCACAATTTCCATGTCTGTTTTGCCCCTTAAAGACGACAAGAAAGAGTAGCTTGATGAAGCATATTAGAAAACAACATCCAGAAGCTGCACAAAGCATCATAGCATAATTTCTGGAGGAATAGAAAGTGTGGTTTATTTGTGCCCCTGTGTGGCTACAATGTGGTTGTGATACATGTTATTATTAGTGAAAAAGACTTTAAATGTTGATATATTTTCCATAATATGACATGGAAATAAAGCATAATATTAATATGTATAAATAAATTTCATTAACTATAGTACTAAAAGATATCAGATCAGAGCTTATGTGAATGGTGTTATTCTCAGATAAGAAAAATGAAAAAAAAATTATAATTGGGGTATTTATTGTAAAAGGGTAAGAAAAAAAAGGCTACATTCTCTTGCTGTCACAGCAAATAAGATTCATAGACAGTTTCAGTTTAGTTCATATGTTTCCATGCATTGTATTAAAAAAATCAAAAGCTGTAATATTAAAATCAGTGTTATTACAAAATAGCTGTGATGCATACAAGAACTATTATAAATTTGTGAGAAATAAAAAAAATACTGGATAAAAACCTTATAGAAACCTCATGATTGTTTGTACATTTGATACACCAACATATTTTAGTAAATGTGGATAGATATCTTTCATAATTTTGTACTATCATAAAATGTATGTTCATACATAAATTATTTGGCATGTATTGTATTTTTACAAATCTTATACTATAAAATGAACTGTTTAAGTGTTTCAAATCTTACACTTTCAATTATGTCTAACAAGTGCTTAAAACAGTTAACAATTCAGCCAAGTCTAGCACTTAGCTGTCACAGCTTACAGGACAGAAGTGACTTTTACAGAATCACTATCTTAAGCCATTAAAACCGAACTACAATATGCATTTAAATCATAAAAAATGCTGTTTTTTCAGATGATAAATGCTGAGTAAGGTGGTGGCTCTCATCTTTGAAATTAAAACATAAAGATAAAAATATATTCTCTATTCAACCAAGGAATTTTTATATTAGTTAACACAAGTTTAAGGCAAAAACACTGCTGCTCTTCAGATACATATACAGCATTTATAAACAGCAGCATCAAATCTTAAATTTTGGTCTAACATTTTCCAAAATAACAAATGTAGTTTAATCCAAATTTATATTTAGAATCTTATTGTTAACCACAATAGAATCTGTAAATATCACTTAAAATTTTATTGCTTAACTCTATAATAATTTGTATTTATTTGTTTATTTATTTGAACCTTAATTTTCATGAGATAAGGGTTGAACATGGAAACTTCTATTGCACTGGAGGGGTGTTTTTAACAATGATGTGTATTAAGCATATCTATAATAAATGGTGTCTTGTTTGCTTGAGCTTCAATTGTCTACTGTCTACATTTTGTATTTTAGTTGTATTGCCATCATTAAACTGATAATTATTAATTTGTTTTATATTTTTATTTTGTGTTTCAATGTTTTATTCACATTTTCATGCTACTTACATTTGAAAATCAGGAATAAGAATCCTTTACATCAGAGATATCATCAACGCAACAATTTTTGTGAACCTTTTAAGAACATTAATCTTATAGCCATTTAAGTTTTACAATTATAATATGAATGTATTTGTTTTTCAGCAGTACTGAAGCAGACATCATCGGTATTGCGGAAATGGCAACATTGGGGGCAGTTTCAGCAGTACATCACCATGATGTCTTTTCCATCTCAAAAACAACATAAACAGAGTGCTGCAAAATTATACTTTTGTCAAGATTGTGGTAAACAGTACAGGTGGAAAAGTACACTCAATAGGCATCAGATGGTAGAGTGTGGTGGAAAAGAACCTTCACATCAGTGTCCATTTTGTTTATACCGTGCAAAACAAAGAGGAAATCTGGCCGTGCACATTCGTAAACATCATCCAGAACAAATGAAGAAGTAACACAAGTGTTAAGGCTCTGAATCACTAGAAAGTTTTGTCTGCAAGCAGTTAAATGTTAATCTAGTGTTTCACTGAAATGCTTTACAAAAAGGTTGCCATTTAACTAACATATTTCTTCAAACATTCATAATATAAAATAATTTAATTTCGTAACAGCATTTGTCAGTTTTAAAGACTCATAGTTTCATACATGTTTTAGCAATAAGAAGAATTAAGTAGTGATATTTTTTATAATTTTGTAGATTTGTGTTTCATTCATTACCCTAAAGCATTAATCAGGGTATAATGTTATATGTTAAAAAATTTTATGCCATATTTTAGCCGTCTTGTTTTCAACCTTTTTTCTATATACCCTTAAGGAAAATAATAGGATTGAAACCAAATTTATTCTGAAGAATGTATATAAATATCAAATTGTAAGTTAAGCAGTATATTTATAGCTTGCTTGTGTAATAAAGTATTATAGTGGAACTTTCAATATACAAACCATAAGATAATGTATTTATTTTTATTTTGCCAAATATATGCTTTAATGTGAGTTAATTATTAATTTGCTTTAATGAAAGTATTGCTGTTGTATGTTTAATTTCAGTTTGCAGGAACTGACATTTCCCTTCTGAATACCACTTAGATGTGGTCGACTGTATACTTTTACAGTCTTAGTAATTATTATTTTCTAATATTTAGTAATTCTTGAAAGTTAAATAACGTCATTCTTGATAATTTTTCCACAAACTATCCCTCTTCTTTGAGTACAGTTGTACTATTCATATCTCTAATTTGTAAAAAAAAAATATTTCTTATTATTTTTAATAATATAATTGCTTGTGAACTCATTTTAGAAAATGTACAATGTATTTTACACTGTTGTTAGCATTGGACTTATTTTATAATTCAGTTTAAGTTATAAACCAATGAGACACCATCCACAAGCCTGTGGTCAGCTTTCCATACATGATAGCGGTTTCCAATAGTATAAGTGTGCTCAGCAAAGTTCAACTTTAGCAGTACGTTCTCATAAGTTACCTCAATTTATAAGTTAAACATTTATTAATATTGGTAATTATTTATAAATGGCAGCAAAGAGACTTCAGTTGTTTCAATAAACTATAGATAATTTAGATGTCCTAGCAAAATCATGACACATTGGGCAATATAATTATAAATAAAAGCAGCAGTTAAAATGTGCTAGTTCTAAGCAGTTGCTGGGCTTTATATATATAAAAACCGTTTTCCTTGACCTCCTCACTAGAAGTTGATCACTGACCTTGATCACCAAGCTACTGCTCAAGATTTAGTATAAATAAAATCAAGCCTCTGATTGGTTTTGTAGGCAACTACTTATGATTTCTTGAGATACCTCAGAGTGTATCTCTGCTTGCTCAAGCAGAATTGATTCATTTAATTATTTTCATAGTTCATATTGAAGTTCCTAAGAATAAAATAAAAATGTGGGTTTAGTTGTATAGATTTGAAATGGAAAATGTGCACTAGTTTGTGCTACTTCTTTTTCCAGAATCAACTTAAATATACAGTGGAGCTCTAAGCAGTCATAAAAAGCAGTTTTTTTAAGGTATGCAAGAGATGTTGGCTTTTGAAGCAATGTTGTTTTACACAGGCTTCTTGGAAATTGAAAGGCAAAATAAAGAAAAAAGCAAGGAACTGGATATTCAGTTTGCTATAACTCTGCCTTTCTTCAGAATGTGAAGTACAATATGCATTCCCTCAATCCAGTGGGAGAGTGAATTGTACTCACACTCTAATGAACTCAAATATACTTAGAAATGAATATAGTAAAGGGAAAGAACTATCTGGTATCACTCATTCTTATAATACAACTGGTTTGTTGCCAGTTCATTTTTTAATTAAAAATTTTATTTTTTTAAATTTCCTTTATGCTTCATCCTCATTTTTGCGTTGCTGATTTTCTTAAATATTTTACCTTTGGTTGAAAGAATATCAAATTTCCCCTCTTACTGTTATTTCACAGCAGTCATTGTTAAATTTTTTTTGCTTTTGTTTTCCGGAAACTCAGCTGTTTTTACAATATTTTAATGGATCTTAACAACTCAAAAAAGTGCTTTTGACTGCTTTCTTTAACCATGGTGACTGACTGCACAGTGAAGGTAGCGAAAGAGAAAGTGTATTTTGCCTGATGTACAATAACTTAAAATGTAAAATAATATACATCTTCTTGGAGTTATTTGTTGTTATTTCAGCTGCTGTATAGCTGTTCTGATGATTTAGACACCTGAGTGATAAGCCTACGTACAGTAACACCAATTGGAACAGAAGACGTGAAAGGAAGAAACTGATATGAAAATGAGGAGCATGTATTCAGCAGAGTGTACCTAATAAAAATAAAAATTATTTTGATTTCGCATTTAATTCATGATGATCCTTTAAGAAGTCTTGGAAATAGTTATTTTAGTTTTTCTGTAAATAGAGATTTTTGTCACTAATTGCATACGAGATTAATAAATTTGACAAGTAGGCTCAACAAACACAACTAATTCACCTTCAGTATTCCAGTTTGTTAGTCACAAGGTATTCTATTACTAACAGAGTAAGGAAATCATAAAATTAATTTGAAGAAGGAATGGACACATAATTTACAAGTTGGATGAATCATAATTGCCATTTAATTTGCCAAGCTTTTATTTCTATAATTTAAATTTTGAATTGACTTTATTAAACTGCTACACAGACTGGAAAGTACAGTTTTTGTTACTCAACAGACGTGCTGATGAAGATCATAAAGCAGTTGCTCAGTGAAAAGGGAAAAATGTTGTTTAACAAAACTATGAGCTGATGCTTGAGTTTCTGCATGTTCACTAGCAGGAGTTTGCAAGCAGTAGCATGTTTTTTTATTTAGATCACTCAATACATGCTTCCTAATGTATTTATTGGTAATGTATTGTAGAGCGAAGTGAGAAATAAAAGGTCTTTTTTTTTTTTTCCAGAAGAGTCATGTATTGTCATAGGAATAGTTTTATTGGTTCAGTAACACATACATCCTATGCAGTTGATAATGAAATATTAAGCAGCATTGAAGCTTTTGTTATTCAGTGACTGAATTATACAAAAAAGCACTCTAAAATGTTGGGCACACATTCATTTTATAATTTAGCATATAATGAAAATTTATTGTTGTTTTGCTCTGCTTGTTTCTTGAATATAACTTAAAGAACCAGTCTATTTTAATTGCTTTTTTCTCTACCTCATTATGTCAACTTTGATACTGGAAAACTTAAATTTTTCTAATGCAATTCTAAAGTGATCTCTCCATAAGCAACCTCACAACTTGATAAAAATGCACTTGAGCATTTAATACAAATACCAGTGCTTTTATTTTCAAGTACAGCATTAAAGAGTATTAGATATAAAAGTTGGGAATTTGAGGCTCAAGGATAAAACTAATATAGAGTATTGGTAGGCAGATAATTTTCATCCTCCTGCGCTCGTAATACAAGTTGGTATACCACAGAAGTGACAGGCGATTAAAAGAAGGAATTATTGTGAAACTGATAAATAACATAAATGAATTGGTTCACAAAGCTGCTCATGATGGAAATAATAACCACATTTTTTTGGGGGGGATTGATTTAGTAAGTGATAAAGGCAGAGATCAGCTGTATCGGGTTTCTAAAAGTCATGCTCTCAGCCACTTCCTGCTCTGCGACCATTATCAAGATGAGTAAAGAAGTGGTTAAAAGACAGTGTAGTTCTGGTAGGGTTTCTTGGTTTTAGTGATGGGTTCATTATTGTGGATTCTTTTATAAGCAGGCCCCAGGATATATCAGTGGAATGTTGTACTTTCACATTTTCAGTAGAATTTTATGTTCTTTTTCTGTGCAATGCTGTTCCAGTGCATATTTTTCTGGATGTAGCAAACTTGTGTTTATGCATCTTTCTTCTATTATACATCCTGTCTGTCCAACATATACTACCTGATCAAAAGTATCCGGACACCTGGCTGAAAATGGCATTCGTGGCGCCCTCCATTGGTAATGCTGGAAGTCAATATGGTGTTGGCCCACCCTTAGCCTTGATGACAGCGTTCACTCTCGCAGGCATACTTTCAATCAGGAGCTGGAAGCTTTCTTGGGGAATGACAGTCCATTCTTCATGGAGTGTAGAACCGAGGAGAGGTATTGATGTAGGTCAGTGAGGTCTGGCATGAAGTCAGCATTCCAAAACATCCCAAAGGTGTTCTATAGGATTCAAGTCAGGACTCTGTGCAGGCCAGTCCATTACAGGGATGTTATTATTGTCATGTAACCACTCCACCACAGCCAGTGCAGTATGAACAGGTGCTCGATCGTGTTGAAAGATGCAATCGCCATTCCCGAATTGCTTTTCAACAGTGGGAAGCAAGAAGGTGCTTAAAATATCAATGTAGGTCTGCGCTGTGATTGTGCCATGCAAAACAACAAGGGGTGCAAGCCCCCTCCAGGAAAAACACGACCACACCATAACACCACCAACTCCGAATTTCACTGTTAGCACTACACACGCTGGCAGATGACGTTCACCGGGGATTTGCCATATCCACACCCTGCCATCGGATCGCCACATTGTGTACCATGATTCGTCACTCCACACAATGCTTTGCCACTGTTTAATCGTGTAATGTTGATGCTCCTTACACCAAGCGAGACTCGTTTGGCATTTTCCTGCTTGATGTGTGGCTTATGAGAAGCCGCTCTACCATGGAATCCAAGGTTTCTTACCTCACGCCTAACTGTCGTAGTACTTGGAGTTGATCCTGATGCAGTTTGGAATTCCTGTGTGATGGTCTAGATAGATGTCTGCCTATTACTCTTTATGACCCTCTTCAAATGCCAGCAATCTCTGTCAGTCAACAGATGAGGTTGGCCTGTACGCTTTTGTGCTGTACGTATTCCTTCATGTTTCCACTTCAGTATCACATCAGAAACAGTGGACCTAGGGATGTTTAGGAGTGTGGAAATCTCGCATACAGACTTCTGACACAAGTGATGCCCAATCACCTGACCACGTTCGAAGTCCGTGAGTTCTACGGAGTGTCCCATTCTGCTGTTTCATTATGTCTAATGACTACTGAGGTTGCAGATAATGAGTACCAGGCAGTAAGTGGCAGCACAATGCACCTAAGATGAAAAACGTATGTTTGTGGGGATGTCCGGATACTTTTGATCACATAGTGTAGATCTCACCATACTCATATTCACAGAGTATTTTGTTAAACTCCAGACGCCATGAGTTGCAAATTGGTCTTTGACAAGTCAGAGGAACTGCTTCAGTTTTTTTAGATGATACTAAGATAAGAATGTATAGAGTGTATATTCTGATTTTTAAGAAACTGGGCAGTTCTTTTTGAAAGGTTGCAAAAAGCTGGTCCTTTCTGTTGTGTTTTGCAGCTTGTGCCTATCTGTAGGTAACTTTGTTTAATGCTTTTTGATATCTTTAGTCACAAAGATGTTCAATTTTGGCATTTATAGGTTCTTTGTCTGATGTTTGAAAAACTCAATGGAAAAATGTGTAAAGCACTGTCTTCTATGTTTTGCTTACTTAATATAGTTTAATCTCATAAAATACCAATTTTGCAGGTTGTTCTTGTGCTATTATATTTCAGTGGCAGTGAAATGCATATTTAAAATTATGTTTATTTTAGCACTGTAATGGATATGCTCAAGACAACAGATTAAAATTTTATGAGTTACCTATCTGTATCTGATCTAATTAGTTTACAGAAAAGAAGCATTTTATTAATTTTGGGGTAATTTTAATAATTAAATGTAAATAAGTGCTACACAATAGAAAAAGAAGTGGGAGGAGAAAGAATAAGATCAGTAAATGACCATTCCCATTATGAGTAGAAGATCAGAAGAGCTTTTTAACACAGCATTATTTTTCCCTTCTGTTCACATGAGATAAAGACTCAGATTTACTCACCAATTGTAATGATTTTACAAGGTTTCATCATATGAAGTAAACTATATAAGTTACAATTTAAACATAAATGTGGGGAGAGACACTACTATCTGCATGTATTATTTTAGCATAAAGTTTTAATTTTATGCATATAACTATTAATAAAGTTAACCACTATTTACTTTTGCTACTTTATACTTTTCTATTGCATAGAAGGCATTAACAATATAAGACTTAATTTCTTTTATTTTTGTTGCTTCCTTTCCTATTTCTATTTATCAATGTTCATATTTCTGTCTACTTTGTGGGTTTTTGCAACATATGTATGATATTCATATATGTATAGACAAGGTAGTGTCAGTATGTTGAGTATTTTAAAAGTAATTTTGCAGGTATTTGGTTTTTTTTTGGGGGGGGGGTGTTTTAAACAATTCTTATTGCTCTTTTATGCAGCCTAAATAATTTTAATACATGTATTTTCCCTGCTGATCCCCATAAAATAATCCCATAACTCAAGTATGAGTGTATAAATGCTTAATATACTTGTACTGTTCTATCTCCATCCATGATTTGGTGACCTGTTTTAGAATATATATATAGCCTTATTGATTTTTTTAGAAACTTTTTGTATATGTGTGTTTAATTTCAAATTATCTATAACTAGTCCTAAAAAGTTTGTTTGCATAACTTTCCTAATTTGCTATTTTTTAATTTTAAAGAGATGTTGGCTTGTGTTTTGTTACTTATATGCATTTTGATCCCAGTTTTATGTGTATTTAATACTGTTCCTAGTTCTGCCAGGTACGTACTGACTGATTCTAACAATATATTCGTTTTACTCTACACATTTGCTGCTGTATTACCAGTAGTATAACTATTGGAGTATCATTTGTATATCCAATGGCTAATTCTCTTGCTTCCTGAATTTTGTTAAGACTATGTATAAAATAAATAAATGTGGCTCCATATATCATACATCATAGATTATGACTGGATTTTGGTTACTTTTCAATCTATAGTATGCACTAAATGTAGTGTTCCGTGGTTGATAAATATGATCTTAACCAATCTAATGAAATGCCCATAATCCCATATTTTTCTAGTTTTCCCATTAATTTTCTAATATCAGCACAGTTCAAATGCTTTTGATAGCTCAAGAAAAGTTGTTACCAGACTCTCTTCTATTTATTCTCTGATAACTGTGTAATCTCCCTTACTAATTGCATGTATAGCTGCTTTCTTTTTTGAAAACCAAACTGGAACTGGAATTTATTACAATAGTTCTGGAGTTGTTCTAGAAAAAATCCTTCCATTATTTTGTAAAACACAGAGCACAAAGACATTGGGAAGTAGTTTTCCATCATTTGTTTAAAGATTTTCTATTTGTAGATTGGCCTAATTATTAACTCATTTTAGCTTATTTGGGGAAGTTCCTAAAGTGAAGCTTTTACTTATTATGTGTGAGAAGGTCTCAGCTAGTTCATATTTACAATATTTTACCATCTCATTTCAATATTTATCTAAGCCACTAAATTTCTTACATTTTAATGTACCTATTAGTCTGTTTAAAGACCTCTTTCATAATTTTTCTTGTCGCCATAGAGTCATATATATTTCTTTTCTTTTCTTTTTTTTTGGTTTTGTTTTGTTTTGTTTGGGGCCTCAATTTCTGAATTTCCATATTTGTTATTATATTTATACAATATTCAGTAAATAATCAATTAAAATTTCCAAATTTGATATTATAGTGTCATTTTTATGACTTTTATATTCTCCACCCATTTTACAATGTTTTCTTTCCGTGTAGTTATAAACATTCCATGTTTTTTTAATTTTGTTATCATCTTTTGAAGAAGCCTTATGTTACGTCTTTGCTTTATTCATTACTTTATTAAGGACTTTTTGGTCCTTCTTTTTTTACTCCTTGCCTTTATATGCCACCTTTAACATCTCGGGTCATACCAGCAGCTTTTTACCTTTGGAACAATTGCTCATTGGCAACGATGTTCACTCGCTTACAATGGTATTAATCTTTGGGTGGTTTTTACTTTTGGTTATTACGTTAAATCCACACACACACATTCACATTCTGATTCATACTTCCAGTTCTAAGGAGCATAAGGAGTAATTCTGGTTAAAGAAAAATTCCTACCTTATAGCCAGGAATTGAACTCGGGACCTCTGGACTTGGAGGTTAGCATGCTAACCACCAGAATACAGAGGCAGTCTTTTTTTATTTAGTTATGCCTTTGGTGGACCAATTACTACTTTTATCATACATTAAGCTATTAAAATCATTATAAACAGTTAAACTTGTAAACATATTGAAATTGTGAGTGGATTGGTGACACTTCAGTTTCAATTACTCCCCTTCCAGGTGCCAAAAATTAAATTGAGTTTTATTTATGGACACTCTTTAATTCCTATGGTTTAGTACCCCATTCTATATTGGGCATGAAAGACTGGAAAGCTTGCTTAGAGGCCTCTATCAGGCTTGAGGTTCTTTTATGTGCCGTAAATGTACTACATGGACCACTGGCTTTACTTCCCTTCCGAAGGAAGCCGTGCTAAGGATATTTATGCCCAAAAAAATCCATTGCCCTCTGCCAGGTTTGAACCCGCAACCTTGGGAACTAGAGGCTAGCATGGTACCTCTAGACCACAGAGGACAACTTCCACATGCTAGTAGACATATAGCTGACAATGGAGGCACACATCTTTGAAACAATGTTCTGAATGAAAACTTAATAAGTGAGACTATAGTGTCACCAATCCACTCAAAATTTAATATGACACTAGTTTTATGTCCATTGCATACTATCTTGCATTGGAACTGATTTCTTTAAACATGATATTAGTATATTCACAAGAGATAAAATTGATTATATATATTAGCCATTTAGTATACATTTATTCCATACTATCTGGCTGAAATTGGATCTTAAAGAGGATCTATATTTACAATTATTTTAACTTCTGTTAGTCTTTTTATTTTTATCCTCAGTGTATTTATTGCTTCACATTCTATTAGTTGCCCAAAATGGTCGCTAAGCCCTCCCTTAATTCCCCTTTTAATCTTCCCTTCTAAAACGCATATACACATGATTAATACAAATAGATGAGAGTGGTTACTCTGGTTGGGCTGGTTTTTATTAACTTCAAATTACTTTCCTTTTTATTACTCCTTTATACACTCTACTAAGATATCTTATATTAAAGTCTCCTATCTCAATTTTGTAATTTCCTTAAGTTCTTTTTCTTTTTGGAGAGCTTTTCTTTTTTAAAAACAATTTCAATTGCCAACAGTTCACAACACATTTCCTCATAATAAATATTACATTTGATGTTCTTATATTTAATACCCTTCTGTGCTTGTATTGCCAATCTCCCAACTTTATGTACGGTAAAATCAAACCTCTTTAACATGAATTCCAAGGGACTGAAAAATGAGGAATTCATGTTAAAAAAATTTGTGCTACAATAGATTTTTTTAACTTTAACTAACATACACATTACACTATCATAAAAACACTACTACAGGAAAAAAAATATATTGTAGGTTATGTAATTACATACCTTTAAAACAGATGACTTCACAGATCATTCTTTAGTGAAAAACTCAAATAAGTTGCACTGTCACTGATGGGAACAAAAATGCCTGAGAACTTCACAGCCAACGTTTTCATAGCTTCAGTAAACCCAGCAGACAATTTGGATGTTGCAGCAAAATGTTCTAAAGTGTCTATGGCAGTGAACACTTCCTGGTGGGTGGGTGGAATGGTACAATCCTCCTCACATTCTTCTGATAACGGTTCTTGCACCTCATGTGCAGTTGCTTGTGTATCAATGGTCATTGCAGCATAGACAGTAACATCATCTGTACTAGCAAATTCCTCAAAACTAACTCCAGGGTTCGCCATGTCTTGTAGAATATCCCACTTGTCAGGTGAAGTGGTACTGACATAATCACCTAACACACCAACCCATTATCATCACTATACCTCCAGGCTTTGCAAAAACAGTTCTGTATTTGCTGTGAAGAGACAAATTCCCAGGATGTGGTGATAGCTTTCACTGCATCAAGAACGCTCCAACTTGGAGTGATGTTGTTTTCAGTAGCACAAATACAGCTCTCACATGTCATTTGTGATAAACTCTCTTCATAAGAGCAATAATGCCTTGATCCAAAGGCTGAGAGCAAATACAAATACAAATTAATGTACCTTAACGTTAGTTAAGTTCAGATCATATACTATGGACCATACACCGTCCAGTGTGAGAAGAACATTTGTATTCTGAGTGACCATTCAACTGTTGAAAGCCACTTACAAAATGATGAGCTGTCAACCCAAGCTTTCTTATGGTGAGAGTAAATGTAAGGTAGAGTATCCGTGTTTATGATTTTAAAACAACATGGTTTCTCAGACTTGCTGATCACCCATTGATGGAGTTTTTCAATGCCATTTGCATTACATACAAGGATAACAGGCATTGTTTACTGCATGCTCCACCGTGACACCTGTCACCTTTTATTCCAAGGGTACGGCTTGAAAAAATATTGTAAATATTCCATTTTCATCCATGTTGAACATATCACCTAATGCATAATTTTCTCTCACTTGGTCAAGTTCATGCAACCAGTTGTTTGCTTCTTCTTCATCAACTGTATTTGCTTCACCACAAATCACTAATAATGAAATCGAGTGTCTTTTTTGGATCTGGTACAGCCAACTGGCAGAACAACTGAAATCTTGAGTGTCTAAACTTTTGGCAATGTCATTTGCTTTTGACTGAATTATAGGTTCACTTAAAGGTACATTGGAAGCACACATATGGTTGA
This sequence comes from Deroplatys truncata, assembly GCA_030765065.1. Taxonomy (NCBI): domain Eukaryota; kingdom Metazoa; phylum Arthropoda; class Insecta; order Mantodea; family Mantidae; genus Deroplatys; species Deroplatys truncata. The sequence continues at coordinate 141,857,840 of CM060977.1, forward strand.
ACTACTATAGAAGAAACATTTCGATGTCTTTGCAGTTAGCACTATGAAGTCACTTAGATCGGAACCTGATGCAGCAGCATTAAGAATTTTTTCACGATCTTTAACTATTGTGAATAAAGTAGACTTGGAAATTCCATACTGTTCAGCAATTGTCGTTTTCTTCAATGCACCATGGTCTACTTCCTCTAGGACTTTTAGTTTTGTTAGCAGGTCTATGCTTGTATGCTTCCCCTTGGCCATGATTAGTGTCTTACTGCTTGCAAGTTTTAATCATACATATGATGAAATTGTACTGGTTATGTTTGAACGAAATACATTACAACCCAATTGTTGGCGGCAAGATGCTCATGATTGTTGAGCAATTGCAACAGCTGCAGTATTTGAATTCAATTACTCCTAGCCATACACCTAAATAACCAGGAATTTAATATATAACGGTTTATATAGCAGACTAACAATAGGAAAAATAATATGAAAAGCTTTGGAGGTTTGGTTAAATGAGATTTAATGATTCAAGGACCAAAAAGACCGTTCAAGCTCATGGTAACCAAAATTCATGTTAACTGATAAAATTTTCTATATAAAAGAATACATCCCTGTAAGGACCATATTTTTGTTCATCTTAACCAAGCGTTGGCCTTAAGCGAGTTCATGTAAATGAGAATTTACTGTATTTCCAGTAACACAAAGCTAGAACAGAATTTCAATAGCAGTTTGCCTCTACTTCATCATTTTTTAACCCATGCTCTATGAAAACTAATATATTTGGCTGTAGTTTTATGACTGTTCAATTGCCCCTCTTTGGTTAGCTATATACTGGACGTTTTGATAAAAAATACTAAAATATTTTTGAGTAGTTACACCTATTTTCTTTTTCTAATTCCTTCTTTAATTTTTTTCTTGTGCTGATATCACCTGTTCTAGCATAATTTACACAATCATTTACCTTACCTTCAGGTGCTTGCATTTGAATTGTATGATCTTGTTTCTCCTTTCCTTCTGTTTTATTTACTGCACCTTCCCTTGATTTTAGTTTCCCTGCCCCATGCACAGATTTATTTCATTCTTTATTATACTTTCTAGATAGGTAGATATTTTATTCATCCTGTAAAATACATTGTACAGGACATTGATGACTCCTTTCTATTTAGATGTAAGTCCATGTCTATCTAGGTAGTTCATTTCTATCTGTTTGTTTATCTACAAATGTTTGTTTATAACTAGTGATTTGGGATGCTTCTCTTTTAATATATCTTGTCACATTGTAAATTTATCCCACATTATAGTGAGTGTGCCCTGTTTAAGTTATTTGTTCCTGCATGGAGAAGGTTGAGTTTTGGATTACTATGTTTGATTACATCTCTTTTTTATACATTTTCTGACTGGCTTAATTTTATACCACAGAACACATGCACTTTTGTAACACCATCCAAATTCACATGTTTAACTATAGAGTCCCCCAATACTACTATTTCTTCTGTGTTCTTACTGCTGACTGATGTGTTCGATCCTCTCTCTCCCTCTCTCTCTCCGCATATTTTCTTCTGTTCTGTTTCTTCCAAGGTTTCCATCAGTTCTTCTTGGCCCTTATAGCTCTCATAGATGAGTACTAAGAGTGAAATGGGGGTGACAGTATGTCCTGATTTACATGAGTTACATTCATCAGTTAGTCCAAGTGTAAAGACACCAGTGGAGACTATGTTGATAAATAAAGTGAGTATGTCTCAAAAATTAATTTTTACTTTCATTTTTACCAAACTTTTCAAACTACCCTCATATTTAAAGTATTTGTTCGGGTACTAGAGTTGTTATATTCTTTGAAGATGGCCTGGAACTTGGTGGCTCATGCATGGTAAATAAATTTTTACTTTCTCTTGCACATAGTAGGTAGAGAAGGTATTGCACTCCACCCAAAAATTTGATATCAAGATTTCACAGGAAATGCATGCTTTTAAGCCCCCTGAATTGCCGCCAAAAAGCATTTTTAGGAAAAAAATCTGATGTGTTACTCTCACATGACTTTCTCTACCTTGTACAAACTATTTTTACAAACGCTTATTCTCCATATGCTTCATGTTAATCGAGATATCGAGATGTTAATCTTATTGCTAATTTTCTTGTAGATGCAAGGGGAATTGGTAGGCTTTAAGCGATAGTCAAATATTTTAAGAGGTGGTTGCTATGTGGAGCATTCCATTCTCTTTGCATTACCAGGACAAAAAAAAAATGAATAACGAATTTGAGAAACAGTATAAGTACTGGAAAATTTAAGGGAATAACAAGCAATATCTCGAAAATGGTTCACCCAACAAAAACCATGTATATGACATAAATTGTGTATTTTAACATGATCTACAGTTTTTGTGTAGTAAAATTTTGTCTATCTCTTATGGTTTACCAGTTATGCAAAAGTCGTTCACAATGAAGAATACTTTTGGAGACATTCCCAGAAAATTCGAGATTTTCATGAAAATATCTTAAATATATGATATTTTAATCACAATCATTAGAGCCATTTTTGAGAAAATTAAAATTTTCGAAAAATGTTCCATGTAAAAGGTAGTTTGGGGTGAGGGGATTTTCTTGAAAACCTTTGTGTCGCATCTCTAGAAGATACTGAACCTAAATACCAAGTTTGGTGTTTATCCGACTGTTCGTTTCTGAGTTATGCTGTTCACAGACACACACACACACACACACACACACACACACACACACACACACACACACACACATGGACATGTTTCCAAAAATGCTTTTTTTGGATTCAGGGGGTCTCAAAACATGTATTTCTGGTGAAATCTCGATATCAAATTTTTGGGTGGAATACAATACTTCCCCTACTTACTATACGTAGTAGAGAAAGTAAAAATATGTGTGAGTTTGTGTACGTGTGTGTATCTGTATGTATGTCTGTGGACAGCATAAGTCAAAATGAAAAGTTGGATAAATACTAAATTTGATATTTAACTTCAGTATCTTCTAAAGATGTGATGTGAAGGTTTTCAGAAAGTCTCTCCACCCTAAACTACGCTTTACATGAAGATTTTTTGAAATTTTTTGTTTTCCAAAAAAATGGCTCTAATAATTTTTATTAAAATACCATATATTAAAGATATTTACATGGCAAAGTGTATATCTTGAATTTCCTGGGAATAACTTGTGAAGTCCTCTTCATTCTGAAGGAATTTTGTATAATCTTGTATAATAATTGGTAAATGTTAAACCATAGACAAAAACGTAGCACACAAAAAATGTAGATCTCTTTAAATCAGACAATTTATTTCAAATAACTTTTTTGTGGCATGAGCCATTTCTGAGATATACATTATTAATGGTTTGAAGTGTTCAATACATTGTCATTCTTTTAAACTCCTATTGATAGTTGTTTCTCACAATTCCATGGAAAGAGTTGGGAATGTTAAGGCCAGCACATAGCATCTAGTTCTTAAATATTTGACTATCGCTATTCCCTTTGTATTTATAATGAAATGTGTAATGTAGCTATTTCTGCAAAGATTTATCTCGATTAAAATGAAGTAGATAGAGAAATAAGTTTTCATAGGAATAGTTTGTATTCATGTCAAATGCTAGAGGGTAGAGAAGGTCATGTGAATGTAACACATAAGATTTTTTGAAAATTGCATTCTTGCTAAGGGGTTGTGTTATGCTTTTAAAATCCTTCTGTTTTCTAAATTTCTGCATTTCTTTATCAATCAGATCTCTACTAATGATATAGTACATGTCATAGTTTTATGTATAACACATTTACATAATGTAACAATAATAATAAATCATGTGCATATAAAATTCTGATTTGGCAAATAGGGATATGAAGACAAGAGAATATATAAATTTATATAGTATAGTATTTGTTAGTGTAAGAAAATGCTTTTTTAAATTCACAACTTACCTTTAAAATATTCATTACTGTAATAACAATTATCTATGAGAAAGCTATAAAAATTTGTCTCATTTTCTCCTCACTGCAGTGCAGGCATTTCTTTCACTGTGGTCAGATGGTTGGATGAGCACCTTTTTCTGAATTTTGTAGGCTTGTGTACAAAACAGAATAAACTAAGCCAAATACAAGTCTGCTGTACTTTCATTCCCTGATACCATAAATGCTACTTTCACTTATATTGATAAGTTGTCTTTAGTACATTAAAAGGCACCTAAAGACCGAAAAATCTAGCCTATGGGTTAATCTTTTTCAGAAAAAAGAGTGTTTTGAGCATAAAGATTATTTTTTAATGGAACAATAGTCTTAAGCATAGCAGAAGTAAACTAAATAAAATTAAATCATATCGGTAGCATTTGCAGCATGTTTCTTGTGTAAATAGTGGAGTAAATTGTTATTGAACTTGTATGCATGAAACAAATTAAGATGGTATAAATGGTTAAAAAGCTTCACTGTTTATAATCGCTTCCAATAATTCAGCTGCAAAGTTAAAATGGGTTCAATTAATTCATTTGCAAGAGAAAGACTAAACAAATCTGAGTTGTTACATTCACATGACCTTCTCTACTCACTACCATTTATATTCATATAGCTTCTACAATCTATTCTTACAAAGCTCATTTTTACTTTCTCTACTACGTATAGTAAGTAGGGGAAGTATTGTATTCCACCCAAAAAATTCGATACCGAGATTTTACCGGAAATAAATGTTTTGAGACTCCCTGAAACCAAAAAAAGCATTTTTGGAAACATTTCCATGTGTGTGTCTGTGAACAGCATAACTCAGAAACGAACAGTTGGATAAACACCAAACTTGGTATTTAGGTTCAGTATCTCCCAGAGATGCGACAGAAAGGTTTTCAATAAAATCCCCCCACCCCAAACTACCTTTTACATGGAACATTTTTCGAAAATTTTAATTTTCTCAAAAATGGCTCTAACAATTTTGATTAAAATATCATATGTTTAAGATATTTTCATAACAAATAAAATGTAGGTATATCTTGAGTTTTCTGGGAATGTTTCCAAAAGTATTCTTCATTGTGAACGACTTTTGCTTAACTGATAAACCATAAGAGATTGACAAAATTTTACTACACAAAAAATGTAGATCGCATTAAAATACACAATTTATGTCATATACATTTTTTTTGTTGAGTGAACCATTTTCGAGATATTGCTTGTTATTCCCTTAAATTTTCCAATACTTGTACTTTTTCTCAAATTCGTTATTAATTTTTCTTTCTCCTGGTAATGCAAAGAGAATGGAATACTCCACATAGCAACCACCTCTTAAAATATTTGACTATCGCTTAAAGCCTACCAAATCCCCTTGCATCTACAAGAAAATTACCAATAAGATTAACATTTCGATATCTCGATTAACATGAAGCATATGGAGAATAAGCATTTGTAAAAATAGTTTGTACAAGAGTAGAGAAAGTCATGTGAGTGTAACACATCAGATTTTTCTATCTGCTTCAGATTAATTGAGATTCATTTGAGTTGCAAAAATAGTTTCATGACACATTTTGTTGCAGGTAGAAGGTGGATACAGGAAACTAACATTATAGTTAAAAGTTTAAAACTGGTTCACTATATACTGGCTTTGAAATTCTATACTTTTTCAATGACATCAGTGGAAACAGCTGAATAATGAGTACTTCAAAAATGATTAAGCATTGAGAAATTCAAACGAATAACAACATATATCTCGGAAATGGCTGATGACGCAAAAGATGTCTGTTGAAGTAAATTCTGTTTTAAAGAGATCTACATTTTCTGAGTAGCAAGTTTCTGTCTATCTCTTATGATGTACTACTTACACAAATTCCTTCCAAGTAGAGGACATCAAGGCTATTTCCAGAAAATTCAAGATATACCCCGTATTTATCATGTAAATGTTTTAAATATGTGGTATTTTAATCAAAATCAGTAGAGCCATTTTTGAGAAAATTAAAAATAATGGAAAATGTTCCATTTAAAGGGTAGTTTGGAGTGGGAGTATTTTCTTCAAACTCTTTGTGTTGCATCTTTGGAAGGTACTGAATGTAAATACTAAATTTCATATTTGTGGAAGATTTTGATTTTTAGTTATGCTGTTCACAGACGCTCACAAACCTTTTTCTAAAATTGTTGTTTTTTATTCAGGAGGCCTCAAAACATGTGTTTTCTGTGAAATCTCAACATCAAATTTTTGGGTAGAATGCAATACTTCCTCTACCTACTAGGTATGTGTTAGAGTAACAACAGCTGAATTCCCAATCAGCATATACATATGTACATGTAATGTAGAGTTAAAAATCTGATGTGTTACGCAAACATAACTTTCTCTACTCTTGTGCAAACTAAATTTACAAACGCTTATTATACATCTAGTTCATGTTAATCGAGATATCGAGATGTTAATCTTACTGCTAATTTTCTTGTAGATGTAAGGGGAATATATATTTACAAGGGGAATATAGAAATACAGTAGCCTTTAAGCACATACATATCTCTTAATAGCTGGTTGCTAGGTGCAGCACCATTCCCTTTCCCACAGATTATAATTCTTTGCATATCCAAGACAAAAAAATTAATAACGAATTCCCATTTGAGAAAATAAGTGTTGAAAAATTTAAGGGAATAACAAGCAATATCTCGAAAATGGTTCACTCAACAAAAAAAAAAAATGTATATGACATAAATTGTGTATTTTAACGCGATCTACATTTTTTATGTAGTAAAATTTTGTCTATCTCTTATGGTTTACCAGTTATACAAAAGTCGTTCACAATGAAGAATACTTTTGGAGACATTCCCAGGAAATTCAAGATATAAATTTTATTTGTCATGAAAATATCTTAAACATATGATATTTTAATCAAAATCGTTAGAGCCATTTTTGAGAAAATTAAAATTTTCGAAAAATATTCCATGTAAAGGGTAATCTGGGGTGGGGGGATTTTCTTGAAAACCTTCGTGTCGCATCCTTGGAAGATACTGAACCTAAATACCAAGTTTGGTGTTTATCCGACTGTTCGTTTCTGAGTTATGCTGTTCATAGACAGACACACACACACAGACACACACACGGACATGTTTCCAAAAATGCTTTTTTTGGATTCAGGGGGCCTCAAAACATATATTTCCGGTGAAATCCCGGTATCGAATTTTTGGGTGGAATACAATACTTCCCCTACTTACTATACGTAGTAGAGAAAGTAAAAACTGGTTATGGCAAAGAAGGATTCTAATTATGTCCTTACATTCCAAAATATTTTTATGTTACGTGCTTTCCTTCAGTTTCATAGGGAAGCAAACATTCTTAGCATTCTTCTTTGGAGGGATTGTGTCCAACAACATGGTTAAAAATATAAATTGTGTTTAAGATGGCTCTGAGCACAGTTACTTATCAAATCTCATGCTTGGCATGCTTAAGCATAGTAAAGGTATAATGAACAATGATTTGCTAACTGGAATATAATTTTATTAGATTGTAGAAAGAAGGAAGTGTCACAAATTTTATTGCTGTATACTTATTTACATACAATATCCTGAAACAATGTTCAGACATTTATGGTAAGCCCAGAGGAATAAATTCAGAATTCATAATTATGGATGAATATGTTACTCCTCCATAATCATACCAATGAGTTCTTGTGAAGGAAAATAAAACAGAAGAATTAGAAACTTTCAAGCATTTGCATTTGCATTTTGGAAAATTAATCACACAGCTTGGAATATTTGAAAATGCCTAGTGCTATGCAAAAGAATTGTTTAACACAAATTGTATATTTTAATAAGCTCTTCATTTTTGTCTATCTCTTATGGTTTTTTTGTTGCTCAAATTTATACAAAATTCAATCAGAATGAAGAGAACTTAACAGGTCATTCAGAGAAGATTCAAGGTGTACATTTTATTCATCATATCAATTTGTCAAACATATGATATTTTAATTAAGATTGTTAAGAGAAGTTTGTATAAAATACAAAATAATGAATTACTTTCCATATAAAGAGCAGTTTTGAAATGGGGAGAATTTTATAAAGATCTTGTGTAGCTTAACTTTGAAGATGCTGGGCTCTCTCCTACCCCTCTCTCTCTAACAACAAAGGAATTACAATTAAAATTTTATAAATGGGTGGCATTGCCAATATTACTCTATGTGACAAAGACTTGAGTAGAGAAAGAGATAAAACAAAAGTGGAAGTGTCAGAAATGAGGTTTCTAAGATCAGGACTGGTGTGTCTCCAATTGAATATAAAAAGAGCAAAGAAATAAGAACAGTACTTGGAATACAAGGAGTGCTAAATTGTATAGAAAATTGTCATAAGAAATGGAAAGAACATTTAGACAGATAAAAACTGGTTACCTAAGAAATCACTTGATTATAAACGAGGAAAACGAAATATAGGCCACACAAAATTAAGATGGAGTGAATAATTCTAGTGGGGACAGAATGGACCTGAAGCTCAAACTATGTGGATGATGATAGCCTTATTGACACAACTTCACTTACTGCTTTTTGAAAAACCTAGTTTCAGGAGAACTCTCTCCCATCTTCAGCATTAGGATGGCTGCCATGTGGTATAGATATTATACTCTCTGTGTCCTCTGCCCACTTCCCATAAGCAGAATGTCATGTATCTGGAAAGAAAAGCAAGAAGAGTTCCTTGTTCACAGTTACAAGAATTTTCAGATATACACATTAATTATCATGAGCTATTTTTCTGTGACCAGCATATCAGACTCTAATATGTAATACTATTTTGTAAAGTCTGAAAAACAACTCATTGCCTTTGATATAATGCCATGCTTGAATACAACCAATTAATGTACCTACATGATATTTTGCATTTGTTTTTAAGTCTGTAATACAGTGAATATATTTAAGGTATATAATTACAGAACAATGTGTATATCCAAGATATGTGTATTATCTTAACAATAAGAGAAGTTACCCACCTCTGTAATGCGAGATTAATGTGTTTGCTTCGTTGGGGACCACTTTGTTGGCGCAAGTTGCCTGGATGACATTTATTTCTGGAATTTTTTCTTATTCCTTAAGTCATATGTTGAGTAATTATCAGTTCAATGGTCCCCAGCTCATTGGAACATATTCCAGCTATTTCATTCATAGTCTTAGGAGACTTGGGTTGTTAAAAGGGACATTAAGCACTTAACCCTCCGTCAGTCGCTAGGGGCCTGAGAGACCCCTAGTATTATATAAATGTTATAATTTTCGAACGAACGCACCTATGCAACTGCCTGACTAGGACATCTAACATTACACCTTGCTCGATTATTTGCTGCAGCGATAACCTTATCTGTTTATTTGTTTGGCTGGAGGAATGACTAATCAGCAGTTACGTATTGCACAGGTCAACCAGGCCCCGCGCGCCTGCTCTCGTTACATATTGTTGAAAGATTTGCTTCTCATTAGCTTTTGTACAATATTGCTTTGCTATTGCAAGGAGCTGTTACTGCTTCGTCATGAATACGAGTAAAAGGTACGATCTACAGAATCCGAATAATTTGGAAGAAGTACATCGCCTACTTTGCGATTATGATGCCTTGCTCGTGGATGACAGCTTATATGAATCAGATGATTCTGATTCAGAAGATAAACTCGAAACGAGATCTTTAGATTCAGAAACTGAGAATGAAGATGAAAAAGACGATGAAAGCAGGTTGTGTGAAAACATGTATTTTATAGGTAACATCATATGCTTATACTAATTCTTCTTCTTCTTCTTCTTCTTCTTATTATTATTATTATTATTATTATTATTATTGACAATACATTCTGTTATTATTTACAGGAAGAGATGGAACAGCATGGTAAAACACACTTTGGAATATAACACAGACAAGAGCTCACAATATATTGACCAAAATTCCTGGTGTGGTAGGAGCTGCCAAAAATGCGAAAACGGAAATTTATTTTTGTTACCGAAGATATAGTTGATTTGATTGTCGAAAGCTCAAATACTTACATTAGCAGTGCGCAGCACAAATTTGATCGTGAAAGAGACAGCAGACCTACAGATGTAATGGAAATAAAAGCTTTCCTAGGCTTATTGTACTTGGCAGGAATTTTTCGTGGTGGATGCCAGAATATTCACGAGTTTTGGAGAACCGATGATCTTGGAATTCCTCTATTCCGAATGGCTATGTCCGAAAAACGATTCATTTTCTAATACGCTGTATTCCCTTTTGATGACAAAAGTTCAAGATTGGAGCGACGAAGATTGGATAAATTGGCTGCTATTAGAGAAATGTTTACATTGTTTCTGAACAACTGTCAGAACCATTATTCTCTTGGACAAAATGTCACTGTCGACGAACAGTTGCCAGCATTTCGTGGTTGATGTGGTTTTAGACAATATATACCATCCAAGCCAAATAAATATGGCATAAATAGATTCTGTTTGAGTGATGCAAAACTGTTTTATACAACTAACATGGAGATTTATCGTGGACAGCAGCCGGACGGACCATATTTGCAAACTAACTCGGCAGAGGCTGTAGTTCTGAGACTAACTGAACCAATCTCTGGCACTGGACGAAACGTTACTGCAGATAATTGGTTTACCACTGTATCGCTGGTGAATGAATTGCGCAAAAGACAACTTTCTTTCGACGGTACAGTGCGAAAGAACAAAAAAGAATTACCCACTAATTTCACTTCTCCAAAAGATCGCAGTCAGTACGAAAGTATATTTGGCTTCACAAAAATGAAACGCTTGTTTCATATGTTCCAAAAAGTGGTAAAACAGTAGTTTTGCTCTCAAGTCTACATGCTTCATCCACACAGTTATCAGAAGGTGCTGAGAAAAAGCCTGAAATAATCCTGCGTTACGACAGTAAATCTGGAGTTGATGTAGTAGATGAATTGTGTGCTACATACAATGTAGCAAGAACAACGAGAAGGTGGCCCATGGTAATTTTTTACCATATCTTGAACATTGCAGGTATTAATTCTAGGGTTATCTTCCTTGGAAACCAAAATAAATATTCCACAAGGAAAGAGTATTTTAAAGCACTATCTTTAGCTTTATTGTTACAACAGCTACAAAGGAGAGCAACAGCATCAAATCTACCCGGTGATTTGAAAGGCCTTTTGACAAAACATAAACCTGAAGAATCCGGGGTAGATGAATTGTCAAATACACCACTATGCACGTTGTAAAGGAAACGATGTGCACCCTGCAACAAAGACAAAATGAACTGCAAAACTAAATATGCATGTGGTAAATGCAACACACCCCTGTGTTTGAGCAAACATGCTAAAATTATTTGCGAAAGAGTTGCTTAGTCGGGGAAAACACGGGTGAGATAGTAGATGATTCTGAGTAACTGAACATTTGAAATTACAAGTTGTATGTATACCTGGAAATGGCAATGTATTTCTTTATACTTACTGTAATACAATTTATAACGTATATGTACTCGTATTTTAGCTTGTATTTTTATGTTGTAACATAATACCTACTAATGAAAGCCTTGTACGCTTAATCTAAATAAAAGTAAACACAGGAAAAAAGAAAATAAACGAAAGAAAACAAAAAATACAAACAATAACAACAAAAATATTGCGCGGGTCTACTAGGCCCCGCGCGACTAACGGCGTTCTACCAAAGCGCGCGCCTGACGGAGGGTTAAAAAAATGGGAACCACGCATTGACTCCAAGAGGCAAGCTAAAGAAACCAAGCATCCAGTTATTAGCTGAATGGATAAGGGAGAAAATCAAATGCAAAACTATTGTGAAAGAGTTTAAGAAGCACTGTGTATCTTAACAAAATGGATGGCAGTGAGGATGACATACTGTGGGAAGGCTTCAGCTCTGAATCTGACTCCTGCAGCAGTAGTGAAGATGAAGCATGAGAAGAAGAGGAGACTGATGATGAGGGTATCTAATTTATCAATACCACTTAAATTTAGTATTAAAATAAATATTTTCTTCTTAGTTTTACTTCAAGGCTTCATAAATTATTTTGGCTATAGGAGAGCTGGAAGACTTTCTAGTTGCATTCATTATTTATGTGATATTTCTTGTTAAAACCCTCCAAATATTTAGGGTTGTCTTATATGTGAGGCTGTTTTATATTCAGGCATGTACATGTACATTTTTTTTAACTCTAACTCTGTAAACACATTTTTACTTTTGCTTGAAAAATGTTTATAGTATTTAGTGAAAAAGTCATAAATTTGAGCCATGATTATCCGTTTCTTGGTTCATTTTTTCTTTGTGCTGTGAATTAATTTTTACACCTGCTATTACTAGCCTGATGAGAGAGTGGCTTATCTGATTATCCTGAAGTTCTAGGGCTTCCTGGGATGCCCAGATACTTCATGGTAATTTTAACCAAGTGGGATAGCTCAGGCAGTAATATCTGTGGCCCACATTCGAGAGGTCATGGGTTCAATTCCTGTAGCCGACCTTCCTGACCCATGTTGTTTTGGGGGGGTTTCCCTGGGCTGCTAGGCAAATGCTGGGAAGGATTATTAAGTCCCCCAAATTTCCTGTCCCTCCATTTCGCCTCCATTCTCATTTCACTTAACCTTTCATCCACTTGGTCTCTTTCAGGGTTTTACGTGCCGGTGGGATGTCTTGGCATGTACATAGCAGGGGAAAAGGATGCTCTGTGGAAACCTTTGTCCCCCGGAATGGGGGCGGTGTCTGGGTTCTGGGTTCCCCAGGGGATATGTAAGCCCATAGGGGGGAGGGAAGCCGGCTGTGCAGTGCCCATTCAGGGAGTTTAAATCTGCAAATCGTAGAGACCCTGCCCTCTGCCTGTCATGCCCCCTGGTCCAGCCATCCTCTGTCTCCTCTCACCTCACCTCATCCCTCCCCCCCCCCAGGGGTACCCCGTCTGGAGCATAGGTACAAAAGATCTTTGTAGGTTGACATGCTAAGTCCCCCTCCGCATTGAATCCTAATCCTTATGGTAATACTATGTAGATATTATAATATTACTTAATTTGTGTGACAGTTTTATACCCTTTCTGATACCAAAAATATCAAAAGAGAATTATTGATAACAGTACATTGATACCCAAATATCAGAATTTTAAAATATTCACTTATATCAGTAACATAAAAATTCTCCCACCCACAGTAATCTCTTTGGCTTGCTAAGAAGTGACTGCATTCTAATCAGTTCTGTTTGTAGATCACGGTTTATTGCAAATTTGGGGCTCAGAAAAGAAAGAGAAGGAGATGAGGGAAGAGTTACGTAAGAAAGGACAAAGAATATTTGAAAGCTTTGGTTTTGTGTTGAAAAAAACTATAACTTGTGCACAGGAAGAGGGAGTAGGAAAAGTGAATCTTTGGATCAAAGAAGATATCCAAGATGAAGACAAAGTAAGTATCAGACATGCTCGTATAATACAACAGACCTCCCATCTGCTTCTACTAAAGAAGTTGAAATAAAATATGGATCTATGAACATTCTGACTATAAATACAACAACATCATATCTTCTTTGCCCTACTAATAGCCTCTCTACATCACAAATAATAGCATCTGTAGCAATCTCTAGAATTTTTTATTTTGTGTTGGAACTCTAGAAAATTTGCAACTTTCTACTGGGTTCATTCAAGAGTACTTCTCGGGCCAAAATCACTCCCAAAAGTGTTCCCACGTGACATGGATGGTAATTTAATTCCTTGTCCTGTTCTGCAATGCACCATGAAAAATGGAGAAAGCATACCAAGAGACTGGTTGCTTTTTAGTTTTTAAACAAAAGCCTTATTTTGCTGTCCATGCTGTATCTGTAACAAATTGCCCTTATTTGCATTTTTTTTTTGATGAAACTCATTTTTGGAAGAGACTCTCTGCTAAGTTACCTACACATAAAACACTGTTAGCCATCTGAAGGGGGAGCCTAGGGAAATGTTTAAGTAAGGATTTTGAAGTGGATATATTACTTTCTGAAACTTGAAAGAATGAAGTAGACAATTGGAGGAAGGCTTTAATCAGTATTTTGTTTGTGATTCTGTTTTTAGATGAAAGGGGCTTGCCATTGAGAGAGAATACTCATCTTATCAGTGATCTCAGAAATGACAACTTCCTTGGGATCTTAGAATTAATTAGTCATTATGATGCATTCCTAAATGAGCATTTAAATACATAAAGAAACCTTAGGCTAAAACAGATGTCTACAGGTCCATATTTTCTTGCTGAAACTCAAAATGAGTTCATTCAGTGCTGCATATCATACAATTTAAGCCATCTTAAGTGAACAACAAGAGGTAGATACTACACAGTGATCACTGATGCAACAGCTGACTCATCACTGGAAAGAAGCAGGTTTTATTCTTAGATGCTTGATCCTTTGTGAGGATAATGACAACCATACAATGACTTATAAGAAGGAAAGGTTTTTTATGTTAATTGCAGTCAGAAAACAGGAAAGGCCATAGGAGATTTGATTCAAAGAGTTAAAAATATAGTATTCCACTACTAGACTGTAGAGGACAGGTATACAAGAGCAACTCAAAGGGGTACAAGGTTGTATTCTTACAGAAAACGCTTGGGCTCATTTTTCTTCCTATGCCTGTCATAGCTTGAATCTTTGTGGAGCCCAAGCAGTAGAAGGATGCAGTGCAGTAATGACATTTTTCAGTGTAGTCCAAAATGTTGCACCTTGTTCAGTTATAGCCCTCAAAGGTGGGAGATGTTCCAAGATGCCAATTGGCCATTCATAGCTCTCTCCATTCAAAATTTCAAACATGATGGTCAGCCAGAGGATTAAGACATTTGTTTCATAAATTCAGAGCTGAGAGCACTTGTTGCAAAAAGTAAAGATGTAAACATCTGCAGAGACATTCAGAGGTATCAACATTACTTAAACACATTTTACCAAATTTATTTGTGTTTTGATGTCTTCAGAATGGATGAAGGTCAATCATAGGAATTCTGTTCCGCAGGTTAGAGAGGCGACAATAGACGTGGAGGTGCAGAACATGAAGTTGTTGATTCAAAATTTGAAAACATTGCTTACAAAGTGGGACAGGATATTGCATGAGTGTGTGCTTGTTGCAGCAAACATTGGATACCTCAGAATTTTTCTGAGAAATGAAACGCTAGATATCTACTTGCTGAAAGATTTTCCCAAGAAGTTCATGATAATAAAACTCCAGAGGAATTTTTTAAACATTACATTTTCAATATGCTCATGTACAGTGTCACTGGGAATGTAACAGAATGTTACAAAGCTGTTTATGCTATGAATGAAATGTTCAATTTTTTAGTGAAAAAATCCCTAATAGATAAAAGAGGTATTGCAGCAAAGTGTTAAAAAGTGAGCACAAATCTATCAAATTTATGTTCTGAAGAGGATATTTTAAATGGATCACCTTAAGGCCACCCAACGAATAAACTTTAAGAATAACTTACCTCTTCAACTTCTGAATATCCTTATTCAACAAAAGCTGATCAATCTATTCCCAAATGTCTGCATTGTGTTGTGCATATTTATTATATTACCAGTAACAGTTGCTAAAGTAGGAGGTTTATTCTGTTGGTGCATGTGAAGAACATATTTTGCTTAACAGAGTTGCAAGAACTACTTTTATCAAGACTTGGTATCTTATTTTGTGAGTCGAAAGGCAACAAAAGCTCCACTGTAAATTTATTAAAAGTAATGTTCTCCCAAAATGTAAGTCAATGTGTGTGTATATTTAAAATAAATAATACAGAGTAGAGTAGTGTTAAATGTTTTTTCACTTTTGGAATATTTATAATAAAAGGCATTGTTCAGTGCTAGCAACTTCGAATCGGAGTGTTCTCAAATCTTAATATATCATTTGAAAGGGGACTTGCTGTAGAATTTTGGCCAGGGAGTCCATCTCGGCTCTCTATGGCTCTGCTATTACCAAGGAGAAGTAAAGAGAAGGATACTCAAACATGATCACCACTTACCTTGTGAATAATGTAACAAATTTGTACAAGAAATTATGTAGATGTTATGACCAAATAATATTATATCATGCTATTTTTTGTGATGTCATGCACATATATGGAATCTATGAACATGGGTACCATACACAAATACATTGCATGTAGCATTGTCGATGATAGAATGAATATGTACTCTAACATTTGAGTGAGCAGAAAATCAGACTTGTTAATCAGTTTCAGAAGTATTGCATAAATTTTGGAAGCATTTGAGTCAAACACTGGCAAGGGATAGATGATTATTTTATCCACATTTATAGCTCTATTGCAGCAGCAAATGATGAAAAGATTTGCATTCCTGAAATGTTTGTTCACCAATAGTTCAGGTAAACAAATAATGCAAAGCTGGAATAAAAAGGTCTGGAGACAATGCTAAACAATTTCAGTAAGCCAAAAACTTCAGTATAAAAGAAGGCATATTTCAAACAGATGCAACAAAAATGTTCATCATCCCGTCATTGTTTTGTTTTAAATGACCTTGGTTGCCTATGGTGGTTTTTTGGAATGTCTTCATTTTGACCTTTGTTGAAGGTACCTGGGTATAACTGGCAGAAGTTAAATACTGATTTGTAAATAAAAGTATGAGCAAACTGTATTGCTTATGTATTCATACATTACTATAAACAGCTTACTTATGTCTAGAAACTTCCTGAGTAACCCTTGCACATGCCTATATAAATAAGAGTATAGCTATTAGCTATGGCAATAAAACAATAAATGGTGTATCATGGTAACTGTTCTGAAGAATTGTTCTGCACAATCAATTGTAGAACATTCCAGTTTTCATTATCCTGGCAAGTTTTTTACTTTCTCTACTACGTATAGTAAGTAGGAGAAGTATTGTATTCCACCCAAAAATTCGATATCGAGATTTCACCAGAAATGTATGTTTTGAGCCCCGCTGAATCCAAAAAAAAAAAAAAAAACATTTTTGAAAACATGTCCATGTGTGTGTCTGTGAACAGCATAACTCAGAAATGAACAGTCCGATAAACACCAAACTTGGTATTTAGGTTCAGTATCTTCCAGAGATGCAACATGAAAGTTTTAAGAAAATCCCCCCACCCCAGATTACCCTTTACATGGAACATTTTTCGAAAATTTTAATTTTCTCAAAAATGGCTCTAACGATTTTGATGAAAATATAATATGCTTAAGATATTTTCATGAAAATCTCGAATTTTCTGGGAATGTCTCCAAAAGTATTCTTCATTGTGAATGACTTTTGCATAACTGGTAAACCATAAGAGATAGACAAAATGTTTACTGCACAAAAAATGTAGATCGCGTTAAAATACACAATTTATGTCATATGCATTTTTTTTGTTGAGTGAACCATTTTCGAGGTATTGCTTGTTATTCCCTTAAATTTTTCAATATTATTTTCTCAAATGGGAATTCGTTATTCATTTTTTTGTCTTCTATATGCAAAGAGTATTAATCTGAGGCAAAGAGAATGGTGCTGCCCATAGCAACCAGCTATTAAGAGATATGTATATGCTTAAAGGCTACTGTATTTCTATATTGCCCTTGCAAATACAAAACAAGGGGTACATAGTATGCCTTAAGCGATAGTCAAATATTTTTAGAACTGGTCGTTATGTGTAAAGTGTAATTCTCTTTGCATGTCAAAAGATCGTTTCTGCAAATGTTTATCTCGATTAATTTGAAATAGATGGAAAATAAGAGCCTGGAAAAATAATTTGTACAAGAGTAGAGAAAGTCATGTGAGTGTAACACTTCAGATTTTTCTAAATTGTGTTAGTGGACCACCAAATGTTGTTTTCCCTCTGTCTCTTTCAAAAACTTTTCTGCACATTCAACACTTCTTTAATGGTAAAGTGTCTTTGCATGTTGGATAATGTTTTCTAAACTTGGTATAGCAATGGGTTACTAGAACTCCTCCCAGGTGCTGATGACTACCTTTATCGGCAGTGTGTTAAGTAAAAGAAACATTTTCAAAGAGCTCCTTGGAGATGTTTTGAGTATATTAACCATGGAAACCTGAGCAGCCACGTCCTTTGAAAATGAAGATATCCTTTAGGCTGCAATGGGGATGTATAGTTCTCTGGTGGGACCCATAGAGATTTTACTAGCCCTTCTTTACAATGGTCTTCCAAATTTGTCTTATCTATTATACTGAACTATATCCCATTCATTGCTAGTAATCAATGGACCTACAATGGCAACTTCACTATCAACTCCACTCAAAACAGGATTGTCTTCAGGAGTCAAACTTGTACTAGCAACTTTAGATCTGAAAATGAACGAGGTGTAGGGAAACTCATTTATACTCTTCACTTAAGCAGAATTACCTGGACATGTTTTGAGAGTCCCTTGCTCTCATCATCAGGTGCTGACCTACTGGCTGGTGGTTGTTTGATTGTCCTGTATCTGCCTGTGTTGACCATCTGTGGTAGTATCTGGTGAAGGTTTCATGTACTTGCTAAGTTTGTCCTCTGCTGTACTTAACAATTACATCAAACCCTCACCAGATACCACCACAGATGGTCAACAAAGCAGATACAGGACAATCAAACAACCACCAGCAAGTAGGGCAACAGCTGACGAGAGCAAGGAACTCTCGAAATGTGTCCAGATAATTCTATTTAAGTGAAGAGTGTAAATGAGTTTTCCTACTCCTTGTTCATTTTCATTTGAAATACTTCACTATCAACCGCTTCTACATTATTACTTATAACTTTAGATCTGTCTTTTTTCTGTATAAAATTGTATAATAATAATTTTTTTTTTCCTGGATCTTTTCATTTTGTTTTACATTAACAAAGGCCTTATAGTTGCATTACAAAAACGTTCATGTAGAATCACTAATCTGAAAAAAGCTGAGGAATTTAATTTGAAAAAATGTCTCTTAATGCAGTATGGTTGACAGTCGCGTGGCTAAAACATACGGTCCTTATCCTTATTGACAGTTAAGCACAGCTGCAGCAGGCATCAATGGAATTTGTTAACACTCCAAACAAGCGTAGTGCCAGGCATGTCACACTAGGCAAGGTGATACTACAACACAGTTAGTAAAGAAAGTTTATCAATGAAACTGCATGTGTTAGGTTGGGAGGATCTTAGAAAATTTGTTTACTAACTAAAATCACAAGTTTCTGTTTCACCTAGATCTAATAAAAATCCTATAACAATTTTCAGTTGAAGTAAAAATTTCTGGGCACGTTTCAACCACTAATTATGCCCATATATGGGATGATTGGGCCCTATTGTGTTTGCTAGCTTTTCTGCTAAGATATTCTTGTCATAGGCTTTTAAGTAGTCTTTAATTTTTAACATTTTAACATTTGCAGTACTGAAGGCCTGGAATATGGAAATAAAAGATTTCTATAGACAATAGACTCAAAAGTTAAAGTGCCTATATATGTATTTAAAAGAAGTATTGAAAAGGCTTTAAGGGAAAAAGGTAAAGAAATTTTAAGGAATATAATCTGAACAATATGCCAGGTTATTCAGGTATGTTTCTCTCAGAAATTGCTAAACTGAATAACAAGAATTTTATAAGAATTATGGTAACATAAATTAGAGTTATTATTACTGAAGGAAGAAAATTTGCAAACTATGGTTTAACTCTAGGATAAACCATTTGATGAATTTACATTATCTTACTTAAAACCCTTAAAGAATGTCCACATATATTAAAGTGTTTGCCACTTAGAAACAGCTAAATGAAGATATTTTAGGTTTTTTTTTTTAAAAGGAAAGTTCATTTTCTGTTAATTTTCATTAAATGTTTTTCCCCCAAATTTGAAGGCTTTGCTTTTTTTTTACTTTCAATTTAAGGCTTCAGTGAAGCATCATAGGCTTATTTAACAAAGCAACACACTCCTATTTAGCAATAGCTGCTCCCTCTATTTTTCAAAGTCTATGGCATTATGAACTTGCCCACACATGCCTCCTCTCCAACATACCAGCAAATTTCCAGGAAGCTCTGGATCAGCAAGAGCTTCTCCTGCTTCTACCACTAAATTTTTAAGGCTTTTTCATAATGCAGTTATCCACACTTGTTCCTCTGCCATACACCAGCAAATTTCCAGAAAACTGTGGGTCAGCAAGAGCTACTGCTTTTTAATTTTTCAAGGTTTTTTACTTTCTCTACTATGTATAGTAAGTAGGGAAGTATTGTTTTCCACTCAAAAATTCAATGTTGAGATTTAGCCAGAGGCCCCCTGAATTAAAAAAAACATTTTTAGAAAAAGGTACATGTGTGTGCATATGCATGCACATGTAGGGGTGTGTGGGTGTGTGTGTGAACAGCATAATTCAAAAAGAAAAGTTGCATAAATACCAAACCCGGTATTTAGGTTCACTGCCTTCCAAGGATGTGACAAGAAGATTTCAAGAAAATTCCTCCACCTCAGACTACCCTTTAGATGGAAGATTTTTTAAAATTTTTGATTTTCTAAAAAATGGCTCTAACAGTTTTGATTAAAATACCATATATTAAAGATATTTAGCATGGAAAATAAAATGTATATCTTGAATTTTCTGGGAATAGCCTGTGAAGTCCACTTCTGTTGGAAGAAATTTTGTATAATCTTGTACAACTGCTAAACGTTAAGTCATAGACAAAAATGTACTACACAAAAAATGTAGATCTTGTTAAAACACACAATTTATTTGAAATAAATTTTGTTGTGTCATAAGGTGTTTCTGAGATATCTGTTTTTAAAGGTTTGAATTGTTCGTTACGTGGTCATTCTTCAGAGTCTTTCAACATTCAGTTGTTTCTCTCGATTGCATGGAAACAGTATGCAATTTTAAGGTCAGCATATAGTAACCAGTTCCCATTGAATTTATAACAAAATGTGTAATGTAGCTTTGTCTGCAAAGGTTTAATTGGATTAAAATGTATAGATAGAAAAATAAGGTTTAGTAAGAATAGTTTGTATATCCACTAATAAATGGTAGAGGTTAGAGAAAGTCATGTGAATGCATCACATCAGAAGGGATTTGCTTGCATATGCCCCTCCCCCACACACCAGCAAATTTCAGGAAACGGTGCTGACCAAGCTGATGTAAGTTTTACAGTTCAGTCAGTTGTATTTAGTCAACTACCATGCACTTGAAAGAAAATTGAATTGACTTGCTTCATAGTATGGAGAAACTGGTTTTTCTCTCTCTCTATTGATGGGTAGATAGTGCCCATTGGGGAAACAAGTGCAACATTTTCACCTTCTGGAGAAATTATGCTGAGCATTTTTCTGCACCAACTGCATAAGTAGAATCATCTGTAGCTGTGTAGTTACTTAGAAGAGGAAAATTAACCCCAGATCGTAGTAAATAGAGACAAAGTTATGGTGACAGATGCTACCACCAAACTATGCAAGAAATAAGAAAGAAAGCTCAGACTCATTAGACATTACATAATAAATCTACAGCTTTAGAAATGATAAAGTGCTGCTGTTTTTAAAAGATACAGCACCATGCAAGATGAAGTCTGCTGGCTGTTTCAGTGGTGCATATTACATATTCAGCATATGTATTACACTGAACAGCTAACTGTTAATTGTGCTGAAGTTGACAGGTTGATGAGACAATCCCTTACCATTTCACCTTTCTTATCCAAATGGCCAATGTGAATTGATACCTGTAATTATTATTGCTAGAACTTTGCAAAGAAAGTAAATGATTCCTTTGACAAAAGGCAATCTAAACATCACAAGAACTTCTCAAATCAAAATTTGTGTTCCTACTTATACCATACTGCTTCTGAAAAATTACAAGTACAACTATGAATCAACTGCAAGTTGTGGATAAAGTTGTCAGTAATTTCGGCAGTGTTAGTGGTAAAGTGGATGAAGCGATTGCACTGAAAATGAAAAAGGCATTAGAAGAACAATGTTAACAAAATAATATGTTCAATTGGCAAGACTTTGCCAGGTGAGAATTAATTTCTCTTGCTGACTGTGAGTTAATGCAGGAGACATTGTTATAATAATAATTAATAATGCATTT
Organism: Deroplatys truncata; assembly: GCA_030765065.1. NCBI lineage: Eukaryota > Metazoa > Arthropoda > Insecta > Mantodea > Mantidae > Deroplatys > Deroplatys truncata. The sequence continues at coordinate 141,879,732 of CM060977.1, forward strand.
ATTGTCAATAGACCTCAATACAGTTTCTGACATTGTCAATTTTAATTTACATATTTACAAGTTACAATTCCTTAACAACTTACACAGACTTCATGGAAGTACTAATGCAAATTTATCAATTAATGACGACATTGTTGCTCATTATGGCTAGCATCAGACTAAACAATACATAAAGCGAATACTAGTAAGATTGAGTTTTATGAATTGCGCAGTCTGTTCTGTATCAGGGTACATGAGTTCTTTAAAATGCTAGGTAGGCAGCTAAAGAACCTGAACAAAAACCATTGCCTTGGGTGGAGATGTGATTGTTCTCATGATCAAGCTGAGGCAACTGCCACCTCACAAGCTTGTTAAGCTTTATTTTAATTTAAGCCTATATTTAAAAGATTTACAATTACCACAGTTCATCAATAGTATACAATGCCTTATTTATTTAGTAGGTCTTAAGCTCATTCTTAAAAGTATATGTTATATTAGGTTGCTTTACCAAATCTGGTAGTTTATTATATAAAAATAGTCCCATTACATTTGGATCTTTGTAGCTGATACTTATTCTAAAAACTTGTATAAAAAGTTGTGGTTGTGTCATGTATTATAATGATGTATATCATTATTTCTTAAACTATCTTTTTGCAACTCTTATATATTATTACTGTATAAGCATATAATGAAAATACTGTAAGAGTTTGTTTGTCTCTAAAATATTGCCTGCATGAATCTCTATGATCTAAGCGATATATTATTTTGATAGCTTTCTTTTGTAATTTCAATACCCTTTCCATATTTTATTTTACACTACACCACCAGATTTCTATCCCTTGCATCAAATGAGGAAATATGACACCATAATAGATCATTTTCAATACTTTTTCTTATAGGAGATTAGAAAAGTGTCTAAGCAGAAACAATGATTTACCAATTTTCCCACAAATATATTGAATGTATTTCCACCATGTTAATTTCTGGTCCATTATAATACCTATAAATTTATGTTTATTCGTACCATATATATTGCAATTGATAATTGTAAAGTGTTATATTCATTATTTAAATTTCTTAGATTAAACTGGAGTAATTTTGTCTTGGACGTATTACTTTTTAAATTATTCTCCTGCAGTATTTAAATAGTGTTTCAATGGTTTGTGTCATCATATTATTTAGTTCCTCAGTTGAAATACCCAACACACAGTAATTGTATCATCTGCATAGGAGATAGCTTTACTATTGTCTGTATTAGGTATGTCATTTACATACAGAATAAATAAAAGAGGACCCAGAACGGAGCCTTGAGGAACACCATAGTTTACAGTTTCGAATGTTGATGTAGTTTTTGTTGTTAATTTCCCTTGTTTGTGATATATTTGTGTTGCCTGCTTTCTGCCAATAAGGTTGAATGAGCTAATTAAGTCTTCAGTTAAACCCCTAATCACATATGATTCTAATTTATTCAATAAAATATTGTGATCCACACAGTCAAATGCTTTTGTAAGGTCAAAAAAATGTTGCAATTTTCTCTTTATTTTCTAAGTGCTTTACTATATTGTTTGTGCACTCCATAATTGCCAAAATTGTTGAGAAATGTTTCCTAAAGCCATGTTGTGAATTCATAATGGTGTTATTTTTTTCACAGAAGTGTATTAGTCGCAGCAACATAACCCTTTCAAAACTTTTGGCTAATTCCGAAGTTAGTGTATTTGGCCTGTAGTTGTTTATGGCCTTAATATCACCTTTTTTATGTACAGGTCTGACAACAGATATTTTCAGACAAGCTGGAAACTTCCCTCTTGATATAGAGTAGTTAATGAGATACTCAAGAGGACTTGCAAGAACATATTTGCATTATTTTAAAATTATTGTATTAATTTCATCCCAGCCACTATAGATTTGTTTGGTAACATAATTATTACATTTATTATTTCAGTTATTGTCTCAGGATTAATAAAAAAAGTTGAATATATTTTCCTAAAGCAGAACTGGATGCAGGAATTTGGTTACTTGGTTGAATTGCAACATTTAGAAAAAATTTGTTTATATAGTCACATAATTTAATGAGATCATTTAGTACTGTTCAGTTCAAGGTGCTAGAGCTGACTTGTCATTGATCTCTTTTGGAATGAAAATTATAACCTGATTCCAAATCCAAAATTACTCAAAAGCTGAGAGCACAATGAACTCACAACATGGGAAAGCATTTAATATGAAAACACAAGAACCACCTTATAAATTTTGAAATCCTGCCAGGAGACAATGGTGAAGAAGTCCCGCCACCAGAGAGAAGGCTGCAAGTATAACCAGCAATGGTAGTGGGATTCCCTGAGATTGAAAATAGAAGCAAAGACTCCCGAAACTATACCCTCATAATTAAAGTGTAAATACGAGGGCTGATCAACAAAGACTGAGACTGATTTTTTTTCACAGATGTTTATTACTCCAATTCAATGTTTACATGATATTTTTCAAAGTAGTCCCCTCCTACTTCAATGCACTTTTTATAGCATCTCTGCCAGTCCTTGAACACGTGCTGCAGACCATTCTTTGTCAGGTCCTTGAGAATCGCTTCACTTTTCTTGAGCACTGCTTCAGAGTTCTCAAATCGAATACCCCTAAGCTTTTCCTTTAGTGACGGGAATAAAAAAAAGTCACAGGGTGCAAGATCAGGGCTATAAGGTGGATGTGGTACACGGGTAATGTTGAATTGAGCCAGAAACTGCATGACTTGATTTGCGACATGAGGCTGTAAGTCGCCACCCAGTCCTAGAAAGCTCTGGTCGTTTCTTTGCAATGTGCTTCCTCAGTGTAGCCAATACTGGCGTGTAGTATGCTGCTGTAACAGTAGTGTGAGGGGAACTGCATACTGGTAAATCATTCCATTACAGTCAAAAAATGTAATCACCATCACTTTCCCTGCAGATGGAACAATTTTTGCCTTTTTTGGTGTTGGAGAACCTGGCGATTTCCACACTGTGCTGGCTTGTTTTCCTTCAGGATCATAATGATGCAGCCATGACTCATCACTGGTGATAATTGATTTAAAAAATGCATCCCCTCCATCAGCACAGAGACGCAGCGCCTCACCTCCATTGTCTGGTATGCGAAATGCACGTAGGGTCTACAAAATAGAGCATTACTACCAACCTACCAATACGAGAGTGCTGCCGCGTACCAACATTATACATAAAAACCCGCTCTTTTCAAATATTTATGTTACAGATACGAAGCTATCACGGAAGCTACAGAAAAAAATCAGTCTCAGTCTTTGTTGATCAGCCCTTGTAGCATAGTGTTACAACTGACTCTACAAATATAAAAGTATAATTTGGATGCCACTGTTACTAAACTCCTGTAAACATTAATTGACTGGGTATTGTGTTTACTTTCATTGAGTTGATGTTTACAGGATGTTATTCTCTTATCTTCTGCTGAGCTCAGACCATTAACAGAAACACTAGCAGAAGTAACGCAGCCAAGTAGGTGGGCTCAAGATTTCAATGAGGTTTGAGAGGTATCTATTATTTATTAAGACAAAGTTGTATTAGTTTGACCAGAAATAAAAAAGGGAGCAAAAGAACAAAACATGAGACATAGTTTGGTAGGATCATTGATACATTACTGACAATTGCCTATGCTTACTAAAGTGGCCGATCATCATATTTGTTTTATTTTTCACAGGTGAGGACGGCCATGATATAAGGTGGTTATTAACAAATTTCCGTTTCGGAGAACAAGTATTTATTTCTCACTTTTTACTTAATGGCAAATTCATTGAGCTCATATACAAAAGCATAGAAAATACAACTAAGACATGACCAAATCAAGAGGAAAACTAAAAATAGATAAATTAATGTTGAAGGAAAGTTTTGAGGCTACTGGCAATTGTTTTCTTAATTTGGTTTTACTATGTTGAAAAATCATGTATCTAAACTTTCTAGTAATAAAGATCTAAAATTTTAAAAGAAATAAAAGAGTTTAACATCTTTGCTACAGGATATTTTTGTAGTACTATGCCATGTTTATAAATGATATTTTTAGTAAAATAGAGAGTTTAAATTTCTTAATTATATGCAGGAATATTTTTCCTGACCCTCATTTACTTGTATTTTGGAGTGAAAATTTCCTCCTTTGGATTGTTATCTATTAAACACAGATTCTGTAACTGTTTAAAGAGAAAAGTTTTTGAAATTGTTACTATAAATTCATTAACTATAATTTTATATAGTACTGTATGTCTGTTCATACCGATAAAGGTCAGTCTTTTAAAACCAAGCATCTGCTAGATTAGTTCTACAACATTCAATTATCTACACACATAGTAGCTGCTGTAGAGATCATAATGTTACTGTGAACCATTTGCATCAGAGGACATGCTTCAATATAAAAGTTACTTCAGATTGGTTGGTTACATGTGGAAGGGTTAGATGTTTGACTATTTTTGCCATGTTTATAGGGAGTTGTCAGGTAGTAGAATTGTGTACACCATCTGGGAGAACAGTAGGGTTTCTTAATATTTTTCAAGCATTTCAGTATAGCAGCTGATATTTAGTCATTCATTACATCACAGTTCAATCATGTGCACCTTTTTTCTGGTTTCCATTATGAAGTATTAGTAAATACAGCATCACTGTACTTCATAAATTCTGGGCCCCATTTCATCATGAAGTCTTAGTTGGATCCCAATTGGTCACAAAATCCTGCACAATCAGTATAACAATGGGAAAGAAGTGAAGCAATGGAGGGGAGAGTAGCACATATAATGTGATAATAAAGTTACATATCCACTGTTTTGATATTTAAGATCAGTAGACAGTCAAATTGTAAATCTCTTAGCACAATAAAACAAAATAGCCCTACATATGACACTTGAAGACTGACTGAGAATCCTTCCATTGATACATTATGAACAATTTCCTATGTGCATGCTTTTGAAGTGGCTCATCACTGTGCTTGTTTATTTTTCATCGGTGTGAATGGCTGTGATGTAAGGTGCACATATTAACAAGTTTCCCTTTCAGTGAACTAGTATTACATTCTCATTGTCTTTTCAGATTGGAATTGGAAGAGTGGCACCCCACCACAGGCGCAGCCAATGTTTCAGTGTAGAAACTGTGGCAACTCATATCGTCAGTACTGTTCATTGTGGAGACATTCACGTTATGAATGTGGCAAGCCTGCAAGTTTTCAATGTTCTTTGTGTGAATATCGATCTAAACAGAAGAGCAACCTCATCACTCATGTGAAGAACATCCACAAAGTTTACACAAAGCTATGACAAATTTTCTGAAATGACACCTCCCCAACAAGCTAAAGTGATAAAACATTGAAGAGATGTCATACAGAAAGGACTATGCAAAAAGCTAATATGGTGTCTTTTTTTATTCATGCACCTTTGCACTTGATTTTAAGCATTTATATTTCAAATTGCAAGATGAAAAATGCAATAAAAGCTGGTAATAAATTACCAGAAGAGGCAAGAAAGGAGAGAGTAGCAGCTGAAGAACAATACTCTGTAATAGCACGGATACCTTTCAAATAAAAAATTATTTCTTGTTCTATGCTTTAACATAAAATAAATAATATGAAACAATTCATAAATGTTTTATTTCACACCTATATGGCATTATCACTTACTGCACTAAACTCCTGTTCTCAAAACATCAGTCATTTACTGCAAATCACACTATAATAGAAACTAATTAATTGAGATATTTGATCCACATATTGTTATACCAAAGTTAAAACAAATTACAGATTTGATTTTCTTTGTGTCATAACTTCTGTTGCAAAATAACATTTTGTATAGCTCTGAAGTTATATAGAACAGAAACACAGTGTTGTTTTTATGCATAGGATGTAAAACAACATTCATTTTAGCTGAATGCTTCACTGATATAGGGTCATGTCATGCAAAAATAGTCCAAACTGAAGCATGTGTTTAGTGTTTTGTTTTCATAAATCTGCAGAGTATATACTAAAGCTCAGTTACTTCGCTGTCCCCATAATAAAGGGTTATTTCTTATATTTGTTCTATAAAACAGTACATTTTTAAAATGTCAAAGAGAAAAATGTATCTAATGTTTGTATTAGCAAAGATGTAATGCAAATTATTTGAATATTATTTCTTAAGACAGTTTTCTAATATAAAGGAGGCATAAAAATTAGGTATTCCAATACTGAAGAATGTCCATGATGGTTTTTGTTTTCATTAATCTGGGGAGTAAATACTAAAGTTCAATTAGTTCACTATTCCCATGATAAGGGACTGTTTGTTATAATTGGTTCTGTAAAGTATCAGATTTTTCAAATGCCAAAAGAGAGAAATCTATCTGATGTTTATAATTACCAAAAATAATGTAAATTACCTAAATTTTATTTTTTTAAAATAGGTTCTAATGTAAAGGATGCATTTTAAGTATGTGAGCTATAAATAAAATCTGGAGGAGAAGGAGCCAAAGGAGAACAGTTACCCTCTTCCAATATTTCTGAACTTAACATTTTGTTAAGAGAAATATAATTACAGACATACAAATGTAAAATTATACTTTAAATTTAGAATTAAAAGAGTAGTTTTCAGCTGAAATAGGTTTGTGCTGTTATTGCCATTATTATCATCCTAATCCTATACATCTGAATGTGCTTTTGGTTGGCAGTGCTGCAGTAGAGTCAAGACAGTATGTGTACTGTACATACTAGCTTTACCTGTAGGCATTATTTCTTATTGTTTATTTAATTTGTTTATAGTTTATTTCTTAGCCATATACAAGCTACTTTAAAACCTGAGTACAAAGTAAAGGATTTCTGCTGTAAAAGTTTTCTTTCATAAAAACAACATTTTCAATGATGTTTGTGGTTTTTATGCAATTTGGAAATTGCCTGCACCTTGTTGTATATCCTTCTTTCCCAGGATTGATATTTATTTAAATTAATACATTACCTATTTTCGTCAACATTTGGCAGCAGAGGATGTGAGGGAGGACTCACAAAACATGTCCTGTATATAAAATGTGGTAAGTGGAGCAAAAGTAACAGTTCAATCGTATTTCATTTTTTATGATTACCTCACTATGAGTAACTTCCAATTTTTCAAAGAGCAATGTAAATATCTGTTCAGCATATATATAAAGACTTGAAGCTATTGGAATCTTATCCCTGCCATGGTCATATAGCAGAACAGTAATTCCCAGTAGTCCCAAGTTCTCAGTGGCCAAAGTTTGAAATTAATATTGATGGAGAATCTTGCTATTTACGAGCAGAATAAGTATCATTGTTATCACTCATAAAAAAAAAGAAGAGCAAGATAATTTATTGACAAGAAATTGTAAAATTTAAATAAACTGTAGTGATTGTCTACTGAATGAGTGACCAGGGTCAAAGTGCAGTAGACAATCAAATTGTAAAACTCTACTAACAACAGCAGTATCATTATCTTCAATTCATCGCTATCAACAGCCAATTCATCAGAAACATCACCTCCACCAAGTAACAATAAGAGTATCCTTAAAACATACAAAATATTCTATTTTCATTGAGAGTACAATTAGGGAAATGGATGAATAAATCAGTAAAAGAAATTTTAATATGTATATTGTTGTTGACATTATCATTATTATTGCATTTTTAAAATTATTTCCTAGAGTAACTGAAAAAATACTTCTAAACATAATATTTCATGAAGCATATCATTATAAAGCATCGTTTACTTTGCTCCACTCCTGAAGTTAGCTCTTAAGTTACACCCATGATGTCAGAAATTATTTCATAATGCTGTTGTTTATTTACATACACCATGATTAATGATTAACAAAAGAGAATATTAGGCTTATGCACTTATATTTCTAAGTCTGACCTTAAAGAGCAATGTGAGTTATTTACACTTACCACAGGGCTGTCAAAAGGAGGGAAAGGTCAGGGGAATATTCAGGGGTTCTGTCAGGGCCTAGACAATAAAATGTCACAACAGTGGATATTCAGTATTTTCCAAATAGCATACAATTTATGTGTAGGACTTTGTGACCTTAACAGGGAATCCACCTGAAACTCTCTGATCATGGAGGTTCCACTGCTGTGGCTTATTGGGGCTCTGACTTTATATGTGTATATTATAATATATATTTTATATTTTGTATCGTTTTGCTTATTTGTACATCTTTTCTGTTCTCAAGTATAGTTACCACAATTTTATTAAACTTGTAATAAAATTCGTGGTTTGCTATTGTTTTGTCAAGCAATTTTTTTGTATTATTTTGTAATGTGTCCATGGAATGTTCTTATAACACTTGGTTATCATGATTTCATTATTCCAGTATTCATATGATGTATCAGTTATACTGTTAACTTCAAAGGGTAGTTTAAAAGAATTTCTGGTGCCTGGAACTTCTATTATATGAAGAACTTACATGCCTTAAAGTGTGAAATTTTAAATATTACCCCATATTCCATGCCCCCCCCCAAAAAAAATTGCACAATAAATATCTGATATAAATTTTTTCAAATTGCCATATATGTTTTCTCCTTTTTATGGAAATAGGCATTCATTTTCAAATAAGGAAATACAGGACATTTTGAAAGCTGTGTTTTAATTTTTGTAACATTTAATCTTCTCTTATGTGAAGTAAATTCTGAGGAAATAAATGTATTCAAATTTCTAACAGATATGTGTGCACATTTTACTATTAATAAAAACAAAGTGTTTGCTTTCGACCAAAAGATTTTAGAAGGACCTTCTTCAGATATAAAACTCTGTTGCTCTAATTATGACCTTAAACTTGGGAGATTATTGTAACTTCAGTCTAAAGTAGGGTTCAGAACAACTTTTAGTGGCTCTTTCATTTCTCTCAAATCCTGATAGTTGTGCACTGTTGCTATTGAGTGATTAGTGACATCTCAGACCAAATGTGAAGTTTGTTAATGTCTAAACTTGTTACTACAAGTATATATTAGAACCTATAAAGACAAATAAGCATTAACTTTAAACTACATTCCAACCAAAACTAGGGTCGAGTAAGAGGTGCCTAGTCTTATCATGGGTACTCTTTGGCATCTATAAAACTTAATAGATATACATTAGTAGTACAGTTATGCATCCAAAGGCATGACAACAGTTTCCAAGCAGGTAATCAATTAGAACAGCAGCACCGTTGCTGTTATGTTACTACAACAGAAAGTAATATGCTAATATGCCAGTGAAAATGTTAAGATTTGTATACTTATCTCTAAATGCCTCAAGGAAAGCGAAATAAATTTGCAGTTACTTCTGGCTGGTCATTAACAGAATTAAACTGTCATATATTAGTAAGTTATTTGCATTATATCTCCATTTTTCTGTGCTGTTATTGAACATTGTTAACAGAATATTATATATTTAAAAATATGTAGCTTTTTCATGAATTTTTTAACTCCAAGGTTAAACTGAAAGCTTTAGAGTAGTGTACATATTGTTTGAAAACACTCCTTTTTTTGTGGCTGATAATGAAAATACAATAAACACTAAGCAGTACTTCTAAATATTTAAAAGACTTTGTTACTGATGTAGAAGCTAAAGGAATACTTGTTTTAATAAATTGACCAACTTTTTCAGAGGCAATGTTCTCCAATGAAGTTGAGTGGAATTTAATGCCACCATTTGAAGAATCGGATAGTACCTTACATCAATGTGGGGCATGTGGGCGCAACTATCGCCACAAAGGAAATCTTATGCGTCATATTCGTGTTGAGTGTGGAAAAGAAGCACAGTTTCATTGTTCATTATGTGGTTACAAAACAAAACAAAAACAGAACCTTCAACGACATCTTCGTTGCCGTCACCATGTGAACTACTAAATCAATCTTTTATCCTCTGCAGTGAATAATTTATGCTTAGTGCAGCAGCTGCATTTTATCTGCATAATTCTTATATAATTATTTGAAGAATGTCTATGTTAATAGTATTTGTTTTATATTGAATAATTATAATAACCTTCTGGTTCAGTGTTAATATGTGTAAATACATTAGTTATGGTGACTACCTAAGGTTTACCACAAAAACATAAATTATAAGTACTTTGTTTCTTCAGAAACTGTAAGAGGCCAAAAAAAGTTTGTATTTGTGAATAACACAGCTATGTATGTTACATTAATGTTAGTTTATTTCTTGGTTTTCTTATTACACATCAGTTGATATTTTAGCAAATGCATTGTTATCCTGTTTACAGAATGGAAATAAAATAATACTTAAACATTTTTTGCTAATTGCATTGTAACTCTCCTCTTTCTATATCAAGCTTGCTTGTACCTCTCAAAAGGAATGCTAATAGTAGCTTTAAATGCAGCAATCATTATCCCTTTTCATAATTATTATTGAAATCTCATGACTCAACATGTGTTGCAATATATCACTGAACTCTCAAAAATCCATAGGCTCAAAGTATTACTACATAAATTTACTTTGATTAATGAACTGCGCCTGTTATTTTTCACCAGTGCTGAGTATTTAGTAAATTTTGCAGTAAAACATTTAAGTAGAATATCACAAATTAAAAAGTGTACTATTGAAAGTGATAAATATTAAGAAATCTGATTAATGCCAAATCTATTTTAATTTATGGTAGATATGCGATAATCTTTGCTCACAGTTTGTTATAATGTGCTAGAGTATGGTCTGGTGAGGCAATATGGATATATGTACTACACAGAAATAGTATTTAATAATTGTAATCAATTTGTCTTTAAAAAATCTAAGTTATAAATAAAACAGTCATTAGAAAGTCACAAATGTAGCTTCTCAGGGCTTGCTTCTATAATATTTAGGGACAGGATTTTAATGCAAATGCATATTTTTTCTCTATCAGAAAGTATGTAAGTGAATTACTAAATTTCCAACAATTTAAACAATATTTTATGTTGCATATAATGGATATTTTGCCTGTTTTGTTAATATGCATTATATTTCAGTACTTTGCAAATTATGCTACATATTTTTTTTACATTTATATTTTATAAATATAGGGTCTTTCAACAAGTGTGTCCTATCTTTGAACTTAAATAAAACATGTTCTATAAATCATAGAGGTTTATTTATTTTTTTATTTTGGAACATAATTAATGTTATTACGTGTGGAAGAGAACATCAGTTAAGTGACCTCCACGACTTTGTTGGGTTGCGCGTATACTTGACCCAATTTTTAATGACAGAAGAACATAAATTAGATCCAACTTCATGAATAACACCCGTGATGTTATTCATAAGATCATTTACTGTTTCTGGCTTGTTGACATAAACTCGAGATTTAACATAACCCCACAAGGAGTAATCCAACAGCATTAAATCACATGACCTCGGGGGCCAGTTAACATCACCACCACAGGAAATGATGAAACCTCTGAACTTCTCCTTCAAAAGATCGATTGTTTCGAGAGCAGTATGACATATGACACCATCTTGCTGGAACACGTTTCTGAGATCCATACCATCCAATTGAGGCCAAAAATAGTCCCTTATGAGAGCTCCGTATCTTTCTCCATTGACAGATCTTCTCCATCTTCATCTTGGAAAAAATATGGACCAATGATTCCACCATACCAAAATCCACACCACACAGTAACCTTTTGGGAATGAAGTGGTCGTTCTTGAATCTGCATTGGATTGTGATTGCTCCAATAGCGGCAGTTTTGTTAACACAACCATCCATCCAAAACTGAGCTTCGTCGCTGAAGATGATTTTTCGACAAAAATCCGGGTCAGCTTCCAATTGTTCCATAGCCCAGTCAGCGAATACACGGCGCAATCTATGGTCGTTGTGCTTTAGTTCTTGATTAACACCATTTTGTAAGCGTGAAACTTCAAGTCCAGATGCAGAATTCGCAAGTTGTGGTCGGCGAAAGCCCCAATTGTTGTGCTCGACGAGCAATTGATTTGTTTCCGTTCCCGCGTACACTCTCACGAACGGCGCCTATGTTTTCGTTGGAGCGCTTACGTCGATTACGTACAGGCGTTCTTTGATCGCTTACAGAACCACTTCTTTCAAATTTATCGATCAAACGCCGAATTGTTCTTGAAGTAAATTATTACGTTATTTGCATCACGCTTTGGGCGTCCATTTGAAGTAGGTCGTATTGAAGGAGTTGTATTATATTTTGACTGTTGGGGAGCCGAACTTGTAGTAGTTGCAACCGCACGTATAATAAGCAGTTTCCGGTAGCCTTCGCCCCAAATATATTTTCAGGTGGCCTTTGCCCCAAGTTAAAAAAAAATATTAACTTTGTAATTAAACTGTTTCTTTAAATATTTAATATTTATGTTTGCCTGGGCTGCATCAGTATTTATTTTAGAGACATGGATATCTTGGTAGGGTTGTGATGCAACAAGAATGTAGGCTTACACAGATTATAATTTTACTTCACTCCTTTTATTAATACTTGATACAATTTAAATAACACTTCACTGATATAGAGAGCTGTGAGATTCTTTTTATTAATTAATTACACTTTTTTTAACACGTAAACTTATTTTTCGTCTCACACGAATACATATTATATTTCTTGAGGATACTTTTTGCATCTGGTTAGTAACTCTGTCTGCAGGCAACTGAACTCTAAATTTGTAAAATTTTCTCCTTTTCAGTTTTTGATTGGCTAATCCTACTCCAATAGAATACCTTCATTTAACTAAAGCTTTTTCTGGTTGTTGATTGGCTATTTTATAAACTGTCACTAAAATTACATTATTGTTACTCCAAGAATCACAAGTAGTATTGTTAAACTTTCTTACTCATTATTAACTCAAGGTTACCTCATTGTTAGCAACTTTTAACTTATTATTCTCACAGCTCCTACGTTATTAAATTACGTAATATATTCACATAACATTATTACACATGGATACAATAATATAAGCATATGCAATGACTGTTACATACATTTTACAAATTATTACATATGCATATTGCTTCAAGGCAGGCTGTTATTGAATTTACATATTATATAATTAGACTGAAATCATTTAAGTGTTAAAAATACTGCCTCATTCTCTCGTAGGGACGATTATGCTAACCGTAAACTTCACGCAATGCACGGAAGGTTTGGCGAACAGATGATCCATTTTGATAATAAATTTTCACAATTTCTATGCGTTGCTGAATGCTGTAACATTCCATGGCTATTTGTCAAAACAACTGTAACCACATGAAAAAAAATGACTGCTTTAACTAAACTTAATAACAACGGCAGCTATCACATGTTAAAGATAGGACACTCTTGTTGAAAGACCCTATATATCTTTATTTTATCTTTATATTTGATTTACAAATATATTTCCAAATAATATGTGTCATTGAGTCAGTTTGAAACTTGGCAATACTGATGGTAGCTCTTTGCAATGCAATAAATAGCTTACGTCACATTGATGAATTCCCGCCTTATCTAGTCATAGCCATTCTTTCACGGTGCGAAGGTGGCTGTTAGGAGTTCTTGGAATTGAGTTCAATTGTGGTGATTATACTTGTGTAATATTAAATAGTTTAAGTTTTATTGTTTTAACATTAATAAAAATTTAACCCACTAATTTACACAAAGGAAAGCAGTTCAAAATATTCAGCCATTAATACTTTTAGAAATTTAATTCTAAAAAGATTCCTGCAGGTTCAAAATCGTTCTCCAGTTGAAACTTCAGGCTATTCAATTTAGTGGTTTGGTGCTTGTATATTGTGAAGGCTTTGTTTTCATGTAAGCATGCTAAAACTAAAGTGAGCAACAAAGCTGGGTTAAAGAGGTATACCCTAACTCTTCAATGTTAGAGAGAAATTTTGCTGAGTTAAATAATTCATATGGTTTCCACAATAGTTTTATTCATGGAAGGATTATGTAAGATTCCTTTAAATTATTATTTTATGTTAATAAAATATACTTTTTAAATTGGCATATTTATGTGCATATTTATGGAAGTTTTCAATGCGTAAATGTTGCACCTTAAAGGGGTTATTAGAGCATAAAATTCCTGTCCCTAACTATAAATTACTCTAAAGTATTAGCACATAATGCTTTTTTTGAGACATCAAAACCTGTCAGAGGAAGTTTTTCACAAATTAAATGTAAAAAGACCTAAAAGCTAAAGCACAGTATTTTTTATGCATTAAAGGATGTCTTCCCATACAGAAAATTGGGTAAGCATTCACATCCTCTGTGTTTGTCTGCAGGACACTCAGCATTTTTATTTATGTGTTTGTTTTTGTTTAATTATTTACTTCATTATAGGCAGTTTCCTTTAATTATGCTGTTAACAGTATACAAAGTATTACAGAATTCAACCACATAAACACTAGGATGATAGAGGAAACAAAGCATAGACAATGTTTAGAGATAGGGAACTTATATTTTTTGAGGCTATAGTTCAAAGGTGCATGAAAACTAAAACATTGATGGCTTTAAAGCAAAGCATAATGTTTTAATAAAAAATTTTCATTTTTACCTTTGTATCAGATACAGCATAAGGGACTTGCTTAACCATCCACTAAAAAATAGCATATCTAAAAGCAAGATGTCCAATATTTATAAAATAGAATGCTTAGACTGTGACAAAACTGATAAAACTAAACACAGCTGGAATTGGAATGAAAGAACATTTGAGAAACATAAAGCTTAAACAAATGGATAAGTCTGCCATATTTCACTGCTTCTGGAACTCCATCCATGGGATTAAACAGGATATAAAGCTGCTAAAATGCATTAAGAAACCATTAGCACTTGATACATGAGAGAAAATATTTGTCAAGAACGAGCCACTCCTTACAAATATTAATATTCTGTCGATGGATGACATCATCAAGCTTACTACATGACACAGATGACAGCACACTCCTAATGACTCCGCTGACCACCATTCAGCTATGAACTCCAGTGGGCCAGCTGATGATGGGAGGGAAGCTTTCTGAAACTTGTCTAATTTTTTAACTTTAGACGTAAGTGGAGTATATGTGTTTTTAATGTGTTCATGTACAAATTTTATTTTGTGTTTTAGAAAGCAGCTTATCCACTAACCATTTAGTACAGTGCACTTGGCATCAACTTTATGAGCTCAGTGAAGATGAATTGAGTCTAATATCCCCATAATTTTCTGTTTCACCTAACTTAACTACATGACAAATGTAATTTCAGTCAATATTGTTAATTACATTTATGCTTTGTCTTCTACATTATTGTATAAAAGGACTACTTCCCACTATACAGAAACATGTAAAACCAGCCATGTTTTCTGTATTTTGGGATGAAATGGAAGCCTGGCTAGGTGATAGTTGGCATTTTCAAAAATATTCAAATGGGTAGCAACTTGTTTTTGTGCTGATGTAAATTCTGTTGGGATGTTCAAGGTCACCACTCTCAACCTTTCACTGGTGTTATCATTCAAAGCAAAAGTATGGGGACAAAGTCACTAACTGAGAAACAAAGACATATTATTAAACATTACTGTGTTTTTGTTTGTTTGTTTTTGTTTTGTTTATGCAGTGTCTACTTTGGTTCTCTGTTTCTTACACTGAAGAAAATACAATGTTCATATTCTATTATTAAAAAGTCTTATTCTGTTTACATACTTTCTTAAACTAAAAGTGAAATTTGTAATTTTTTTTTGTTAATGTCATTATTCATAAGTTTTCCTTTTTCAAAAACAGGGACTTTTATGCTTTAGATAACTCATTTTCCTCTTTTTTGTTCCTGTCATCTCAGCAAACATTTATAAACTAAGTTATTATCAATAATTTCAACAGTTTTCATTTATTACACTCACAGAGTTAGTAAATTAGTAAATTTTCTAAGTTTTTCTATGTCATAACTAATCAAAATTTGCATTCAAATTGTATTTTACCTATAATTCTACATAATACAAAGCAAACAACACTTTTTCAAATAATATTAAAAAAAAATAGTTAAGGAGGTTTGAACTTTCACTTTTCTTGTCTCACTATAATTACTGCTTCATATGATTTAAGGGAGAGATACTGCACTGGACACTAACAGCTAGGTTGCACTTGATGCTTGTTCACATTTATCACAACATCAAATGAAGCTGAATGAGTGAAACGCTATTGTCAATTAGGTTTCACTCCATTGCAGAGAATTTTGAACCCATCTAACATATTCAGTATCTCAAAATACTTGCCTTCAACATTTCTGCAGCATTTGGAATTTGAGCAATTGAACTTTAACATCTTGAATACCTTATTCAAAAACATTCAGATATATTTTAGTATTGTGTTGCTCATCAGATATAGTACAGAGAGAGCCAAAAAACTATGAACCGGCTGTGCGTTGTTTTTCCTATCCGCATCCTCGGCGCTCATTGCCGTCTGCCACTATCATAGAAAGACGCAGATGAAACCATACAACATTTTTAAAACTACTTTTAAAGGCTTTACTTACCAACTTTATGAAATGAGATGCTGAAACTGGCTACCGTTGTTGTCCATACATTTTTAGCACCTCTTTAGGAAACTATCCACCACTTGCCGTAGTTCACATTGAGAAATGTTGGCAATTTCCTGGCAAATATTTTGTTTTAACTCTTCCAGGGTGTGTGGGTTTATCTTGTACACTTTATGTTTTAAGTTACCCCAGAGACAGAAATTGCAGGGGTTCAGGTCGGTGGATCGAGGGGGCCACAAATCTCTACTAATACTTTTGTCCTCAAATGCACTTTCAATTGTTCTCATCAAAATATTGGCTATATAAGCTGTTGCAGAGTCTTGTTGAAAAAAGGCAAAATCATGCTCCATGTCTGTTGATTCTCTAAAAAAAAGGGGGCAAAATTGTATTCACATATGTATGGGTGCCAACTGTTGACTCGAAAAAAATTGGCCGTATAATGCTTTCAGCTCTCATGGTGCACCATACATAAATTTTTTCTTCATGACCAATATTACTGGCTGTGCGGTGTTTTTCCACTGGGCGTGTGGAAACATGATAATGCACTGCTGCTATAAACAAGGTCATGCTGTTGACATGGTTTTGCTCTGCAGTGTGAAGTGCAGTATTGAGGTGATGTGAAGTAGTTCAGTTATTATGAGTTATTTATTATTTTGTCCTGTACTTAGTCACAAAGTATATTATGGCTCAGTATATGTTTTCTACTGCACAAAGTGTATTTATTTATGATTTGTATGCGTTAACTCAGTCAGTTCGCCAAGTGAAAGTACGATTTGCAGAAAGATTTCCAGGTGTAAAAGTTCTAGGCTGTACAACAATTCATGAACTTTACAATAAATTTCAATGTTCAGGCTAAGTAATCTAAAAGATGGTGAAAGAGTTATAGGGCCAATTTTTTTTCGAGTCAATAGTTGAAGCCCATGCATACATGAATACAATTTTGCCTTTTTTTCAGCAAGACTCTGCTACAGCTCATACGGCCAATATTTCGATGAGAACAATTGAAAGTATGTTTGAGGACAGAATTATTAGTAGAGATTTGTTGCCCCTTCAGTCCCCCAACCTAACCCCCTGCAATTTCTATCTCTGAGGTAACTTAAAACATAAAGTGTACAAGACAAACCCACACACCGTGAAAGAATTAAAACAAAATATCCACGAGGAAATTGCCAGCATTTTTCAACATGAACTACAGCAAGTGAAGGATAGTTTCCTAAAGAGATGCAAAAAATGTATGGACAATGATGGTGGCCAGTTTCAGCAGCTCTTTTCATAAAGTTGTTAAGTAAAGCCTTTAAAAGTAGTTTTAAAAATGTTGTATGGTTTCATCCGCGCTTTTCTATGATAGCAGCAGACAGCAACAAGCGCCGAGGATGTGGACAGGAAAAAGACTGCGCAGCCGGTTCATAATTATTTGGCTCTCCCTGTACACTGTTATGAGGGTCCTACTTTTGTCATTGTCTTAGTACCATTTTCAGCAGGCCCAAACATACAAGAGTGTTGCAAAAGTTCTTTGTCTGACTAAGTGATGTCATGAAGATGGCCAAGTTACCATGATAGTAGTTATGTATCATACTTTAGATGGCATGCTGTAAAGTTTCAGATCTGTAAGTGTTGTCACTTGTCTGTGATCGTATAAACAATCTAGTGTTGACAGTTTTGCAAAATGGGTAAAACTGAAATACAAACTGTAATGAAGTACTTCATTTTGAAAGGTTAATCCCAACAGAAATACAAAAGCAGTTAGATTCGGCTTTAAAGGATTTTTCCATTTTGGCTTTAATGGTTAAAAAGTGAAGTGCTGAATTTAAACATGGTTGTACATTATTCAAGATGATGACACTCAAACACTATGACCAATGAAATTCGACAAAAGTTCACAATAGTATAGTCAATGATCGTAGATTGAAGGAATGCGAGTTGGCTTATTGCAAGGACCTCAATAGGCCGTGTTCACTACATTATACAAATTTTAGTTATGAGAAAGCTTTACTCTCTATGGATGCCACATTTGTTAACAATGGACCAAAAATACATTCAAATAAGCATTTCTCAAGATTGTTTATACTTGTTTAACTGTAATTCCAGTGAATTTCTCTATTTCATAATATTAGATGAAGCATGTGTTCATTACTACAGGTCAGAGATGGAGTAGTCCAAATATGGGTAGTAACAGGTGAAAGTACACCAAAGAAAGCAAAACCAGTTGCATCTGCAGGAAAAGTCATGGGTATGTTTTATGAGATTTCATGGTTGATGCTCAAAGACTACCTCCAGAAGGGCTAAACCATCACTGAGCAGTATTATGCTTCTGGTACAATTGAAGGATGCTATTCAGGCTAATCATTCATACCTTGTGAAAAACAAAGTTCTCTTTCATCAGGTTAATGCACCTTCATACATCTGAGATTGTTGCTGCAAAAGTGGATAACCTTCACTTCCAAGTGCTTCAACATTAGTGATATTTTCTGGCAATTACTTTTTGTACCCAAATCTGAAGAAATAGCTGGATGAATGAAGATTCACATCAAATGATAAGGTTTAAGCTGAGATAGACACTTATTTTAAAGAATTGGAAAAAAAACTTATTTTGCACCACCACCACCACCGCCGCCGCCACCACCACCACCACCACCACTACTACTACTACTACTACTACTACTTACACAAACAAAAATTTTAAGAACTGAATTTTGTCTTCAGTACACACACACACACACACACACACACACACACACACACACGCACGCACGCACGCACGCACGCACGCACGCACCCACACACACTAACTATATACCAAAAAATAATTGGGCACCCATGATTGTAGTTCATTTAGTATGCCATTTGACTGTTTGGCCTCTATGTTTTGCAGTGAGCATTGAGAAAGAGATGGCATGTGGTGCAGAGCTAACAGACTATGATAAGGGCATAATTGGGGCTGCCACCTCAATGGACTGTCTAGCAGCGCAATAGCCACTAAGGTAAACAGGCCCAAATCAACAGTAGCATTCATCCTATGTAAATGGAAGGTTGATGGACAATGTGATAATGGTGAACATTCAGGGTGACCAAAAATTCTGACCAACAGAGATCGTAGAACCCTAAAATGGGGAATTGTAAAGAGCAGGAATACAACTGATGGCTTCCATCACAGGAGTTTCAAGCAGCGACAAATGTGTCTGTTTCCATTGGAACATTGTGAACAGAGGCCTACCAACTTGGATATTCCAGAAGAGCAGCGGCACATAAGCCACATATCACAAACACAAATACAGCTCAGAGACTCAGGTGGTGTTTGAACCATCACAACTGGAGCAGTGGAAACTGGTTGTATGGAGTCAAGACCGCAAGTCAAGATTCCCATTATTTCGGTTTGATGGATGTGTATGGTGGTTACCCGGGGAAAGGCCTACCAGGTATAGTGCCTACCAGAAAATTTGGCGGTAATGGAGTGATGGCATGGGGGTGTTTCTCATACTACTACGGTGTAGGAACACTGGTGGTTGTTCATGGCACAGAGGCATACTGTACAATTCTGAATAACAAAATGCTCCCTACACTGTGGTGTTTTTACGGAATGGACCCTTGTTACTTCCAGGGAGACAATGCTAGATGCCATGTTTAGGTGGCTACTATGCCGCAGTATGCATACAATAATGTTCACTGGTTGAACTGACCCGCACAGAGTCTTGTTCTTAATCCTATTGAGCACGTTTGGGGCGAATTGGACTGGCGAATGAGGTCTGGGGAGTTGCGGCCAACTTCCTGTGTCCAATTGACTGACATATTGCAAGAGGAATGGCACCCCATTCCAGTGGATATCCCACACAAACTAGTGAAGAGCATGCCTGACAGGGTGGTTGCTGTTATAGCAGCAAGAGGTGGTTCCATGAGGTTCTAAAGGGGCAAAACTAGCCACACAAGTGTTTCGGACCATCAATCAAACACACACGCACACGCGCACGCGCGCACGCACGCACGCACACACACACACACACACACACACACACACACACACACACACACTCTCTCTCTCTCTCTCTCTCTTGCAATAATATCAACTTATGCTTAGGTTTGACATGTTGGTTCTTTTCAAATCCAAAAATGTCTATTACTGTGTTTACTTTATCATCATCTCATCATAATCATCATCACCACCAATGAGGATGATAATGATAATAATAATAACAACAACAACAACAATAATAATAATAATAATAATAATAATAATAATAATAATAATAATAATAATAATAATAATAATAATAATAATAATAATAATAATAATAATAATTTACCATTTTGCAGATCATTCTGGGATTCTATAATTAAAAATCTGATGGATACATTCATGTGACTCTCTACTACCCTCTATTGTATATTAATGGGTATACAAATTAGCCTTACTTGAGCTTATTTTTCTGTCTACTACATTTTAATCCAAATAAATCTTTGCAGAAATAGCTACAAAGGATAGAGCAACAGTCAAATGTTTAAGAACAGGGCACTATATGCTGGCCTTAAAAATCCACACTATTTCCATGCAGTCACGAGAAACAATTGAATGTTGAAAGGACTTTAAAGAGAATGACTAAGAAATGAACAATGCAAACCTTTAATAACAGATATTTCAGAAATGGCTTATGCCACAAAAAACTTATTTTATATAAATTGTGTGTTTTAACGGGATATACATTTCTGTGTAGCACGTTTTCGTCTATCGCTTAACGATTACCAGACATACAAGATTATACAAAATTCCTTCCAAATAAAGAGGACTTCATAGGCTACTCGCTGAAAATTCAAGACAATAATCTTCATTTTAATCAAGCATTTTTTTGTCATGTAAATATCTTTCATATATGGTATTTTAACCAAAATCATTAGAGCCATTTTTTAGAAAATAAAAAATTTCAAAAATGCTCCTTGTAAAGGGTAGTTTGCAATAGAGGGATTTTATTGAAAATTTTCTTGTTGCATCTTTGGAAGATATTGAACCTAAATACCAAGTTTGGTAATTATCTGACTTTTCGTTTCTGAGTTATGCTGTTCACAGACACACACATGGACCTTTTTCCAAAAATACTTTTTTTATGTGCAGGGGGTCTCAAAACATGCATTTCTGGTAAAATCCTAACATTGAATTTTTGGATGGAATACAATACTTCGCCCTACTAACTATATGTAGTAGAGAAAGTAAAAATGTCATTTTTTTTTTTTTCATAATTGCAAGCTGCAATGTAAGGTGACCAGAAATCCCCAAATTTTGGGGGACAGTCCTTATTTTTTCCCTTTGTCCTGGATTGTTTTTTATTTGTCCCAAACTTGGATGATTCTGGCAGTTTGTCACAACTCTATCAGAGTTCATGAGCTGTATTATTCCATGGCTGACTTGTGGGAATTTTATATGGTAAATTACCCAGTTGACAACACACCACAATGGACTTTAAGTCATGCATTCTTTGGCAGCTTTGTTTATGCTTTTATAGGCTGTAGGACTTCCCACCAAACTCATTTTTTCCATGGTGCTTTATTAGTGTTGGGATTATTGTGAGATAATTACATACCTATAGTTCACCTCTGTTGCAAGGAAATGGATCTGAAGCATAAATGCAGCTTCAATAAGGATTTACAAAAGAAACTTTGCCCCTTTATTAAGAAAACTATGTCAATCGGAGTTCAGTGTAAGATTCCATATCTGCGCTTCAGGCTTTCCAATAAGTTATAGTACAGATGGTGATATTAAACTCACATAAAGTGATAAATCT